>HG992146.1:27051029-28327978 GCA_905220505.1 Laothoe populi
AACACAACTACCGTCTTCGGGCTTGCACCCTCCGATCTCCGCCTCTCCGGACCCGGAATCGGGCACCGGAGTAGGCAAACGCGTCAATACAATTTTAGGGTTTAAATTTGCACTTTCCATGAAATTCCCACGAGTATGGGGGAAATAAACCGTCCACCCAGCCAGAGCCCCCTGTAGCTGGGTAAGCCGTTACATACACGGACGAGGCACCGGCATGTACCCCTCCGGCGTGGTTCGCACTAGCGACCGAACTACCCATCGGCCATGCATCCCCTCACGGTGCGCCGCCGCTTGGGATTCGGGGTAACTTTTTATAGAGGTTTTCTCCCTCGCGGTCCAGGCGGTGAAGCCAAGACCCTCGGTCCGATCGGAGCGCGAGACGTGACCACAGACCTCCATATGACCGGATTACGATATACGACGGTGACAGCAAGAGAGAACTTCCCCCCTACTGCCCGCTCGACGGCGGGGTGAGCGCACACCGAGCCCGCCGACACCCCCAGGACAGAACCCGAGGGGAACCAAAGGTGCCAACTCCAAGAATTGACGGCAGCCGCCACAACAGGCGACGACTGCCTACCACCTTCCGTCAGGATATTAGCCGTCGGTCAACATGACCGCCGTTGCCCAGGGTGCACCACGAGGAGGTTTCCTGACTCCGCACCCCATGTGAAGACTTACCTGCGCTAACCATCAGGTGCAGTGCGGTCACTTTGCCGTGCTAGGAAAAAAATAACTTTAAAACCGCATTAGGTCAGTGTGGGGGACTAAGACCTAACCTCTATCATTAGTAGAGGAGGCCCGTGCCCAGCAGTGGGACAATGTTTATTGCAGGGCTAGTATTATTATTATTATAAATCGCCTTTTTCTACCTCAACCTAGATTCTATTTTTTTTTTGTGCCTCGATAGGCATACGAGCAGACGGGCCACCTGATGCTGCCTACCGTTATTCTTTAAAGGTTGGCACCGAACCTTTGATTCTTTTAGTATGCCCTACACACGGTAACTCCTGTAAGTCAGGATCAATGGCACACATTTTTCAAACCAAGCAGCTAAAGCTCAGCGTGTCTCTGGAAATGCCTAATGTCTTGATTCGGCATTCAAATTAATCAAATAGAAAAGGTTCTATATCCAGTTCGAAAGGCCGACATAGTTATGGCGACTGTCGATCGATGCAATGTCTCATGATCGTTGTTATATTTGGTATGGACTGTACTTTCCATCAGGCGTGTCACTTGGCCGTGCTAGATTACAAACAGCTTACTTACTAAAAGATAATCTCATTAATAGAGCTACTAGCTTTCCATGATAAAGATACGACAGACCAAACACATGATTACTCCATAAAATAGTCTATAAACTGTTTAATGTACTCTCCGAGTGGCAGTTAACCGTTCTGAATGTTTACTGTCATCTGTGAAACTGTAATTTGGAATAGCTTTCTGATATTGATCAGGTAGGTAGAAGTGCAAACAGAATTTTTCTGTGCTGTTTCCACGTTGTCGTATAACCGAATTATATTATTGGATATGAGATAGAGATTTGGCTATTTTGAGATTGGAATCTGCACTCAGTATGCTACAGCATCAACACGACTTCGATCCTATAATATCTGTCCTGCACCCAATTTGTCTAATTACTGACCTCTAGTCTCGCCTACTAGAAGGTTATGATGCTGTACCACTTACTAGACTTCATACTCCGAGATTCTTATAGAAAATAGCTTGGCAGGTTTCTTCATAAACTTTTGCTTTACCGTTGTATTGATAATCTAATTTCATGGTGCTACAAACAAGTTGCACTCGTGGTTTCTATTTTAAATAGTATCATGAAATACGTAATCTCTTTCTTCAAAGATTTGCGGTCAATGACCACAATAAAAGACTATCCTTCGGTATATTTCACTGCTCTTTGTTTCTATTCAAGTTTCAAGTAGCTTGTGGTTTCGGCACGGTTTTGTTGATACGCCTCCTGTGCTTTGTTTTACTACCTTTGAACGCCTGTATTGCTATTGGTTTAAAATGTGGCTTTGAAATAAAGTGTTTTGATTGTTTTGATTGTTTCTGATTCTATTGTATTTTAAACGATTGCAACAAAGAAGGTTTTGAATTCGTTTGATGTTTGGATGTTATGTGAATTCGCCACTAAAAGACCGCCTTGATTATTCTTTGTACCTCTGATGTAATTGTACATCAATGTTTAATTAAAAATTCCCTGCACTAAACATAAGGATAAGTATGTAAATATATTATAATTTATATAAAGACTTTTATGATAGCGAATTAATTCACATTATTGTGAGATATGTACCTATGCATATAAATAGACCTTAGGTATCATTTGCAACGTAATTAGAGAATCCGATCAGATGTATCTGCATCAATTCGACCTGATCATTTGCCAGTGCACGACATTATCTCATTAGTTCTAGGTTGGTCGTATTGAATAGCTTCTACCACTGCGGCCTTCATGTTCTAGGGCCTTGACATAACATCTACCTTAGTACACGGAACACAGCTTCGTACTTCACTACGACGGAATGTTGACCGAACAGAGATTGGAATATTATTTAAATAAAAAATGGTATTATGTGTATCACTTAAAAATGCATCTTACCTTTTTACCACTTTGGATCTAGTTTCTATCAAATTTTACGATAAATTTGTATGGAATTTATGACGCATAAATTAGATATTCAGAACATTTTTATTTACCAGAATAAGTGTTCAAGACTCGAGAGCAGTATTTTTTACCGAAATAGGCTTGCGTTTGATCACTATCTCGCCTGATGATAAGCGATGATGTGGTCTACGGTGGAGCACGCTTGTTTAGAAGATACCTATTCTTAACTTCAACAAGAGGACTTGAAGATTCAAAACATCAACGGTAAAATTAAACAAAATAACCCAGTATTGGAGTTTAAAACTTAAAGTATCTCATTTAAGTTATATTGCTCAATCTGGCAACAGAAGCGGCGGTAATTCAACAAAGGGATTTTTATACAGTGAAAGTAAATACGTAATTAAGAAGTAATAAAGGAGCCATAAAACTCCCGCTCATTAGGAAAACTCGTAATTTTCGCTCCTAATCAATCTCGAAGCCGGTTTCTTATTAATTTCAGTGGTAAATCACCTTTACGGTGGAAGCAAAAAGATTCTACCCATCAAGCAACGTTGCAGTTTTTACGAGGCCCTACCACAAGTTTCATGCAAAATATGAAATGTTAGTTAAAGCTCATGTCTGTATTACTGGAGAATAGGTAGTGGTGGAGTAGACCTAGGATATCAAAGATTTCTCAGCCTTTGTATGCTGCTGCTAAAAGCACTAATAATTTAATGTTTGCCCAGTTTAATGTAGTGCCCAGTCTGGGTCAAACAGCGCAGCGCTTTCAGAGCAGACTTCGGAGGTGACCTCTCACTGCCGGCCTTGGTGTCTTCCATGGTCGCCAGCCGCAGGTCCTGGTGGCGCGGTGACGCACTTCTACGATAGCATCATCTCACAGAAGGATATTGCCGAGAGGGATTCTTCTCAAAGTCGAGTTATGTTCGACAATTAATCGAGTACCAAAAGTAAGAGCACCTTAATCCCCAGCCAGTGAACGGTCGAGCTCGGGAACTCATTAACGGTGAAATAAAAAGGTTTTATTACATATTTTTATTTCATGTCAGAAACTCTTGCTACCGGTAGATATTTGAACCGCCTCAACAGCAAAATCTAGTATGAAAAGCACAAACTTTTTCAGTGAATACTTAATTGGTCTGCAAGTGTAGACTTGCAAGAAGTAGGATGGCCTACCGAGAGATAGTTGATTCGATTCCGACCCCCAGGTCACATACTTATGACTTCGAAGTGATGTGTATATTTATCGTTAATAGCCTTCAATAAATGGAAATAATGATGATGTTAGGAAACCTGTATACGCGAGAAATATAAATAAGAATTTGGAAGGCATTTTGACATATATACCTCCGTGCAGCAGTTGCCGAGTAGCCTGTGAAACGAGATGCCCTGGGTTCGATTCCCACACCAAACAAATGTTTGTGACAGACAGATGTTTGTGTCCGGGGTCGGGGTGTTGTGAGACCGAAAGTCTCTCGTAGTTCCTGATACCCACAACACAAGACTCGTATCTTAGTGTGGGATCGGGGCTATGTGTGTGACTGTTTAAAAAAAATGAAATCTAACAAGTAGGCCAGCTTGGTGGATGATGGTCTAATCATTCTGATTCGTCGTTCCATGCTCAGCCGTGGAACATCATATTGATAACTCGGCATAGTAGTATTATTCATTTATTCCATAATATTTAATCAGTAGATGATGGCCAGTAATTGATTATTTATGAAGTTCTCCACACACTCCGCACATAACAATACTTCATAGGAAAATCTATCAAACATATACACTTACGCCTATAATCCTCGATGGGGTATGCAGAGGTGCTATCGCATTATGGGACGATAACAAGGTCGGTGATATGTGGGTCTACTGGTGACACATCTGCTTACCCCTCTGGGGATTACAGGTGTGAGTGGCTATGCATGTATTTTACCCTAACTTTATAAAAACACTGACATATAACGCGCATAATCAATCAGCGGAAGGAAAAATTACCTACGAGACTAACATTGCGATCACTGTAGTTAAAAAAAATGTATTCGGAAGAGATGAAAAAACACACTACGATCAATTTCTTTCTCTATGTAGCGAAATAAATATATAGGTCAGGTGGGAAGAGATTGCGCGAGGTTTTATAATTTGTATGCACTTGTAATACTCAGTACCAACTCAAGTCGATGTACGGAGGCTAGTGTGCGAGTTTGAGGAGCAACGTCAAGCTGACCTTGATTTTAAGCGCGATCAGCTTAAAGCCCGTACACCCGCAGCCATTATATAATATAGTAAGCGGCAAACTGACATGCCCACATGGTGCACGGGAGTTTGCCGCGAAGATTGGCTATATAAGCCATCTCCCTGCGCATCAGCGCAGATCCGATTCTTAGGAGTCGAAGAGGTCGACATGGCCGAAATCGGTCGGAAGAAGCACTTAAGTCGACACAAAGCCGAAGAATAAATAAATATGTTGCAACCAAAAACACATATGAAGGAAAGTCTAAAGCGTTGAAGACACGCTATAAAAGTTACAGCGATGTAATGTATTTTGGAGCAAAGCCAAGAAAAATAACCTTCCAGTATTATTTTTCAGGTGAAATTCATTAAGGTGAGGCTAGAAGAGTTAAAATCGCTGCGGAAAATCGGTCGCGTATTAGACGTTTGGCCGAAGACATCCTTGACTATGAAAAAAGACGCACAGCGTAAAATACGTAACAAAGTTCTGCGCAAATTACGCCGCGTAAATACATATTGACGTCAGCCTTAAAAAGCAAACGCTTATATATTCTAGGTGGGGATATTCGGAAGGTAAGGTTTTTTACTTGGCTAAAGGTAAACAATATTTTCTTGTAGCTGGTTTTATCCGAGTCACGGGCATGAAGTAGGTTCTCTAGAAGAGATGTAATAAAATTTGAAAACATACAGTACGGTAATTGACAACACGACGTTGCGATTCGTATTTTTAAATTTAGAATTTACAAATAATAATACTATAAGCAGCGATAGCCTAGTTGGTTGCGGTACGGACTGCCAAGACGAAAATCGTATGTTCGAAACCCAAGTGGCATACATCTCTGACTTTTCTAAATTTATGTGTGTATTAAATGTTAATTATCGCTTGCTTTAACGATGAAGGAAAACATCGTGAGGAAACCTGCATACCTGAGAATTCTTATAAGAATTTCGAAGGTATTTGAAGTCTACCAACCCGCATTAGTCCAGCGTGGTGGACTAAGGCCTAACCCCTCTCATTAGTAGAGGAGGTCCGTGCCCAGTAGTGGGACAATGTTTAATACAGGGCTAGTATTATTATAATACTAACAATATTGTTATTTTATTGCGATTAACGTTCCTGACTTAATGCATCTTTATAACATTAGAACCATAGTAGTTTGTAGAGCGAATACATTTCGAGCGAAGTACAAGAGTAAGATATTTTATATCGAATTTATATCAACGTGATTTTTTAAGGTTAAAGAAAAAATAAATACACCCAACAGTCACACAAATAGTCCTGATCCCATACTAGGTCAAACTTATATCGTGGGTATCAAGCTACGAGGGACTACGGTCCTACAACACCCAGACTCGAAACAAATATCTGTTACACAAGTTTTATCTCGGTGCGGGAACCGAACCCATGACGTCTCATCTCACAGCCGTCTCGCCCGCTGTACCACGGAGGCCGTATAAAAGTCACATCTTAGGTAACATGCATATTTCTTGTGTACTCGATTTGAAAATTGCTTAAAAGTATCTTATTCTCTTAACAAGAGGTTCTATATTTAATGATGATATAATATTATTTAAGAAGAAAATATGTACATTTTATGAGTCCAAGTCAGTTTAATTTTCCATATTCATGTTTTGTAGTGTTTCTGAAATGTTATTTTTTATTTGTTGTCTTCAATTGAATTTTGTTTTATATAAAGTAATTATTAACTAAGTTTATATTTTGTTGTCAGGTGAAATACTTGTGTTAGCTGTGGTTGCCTGTAACTGGGTAGCATGGACCAAAAAAAAATGTTTAATTATAATATAATATGTACCACCCACTGGCGATCCATTAAAATAAATAAATAAATAAATATAAAAGGCTATAGTTTATTCTTGGAGTGACGTTTTTCTATACATGGGATCTAGACTTAGATGTCAGTAGCCTGATGTTAAGCGGTACACCTATCCAAAAATTTGCTATATCATTCAGAACATTGAATACAAAGTATTAATTTATTTTTGATGGTAAGTAGTCACCGCCGCCCATAGACTACTGCAATCCCAGGGCACAGCAAAGCCGCTGCCTACCGTTAAACATGGCACAGCACTCGTAATTTCAAGGCATACTATCTTCTGTCAACGTAGACTTCCTCACACCGTTTAAAGTTGTAATACAAATCGGTATGTTTTCAGTCACAGTTGGCGCACAACTTATTGAAGTGTTTTCCTTTAAATTTAGGGCACCGTACGTGACCTGAAGAGGGAACATTGCGAGACGAATTACGAGCAAACTTCGCTCGACCACCCGAAATATAGTAAAGTTGAGGACGTTAGCATGGGTACCACCATGTTTGTACAAACATGATCTATACTATAACATTATAAAGAGTTAACGTTTGTGAGTTAATGTTCGGGGTAATCTAAGGAACTACTGGTTCGAATAGAAAAAATCTTGAATTTTCGATAGTCCCTTTATCGAGGAAGAATATAGGCTATAAAACATTACGCTATGACTAATAGGAGCGAAGGAACAATGAAAAATTTTACGATAACGGGGAAAATTTATTCCTTTTAAGAGCTTCCGTTGTGTGCACTGCGTAAAGGCGATTTGGCGATAATTGTATATTGTCTGACCGGTCACCGTTTTAGAGGATCGGCTGCACGTTGGCCTTTCTCTATGTTTCAAGCACAACACCTGAGTGGAAAGACGATTGTTACAGGTTCGTAAGTGCAGGAGACAACTCCTTGGATTGTATACTTTTTCTCCCAAAAATAACATCAACAGCGATAGCACGGTAATATTGTTTATACAGTATTGTAATCTGTGACTCGGCCCTGTCCTTGAATAAATTGATGTCTTAGACATTTAACAATGAGTAGATAGGTACATTGTTTTTCATAATATTTCACTGATTAAGAGTGGCCGTTGTATTTATGTCGTTCGTCGCGCGTGGGTCATTGACCTAGCCATCAATCAGTCTTTACGCATTTACATCGTGTAGTCAAATATGAAATCGGAAAAAACTGTCCCACGGCTACAATATCGAAAGTATTTCATTTATTTTTTGTGTATCGTTCAAAAATGACGTGTAGTATACGTGGTATAATTTAATGTGATAACCTAATCGCCACACAGTATATAGCGGCGTCTGTTAATTTCCGTGATATTGTTATCTGTCAAAACTATTATGAAATGTCTATTGGTGTTTGTTCATTTTTAATTTTTTATGTAAAATTAAATAAATAAATACGCCCAACAGTCACACACATAGTTCTGATCCCCACTAGGTTTGTATCGTGGGTATCAAGAACTACGAGGGGCTACGGTCCCACAACACCCAGAACCGAAACAAATATCTGTCTGTCACACAAACATTTATTTCGGTGCGGGAATCGAATCCACGGCCTCGCGTTTCACAGCCGTTGCTTCTGTTGTTTCCCAAATAAAAAGAAAATAAAATTATTTTATTTAAATTTTCTCAAAATTCTCTTCAATCATTATTGTTGTTCAGCATTGTTTCTTACATTCTGTATGCATCAGAGTGTGCGAGCTGCCGGCGCGCGTGTTACTAAAGTCAAGGCGGGTCGTGTACACTAACGTTTAATAAGTTTGTACGGCACGACACTTGTTAGTGATTTGTTACAAACATATTTCGGTCCTTCGTATTTGTATTCAATATTGTTGTAGACTTAGAGTTAGCCAATTAATTAAGTTATATTTTTTTTTATTTACTCTATATTTGCTGGCGGTAGGATAGCGACCACCGTACACAGGGTGTAAAACCCGCCATAATGGCACACGCAAGTGTGTCGTATTCCAGGATTAGCCAGTCTACATCCGGTTTTTGTTAGGGCTCTAGAGATGGGGTACGATGTTTGGCCGTTTTGCGACCTTCTGAGTACTCTGACACTAGACGCTCGACCGCTTCTTCAACTTCTTGCCCACGGCGTAGTGTGAAGAAGCAGGGCTGGCATGCTTGTGTTGGCATACCGGTCTGAAATTACTGTTCACATCACTGCGGAATATGATTCTTTGGGACGATCCACCGTGGCCAGTTACTCACCTTGTGTACAGTAATCGTTACCTAGTCAGATAAATATACCTATCATTATGAATAATATAGCAAACTAGTTAAATACAAATAATTATAGACTTATGTGAGTACATAATAATAATAAATATAAGCATAATAAATAATATATGCTATATTTAGAAGACACGAGAGCCAATGCTTGTATTAGAAGGTATGATAAAAAAATTTATTGTACAGTCAATATCCATACTAATACCCAACTATAAATGCGAAAGTAACTCTGTTTGTTTGTTTGTTACCTTTTCACGACTAAACGGCTGACCAGATTGTGATGAAATTTGGCAAGGAGCTAGATTATATCCTGGAAAAGGACATAGGCTATCTTTTTTCTTAAAAAACAACCTTGAATGGGGTCAAACAGGAGTTCAAAATTTGTAATGAAATCCATAACTCCTTGACCTAGGGATCTGGAAATTCATATTTAGGCTTATGGTAGAAAATAAAGAAATACGTGTTCCACATTTTTTTTCAAAATCATCCCTAAGGGGGTAAAATAGGGGATGAAAGTATGTATGAAAATCCTTCATTTTTTAAGTTAAAAAATCGTATTTTGTATAATATACTTTTTCTCCCAAACACGACCTCAACGCGGGCGGAGCTGCGAGCAACAGCTAGTATATAATAAAGCTTCCAATGAAACTTGATTGAAAACGTAAGATAAAATATTTTGTACACACGAAATTGTTCTTTACAAAATTATTACAAATTAAATAATTGCAACATCACTCTGTACCAAGTAAAAATAGACCACCAATTGTTCAGTATCATTTAGTAGCTATTTCTAAATCTAAACAATGAATAAGTAAGCGCAGATTAATTAATTGTTACAGATGGGAAGAATTGAATGGAGGGAATAATAATAAACAAAGACGAACAAATAAACTTCATAATTATTTTTATAGCAAAAGCAGTATTCGAGCATATACATTATGCTCTATATATATAATAAATTACAGTAGTCAGTATTGACCTAGTCAGGTCATAAATTCTGTCACATGTTTAATATAAAATAATTGAAACAAGTTTATTCATTATGTAACCATTTATATACCAAAATGAACTTAACCAAACATAGATTCTTATGACACTAAAGTTTATTCAAAATGACCTCCGTGATTTTGAATACAGGCCTTCAATCGGCGCGGCCAGTTGTCTATCGCAGCACGAACGAGGTCCATGTCAATATCGGCGGCTGCCTTAATCAAGGATGTCTTGAGTGACTCCAAATTGGGATGAGGCTTTGAGCACGCCTTTTCCTCCAAGTGTTGCCATATCTTGTAATCTAACGGATTCAAATCTGGACTGGAGGAGGGCCAGTCTTCGTGCCGGATGAAGTCGATTTCACGCGCCGCCAGCCAGTCTTGTGTGCTCTTCGCTCTATGAGCTGGCGCCGAATCTTGTTGGAATACCCAGTGCCTGTTATTGAACATGGTATGAGAAACAGGTTCCACAAGGTTCGTCAGGACTGTATTTTGATTCACAACTGCATTCGTTTTTACACCTTTCTCACAAAAATGTACCTCTGTTAAGCCCCAATAAGAAACTCCCAACCATACCATGAGCGAGGATGGAAAATGACCTCGTTGGACACGCGGAATACGGTTGCTCGCTTCTTCACTACTGTGTGCGTACACCTTATCATTTTGTTTGTTGTAGCTCTCTACTACGGTAAAAAAAAATTCATCTGAAAAAAGAATTTCCCGATATTTTTTTCCCGCGTACCGCTTCAACAAAGCGCGGCATCTCTTCAGTCTCAGGTCCATTAGACGAGCATTCAAACGATGTCCTGTTTTTCTTCGATATGCCCGAAGCCCTAAGTCTTCATTTAACACCCTTTTCACCGTGGTTCTGCTTAACCCCATCTGAAGGGCCAACAGTTTCTGCTTACGTTTGGGATTTCTTTGAATTCGCGCCTTCACAGCTTTTATCACTGCTGGAGTCCTAACAGACCGAGGGCGACCACTTCTTGACCTGTCGTCTACACTAGAGTCTTCATTGTATCGTTTGATGGTACGATAAACGAATCTTTTGGTTATATTCAAATTTTTCAGTATGACAAAAATTTGAATTGGCGCGTAACCGCAACGATGCAACGCAATTACTGCAACACGGTCTTCTTTAAGCGTCCACTCCATATTTAAAAATGAGTAAAATTCTAAAAAGTATACATTTTTATTTTCATGAACAATTTGAAATTCGAATTCAATAAACTTTTTTGTGGCCAGCATTCTAAAATAAAAGTTTTTACTGTGTGACAATACTTATGACCTGACTGTGTATATAAACTAGATATAAAAATATCACTAGTCAAGATAAAGATCAAAAATACCATGAAAGTGATTGCACAGAAGAAGCGTTGAGATTATTTAGATCTCTTATAACGTCATTGATCAGTCAAAATATAACAGCAGATTTATGATTTATTATAACTGATTAAAATAAATACCAATCAAGTCCAACCATTGCTAAAACAACGCAATGGATTTGAATATGGAAAATGATTAAGGATATTAACTTGACTACGATAGAAACTGGACGGGCTACTGTTTAGGTGATTTAGACCTTTCGTCCATTATAAAGACACGTGGATTGAAAGAATAGTCATACCTTTTAAATACTTTGAAACTTCTGAAGGTCGCGTTCTCTGTTGTTTCTGTGTGTTCTCAGGTGTCGTTCGCTGTTTCAATTTCATCCAATTCTTAGTTGAGACCTCTCTTAAAAGCTTCTTTAGAGCGGTTGTTACTAACAGACCAGGCAAAGTGAATACTGACCTGATCTCAGCAGTGGCCAGGTGAATCTCGTTTTTTCTACTTTCGAAGGTATGAATTACCCATTAACCAAAATTATAAATAAAACAGTAATAGATGCAAAATTCCTTAGACGAAGATTTGTCTGCGAGGTGAGCGAGGAAATAGCGGCATTAAGATAATCCGAAACTCGATTTATTATTCACAGTACATTAAACGAGGTGTAACTGTCGTCGCATCCACCCGCCCCTAACGTATTAATTTTTGAACTATTAAGCACAATGTTATGTATGGAGTTTATGTTCATAATAACGGAAGCGTTATTAAATAAATAAAAACACATAGGCAGACATGGGGTAGTTCCCAAGTTTTAAGTATCCACTTCTGTTGGTAGTCAACAGAAGTGGATACTTAAAACGTATGAAGTAGGAACTTTTTTGTTTATGATTGCTTGTCAATAATTATAGAAATTCATAGGCGTGCTTCTGTCGGAAGAAAAACAATATGAGCGTGACGGTCACGAGAGTTTTTTCCTCATCCAAAAAGTGCCCAACGTGCCTTAATAGTTTTCACTTTAATAACACCCAAAAGTTATAAATATAATATATTATTATTATATTTATAACACCCAAAAGTCACACAAAGTACAATAAATAAAATAATCATAAAAAAATTGGGTTTTTGGGTATCTACGAGAGATTTTCGGTCTCACAGATCACCCAGATTGAATTCGTGGTTTGGTCCTGGAATCGATTTCACGGCCTCTTCATCCACAGCCAGCTTCTCCCACAGTATGCCACAGAGGTTGTCAAATAGAGTGAAGTGTAATGGACTGCTGAGATGAATATTTCTGGTTTGAACTTAGTCTCCAAGGCTCATACTTTGATCCTTTTAAATTGTGTGTATTCAGTGACCAATATCGCTCACTGTAATAGTGAAGGAAAACATCGCGAAGAAAGCTACATACTGAAGGGTTTAAAAAAATTAAAGTATAAGTATACCTAAATTAAATTAGCGTATTATGAAATAATAAAAATATCCTGAATCCTAAGACATTTCAATATAATTAGGGGTCTGTTTTATTAAAAATTAATTTCTACTACAAATCCCTAAAGTCTCTTTGAAGAAAAAGGCAGAGTATGAAATAATCTCGAAAAATTGTGCATAACGTCAAAATGATGATACAGTTTAATGTGTTGTACATTAAACTGTATCATCATTTTGACGATCTAAAATTAAAAAAAAATATTAAGTTAAAAACCTTCAACTGTTGAAACGCTGTCAATGGTGTTAATGAAACAATGTCGTACATTACGGTTAAAGCGAATACAGAACGCAAAATTCTGAAAACATTTTAATAAAATAAACCATTCTAAAAATAATATTCTACTACCAGCACATACTTTCATAAAAGGCGCCGGCGAGTCGCTCCTTCCACGATTGAAAAGGAATTCTATATAAAACGTAACAATTCTAATAATTTTGACTATTATTTCTCTTTTGACGACTCCTGCCGACTTGACGACGGCTCTCGTGGAACGTAACAATTATCCACAAAGGAAGAAAAGTATTATAATTTTCGACGAACATTTCTTATATTCGAACTTGGTGACCCATTTGCTGTATAAAAATGTTTCTTTTCTTCCTACTTAGAAGATTAAAAACGTTGAATTTTGCTAACGATGCTGTTTTGTTGGGATCTGGTTTGGGCGGATATATCTAAAATACTATACAGAATCTTTTTTGATCTAAATATAGCTGGAGATCTCAATTATTTTATAGCGGTTTAAGGATGGAATTCTGGAATTTACCGTTTTAGAAAAAAAATTATAGTAAATTGTGTTATCTTCTGGTAATTGATAATGATGGAAAGAGTCATAACCGTGTTTCCAACTTTAAGGAAACTTATGGAGAATGGAAAAGAGATGGAAATTTAAGTTGTCACACTCATGATACGAAATGCATACTGTCAGTTTAAATCGGGTTTGTTTAAATGTGACAGTTTTTTTATCCTGGTACGGCAAAATGACCACTCTGCCGATGGTAAGCGCAGTGCCGTCCAGTTAAAGTATCAAGTAGTGAGAGAAAACCAATCCCTCGCTACTCAACACTACATGCCTGATCAACACAATCATGCCGCCCTGATAGTGGTACTAACCTCTCAAGATGGCTCATTGCTCAATTTAAAAGTAAATTAATCTGTGTTACCACTAGACTAATAACTTGATAGAAATAGTTACTTGATTCCAATTAATAACACACTAAGATCGATAAAGAACCCGCTGAATAATCACTCATTTCAACAATAAAACGAAGTTCGCACACTTAAGGCCTTGAACGTCCGAAACTTAGCAACGCTTACAATAGCTCCACCATGATTGATGCTTTCTTAAAAGAAAATGTGTTTAGAAATCTTTAATAGATTACTACGGCGTGGATTTAGATTGATTTTATTAATAATTTGGAAATATCAAAGTAACTTAAAGAATATAAGTAAAGGTCCTACTAAAATTTGGAGAATAGATTTAAACTTGAGTTATTATGAGACTACGAAGTTTTATTGGGAGACATTGAGTATTAACATTTTTATAGATACGTGTGTACCTCTAGATATCCACCCACTGTTGACGGTATAAGTCCTACAAACGTACCAAATCAGAATATTCCAAGCATTAAATGCTTGACGCTACTTTGGATGAGCATGCTGTAGCAGTGTTATCTTCAGCATTTATGGACCAATTCCTTCTTCACCTTCTTGCCCATGGCATAGTGTGAAGAAGCAGGCCGGCATGATTATGTTGAGTAGCGGGGTATAAATTGTCTCTCACTACTTGATACTCTTATTTGACGGCACTGCGATTATCATCAGGTGCAGTGTGATCACTTTGCATTGCCAGGATAATAAAATCCACTTAGTTTAGTGTTTAGTACAGGCGGTAATGTTTATTGTGGTTTCAGAATATAATACTCTTCTGTACCACACCTTATTTTTCACGCATTATGATTTCTTTAGCATTATAAGTAAAGTGGCAGCGATAACCTAGTTGGTTGCGGTACGGACTGTGAAGACGAAAGCCGTGTGTTCAAAACCCAAGTGGCACACACCTCTGACTTTTCGTGTATTAAATGTTAATTATCGCTTGCTTAAACGGTGAAGGTAAACATCGTGAGGAAACCTGCATATCTGAGAATTTCGAAGGTATGTGAAGTCTACCAACCCGCATTAGGCCAGCGTGGTGGACTAAGGCCTATCCCCTCTCATTAGTAGAGGAGGCCCGTACCTAGCAGTGGGACAATGTTTAATACAGGGCTAGTATTATTATAAGTAATTATGGCTGGCAGTGACTATTATCGGGAACTTGCTTATTTTATTTATAAAATAATAGTTCAGATCTATTTTCACTAGTGAATACTAATATTTGACTTTATTGACGTCATCCTGTCCGTCCCAGTTTCGTGATCTCGAGTGAACTTTAGAGTTAAACTTTAAGATCAGATGATTTCCACGTTTCTAAGTCTTTTGCAGTGTCTAAGCTAAGAACAAAGACAAGTTAGTTTTGTTGGCAAGTCGCATTAACTGGGCCAAACAACTTTTAGTGAAACGTGCCCACTTTGCACGAGTGCATAATGCCATCATCATTATGACCATGACCATAGTTAAAACTTTTGTTAATTTATATGTTGATTTTATATTTCTGAAGTTGTAAAGAAATTACTTGAGAATCATGTAAAATCATTATTTTTCTATTAACTGTCATGGCCTCTCGTGTGACGTGACCATCCGCAAAACTAATAGACGTTTGGCTCAGCGTTTAATAGATGTATCAAACGGTGACGTCATGCATGACTGATTTGTGTTTAATACTTTCTATTTTCATATTTGTTTCTTGAAAATATTAAATAATCACATATAAATTAACAAATTGGTTTAATTTTCGATATTTTTAGACTAAAAACTATTGTAAAAAAGAAAATTCTATCAGGCTTTCCATAACTGTCAACTACCCTATTTCAATCTTTACAAAGACCCTTACATGTACATGCACTTACCAAATAAACACTCTACACAAACTAAAAGCAAAACATTGTACCACGCGGCGTCTTGTCATGCATAAGGTAATGCTTAGAAATTTGGCTAACGCTTTGAGGTAGCGGCTTGTCTTAAAACTGGCGTTCTTGGAACACCTTCGCATTCTGCTTAAAGGGGAATTCAGGATTACTTAGTCGGTAGCATGTTGAGTGATGTGGGTTCGATATGTGAGACCAGAGACCGAAATATTCATTGTAAGATTAGACTATATAATACCATCATATCATATCGGTAAAAAATACTAAATATAGATGTATATTTAGAATTAGCTACTAGGTACTCCGATTTTATAAAATATAAATATATTTTTTTCCAACTTTTGTATGATTTACAGCGCCATATTTAAAAATTGTGCATCTAGCGCTCTCACAATCAAAAGAATTTAACAACACCTGAAATGTTAAAATTCATCAAGCCGTGTAGGCTGAAGAGCGTAATAAAGAGACATACAAACACTCAAAAATCATTCCTTCCTGAACAAGTGGGTAAAATATATAATGTTGGCTCCTGAGATACAGCTAGCGTTAGTTCATGAGCTTATGTAAAACAATAAGCAAATAAATAATTTCATTATTATTTATAATTTGTTGTTGTTGAAAACGTACACAGTTAACACAGAAGCATTACGTTCAGTTATTTAAACATTCTAACACAGTAGAGATTGTAAAAAGCCTATTATTTCGCCGCGCTGCGTTAAGCCTCCAACAATACATTACGTCTTTCGCTCTATAAAGATTTAACGTCGTCACTTAGAAACAATGAAGAGGATTTAGTTTACTGTTCTTTTTTTGAAACTAAGTTTTGCTCGTGATTTCGTTCGTTGAATTAGTTTGTCGGTATCACGTGGAACCGAGACAATAATGACTCCATGATACTGAGTTTTTATTGCAATCCTCCTTCGCTAATTTCTGTGTCTTATCACTTTAAAAGTCGTTAAAACAATGCACAGTTGCCTAGTTGGACTATATCCAAAAATGTTCTTACCGCAGTGGTCATTGGGGGAACGAGAATAAAACGATAGTAAAATGGTCTAGAAATGTATGTAAATGATAAACCTGTGATAGGAGACTTACTATTTTGAATCATAGTTGTAGTAAATTAAAAAGTTTTTCATCAATTTTCAGAACCAAAGTCATAGATATTGCTCGCAAAATTAGCACGCTAAAGTGGAAGTGGGCTGGTCACGTCTGCAGACGGACATATGGCCGATGGAGCAGACATGTGTTGGAGTGGCGACCGCGTTTAGGCAAACGTAGTGTGGGACGCCCTGCTGCACGATGGACCGACGACTTGAAGAAGGTGGCGGGTAGCGGGTGGATGCGGGCTACCCAAGACCGGGATGGTTGGCATTCACTTGGGGAGGCCTACGTCCAATAGTGGACGGCAACAGGCTGAGTATATAAAAAGTTTTTATTTAGTTTTTCAAATCAAATCAAATAATAATTTGTCAGAATATACCAACGATAATATGCTTTAGAGATAACTTTACATTTCGTTATTATTGTCAGTGATTTTTTCATCAGTTAATTAAAATTAATTTACTGTTTTAATTATTATTCCATGAACATATTCAAAACCAATATGTTTTTAATGTTATCATTGATTATCTGAAATTTTTCTTTAGCTGTATAGGTACATATATTAACTTCTTTCCACTATTTTCCCATAGAAACAGCAAAATAGTGAGGTTAATATACAGGTCACCGAACTAATTTGCTCACACAATACATTCGGCTACCCAAAATAACTTCTAATATACTGCATATTACCCGATAAAATCACTAATATCGTAACAAAACCGTTCATCATAATAACACCGTTCCGCATGGCGCATCGACGTGCGATTCGCATTCAATTAAAAATTAATTAAACGTTCCTGTCCTAGTTGCAGTGCTAATGGCGTATTCTTGATTTTGTTAAAATGCTACAACGTTTTAACGGCCATGCAACTGTTGCATAATGGGTAATAATAATATACCTACACTTTAAATTAATGTAATAAAATAGCAGAGCATTATACACAGTCAGGTCATAAGTATTGTCACACAGTAAACACTTTTATTTTAGAATGCTCGCCACAAAAAAGTTTATTGAATTCGAATTTCAAATTGTTCATGAAAATAAAAATGTATACTTTTTAGAATTTTACTCATTTTTAAATATGGAGTGGACGCTTAAAGAAGACCGTGTTGCAGTAATTGCGTTGCATCGTTGCGGTTACGCGCCAATTCAAATTTTTGACATACTGATAAATTTGAATATAACCAAAAGATTCGTTTATCGTACCATCAAACGATACAATGAAGACTCTAGTGTAGATGACAGGTCAAGAAGTGGTCGCCCTCGGTCTGTTAGGACTCCAGCAGTGATAAAAGCTGTGAAGGCGCGAATTCAAAGAAATCCCAAACGTAAGCAGAAACTGTTGGCCCTTCAGATGGGGTTAAGCAGAACCACGGTGAAAAGGGTGTTAAATGAAGACTTAGGGCTTCGGGCATATCGAACAAAAACAGGACATCGTTTGAATACTCGTCTAATGGACCTGGGACTGAAGAGATGCCGCGCTTTGTTGAAGCGGTACGCGGGAAAAAAATATCGGGAAATTCTTTTTTCAGATGAAAAAATTTTTACCGTAGAAGAGAGCTACAACAAACAAAATGATAAGGTGTACGCTCACAGTAGTGAAGAAGCGAGCAACCGTATTCCGCGTGTCCAACGAGGTCATTTTCCATCCTCGCTCATGGTATGGTTGGGAGTTTCTTATTGGGGCTTAACAGAGGTACATATTTGTGAGAAAGGTGTAAAAACGAATGCAGTTGTGTATCAAAATACAGTCCCGACGAACCTTGTGGAACCTGCTTCTCATACCATGTTCAATAACAGGCACTGGGTATTCCAACAAGATTCGGCGCCAGCTCATAGAGCGAAGAGCACACAAGACTGGCTGGCGGCGCGTGAAATCGACTTCATCCGGCACGAAGACTGGCCCTCCTCCAGTCCAGATTTGAATCCGTTAGATTACAAGATGTGGCAACACTTGGAGGAAAAGGCGTGCTCAAAGCCTCACCCCAATTTGGAGTCACTCAAGACATCCTTGATTAAGGCAGCCGCCGATATTGACATGGACCTAGTTCGTGCTGCGATAGACAACTGGCCGCGCAGATTGAAGGCCTGTATTCAAAATCACGGAGGTCATTTTGAATAAACTTTAGTGTCATAAGAATCTATGTTTTGTTAAGTTAATTTTGGTATATAAATGGTTACATAATGAATAAACTTGTTTCAATTATTTTATATTAAACATGTGACAGAATTTATGACCTGACTAGGTATGTATAATAGCCCTCCTTTACTAATAAGAGGAGTTAGTCCTACTTCATGGAGGCTGTTTAAAAAAATACAGTAATTCCAATGATTTAAGTTTTCACTTCTGTCGGCAGTCCCCACAACTGCCATTTTTTTTAAATTTTATCATCTGATCTGATGACATATTCACTCACGCTTTTAACCCCCGAAGGAGTAACCAGTACTCGATTTTTTCGCCGAAACCGAAGCCGAACTTTCGGTCGGTCACTATAAATGTATATCATTTTATTGACAGCCTCCGTGGCTCAACGGGTATGAAATGAGACGCCGCGGGTTTAATACCCGCGCCAGTATACCTGTTTGTGTGCTACAAATATTTATTAAATAATTATTTGTTTCGGGTCTGGGTGTTGTGAGACCAAAAAAATATCATTATTCCTGATTCCCACGATACAAAACTTCTTAATGTGAGGTCCAGACTATGTATTATGACTGTGTTTATTTATACATTTACACTCACGCCTGTAATCCCCGAAAGGGTAGGCAGAGGTGTACACTCACTTTTCGCCGGTTTTCAGTCCTATAATGTAATAGGGGGCGAGCCTATCGCCATACCGGGCACAAATTCCAGACTCCAGGCTAATGCTGAGAATTTCTATATGAAGAACCCAATATAGCTTTACCCGACCCGGGGATCGAATCCTAGACCTCAGCACAGCAGTCATAACGCATGCGCAATTACAACTGCGCCACCGAGGCAGTCGGATCTGATGAGATTTATTAATAGCGACTATTACTTTAAATTGTAGAGATAAATTAGTAAATTCAACATAAGATGATAAAAAACATAACAACATAGGATAGGGTATATCGGAAAGAATCCTTGGATGTAATTAAAAAGTTGCCGCGGATCGTTGCAGGATCCACGGGATCTGCGCCAACTTCCACTCTTGTGAAACTGTGCTAATTAACTCGGGGAATTCGTTATATCTTATTATTTAACTTTGTTCTTTGTGAAGATTTTTTCTGAAGGAAACTTTCGTTTTATTGTTCAGTTTTTATCTGTCCGTTCGGGCGGAAGCGGATTAAGAGTGCATAGCTGTATGTATGTATGTATATGTGACAGTTTGGATTTCTCATTATACTTATTACTGGTCGGTGGTTTATCGAGTGCTATTTTCCATGATGTTTAAGGATTATTAATATACGTGTTACTTTTATGCTAGTCATTTAGGTTTTTGGTAGGTTTGGAATCGTTCTAAATATGAATATTTAATTTTACATACGCGCTCAAGCCTGTACCCCCGAAGCGGAGGCAGAGGTGTAACCAGTATACCTCAATTCTCCGAAATTGTTACCATCCCAAGATGTGATGGGAGGGCGAGACATATCATACCAGGCACAATTCCATACTTCCAACTGACATTAAGTATTTCATATACATACATAAATATACACTCACGCTGGTAATGCAGGGGTAGGCAGAGGTGTAACCAGTACACTTTTCGCTGAATTTCGGTCCCATAATGTGATAGGGGGGGGAGCCTATCGCCATACCGGGGTCAATTCCAGACTCCAGGCTAATACTGAGAATTTCGTGGTAGTAAAACCCAATTTCACTCTACCCGACCCGTGGACTGAACCCAAGATCTCAGCACATTGCGCCAATGAGGCAGTCCTCAGAATTTTTCAAATTCCTTCACAAAATAAATACCTAATATATTTGTTTGCACACTCATTCACCTGTAAATGCGCTTTCAAAGCCAACAAAAGGATCTTCCAACCGTTTGTATACCAGCCTCTAATAAAGGCCCACCACAAGAGAAAAGCGCTGGTACCTGACTTAAAGGTTTGAACAGGGTTGCCATGAAAAACATACTTTTTACCATATAATTTCATTATTTTAAATTAGTTAAATTTTAAAAAGCGATTATTATTGTAATTTTTTGAGGAGATTCCAGTTTGGAACTCGTACTGCATCATCAGGCCTTAACCAAATTTGTTTCAGACTACACTATGAAATACCAGAAGATTATTCGAAATTAGTCCACGTGTGGCAAAGGTAAGATAGGTAATATAAACAGCCATAAAATGATATATTTTTTTATAAGTTGTTAAATAAAAGTTTCAAAACTGACATAATAACTCGAATCGACATTTGCTTTTGCATTAATTTAGATTTATTTTTTGGTGTTAACAATCTTCCCTAGTACATAATCTATAGATCTCATTTTTTTTTATAAAACTAATTTTAAGGTGAACGGTAGGTGAAGGTGAAAGGTAATTGTCAAAATCATTCTAAATTTGACAATCTCCTTTTCATGGAGTCAATTGAAAATAAACCTAAATACCAAAGACCTAAGAACGGGATGGTTGGCGTTCACTTGGGGAAGCCTACATCTAATAGGCTTATTTATCCATACTAATACTATAAATGCGAAAGTAACTCTGTTTGTTTGTTTGTTACCTCTTCACGACTAAATGGCTGAACGGATTGTAATGAAATTTGGTAAGGGAATAGATTATATCCTGGAGAAGGACATAGGCTATCTTATTTCTCAAAAAACATCCTTGAAAGGTGTCAAATAGGAGTTCAAAATATGTATGGGAAATCCACAATTACTTGACTTAGGGATCTGTAAATTCATATTTAGGCTTTTGGTAGGAAATAAAGAAATACTTGTTTCAACGTTTTTGAAAAATCATCCCTAAAAGGGGCAAACTTATGGGGTTTTCTTTAGATGCAATCTCCAGATTCAGGCACAACACCTGAGAGGCTGGACAAATGCTACAGATGCCTCAGTGCAGAAGACAACTCCTTGGATTTTATACTTCTGCTCCCGAATATAACCTCCCCACAGGCGGAGCCGCAAGCAACAGCAAGTTTATTTTAAACCGAAATACATTCAAATTATAAAGGTGAGAAGACAAGTGAGAATAGATATTTTTCATCTTGTATTTATAAAATTTTACAATAATCTTACAAAACATAGAATGGGGATATACTGAATATTACAGCAATTGTTACAGAATTGGTATCCCTGGTCCCAAAATTATTACAATACGGGTGAGGGTTAAAAGATTAAAACTGGTTGAAACCGGACCGAAGTGGACTCGCGTTTAAATCAATGACAAGGGCGCGCAACAATGCACGAGGCGACCGCAATGACATTCGCTCTACCTAACATTTATTGGAAAAGTTCTGTTTTACCATCATGGTATGGGTTGTAAGCGATTGCGAATAGGCTGCGACGGCTTACTGGGTCATATGATTTTTATATTTTGACCCAGATACATGTCAGCATTGATCGTCACATTGATATTGATTTATTAATTACTTCTTATGTTTATAAAAAGTTTTGTTAGGGATGTTTAGAATCCTGTTTTCCTATGTGAAAATCTGGTTTATGTGTAATTTCTTAAACACAGGGGCCGCACTCCCCTGGCCCTCTTACTAGATCAAATTCCTAAGAATTTTTTTACATTGACACACCGACTACAAACTCCATGGTGGCTTCTTTGACGTATGTAGAAGAATCCCAGGTTATATTAAGCAAAACTAGCTTGCTGTTGGAAGCGCCACTGGGCGTCTTCGCACGATCGAGATGGACAATAGTCCATCTTCATCTTGCATCATGAGAATACAGATATTCCAAGGCTGCGCATTTCCCACTGCTCAGATGGGACAGGTTGGTACAGATTGGGAAAAGCTCTTAATCCATCGAGTACATTTAATGGATCCTAACGACTCTACTTTGGAGCGGGCATGCAAAGTAATATCTCTCATAATAAGTTTTCTGAATCAATTTGGTGTCAAAATGATATCCAAAATTGAAAAGACTTTGCTCGAGGGCAATATTAATATCAAAATAAAAAAAAAACAGTTACACATATACACTCACGACAGAGTTGTAACCAGTGGTTATAATTTGATAGCGGGCGAACCTATCGCCATACCGGGCACAATTCCGGACTCTGGGGTGGTAATGAGTATTTCTAAATAGAAAAATCCAATATCACTTTACCCGACCCGGGACTCAAACCCGAGACCTCAGCATAGCAGTCGTAACGCATACGCAATTACAACTGCGCCACCGAGGCAGTGATAAGAAAGATAATTTATATCGCCAATTAATAAAACGCTCCAAGCCCGTATCTCAGTCCTTTTATTGAAAATGCAAGGAATGCACCTCGTCCCGGGCGTCAGTGGAACACTTATTATTTGACCGCTAGCTCGGTCTGATCGGACAAATCCATATTGCATAGCTTCCAATCCTTCACCTCAAACAGTGTCAGAGGGTGTTTAATTGCGTGGCTGTCAAAGACTTCGCTGAATCATTTGAAAAAGTAATAGTTTTAATTTAGTTCAACAAAAGTGGTTAGTGGATTAAAATTCAATTTCTACAAATAAAAATAACCGCAATGTGTAGTCAGCGTTTTTTACTCGACTATAAAACACTTTTCTTTTCTCAAGAATTCATCGGGCAAGTAATTACTTTTTTTTTAGCCTGGCAAGGCAAAGTGCCCACACTGCACCTGATGGTAAGCGTAGTGCCATCCAATTAGAGTGCCGAATAGCGAGGGATATCTATCCCTGGCTACTCAACACAATCATGCCGGCCTGCTTCTTTACACCACGCCATGGGCAAGAAGGTGAAGAAGCGGTCGAGGGTCTCGTGTCAGAGTATTCAGAAGGCTGCAAAACGGACAAACATCGTACACCCACTCTAGACCCCGACAAAAACCGGATATACCTATATACTGGCTGAACCCGGAACGCCACACATTCGTGTGCCACTATGGCGGGTTTTACACCTTGTGTACGGTGGCACCAGCAGCAATTTAAGTTATTGCTTGAAACAGAGTAATGTCTTTTTTATATATACGAGTGTTAATGATGATTAACTAATAGTTACTTAATTAATAAATAGTTATTTAATTTCCAGAAGCACTCTCAGCACCACATTAGTTACTACAATATTGAATAGCGGCTGTTTTATTTACCACAATAGGTATGTATGAAAATATACTTCCCGTTTGTTTCGAGAACGAGTTTATTACTTCAAACGCACGTTCTTAGAACAATTAAACTTAGGTCGTCGTGGGAAATGCTAGCTGTTTGCAAGAAACGTACCTAGCTCTTGGAACTTGCAATTATATTTATCAGAAATGTTTTTTTTTTTAAATCATTAAGATTATTTATTAGATCTTTAATATAAACTTGTACATTATCACAATCATGTGTAAAGAGGACGGTGATGCTTGATTTTAGAAAGAAAGTAAAGCGAGAAATTTTATTTGGTCAATACTTTAGATGACATAAAAACACATTAAAGAGCAGGTTCGAAGTGACGTGTAGTATGTATGGAACACCTGTAAGACCAAAAAGGCCATTGGTTCAGCATCTGCCTAGCGCTGGTATTCTGCCTAGGAATTCATATTTTGTGGAATAAGGTAGTAAATATGTGGGTGTATAGGTGTATAAGGTAGTAAACAGGTGACATCCCTGCCTACCCCTTAAGGGATTATTTAAGTAAGTGCATTCTTAAAATATTTTTTCACCCTTCTGTATATTTCATTCTATGTCAAACGTAACTGTATAATAGTATTTCATAATAAGAATGTGAAGTATAAAATGTATAATCGATAAGATATTAAAATACGTCGTAAAAGATATATAAAAAAAATCACGTTTCGCGTCGAATTGGACGTAAGAACTCGTCAAACACCTGATACCATGTCAAAATTGTCTTTATGGAAAAAGAAGTTGTGTGGGCTGAGTGATGGGTTCCAGCGAGTAAAAATATTAAATGGGAAATATTGTCAGACGTTTACATAGCTGAAGACAGCAGTTTCAAATGTGCATTTTGGTCTATGTCTTGGATCATAATAATAAATCGTTCATGTGTAAATATTATATTGAAACAAAAAAAAAATATGTTACTGGAATTATGTTAGACTTACATAAAATACCACCAATGAATCAGTCCAAGCGAAAAGTTTTAGAAAATATAACACTACTTTTTTATAGTCGTGTTATAAATTCCTATATTGCCAACTGCTTTGTATTAGCATTGTTGTCTATTAGAAGTTCATGTAGGAAAAATATCAATTTCTAATTTAGGTGCCTAAATGTGCTAGGCCAATTTGATATATGCTACAATATAATATAATTGAATAAGATAAGCACTTATGATTCTTTTTAAATTAAACCAAAGAGTGTTAGAGGTGCGTTAAATGTTGCTGTTTGAATTTATTTATTAAATATGAGACAAAAATACCACCCAACAGTCACGCACATATACCTACATACTATATTGTCAAACTTTTCAACCATAAAAAATATTTGATAAAGCGAAGAATATATTAAGAAAATAAAAGTAATACTTTGCATGCGAATCACCGAAACCAACCAATCGATTTTAATAAAATTTTCTAAATATATATAGTTGGTCTCAACTTGAGGGTAGGGTAGTTTTGGTACCCCAATTTTTGTTTTACTAAAATTTAGTTTACCTCCAAGGTGATTGCCCAAGCCCACTAGTCATATAAATACTATACGGCAGACGTTGTCCTGCCCTAAAAATTTAAGACTTTCAGCGCCACTTACCGGGTGCAATTGCGTTTTCAATCCAGGAACCAATTGAAATATACACACAAAAATTCATCCAAATCAGTCCAGCCGTTAGTTAGCCAGGAAGAGTTAGGTAGCAAAAACACGTACAGAAGAATTATATTATATTAAAATTGATAGTAGACTATCATCTAACATCTTTACTCATAATAATCTTTTCTGTACTAATCCGTGGGTCTTGTACCACACACTATCCCCTGCCAGTCGTGCAGTATACATTACAAATGATATTTTTCTAATTCTCGTCACGCGACACCTGACGCTTGTTTCGTGTATTATTTTTCCTCGTTAGCTCCAAGTTATTCGATACTATCGACAATGGAGTGAAACCTTTTCAATTCCAAAATCAAATGCGTGTTGCATCACCTGTGATTATTCAGCGTATTACATTTGACTGTATCGAATTCTATTTTTAGAATTTCCTTGTATATATATATAATATTCATTACGGGTAATTTATTAAAATTATTATCATTAAATTAAAGCGCCAGACATAATATATGATAGCCTAGTTGGAATCGATACATATTGTCGAATAGAATTTCGCGGGTTCGATACTTGTGGTATATACACGGCTGACTATTCGAAGTTACGTATGTACTCATTATTAATTATAGCTTTCTTTGATGTTGAAAGAAAATATCACGATAAAACCTTCATGCCTGAGAATTCTAATTTTGTATTTCGAATGTATATGAAGTCTACTAACGCGAGTTAGGCCAGTGTCTAACCCCTCATTAGGCTGCTATCCAGGCGATGGGACATTGTTTATACGCTATAAACACTAATAAATTACATACCAAAATTATAATAATAATAATACTAGCCCTGTATTAAACATTGTCCCACTGCTGGGCCCGTGCCAACTCCTCTACTAATGAGAGAGGTTAGGCCTTAGTCCACCACAATGGCCTAATGCGGGTTGGTAGACTTCACATACCTTCGAAATTCTTATAAGAATTCTCAGGTATGCAGGTTTCCTCACGGTGTTTTCCTTCACCGTTAAAGCAAGCGATAATTAACATTTAATACACACATAACTTTAGAAAAGTCAGAGGTGTATGCCACTTGGGTTTCGAACATACGACTTTCGTCTTGGCAGTCCGTACTGCAACCAACTGGGCTATCGCTGCTATACCAAAATTACATTACCATTATATACCAAATACCGAGCTAGTATTTTATAGACCGTTCATACATATTTGTTATTATTTTAGCTCTCGTCGGACCACAATCTTTAGTAGTTTCTATAAAACATCCACTATATAGAAAACCATAAAATAAGCACCATATATTTATTTGTAGTTCAGAAAAGCGACTGAGTAGGTCGTCTGGTAACGAAACATGCCTATATGTGGCTTTGTCACAATTCAAAGAAATTATAAGCAACCTCTTCATGCTTTAGACAGAACTTCTTTCCTTCGTAACACTCCTGAGAGAGCTATAATAATGAGGTGTGGGGCTATGATAAGCTTCACAACAACAGCTAGCTCGGCGCTAATAAAAATTTAATTATCAGTTTTTACTCATCAAAATTGCATGAACACATTATCCTGTGCACATCCGGCTCAGTTTGCGGTGATATTATTCGTACCGAATTTAATAATGTTCGGTTGGACACGAGAGCGTATGAATTGATTCGGGAATTAATAGAACAATTAATTGAATTTCACATGCGGGGAATTGTAATAATGCGGGTAATTGGGGATTTTCAGTTTTGGATAAAATTTTGTGACAATTATGTAGATTAAATTCTGGACTTGTTTTATTGGGGATTAGTGAGTATCCTTTACTCATTTAACCGTTTTAGTGAAATATTGATTATGGCTAAGTTAAATCTTGTCTTGTGTATATGGACAGGCATAGCTACCAGCCTAGTATTACAATGTCTTACTGTTTGGCACAGGGCTCTTCTATAAGGAAAAATGTTAGACTTTTGTACAAATCACTGACCAAGTGCGGGTTGATAGACTTTACATACCTTTGAAATACTTCTGGACAATTCTCGGGTATGCAGGCTTTTCACTATTATTTTCTTCACCTTTAATTTTTTTTATACGTAGTCTAATTTTAGTACAGTGACATGAAGCCGGATAAAGACGATAAATTTTTGCAGCGAACAGTCTGCAGCCAGCTTGTTTCTGTAAATATGTGTGTTGGATAAATAAATGGTTTATGGTTTATGGTTTTATAGTTTTTTTTTTTTAATGCCTCGATAGGCAGACGAGCAGACGGGCCACCTGATGGTAAGTAGTCACCGCCGCTCATAGACTTCTGCAATACCAGGGCACAGCAAAGCCGCTGCCTACCGTTATAGGATAGTTTATGGTTTTTACTCTAACAGACATCAACAAATCACAAACAATCGAACCAAATTCTATATCAATAAATTAACAACTATTATGTTCTAGACCCAATGTTGACAACACGAATGAAAGGAACAAATTCATCAATAGATGTACAGTCAGGTGTTGCGAATCGCAGGTTTATGCAAACGAAGTCGTGGATAGTTGTGTAATAAATAATCACAATGAATTTGCTGCGTTTAAACGTTCCACGAACAACCAAGGAAGTGGTAAACTAGCCGCTAATGTAAATATGAAGACTAGGAGGGCTTGGGACTTGGGAATATTTTAAAGGGCATCAATATTGAGTAGGTAGAGGGAAGGATACTTAATGTAATAAAATATTTGTTACAAACTCTTTTTACAATCCTTATTCTAATTAAGGGTTTGTAATGATGTGATCTGTGTGATGTGATGATGATAATGATTGAAATAATGCTGATTAGGTACTTACCATCATGTAACTAGCCGTGACTAAAATATAGATAAATTCCAAAACAACTTATGGAAACGTTTTACGACATTTCTGGGTCGCGATAAACACTTTATTTTTCTTATTTTGATATGAACAAATGGGGTTCTCGAAAAATGGCACTTAAACGCCACATGATGTATTATTTTTTAGCTGCCCCGTCATTTTTAATTTCTACATTATTTTCCTGTAATATTTCTTACACATATATTATGGATATTTTATATGGTCTTTTATTTCCATTAGGGTAATTGTATGTTTTACTTTTTCAAGACGTATATGACGCATTAAGCACAGCAATGCTGTACAGTAACATAGATTAAATAAATAAACACACTCAACAGTCACACATATACTAATGCTCAAATCTAAGGCAATTAAACTTAAATCGTATATTATATTATATTATAATTATATCACCAAATGTTGTTAACCGGTGTGAAAAGAGCAACGCTATAGTTTCTTGCCCGTTCTTCTCTAGCGAGACTCCATTCCGAACTGGCGGTAGAATTAAAAATTGACTGAATCTAAATGATGTATAAAATTTTATGGATTCAATAAATATTTGATTTTGATTAAGATTTTTATAGTCCCCACACTAGGTCAAACCTGTATCAAGAACTACAAGGGATTACGGTCCACAACACCCAGACCTGAAACAAACATCATCATCATCATCATCAGCCGGTGTCAGTCCACTGCTGGACGTAGGCCTCTCCCAAGATGCGCCACTGAGCCCGATCTTCAGCTCTTCTTTTCCAGTCACTGCCCACCGCTTTGCGTATGTCGTCGCTCCACCTGGTCACAGGACGTCCTACACACAAACAATCTCGGTGTGGAAATCGAATATCAATCAAATTGATTATTTCCAACTTCAGTTGAACATAAAAATTGTCCCGTTGCTAGGATCGAATTCATGACGTTGTGACTTATGGCAGTTATTCGCCTACTGATCCACGGTGGCTATTAATATTTTATAGATGTCTATATCATATTCCAGTATTATAAAATCATTATTTACATAATGAATAATCATTTTAGCAAGAGCTAGACAGAGAGTGCACTATTCTAATGACGTCACTTGTCAAGGGACAGACTAATCTCTAATCTCGTAAGCATTTATATATAGGTACTTTATTTGCTGATTTAAATAACTGTTCGATGTACAATATAATAATAGCAATACTAGCCCTGTATTAAATTCTGTCCCACTACTGGGCACCGGCCTCCTCTACTGATAAGAGGGGTTAGACCTTAGTCCACCACGCTGGCTTAATGCGAGTTTTTATCCCGGAAAAATGTACAGTTCCCGTGGGATAGTTTAGTTTTTCACAAAGCAAAGGATAGACATGATTTTTTGCATAGTAGCAGTTTAGGGATCAGAAAATGACATAGGTTTATTTTTATCCCGGTAAAAAGCGCGCTTCCTATAGGATAGCAGAATATAGAAATGTGTAATAGCTTAAGATGCCATAGATATATCTTTTCTTACAAAAATAATCACCACGCGGGCGGAGCCGCGGGCAACATCTAGTATAATTATATTTTTCCCTAAGTCGTTTAACAAAACATACAGATTCGATAACTTATCCATAGATTTTAAAAATAGTCGCAAGTCCCCAGGAACCGTAGCTAATTACAATATTTGAAACGAATGTATTTCCGTTGAGCGTAACTGATCGCTCATTCTGAATAGCCGACACAACACTTTCGTTAATTAACAACTTATGTTTACTTTTGTAATACAACTTTGTTTAAATGTTGGTAATTTTGATATTTTGAACTTTAACAGCTATGGCGCAGTGGGTGGGACATTCGCGACTGTGGGTTTAATTTTTGTTTGTCATCACCGAAACAAGTGGATATGAGAATCACAAATTAATGTTTTGAATTGTCTTATGAGAGTGAAAGTTACTCGTAATTTTTCATATGATACAACACACACACACTCACGCCTGTAATCCCCGAAGGGGTAGGCAGAGGTGTAACGAGTACACCCACTTTTCGCCGAATTTCGGTCCCATAATGTGATGGGGGGCGAGCCTTTCGCCATACCGGGCACAAATTCCAGACTCCGGGCTAATACTGAGGAATTTCTAAAAAACCCAATATCACTTTACCCGACCCGGGGATCGAACCCGAGACCTCAGCACAGCAGTCGTAACGTATGCGCAATAACAACTGCGCCACCGAGGCAGTATATGATACAAATGCAAAAAAATAGGATTTATTACTTATTTAATTTTTTTATAATAATTAATGAATTAGTTTTTATGCCGGCAGCCTCCGTGGTGCTGCGGACAGTAGCTGGCTGAAACGAGAGACCGTTCTTCTCTCAAAGACAGATGTTGTGAGATCTTCTCTACTTGATACTCTAACTGGACGGCACTGTGCTTACCATCAGGTGTAGTGTGGTCACTTTGCTGTGCTAGGATAAAAAAAACCTTGTAAATTGTTTTCGTATTAATTCGTCTTATACCAAGTCATAACAGTTCTTAAAATAAACATTACGATATACTCATTAATGGAGTATACGCGTTAGTTCATTACATTAGCGTTTAATAGTTATGGAACATTTATAAATACCGAATGATTATATATTTATGCATAATTCATATAATCCTCCAGTATATATTTCACTTTCTCTCGCTACTCGATACTCTAATTGGACGGCACTGTGCTTACCATCAGATGCAGTGTGACCACTTTGCCGTGCTAGGATAAAAAAAAAGAAAATTCAGATCTGGGTGTTAGAACCGTACTCAGTTCTAGATACCACGATAAGGGTTGAACCTAGTGTGGGGGCGGGATTATGTGACTGCTGAGTCTATTTATTTACTCTGTAATAAGGAATATTTCTATGACTGTTCTCCATAGGTACTATACTATAAATGCGACATGGAGAAGGAGAAGGACATAGGCTATCTTTTTTCAACAACAACAACCTAGAAAAGGGTCATATTATAGTTCAAAATTTGTATGGGAAACCCATAATTCCTCAACATATGGATCTGGAAATTCATATTTAGGTTTTTGGTAGGAAATAAAGAAATACGTGTTTCACATTTTTATCATTCATATATCTTCATTTTTTTTAATAAAATTCGTAAAAAAAAAAAAAAATGTATTATATACTTTATCTCCCAAACATGACCTCCACGCTGGCGGAGCCGCGAGCAACAGCTAGTTTATTTTATTTTCTTATCGATTAATAGTAAATACGTAGAGTAATCGCTTGCCTTGTTTGTTGAAATTCTTCACTTCTATACACATAGAAGAAATGCAATAATCAGGAGGCAGGAGCAACTACGTGCGAAACAAACCTTTATACAGCTGTTTTCTCTCACTGTGATATAATTTTCCGTGTAATTGAGCTGCTGTGCGATGTACGTGCAGACGTCGTAAACATAAGGGAATAGAAAATCGTACGTGCTATGTGGAGTAATATGAAATTATTTTAACTAAACGCAAGTAGAACAACTTGTTATATTGGATGTACTTCAAATTAGGTACTGGATAAGAAGTTTTGTGGCTTTTATAGCTCTATATTCACTTGCCTTGTCAGCTTACTAGAGTACAGACTTCTCTAGAGAGAAGACAGCCTCCGTGGCGCAGCGAGCGAGTATCCGGCAGTGAAACAAGAGGGTTCGATTCCCACACCGAGATAAATGTTTGTGTGACAGACAGATAGTTGTTTCGGGACCGTAGTCCCTCGTAGTCCTTGATACCCTACATACCGGTTTTTCCTAGTGCGGAGTTGGGTGTAAGTTTGATTTACATACCCACTCTCGCCTTTAAACCCTGAATCCCCGAGGGGGTAAGCAGAGATGTAACCAGTACACACATATTTATCGGCACATCCATAGTTATTTATCCGAGCTTATTGGCGTTCCATAATGTGATAGAGGGCGAGCCTATAGCCATACCGGGCATTATTCCAAAATCCGGGTTGATACTGAATATTTCCTAATAAACCAAATATAACTTTTCCCAAACAGGGACCGAACCTGAAACCTTAGCACAAAATTCGTACCGCGGACGCCATTACAACTGCGCCACCGAGGCAGTCATACTCTAATTGATATAGAAAAATGTGCTATACATTTTCTAAAGTATATTTTATATATTTTTTCTTTACTGCCTGGGTAGGCAGACGTGCAGATGGGCCACCTTAAGGCTAGTAGTCACCGCCGCCCATAGATCTCTGCCACGCCAGGGCACAGCAAAGCCGCTGCCGTTGAAGGACTAAAAGTATATTTTAGTTTAGAACATTTCTTATATTATATTTTATCAATGGAAAATTGTGTAAAATATGCAAAAGTTTTAAGAATTAAAGCGGATATCTGAACAGCGAATGCTAACGTTAACTAGTTTCGGATAAAGATATACTGGTCCTAACCGGCTCGTCGGCTCGACCATAATGATACAATTTTACAACCTATATAAACTTAACGATCCCTAACTCCCTTCGAGGTAGTAAAAAGCAGGAAAATCAGTAAAATTCTCTTTCATCTTTACGTTTTCAGGGTAGTTTAATTTTTCTCCCTTCACTGCTGAATATTGATGAATTTTAATTGATAACGAAATTTTTAAGTTTTTTAATTTTCGGTTGTAATGATTACCTTGCAACAATATTTATTATATTATCACTATGACTCAGAGCTGACTTGTTTTTAATAATATCATATAATGGCCAAAGTAGAAAAACGGGAATTAAATTGGGTGTGAATCAACAGAGGCACCTCTGGAACTTTAAAACTGATAATTTGAATATTTTTATTATATTTCCTAATGAAACTTTTATGAAAAGAAAATAGTTTGATGAAAAAAAATCGAACTGCCGAGATGAAAGTCGCAAATTCGGAACCACCCCAAATGACAATGACATTTCTAAAGTTACGTGAGCATTCATTGTTAATTACCACTTGCTTTGACGGTGAAGAAAAACCTTCATACCCGAGAATCTTAATAAGAATTTCAAAAGTAAAGTCCACCGACCCGCATTCGACCAGCGTGGTGGACTAAGGCCTTAACCCTTAGTAGAAGCTAACCCAGATGTGGGACAAATTGAATACAGGTCTGGTGTTTATTATAATGATACATTTGAATAGGTATCAAGCTTGACACTGGTTCCACAGTTCCAGAAGTTCAAGTTACACTAATTAATTGTCTTCACAAAAATTACTTCTGCTTTCATGTTAAAAACCCTCCGAAATAAATACGGTACACAAAGCCATTATTCCTAAAAATAATAACAAAAGAAATTGTACCGGTAAGAAATTCAATACGTCGGAAACCGGAATATGACAGTAGCATAATGGCTGTCGCGAAAGCTCGGGCATTGTGCGAAGGTCCGACCGGAACACTTTGACTGTGACGCGCATTGTTAGACATGCTCCCTAGGGACCACCGGGAATTTGTACATACATGCTACGTGCCTTATAATATAGTTGGCCATAGCTTCGTAAATTGGGTTACGAAATTATTTCTTCGTAGTTGGCTGACCTTTTTTTTGCACATGGTATAGTATATATCACATAAATTAGACGCAAACTCTTTATTTTTATAGTAGAAGACCAGCATGGAAGGTGTCACCATTGACTGAATATCCACAATTAAATAAATAAAAAACTAAAATATTTATACACATCATGTAGGCATATAAAAGGCACTTATGACAGGTCAAAACACAAATAGAAATTCTCCATACGGAATGAGTAATTATGGTTAATGGCGTAGGAACTTGGAATCTACCATCAAGGGCTGGTAGGAATACAACGACGAGGATAGGACTGGAAAAGGGAAAAAGAGGATGACAGGAAAATGAAAGGAATCATGATGGCTGAAGAATGTGGGTATGTTGCCAAGCTTTATGAAGAAAAGAAGAAAAGTAATGAAGATATCGGAGAATACGAGACTTGAAAATGAGAGTCACGCATTAGTTGTAGCAATGAGCTGACTCGACTGGGGTAACTGGTAGTACCACTGTCTTAAAAAAAAATCGATGTGTCAGTTTCCTGGCCTTTTAAAGCATTCCGTAGGTCAAAATTGACCTTGTGATCTACTAAATTTGTTTCCCACGACACTTACCTATACGTACATTTTTGGATAATAAGCAATTGTTTCGATAGCATTAAACTCATGGCCTTTCGGTTGACAGGTACTTAGCCATTGCACCACTGTTGCTGTCAAATAATGATCAGAAAATATATTCGCAAACCATATTATCTCTCCACAGGCTAGGCAGAACATTCGAGAGATAAACCTAAAACCATGTTTTATTCATTGAATGAGTCACAAAGGCTACTGTGTATCTCCAGCTGTCGGCGTATATCTTCACGACTCCGCAAATGGGCGGGGGACAGTAAATAAAATCGCTACATTACTTGCTTGCCACCTTATCATAGAGATACTGGTGAGACACATATCAAAATTCGACGGTGGTACAAAATACAGAAGTGTGTTGTGAATGAGACTTGAATCGAAGCATATTCAAAATGGGTACACTATATAAATACGAAAAACTTGATTCACAAATACGAATTTCAAAATACCAATTTTCATAATTCAGAATGGTTCAAAATTCCTAATATAACAACTATGATTTATCATTCATCCTATTTTTAACCGACTTCAAAAAAGGAGAAGGTTAACAATTCGTCGAAATCTTTTTTTTATGTATGTTACCTGATTACTCGAAAACGCCTGGACTGATTCGAAAAAATATTTTTTTGTTTAAAAGGGTATACTTCCCAGGTGGTCCCATTGGTACCAAGTCTGGATCTGATGATGGGATCTCAGAAAACTCAAGGACAACCCTCAAATTTTATAGTGATGCATAATAGTAAAACGCATATAGTTTTTTATTGAAGTCGGTGTACTTTTTATGATTATTATAATTCCAAAAGTTCAATATTCTTAACGTTTATAATTACTTTTCTTAAAAATACCGATTTTCAATAGATCGAATAATTATTTATTTTATTTATAATTATTCGACTGCCTGGTGGCGCAGTTGTAATTACGCAATTGTAATTGTTAACGCGTTACGACTGCTGTGCTGAGGTTTCGGGTTCGATCCTCGGGTCGGGTAAAGTGATATTGGGTTTTTCTATCTAGAAATTCCTCAGTATTAGCCCGGAGTCTGGAAAATGTGCCCGGTATGGCGATAGGCTTGCCCCCTATCACATTGTGGGACTGAAATTTGGCGAAAAGTGGGTGTACTAGTTACACCTCTGCCTACCCATTCGGGGATTACAGGCGTGAAAGTATGTGTGTAATAATTATTATTTTAGTAGACTTGACATACCGTTGCAATTCTTATGCAGAATTTCTTAGATTTCCTCACGATGTTTTACTTCACTGTTAAAGTAAGCTATATTTAAAAATACACGTAACTTTAGAAATGTTTTAGATGTGTCGTTGTTACCTACGACTTTCGTCGAGGCAGTCCGTATCACACCCAACTAGACCATCCCTGCAGTCTATTACCGCTTGTAATATCCTAGCTCTTTGAATCCACTATCGAATTAACAGAACTGAACTATCATCGAAATCCTATCAAAATCCTTTTTGGTTCTATCAATCATATCTCGGTGTAGTGACCGCTGTATGGCCCTTAGAATCCCTTGCGAAGGGAAACCTATTAAAAGAAATCCTCTTAAGGGCTCGACGTTGCACGTAATACGTTTGGTAAGGGATCTTGAGTGTTTGCCCATGATTTTGACATCTGTTACCATCTGTGTAATCTGATTGGATGTTGTAATCGGATAGATTTAAATTGTATTTTCCAGTTATTAATGACATACAGTCAAAAAGTGCATGCTGTCACATAGTTCTGACCCCACAATAGGTCAAACCCTTATCGTGGGTATCAAGAACTATGACTTGCTACGGTCCCACAATATCTAAACAAACAATTATACTCATACAGACGTTTCAGTTCTTTTTTTTACTATAAATAGGCTTGCGTTTGACCACTATCTCGCCAGATGGTAAGTGATGATGTGGTCTACGGTGGAGCACGCTTGCCTAGAAGATACCTATTCACTCTTGACTTAAAGATACCCAGGTTATAACTTTCGGGAAATATAGACTCCGGCTAAGAGTTCCACTTCGTCCGCACTTGTGGAATATCAACCATGTACCGATGACGCTTCGCCGTCTCTTGTCGTCCGATGATATAAAGGGGTTGGGGGAATTAAATTGTGTAATTCCAAGGCACACTCGCCGAAATTTATCCGGTAAAAAACCGATAAACTGGCAACTTTACGTCGATGTTCAAGGCTGCAAAGCCGTATCAGAGTAAGCCGTATCGTAATCAGAGTTATATTCTGAACATGATTTGTATATAACTGGATACGAAGGTGTAGGTAGAGGTGTAACCAAGACTAAACAGGAGATACAATGGCGGGTGTGTGGGCTAGATAGTCTCTATATCGCGTTGTGTATGGTAAGAGAGATTTCCGGAGGCCCAGATTCTCTTTCCCTTCCCTAATCCCTATTCCTGTTCTTTAAGGCAGCGCATCCATGATACTTTTGGTATTGTGGATGTTCAGGAGCGGTAGAGGTCACTTAACATCAAGTGACCCACTAGCTCCTTTGCCGGACTATGCTATAAAAATACATCTGTTTAGATACAAAAAATAGTTTGCAGGAAAGTCGCTTGCACCAAAGTTGCTAAGTGAATTTACAATTCGTAAGCAAAGTCTATCTTAAATGTGAAATTCATAATATCATAGGTATTTAGATAGCCGCTTATCGGTACTACAACACATTATGGCTTAGTGCGTCCTGAACAGTTAGACATAGACTTTGTCAAAGTAAATGAGAATAGGGTGGTTGACAGTAAGTGAATACCTGATAGAATTTTGTTTTTTATAATAGTATTGATGCTAAAAATATCGAAAATTACACAAATTTGTTAATTTATATGTGACTAGCTGTTGCTCGCGGCTCCGCCCGCGTGGAGGTCATGTTTGGGAGAAAAAGTATACAATACAAAATAACAATATTCATGCGTTTAACTTAAAAATGACGGATTTTCATACAAACTTTCATTCCCTATTTTACCCCCTTAGGGGCGGACCGCACTGCGCTTACTTAGCTTAGGTGCAGTGCGGTCAATTTGCCGTGCTAGGACAAAAAAAAAGTATTTTGACACGTGACATGAAACACCCATTAGTCATGCATGACGTCACCATTCCAAACATCTATTAGACGCTGAGCCAAACGTCTATTAGTTTTAGGATAGTCACATCATCAAGAGGCTATGACAGTTGGTAGCGTTTTGGTGGGAAAAATAGAGTTGTCTTTAAAAATGCAAACAAAATCTTGAAAACTTATGTTTTATGTAATAAATATTTTATTAATATAGACCATGAAGAATAAAATAAAACGGTTTCCCAAAAACAGTGAACTAGCCTATTAGTGATGGATGTAGAGATTGATTGTGAAGTTCCAGCCGGCTGTGAAACGAGAGGCCGTGGGTTCGATTCCCGCACCGAGACAAATGGTCTAGGTGTTGTGGGACCGTAATCCCTCGTAGTTCTCGATACCCACGATACAGGTTTTATCTAATGTGTGGTCAGAACTATGTGTATAAATGTTAAGTGTATTTTTTTTTATTTAATAGGATAGGTATTTAGCTAGCTGCTTATCGTTAGTGCAACGCATTTTTATAGCTAAGTATGTTTGAGAGATAGATTTGAATCGTCAAAGTCAAGTGTAAATGGGAATTTGTAGAACATTGGAGTGATTGTTTTTTTTAATCCTTGCACGGCAAAGGTACCACACTGCACCTGATAGTAAGCACAGTGCCGTCCAATTAGAGTATCGAGTAGCGAAAGACAATGTATCTCCCGCTACTCAACACAACTGAGTAGTTGTCATTTCAACTGAGTATTAATTAGAAGTCTCCTTTGATCATCCAAAGCTTCCCAATATAACTAACGTACTAATCACACTATAAGTATATATAGTTAATCGGTATTGTCCCTAATCTCTATCACTCCATATAAACAGTACAATGCCGTCGATAAATCGTGAAGTATAGAGGAAAAAAGAAATTCCCCGGATGAATAGTATTGTTGTGTGCACTGTACTTTGCGTGGGTGTACATATTACGACACACCGTTTATTTTTGTAATTATTCTTTGTATTTAGAGTGTATATGTTATGTGTTACATGGTTTTTTATGTGGTACTACATATTATGTACCATGGTTTATTTTTATTATACGCATGTCTTTTTTATTGTAGTTATTGGAGGATATAAAAAAAATATGGAACATTTAAAAGAATATATGTTTTTTTTTATTTATATTCTGTTTATATAAAACATTTTTTGAATGAGCAGCTATTTTTAAAACATTTTGTATTTTTTTAATTTTGATTTAATTATTTCTACTGTTTAAAATAATATGTATTTCCTAGATGTTCTAAAAGATAGTATCAAGAACTACGAGGGACTACGGTCACACCCAGTCCCGAAAGAAATATCTGTTTAACATACAAACATTTGTCTCGGTGCAGGAATCGAACCCACAGCCTCTGGTTACCCTTGCTACTTGCCCGCTACTGAGGTTGCCCATTGAAATTTACCACCAACTATGCTTTAAATAACTGATTTATTTGATTTAGAACCCATCCTAAATCATCGTAAGCGACAATGATTCCCCACACTTAATTCTTCTCTTCATAAATTATAGTTTATAATAGCAGCGATAGCCTAGTTGGTTGCGGTACGGACTGTTAAGATGAAAGTCGTATGTTCGAAACTCAAACGGCATACACCTCTAACTTTTTTAAAGTTGCGTGTGTATTAAATGTTAATTATCGTTTGCTTTAACGGTGATGGAAAACATCGTGAGGAAACCTGAGTGAGAATTATCATAAGAATTTCGAAGGTATGTGAAGTCTTCCAACCCGCATTAGGCCAGCGTCCTGGACTAAGGCGGAACCCCTCTCATTAGTAGAGGAGGTCCGTGCCCAGCCGTGGGACAATGTTTAATACAAACTAGTAGCTAGTATTAGCTAAATAGTTTATATTTTTTATACAAAATATTTTAGAACGATTGCGTATCTTGTCAAAAACCCAGTAACAAAATAACCGCGGTATTTTTATCTCAGTGACGTACTATGAACACGCACGAAGGCTGTAGGGGAGATTGCAATTAATTTTATCACAAAGACCTCGTCCGGAATTCCTGGCCAGCGGGTATCGGCCGAATAGTCGCAATCTACGGTGTATCTTATTTTCAGATGTTTGTGTGAATTTTCCAGCTGTATTATTGTCTGTGGTAGGATGAAATTTCAAAAGTTTTTTTATGTATTTGATAGTTTCTAGAGTAGCTAGTTGGTGGAAAAGGTTTATCTGTAAATCTGTAGAGATGTTAATATAAATACATTACTTAACATTCACACATACTGGGTCGATCTACGAAGACAGTCAAGCTTAATGCAAAGGTAAAACTCATATTTACAAATGTTTAGTCGTGATGATAATTCGTAATTTATTATATTGGATTCTTCGTTTTGTGACAGAAATACTGCTTTTGAGATTGTAAAATCGCTTTGCATGTATTCAGTTCGCGTTGCATAACAAAATTGTGACGAATATTTAGATTTTTCGTGACGGCATACAACTCAATCCGCCCGTCACCATGAAGGCTGTAAGTTATCGAAAGGTCGAGACTAAAGAGGAAAATAAACCGCAAGAGACTCTGTATACTTTATTTCATACGCACTCACACCTGTACTTCTCTAATGGGTAGGCAGAGGGGTAACCTCCATTTCGCCAATGAATGACGAGGCACAACTCCAGACTCCGGACTGATACTGAGTATTTCGTGATAGAAAAACCCAATATCACTTTTACCTGCCTCGGGATGGAACCCGAGACCTCAGCACAGTCGCGCCGCTAACGCAAATACAACAGCACCACCGAGGCAGTCAACTTTTGTTACAATATTCCAAATTTAATTTTATCATCATAGAATCAAAATTATATTTCACATCATGATTATATTATTTTGTCAATCTCCGTGGTGTAGTGGGTGATTAGTTGTGAAAGGACAAGGGTTCGATCCCCGTACGACAAATGTTTGTGTGACACACAAACATCTGGGTGTTGTCAGATCGAGTCTCTTATAGTCTTTAGACGACACAAGGCTCGTGTGTATTATTGTGTGGACAGGAAGTGTGTGACTGTTGAATGTTATACAATATTTATCTCTAATCCCAAATCCTTTAAGAGACAATTCAAATGCCGGCTGGTTCATAATAGAATCAGTTGGGAAACAACAGTGAAACGGTATACAATTAAAGTGGGCCATTATCGGGTGTTCCTAATCCGGTACATTAGTGGACGGCCCACCTCGCTCCCGACCTTTGTCCACGATTTTAAATGCAAATTTTACAGGTAGCTGTGTTTATTTTGAATAACGATTTAGAAACGATATCTACTTTTTAAGCTCGTCGCCACTAACCTTAAAGTAAAAGAAGAAGAAACGATAGGTAGTTTTTGAAAGAAGAATGTTGTTAAAGATTTTTTTAGAAGTGGTAGAGCTACGCTGTAGACATATTTGTCTGCAGCATGAATGGGCCGGCTCGACCGGTACCACTGTCTCACAGAAAACCAACGTATAGTGACAGTTTACTATCGCGTTTCGTATGGTAAGTGAGATATCCGGAGGCCCAGATTCCCCCTTCCCTTCCCTAATCCCTATTCCTGTCCTTTAAGGCCGACAGCGCATACATGATACTTTCGGTATTGTGGATGTTCATGGGCGGTGGAGATCACTTAACATCAAGTGACCCACTGGCTCGTTTGTCGGACTATACTATAAAAAAAAATAATTTATAATTATTATAGCTGCTGATAATTTGAGTATTAAACGGTGGTCTTTATGCTTGTTGTAATGTCTAAAAACACAATGTATTTTCAAGAAGTAGTATGAATGGGCCAGCTCGACCGGGTTATTTACCACTATTTTTCAGAAAGCCGTTGTGGAGTAACAATTTTGTATTGCATGTAGTTCGGTGTAGGAGTTTCAAATCATTGTAATCACCATTCCTTTCCTTTAAGTCACCAATATATCAATGATTCGCCTAGTAAGGGAAGATTTATGCTGGTGAAGAACACTAGGTAAAAGATGCCAATTGCTCTTTTGTCGGCTGCTACTATAAAAATATAAATTAAGATGTTTCGACAATAAAATTGATGGTAACATTCTGTAATAAAATTTTATTTTAATTTAAAAGTTTATGTTGTTAAATATATTTTGTAATAGAAATATAATAAACAAGGAATTTCTTCTACATATTATAATAGCAGTAGTTTTATTTATGTAAAATCGTTACAATCTCGTCAGCTGAAATATCCCCATTAAAAGCTAACTTAACTATAACGCTTATCTATTCCCGAATTGAATTTAGGGAGAGTTAAACTTTAAACACCATTTGCGTTTAATTAATTACGTACTTATCAATTTTCATTAGTTTTAGTATGGTGTTTTTGCTTTGTTCTCCATTGTTTGCTATCATTTGTTTTAGTTTAATACTGATATCAAATTCAGGTTAATTGTTTTAATTATGATGTAGTAATTTGTTCTTTTATGGTGGATTTGTTTTATAGTTCCGGTATTTTGATTTTATACATACACCGTATGCAGCGCATTTACTCGACTTTCATGCTTCCAATATTAAATACATCTACACTAGGTCAAACATGTATCATATCAGAACTACGAGGGACTACGGTCCCACAAAACCTAGACCCAAAACAGATATCTGCTTGTCACACAAACATTTGAATCCGTGCGGGAATTGAACCCACGGTCTTTTGCGACTACTCGCCCACTGTGCCACGGAGGCTCTCACTCATGCAAATCTATCGTGTTAATGTGACTGGAAGACTCAGAAGAATGCGCCTAAGGAGAACTTATGGCAATCAAATCATGACCTTCCCCCAAAATCAATTATGGGTACTTTTAACCATCGAAGATATATGAGAAATGTGAATGTAAAGGTAAAGGAAGTGTGTCACGGTCGTAGCTTGTGGCACTGTAGTCTCTGCCTACTCCCTTATGATGTAGGCATGAAGGTATAGAAGTTTAATAGAATTTTGTAATAGTGTAGCTACTATCACCCTGTTTCTCAATTGTTCTATAGTGCGCTGAATTTATCATTCAGGTTTGTAAAAATACTCATGTCAAATTACATACAAAGATTTTCTATCACACTACCACAAGAATAAGCTTGCTGTATTCACATAACATAAATATCCAGATATAAACTGGATCACGAAAATAATATGTGGTATTTAAACACAGGGTTAAGGTTAAATAGGGAATGAGGTAACAAGAGCAGGAAGAAGGGGATTGAGGAGGAGGGTGTACCAACTTGTCTTATTAGCATTTCGATTGATTCAATTTCCATACTACCATAGGTTCTCGAATGATATTGGTAATAAAGTATATGGATATAATCTATAAATAATAATAATAATAAAAAAACAGTCACACATAGTCCTGATCCCACTAGGTTAAACCTGTATTATTAAGAATTATTATCAAGAACTAAAAAATGTTTTAAAATTACGAGTAGGTTTGGAATGAGTATTGAACTGTACTGTCTGATAGCGGTCAGGTCGATTTTATTAAATATATATAAAACATTGTTACAAAATATTTTAAGAACATTGTGAGTAACAAATTAGTTTTAATATATTGATGGATCTAATGATACTGGTAATTTTATAGATACATAAATATTTTTAAGCGATATTTGTACTTTAAATGATAACTTTAACAAAACTTAAATAACTGTCTTCTAAATTCGAATTACGGAGGTTTTGCTGTAATGCTGTAATTGAGGTGTTCTCTTTTATTGTAATATCTCGTCTTCAGATGTTAAGCAACTTTATATGAGGTCCAGTATGAAGAATAATCTAAAATCGATCCACATTTGAGCCATTGCGGAACATGAAACCAAGCCAAATCGATACCCTCCTATTTATAAGACAGAATAATTTAAAATTAATGAAATCTTCTAATTTAAAAACGTAAAGGCGTCCATAATATTTTTAATATATAATTTAAAACAATGGGATACAAGAGGAACAAGTATCAGACATATTGCGTTAAAGAGGCCGAGGCGAGAGGACGGAGGGCCGCCCTCTGCGTACATAACTTGTCTTATTAGCATTTGCGAGTCAATTCTACCAGTAATATTGGTTCTCGATAGTGTAATATTTGTAAAGACCTCCTTGCCGGTCGACTGATGAGAGAAAAGAAGAAATGAATTGTCAGTAAGTTGATATAAAAAAATATCATTGCCATATAAATATCTTATATTTAATAATGACTGAAATAATGCATAAAATTTCATGGATTCAATAAATATTTGAATAAATATACTTCTGAAATTTATTATTTCATAATTCTAAATACTAATGAAACTAGCCACGTAGGTATATATATTGAGCATTGGCACAGCTGGGCATAGGCCTATACTAATAAGAGGACTGAGGGCCTTAGTCTACCATGCTGGCATAATGCACTTTACATACAAATGTTTATACATAACGGTTTAACGGTAGGCAGCGGCTTTGCTGTGCGCTGGCATTGCAGAAGTCTATGGACGTCAGTGACTACTTACCATCAGGTGGCCCGTCTGCTCGTCTGCCTATCAAGGCACTAAAAAAAACATAACTAATATAAACTTTTATAACAATTTATCTATTTTCATTATATTGCATATCGGCACTACGATATAACAATTTTCAAAACAATAGTTACAATAAAGTAATTTGTCGAGATGCGTTCGAGAACTGTTAGTAAGGTATTAGTATTTATTCAGTCGATTATACTCGTAAAGGTGGGTTTTAATTTACCGAATAACACGATCGTGCGTTCGATTACTAAAGGAGACTATGCAATGGACCATATTATATTTTAACGATACATTTCACAGTCTAGCTTCTTATTTAAACAATGTTATAAATTGACTAGTATGAACCTAATAAAAACCAATAGTATAACTGTATATCATTTTATTGATAGCCTCAGTAGCTCAAAGGGTATAAAATGAGACGCCGCGGGTTTGATCCCCGCGCCAACATGTTTGTGTGATCTACAAATATTTTTTTAATTAATATTGGTTTCAGGTCTGGGTGTTGTGAGAAATTTCTCGTAATTCCTGATTCCCACGATACAAAACTCCATAATGTGAGGTCAAGACTCTGTTTTATGACTGTATTTATTTATCGATGTCATACATATATCCCTGAAGGGCAGAGGTGTGACCAGAACACCCACTTCTCGCCGAATTTCGGTCCCATAATGGGCGAGATTATCGCCATACCGGGCACAGGTTCCAAACTCCGGGCTAGTACTGAGAATTTCTAGATAAAAAACTCAATACCAGTTTACCCGACCCGGGGATCGAACCCGAGACCTCAGCACAGCAGTCGCAACGCATGTGCAATTACAACTGCGCCACCGAGGCAGTCGGCAGTGTTTATTTATCTTATTTAATATACTGCACAGTGTGCATACCCGCGTATAATTCTGGCATGATGTCGTACGTTTGATCGGGTTATGCATTATTAATGAGCGCCGCGGTGTAATTACAGGGCGCGGTGAGATTTATAGCGCGATGTCTTCGCCGAAATCAGTGTGCACGGCCCTTTACATTGAGACGTCATTTTGTTGCACTAGATATGGAATAGGACATTTGACATAGTTTTATTATTTTAATCGATGTTATAAATTATTATCGAACTTTATAAAACCGCTCAAATTTAGGCAAGGTATTAGGTAAAATAAAATAAAATAAATAACACCCAACAGTCACACACATAGACCCAATCCCACACTAAGATATGAGTCTTGTGTTGTGGGTATCAGGGACTACGAGAGACTTTCGGTCTCACAACACCCAGACCCCGGACACAATTATCTGTCTGTCAGACAAACACTTGTCCCTGTGTGGGTATCGAATCCACGGCCTCTCGTTTCACAACCGGCTACTCGCCTACTGTGTCAAAAGCGATTCAAAACTGGTAAAAAGTGATTGTCAAATGACAGAAAAGGATGCACGATATGATTCATGACGTCACCGCTCTGAAGGCCATGACGGTGCACTTGTGCGAGGGAGATAGTCTGATGTTCCCAGTACTAAAAGTTATGATTGCGGCCGCATTTTTGAATCATGGAGGGTAGAGGTAAAGGAGAACCATCTCTGTGTGTGAAAAAGTATCCGTCAAAAAGCGTTAAATTATGGTGACTGTAGTGTTACTATTTTAATAGCAACAGGCAAAATTTTAAAGAAAGCGCCAGAAGTTATTAGAGTACGATCGTAAAATAAAACAAAGAATAAATTTTATTAGTATTAATTTATTAATTCATACCACATAACATGTGGTAACCATATATTATGAAAATAGATTTTATCAACGTTGAAACACGGACTAAGGAAATTAATAGAAAGAGACAAATAGCTATTATGAGTTGCGATGGGTACGATAAGAACAGATTTGGATGAGGCTATCGTTTTGATTGCGCTGAGTCATTTATGTTTCCGGTTAATCGGAATATGACGCATAATATTGGGTATGGTCATAGGTTTAATGTGATACAATTCGGGCGATCTACAGATCGCCCGAATTGTAAATATCCGTAGAGTCCCTAGAATTTCAGGCAAACATGTTCATGTCAAGTAAAGAGGAATGTCTCTCGCTACTTGATACTTTACCTGGAAGACACTGTTCTTACCATCAGGTGCAGTGGCCACTATGTCGTCATGAATTTAACAATTTTATAAATATATTAAATGTTAAATATGGCTTAGCTACATTCTATCTCAAAATAATTTTAATGTAAAAAATATTATACTACCGACCCTCTATTAATCTTGCTGGCACTGCTGGGCACGAGCCTCTTCTACTAATCTAGTTACATACATACAACATATACACTCACGCCTGTATCCCGAAGGGGTAGGCAGAGGTGTCACCAGTACACCCACTTTTCGCCGAATTTCGGTCCCATAATGTGACAGGGGGCGAGCCTATTGCCATACCGGGCACAATTTCTCAGACTCCGGGCTAATACTAAGAATTTCTAGATAGAAAAACCCAATATCACTTTACCTGACCCGGGGATCGAACCCGAGACCTCAGCACAGCAGTAACTCATGCGCAATTACAACTGCGCCACCGAGGAGGCAGATTCTTCTCAAAAATACAAATTATGTAAAAAGATACAATTATTAGTCTAAATTGTCTTAAGAACTACTACTTATATTCACAGTCCTATATTTAAAGTGTTGTGTTATCCTGTAAAACGAGTCTCGCCTTATTTTTGACACTCCCTAAAAATATATGTATAAAAAAACCATCTGGTATATGTAGTCGCTTCAGGAACAATAATTTTAAACGGCTGATATACCTATTATATTTATATTATCACGGTAAAAACATCACCGTGAAACAAAGTTAACCAATCAGAGATTTTCCATAGGGAATTGAAAATACACCACGTTTAAAATAAATATTAGTTTTATTTCAATGTGTAATATTCCCGTAAGAAACAATTTCCCAAAATGGCGGATGTATTGTTTGCCAAAATAATTGTGATAAATGGCGTTTCCAGATGTAGTTTTTATTTCAATCAAATTATGGTCAATAAAATCGGTTTCGACATGAGATTTAATATGAAAACTTTTTACCTGCGTACTAATGGAATGATATCCCACGGGAAACATTACTGTATTCGGGAATAGCTATTGTATATTTCTGTGCACTGATATATCGTTTGTCGATTAATAAATAAGTTATTGCTTGTTGTTTTTTATTGAGTATTTATTATCTGTGGAGTCTCTGTGGGGAAAAAAATATTATACATTAAAATAATATGGCCTGTTGTGACTAAATAGTTTATAATAATTAATTTAGAGAAACACATAAATCATAGGTTTGAGTATGAAATTAACGTTTAAAATACTGGCCACTAAATTAAAATTGAGCCCATATGATGTGCGACACCGGAGTAAAAACTTTTTCCACTATAAAACTCTTTCAGATTCAAACTACGATAAATGAGTAAACATGAAATTAAAAAATTACATTAACATTCAATCTTTATAATACATATTTCCAGACTTATATTTTTATTAATAAATTGTTCCTATTCTGAATGTGGAATAACAATTTCGTTTGATATCGCACACTCGATACAAATGAGGCTTCACCTATGCGTTGTAGGGACCTCATCAAGAGGTTGTAGCCTCTCATTAATGTTAAAACCATTTGTTCCCCATAAACTGCGGCGACACACTCATCCGATTGGAAACTCGGTGTTGCCATGTAAATAAAATAAATACGCATTTTTATGAAAGGAGACAATGTCCACAAAAAGCAATGAATTTATCCGACGGTTTGCTGTGTTAGTAATTATTGCATATTGCATTTTGCAATTATTGGATGGGTGTTATAATGTTCATAGATTTTAAATGACATTTGACCATAGAGTGATGTGAGTTTGTAGTTATGTCGCATTTAGTATGTTTAGTTATAAAATCAAAATATATTTTGACTGCCTCGGTGGCGCCGTTGAAATTGCGCATGCATTACGATTGTCCCCCCTATCACATTATGGGACCGAAAAGTGGGTGTACTGATTATACCTCTGCATACCCCTTCGGGAATCACAGGCGTGAGTTTATATGTATATATGTATATTTTGACATTTATTGTTATGAAAACTACGAAAACACAAGATATATGGGTACATCGATTCGTAATCTGAATCTTGAGCGGCACATACAAAAAGCTATCAAAAAGGTGGTTTCAGGCCAGATTTCACCTTTTACCTTTTTTATCTTTTGGTACCCATGTGAATGGTATTATGAGTAGTTAGAAAACCATTACGTATATTTTGTAAATTTTCCTACATTTATTGAAATTCTACCGAGACGCAAAGTCCTATAAAAAAGCAGTATTTCTAAGATATTTTTACATGGAAATCATTGCAACGTGCGGCCCAGGATTTTATATAATCCCGGATATTTTTTTCAATTCGGCCTAACAGTTTTTAATTGTAAAATACGCTGTGGGTTGCCTAATAATGTTGATAATATACAGCAGTTAAATAACCCGTTTATACACACATAAATCATAGTTTTAAGTCTGAAATAAATGTTTAAAGTACTGGCCACTTCAATAAAATTAAGAACGTATGATGCGAGACTCCGGAGTAAAAACTTTTTACACTATAACACTCTATAATTACTTAATATTATTAATATTTTAGTATAATTATTATTAATTATCACACCATGAAATTCTATAGCTTTAATACACTCATTAAAACATGCGATTTTTAAAAATCCTAATTTACAATTCCAATTGAATTTTCTATATTTGTATTGTAAAGTATGGCAACTCAGCCAAGGAACACCATAAACAAGCATTGTTAAGGCGAAGCTGTGTTGCCACCTACGTGCAATTAAATATTTAAATGGACGATATTAACTTGGTGTCTTGAACTCTTGAGTGGGCTCCAAGTACATTGACACCAAAAGGAGATGTTTATTTTCATAATTATAAAGGAACGACCTATTGTTATATGTAGACTAAAAAGGATTTCTAACAAGCTAACATAAAAACGGGGCATCATTTAAATGTACCTATTTGTAACTAGAACCTAAATATTTTTTTTTAATATAATACACCCAACAGTCACACACATAGTCCTTTTTTTTGTCGCGGTGAAAGCGTTTTATTACTACCGCCCGCTCCGGGGGGAAGCGGAATAAGAATAAAACGGTTATGCTGGACTAGCCGGTCTTACGACCCAGCACCCCCCTCGCCCGGATGATGGCTATCCGTGCTGCCGCTGGGCCGAGTCCCTACCCCCTATGTACACCCCACCCGACACTACCAGCTAAAATCCCGCGGTGGCCTTCTTCGGCGCTTACGACACACATAGTCCTGACCCCACACTAGGTAAAACTTGTATGGTGGGTATCAAGAACTACGAGGGACTACGGTCCCACAACACCCAGACCTGTTAATTAACACTAAAGTATATTTATAAAACTTGATACTGTACTTATGTATTTATGTGATTTACAAAATCACATAAATACATAAGTTCATAATATTCTAGCTTCCGGATTTTACATACGCGGCTGACAAACATTTTTTTTTATCACGTGCGTCTTAGAAAGTAAAGTAGTACTTATTAGCACACGTCTATACGTCGTCACCCAGTCATGTATCGACTAGCTTCTGACTGTGAATTCAGAACTATGTGATGATTGATGATATGATCATGTAACTGTGGCTAAATTTAATAACTAAGTTGTTTTTGGATAGATAGAATATATATTTTCTCCCATTCCCGTTCTGCAGGGTGTTCCACTCGCAATGCGGAATGACCTTAGTGTCCTAGGTATGGATATCCGCTTCGATCTTAATCCAAGGTGACACATCGAGGGCGTAATATCCGCCACTTCCCGCAGGGACGGAATCCTGAACAGGGTGCGGCGGTTTTTCACGCCCAGTCAGCTCTACCGCTTATATAAAGCGAAGGTGCGGCCGGGAACGGAATACTGCTCGCACCTCTGGGACGGTTCCGCAAATTAGCTTCTCGATGCCTTGGATCAGTTGCAGCGGCGGGCCATCCGCGTTGTGAATGATGCAGACGTGAGTAACAGCCTGGAGCCGCTACAGCTACTTAGGGATATTTCCTCGCATAGCGTGTTCTACCATCTGTATCATGGCGAATGCTCTGAAGGATTGTTTGATCTTATCCCGTCCTCTCCCTTCCATACCAGAACTACGCATACTGGCTTGCGGAGCCACAGCTTCGTGGTGTCTACTACCTCGGCCCGAACCAAGAGGTTCGCAAATTCGTATGTTTGCCGCACTATGAAGCTGTGGAACAGTTTGCCAGCTACTGTGTTCCCTCTTTCCTATGATTCTGGGTACTTTAGGCATAGTGTGAAGAAGCTACACAGCAGCCCGGCATAATTTTGTTGAGTAGCGAGGAATTGATTGTCTTTCGCTACTTCATACTTTAACTGGACGGCAATGCACTTTCCATCAGGTACAGTGTGGTCACTTTGCCGTGCAAGTTTTTTTTTATCCTGGTGGACCACACTGCACTTGATGGTAAGCGCAATGGCATTCAACTAGTGTATCGAGTAGCGAGAGACAATCTATCCCCCGCTACTCAACACAGTCATGCCGGCCTGCTTCTTCACACTACGCCATGGGCAAGAAGGTGAAGAAGCCGTCGATGGTATAGTGTCAGAGTAATCAGAAAGCAGCAAAACTGCCAAACATTGTACCTCAACTCTAGACCCCCGACATCATAATATACGAACAGTTGGGTTACCTGATGTTAAATTGTCATCGTCTTCGAAGAACCCCACTACTGAATCGAAGGTGCGTTGCCAGTTTGCCACCCACTAAGAATTATAAATATTTTTCTTATCAAACAACTTCGCTCAAAAATTGCTCAGGGATGTAAAATAAAAAGGATGTTTGGAGATACTTATCCTTAAACAGTGCAATTTGTATTTAGTACGGTATTTAGATAAGCGGTTGGTGGCCATTTTATTCGGTACGAATTATAATGATGACTCACGAAGAGGTAATTTGTTTAAGAGTTTTTTAACATCTCAGCATTTGGTTACATTTATTAAAAACAGCGTTGGCCTAGTTGTTACGGACTGACGAAAGTCGTATCGAAACCAGCCCAAATATACACCTCTTACTTTTTTAAAGTTTCGTCTGTATTCATTGTTAATTATCTTGCTTTAACGGTGAAGGAAAACATCCACAGCTGAGAATTCTTATACGAGTTTCAAAGGTATGTGAAGTTTACCAACACGCATTAAGCCAGCGTGGTGGACCCAACCCATTAGTAGATAATAGTATTATAGAATACGATCTAATATTATTATTTGATTATATTTAGCAGAGGCTGGTAAACGAGCAAGTAGATCATAGATATGATATGATCTACACCACTGATGGGTATTATTATATGAAAATGTCAGAAAATGTGCGTTTGGTCTTAAAGTAATGAGATTTGGGAGAGGACATTTGTGACCTCCAAAAATATCTGGCTATATAATGAAACAAATTGTTATTTTTTTTGAGACACTAGCCCATTCATGGGAAAGACAACTACAACAGTAAAATTGTCTCAGTGATGTATTTCAGGCATTAGGAATTACTATGGATTTATTAATGGTACCTAGGAATAAATTCTGTATTTCAACTTTGCGGTAAATAAACAAAAATATATCTCTCGACCTGGTGAAAAGATATACGTATATTTATTCATATATTTCGAAAGGAATAAAAAATATTTACACGTCGAAATAAAAACCTCTTTCATTATTGCATCTAGTAAAACATTTAAAATAAAAGAGTAGAGTTTTGATAAGAGAGATGCGAGAAAAAATTGTAACGAGTAAGGCAATCATTCTTAAGAATAGTCTATAGAATTATTAATGGTGGTTAATCCTGATTATTAGAATATAATTGAAACCAGTTATTGAACTGTTTGAATATTAATGTAAATGAGGTGTTAGCTATTGGACCATAATTAGCAATCGCATTTACCAAAAATGTTAAATTTCTTTGACAAGTTTTTCAAGATTTGCAAATTATTCTTTAATGGGATATTGATGGGATTTTTTTCGCAGCACCATATAAAAGAACTCGATCTTTTTCGAAACAGTATAACGATCTATCCACTGTGTTAGTAACATTCGCTCTAAAGAAAACATTAAAAATGAACAAGGTGAGTAATAATTATATTTTTTCTTGTTAATTATTTTTGTGTGTTATTATTGCTTATTAACTTACATTTAATAATTGTTATTTTGGTTTTAGCCCAATTTTGCATCAATGTAAACTTCGCAATTCTTTTACTCGAAATTAGATTTTTGTTCGTTACGATACCAAATTTATCTTGCCTATGCATCACCCAAGGTTGACTGATAGACAATGGTTCAGGCATTCAGTCCGGTACTATACCTTTGTATATAAATAATTAAATCTGGTTAAAATTTACTTCTACCACATCCTGGAAGAGAATACCATTGACGTCCCATGAGAAAAGTCATTGTCGCTACTCTGTCGCAGACACCGGTGTCTTATGTGTTCTTGTAACCTTATTGCTATTTTTTGTTCCAGTTCGTGATCTTCATTACTTTGATCCTAGCTTCCAGCACCATAAGCGCTCCAAACCCTTTAAGGTTTCTTCCAGCTCTGAGACATGAGCACATCCACGGCGAATTCGGTCAGTACGCTCTACGCTATGTCACAGCTGAAGGGACTATAGTAAGTGAGAGCGGTAAACTGGTTCCCGACGCTAACGGAACGGGCCTTGTGATGGCAGTTGAAGGCGAGGTCACGTATATTGGTGATGATGGGAAGACTTATGTAACGAAGTACACAGCAGGAGTCGATGGTGTAAAGATGGAGGGAGATCACTTGCCAGTATCAGTAACAACCATTAAGGCTCCAGTTGATTCTGACGCGATTACAACTGGCGCCACTATCGTAACATCTACATCAGAGGTCTCTTTACTTACTGATTTTACCGCACCTACAACTATTGCACCAACTACATTAGTTACATCCTTACCTGATGCTTCTTCTGTACCGTCCTTGAAAACGAATGCTGCTTAAAGACATTGATTATATTTATATTTTTTATAATAAACAATTATTTTATATATATTTGATTTTTATTTCATTTTAAGTATATTTATTGACTATTTTGTTTAAAATTCTTGAGTTAATATCGATTGATAAATAAATTCACCAATTAGCTAATATAGTCCTAACATTACACTAAGATATAGAGTAACACAGATCTCAGGGTCTTATGTCACAGTTTTTATTATTACCGAAAAAACCACTGGTTAGATAGTACGAGCTTAGTTTTAAATGTGTAATATTGACGTAAACGAAATGGTTTTTTTATGTTTACGTGAATATTACACATATTGAATTAAAGTAATGTTAAACAGTCAACCATGAAGCCAGTTATGTTCTGAAAACACTGAGACTCAAAATGATATAAACCACGATAAAATTCGTAAAATTAGTTTTATTTCAATGTTTACTAATCGCGTAAACATAAGGAACCGTTATGTAAATCAGTACTGACTGGAAATTGCAAATAACTACGCAGTTGGAGAATCTGAAAACGAATAGACCATGAAGATTGTAAACTTTTTTAAATGCCGGTACTAAAAAGTAAAATAAAATTCGTAAAATTATATTTTTTAATACGAAGTATATTCACTACTTTGAATAAGAAGCTACTGCAAGTAACTGCACTGTGTTCGTCGCTTTGATACATTAGTGATTAGATTTATCAGAATATTTCATAATTTTAAATTTTTTAAATACTCGAGAACATTCGGCATAGAATCGAAAATTCTTGTTTCTTAGTCTGCTATTCGGTTAGGTCTTGATAGTTGTGAAATTAATATAGAAACTCATGAGCTGTATAGTGTTCAATCAATATCTTCGGGACTCAAAACTAATCTTACCTTCATGTGATCTACTTTGCTGAATAATAGACGAAGATATAACATGATGGAGCCCTGAACCATGACCGTAGAACTACGCTATAGACAGCCTTGTGGACCAGCTCGACCGGGTTATTACCACTGTCTCACAGCAAATCGATGAAAAATGAGATTGATGAGATGATGAGATTTTAGGTAGCCCAAATTCCCTCCTTTTCCTAATTCAGTATTCCTTAACTTTAAAAAGTTCACAATGGATCTTTGTTTCTTATGTTATTGTCGGTGGTCATGAGCAGTAGAGATCACTTACCATCAGGTAACTCATGAAACATTGAGCTCCAGCGCTTCATCAATCCTCATTGGACCAACGACGAAACACATCACGAAATAATATGCTCAATAAAACATAATTTATTGGTGTTTTTAAATTTTTTATTAGGGAAGGGTAGGGGCATTCATTCTTTCAGACATCTTGACTATACGAAATCCAAGATCCAGCTGTATATATTCTGAGACTTTAAGGATAACTGTCTACACCGTCATTTTTCCATATCAGCAGTCCATTACAATAAAATCGTCTTAATGGTCTAGTCTGGGCCCAATGGGTATTTAACTATGAATTCTTTATTTAAAAAAATCTATGAAGCTAACTTTGTAGTAGATAAAGAATATATTATAATTGATCTTGGTGAAAAGGTACACAGTATACACATACATTAAAAAAGAATATGAACATGCAAACGTGGAAAAGACAACCTACACCTTGCATTGATAAAAAAATAGTTATGATGATACGTGAGTTTCACATTAATTACTAAAGAGTAAGACAATATAATAATAATACTAGCCCTGTATTAAACATTGTCTCACTGCTGGGCACGGGCCTCCTCTACTAATGAGAGGGGTTAGGCCTTAGTCCACCACGCAGCCTAATGCGGGTTGGTAGACTTCACATACCTTCGAAATTCGTATAAGAATTATCAGATTGCAGGTTTCCTCACGTTTTATTTCATGTTTTCCTTCACCGTTAAAGCAAGCGATAATTAACATTCAATACACACATAACATGAGAAAACTCAGAGGTGTATGCCACTTGGGTTTCGAGCATACGACTTTCGTCTTGACAGTTCGTACCACAACCAGCTAGGCTATCGCTGCTTAATTGATTAGACAATAATTCTTAAAAATAATCTATAGAATATTTAATCCATAGGTTAATTATTATGCAATTATAACTAGTTGTTTTATTATATGAGTATTAATGTAAATGAGATGTTAGCGATTGAAAGATTAGCAACGCACTTCTAAGAAACGTAAAGAATCTAATTGTGATTATGCTAATCTACATCTTAAATTTAAGTCTATCTAGCGGTACCTTTCCTCTTAACTGTGAAAATGGTCTAACGACAATAGACAATTATAGACCAATCTTACATTTAGTAGCATTCTCGAAATTACTGGAAGCCCAGCCAATAAACTTTTTGTTGATTGTCTAGAGGCAATAAACTCATCTCTACTGAATAATTTATATACACTCACGCCTGTAATCCGCGAAGGCAGAGGTGTAACCAGTACACCCACTTTTTGCCGAATTTCAGCCCCATAGTGTGATAGGGGGTAGAGCCTATCTATGGGATAATACTGAGAAATTTTAGATAGAAAAACCCAATATCACTTTACCCGACCCGGGGATCGAACCCGAGACCTCAGCACAGCAGTCGTAACGCATGCGCAATTACAACTGCGCCACCGAGGTAGTACTGAATAGTTTGGATTCCGTAAAGGAAAAGGCACAGAGTATACAGTCATGTTGCTTACTGCCACAGTGTAAACGATTAAACACCTTGATAATAAATAATCCTGCATGTCTTCTGGGATCTGGTCAAAGCTTTTGACATAGTCTCCATCCCTATATTTATTAGAAAGTATGGGTGTAAGAGAGGTCGCCTTAGATTGGTTTTAACACTACCTATGAGAGCGAAGGCAGTGTTTAAAGATCGGTGATATAAATAACATCAAATCACATTCCTATACCCATTTTTCTGTATAATGTACCATGTGCCAACACTATATCAATTTCAATACTTTATAATGCAATTTTCTAATACAATATTTTGTTAGTTGTTAGTTAATGTGTTTCTATGATATCTGTATCCAAACATACAAAATTATTTACAGATTTTCTCTATATAGCCTTGGAGTGAGGCAATCGGAGGAGTTTTTCACTAAGTACATTTTGATGGTCAGCAAAATGCACCGTCATATTAATTTTGGTAATTGTTTGATATATTATATTGTGTGTTTTACAGTATTAATTTATTTTCGTTATCATAATTAGCAATCACATTTGTCAAAAATGTTAATTTTCCAGCACAGGTTTTGCAAGATTTGCTAATTATTCTTTAATGAGATATTTATGGATTTATTTTCGCATCACTATATAAAAGAACTGGATCTTCTTCGGAACATCATAACGATTTATCAACTGTCTTAGTAACTATCCATTGCAAAGAAAAACATCGAAAATGAACAAAGTGAGTAATAGTGATATTTTTTCTGCATAATTTTTTTTCAATTTATTTATACAGTTTTTGTCACAATAATAATTTCAATTTATAAACTGGAGTTTCGAGTCAGACAGACAAATTTGGGATGGGCAACAACGTGCCACCACTGTGATTCCACAATACGCACTTATAATATACGCTGTCTTATCGATGCATCACTTAAAGTTGATTGGTAGATAATGCCTCTGGTATTCAGTCTGGTACCATACAATATATATGTATATTAAATATAGACACAAATTTAGTTCTATCACATATTGAAAGACAATAATACCATTGATGGCAGATATTCTCACCTATCACATCGCTAACCCAGGTGTCATATGTGTTTCTGTAATCTAATTGCAAATTTTTTGTTCCAGTTCGTGATCTTCATTACTTTGATCCTAGCTTCCAGCACCCTAAGCGCTCCAAACCCTTTAAGATTTCTTCCAGCTCTGAAACATGAGCACATCCACGGTGAATTCGGTCAGTACTCTCTACGCTATGTCACTGCTGAAGGGACCATAGTAACTGAGAACGGTAAACTGGTTCCCGACGCTAACGGAACGGGCCTTGTGATGGCAGTTGAAGGCGAGGTCACATATATTGGTGATGATGGGAAGACTTATGTAACGAAGTACACAGCAGGAGTCGATGGTGTAAAGATGGAGGGAGATCACTTGCCAGTATCAGTAACAACCACTAAGGCTCCAGTTGATTCTGACGCGATTACAACTGGCGCCACTATCGTAACATCTACATCAGAGGTCTCTTTACTTACTGATTTTACCGCACCTACAACTATTGCATCAACTACATTAGTTACATCATTACCTGATGCTTCTTCTGTACCGCCCTTGAAAACGAATGCTGCTTAAAGACATTGCTTATATTTATATTTTTTATAATAAACAACTATTTTATATATATTTGATTTTTATTTCATTTTAAGTTGTATACTTATTGAATTTGAAACAGAATGCTGAATTTTCTTTAATTTTTCTTCGAGTTTAATGTAGACTGATAAATAAATTCGCCTAACAGTAGGATAAGAGGGAACTTTCAATCTCACTAAACACTTTGCATCCATAACTAGATGAGAAATCCATTCGTCTAATGGTAAGCAATCTTACCAATAAATAATTGCAAGTTTACTAACAACTTTAAAAAATAATTTATTACATTACATTGCACTGTGATCTTCACCCGATTACATTAGAACTATCATAATGCCGAGTAATTTCAAAATTTGCAAATCTCAAAAAGATTGTTATGATGGTGGTAGGATATTCATTTCCGCCAGGATAGCGACCACCGTACAGGGTGTAAAACCCGCCATAATGGCACACGCAAGTGTGTCGCGTTCCGAGATCAACCAGTGTACATCCGGTTTTAGTCGGGGGTCTAGAGTTGGGGTACTATGATGTTTGGCCGTTTTGCGGCTATTTGAGAAATCTGACACTGGACCCTCGTTTCTTTTCGTTAACGTTTCTTCACCTTCTTGGCCATGGCCTAGTGTGATGAAGCAGGCCGGCATGATTGTGTTGAGTAGCGAGGGATAGATTGTCTCTCGATACTCTAATTGGACGGCACTGTGCTTACAATCAGGTGCAGTATGGTCACTTTGCCGTGACAGAATAAAAAAAATATCATTGAATCGAAACTTATCTTCACAGTCCGCTGCCTGGTTAGAGTGCCACGGCAGCTCTGAAGTTCATATTCGAAAACGTTTCAACCCACATTGGACAGAATAGTAACCACTGATGGTAAATTAATATTTTTAAATTTTATCACGTACTTGATGCGCATCCTTGCCCTATTACATTACGAAACACCCCAAACATTCACAACACGAAATAATATCCTCAATAAAACATAATTTATTGATGTTTTTAAATATCTTACGTCTGTTATTACGGCCATTCGATTTTCATGACTCAATTATAACGTGAGAGTTAAAAACAATAAAATTTAATATATCATCTGTACGCTGCGGGTGAGATGCGGTTGGGTTGACCGCGATCAAGCGAATGATATAGCGGGTTGTATTACACAAAATTACCATAAAGCCCAAATAAAATTCTGTTGATCCGATCGCTACGAAACTTTACAGGATTATCCGCTGGACTAACTTGAAGGTTGCCTGAAAATTTCATCATATGGATCAATCCTATGGATATAATCCTATGGATCATAATTCCAGCCGTTTTGGAGTCCTAAGAAAAATACATATCGATTTTTATATTTGTATATATATATTATGTAGATAATGAGCTACTCGATGCATTGTATTGCTGACAGCCATTGTTCGTATTATTACAAGTCTTGAATTTGTTTTATTTATGGATTTGCTAGTGCCTTCTAGGGTGTAATATATGCTATTGTTTGTTATTATTAGCCGAGAATTATAAAGTCTGGATAGTGAACAGTTAATGAAGCTTGGGTTATGCTCTTCAAGAATGAGTCGTAATATCCTCTATATTACGAACTATTTCAATTGCATATTGAAATTAAAGTTAGTCACTTCGTTTATTGATGCTGCTTTGTTTTTTCTTAGATGGAATTGAGCCTATTTTATAGTGATTAATACAGTTGTCAACCAATTTCAAAAAGCTAAGAGCAGGTGAAGACTGATTTGGATGTCTCTTTTTAAATCAGTAAGATTTACTTCATGAGTTGTTTTATACAAATCTAGTTAGAGCTGGAAACAGGGTACGAACGGAAATTTGGAAATTCTTTAATGAATAATAAATTCCTCACGATCCTTGGATCATGGAAAAACCGACTTAATACATCTATATAAAGTCGGTTTTTCGTTAGTTGAACTTATGAGTATATTGCTCTTATCAGGTATAAGTTAGTATACGAAGCAATAACTGACCCGCCCACAACCCCACCAAAGCCTTACAATCTATATCGTATTCTATCACATAGCGACTTTATTTATGACAGCAATAATGTCTTCGATTTACATAAATTGGGTTTTAATTACACTTTAGATACGTTATTTATAATCTCTTCATTTTGTAATGAATTGTTTTTATTGTTTCACTCTACGGTCCACGAATCGAATCAGGTTCGGATGTAGGATTTCTTTGAGAAAAAAGAGGGAGTAATTAGTGTTCATTAAATGCTAGGAAAAGTCATGAGAACTAATGATCTGAACCTACAAGATGCTGAGAATTAGGACAAACGTATAAATGAGAAGAAACTGACACCATTCCAGGATAATTCCAGAAATAAATGCAGCGAGAGGACAATTTTGTTTGATTTACGATAGCGCAATATTACCTTGTTATTGTTAGACTCAAGGGGACGGGACCTGCAGCACCCATTACCTCTCCTGAATCCACGTCTGATTCAATAATAACAAAAGGCCTGAAGACAAAAATATTGTAGGGGGACAAATGCGTGGATTAAGATGTTAAATTAACGCATTCGAAGTGATAAAATCTAACTCGATCAATACGCTATAACAGAGCTTTCATAACATGGAGATGGCGTTATAATTCACTTTGGTCTTTAAATGCAGGTGGACCCATGAATACTACTAATATTATAAATGCGAATGTTTGGATGAATGTTTGTTACTCAATCACGCTACAACGGCTAGACGGATCTGTTTGAAATTTGGCACAGAGATAGATTATAGTCTGGAATAGTACATACGGTACTTTTTATCCCGACATAATTGCGGTTCCCATGGGATAGTTTAGTTTTTCACAGAGCAAAAGATCAGTCAGTTAGTGACAGATTAGGGATCAGAAAATTATATAGGCTGCTTTTTATCCAGGAAAAATGCACGCTTCCGATGGGATAGCAAAATATAGAAAGATGTTATAGTTAAACATGCCTCCATGAATTGTATACTTTTTCTTCCAAAAGTAATCTCCACGCGGGGCGGAACCGCGGCAACATCTAGTATTTGTAATTGCATATATCATGCTGTAGAGGCCTAGGTCTTACACAATATATAAATTTGAGTACTGTAGTGTGAAGCTACTCAGCACGCTGGCATGATTGTATCGACTAGCGAGGGATATTTGTCTTTCGCTACTTGATACTCTGCTGGGAATACTCTAATCGCTTGAGCTTACTATCAAATACAGTGTGGTCGATATGGCAGATTTTTTTTCCATGAAAGTGGATTCCAAATTAGTGCACTGTGATTATCCGGGATTCCCCATTCCGATTTGACTCCGATCCGTTGAGCTTTTACAACGTGACAAAGTACCATAAATAAGAACTCTATACAAAACCTCAGAACCAAAGACCAGTAATAAAATAAATTCACGGCAGTATTCATAAAATACTACTGCCTCGGTGGTGCAGTTGTAATTGCGCATGCGTTACGACTGCTGTGCTCGGGTTCGATGCCCGAGTCCGTAAATTGATATTGAGTTTTTCTATTGAGAAATACTCAGTATCAGCCTAGAGTCTGGAATTGTGCCCGGTATGGCTGTAGGCTCGCCCCCTATCACATTATGGGACCGTAATAAATGCGGCGAAAAGTGGGAGTACTGGTTACACCTCTGCCTGCCCCTTCGGAGATTACAGATGTGAGTGTATATGTACATGACATACAATGTATGTATGTAGTCATAAAATTCTTATTTCACGAATCGGTGGTGATAGCAGTGCCTTAACGGCATACTGATCACGATTCGTATCTTTCGCATTTTTAATTGGTGTGATAATATGTGCTATTACTGATCTAATACTGGAATTCTCTATTAATCAATAAAGGCTTTATAAACTTACATTTTTATAGGCTTTATTAGAGGCTTTATAAACAATTTTGTTTGATTCTAATGTCATAAAATTTTCTGAACTAGACAAAAATTGGTAAAATTCTGTCAAAACTACCTTTCGTGTTCTGAAATCGTTTAAAGGAAACAGACATACTAAATCTATTTTAGTGCCAGAATTTGACTAAATTTTAAGTTAGTTAATTTAATCCTTTCATGAATATTTTCATCCATTTTAATATTAACTGGCTGTCGACCGGTGGTCGGATTAGACTGTAATTCATAAAATTTTCAAGTCTGAACGTTTTTGATCTTATTTGGTTAAAGTGTATTTTTTTTTATAGTATAGTCCGACAAACGAGCCAGTGGGTCACCTGATGTTAAGTGATCTCCACCGCCCATGAACATCCACAATACCGAAAGTATCATGTATGCGTTGTCGGCCTTAAAGGACAGGAATATGGATTAGGGAAGGGAAGGGGGAATCTGGGCCTCCGGTTATCTCACTTACCATACGAAACGCGACAGTAAACTGTCACTTTACGTTGGTTTTCTGTGAGACAGTGGTACTACCCCGGTCGAGCCGGCCCATTCATGCTGTAGACAAATATGTCTACAGCGTGGCTCTACCACTTCCTAAAATGTATGTATGTTTCTATAGTCATTGCTTTTTCTATTATTATCTTTATATTGTAGGGTTACGACGAATATAATATGTATGACTATTGTGTGTTGCTGAAATAAAACTTCTTTGAGTGCGATGGCAAAATGTTGAAGTTGATTTTACGTGAAACGTTTTGACGTAAACAGGACATAAATAAGATAATTAGCTAGAGAAAGTAAATATGACTACTATAACAAACTTGTAAATAAAGTATCATGAAAGGACGAAGTATTTTTATTTTCGAGAGTAAAACTTATATAAGTGACTAACGAGCAATTAGCAACAATTTGAAAATAGAACACTTAAATTCTTTGTTCTTCACTTTTATAGCTTTTATCGAGTTGGACGCGTTATTTTATTTGTTTATCACAGTTCCACTTAGACTATTCTTCTACATTTTGTCTTCTGGACGTGGACTTTCTTCTCTAATGTTATTGACCTGAACAATACAGACCATATTCACACTCAAAACCCTACATTTATTAATTTCACCGCAAACATTCCCACAAAAGACCAGCCATCTGTTACAGCTCACACGTCAACCCTTACGCGCCTATCGGTCAATCTTGTCCCTCCCAGTTGATTTTTACCACACCCCACATAATCAACCGGTCGGTAATTAATCAACTAATAGCTTTCTCGATAATGGTGACCACCTACGGAGATACACGGGTTTTGGTATGTCTACCACGGAAAGCATGTTCAAATTTGGAATTTCGGGTTAATCTTGATTAGATACCGGAGTTCGATTGGAATTGATGAGACTGATATAGACAAGCGGTGGGAAATGTTCATCTACATTATTTATTCAAATATATATTTTCTTAAATTAACATTAAAAATGTGGCCAGTAAGTTAAAGTGCAAGGAGGATTTTTTATAATTCTTAGAGTAAAATTTCTAGGGATAATCGAGCAACTAACAACTATTTAAAATTAGAATACGTAATTCACAGCATTTGTTCTTTGCTATTATTATGTTATTCAAAGTCTTTGAAATCGATGGAGGCTTGAGTTTGTTCATAATTCAGGCATTCGAAATTCGTGTGAGTTTTTAAATTTGATTAACATTCACGAGTTGCTCGGATTCATATGGTTTTACTACTTAATACGGATTCAGCTATATTTGCAGTAGTTGCAGTTCTACCTACTCTGTAGGGTCTACAAGCATGAGGATATTATAAGTATTAATCAGATAGCTTGGTTGTGCACCTATATACATAATAAACTTCATACACGGTAAAAATTTGAGCTTGAATTTTATTACATTATTAATGTGTAATGCTGTAGGTACTGTCTCGTTAGATTTCTTTTGCCTACTATATTTTGAATGATTTTTACTACGAAAACATACGTCCGGATGCATTTATTCTTTATTTATACTTTGTAATGCCTGGTTATTTAATTTCCTTAACTTAGAATACCAAATACCCCGTTGTGTTCTCTTGCGATATATTTTATTTAATAATTAAGCTTTTGCTGGCGCTAGCATTATTGTAATTGGATTATGTACCAAGGTAAGCCCCATCCCTATCATATTTTTTTATTTTTATAATCTAGCTAGTTTTACGTAAGATAATCGTGAAACCTTCACTAAATGCCCTTCGATCAGAAGTTCCAAATATGACACCAGAACTTACCAAGCTTACTTCCATCTCATGATTTAGGCATACATTTTAATACCGGACAATCGAAAACGCAAGCAAATATTTTGATTATCTGACCCGGGATTTAAGCTCAGATCTCACTAAGCCAAAGAGGCGATTGGACTCTGTATAGAAATCAAATATTTTCAAAGGGATTTCCATATCGATACCTATCTATGCCCTTTCAACCAAAAATAATCTCTCATAGTCTTAAGAATAATTATCTGAACCCACATCACCTCGGAACACGCAGTCCGATGTCTCAGATAACATGGACCTTAAAGCGTTGCTTATCGAAACGGATAATTTGAATTTATTATTATTTAGATAAAACATGACGGGGATTTGTGACCCCATCGATTGTTGCGGGTTGACTTGTACTTTAATCAGAAAAGAAGATTCTCAATACGGTTGTGTTATTTTAAGTTTCAAGATATTTTTGCCTAGTGATTGTGTCGGAGGATAATAGGTTTAATTTAGAAATTACTAAAATGGAAAACTCCTCAACGAACAAGCGCCAGCTCACCGCGATTTAGATTTGAAGTAAGATTTAAACTTTTTATTTAAAAGTTGCCCAATTTCCTTCTTTTAAAAAATTATATAAATTTTAACATGTATGTACTAATGCTTATACGTATGGTGTGATAGAACTATATTTGAACTATTGCACTTATGTACCCATACCGACCTATCACGTGATAGTTGCCGAACTTATTACTATAGTGGGCAAAATTTCAATCTCGACTAAATTATGTTGTGATTTTTCAAATCAATAACTCAATACAAATTGGAATTGGTTAGACTTCAACTAGGATCTCAACGGTCTCTCAGTCTAAATACGCCCATACTAAAGTTGAAGCCATACTACGCTAAGTATGGTCATTATTCCGCATTACGTTTAATTTTAACGTAGGCAATAACATTTACTATATTCTGCACATAATAGACTCTTCCATACAAAGCCACAGAACAAAACACCGCTAACAAAAGAAATTCACGGCAGTAGCCACAAAATTCATTAATTCTTAAAGCGGTTGCGACGGCAGAGCCTAAATGGCATACCGATCACGATCCATATCTAGGCACTCATTAAACAGGCGCGGACCATTTCTAAATTAAAACAATCGTAAATGCATTCGCATCATTCCAGTTTCGCCCACTCCTTTGTCCAGGTTGTTTGGTGTTTGGGTCAAGGGATGGGAGGTCAGTGTAATGCATTACGACGTTTCAACGTTGTAACGAATACTTATTCGTTCAAATCAAATCATTTATTTTGTAAATTAGGCCACTAGGGGCACTTTTTACATGTCATAGTAATGCTAAAATCTAAGTCTACCGGTGCTTCGGAAATGCCCACTGGTCTGAGAAGAAGCACCAAGAAACTCAGCCGTTGTTATTATAACTTGAACAAAACACAGTAAGAATCCATAAAACCTGAATACAATTAGAACCAAATAGAATGAGCGATTGATAAGCAATTCGAAACGAACCGAAGCAGCATACGCCTCTGACTTTTCGAAGTGTGTTCGTTATTGTCATCGCCTGCTTTAACTATGAAGGAAACATCGTTAGGAAACCTGAGATTTCTCCACAGCAATTTCAAAGACTAGTAAGTTTACCAATCCGTGTTAGGACAGCGTGGTGGCCTATGGCCTTAGTCCTGTCATTAGTAGTAGACTGGTATCCAGTGGGACAGGGTGTACAGACCTGATATTTTTATTTATTTATTTATTTAGGAAAAACAAACAGTTATACATTGTGATAATAATTTTTATCAATAAAGCAATTATTGCACACACATCAGTGGGACAATGTTTAATACAGGGCTAGTCGTATTATTATTATTTTCAAGCCATCAATAATGCGTGAAGAGAAAACTTTGTACCTCTTTTTAGCATATTACGAGCACCGAGGAGTTTTAAAATTGGCATAGTTAATGCTTACATGGAAAAGGATTGTAGAAAGCTAAAATGTATATATATTATGGGCTACAATAACAATAAAAGCATTTAATATTAAGTATAGTTAAAATTTTGTACCTTTCCTTTATTTTTATATATTTTCTTTTCATTTGACAGCCTCCGTGGCGCAGTTGACGAGTAGCCGGCTGTGAAACGAGAGGCCGTGGGTTCGATTCCCACACCGGGACAAATGTTTGTATGACAGACAGATATTTGTGTCCAGGGTCTGGGTGTTGTGAGATCGAAAATCTCTCGCAGTTCCTGAAACCCACAACACAAGACTCGTATCTTAGTGTGGGGTTGGGGCTATGTGTGCGACTATTGGGTGTCATTTAATTTACTTATTTTTATATTATAGCTTTAAGATTTTTAACGTTATTTCACATTTTAATTATTGCAACACTTTAATACATGCCGTGGCAACTGAAGGTAAGCATTTAAAATATTGTTCGTGATTTGTAAGATTTAATTGATGTAATGTAATTACCACTGTTTGTCCTTAACCTATAAATAAATAAAATAAAACATTAATTGTCGTCAAACATATAACACACGCTTACGTGGTATGTGATACACGCTGTCAGCTGGCGTAATAGAACAAAATTAAAAAAAAATGCATCTATAACAGAAGTATATTTTTGAAAAAAGAACATCAATATTTTTTAAATTATGATTGTATTTCGACCAGTGTGCAATCTCAAGTTTTTATAATTCCTATAAAAACTAATTCCAATTTGTTTCCAGTAATTACGCACTTACTAATTACTAGCAGCTCACGCTACAGTCCATGACATAACCTCCCAATGTCATGTAAGGTAAGTCACGAGCGGCCACCGAGCCGAAAGCGAGCGATAACATCGTTCTGTTTACCCGTTTGACCCCAGTGGACCTCACCATTCGACCATTTGGGTATTTAAGTTAATTTTGAACAACGCTAGCCCCAGGCGCGCTATCTTGTAATTATCATAACCAGTTAGTGGGGAGTCGGTAGTGTATGTTGGAGTTTGGGAGATAAGGGTCTTATAATAGTGGTTTGTATAATCTGCGAGATTCAAAAGCTGATCGACATCGAAGAGATTAAGAACATCCGAAAGAAAGAATTGATAGTAGTTTAACCTGGAACATTTTTGAGGAACAGATTTCTATCTACTAATGTTTCAATAATAATTCTAGCCCTACATTGTCCCACTGCAGGGCAAGGATTCTACTAATGAGAGGATAGGCCTTAGTCCCCCATATATATAGTCTTTAAGTTTTTCTTTTTTCTATTAGATATCATGTATCCTTTATTTGTATTATTTTATTTTAAATGTGTTCTCTGCATCTGTATGTACTTACTACTCACTGCCATCTGGTACAAAGACAATAGCCAAATAAATACCTATATATTCTCTCTTTCTTTCACCAAGCTGACCTACTAAGGTCTGTACTGAGGTGAGGGTTGGGAGACTTCCCATACCTTTAAAATTCTTATGTAAAATTGTCTGACATGCTGGTTTCCTCGCGATGTTTTCATTTACCGTTTAAGCAAGCGAATTAACAATGAATGCACATATAACTTCGAAAAGTCAGAGGTATATACCATTTGGTTTGGTTTCGAACCGGCGACTCTCGTTTTGACAGTCCGTACCACTTCCAACTAGAAGCTGCTTTTTTTTAATGTTTTAATAATGCGATTAAAAAAGCTACGGTCGAACAAAAAATATAAGCTGGATTACTATGAAACGTAAATTCCAACGTGTATTCCATAAAATTCGATAAAAAATATACACCGAAACAACAGACGTACATTCTTAAAATTAAAAATCCTCATCAGAAACAACTATCAAAAATGTTATGTTTGCGTAAACATAAGAAACCATAATTAAAAATCCCCATTTCATTACTAAGTTTTAGTATTAATAAGTTTCATTAACTACTAGTTGTCCCGGGCAGACGTTGTCTTGCCATAAACCAACTTCTGTGTGGACCGAATTTTTGTTAAAAAAATACACGTCGAATTTTAAAACCCCCTTTTTTTTAAGTCGGTTAAAAATAAGAAATTCAGATCTCGACAACAGCGACCTAACGGATGATACATCCTACAAATATAATGTCAAATATTAATTTGTATCTGACAGGCACATATCGAGAGACCAAAACAAACACGCGTTACCTTATGTCAGTAATGACTGCACTCTACACCTTTATGGCGACATTATAAACTGTTTTAATATACTTGTAAATGACACCACGTTCATGAGAAGTTGTATGTTAAGGTAACACAACCCTTTCCACATTCGCAATTAATTTCCGTCTAACAGAACGTGACACGCGACCCCTAAATTAATTTATCGCACAAAAAGAGCCCTTACAAGTGAAAGGAAATAGTTCGGAACCCTTCGATGTAACCTTACGTTGATGAATGAAGACTTTAGGGTCGCCATGTTTTGGGTTCCAGGTGCAAAATATCCATTTATTTATAAGAATCAAAATGATTTTGTTTCTTTCACTCATATTTGACGTAAGGAAGAGAAGGGTACAATAATGACCACAGATTTTTTATTGCAGTTGCTGGAAAATAAAATCAGTTACATGATGGTAAGCTATCAATACAACAGAGGAATCAAAGGAAAGGAATGGAGATTTGAAATATAATGTTCCTTAGAGGAGCACGGGCTTCTATTAATAAGACTGGTTTGATTACATTTATGCAGGTTGGTACATTACACATACCTTATGGTCAATTCTCAGATGAGCAAGTTTCCTAACGATGTTTTCTTTCATCGTTATAGCGAACGATAACTAACAATGAATACACATATAACTTTGAAAAGTCAGAGGTGCGTGCTCTGAGGATGTGGGTTGAATCCGTGACACCTGTCTCAGCATTCCCTCTCTGCTAGCTTTTATTACTATCAAATTAAGAACTATTTTATTTAAATTAGTTTAATTATGATACTCAAGCTAAGATCTGAAATAATAACAGACTTACAACAAATGTCATGTCGTAATAAAAAAAAATGATAGTTTAATGATATTTTTAGTTGTTTCATTAACCCGGTGATGTTTCCTTAACTAATGCAATTTTCTTGTACATATACAACGTCTGCAAAACAAAAATCGCCTTCTAACGCATTAAGGCATATTTTTAGTAGTAGGTATGTCCTATGGCATTTTTGTAAGTAAATTAGATATTTTGAATTCTTATTAGAATAGTGAAAACTATTTTTAAAATTCTTGTTTTTTTACCATCGTAAAATATTATAAAAACATGTATGTTATTCAAATGTTATGTTTTATCTAAACAAATTATGTTGATAACATTAAATTGTTAAAAACTTCTATCGTAAGTCCGGAATGGAATAACAGATGTCGCTAATAGTCGTATTTATTAGAGATAGTTCTATCGCATTCAATTACCATAAATAATGTTTAATAAGAGACCGTATAGATAATAAGCCAATGCTTTATATTTTATACTGCTTATAAATGTATTTTTAGAACTTACACTGCCTAGTTGTATGTTTATTTATTTATTGAGAAGAATAGTTACAGCTTTTTACAATATTGGGTAATTATTTAGGAATATAAATTTTCTAGTTTATGTAAGTATATAAAATACTGATAATAAAAAAATTCTTCATGGTCTATATTATCATTAATAAACATAAAACATAAATTTTCAAGATTTTATTTACATTTTTATAAACCAACTTTATTTTTCCCACCAAAACGCTACCAACTGTCATGGCCTCTCGTGTGACGTGACCGTCCGCAAAACTAATAGATGTTTGGCTCAGTGTTAATTGGTTCAATTTTCGATATTTTAGACTAAATTCTAAAATAACTAAATAAAAAACAAAATTCTATCAGGTTTTCACTTATTGTCAACTACCCTATTACATTATAATTCAAGTCATGGGTTACAATATATTTCATAGCCCACATGCCTGTTTACTCTAGTGACATTTGAGGACGCATATAGGGGCATCGACTCCACACTGGATCAGTGAGAGACATCGAACCTAACTTCATCAAATGCTTAGAGTATTTAACACTGGAGACGCCATTGAGCGCTTACCCCGTATGACAAATGTAAGAGCACGGTGCTCATACACGTTCTATAAAACGAGTTGCGCTTCGTGATCCGCCACTAAAAAAGTGACATCACGTGCGAATTGAGCTCCGTCAAAATGCGAGCCTGTAGCGGTATTAACATGTAAAAATAGGTCTGACACATCAAACTTACAAAAATAAAACATTATTTTTCACCTGGACGTATTTTTTTAAAGTAATATTATCCTTAAAAACAACAAAACATATAATTTCTAAAAATTATCATCGGGTAATAAATGTTGCCAGGTTAATCTTTTAGCCACAGTAGTGTAAAATTTATTTGCATTCAATATCTTAAACGCAAGTTGTTTTTTTAATATTCATTTTTAACTAATGTTGCCCGCGGCTCCGCCCGCTTGTAGGTCTTGGGGCATTTTAACCTTCTATATTTTGCTATCCCATAAGAAGCGTGCATTTTTTCGAGTTAAAAGTGGTCTTTGTCATTTTCTGATCCCTAAACTGCCACTATGCAAAAAATCATGTCGATCCTTTGCTCTGTGAAAAACTAAACTATACCATGGGAACTGTACATTTCTCCGGGATAAAAAGTAGCCTATGTGCTTTTCCAGACTATAATCTATCTCTGTGCCAAATTTTAAGTAGATCCGTCCAGCCGTTGTAGCGTGATTGGATATCAAACAACCATGCATCCGACTTTGTTATTGTAGACCGTAGGCTCAAAAGGCAAGTTGTCGATACGAGAAGCTTTCGTGGAGTTAGCGTAGGAACGGATCACTATCTAGTTGTAAGCCGAATTAGTGGTCTGTTCAAATGCTGGCGACACAGGCCGCAAACATCGACAACAAGCTTCAGTCGCATCAAAGTCGAAAAGTTGAAAGAGATAGATGTGCAAGAAAGATATTTGGAAGAGTTGCGAGTTAAGACGTCGCACATATGGGAAGATGAATATGAGGGTAGAATGGATGTGGTTTGGGAAACTGTGAAGACCAGTCTGGTTGGAGCAGCTACTAAGGTATGTGGAGTAGCAAAGCGGAAGGAAAGATTGATTGATGATAAATGGTGGGATAATGAAGTGAAAGAGGTCGTGGAAGCGAAGAAAAAGGCATGGCTAGATTTACTAGCTATAAAAGCGAAAGGATTCATGAATGTGGTAGGGAACACAGATCCGCAAAGAATAAAAGCAGTGGGCATTTATGCTGAAGCAAAAAAGAGAGTTAAGAATGTAGTTGCTAGAAAGAAAGAAAGTAAGAAAGGAACGCTTGAGAAAAAGCTTTCTGGTGATTTCAATGCAAATATCAAACTGTTCTGGAAACAGGTACGGTTAGCTAGGGGATCATCAGGGGCGTCTAAGTTAGGCGTGATTAGGAGTGAGGATGGGAGAATGTTGAGCAATGAAAGGGAAGTCTTGCATCGGTGGAAAAAGTATTTTAAAAATCTTTTTGAGTGTAGCGATGAGAGCATAGCTAATAGACAGGATGCTATAGACTCGGCTCACTCAAAAAGCGATGCAGACAAGGTGATTACGGAAGATGAAATAATGAATGCGTTGAACTATATGAAGATAGGCAAGGCTGCAGGGTATGACAGGGTTACTGTCGAAATGTTGAGAAGCGGCAAAAGTATAGTGGCAAAATTGTTGTGGCTACTTTTTAATATATGTTGGAGCAATGGTCGAGTGCCAGAAGACTGGTGTAAAGCCGTCATTGTTCCGCTTTATAAAGGCAAAGGGTCACAGCAAGAATGCAAAAACTATCGAGGCATAAGTCTTCTCAGCGTCGTCGGTAAATTGTATGCAAAGATCTTGATCACACGAGTGATGAATGATAGTGAAGAAAAAATATGGGATGTGCAAGCAGGATTTAGAAGAGGAATGGGTTGCACTGATCAAGTCTTTTCCATAAGGTGCATCGTTGAAAAACACTTGGCCAAGTCCAAAAAGGTGTACTGTGCCTTCGTAGATTTGGAAAAGGCTTATGATCGTGTGCCGAGGGATGAACTGTGGTCAACACTGTCACTAACATATGGGATTGAGAGCCGCCTAGTGAGTGCTTTGAAGTCTTTGTACAAGGACTCCAAAGCATGTATAAGGGTAAATGGAGCGCACTCAGACTGGTTTAACATTTCTAGAGGTGTTAGACAGGGATGTGTTGCGTCTCCATGGCTCTTTAATCTTTATATGGACAGCTGTTTGACAGTTTTGAAAGATATGGAATGTGGACTGGGAATGAATGAGTTGCATGTCAAGTGTCTTCTCTACGCCGATGACCAGGTATTGCTTGCGTCATCGGTGGGGGAGCTACAAGACATGTTAAATGTAGTGAATGAGTCGTTTAAGGAGAAGGGAATGAAAATTAATGGAAGTAAGACGAAAGTTATGGTGATAGAAAGAGAGGAAGATGTTACGGAATGTAACATAAATATAGATGGTGAGAGAGTGGAACAAGTGAAAGAGTTTGTTTATTTGGGAAGCGTGTTAACCAGAAATGGGAAATATGAGAGGGATATTGAAAGGAGAGTGATGGCAGGTAATAAAGTGAATGGTGCCTTGCACGCGATAATGAGCAGCCAGGCGGTGTCACAAAAGGCGCGAATGGCTGTTCATAATGGTGTGCTGGTACCGACACTTATGTATGGAAGTGAAAGTTGGGTGTGGCAGAAGAAGCATGAAAGTGGAGTTAATGCGGTGGAGATGCGTTCCTTACGGAGTATGTGTGGAGTCACCCTTGCTGATCGCATGAGGAATAGTGTGATAAGAGATCGTTGTGAGTTGAAGAATGATGTGGTGACTAAGATAGAAAGAGGTATGCTGAGATGGTTTGGCCACATGGAGAGGATGGATGAAAGGCGATTTACGAAAGCTATTTACCGTGCAAATGTGACTGGAAGAGTGGGTAGAGGGCGCCCAAGGAGAACGTTTACGAATCAGATAAACGATCTTCTCCTAAAAGGGCAAATCAGAAGTACCTCCAACCGTCGTAAATGTATGAGAAGATGTATGAATGTGGAAGAGGCGAAAGAAGTGTGTCAGGATCGTAGCTTGTGGCACTCAATAGTCTCTGCCTACCCCCATGGGATACGGGCGTGAGTGTATATGTATATGTATGTATATGTATGTATATATGTATATGTATGCATCCATCCAAACATACGCATTTATAATATTAGTAGGATTACTTTATTTATGCTTCTTAATTTATAATTTAAAAATATTAGGAGAGTTGACATATCGACTAAGTTTACAATTTCATAAACTTTATGCCAGTGTAGCATTTTGGGTGGTTTATGTGGTAACACTGTCGTTTATGCAAGACTCAAATAGTGTTGTAGATAAACTTATAAAGGTTATCGATAAAATTACTAATCCATCTGGACTGTCTTCTAAACACATACTTTTAATGTAAATAGTTCTAACACACTAGGAATGTCACAAAATATGACAAAACCGGAATAAAGTATTTTTCAAAAAAATGTGATCCTAAAAATGTATCCGGTGTATTTAAAAAATATTTAGGTATGTATTTTGGCGCCATTCATTTATTACGTAAGATGATGTAGGGGGGGAGTCGATCATGTCTTATTTTTTCTTACAAGGGGTGGGAGGGAGTCTTAATAGTTCTTACGTAAGATCACACAAATGCGCAAAGTTAGGATTATACTTTGAAAAAACGCGGGCCATGCCTATAATTTTAAAAACAAGCTACTTAGATTTTTTTAAATTTTTTTGTTAACCGGTATGACTTGCCTTTTCACCCGGTTCCGGCTTGATGTCGACTTTTGGGACACCCTGTATTCATGTCGAGATATCAAGCCCTTTTTATATGCTCTTCATAATAGATAGCCGTTAGCCGGCTACCACACCAAAACAGGCGATAATCGCTCTCAATGACATACAATAATTTCATTCACAGCATTTGCTAATCGCATTCGTTACCAGTAACACTGTATTTCTTGGCTCCGCTTATTTAATTTGAAATTTTATGGAATAACAGAACACTCCATTTTCTTACAAACTATATACCATTGGAAAGGTCGTGTTGTGTACTTTCCGGTGGTATATTTGCTGAGGTATAATCGGAATACCTCAAAACGAGTGAGTAATCAACATTTTAAAATAATTTGCAACGGCCGTCATTGTTGTGTTGCATGTGCTGACATACCTGAAAAAAACGCTACTCTACAATTAGTGTTGACCAAAAAAAATGGAAGTGTCACGGATGATGTGCAAAGCAACCAAAAACTGATAACAGTAATACACCTTTACGTCCCATTGACTCACCCGGGAAGTCAAGGAACAATAATGACTCGCTACCTTTTAATGACAATATTACGCATCGAAAAAAGCCACTGTTGATATTGTTATTGTTGCGCAATTAGTGGAAGTTCCGGCTTAAACTCTTCCGCGTCAGTTATTACAAAGAAAGCCGCTAGGGAAATAATAAGAGAAGAATTCAATGTCATGAAATTGGCTTTAGCACAGGAGCATAACCAAACCCTTAAGCAGATGGTGAGAACCGAATTTCAATCTCGAAAATCAATTCATAAACCAGGAAATAACTGCTTTGGATAATAATGATTGTTTCTGAATGAAAATTATGAAACCACCAAATCCACCATCGCCAAATACCAAGACACACTCGGAGAGCTAAAGAAAGAGAACGTTTAGTTAACATATACGTTACAGGATCTGCAAATCAGGCTTCAGGTTGCTGAGCAGCATAACCGTTCTAACAATCTTGAGATAGAGTGTGTCCCCGAGCACAAACAGTAAAACTTGCTATCTATAATTACTCAGCTGTCTAAGGTATCCTGCAACTTGAAAGAATCCGACATTCATCATTGCACTCGTGTGGTAAAAAGTAACAGAGACGACAAGAGACCTCGCTCAATCATTGTTAAATTGGCTTCGGGATACATTTTAGCGAAAACAATAAATTTTAATAAGGTAAATCCAAACGACAAGCTCAGTACTGCTCACATAGGCATTGGAGGTAATAAATCGCCGCTTTACATTGTTGAGCACTTTTCACCTAAAAACAAATTACACGCAGCGGCTCGCCAGATCGTCAAAGAAAAAGAGTACAAATTCGTGTAGATTAAGCAAGGTCGTGTTTTCATTAGGAAAACAGAAGAAGACGAGTTTACTTATATAAGAAACCAAGAGACCAGAACCGACCTAAAACAATTCTCTGCCATATCCTGTTTGTCCAAATCATATAAGTCTATTTGTGAAACGATGTATGTATGATGTATTTGTTGATAAATTGCCAAAATTCAAAAAAGCTGTTGAGGCAAAATGGTTAGCTGTATGTTAGTACATACAGCTAACCATTTTTTCTTATAGCTACAATTTTATAATATTGTTATACTTAGATATAAAATATATATATTTTATTATTAATTTATTAATTAAATTCTCTTTTGGTCATGCTCATTGTTATTTTTGAAAATTTAATTAACCTTTTACTTTTATTGATTACTGGTGTTACTTTTTTTTCTTAACGCATGTCGTGGTATCCTTAAAATGTAGTTCATTAATAGTAAGATTATTGTTACCTCATTATAACTTAGTCCTAAGTAATGTAACAACAGCTGGATATCCATACTAGCTGTTGCTCGCGGCTCCGCCCCCGTGGAGTTTATTTTTGGGAGCAGAAGTATCAATGCAAGGAGTTGTCTTCTGCACTGAGACACCTATAGCGATCTTCCTGAATCTCAGGTGTTGTGACTGTCTAGATGGCTAGACAGGCACAACTCCTAACTTAAACTTCTAGCACTCCTTATAATACCCCGGGATCACTCCGTAAGTATCGAAGAAGGCCACCGCGGGGTTTTAGCTGGTAGTGTCCGGTTGGGTGTACATAAGTAGTAGGGACTCGGCCCAGCCGCAGCCCGGATAGCCATCATCCAGGCGAGGGGGTGCTGGGTCGTAAGACCGGCTAGTCCAGCATAACCGTTTTATTCTCATTCCGCTTCCCCCCGAAGCGGACGGCAGTAATAAAATGCTTTCCCCGCGACAAAAAAAAAGTGTTGTGCCTGAAGCTTGATATTACATTTAAAGAATACCTCATAAGTTAACTCCTCACTTCGCCCTTTATGGGAGGATTTGGTAAAAACGTTGAAACACGTATTTCTTTATTTTTTACCTAAAGCCTAAATATGAATTTTCAGATCCCTAAGTTGAAGTATTAAGGATTGCCCATACAAACTTTTAACCTCTATTTCACCCCTTTCAAGATATTTTTTGAGACAAAAGATACCCTATGTCCTTCCCTAGGATATAATCTATCCCTCTACTGAATTTCATTAGGATTCGTTCACCCGTTTAGTCATGAAAAGGTAAGAAACAGACATACAAACAACAATATTAATTTTTTTTTAATTTTAAAACTGTAATATCTCCTAAGATATTCATTGAAATCAAATGACGTAGAGGGCAACTTTGTTCAAAATTAAATACTTGTGATGAATAAAGTATTTATTTGGATAAGGATTAATACCATGTTTATAAAAACCCCTTTCCAAATAATACATTGTTTCAGGACAAATTCGGTAACCATTAAAAAGGTTATAGTGAGCCAACCGAAATAGATAGACATATGCTATCGCGGAATTTTTTTAGAACTTTTTAAGAGGAACAATTTCGTCGTACATGATTGTTATGTAACTTTAACCGTTAACGCAGCGTACGCAACGGAAGCTCTCAAAAGGAATCAATTTTCCCCGTTTTTGCAACATTTTTCATTGCTGCTCCGCTGCCATTGGTGAAAGCGTGATATTATATAGCCTATAGCGCTCCTCGATGAATGGGCTATCCAACCCTAAAAGATTTTTTCAATTCGAACCAGTAGTTCCTGAGATTAGCCCGTTCAAATAAACAAACAAACTATTCAGCTTTATATAATAGTATAGATTAAATAAATTAAAGGCGTATTATTTAAAAAAAAATCTAAAAAATAAAGTTTTTATTTTTGCTTATTTGGCTTGTATTTTTCTCAGTACTCATTACCTTTATTATCTTTACAGTATTTCGATTAAATTAGAAATATTAATTTACACTATTTTGAACTATACCTCTCTACTTCCGTCCCTTTTCACGAAATCACACCCAGAGATTGCAAGAAAGCGATAGAAAAGATGATACACATAAAAAATTATCTTAAAACATTTAATAAATTATAATTGTTTTATTTTATCTATCGATAGATAAGGACAACGCTATCTATACCTCGTGTCGACATTGCTACGCTCTACTGTTTTTACACAGTTGTCAATATATGACACTGTAAATATATTTCACAACAAGATAAATTTGTAACTGTGTGCATAAATTTGCCAGTGTTGTATGAAATGGTGTAGTGTGCGTGCGTAGCGACGTGATTAAATTTTGCATTTGTGTGCACATGTTTATTTGTAGTTGTACGAAGCCCCCCACCGACATTGCTGAATTTTTTGTTCAAGATTCGAGCGTAATGCCGTCTCCTTTTGGTTGCCTACTCTAAGATCAAATGCAAAGGATAATGAGTTTCTGAAGGTCATAAAAAGTGTATAAAAATACGTTTCGAAAAGAAATCCATCTCTTTTTCAGTGGTTAAAAAGGTTGTGTATTAACGTTGGATTTTTTTGGAAAATAAATACGATCGCGTTTGAAACATTTTTGATTATAATTGTTACAGATTTATTATTTTCTATATTTTTCTTTTAAATAATAAAATAGTTCAATTAGTTAAAAAGTTAATGAAGAAACAATTTTTACTGGCTAACCGTGGTTGTACTTTTTTTTTATCCTGGCACGGCAAAGTAACCACTTTGCACCTGATGGTAGGTGCAGTGCAGTCCAATTAGAGTATCGAGTAGCGAGAGACAATCAATCTCTCAGTACTCAACACAATCAAGCCGGTCTGCTTCTTCACACTACGCCATGGGCAATGGGTCTAGTGTCAGAGTACTCAGATGGCCACAAAACGGCCAAGCATTGTACCACCACTCTATCCCCCCGTCAAAACCCGGATGATGCATGTACACTGACTTATCCCGGAACGCGACACACTTTTTGGGGGTTATTGTCACTCGCGTCCGTGGGCTTTACTCTAGTTCCCCTACACGTGACCCCTGGGTAGTGCTAAATGAGTGACACATCTTACTCGTGGTAGGCTTCGGCCGTGGCTAGTGACCACCCACCGGACAAAGCCGTGCCGCCAAACGGCTTGCCGTGTTCCGGCGCGATGTTCAGTGATGCCATTTAGGGAGACGGGTCGGAATAGTTGCTGAATGCAGTTGGGCTAATCTGACGCAAGTTGATAACGCCGCATTGGGAGACTAGTCGTGGAGGGTAGCGGGATCCGAGGCACGGTGCACCGCTGGCCGACCGCAGGTAGTTGGGGGCCCAAGTAGTGTGCTAGCCACACACGAAAGGCTGCCCGCCAACTGACGAAAAATCCCGGGATGCGCCATCGTGCCGGTCGGCGACCGGATGAGAGGGCCCGATGGACATCCCGGGGGGGCTCGGGCGTCCCCGCAGTCTCCAGACTAGTCCCCCTTCTGTGTGGCATTTCATCTTGTTTCTGAAAGTTAGATGCATAAAGTCTCGTTCCACTGCCGTCTTTCTACCTTCATTCGCTCTTCTAAAAAACAATGAAAAGTAAAACGAATAAGAGAACGTTTCCACAGCGGCAGCACTCCCTCTCACTAAAAGTGCACCTTACCAACATCCGAGGATTGCACTCAAATCTCGTCGCGGTCCATCACCACCTGGAGACTGAAAGACCCGCTCTCTTATTCCTATCAGAGACGCAGATAAGATGTCCGTCTGACGTGGCGTACCTTTCATACCCAGGGTTTACTCTGGAGCACAATTTTAAGCCACATGCGGGTGTGTGCTTGTACGCCCGTGATGACATCTGCTGTCGGCGTCTCCGTTATCTTGAAGATCCCAGATTCTCTGTTATTTGGGTACTGGTGGATACAGGAATTGAGAAAATTCTTTATTCCTGTGTATACCTGTCGCACAGCGGAGATCAGGAGACGACTAGGCTCACAGAATACCTAAGTGAGGCGGCGGATGCGGCACAAAGGCCCTTGTGCCCAATTAGTACTACTGGGGGACTTTAATGCCCACCACCAAGAGTGGCTTTTTCCATACCAGTGTACCGACCATGCTGGGAGAGAAATGCGGAAGCTAGCGCTGACGCAAAATCTCACCCAGTTGGTCCAGGTGGCAACAAGGGTCCCGGATGTTGACACGCACACAGCCAATTGCTTGGACCTTCTGTTGACAACTGATCCAGACCACTACTCAGTGTCGGTTTCATCACCCTTGGGTAGCTCCGACCATTGTCTGGTGAAATCTGTATCTGCCTACTCACCGCCCGATCCCAGTCCTAGAGGCACGCGCCGATAAAAGTCAGCAGATTGGGATGAGATGCGAGCTTTCTTTGCATCTTATCCTTGGCGGCCCATTTGCTTCTCTTCTGAAGACCTTTCAGCTTGCGCGGATGCTGTGACGGATGTGCTGCGTCAAGGTATGGAATACTACATTCCATTCTCCGACGTAGCAATGTCAGGCGGAACTCGCCCATGGTTCGGGGCTGAGTGCGGACGCGCTGAAGCGCGGAAGCATGCGGCATACCTGGCATGGGTTGATGCTCGAAACCGCAAAGCAAAGGACTTGCGCTTAAAAAAGAGAGCATTTAACAAGGCTGCCAAATCATGCAAGAAGGCTCTACGGCAAGCTAGATTTGACCACATAAGCCAAATCGGGAAGAAACTAGCTTCGTACCCAGCGGGTAGTAAAGCGTTTTGGTCCCTGGCAAAATCAGTTGAATCGAACTTCCGTCGCCCCTCACTTCCTCCACTGCTGAGACCCGACGGGTCTTTGGCTCACTCTGCTGAAGAGAAAGCAAACTTGTTTGCTTCTCTTTTTGCCGAATCTTCGCGTTTAGATACTGCTGGCGAAGTACCTCCTAGTCTACCAGTTTGCGAGACACATTTGTCAGAAATTCGCATTCGTCAGACTGAGGTAAGAAGAACGCTGCGTAATCTGGACGTGAATAAAGCCAACGGCCCAGATGGGATTCCAGCAATTGTACTGAAAACTTGTGCGCCTGAGCTCTCTCCTATTTTGACTCGCCTGTTTCGTCTCTCTCTGGTCACTGGACAAGTGCCTCAAGCCTGGAAGCAAGCTAACGTGCAACCTGTGCCCATAAAAGGTAGTCGTGCTGAGCCTGCCAACTATAGGCCCATCTCGGTTACGTCCATATTTTGCAAAAGTATGGAACGTGTACTGAATGGCAGGCTCATGGCATACCTAGAAGCGAATGACCTCCTAAGTGACCGACAATACGGATTTCGCCGAAACCGGTCAACTGGAGACCTTCTAGCGTATGCCACTCACATCTGGAGCGAGGCCGTCGAGAAGCATGGGGAAGCGCTTGCCGTTTCACTTGATACCTCGAAGGCCTTCGACAGAGTGTGGCATGATAGCCTCTTAAGCAAGCTTCCATCATATGGCTTGCCCACTGGGTTATGTGCTTGGATATCGGACTTCTTGAGGGAACGATTGATTCGAGTGGTCATTGATGGCTGCTCCTCCGATCTATTGGCTATCAATGCCGGGGTACCTCAGGGGTCCGTACTTTCTGCGACTCTATTCCTGCTGCACATCAATGATCTGCTTAAGCCCGGTACTTTTGGGTACGCTGATGACAGCACAGTGGTAGAAAGTTACATATCTAATGCACGAACCAGTGGAGTGCAAGTCCAGGCCCTCAGGGAGGCCTTGGTAGAACGCTTGAACTTGTCCTTAAAGGCAGTCTCCGATTGGGGCGATGCCAACCTGGTCAAGTTTAATGCCACTAAGACCCAGGCTTGTCTATTCTCTGCTAAACGGAGTCCCTTCGAACTGACTCCTACTTTCAGAGATGTGTCCGTACCGATAACTGACCACCTAGAGATTCTTGGTGTAACTTTGTCTCCAACTCTCAGTTTTGGCTCCTACATTGAGCATAAAGCTCAATTGGCTGCCAAAAAGCTGGCTATCCTTGCGAAGGTGAGACGGTACTTCACGCCGGGACAGCTCCTTGATCTGTATCAAGCGCAAGTCCGGTCGTGCATGGAGTACTGCTCTCATCTTTGGGATGGATCAGCCAAGTACCAGCTTGAGGCATTGGAGGCAATCGAGAGACGCGCCAAGAGACTCATAGGCAACGATTCCATAGTCGAGGCAAGGCTGCAAAGCCTTGAACACAGACGTAAAGTTGCTAGTTTATCGGTATTTTACCGGATACATTTCGGCGAGTGTGCCTTGGAATTACATAATTTAATTCCCCCAACCCCTTTCCATCATCGGACGACAAGAGACTCGGCGAAGCGTCATCGATACATGGTTGATATTCCACCAGTGCGCACGAAGCGTTTTGCTAGTACATTTATCTTGCGCACCGCTAGAGAGTGGAACTCTTTGCCGGAGTCTATATTTCCCGAAAATTATAACTTGGGTATCTTCAAGTCAAGAGTGAATAGGTATCTTCTAGGCAAGCGTGCTCCACCGTAGACCACATCATCACTTTCCATCAGGCGAGATAGTGGTCAAACGCAAGCCTATTTCGATAAAAAAAAAAAAAACAAAAACTTGCGTGTGCCACTATCGGGGGTTTTACACCCTCTGTACGGTGGTTGCTATCCTACCACCATAAAACCTCTGATTGATTAGGCCTCTTGGCTGTAGTGTTTTAAGTTAATTTTTACTAATTGGGAGTAGGTCTTGTATAAAGTCCGGTTAGGTCCTAACCTACCTATATGATCAAGAAACAGCATATGCACAATTTTGTTCAAGCTTGAAGGATATTGATGCCAACACACTAGATATAACGACACTTAATAGCTTATGATAAGCAAAATTTAGTGCTTTGTATAATTTGCATTTGCCATCCGGCGAATTAAAAATATAATTTTATCATCCTATATATATATCTGTTGCTTATGTAAAAACATTAAGGATACATATTTTATACATATATACATACACTGACGCCTATAATCTCCGAAGGGGTAGGTAGATGCGTAACCAGTTCACCAACTTTTCGCCACATTTATTAGGGTCTCATAATGTGATAGGGGGCGAGCCTATCACCATACATATTTTATGACCTTATTAATTATTAAATCAAAATTAATTATATATAATGTGTAGCGTGAGTTATGTGTACCTATTTATTATGTGACCCAGGGTACTGACTGAGCCATACAACAACGAAATCGTAGAATACACCCATTGCAGAAAACGCAATGTATTATTTATCAAATTCGCTACTAATGTAGTACGGTTAGATAAAGCTTTTTTTTTTCAATCCTTATAGTTCAAATTTCGATCAGATTTTATTCTCTGTATAAAAAAAAGAGGTTATCTTTTCCTAAATACGCGTGAAAATAATGACGTGGTTTATCCAGAGCGTGCGATATTCCTGGCCACCCTAATCCTTTTGTCACTATGCCCTTTGCAATTGATTGGTCGACATTTCAGGCCCTCACGACGTCTTCGAAACCGCACAAATGCGAGGGTAGTTTCGAATTTTAGGTTTGCGGTTGACTCATAATTACCTGCATTGGATGGTTATCTTCGATGAGTCACGCATCGTCGCGTTAAAGTTTGACATTGTATTTGCGTATGAATATAATAACGAACTTACTTAATTTGTTGAAAGCCTCCGTCGCACGTCGTTTAGGGACTGTAGTCCCTCGTTCTGTATACATACGACAAGGGTTTGACCTAGTGTGGGGTCAGGGCTTGTGTGTGACTGTTGGGTGTAGCCTACGCCATGGAGGCTAAAGTCTTTGTCAACCTAGTGTTTAATTGGTTACACTAGGTTTGTTGTTCCTAGATATAGAATAATATTAGTCCTGTAATATGCCGCTAAGTCCAGGCCTGCTCTAATACTAGGGTAGATTTAAAAAATTGCGAAGTAAATTGAAAAATTCGGTGAAAGACGAAAGTGTTTTTTCTATAAGATTTAAGTTTCGCACAGTACCGAAAAACATAATCACGCATAAGAAATATGTTTAAACTTTTCCTGCAGAAAAAGCTACTTTTTAAATATAAACTCATTTGCAAAAAAAACGGGCACCTAAGCATAATCGTTTTCGTCAGTATTATCATAAAATTTTGATAAAGTTTATGGGTTTTAATGCTAAAGTTCACTAGTAGTGTATGCTCGCTAGTAGTGCATATGCTCGTGAAGTAAAAGTTAACAAAGATTTTTGTTTGTTTTTTCTTTAATAAAGTAAAATTTCATATTCTTAATTGTCAAAGCTTCATTTATTGCTGTTTAGCTGTCTCAATAATGTTAGAGAAAGTGGTAAAAGCTACCAAAATTATTGCGCTGCTCGAAGAGGGTTGCAGCCAATGCTTCGTGGCTCAGAGGCTAAGTGTGAGTCGCTCGACGGTTCAAAGGACCTGGCAGCGGTATCACGACACCGGTTCCGTCGAGAGAAGGCCTGGTTCTGGAAGAAAACCATGTACCCAACCACGAGATGATCGTTTTCTTGTGAGTCGCGCATTGAGAAATCGCAAGTCTTCGTATGTGGACCTTAAGAATAAGAAGAAGTAAGAAATGTGCATATTAGTCTATGGACGGTCAGGAGGAGGCTTCTCGCGGCCAATATACGCAGTCATCGCCCGGCCCGCGGCCCTTAGTTACTCCGTGAGCACAGAGTTGCCAGGCTTAGGTTTGCTCGAAATTGTGAGTCATGGACTCAAGAAGACTGGAATAGGGTATTGTTCTCCGATGAAGCCAGGATATCTCTGTTCGGTGAAGATCGACGTCGGCGAGTGCTATGAAGACGAGGAGAACGCTTTGCAGAGGCTTGTTTTGAAGAAATAACACCTTATGGTGGGGGCTCTGTTATGTTTTGGGCAGGAATAAATTCAATGGATCGTACAGAGTTAGTCTTCATTGAAAACGGCTCACTGACTGGACATCGATACATAACGGAAGTTCTAATTCCTCATGCACAACCCGCATTGGCTGCTTTAGGCGAAGACTCAATTTTTATGGACGACAACGCTCGCGCCCACCGCTCTGGCGATGTGGAAGCGTATGTGCAAGAGGTCGGCATTCGTCGTTTGGAGTGGCCAGCTCGAAGTCCCGACCTCAATCCTATAGAGCATGTCTGGGACGTTCTGAAACGACGCGTGAGATCAGTACAACCGGCTCCGCAGACCATCAGAGAGCTGAAGAATGTGATTACCGCGGAGTGGGAACGTATTCCGCAAGCAAGTATCCGGGATATCCTCGCTAGCATACCCAGACGAATTCAAGCTGTGATTTCAGCTAGAGGGGGTCACACTTGATACTAAACATTTATCTGCTTTTACTTTATTAAAGAAAAAACAAACAAAAATCTTTGTTAACTTTTACTTCACGAGCATATGCACTACTAGCGAGCATACACTACTAGTGAACTTTAGCATTAAAGCCCATAAATTTTATCAAAATTTTATGATAATACTGACGAAAACGATTATTTGCTTATTAATTTACAAAATTGTGAAAGTAAAACTACCTATAATTATCAAACAAACCAATAGTAACATTTGAAATGGTTCATTGCTTAGGTGCCCGTTTTTTTGCAAATGAGTGTATATTAATACTATTCGATATAAAATAATACATCCCCACATATCTAAACCTGATCCCTGTTAAGGATAAGCGTAAGTGGATTTCTAAATTAAATTTAATTCTCATAACGTGGGACAGTAGAGACTCCACGATAATGTCGGTAGCGGGTAGATAATTCGTATTTTATGACCTCACACCTGCCTATTTATTACCCTTCTACATATGCATTTAAATGTATTCCCAAAATGTGTTGGGGTGGCGTGGCATTGGAAGCGTTTTTGAAAGCTGATCGTTAAGGAATATGTTAAAAAAATATTTTTTTATAAAATTCTGACAGCCTCGTGGGGTATGCTCCGTGGCGTAGAGGTCGAGTACTTGGCTATTAAACAAGAGTGTGACTGGTGGAAAAAAAATTACACACGCACTCAGGCCTGTAATTCCTGAATACCAGTACACCCAGGCATTTCGGCGAGCTTATTACCATCCCTTGATGTGATAGGGGGCGAGCCCATCACCATTCATAATGCATGGGGAACGTAGAATTCTTAATCTCATCCCATCCTCTGCCATCCACATCAGAATCATAGGTACTTACTAGCTGGTGGAGCCACAGCGTCGTGGTGTCTACTACCCGGCCCGAATTAAGAGGTTCGCGAATTCGTATTTTTGCCGCACCATCAGGCTGTGGAATAGTTTTGACAGCTACCGTGTTCCCTCCTTCCTATGATCCTGGGTCCTTTAGGCGTAGTTTGAAGAAGCAACAAAGCAGGCCGGTATGATTGTGTCGAGTAGCGAGGAATAGATCTTGCTACTTGATACCCTACCTGGACGGCACTGCACTTACAATTAGGTGCAGTGAGGTACTTTTAAGTGCAAGAATATCGTTGCACGTCAAAGTAACCACACTGCACCTGATGGTAAGTGCAGTGCCGTCCAGTTAAAGTATCAAGTAACGAGAGACAATCTATCCCTCGCTACTCAACACAATCATGCTGGCCTGCTTTGTAGCTTCTTCATCGTACTACAAGCACCCTAATGTATTCAAACTAATTATACAATGTTAAACAAATTCTTCATGGTCACAATGCTTCGCTCACACAACGACCACGCCTCAGCCCATTGGTCACAGTTCCGTGACGTGTCGAGAGTCGAACCTGAATAAAGCGCACCTGCACACAATGGTTAACTTACATCGTTACCGTAACACCATTGTTGGGGTTAGGGGATTTTACACTATCAGTAAAGTAAAGATAGTTAAGCAAGCGAGACTTGTAGAGTGTTATCGGTCGGTATCAAAAAGAATTGTCGATACTGGCTAAACAGTGAGCAATGGTGTGTGGACTGGATAGTCTTGTTTTAACATATTTTTATTAAGTATTTTTATTTTATAGTTGCGTAGAGTAATGCCTACTTATGAGGAAAAAGCAAATAAATACTAAACCTAAATTGCTGATAATCCTACATCTTCTCGACAAAATATAATATTATGAAAGCTAGTAACGATGTTCTAGTATTTTACGTTCATGCTCTACTTTTTACCATTTGTCACGTGTGTTAGAGACATCAACAAAACTATGCAAGATGGATATTTAAAAAGCACAAATACCACATTTATAATGTATTAATTGATTTACACATCTCAGTGTAAATCAATTAATAAATTATAAATAATTATACACATCATATTAACACACACGCATGTCAGGATTCACTTTAAGGCTTCTCTTTATAATTAATCTACCAGCATTAAGCTTTTAAACTGAACAACGCCATTGAACTGATTACGATTAACTTTTACAACACCGAACCACGAATATACTGGCTATCGTCTCGGCTTCTTTACAAAACAACTGAAGTGAACACCGGAGCGCGGAAGGCACTCTGTTTTATATTAAACATTTACTACTCCCACTTTGGTTGTCATTATTAACTACCCCCAACTAGTCTCCTAAATACCTCAATTATACCTTCGGTATTTCTATTAATAGTAAATACCCTAATACGTGTACTAAGTTGCACACACTCTTTTTAATTTATATAAAGCTTTATAAACATTTTACAGTTTTTGAATAGTAACATTATGTTTTGTCCTAGTTTAACGTATAATTTAATTTGATATCTTATACAACAAATCTCTTGTAAAACAAATCATCAAAATCAATGTTGGCGTGATTTCTTCTTTTGAGATGGTAAATACTTTACCTAAGAGTTACACAACGTTTAGTACGCCATTCATAAAACAATGCTTGAATGTTTTAAATTCATTGAAATTCTGGAACATTCGTGCCTGTCTATACGTCAAAACGCACGTTTGACTTGCAAGCGTGAACTACTCTTAAGACTAATTCGTTATGTCTCAGCTGTCTTCACAGCGGCAGCCGCGAAGAATTTGGAGTTTTTTCATTGTTACACATTCTTGTTACAAATGCGTTTACTCTGTTTTTGTCTCTAGTCGCTTATTAACAGAGTGGCGCTGCTGTTGTTTTCGTGACACAATTCCAAACATTGAGTTGCATTGAGTCTTAGACAAAGTGCATCTTTGTAAAAGCTTGCTAACGTCTTGTCTAGTTAGTCCATGAGTGAGATGAATATTTTATTTTAGAGTAGCGTATGCCCGCAACATCTCATGCATTTTTTATATCCTGGCACGGCAAAGTGAACACACTGCACCTGATGGTAAGCCCAGTGGCCGCAAAACGGCCAAACATTGGATTTGATATGGACCATGGGTATTTCCGAGACGTCGCATATTTTTTAAACTACCACCGGATCCAAACGCTACCCAGCCTGAGAAGACCTGGCGAAACAAACTCAGCCGGCTTACATTACCGCTGGATACTACGCGGCGCGACCCAGTCCTGATATATTGATTGCCAATGCGTAATGATACCGTTAATATATAATCTATATTTTAAAATGTCGAGACTACCAAAGATTGTTATAATGAGTTCATGTCATACCGACCGTTATCGGTTGATAAGCGAGCGTTATGTATGTCGAGACTGCAGACAGGATTTAAAACTATTATATATATATATCTGTTCCTTATACATAACATTAAACAATGAATATAGCATTGAAGAGGTTGTTTAAAAGTTATTGCAATGAACCAACTCGCATCATAATGCTTTATGACATTAAAGACAACGTGGTTATGCGATTTCATTGATGCTAAAAGGACTTTAAAAATTGTTATTGTCATATACTAGTGGTCCCGGGCAGACGTTGTCCTGCCATAAACCACCTTCTCTGTAGACCGAATTTTCGTTTGAAATACAGATCTCGTCGACAGCGCCACCTATCGGATCTAAAACTGTCCTATCTTTTAAGTTGGACCCAACACACACACTCACACATACAAGATTTAATTAAAATCGGTGCAGTGGTTTCAAATTCTTCAACGGACATAGGTAGAAACAATTTTTGTGCATTTTATGTTATGACTAACTTCCTCGGTGTCGCAGTTGTAATTGCACATGCGTTACGACTGCTGTGCTAAGGTCTCGGGTTCGATTCCCGGGTCGGATAAAGTGATACTGGGTTTTTCTATCTAGAATTCTCAGTATTAGCCAGGAGTCTGAAATTTGTGCCCGGTATGGCGATAGGATAAGGGGGTATACTGGTTGCACCTCTGCCTACCTTCGGGGATTACAGGCGTGGGTGTATATGTATATATATATTACATCTACCACTTACCTGTACTGCCTTTGCTGTGTCCAGGAGCAAGTTAGTAACATTCCACTTAAGTCAGTAGCCAGTAGCCACATACTAATAATGCACTAATGCCATTCCGCACAAACTATGACGCCTATTATATCTGACACTTTACACTTAGAGAAAAAAATCCACAAGATATATTATGAAATCGTAATCTGATACTGTGTTTAAGAATTTCTAAGGTTCTGATTTTGTAACTATAGTGCAGATGGATATAACAAATTTGAGGAAAATTATCAGCATGATATTGTCACTGAACGGTATTAGGTGTTTTTGTTAGGTCAGATTTTGTTTCACTAGCATATATTTTACATATATTTTAGACTATAAAATGATAGATATCCAGCTGAAAGTTAGCCAGCACAACACGAGACTCTTAATCCGATACTGTCAATTGTGCCAACTGTCCAATAAAAATAATAAAAACGTGGGTAGTTTTTTTGTTTCATTCCCTTTTTTATATAAAAGAGAAGGCAAAGGTTCTCCACCATGCAGTCTTGTTCGTCGTTATTTTTTCCAATTGTGGGCTAAAATTGAAAGTTTCTTCTCTGATTTTCATAAGTCAAAAAACCAAACCCATGTCTGTAGTTTTTAGCCATTTAAAAGGAGAAAGCCATGTCCGATATTTTACCATTCAAAAGGCCAAAGTCATGTCTGAAATAATTAATTAACTTACTAATCACAAATAAAACGTCACATCACATTCCCGCCATTTTTTTCTCCGGGTAGTTTGTTATTTATAAAATATATGTACCCCATTTTTAATGGTGCATTACACAGTAAATACAGAGAGTAAATTACGTGTCTTATTGTTTTAGTGGCATGTATTTAATGTGAATCGTTTTAGTCCTGTTTAATTCTCATGTCAAATATTCTAAGTGGTGTGCTTATGTGGAATAGAGAATAGTCAGCTGTGAAACGAGAGGTTACGGGTTCGATTCCCGTCGAGACGTTTGTGTTGCACGACTAAGACCCTCATAGTTATTCTAGTGTAGGTTCTAGGACTATGTGTGTGACTGTTGGGTGTTGATAGTGATGCGAAAAACAAGTAAATTGGTACATTCAAGTAAAATATTGTTGGCCTCTGTGGCGTAATGCGCGCGTAGGCGCTTGTAAAACGAGAAGCCATGGGTTCGATTCCCGCACCGAGACAAATGTTTGTGTGACAGACAGAAATTTGTTTCGAGTTTCGGTGGGACCATAGTCCCTTGTAGAGATTGATACCTACGGTTTGACTTAGCGTGGAGTCAGGAGTATATGTATTTATTTATCTAAGGGTCATACATGGGACGGAAAGAAGCTTCGTAGTGTTTAATAATATCTACTACTTATATCTACTATAATATTATAAAGAGAAAAAATTGGATTGTATGTTTGTAATGGATTAACTAAAGAACTACATAACCGATTAAAATTATCTTTCACAGATGGAAAGCTACATTATTCCGGAGTAACATGAGCTACTTTTTATTCCGGAAATTTTTATCCCGCGGAATAGACGGGCCGGGACAAAGATATTTTAAGGCAAAACGGAGTTCGCGGGGATAGCTAGTTGCTTATAAATAGAGAAATGAAACAAACACAAATGCACAGTTAAACATAATTTATTTCATATTATTTTAAGTATCACAGATCCATTTATTTTAATAGTCATCACGTTAACAAAAATATAATAATATGTAATCTACTGTAGAATGCGCCATGTTTAGGTAATGTCAACTACGCCTTAGAATTGACGCTCACTAATGACCAATTTCAATAAGCAATCTCAATCCGCATCTCCAGATCGAACCAAGAAATAAACCAATCTAACTATGTCATTCAAACTTAATTCTTACTGACTCATTTATCGAATCCATCTGTAGATTAGAATTAGGATCGTTTATTGAAATTGGCTGTAAAATGACAGGACTGACCACAGAGCAGTTAACCTCAAAGTAAAAACGGCCTAAGTCACCCTACAAATTAAACATAATGGTGTTCTATTTTCTCCCCTATCTGCAAGGTCTTAGGGAACACAATTGCATGCAGCCACAAAAAGGATGTTAGGTCTATGTGGTGTTTGGTTGTGTCTGTTTATGACGTCATAGTTCCCAAAAGAATTAGTCGATTTCAATTTAGTTTTAATTATTCGAAAGTTAATTTAAATGATAATTTATGCGTAATTTGATTTTAGATTAACAAATAAGGTAGTTAAGGTTAAAATGAGTTTTTAATAATTTTGTTTTAACTACTCCGCGGTCCTGTCATGTGCGCTTAGTGAGCATCTGCCTTTAACTGTCGTACTAAATTATTTACATTTATTTATATACAGATATAAAGTGGAAATGCGTTTCGCATACAATGGTAAATCTTATATTCTATACATTCTGTGATTCTAGCAAAAATTGTATAATATTTGAAAATCGATCGTCGTTTAAAATACAACTGGCAGTGTAGCATATGAAAAATTAACGAGCGAAAGAATTGAATGAATAATGATTATATATTTCGATTCGTATAATATTTAAAATTCGAACACATTTTTACTAGGACCACAGATTACAATGCAAATTAAAAACAGATATTTGAACGATCAAACATTATTTTTTTATTTGAATACATTACCTGCAGTGCAGGAACAGCTACTGTGACGAAAGCTTGCGGCACAAATAGAATCGAGTAATCGATTAATTTAATATCCCTTAATTATAGCTATTATGACGTAGAACATGTTTTTGTAATGAAATTAAAATTATTGTTCACAATTATAATTTTACAATCGATTTATTTTAATATTTCAGAGCATTTGGTTGCGATTTATTTATTTTAATTAAACTGCATTCCAATACTGTCATGACTTGTAAGTATCTCAACTCTTTACATACAATGTTTGATACATTTATAATAGGTATTGTTGTCATTAAATTACATGTGTGTAGAGTTAAGTTAAATAGTAGAAGAAAGGTGACTGACAGAATGGCAGACAAAACGTTTATACAAACAAACAGACAAACGCTTAGCTCGTATAACAGTAAGCTCAGGAATATTTTAACATTAACTTTTAGACATTTTTGCCAAAATTACGACTTGACATTAATTTGGCACAAAGTTCAAATTATATGCAAATAAAGGAAAATCATGCACATCTCAATACGTTAAACACTCAGAAACACTATTAAAAAATTAACAACTCAACCATCCGACCGACCTAACGTCGACCTTGTTCTTTTAAAGACATTATAGGCACTATTATTGCTACTATTATAATATAATTTATCGTTCCATCGCTTATCTACAGCGTAGAATGCATCTATACAAAATATACTACGATTTTACAATATTAGACCAACGGCCATCCAAACTATTCTTTCTCTAATGTAACATTTATACTACTAACAAATCCACATAACTTCACATTATACTCACAATAGTCCCTTTAACATAGTTTTAATAAGTGGTATTGATTCATAACCAGGAGGGGCGACCCTGGAGGAGGTCGGCGGCATCGTGCCGGTCCATCTGGCGCAGTGCTGCGGCCAGGGCAGCCGTGGCCCCAGGTCCGCGCTCTCGACACTCCCACAGCTCCAGAATAGCCTCTGTAGGTGAGTTCTTGGTAGCAAACCAAGTAGTGTACCTGTCAACCCCAAGCCTCGAAGCCAAAGCCCTCCAGTCATTCCCACGGGCGTTGGGGGGATCCAAAATCGAACACAACTGCCTCTTGATCCTTCCACTCAGCTTGAACGGACCTTCTCCCGCACATTCGTTGACTCCTGTCTCGTTGACAGTAATGTTTCTCTTCACGCTGTCATTCCCATCTTCGCTCCTGCACATGCGGGCTTCAAGTAAATTCTCTGTTATGTTGAAACTGCGCTGGGATTCAGCACGCGGCGACCTACCTCGTGGAGATCGACTCCTCACGTCTTCAAGTGATATTCGGAATGTCTGCTTATAAGAAGGGTTAGTTCGCTGGCACGCTGACACATTGAAGTCTATGTTGTCGCAGTCGTGAGTACGTTCCAGCACAAAGCTGCAATGAAGAGCGTTATAGTTTGAACTCCAAACGTGATTGAAAGGTATTTCTTGGTAAGCGATACCCGGCTTGGCTTTCCAGCCAGGACTGACGTGTTCTAAATTTAAACATAAGTTGGAGCCTCCATCTTGGAATAGTAATGTCTTAGGGCGTTCGAGTAGGACACCACCTAGCTTCTTCTCCTGTTCCTGGCAGTAATAGGCTGCACATGGCGTATCTTCAAATACATAAAGCCTAATATTATATTCGGAGCAAGTCTCGTTCAGAACTGCTGGAGCGTATATTGCTAATTGAAGCTCTTTTACGGCTTTTCCGTTGAAACTCTCACCAACCAGCACAAAGGTCGACAGCATGTCTGTGACAAGGAATATTTTGTCATTGTCCAGTTGCGTGAACACTGGTGTATTGATGGTCTCCTGCCCGAGACCTACGATCTTCTTCCACTGTGGTTGAGCGTTGTCTTTGTTGCTATGGTCTATGGCGTACAACGACAGGTTCCAGAAGCCGTGCTTGAGGCTGGCGCAGTGTGGCATTTGCAGGATGAGCGACTTGTTTAATTGAAGGCGCGGTGGGCCGCATTTAACCACTGGGCTGAGTTGCGTGATACCTGCGGGGCGGAATTTGTTGTTGAGTATCGAGATAGTCTCGCGACTCGCCGCGCTCGGGGCGGTGATATTTTTTACATAGCACAAATTATACCTCACCGATTCATAGCGTAATTACACACCGTTTAAAATTATCTTCGAAATTACTCCATATCGTATCGCAAAATCAATTTGTTTTTATTAAACCCTATACAAAGTTAAATCGACCATAAATATTCATGACAGTTTTGATGATTTAGGGAGAAATGTAATTGAACGTTAGAAGTTATATTTATTAAAATAAACTAATTTATATTCTGTCCGTACGAGGATCGGCTATTATCAAAATGTTAAGCAAACAGAGCCTCCAACATGTGTTTACCGCTCTTTATATTGGATATTTTCAAGTAATTATATGGGAGCTTAAATTGCAAAGTTGGCAACCGTCCATTGCTTTTTATATTTTTTTGTTAACGCTATCTCGGTTTTAAAGTTGGTTTTATCCTGTCAGGTGAATATTGCCTTGGGATACATTCAATCGTTTTATGGGTATAATGTTAATATTTATCAAACCTCCATCAACGTCGCCACTCATACTGTCTTATTCTCAGACACTTTCCATCACAGTATTTTATCATTAAAACTTGCAGATAAAGTAAACATTTTAACATTACTTTAAATTCTTGTGGATTTAATTTCCATTCATCCTGTACAGAAGTTTGAACAATTCATTAATTTATTAGATCCGCTTTGTTTAGGCTATCTAGAAGTTCATCCTATAAATACTCTAATGTCGTGAATATAATCAGGCTATTCAATAAAATCTTAAGCTAGTTTTTTATTACTTTTCTTAAACACATTACCTTTGCCAAGCCTCGGTCGGTATCGATCGTCTTTTACGACAGCGACATAAAGTTGCTCCCTGCGGCCCCTACTAAATGCCCCTTCTGGTATGGACAAGGCCACGCCAGCAGCAGGCAAGGCCAGCCTCGCCCCAGCTCCCGACACACACATCGACTGAGATGTCGGTGAGTTCGACACTAGTTCAGCTAGTTGGAGAGTCACTGACTCATTCGCCGCGTCATACATAGATCCGGCTGAAACAAAGGTATTATAATATCACTCTGTTCTAGATCAAATATGACAACACACGGTCCGAAAAGACAAATAAGAGTATGTTTTATTTACGCATACATATACTCACGCCTATAATCCCTGAAGGCGTAGGCATAGGTCACTTTTCGCCGAATTTGTTATGGTCCGATAATGTGATAGGGGGCGAGCCTATCGCCATACCGGGCTCAATTCCAGACTCTGGGCTGATACTGAGTATTTCTAAATAGAAAATCACTTTAACCGACACGGGGATCGAACCCGAGATCTCAACATAGCATTCATAACGCATGCGCAATTAACAACAACTGCGCCACCAAGGCAGTGTTCTTGGGGCTTTTATTTCAAATTAAAAATCGACAAAGCACATTATGAATACCGCAAATGGGTTCATAATAAAATGGCAATCAATTTAATACGAACGAATTTATGAATGACGACAGTGCTTATGTCATTTTGGTTGTGATCCTTATTCTAGCATACATAATATATCAATGGAGTAGAAGGGTAACAGTGTATCAAAATGTGAGAAGTTTGGATCAACAGGAAACATTTGCATGAAATAATGTTGCATTTAATGCGGAGACGCAGGAACTTCACTAACTTTGAAATTTATTTGGCATCTGAATGTCTAAATGTCTGAATGTAAATCACAATATTCTCAGAACAGAATAGAATTTGTAAATGTTTGATAACGTAACAATGTTACCATTTTCGTCGAAGGTATTGTGTTAGACACGTTGTTTAATATAAAAAAAAACACGAATATGTTCATTTTTTTTACCACAAATTTACTACATCTAAGTCATCTTTCATCATGTACGGTATAGTCTAAATATAATGCTAATCATCGCGAGAAGTAACGTTGTGAGATCGCCAGAATTATGCAAATTCTTTTTCGAATTGACTTATGCTGTTAGCCTTTGGTTATTTGTACAGCTTCACCTTAAAATGTAAGCGGCACTTATGGTGCCCTAGCCAGAAGAACTAATACTCAAAAGAGCATTCTATAAGATCAGACCTTATTTGGATTGGAGGGGCTGTTTCGATACATCAGTGTGTAGAGGATCCGAGGTGAAACAAGGGTTCGATTCCCGCACCGAGACAAAGGTTTGTGTGACAGACAGATATTTGCATCGGGTCTGGGTATTGTAGGGCCGTTATCCCTTGTAGTTCTTGATGACTACAATACAGGTTGGACCTAGTGGGGTCAAGGCCATTTGTGTGACTGTTTGCACTGATTGACGTTTACGCCTCGGCTTTTCTAAGAGAACCTATTCATTTCCCCAATTTATTATTGCCGCTAGGCTTCTAAGGTTTTCAAGTATCATATAACTATCAATACTTAATAAAACAAGATTAAAAGGATCAAGAACATTGTCAATCATAATGAGACGATTAAAACCACTTACAGCTAGTGAAGCAACTGGAGGCAGAATGCTCGGATTCACTATAGGGCTTGCTGTCGTAATCGTCGCTTTGGCCCTTGCTGGAAGCACAGGGCGTGATCTGATGGTCCACTGGAGACGCGTAACTACAATAGATGTAACTGTTTAGATGGTTTTGAATGTTGTAAGTGTTAAATGATTCTGATAGTTTTTTTCTTATCCTGGCACAGCAAAGTGACCAGTAAAAGTATCAAGTAGCGAGAGTTATACTAGAGTTAGACTGTCGTATGATTTTGGAATGACTGAAAAAATACCTAAATAAAAAAAAATATATCGATACGAAATTAAATAACTTATGGCTTTTACATTATGACTTTTTTGGGGGTCTAGAGTTGGGGTACAATGTTGGCCATTTTGCGGCCTTCTAAGTACTCTGACAATAGACCCTCGACCGCTTCTTCACCTACCACCTACGCCCATGGTGTAGTGTGAAGGAGCAGGCCGGCATGATTGTGTTGAGTAGCGGGGGATAGATCATCTCTCGCTACTCGATACTCTAATTGGACCGTACTGCACTTACCATCAGGTGAAGTGCGGTCACTTTGCCGTGCTAGGATAAAAAAAAAAAGACTTCTCCTGGTTAATGCATTGTCAATATTCCCTTACAAGATCCTACGTACCTGTTGGTCAGGTGTGGAACATCATAATGATGTTCAGCCCGGCTATCAGGCTGCGGATGCTCATATCTTGGAGGTCTATGCTGCATCAGGTCAGGAGCTAAGGACAGTGACTGCTTCTCAACTGCTGGGTACATCTCTGGTTGGAAATCTGGTAGAAGACGAGACATATGTTTTAATTCTAGATTTTTGTATTTCCAATTTTAATAGAGGATTAAAATGTATACTTCGAAATATACACAACTAGCTGTTGCCTGCAGCTCCGCCCGAGTGGCAGTTATTTTTAAAACGGTATAAAATCCATGGAGTTATCTTAAGCTATTACATACATATATATATATACACTCACGCCTATAATCCCCGAAGGGGTAGGCAGAGGTGTAACCAGTACACCCACTTTTCGCCGAATTTCGGTCCCATAATGTGATAGGGGGCGAGCCTATCGCCATATCGGGCACAGGTTCCAGACTCCGGGCTAATACTGAGAATTTCTAGATAGAAAAACCCAATATCACTCACACACACACATATTAAGCTATTACATCTTTCTATATTTGGCTATACCATAGGGACCGTGCATTTTAACGGGATCAAAAATGCCTATGTTATTATCTGATCCTTAAACTACCCTTATGTTGCAATCAAGTTAATCCCTTGCTCTGTGAAAAAGAAAAATCTATCCCGCGGGAACCGTACATTTTCCGGGATAAAAAGTAGCCTATCTGCTATTCCAGACTATTATCTATCTCTGTGCCAAATTTCAACCAGGTCCGTTCAGCTATTCTGGCGTGATTCAGTAACAAATATCCATCCGCTCAAACATTCGCATTTATATTAGTAGTAAGATAGACAATGATCTAATTGAAGCTCGTAACGGCAGAACATAAGTATTTTAAATATATTTTTTCGTATTTAAAGATGTTTAAACCGTGTTTCGACGTTGCAAAGGCCGTTCCATTAGCAATACATACAGACTATAGAAAGCTAAAAACCATGGGTTTAATATTTAGGATCACCTACTCTGGCCAGTTCCACAGTAGCAAACAACTTTTTATCCATATTTCTAAAAACAAAGCCTTACCCAGTTTGCCAACCCTATTGAAATCCAAAAAGACACCTAAATCCCGTATTCCAGACATAACATCGTCAAAGCTTTTTTACACAGAATGGCTTCCAAAATAAATTCTGCGGGTTCGGCTATAAAAATATCGTCATTCAGTTTCGGTTGGTGTCAACAACGGTGACATTTAACGAGATGGTAATCGGTTTTCAAGGAACCAATTGAATCAGATTCTTTCGTGCTAAAAACATTCGACTGAAATTTTAGCTTAAATATTTACTTTGATACGTGCTTAATGATTGGTCGCTCAGTAATAGGATAGCTTTTTGTGTTAAAGAAGGTTAAAGTATATTTTGAATGGTAAGAACACCATAAAAACTCGTTTTAGGAAATCATAATCAAATTAGATTTATTTTTTATAATTTTTTGTTTGGATCCAAAAAATGAAAAAAATTAAGCTTCATTTATTATTTATATAACAGTACGAGAAAAAGAGGTGCATAGCGGTAACATCTCACTATGTCATTACAAATTCAATTATTTGTTGCCATTGCCATTACAAATTGTGACGATGTTTAATAGTAACCCACCTAATTTGAATGGTTTCAAGTTTATTTATATTTCAGTGTATAATATTCTTTCGATAATATATGTAACGCAACTTATTGATTGTAATAATAAAAAATGACTAACCTTATAGGATAATTGTACAAAATATAATTAAAGATGTAAAAAAAATGTTATTGCAATGAACACTCATTACAATCGAAACCATCAGTTTACAAGAGATAATATCAAAAATTCCTTAAACTCATACTGTGGGCCATACTCATACAGATTTTATTTAAATAAATTCGAATCAGTAGTTCGTTTCATTCTCGCTTAAATTGTGTGCCTCTATGTTTGCACTAAGACAGAGAGAGTCAAATAAGTTATAATATTTATAAGGAACCATGTAAAGTGAAACGTCATGCGTATGTAGTATATCCGTTAATGTAATTTTAGTAAATATTAACCGCCCTTCTCTGTGGACCGAATTTTCGGTAAGAAATAAGACATTCAGTTCACGGCAACAGCGCCTCGTATCGGATCTAAAACTATCTTATCTATGAAATTGGACCCAACCACACACATACACAAAATTTCGTTGAAATCGGTTGAGAAGTTTCAAAGCCTATGACCTATGAAACGATTTTTGTGTTTACCAATACCAATTGCTTCCGAATCGTCATGGCCAATCAAAACTTCTGATCGTAATGATTCGATACAAATTCAAACTGTTAATATATCAATAAACTTACCAGTCCTGGTCATGGTGTATAGCGAATGATCCCTGGTCTTCCTCTGTAACAGTTTGTAGACAACTGCCGCGCCTGCCAAAAACACCACCACGGCAACAGCGATACCGATGTACAGGGGAATGTCACTGTGTGCTGCTACTGTTGGAGAAAAGGGTTCATTAGATGGTTTTGTACTTACATTCGTTTATAGAGTTGATTCTATATTATTCTTTCCAGATTATACGGAAGGTTGTAATCTTTAGCAAGGACAAAAGATGTGAAAGAGTGAAATAGCTCTATCGTTAAAGTTGTAATTTCATACTTGTCATTTAATATAATTAATTTCAAAACCCTTGTATACTGTATAATAAAACATCATTAGGAAATTGATAGCGCCAGGCCGTAGATTTTTTTATCCTGGTACGGCAAAGTGACTATACTGCATCTGATGGTAAGCGCAGTGCCGTCCAATTAAAGTATCGAGTAGCAAAAGACAATCTGTCCCTCGCTACTCAACACAATTATGCCGGCCTCCTTCATACTACGCCATGAGCAAAAAGGTGAAGAAGCGGTCGAGGGTCTCGTGTCACAGTACGCCGAAGGTCGCAAAACGGCCAAACATCTCATAAACAACCCCAACTATAGACCCCCGACAAAAACCGGATTTACACTGGCTGATCCCGGAACGCGACACACTTGCGTGTGCCACTATGGCGGGTTTTACACCCTGTGTACGGTGGTCGCTATCCGGGCGGATATGAATATCCTACCACTAGCGTGGTTGGATGATGTGGATGTTGGATGGATGGTTTTGTTTACATAATAAATGGGCCAGCTCAACTGGAGCAGTCTCGCTGTCTCACAGACAACTACCGTAAACTGACAGTTTGTTGTGGCGTTTCGTACTGTGCGATTTCCGGAGGCCCAAATCTCCAGTTTTCCCTTTACGGATGGCAACGGACCTAAACTTCGTCTAGTATTGTGGGTGTTCACAGCAGTCGAGTTCCATTACCGTATAACTCATTTTTCGGGTATATAAAAAGATACTGTCCACTGCGGTATGTCCAAAAGAGTCTTATGAGTAGCGTACAATTCTTCCAAGTTTATACAATGAGATAAATAAGCTAGCGTGAAGAAAATTAAATTGCCTCTATATGGTGTAAACATAAAAATATCTCCACACCACATTTTCGTTACAGATTCAGTGCACAATTCTTTCTGCTTTAACATGTTAACAAAGGGGCATAAATTCTGAAACTTTAAAGCTCTCAAACACAAAATTTTATTACTTGACAATGCACTGTCCCACATTTTAAAAGACTCTGCGGGAGTGATCCGAAAAAATGTCCTAAAGAACAGTTCTATAAATGAAACACCTGTTTGTGATAATATTTTAACGGTTGCACTAATAAAATGTGAAATTAGAGGGTGTCTGTCGTTTGGTGTTTATTTTTGATGATGCTGGTTGGTGTTTTTGAGTACGTGATAAGGGACATAATTGTATGCAGTTTTGATGACGTTGGATGAATGTTTAAGTTTGTTATTTTTAAGTTTGTGACACATTTGGTTAATTTCTTGTATTTTTTTATTTACCCAAATATTTTACGTGTTATGAAACTTGTGCATCAAATTTAATATTTTAAATACTTTTGAGGTCAACTTTATGCAAATTTAGTTAAAACATTGTCAGCTTGTTTGCTATGAAGAGATTGCTCAAAAATAATAAAAAAAAAATATACACATTTCTCGTGGCCTAAATTCGTGGTTCAGGGAAATCAGAAATACTTGTTATCATGTTAATCATTTTTATTTGTTATCAATAAAAATATGACAATTAATTCATAACAAACTCTCGTATGCAAATCTTGTTTGAATGAACACACTTTTGCGAGTTTTATCAGTAACCAACTATTCTTACATGCTTACTATACTTACTGTATGACCGCCATTTGCTCCATAACATACAATATCACAATGTTAGAGAGCTTATAACCTTCCCCAACAAACATACTATGTAATGCAAAAAGATATTTTCAGATCAGATCAATAGTTCTTTAGATATGCGCGTTCAAATAAATAATACAGCTTATTATTTCATTCACATTCATATTCACATTATTCGTTCTGAACTATTTGTCTTGGCATTGGGTCCTTTAAAACTAGTCCTAAAACTCACTGTGCACTCAACTTTACCTAAATGAATCGAACACAGCCAAGCCCTTATATTATTTATGTCATCGCATCTCTAAGTTTACGACACACGGCGCGACTTAACGATAATATTTTTTTATAATAACGTGTTGTGAATGCCGCGTCTTTAACTGCCAGCGACGCGGCGGAGGAAACGTTACAAATGATATGAAATGGCCTGACACAAACTTTAAAATTTCTCGAATTCGAATAAGTTGGTATTTTTAAGGCAATGGTGGACGATTTTCATTTATTAATACGAGTCAAATAAAAATGAACATAACATTCAATAAAGTATTAATGCGAACCAAATGAAAAACCGTTATTTTTCATTCATTCAATTCGAAATTCGTTTGTACAAAACGAAGACACTTGTTTCACAGCGTGAGAGCACACTCAGTGTTACATTTGGCGTTGACGTGCAACATCCTGTTTTACGTTCGTTCTTTCATTCACTCATTCGATTTTAATTCAAAGAGGGAATGTGGGTCAATATTTATGGCCCGCTAATGATCACTTACTGTCATGAACGGAGTGCCTCAGAGATGGACTGAGAATATATCGACAGTACAAAAAGAGCATTCCATTGTTTTTTTTCTCTTCATTTACACAGTTTAGTTGGTTGTACTTTTGTAGATCTTGATCTTTTTTGTCTTTGGCATTTTTGACTATGAACGTAAATAGTTGATATCCCTATTGATATTATCGGTTTATATGGTCTATATTATATTTATGTATTCTATAGTGGCAATTAATTGATAACAATATGCATATCTCAACACAGGACTATTTAAGTCCTGCACGAAGACTCAATAAAACGAAAGGCACACTCAGTTGTGTTTTTGATATAAAAAAAGATTGTGAAATAGTTTTATGTCATTGTAAACAGCTAAAAAATATGTTGTGATATATATACCACAGTAAATACTGTAATAATTGTTTCATATTTGTTACTTTTATTGTGTTAAATTTAAATAAGATGTGCAATAATTAAGTGAATAATAATTCATATTTCAAAATTTATATTTTTAATTTATAATATTTTTTATTTATCTTAGTACAGGAAACAAACAGTATTAAGTATATTAATAATTATAGATACATATAACTAAATCTTCGACCAATAAAGTTTCCAACAATAAAAAAAAACAAATACAGCCCTCGTCGTCAAATTATACAATAATATTACAATTAAAACTAAATAAAAAAAAATGAAAATTAAAACGAAATACAAAAAAATATAAAATTGTTTAACTAAAATGAAAAAATATAGATAACAATCCTTATTTTATATTATTATCCTTATTATTATAAAACAAAACAATTATACATTTATTATTTTGTTAATCTACATTATTACAGAGCAATGATCTGAACTTATGTATTTTTTCATGAAATATATCTATGTTGTTAAATTTCTCATTGTAGCAGTTGCACACGCGTATAATAAATCTGTTTTTGCCATGTATCGTTCTCGAGTATGGAACGTTCAACACGTCCTTACATCGAAATTATGATCAGTAATATTATTTGTCTAGTCACAGCGTGCTTAGACTAAAAATATCGTTGAGGTCTTGTGATCATATCCTAGGTCGGTCAATCGTATGTGTGTTTGGTTTACGATTGCAAAAAATCCCACGCAAGTTGAGATTAGAATTTGTGTCTGGAATGGGCTCACTGCATGTCACGGAGTGGAAATAAGCCCTAATGTGTGACCTACACATGGAGAATACAAGCGCCAATATATGTTTTAGGTGTATCAATAGTTCGATTTTTAAAATCTCATCTCTAATACCTCGAGCATACAGGGATTAATCCCGTAAATTCACAATACGTTAAATGCTGAGCTTAAACGTAACGCGGATGTCCGATAAACTCAGCTATTGGAATACTGTTTTATATGCAACCAACGAATTGAATTAATAAACAAGACACGTACCATCGCCTGTTCTGTGGTATCGCGTAAAGACATTTACTACGAACTAGAATTTTTTATTGAATATTGAAGGTAGTTTGAGTATTGCTTTTCGTGGTATTGGGTTTGAACCGACTAAAAAGAAGAAGATTCCAAATCATGATATGGTTGTTGTCTATTCATCAGTCATAGTGATATGTCATCGTTTAATTAGACATCCTCCGTGGCGCAGCGGGCGAGTATTCGGCTGAGAAACAAGAGGCTATGGGTTCAATTCCCGTATTGAGACAAATGTTGGTGAATATTGGTTCCAGGTCTGGGTGCTGTGGGACCTTAGTCCCTTGTAGTTATTGATACCCACGATACAGGTATGACCTAGTTGGGGGTCAGGACTATATGTGCTACTACGGCGTGTATTATTATTGATTGTAGGTGGTCACAATAGTTAAGTCTTTGAATTCCTTTTACTTAAAGACAGCAACCGTGACACTTCGTATTGTGGGTATTTGTAGTCAGTAGAGATCACTACCATCATTACCATTATTATCATCAGGTGATTGTTGTGTTTGTTTGTTTCCCGCATACCCGTTTTATTCCGCTTCCCCCTGGAGCGGGCGACAGTAATAAAACGATTTCCCCGCGACAAAAAAAAGGTGATTGTTTGACTGTTTTATTAAAAGTAATACAAGACTGGAATTAAACACTGTCCTACTGGGCACTATCCTCCTATACTAATGAGAGGTATCAGGCCTTAGTCCACCACGCTAAACCAGTTTGGTAGACTTCACATCCCTTTGAAATTCATATATATTCAGGTATGCAGGTTTCAAGCTATTTTCCTTCACCCTCAAAGCAAGCGATCATTAATGAATACACAACTTTAGAAACGATAGAGGTATGTCATTTGGGCTGGTTACGAATTTCGTCTTGGCAGTCTATCTCATCTAGACTATTGTGCTTTTAAAAATAATTCATAAAAAGTACACCGACTTCAATAAAAAACAAATTATGCGTCACTATAAAATTTGAGGGTTGCCCTCGATTTTTCTGAGATACCATCATCAGATCCTGACTTGGTGCCCATGGGATCACCTGGGAAATATACCCTTTTAAACAAAAAAAGAATTTCTCAAATCGGCCCAGGCGTCTTCGAGTAATCTGGGAACATACATAAAAAAAGATTCCGGAGAATGTAACCTCCTCATTTTTTTGAAGTCGGTTAATGGAAATGCCTCATAAATATATTTAAACACAAATAATCCCTGACCCTTTCAAAAGGTGAACATACAGTTTTAGAGTCGATGAATTAAAACATTTTCTCACCATACAAAATAGTAATAAAACGACGATAAATAAATAAAACATACAAAGGCATTCAAATTGAATGCATAGTGTATTCAATTGTAATTCTATCGATATTTATCAAGGTGACAATGGATAGTTTATTGATGCTATTACAATTTATAGAGGTGTATGGTATTAAATAATATTTTCTATTTTCAGTCATTTTATAATATTTGATTATAATTAACTTGCTGTTGCTCGCGTCTCCGCCCGCGTGGAGGTCATGTTTGGGAGAAAAAGTATACAATACAAAATACTCATGCGTTTAACTTAAAAAATGACGGATTTTCATACAAACTTTCATCCCCTATTTTACCCCCTTAGAGGCGGAATTTCCAAAAATCCTGAAACATATATTTTTTATTTTTAACTAAAAGGCCAAATACTAATTTTCATGAATTTAACTTCAAAAATGACGGATTTTCATACAAACTTTCATCCCCTATTTAACCGCCTTAGGGTGGTATATCCAAAAGCCCTTCCTTAGTGGATGCCTACGTCATAAAAGGTACCTACTGTCAAAATTTCAAGTCTCTAACCCCAGCCGTTTAGGCTGTGCGTTGATCGATCAGTCAGTCAGTCAATCAGTTTCTTCTTTTATATATACAGATTGATTATAATTTGTTATAGCTTTATTTATTTGTTAATTGTTATCAAATTTTTATTCAATAACATTCGATTGTATATAAAACTGTACGACATGTAAACATTCTTCCGTTTGATGTACATTGGAAAATTTATCTCGGCCTACATTTCCTTCAGTCATGGTTTCTTTCTGTATTTTTATCCTTGCTCGGCAAAGTGACCACACTGCATCTGATGGGAAGCGCAGTGCCGTCAAATTAGAGTGTCAAGTAGCAAGAGACAATCTATCCCCCGCTACTCAACACAATCATGCCGGCCTGCTTCTTCATACGCCATGGGCAAGAAGAGGAAGATGCGATCGAGGGCCTAATGTCAAGAGTACTCAGAAGTCCGCAAAACGGTCAAACGTCGTGCCGCAGACAGCTCTAGATCCCCGACAGAAACCGGATGTACATTGGCTGACCCCGGAACGGGACACACTTACGTGTGCCACTATGGCGGATTTTACACCCTGTGTACGGTGGTCGCTATTCGAGCAGATACGGATATCCTACCACCAGTATATCGGAAAATCGTGAAATTTTGTCAAGGCCTAAATTTCCTTTATTCTTGGTTTCTATTTCTACTGTCTAAGTGTATCTAAGTTTTTGTCTATCTAGTTCTAAGATAATCTCAATGATTCCTAACTAGTAATATTTTGTAATCTATGCATTATCTACCAATATATAGATAAAAGTAAAATAAACAAACATCTCGCAATATATGACGAAACCCGTACTTTAATATCCATAAATATGTGATATAAACAAGCCCCCGGCACGGTTTATAGCTGACCAATGTTTGGAATCCGATAAATCATCTAAACATCCGCTACTTCAAATCACGTAATGGAAACCACATAATACGTTACTGGAATTAATTTACGTATGGACAGATATGTTTCGAAATCTATATGTTAAATTTCGTATTAGTGGATGGTGTTTCGTGTCCTGCATTGGTATTTGAATAGCTTCTGGCTATTCGGTTCTAATAGGTACTAAATCAGTACATACATACTCACGCCCGTAATCGCCGAAGGAGTAGGTAGAGATGTACCAGTACACCCACTTTTCACCGAATTTATTACGGTCCCATAATGTGGGGTGAGCCTATTGCTATACCGGGCTCAATTCCAGACTCCGGGCTGATACTGATTATTCTAAATAGAAAAACCCAACATCACTTTACCCGACCCGGGATTCGAACTCGAGACAGAACAGTAGTTGTAATGCGCAATTATAACTGCGCCACCGAGGCAGTCGAGGCACAATAAAGCAGTGTGGTGGATTATTGGTCCGAACCCATTCAATTACAGTTACATTTTGTTAACCTTCTAAAAAACCTTTCTTTCACATGAAACGTTCGATGTTTTCGACATGGCCTATTTTTGAACTCGTAAAATCCTTTTAACCTAGTTTTATGCAATGTGCCTCTGCGGAAAGTGCATTCGGCATAACGAGTGATTGGAGTTCGATAAAAAAGGGAACAAAAATATTTTGACTATCCATGTCTGTAGCAGACTGATGAGTTTGTTGTCAATTAAATTATCGTTAAAAATATAATCTGAAATAGTTATAGTTGAAATATATTTCCTAGTTAATATAATGCAAAGACATTAGCTGTTAAGACTATCTTAGCAGCTACTGATCAGGCCGGCATGAATATTTCGAATAGCGAGGAATAGTTGTCTCACGCTACTTGATACTCTAACTGGACGACTCTGTGCTTACCAGGTGTAGTATGGTCACTTTACCTTGCTAGGATAAAAAAGAAGTATTAAGTCTCACATACCCGAAAATAGATCTTTTAGCGCTGCATTTTGAAGAGAATTATCAAAATCTTGGTCAATGACTGTTAATATCTGTTATATTCTCGCTTGAGAGCGAGATATTTTCTTCAAGACAAATCAAAAACTGTTTACAACTTGTGGCTCTGTATTGCATAATAAATTATCTATACTGGCAACTTTGCAAGTTACTTTATCTTCGTGTCTTGTTTTATTAGCATACGATTCTCTTATTTCGACATTAACAAGATGGTTTAAATCTACTTTAACAAATTCAATGAGAGCAAAGTAAATATGCCTTAGCACTTAGTACATATATCCGTGATTGAGCAAGAATAACTAGACAGGGGACTTTCACAAAAGTTTCAATTCCTAAATGCAGTTCACAGCTTTAAAGTGCAACTGACTGCAAAGAATAGTCAAAATTTTGTGAACATTTGTCAGTGCCAGTTATGTAGATTAAAGATAGGATTCCAATCGAAAACAAATGCATGTCGCTAGCATTACGTGGCAGGAGGGCCGGCGGAATTAAATACAATAAGAAGATCCACCCAACGAAAATAGGCCTTACGTAGGTGGGATAGCATGCAAATTCGCAGGACGAGTTTGCAAGGATGTGGGAATGCATTCGCGATCACCCGCTGAGCCCACTCGGCGAAATCACAACAAATCATTTACGGGTCCCACCTCTCGTAATGACTGCCGCATCGTATATAAATTGGATTTTACTCTTGTTTGTTTATGCATTAATCTTTTTAATAATATATCGGGTCGTGATGATCGTAAATGAATTTCACTAAAAGCAAAATGAAATAAAGAATATATTTATATCCAGCCAGTTGTCTACTGAACAACAACAAATGTATACGATACGCTATATAGTGAGATTCACATTAATATAAAAAGATACAAATGTCATTTCTACAGCACAGGCACAAGGTAACAATTTGTATGAATGTTATTTTTTTAAAAAAAAAGCAGATAGAACCAGTTTATGCAATTTGTTGTTTTCTACTACTATCCACTTGTGACCCTTCGTCACATGAGGTAAGACAGACTAAAACACGGATCTGGCTTTTAAAAATGCTGCATCTAGGGCGCCTAAAACCTCAGCTTTAATCGCTGGTAAGAACGGTAGGGAGCGGCTCTGCTGTGCTCTGGCATTACAGAAGTCTATGGGCGGCGGTGACTACTTACCATCAAGTGGCCCGTCTGCTCGTCTGCCTATCGAGGCACTAAAAAAAGAGCGGTCAAATATCAAAGACCTTTAAGGTGTGATTGGTACTTAATATTAAGAGACTCGTGCATATTTTTGGCTTTCTACTGCATAAAACAGAAATCTTTAACGATAAACGTTGTGATTATAGTGTAAAATTGGTTTCTTTTATGGCTTATAGAGAAACGGCTTATAATACACTACTTCTTTAATGGTCAAAGGTTATACGTAATTTTTTTTCCAAATCTTTACATTAATTATATTTTTACGATGAAATTATTATAATAATAATTGATTCATAATTATATTCATTGTTTGAGGCGGAGACGGATTTTAGTCATTCTACCATTTTGCATTTATTCGAGTAAAGTAAGTGGAGGTTCATAACTTTGGTAAATAATAACTTTAATAGTCAATAACCTTATAGTACAGAGAAATTTTATCTTCGCATGCTTAAACTAAAATTACTCTGAAAGGAGCTCGAGGCGATATTTTTTTCTCAATATCCAAAACTAGAGTATTGTGTCAAAGTTTAGACTGAACATATAATATATATCTCATCTAGCCGCATATTTAAAAACTTAACCTAGTGATTTACCAGAGTTAATATTATCTGTTATTTTTGGAAAAAAGCTCATCGTCATAAATTTATACAAAACAACTTAAAAAAATTGACATACAATATTCAAATGTGAATTTTCCAAATAACATGTCAAATCTAATCGTGTGATTTGTATGAGAGATGAAATTTCCAAAATATCTTATAATGAATGTTAAAAGAAACGTATGTTAATATATTCCTGATACAATGAACAGCTAACATCTCATTCACACGGAGATCAGAGATGGGGTCATTATAATGAAATGCATATGTATGTGCATATATAGAGAAATCTATACGCCGAACATTTTTAACAGTCATTGTGATTGAGTCTTTATTTTGATTTAGTATTTTAGAAACATTGTAGACGGTAACTGCTTAAAATATAGTCTAAGGTCCTATTGTTTCAGCCGTAGTCAAGTTATGACTATCATTAAAGTCTTTTTATCTATGGTTAATATAAATTGAATTTATAAAGTCTATATCGGTTAAGCAGCGATAGCCTAGTTGGTTGCGGTACGGACTGCCAAGACGAAAGTCGTATGTTCGAAATGTGGCATACACCTCTGACTTTTCTAAAGTTATGTGAGTATTAAATGTTAATTATCGCTTGCTTTAACGGTGAAGGAAAACATCGTGAGGAAACCTGCATACCTGAGAATTCTTATAAGAATTTCGAAGGTATGTGAAGTCTACCAACCCGCATTAGGCCAGCGTGGTGGACTAAGGCCTAACCCCTATCATTAGTAGAGGAGGCCCGTGCCCAGCAGTGGGACAATGTTTAATACAGGGCTAGTATTATTATTTATTATTATATCGGTTAAATAAATTATGGAACGTCATAAAGGAAAAATGATTGAACAAACGAATGAACGAAATTAATCACACGATTTGACGTTTATTCAACACCGGGACAACATGGGCAGTGCGAGACACTGGAGCTAGAGGGGTCATTAGACGCAGACTTTACTTGGAACAGAGTCATTTATCATGTTGCCTTCCGTCCTTTAACTTGGCACGGCAAAGTGACCACACTGCACTTGATGGTAAGCGCAGTGCCGTCCAATTCGAGTATCAAGTAGCGAGAGATAATCCATCCCCCGCTACTCAACACAATCACGCCAGCCTGCTTCTTCACTCTACGCATTGGGCAAGAAGGTGAAGTAGCGGTTGAGGGTCAGAGCACTTAGAAGGCTGTAAAACGGCAAATATCGTACCCCGATTCTAGACCCCCGACAAAAACCGGATGTACACTGGTTCTTCCCAGAACGCGACACACTTGCGTGTGACACTATGGCGGGTTTTACACCCTGTGTACGGTAGTCGCTATCCGGGTGAATATGAATATCTTACCACCAGAAGATAACATAGAACACATAATAAAACGTATCCATATTTTGAATCCCAATAGTTATAATTCACAATGGTATGCAAGATGATAGATGTTTATTCACCCTAATTCGCCAAATCAACAAACTCAAACATACAATCATTTGAAAGAACTCTACTTACATGTTACAAAGAAAAGACGCAATGAAATTTTCACAGTTCCTTTGTAAGTCAGCAATTAGGCTAATGAAGTACCGGCAAGCAGTGGCGCAAATGAATGGGCCCTCTTCTTCCTTGCATTCACAACACACCTTTCATGTGGGCAATTTGCTGATGGTTCACATTTTATGGTTTTATTTGTAATTTGAAATGTACAGCGATGTTTGTGTTGTCGGAAGTAATATAAAAAAGTGTTTTGATTTTAGCATTTTGTTTTCAAATGATGATATGGTTTAAAAATAAATAGTAAATGTTAGAATCAGTAAATAAAACATTGTTGAAAAAACAAAATCTAGCAACTTAGATCATGTCTCACTAAAACAGGTTTAGTCCTATCAGTTTAAAGTGAACATCATAATTCGAATTTTAGTACCTACATAAAGTCTAGTTTAGAGAATTTGGAGAAAACGAAATCTGCACCTATACGAAAGAACTAAATTTACAGATAAATAAGACCGAAAAGGCATTAATCGATAGTAAACATATTTAGCTCTATTTATTGAGGACTTGAAACTTCAACCAGACAATAATCGAATGCGAGTAACTAACATAATTTCAACAATCGATCAAACAGAAAACCAATAGAAATCAACTTGTCCAACTACGGTGATTCAATAACAATCGATCTCGATAGATAAATAAAAAGAATTTATAAGCAATGTGTTATAGATTTATTTGGCGTGAAAATCGAGTGAGTTCGCCTGAAGGAGGGAGTTCCGAACAGTCCAAACAACTCGAGCCCCGAGCTATTTATCAACCGTACGATAAATACGAACGAGGAAATTGAAATACGAGCGGCGACCTGAAGATATGATTTATTGATATTGTAAACAAAATATGGGCTGATCATTTTCAATCAGTTTATTGGTTTTTTAAAACGTTTTGTGAGAGTGCTTTTGGGTGCTCACTTTTTGGATGGTAATGAAATTGGATTACTTTGACTCGAACTTCGTTTTTTATAAGTAACCTGATATTGCAGTGTTTGACTTACCGAAATAGGGAATTCAGACTTGAGAAACAGTGCGGGTTTCTATAAGTTTCTTTTTTGTTGTAAGACTAATTTTTAAAGAATGTTACAGCTACTCTTATGTTTTATTCGTGATTAGGATAGGCAAGTAGCTTTTAACATTGGTATGATTTGTTTCGTAAAGATTTTTCTACAATATTTTCGAACAAATTAAATCTGTAGGAGAACATCATAATGAAGCCGTATTTCACTATATTTTTTTACGGCAATTACTCAAAGTACTGTTAAGGATAAAAAGAAAAAGTTTGGCGCAGTTGGCGAGTAGCCGGCTGTGAAACGAGAGACCGTGGGTTCGATTCCCACACCGGGACAAATGTTTGTGTGACAGACAGATATTTGTGTCCGGGGTCTGGGTGTTGTGAGACCGAAAGTCTCTCGTAGTCCCTGATACCCACAACACAAGACTCGTATATTAGTGTGGGGTCGGGGCTATGTGTGTGACTGTTGGGTGTTATTTATTTTGCTATGTCTAACAGAGTATCAAAAGTAAAAATACAAAACGATACAATGAAGTATTTTGAAACTGACATCATTTTAAGCCGTTGAGCTACCTAGATAGAGACTTAGAAAACCAATTTGATTAAAAACTTAGACTACATGTATAAACGGTTGGTACAAGGCTGTACCTTTGTAATTTTTGTCTGATCACTTAGAGTACAGTACACATGCGTAAAGAAAAACATAAACTGCTCCTGAGATAACTTGATGACTAGCATTCAACAATAACTCTTTGCGATGACAAGGGATGTTTTAAAATTATTAACAGTTCAATTAGTCTTCATTACTTAACAAACAGTAAGATATACACCAATTAATATACTTCTAAGTTGTCAAAGGGCTTCAGTTTGTTTACAAAATATTAAGTTAGAGTAAATGTTTACATTTTAAAATTGTTCGTTGTGTGATTAATGGATAATAGGGGAAGCAAGACGATCTATTTCTAAGCCATTGTAATTCATAGTTTATTTCGAAGCTACAAGTTCAAATTTAAGTTTTGATAATCATTTGTTTATTTTTAATATAACCATTGATTTGATTTGATTAGACGCGTATGCAAGAACAAAACTTAAAGAAGAGATCTTTAAGTTTTGTGCGCTATGTGTAAATGTCTATATAATGAAAGATATATTGTTTATGCTAGAAAAAAATTGCAGTCATGTACATAGAAATTAATTTATAGCAAAACACTCATCAGTATCTTTATGCATATGGACGTAAATTAAGATAAAATTATTGTTACAGCAGATCTTTACCGATCTTAATAATATCTGAAAGTCTGTTGATGCGTCTTACGTATGTTTTACGAAATATATAAAGTAATAAATGTAGGTTTATAAAGATACGCATAATATAATTCAACTGATACTGGCCTAAATTAAACTATAAAAACCCACCTTCCACGTAAAAGAACAAAAATAGATCATCTTGAACTGACCGCCAGCTGGTCAGTTCTAAAACAGGTCAAACACAACACACCATAAGCAACAATGTCCCAATTTAGAAATACATTCCATAAACTCCAAGAATAGACAATAGAACAATGCGATAAAATGTACGTCAGCGACGCATAAAGTGTTACCTCAAAACTTCGTAAGATCATAATAAAATTTTAGCCCCCTACTATATTTAGATACAGTCCAGATGGTCACGGCTTCCGATTTTAGTATCTCTCGAACGTTTCTTATATGTCCACTGTACGTCGACCCCTGCGTCCTCATTCTACTTCAAAATTCTTTGGATCAAGGAAGGTCTTTTCAATATGGTATTTAACTTACACTCGATAGCCAGTTATGGAGTCTTTACTTATGAAGGAAAAGGAAGTATACGTGGCATCTGGCAGGGAGCGTGTTCCACAGAAACTTACCTAATTAACATGCCCCTTTGAAACCGTTTCATAATTTCTAATTTTCCTGTGACATGGTGATCGTAAACTTTTGCCCGGTAATGTTTCAGCCCCGTATCTGGGTCGTATGAGTTATGTCAGTTGACAATATTTATGGTCCAAGGGAATATTTTTCGGATGTTGAGACATTTTGTTCCCTGTTTTGCTTAGAGCTTTGTATTGATTATTTTATATGAGAACCTGAATATCCTCTGTTTGATCAATACTAGCAACGGCAGATGAGTATGATCGGTCTTCTTAACTAAGCATTATAATCATCAACCTTGGCCTTTCAAGATCACATTTAAATGACTGAATTGCTCTACTCAGTGGACTATTACTAGCCTTATTTCTTTCTTTTATTCTTTACTCGGGCTTTAAGATTTAAATTCACTATTAAATGCATTTTGTAAAGAGCCACCATCATGCGAAAAACTTATCGCAGTGGCTATTATAGCACATCACTACATCTAGTCAATTCAGGCCGACATAATGTTGGTTACCGCTGAGGGATGCAACGTTTTATGACTGCTGGCATTACATTTGTACTGCACTGTAACTACCACAAGGTGCAGTGTAATTTGCCCTAGAAGTTGACGTCTAAGCTATGTGTTTCTACTTAGACATGTGGATATATTCGAGGCATCAGATTGTACCTATGTCATTTATTTAACGTGTATATGAGCTGGCTTATTTGAAAAACGATTTTTTTACCAATGATTAAATAACTAAACTAGACTTACCGCCATGAACTCCGCAGTAATCGCCGACACAATCAGCGTGCTGAGCATGGGCTCCGGAGCAAGGAGTGTCTCCAGTGCAGGACCTTCGTCTGGTCTGGCGACAGTCGGCTCCGCAGACAGACCACTCGGACCAGGCGCCCCAGCGTCCAGGGAGAGCTGAGAATGATTTTTTTCTTAATAATGCGATAAACATGTGGTGATTAATTGGTTGTTTACTTCTATAGAGATATAACATCAGGGTTTATTGTAAAAAGCAGTTTTTGAGTTTCTGATTTCTAGATCAATGTTACGGCAGGAATAAAATAAAATAAACTATACAAATATTTGATACTTCTGTTTTTGTAATATAAATCGGGGGTCGGCAGATTTATCGTATTTACAGAATAGTCGATAAACTATTGATTAAATTTTAATCAATACATTACTTTAGTTAAAACTTATAAAAAAAATTAAACTCACTTCAAAATATGTAAGTTAAAAGCTAATTATATACGTAATTACTCTCACTAAAAATATGTATATTTAACTGGTATTTCTTTGAATAATATTATAAATAATAATTATAAATACCTTATAAATGAATAAAGTAATTGCTAGTGTATTTATGATGCTATGTATGTTATGTATACATAAGCTGATATGCTTTTTGTTAAATTTCTTTCCTTTTTTTAATGTACTGACTTGTCATAAGAACTATGTATGTATGTACGATTTCATTAATCTAGACCCAGCGGGAATGCTAGCGTGGTGATTATGGCCAGACTGTTCATACGGGTTCCGTCAGGGAAATTTTACTATCCAACCATATAGGTCAGCGTTTCTTTATTTTATAGCGTAATAAATAACGGTGTAGCCGACCGTGTAAGCATTTACGATTTTATGCTTATAATATGTTTATTCAGCGGACGGTCGACGGTGACCGTGTGGTGTGCATAATGGTCACCATTTTATCGGTTCTTGATTGGAGCTTTGTTATGGTTTTTTATTTGTGGAATAATATGAATAGAGAATAGAACTTGCTTCTTGTGTGTTATAGTGTTGAAGTGTAAGTTGCTTTGTTTAGTTTGTACGTTATTTTTATACGACAGCCTCCGTGGTGCAGTTGACGAGTAGCCGGCTGTGAAACGAGAGGCCGTGGGTTCGATTCCCACACCGGGACAAATGTTTGTGTGACAGACAGATAATTGTGCCCGGGATCTGGGTGTTGTGAGACCGAAAGTCTCTCTCTCTGATACCCACAACACAAGACTCGTATCTTAGTGTGGGGTCGGGGCTATGTGTGTGACTGTTGGGTGTTATTTGTTTTATGAATAGAAATAATTGTGCTTCTAAAAATTTACTTTTATTTTAGTGTAGTGTGTTAATTTTATACAAACAAGCTTTTGTCCGTAGCTTCGCCCGTAATTACGTTAATCGGTACCGCTACTGTCTGCACTATGAGTACACCCTACGCTGAAAATATTTTACCAGCACGGAAATCAAACCCGCGATCCCCTACTGTAAGTTAATTGTACTACATCTATTATCTTCACCATAACGAAAGCAATAAGTTGACAAAAGTATATCGGAATGGGATGAATGGTACGGCAGCGCATGATATATGAAAAAACATTGGTTTTCATACATAAGATATTAGATTAAAAAGCGGATGGTACCCAAATGTCTCCAGATCTACACGTTCTTATTATATTATGAGCACAGACAAAACCAATACAGAAAAGAGGAAAATACCGAATAACTTTAGAACGAACCTAAAATGAAACATATTCAATGATACAAAAAAAACCTCAAAGAACTCCCAACTTCCCGTTGTAATAACGGACTTTGTTTACTCAAATCTTAGTTTTTGTATCGACCCCTTTGCCTCGAACTTTTTATCGACAGCTATTTGAGTGGAATAATAAGATCCGCTGCGCTTTTATGGGAAACATAAAATTACACTCAATTTCTATACCAGTATATTTCTGCGTTCGCGGTTTCTCTCGTTTAATAATGTAATAAATGTAAAGGAAATATTACAATATTCGTAAATATAAACTGGCCTACTGCCTCGGTGGCGCAGTTGTATTTGTGCTGAGGTCTCGGGTTCGATTTCTGGGTCTGGTAAAGTGATATTGGGTTTTCCTGTTTAGAAATACTCAGTATCGGCCCGGAGTCTGGCATTGAGCCCGGTATGACGAAAGACAACACGCATCCCCTATGACACTAAGGCCCTATCACATTAAGGGACCGTAATAAAATTCGGTGAAAAATGGGTGTACTGTTTACACCTCTGCCTGCCCCTTCGGGGATTACAGACGTGAGTGTATATGTATGTAGAAACTGGGTCCTTTAGGCGTAGTGTTAGGAAGCTACTCAGCAGGCAGGCATGATTGCGTCAAGCAGTGTGGAATAGTTGTCTCTTGGTACTTTATATTCTAACTGGACGACACTGTGCTTACCATAAGGTGCAGTGTAGTACTTGGCACCATGCCAAGACACAATAATAAAACAAGGGTGTCTTCATGAGTCGTGGGTCTTGAAAAGAATGTCTCAGATATAGTGCGTGTTACTGACTTAATGTTTGTAACTTTGCTGTGCTAGGATAAAAAAAAACTTGTAATCTTAATTAAAAACTATATTTTATGCACTTAATTATGACGCTTAAGTTCCTGCCTAACTCTCTAGGATGCACTTAGCCAACTTAAATAGACGTCAAGGTAGCCGCAACCTGCAATGTACCATCGGACACAAAGACAAACAAACAAATATTTTGCATAAACATTTTGAAAGTAACATTCGCCAAAAAACAAGAATATAAATAACTTGTTCTTATATCCATTTCATGTCGAACATCGCCCAATTCGATCCAATTACGTGCTTTTTGTTTATTTTTATTGATATAAATTTTATTAACACCAATTAAGTTAATGGTGAAAGGTGAATTCGTGTGAACTTAACAGACATTCAATCTCACATTTTTTAGTACCTCGATAGGCACACGGGCCACCTGATGGTAAGTAGTCACCGCCGCCCATAGACTTCTGCAATGCCAGGGCTAGTAAAGCCGATGCCTACCGTCTCATTATTTTAAACAACAGAATGAAGTTGTTGAAGAAGGTCGCTTGATGGTCAGGACGTCTGAACACAAACAGTGACGACACCACTCTGAACTGTAAATTGCATAGTACTGCGCTGCATTCGTAATCCCGAGACATAAGACGAGTCTCAAAATGTCTAGTAATTTCACTGGCTGGTTAAAGTGCATAAGATGGTATAATATATATTGGGTTTTTCTATCTAGAAATTCTCAGCCTGGAGTCTGGAATCTGTGCCAGGTATGGCGGTAGTCTCGCTCCCTGTCACATTATGTGACAGAAATTCGGCGAAAAGTTGGTGTGCTGTTTACACCTCTGCCTCCCCCTCAGGGATTATAGGCGTGAGTGCGTATGTATGTATGTATGTATGAATTCCTATAAAAATCTTGTAAAACTTTAAACATGTTTACAAAGTGGTAAATCTACGTTGAAGACAGTTTTGTCACTTATAGAAAACTGACGTGGAAATTTTGGTATTGCGTTTCGTTAGTGAGTGAGCGGGTCCAAATCTTTTCCCATGACGAATTCTTCGAAGGCCAGCAAACAGCCTATATTTTTTCTGGAATTGTGGGTTTTTATGAGCAGTGGAGATCAAATATCTAAACAGAATATCAGCGCTAGGCAGTATTTTACTATGGCATTTTTGTTCAAATCAAGTTTGTTGACTCAGGTGTTCCGGGTGTATGTTTCGGGTCTGTAATTGATTTATTTTCTATTACCTACTCCTTTTTTGTGTTTGTGTATGTCGTATAAATTATTGACCATACCATTTTTCTTTCTTTTACTTACTACCAGTTGATCAACAGAACTCTTTTGTCGACTGATATAAAATTAATGCTGCACCTTCTCGAATAGCAGATGAAGCAATGGCAATATACATTGGGTTTGAATAATATATACACCCAACAGTCACACATTTAGTCCTGACCCCACACTAGGTTGAACCCTTGTCGTAGTCTCGGTGCGGGAATCGAACCCACGACACGTTTCATAGCCGGCTACTTGCCTGCGTCACAGATGCTTCCAATCTCCTCCATATCCAACAAAAATGTAAGAAAGCTTTTGTTCAATAAGCAAGGCCTTAAAAATTAATACATACATACATATACACTCACGCCTGTAATCCTCGAAGGGGTAGGCAGAGGTGTAACAAGTACACCCACTTTTCGCCGAATTTCGGTCCCATAATGTGATAGGGGGCGAGCCTATCGCCATACCGGGCACAGATTCCAGACTCCGGGCTATTACTGAGGAATTTCTAGATAGAAAAACCCAATATCACTTTACCCGACCCGGGGATCGAACCCGAGACCTCAGCACAGCAGTCGTAACGCATGCGCTATTACAACTGCGCCACCGAGGCAGTCTTAAAAATACTAAAATCTAACCTATCCGTTATAATGTTACCCAACTTTCCATATTACCCGTAAAACAAATAAACGAAACATCATTACCCAGAAAGGTATATAGCTCTATAAATTGAAATTAAAATGAATTGCCCCGATGACCGTAACAGCCCTTACATGCGAGTAGACCATAAATCACAATGTTTTTTAACAAAAGAAATAATAGAAAGCCGGTGTACCGGGTTTGTGTGGCGAGTTGAATGCGGTGGCGTTTTTATATTTTTTTTTTTTAAAAGAAAACCCTTGTAGTCACTGACGTAGTCCTGACCCTACACTAGGTCGAACCTGTATCGTGGGTAACAAGAATTATGAGTGACACAGTTTCACAACATCAAGACCCGAAACAAATATCTGTCTGTCACACAAATATTTGTCTCGGAGCGGGAGTCGAACAGTGGCCTCTCATTTCACTTAATTAAAAAATAAAGACATTAAATCCAACAGGTCGTAATCCAAAGGCCTTAAGATCACTATAAGGTTCCAATAAGGCACAATAGGGTTGACACATATTGCAAATCTTAAAATGAGTTAATTAATAATTACATAGATACATACATACATACACACATATACACTCACGCCCGTATCCCATGGGGGTAGGCAGAGACTATTGAGTGCCTCAAGCTACGATCCTGACACACTTCGTTCGCCTCTTCCACATTCATACATCTTCTCATACGACGGTTGGAGGTACTTCTGATTTGCCCTTTTAGGAGAAGATCGTTTATCTGATTCGTAAACGTTCTCCTTGGGCGCCCTCTACCCACTCTTCCACAATTACATAGATAAAAAATCTAATATTAATATATTATTATATTTAATGCATATTATCATAATTATACCATTTATGAAGGAGAACGCCATTCACAGTAGTGGTTGTTCGGTTTTTAAATGAAAAGCTTATAGTAAATCTATCGTACATGTCTTATGTCTTATATCTTACACCACACAGTATCGCTCCCCCCACCCATGTGTGGGTGTAACGTATGCATATTAAACTACGACAGTGTGTAACATTTCTTATTAATTAATGCGCGTGCGCATAAATCAGTCGAGGTTCGTTAGAGAAACAACGGATGTGAGTAGGGTTGTCTGGTTTATAGCTCGCAATCGATTACTAGAATCGATAAGTACTATTTGAGGCGATTTTTGGGTGAAATTACGAAGATTTATATATAAAATTGAATTAAATACGGTGATCAAAGAAATTTTCTAAGATTACGAAGTAAAGTATTTTCATATCATTGCACTGATTATATTGTGCCCAGTGGAATAGTTTAAAACAGGCTTGGTTAATATATTAAAAGCATTTTATTCAATCTACATAAACTAAGTTGCTAAAACAATTAAAACAAACAAAATGATTGCACAAAATAACTCTGGCAAATTCATGTCCTTATTTGCTCTTTGAAATATTTCCACTAAAAAAAGATCTCGAAAATTCCTCCATTTAAACGGGCAGCCCTGGAAATTTCTCACACTTTGAAACATTGCGCGCGTTTTTTAAATACTCCAAGAACGTAAATAAATTAAAAGTAATTATGTCGGGTGACGCGTTGTCTCCAAAACTTGGGACTGAATTTTTTAAAGAGAAATATTCTGAGTATGCGCCACGGTCCAATATATCTCAGGTTAAATTGGAATTGCATTAGAGCTTACTCAATAACTTGCATTTAAATTGGTCCATAAATAGTATTTAAAAGACTGAAGACGATTAAGTATCAGCTGCCAGATGGCAAGAAATATTTTGTGAAAAAATTCTAAGATATCTTTGGAAAATCAATACGATTTCATAATTTTGAAGATTGACTTCAATTCAAGTCGAAAATGTTTTGTATTAAGTCTTTGTCACTAATATTTGTTGTTTAATATTTGTTTTTATTCACTTTTTTTGGAAGATACTACGGGGGGATGACCTAGGCGCCTTTGACTTTGACTTTCTACGTAGCTACAAAAGGGCCCATACTATGGATCAGTGGAAGCAAATGGGAGAATCTTTGCCCAGTAGTGGGGGGGGCACAATACGTTGAAAAAAATAATTACCTACATGACCAGTGAATTAATAATTTGGCATGATTGTATTAAGTAACGAGGTATAGATTGTCTCTCGCTACTTGATACTCTAACTGGATGACACTGCGCTTACCATCAGGTGCAGTATTGTCACCTTGCCGTGCCAGAAAAAAATACCGTATAAACTATACTTAGATATACATATACCATCAAACTATTTAACTCAGTGCTAATACACCTAATAAACCGGGTGAGAAATACACCAATCGTAAATGGAGCTTACTTAACTCGTAGTAACTAGTAACACACGACCATCTAGTTCATCAAGCGAGCCGCCCCGCCACGACGCGCCGACATGTGTTACCAATTAGCGGGCACAATCGCTCGACAACATTTCACGGTTGAAACAACCGCTTCTTGATTGGATTTTATTGTCTACCCCGTTGGTCTACTTTATTTGGTTTATACATACTGGCTGGAGGTTCAGCGAGCTTGCATTTAGGTGTTTAATGGAATCATGACATGTGTTATCAATATTTGGTAAAAATATGGAATGAGAAAAATATAAATTATGAAGAATTTTTAAATAAGTATATTGTTTTCGGATTTAATGAAAAAAAACATTTTCTCACTAAAAATACCGAGGTATTGATATAAAGGTTAAAAGCTCCAAATTCAATTGTTTCTTTACATTTAGATTCTTGGCAAATAATAATTGTTTATGTCTATAATTATAGTGTTATTAATCCACTATTGCGTTACTCTAAACTCATCGACGCACGTCGCACCGACGATCAGCCAGTATCATAAGTGTTCATACGTACTTCATTTTCATACTTACCATCAGGTAAACTATTTTGTTTGCTGGTAATTTCTATAGGACCTTATATATTTTAAATTTGTTTAGTAACAATTACTATTACACTCTTACACTTGCCTTCAAAACTGCTTGTTCAGTTTGAATGTAGGAACCTAACGAGTCTCAATAGGTAATAATCTATTTAAGTATTAAACTGTCATGACGGATAGACACGCCGGCGGCGCGTACACTAGCAACACTCGCCGTTCTTGCATGCAATTTTTAACTTTAATGCTATGGAAATAAAAGCTTGTTGCTTTACTCCCGACTTTTTTTTAATATCCTTCCTGACTGGAGGGGTTAACCAAATTCACCAAAGTATAGTAAATACTTTGGTTCATTTCTAATATCTGCAAGTAAGCTATTGAGAATGAATGGTATGCGTTTATTATATCCTTCAAATTATCCAACCAGACAGCATGTTGGCCAACAAGTCACATAACCTTTGTGACCATGAGTATAATTGTCTGTTGCACTCATGTATTCGTTTGATGTGTTCAGATCTCCACTTTACGAGCATTTAGCATTAAATGGCGGGTTTTTTACGATTTAGATGGAAGTCAGATATGATGCTTCACGTTCTGCGGTTACAAGCCACGTGTTCTTATTTATTTGAAATATAAGGCTCGGATTAGACTTTAAATTTTTCTAACGATCAGAATATCGGATCGTATTAATATTAAATCCGATTTTCTAGGAAGATGTTTTTGTGGATTAATTGTTACTAGCTTTTTGCGGCACTGTCCAAGTAGATTTCTTATGGAAATCAATTTAGTCATAGTAAAAATAGCATATGGAATTCGGGAAGAATGTAGCTTCCCATTGGTGCTTCCCAAAGTATTTTCTGAATCGGTTTAGTTGTTTCGAAATGGATTGAAATGAATTCCTAATCTTTGTAGTATGTGAATTGAGATTAAAATCAGTCGTAAATATTGTCCAACGTCCATATTGAGTCAAACAAGTCTAATCTTACTTCCTCGGTGGCATAGTTATACTGCATAAGCGGTACGACTGCTGTGCTGAGGTTTTCAGTTCGATCCTCTATCACAAAGTTTCTCGAGTTTTTCTATCACAAAATATTTAATATCAGCTCGGAGTCTGGAATTGCGTCCGGCAAGGTGATATGCTCGGCTCCCTATCACATGGGACGGTAAGAAGCTGCCCGAAATGTGGGTGTATGGTTGCAGCTCTGCCTACCCCTTCGGAAATTTCAAGCGTGAGTGCCTGTGATATGTATGTAATTCTAATCTTAAAAGTCTTCCGATAATCGGTTCAGATAATCGGATCCGATTATCGTGAGGAACTTCTATAGTCTATCACCAGCCTTATATTTCTCGACGCCTACTGTACTTAGGTTTTTATTGTAATACGAGTTTTGTACCACACTTTTAAATAGTAAAAGTTTAAATGCGTACTTTTGTGTACTAAAAATATTGATTTAAAGTGTAGTTTAATGGTACTTTTGAGAGGGCGTTGCATTAAATGGGTTTTAGTAGGGCATTGACCGTGTGTAATTTGGAACTTACCTATGAGTAATTGTTGAGAATTATCATATCCCTGTAGATCACCGTATCCTTCTTCATTGTAAGCAGTAAAAGAAAAACATTGATTTTTATTTTCAATGTTAAAATGGGAACTCTGTTAAAACCATCAAAGGCGTGCATATATCGCAGTAGCAGCGTACATAGGCTCAGAAACTTAAGCCATGGGTTCAAATCTCAGTTCGGGCAATTACAATTAGTGTTTAAGGAATCTTTTCAATTACACACAGATGACATGGAAATTGGTACCCAATGTGGCAATAAGCTCGCTATCATTTAATGATTGGAAAATAAAAAACAGAAATGGAAAACCGTCGTTGGAATAGTAGTACCTCAGCCCGCCTCTTCGAAGATACAGATATTAAATATTACAATGCCCATTATTCTTTTGATGAAAAATCCATCATAGAAACCCCTTCAAGCGAGCTCGTTTCAATGGCAAATTGCAGGATTAGTTGATGTGCATCCAGTTAAACATCCTTATTGTGACGAATGTTTGATGTCTCCATAGATGACATTAAACCAAACCTGTACTTGCCGCCAGGTGGAATTAAGCCAGGATAAAACTTACCACTTTGACAAGGCACGCAGTCTGCTGTCCGCTGCACGGCTTGACCTTGGCAGGGAGCGCCTCCGTTCAACGGGTGGGGTTCAGTGCAAGTCCTGGTGCGTCGCTGGCCGCCAGACACGCGACCATTGCACCGGCACTGACTCCAAGGACTCCAACCGCTCCACCCACCGTTTACTGTTGAACAGATTGATGTTTAGGATGTCTTCTCAAATTTGGTTTAACAAATCAAATCAAATCAAATCATATCAAAATATTTACTAAATCCATCATTACACATTATTGAAAGAAAGAAAAGAAAATCTTTTTTAACCAACTTTAAAAAAGGATGAGGCTCTAATTCCTCGAAATCTTTTTTTTATGTATGTTCCCCGATTACTGAAAGAGCCTGGAACGATTCGAGAAATTCTTTTTTGTTTAAAAGGATATACTTCCCACTGGCACCAAGTCAGAATCTGATTATAGGATCTAAGAAAAATCGAGGGCAACTCTTAATTTTTATAGGGACGCAAGGGACGCATAATGTGTTTTTTTTATTGAAGTCGGTGTACTTTTTCATTTCATGATTACACACACTTATTCACTCTATCCCCAGTTCGGAATGCAGCTTCGCTCAAGAAGACCGGGAAGAAATTCTAGCGTTGCTCTCTTCGACCACCGATAACAATATTTAGATATACAACTCAAATACTATTTAAATTTGATTACATTTGATTAGAGCAGCTCAATGTGTGTTAATTATATTGCATTGCAACCTATTGCCGTACATCACTCTAATGAATCATGATTTCTTAAAGCAGTTATGAATAAAACAGTTTGTAGTAAAGCTGTGCCGCATGGTCTGAATGAAAAAATAACAGGTCGTTTACTCGTCTGCCTGGTGTCAGGGACCCAGTTGCAGCGACACTGAGAACTATGATTAACAAAGTTCTGCATAGCCACTGCACTGAGCTCGTCATTCTGAGACCAGATATTAAATGTTGTAAACTAAGTAATTGTGCTCTGAATCCCGGGCTCTTAATTAAGAGAATTAAAGCATATACAGGACGTTATTGAGATTAAAAAGCTGTTAAGATTTTCTGCAAGTCATATAGTCTAAAGAGGTGAGATTTTTAGAATCAACAGTATCTTCATTTTTTTTATTTTAAATCACGAGAACACTGTGTGTATTATAGGCAATAAGAAGGTACTAGCACATAGAAGCATATTCACAAATCTAATTGCCGTAAAAAACTCAATGGAACCTCGGAAGTATGGCTTTAATGCCTCGACAGGTGTGAAATGTAGAAATGGAAATTCATTTATATTGAAAATCCAACGTATTGAATTGTAATTTACTGCCACATAAAAAGATTATAAACGTCAAGTCTCGTGTATATTTTGAATGCTTTTTTATTATAATTGTTGAATTAAGCACCTTCACCTCTCGGTTCTTTTAACCCGTGGTTTTGGAACTACAATATAAATTATAAATTTGTACTATAGTTTTATATTGGTTTCTTTGAACGAATAATTGTGCTTTTAAAAGATTTTCTAAGCTAACTATTTTCAAATTACGTTGAAGATTCAACACACAATCATATATTAGAGCTAGGCAAAATACAGATTTAACGAAATAAACAAAAAATGCAAACCTCTGTCTATCAATCACGAAACGAAATAAAATGAAATGAGAATAGTAATAAAAATACACCCAATAGTCAGTACAGTCTACTAATAGGCAAACTTATGTCGAGGATATCATGATCTATAAGGGACTATAATCTCACAACATCCAGATCCGAAACAAATATTGGTTGATCACACCAATGCAGGGATAGAAGCTGTGGGTTCTTGTTGCGTTTAATAGTAATAATGATACCATGAATGATCTGATGATGAGCTTCCTGCACTAATAAGAGAAGGTATGCCTAAATCCACCACGCTGACCTAATGCGGGTTGGTAAACTTTACATATAAGAATTCTTAGTTATGCAGGTTTCCTTCATGGGATGTTTGCTTCATGTTTAACAGGTAAAATATTTTATGTAAGAAGAACCAGACGTACAAATCACGTGATGGTCAGTGATCCAGCCATTCATGGACATAATCCTAGAATCGTCGATGCGTTATCGGCCTTCGTTCTCGGATTCTTATGATTGACTCTAACTAGACGGCACTGCGCTTACCATCAGGTGCAGTGTGTTCCCTTTGCCTAACCAGGATAAAAAACTTCTAGTTTTATGGCTGTTCATAGGCGGTAGATAATCCATCCATTATGCATCATCAGATGTTCTTACTCACTTGACCCGTTACTATCATAAAGTTTTTATCTTAAAAATCTCTGAATGTACTGATGAGTATTCTTGTTCCGTTTCAAAGAGTAACACAATAAAACTACGTGAATATTGTTATCAATATGTCATTTAAGTTAACTTGCCCATTTAGGCTACATAAATTCTTAAAATACAAAATAATGTTTCCAAATAAGTAAATCATTAACAGTTCCTCAGTGCAATTTAAAAGATTATATATTCCGAGTTACTTCATAGGGAATTTCTTGTAAATCGACGAGTATAATTAATTCTAGTTTATGTAGATTTAGTCAGACTTGTACAGCTCTGAATTGAATTATTAATTTCACTACTAGACTTTGGTTAAGGCGCAGTACTACGTTGATTTAATTAATTGGTATCCAAGAAAAACTAAATAATGTGACAGTTTTCTGTTGCATTTTACTCAGTGAGAAAGATACTCTTAGGGTAGGCCTAGGGTTATGCCTCATCCTAAATCACCTTCTTAAATGTTTATTCTTCCCTTTGTACATTTTTCCCCTATTGTTTAAGTTGTATAATTTACCCGATATAACATGGATTGTGTTTATGATTGAGACCACGTACGTTACGGAGTTGCCCATTTGCTGACCTTTGCTATTAATTCAATCATTTAATGTTCTATAATAGCAACCCCGTATTAAATATTGTCCCACTCCGCTACTAATTAAAGGGATTGGGCTTTCGTCCACCATGCTGGCCTAATGCAGGTTGGTAGACTTCACACACCTTTAAAATTCTAAAGAGAATTCACAGGTATGCTGGTTTCCTCACGATGTTTTCCTTCACCGTTAAAGTTAGCGATAACAATTAATACACCAATAATCTTAGAAAAGCCAGATGTGTATGCCTTTCGGTTTCGAACATACGACTTTCATCTTGACAGTCCGTACCGAAACCAAATAGGCTATCGCTGCTTCTATAATATTTTTTTTTATTTACACTTTATATACAAGGTATAAAGGCGGACTTAATGCCAAAGGCATTCTCTCCCAGTATAGTATACTCATCACAAATTAAATTCGTCGCGCATTCACCCTTAACGGTTGATATAAAGTTGTCAACACTAATTTATCTTCGGTCATGCAGTCACTACACATTAATACACTGTTTGTACGTCTGTCTGTGCGTGTTATTTAAATGAATTGGACGAAGACACGCTCCTCATAAACTAGAACGTTTGTTGATTGAAATATAAATTTTAATTTATTTTGTCCGCGAATTAGTCACTAGGAGTTTTTGGTGCCGTTGGAAATAGAATCATAAATAATTTACAGTTTTAAACAAGCAAATTTATCTGGTGTTATGTGAATCAAGTTTAAACAATGGGTATATTTTTAACAAGTATACCATTGATTCCAGTTTAGTCAGTGTCTTTCGATGGTTGTATAGTCTATATCAAGTGGGGGAAGTTATAAGTAATAAATACACAGAAAAGTTACACACATAGGTCTGATCCCTCATTAAGATAGGTGTCTTGTGTCGAACTATGACAGATTTTCCCTCTCACAACACACAGACACATGACTAATGTCATCATCATCATCATCATCAGCCTATCGCAGTACACTGCTGGACATAGGCCTCCCCCAAGATTCGCCATTGAACCCGATCTTCGGTTCTATGCATCCAATGTCTACCTGCAGCCTTGCGCAGATCGTCGCTCCATCTAGCAGGAGGGCGTCCCACACTCCGTTTACCTGTACGCGGTCTCCACTCAAGAACCTTACTACCCCAGCGGTCATCGGTTCTACGACAAATGTGACCGGCCCATTGCCACTTCAGCTTGCTTAGTCTTTGGGCTATGTCGACGACTTTGGTTTTCGCGCGAATAGCCTCATTCCTTATTCACTAATGTGAATAATGGAAATTTTTGTATGGGTGCTGTGAGACTGTAATCTGTCGTAGTTCTTTATACCCACGATGCAGGATGGAGCTAGTCTGGGGTCTGGTGCTGGTCTTAACTGAACCACAGTCATATCAACATGTTCCTTTCCTCTGACATTACAGTACACAGGGTGTAAAACCCGCCATAGTGGCCCAAGACTTTTGGTCTCATAATAACCAGACCCGAAACAAATATCAATCTGTCACACAAACATTTGTCACGGTGCGAGAATCGAACCCACAACCTCTATTTTCACAGCCGTCTACTCGCCCGCTGTACCACGAATACTGATATTTTTAAACCTTCAGCGTCATTATTATCCCACGCGAAACCGATCGATATTTTATTAATTAGGATATTAAATGCTTATACACATATATAATTTACTTCAACGTATTGAAAAGTTCCTAAAAGGAACAGCTATTAGTAATCTGCAAGTCACCGTGTTAAGTAAACGAAGTCGCAGACGTGAGCTAGTCTATTTTTAACCTCGAAGCCAGTGGGCGTTTCTTAATTGGATTAAAGTAGTCAACCAATGGTTCTGGACCATAACAGTTGTATATTAACTACGAATTATAATTATTAAGTTCATATTTCACATTTATGGAACGTACGTTTGAATTCCAAAGCAAATTAAGTCATAAAATCATTGAAACATTACTGTAGGCGATAACGGCATTCCTGTATGCGATATTTCCTCGCTTTCTGTGGGGTTTAAATTATTGAGGTAAAAATTGGTCTTCAATCTGGAAATCTTGGTAGCTCATGCTGCATACACAATTAGGTAGCACGGCTGTTCTAGATGAAAATAGAAAAGAAGGACATTATTAAAATATGTTGTCGCCTTCTGAGTACTCTGACACTAGACCCTCGACCGCTTCTTCACCTTCTTGCCCATGGCATAGTGTGAAGGAGCAGGCATTTTTGTATTGAGTAGCGAGGGACAGATTGTCTTTCGCTACTCGATACTCTAATTGGACGGCACTACGCTTACCATCAGGTACTGTGTGGTCACTTTGCCGTGCCAGTATCAAAAATAATATATATATAAAAATTAACATAGTAGCTTCAAAATAGTACTTTAGAAATAACTAGGTCGAGTTAGGTGGACTAAAAATTAAAATGTATGACTATTTCAGCACGCGACAAAAATTCCGAGAATGAATATAATTGTCTGCACTTATTAGTTGAATTAGCGCAATTTCCATAAAATGTTTTGTATGAATTTGAAACGTATTTAAAGTAATTGGAAAGTTAATAAAATAAACATTCCTTTCTAGTTGCATAAAGAGCATCATAAATATTACTGCTCTTTGGAAAGAAACGATATTAAAGATTCGATATGATCGAAAAAATAATAATACAACATTTTATTTAAATCGAGAACTATATAACTATGTAACGTAATATTTTTTATTATAGTATAGTCCGACAAACGAGCCAGTGGGTCACCTGATGTTAGGTGATCTCCACCGCCCATGAACATCCACAATACCGAAGGGTCATGTATGCGCTGTCGGCCTTAAAGGACAGAAATAGGGATTAGGGAAAGGAAGGGGGAAACTGGGCCTCCGGATATCTCACTTACCATACGAAACGTGACAGTAAACGGCCACTTTACGTTGGTTTTCTGTGAGACAGTGGTACTACCCTGCCCATTCATGATGTAGAAAAATATGTCTACACCGTGGCTCTACACTATAATTACATTATAGTGGTAGAGCCACGGTAATATAATGTAATTAAACTGAAATCGTATATTAATTGTATTACCAAATATTGTTAACCGGTGTGAAAAGAGCACCGCTAGAGTTTCTTGCCCGTTCTTCTCTAGCGAAACTGCATTCCGAACTGGCGGTAGAGACAACAATTGACTGAATCTAAATGATGTATAACATTTCATGGATTCGATAAATATATGATTTTCATTTTTATTTTGTAGAAAATAACAATCTTAGTTGATGTATAATAATTTTTCATGCGTCGATTTCATTTCATCAAGTTCATTTAATAGTAGTAATATTTCTCGACAAATAAAAACCTACAAAAATTTCTAACCCTTTACGTACGTAAATTACTTACACGTTGCCAATTAATCACAAAATAAATACAAAATATTTTTTAACAAGGCAAAACGCCTATCAAGATTACAACGCAAACAAAACAAAGGGAAGTCGCTTGTATATATATTTATATCAATACGAGAGATCTCCACACTAACTTGAACACGCTAACTCGCGTGCCTTACCTAGCTCCTAACCAGGCTAGAATTTATACCTAACTAGGCGTTAGGTTTGCTTAATATTTTTATTTATGTTTATGCACTATGGGGGTTTACTTCTTTCTGGGGTTCGTTGTGAATTAGAAAATGAATAAACATTACAAATTTCATAGAGTGCAAACCATTTTAATTATCAAAGAATTTTCTGCATGAATGAGGCTTGACCACTGTCTCACAGAAAGTCTATGGGTTTTCAGTCAGTTGCCGATTGATGCAGATTGCCGATGGATATAAATCGTCCAATTTCTTAATATTATTTACTTAAGATCAGGCTTTTGATTCCAGAATGATCCTAATCATTTTCCCAATTGTAATAATTACGTAGACTTCCAAGAAACTTCTGAGTGATGCTGAGTCAATAATTATATTTAAAATATATGTTAAAAATGGTGAAAATATTTGTTAAAAATTTAAATGTTAAATGGCTTTGTTACGAAATGTTCTCAAATAATCTAGAAAAATCTTTAAAAACTGGATAGTACCGGCGTTAATACAATCTTAATAAAGTATAATTCTTCTGTTCGTCTGTATTCCTCCTGACTAACTAACAGCGCTGGACCGATTTGGATGAAATTTTGTGTGTATATTTCAATGGGTTCTTGGGTGGTTTGAAAACACAATTGGACCCGGTAGGTAGCGCTGCTGTCGGTATGTCACCAAATTTGATTTGCCGGGATTTGAGGGAGAAATGTCTATTGTGATAGTTAAAATATCAAGTTTAATATGGCGCTGCTTTCCCGGGCAGGACGTCGTCTGCCAGGCCCGTTAGTTGTCTTATAATAACACTAGCCCTGTATTAAACATTGTCCCACTGTTGGGCACGGTCCTCCTCTACGAATGAGAGGGGTTAGGCCTTAGCCCACCACGCTGGCCTAATGGGGGTTGGTAATTGCCTTATAAATTACTTATTGTAGGCACGTATATCCAATACTGATAGAAATGTATCCTTAAAAACAACTCTAGCTACATCAAAATCACTAACAGAACAATTAAATAACATATAAACGATTTTGTGGTGATGATCTGAACACTTGTCTACGATGACCTTATTACCTATTTGCTGGTCCATTATAAAGAGAACAATTTGCAAATTATGAACAGTCATATCAAAACCCTCTCTACACAGAACATAATTCTGGCAGCATTAACCCAGCCAGATTTATGTTCCATTTAACATGATGTTATGATTCTCAATTAGGCATAATTTAAGGGATTTCTGACATAATTTATAGGTATCATATTGCAGAGAACTTCGCAAATGTATTTCGATGCCATAGAAATAATAGGTATAGATGAATAGCTATGATATGATGAGAAATATATAAAAATGTATACATTATAGAAATAAAATAAAAGAAACTTTATTTCTGAAGTGCATTACTTAGTTAAAAACTGTGTTCCAGTTAGTAGACCCTCCACGAAACAATTAGGGTTCTAGTGTATATAATCACAAAACATACCTAATAAATAGAGAGAGACCATTTAAAATTGATGTAGTTTCTTGTCTGTAAATACATGAATGTAATTATTTTTAATTGGCTTCGAAAAGGTGGTAATTCCACTGTATTTTTTCTATATACACAATTTTCCGGTGAAAAGATTTTTTTTTGTAGGACACCAAAAACATTATAATGGTAAATCCAAATTTTTTAATTGAGCATTTTCGGTTCATCACCCAGACATGGAATAAAATATATTCGTCACACGAATTTATTCCACTGTCAGCAGCCAAAATACCATTTCAGTTATCCAATCGTGAATATGGATGTCTAATCTAAATCGAACGAATGGATGAACAAAATAAACCAGAAACAAAATATTCCATCACGCATTTTTTCATTCTGTGGACCACATCCAACCGTGAACTTAATATATTAACAAAATCTAATCCAATACCACAGTTCACGCCAATCAAAATTATTACGTCATATTTCACACTGTTGCCTACGAATAGCTTAATCCGAAATATCTATTAACCGAATACTGATTTTAATAAAAAATCAATAAGTTCTTGTGGCTCATACTGGGCAATTATAGTCTATTATAAAATGTACCACGCAGTCGACCACCCGTTGTGTAACGTGTACCGTATAGAAATGTAGTATGGAAATTATTTAATTCTAGAATAGAAGAAAAGGAATGCATAGATACAAAACTTTGATTACGATCTAGTCTTACAGGCGACCATGGAGCATACACAAATCAGTGATTTTCATAAATACATCACTCTGTGTCGATGGCACAACTGCTGTGCTGAGATCTAGGCTTCGATCCCCGGGCGAGTAAAGTGATATTGGGTATTTCTATTTGAAAATACTCAGTATCCACCCGGAGTCTGGAATTGACCCCAGTATAGCGCTAGGCTCGCCCCTATCACATTATGGCACGGTAATAAATAATAATAATAATACCGTAAAAAATACCCCTTCGGGATTCCTGCGTGAGTGTATATGTATGTATGTTTCATAAATTCTCAATAATTATTTTTAGAACGTACTTAGAGAAACAAATTATAAGCAATTAATAGAAAAATTAGTTTTGACGACCACAATTAGTTAAACGCTATTCCATAGCTGAAGGCAATTTCTTTGACCTCTTAGTACACGACGTCGTGTATTAGATAGATATAAATCTGTAATGCTGATCTTATCCAATCGATTCTAATCAAATCTATTCATAATAACTAAGTGAGGCCTCATGTCTTTTTTAGTTTCGCCTTAATGACTCTAGCTTTATATATCTTTAGAAATTTCCTTAATGCCCCTTACAATTCCATAACAGCACAGACACTCTACTGTTCTCTCTAACCCCGATAGATTTTAATAAAAATTGATTGCCCATTAGGCATTGGCTACGTTATTAACCTATCAAAGTACAGTTAATTCTAATAAAGCGCTACGAATTCTAATTGCGGTCACGGAAACTATAAACATAGTAGTTTTATTCCTTCGTACAAATTGGTTCTGGAATCGAGGGGAGTCGGAATAGAACGCTGTTTGATTCCATGTTATCTATTTGAGGGTTATTGAGGTATATTAAGAAGACTTATGGCTTACAAGTTATTACTTTGATTTTGCTTTGCTTTGTAAGTAATTTTTTTATTCTGGCACGGCAAAGTGACCATACTGCACCTGATGGTAAGCGCAGTACCGTCCAGTTAGAGTATCAATTAGCGAGAAACAATCTAGCCCTCGCTACTCTACACAATCATGCCGGCATGCTATATATCTCCTTGACACTCACTACCACATCGGACAAGGAGGTGAAAAAGCGAGGTCAGAGTACTCAGAAGGCCGCAACACGGCCAAACATCGTATTCCAACTCTAGACCCCCAACAAAACTTTTAAGTATTAGTTTAATGAAACGATTAGAAACAAAATTATGCATTTGGCCGGATACCAATATTAGTGTAAGCCATTTAAATTAACAAGCAATTGGTAGACAGTGAGCACAGTACTAATCTTAACTAGTAATAGCTACATCTCAAAAGATGACTAAACATTTCTGCTTAACCGGTTTTTGAAAAAAGATTCCAGAATGATCCTAATCGATTAATCAATTTACGAGAACCAAAACAATCGATCTGAACCATGCATGAAAAATTAGCATTCACACAGATCCGTCCATTAGTTCCATAGCCAACAAAGGAATTCCAATAAAGTAACTTTTATGATATCTAACTAACGGGAATCACCAACGTTGGAGGTCAACCCTTTGATCCAACATTGGTTATAAACTTGTGAAACCCACGCCGTGCTTTGACAGACCAATCTGCACCCAAGTGCGACATACAGGCATACAAAAGGGCGTTTATGACGGACTAATAAACTTAATTGACTAGCAATTAGAGGAACGAAATTCAAAGGCTCCATTGACCATTGTGATGTTGAATTTTAGATACGTAATTGTGTACTGCAACGATAGCTTAGTGGAACTGGTGAATGTGTTCGATTCGGTTCCAGGACACGCACCACTGACTATTTGACCAAATAATGGTTGCTTTAATGAGAAAAACATTGGTGGTAAGAAATCCTGCGTCTTGAAGAGTTCTCCGAGAATTTTGAAGGTATGGAAAGTTTACCATCTTTCATCACGCTTGCGAGAATCCTAGCTCCTCTCAGAGGAATACCGTGTCCAGTAGTGGGATAATATACATATAATATACGGCTTATAATAACAATATTGACTTAAGGTTGTTTGAAATTACTAAATCTGTTACAGAAATGTAAAGAAACTATTTTTCAATTATTTCTATTGTATGACATCATTAACAGGAATTACTAGTATTGTGGGTAGATATTTATTTATTTCTGGGACAGATATTTACAATGTTCATTAGTAAGACCTTATGCTTATAAAGCCCAGAAATATCAAAGTTATTTAAATTGGATCGGAAGGTTCTTTCACCCTGCTTGATGGTAAAATATAGAGAAAGCTATGATAGCAGTTGGATCCTCCATATGGTAAACCTACCAACTAGTAAATGAATCTGGTATACCCGTGTCTGACCATTTTCAAGGTTGACTTAAAGTAACCTCAATACATGCGCATTGTAAGATATATTGTATTTTTAACAATATCAATGAACTTGTGAAAAAAATCATGGGAATTGTTGGCAAAAGAGTAGTCGAGAACCGAGTGAAAAAATCTGTTTGCGTGATAGCGTGTGCGTTTTTTTTAAGATACGGTTGAACGCGCACGCTGGGTGATCGATTTCGGAGATCTGATATCTCAGAGCTCTTGGGAATATTTTTTCTAGCATTATATTGATTAATATTGTATATTAAAATGTTGTTTCTGATATTCATCAAATAGTAGACATGGAAAGCATAATTTTGGAGCCATATTTTCTCCAAAAATAGATTCAAATTTAGCCTTTTACATACATACATATACACTCACGCCTGTAATCCCCGAAGGGGTAGGCAGAGGTGTAACTAGTACGCCCACTTTTCGCGGAATTTCGGTCCCATAATGCGATAGGGGGCGAGCCTATCGCCATACCGGGCACAAGTTCCAGACTCCAGGCTAATACTGACAATTTCTAGATAGAAAAACCCAATATCACTTTACCCAACCCGAGGATCGAACCCGAGACCTCAGCACAGCAGTCGTAACGCATGCGCATAGCTTTTTTCTACTTTTCTATTAAAGGAATTAAAATTATACCGACATGCAGACTAATAAAGGTGTCATACTTAAAAGTCTTCTCTTTTTGAGTCTGTGTTTAAAACTCAAACATTCTGAACTCTTGACACCTAAAATTATATCCTACATGTTTAGCCACAGATGTCATGCTTACTCATAATAATGTCAGACACGATTGCAGACAATTACATGGTCGAAATGAGGAACTTTGGGTTAGCAAATTCGTAGGTGTCGATTGGCATCGAGCGCCTACGTGTGGGAGGGTTGATTGGGTGTTTCTGCAATAACTCATGTTGGAACATATAAGTCGAATATCGGCATTAATTTCTTGGGCTTGGTTTCGATTAATTGTTAGTGGATTAAAACTTATTAAGCTTTATTATTTATATATTATTAAGCTTTATATATTATTAAGCTTTATATATTATTAAGCTGTCTAGCACTGACTTAATAAAAGTCTGAGAATTATTATGAGTCCGGAAAATCCGGAAATAATGAATTTTGTTGTCCTAAGATATGGTTAACACTCGCGAATCGCAATGACACCACAGTTCGAAAAGGTAATAAGTGTAATCTGTCTAAAATCAATTTTAATTCCATAATATTAAAGTTAAAAATAGCATGTAAGAACGGCGAGTGTTGCCAGTATGTTGTGCATGCCGGCATGCAATTGATACGTGACTGGTTAAGGGAGTGATATGTGATATGTTATGATCAAGGAATACTGTTTATAGGGAAGTTTAGTTTTAGTTTTTAAGTAAATATATCACTAATGAAACTTGTTTATATATACTGTAATTGGATTGATAGCATATTGATATTTTTATTAATTGCTTTAGTCTAGATATATATGTTTATCTAAATCGCAGTTCTGTTTTATAACAGTGCTTCAGAAACAAATTGGAATGTCAATATTTATAAGTATCCCGATAAATTTGAATTATTGAAAACATTTTTTCTTAATAACACCTCCGTTCGCTTTAACTTTTAAATTTTACAATTTAAATCCACTAATACATATAATTCAGAACATTACTACTTAAATTAAATGCAATTCCAATAAACGCCCGAGCGTGTCGTATAAAAGAATTATAAACGAAAATAATTTTCTGAAGAATCGCCCCTAATGACCCTTTCATGCGCCTGCGCACAATAATTGCTAGCGTTCGGCTCGCGGCCTTTGATCTTCGTATGAAGATAGTCATTACATGTAAGTGGGGGTAAAATGAACGCTAAACATGGATACGCTTGTCTGATAAAATGAAATAATGAAATGGCTAGGATCTGGAGGGTTACTCTTGACACTCGATTCCTATTTAAAATAGGGATTGGGTTTGAAAACTCTACAATTGGCACTCTTGAACGCAACACCAGCGCACGGTTTAACTGAATACGGCAGATTTTTTAGTAACTAAACGAAATAAAGTTTTTAGTAGTATTTACGATCGCCAATTCGTAAATATTCTATTTCATTTAGTTGAGTGAGTTAGAGTTCCAATATCTTCTAGATTGGAATTGAAACTGTTTCGAGTTCGAGATTGGAATAGATTTCAAGAGTAGGCCTACTGGTGGGAAGTAAACTTTGACTGCTTAGTTGCTCATAAGGTTTATCGCCATTTTCCAGTTTTTGAACATGATTAAGCCAATCAGTTGCTATGGCCTTATCATAAGGTTTAAAATAGCGAAGCTTAGACAGGGTGTTAGATTTATTAATTTAATCTTTGGATAATCATGCTTGTTGTAAGTGTACTACTCGTGAGAAGTGATCGCCTCTCATAAGAACATGGAGTTAAGATTATGCAATTTATTGTTCTATTTTAATTCGAGAGACGCTGCAACCATTTCGCAGTTGTATTTTTTTATTAACTATTTATAACTGCATTAAAATTATGTGTGTTCAAATTAAATACAGTCACACACATAGTTCTGACTGCACAGTGAGATAGATACAAGTGTATGTCGTGGGTATAGGGAACTACTATAAACTTTCGGTCTCACGACACTCAGACCCGAAACAAATATTTGTGGGTCACACAAACATTTGTCTTGGTGCGGGAATCGAACCCGCGGCTTCTTGTTCACTGACCCATTGAGCTATAGTCACTTCAAATTATAGACTCTTACCATATACAGTGAGAAGTGCGGGCTCTGAAATTCTTTTCCCAGCGATATTCTCAGCCACACAGCTGTAGTTGGCCATGTCCTGCGAACAATTAAGAAGAAAAAAATTAAATTTGTATTATCATAATCTTTTTAAAAAAAAACCTCATTGACGTAGTAGCAACATATTATGCCGAGAATCCAATGAGGTTTTAGCTTCCAATCCTAGCAATCACAATTCACAAGGACTCTCCGGCGAGTCCAAAGAACCACTAATATATAGAGACGGGCTTTTAACTAGTCCAAGCATAGATTTAGTATATATGTCCAAGCGACGCAACGGCTCAGCTGAAGGTCTTTTTGAAGGCGTCTTTGAGCTTAGCCGTTGTCAAATATTAAGTTTTCTGGCTAGAACGTCATAAGCGCCGGCCACAATGGTGAAGCTGTAAAAGCAAATATAAGCTCACAGCACAAATCCATTCCACAAAAAATTATACATGTTTTTAAACGATAATCATTCATAACAATTTTTTGCTAATTCATAATCCAAACACAGTTCGATCAACATTCAGTGTCACTAAAATTATGAGCATTGTCCCTCAGGTATTTATTCTTTGATTTCGTGTGCTGTCATGTAACAATTATTTAACTGCATTCATGCAATAAACACATTTTGTTTCTATTTAATAAGCGCGTATCACCCACGTCCCGCCTCGAACATCGTATGCCTAGATATATTAATTTTTGACAGTCTGTGTAATTTTTATGCTATGGTTTGTCAGAAGCGACAGGTGCTAAAAAACTCAATGTTGACTGGTTGATAGTTTTCTTTTATATTTCAAGCGCATCGAATTTCATTGTAAGTATAAATTAGGTGTAGTCAAAAAATGAATTGAATTTCTGCGAATAGTAATTCTGAAAATTCTTTTTACTATTCGTAATCGAAAAACAACATGACAAAAATTTTAAAAAAGCATTTAGTTGTTATAATTTCTGTGTTATACCAAAATTATACTTTGTGGTATAAAGATGGAGTCATCTTAAGCTATTTCGCCTTTCTTTATTTCGCTATCCCATAGGAACCATGCATTTTCCAGAATAAGAAATAGCCTATGTCATTCTCTAATCCCTAAAGTGATAGAACTATCCAAAAAATCATGTCGATCCCTTACTCTGCCAAAAACAAAAACTACCCCGCGGGAACAGTACATTTTGTCCGGAATAAGCCTATGTGCTATTCCAGACTATAATCTATCTCTGTGCCAAATTTCAACCAGATTCGTTCAGCCGTTCTGGCGTGATTGAGTAACATCCATCCATCCAAACATTCGCATTTATAATATTAGCAGGATAAGTAAAATTCCATTCTTCAGGTATATCATCTGAGTAGACAACCCTAAATGCAACAAGTCATTTAATTGTGTAGTTCTTTACCCAAACAATATTTTTTCAAAGGAAACACACGCTTCACTCACCAAAGTCAGGGTTGTCACGAGAAAGTGTATTCTATTACATTAATTAAGCTCGGTGCACACTTACGACGTGCGACATGGCAGCGATTAATACACGTCTGGTGTTGTCTAATTAGAGGGCGCTGTCTGGCGGAAACATGAACTGTAATGATGTGGCATTGCCAGTGTTCGTGGTTAGCCAGTGGAACTTGGGGATGTGGGTTGCAATTGTGGTATGAACTGTAATTTTATGTAACAATTTCTATGGTGTAGTAGGATAATAACATGAATGCATCTTGAGAAATGAGATGAGAAAAACAATGCAATGGAAAAAAAAAATGAAATTGTTCCCCATATAAATGTCAGTCGATTGGAAATATTTATGATTCGGATCTGAGTATTGGGTTTGAACGAAAAAAAAAACACTAAACAATAATCTTATTGCTATAGAAATATACTAATAACATGAAACAAGAACCGTGGAAACCGATAATAACCCTAATGATTACGTTTTAAGTAACAATTTTTTTATGCTTTACAGTTGCTAAGCGTTAGTGATCGAAAATAGAGTCATAATATTAAAACATGTTACTTCAAGTTACTATTTATTGTTGCGTTACACACACAGCCCCGACCCTGCACTAAGATACGAGTCTTGTGTTTGGGTATCCGGAGTGACGAGAGACTTTCGATCTCACAAACACCCAGGTCCCAGACCCGAAACAATATTTGAGGATCATGCAAACATTAGACTTTTGAAAAACAAGTGCTTATTATAGAAGCAGCGATAGCCTAGTTAGAAGTGGTACGGACTGTCAATGCGAGAGTCACCGGATCGAAACCAACCCAAAAGGCATACACCTCTGACTTTTCGAAGTTACGTGTGTATTCATTGCTAATTATCGCTTGCTTAAACAGTGAAGGAAAACATCGTGAAGAAACCTGCATGCCCGGGAATTCTAAATAAGAATTTTGAAGGTATGTGAAGTCTGCCAATCCGCAGTAGGCCAGCTTGTTGGACTAAAGCATAACCCTTCATATTAGTTGAGGAGGCCCGAGCAGTTGGACAATGTGTAATACATTATTAGAAAGTTACTATGAACTAAGGTTACTAACTAACTATATAGTTTATAGCTTTGATATTAAATATAGAATACAAAATTAACCCCAAATATTTATATTTAGCCCCAATGATCCTGAGATTCCTCGAAGCATGAACCCAAAATCCATAAATCAATCCCAAAAATAGCAAACTCCTTTTTGTAACAAATCCAACGAAATCAAATTAACTCAGTCCAACACTTTCGTCTTTGTAACAAGACACCGGAACGACAAAACGACTGCGACCGAAACGCGCGTCATCATTAGTAAATGTCTGGCCGCGTATAATTAGTCGCACTTGTAGCCTAATATAATTTGCAATGCAATTGTCTTCGTATATTAATGAACTGTTACTCTGTTGTAGTCCTTTTTCATATTTAATCTTCAAAAATCCAATTGTAATTATTTTTAAAATATTCTAAAATAGTTTTGATATTTGGAACATATTAACCTGTTTTCCTTTACAAGATTTGTCTCCTAACTAATATATTAAGTCTATTTTCAGTGACCGATTTTGATTTACATATTTTGGATATTGAAAGCTAACATATAACATATAAGACGAAAATTGGACATTAATATAACAAATAAATAAATACACCCAACCGTCACGCACATAGTTCTGACCCCACCCTTAGTCAAATCTGTATCGTGGGTATTAGGAACTAGGAAGGACTAGGGTCCTTTAACACCCAGATCCGAAACAAACACTTGTCTGTCACACAATTTGTCTCGGTGCGGGAATCGAACCGACGGCCTTCCGTTTCACAACCTGCTTCTCGCCCGCTGCGCCACGGAGGCTGTCGATAATTTTTGTTTGTTGTTATATTGTCTTACTATAATAAATTGTTACGCACTTATGATTTGAGACAGTGAGTTCGCGCCCCGCGCCGTGACAATTTTTTGTATGATCTACCATTTTTTTATTCTGTTAGGTCGATAGTCTTGTAGTTCTCTTTACCTCGTCAGGACTATGTGTATACCTAGTGTAAGGTGTTATTAAAAGCTTAATCTACGTTGCGACTATATTTCATACGTATAAGTCTATATCAATTATGCTATTATGCAGGCGCGTGACAATTGTAGAACAAGATTACATTTGACATCTGCGTGTTAAGTTATACTGTGATTCGGTGCACTGGCCATATATTATTATTCATTTTGAAATACGATTATTGTAGTACTTTAATGAACTGTAACTCTCGTGATCTTATTTTTTAATCCTTTTATCTTCGTACTCTGTTTACATTCATGTTAATTTTATTCCTGCCAAGCGACTGTCGGCTATTGTTTTAAGTGCTACTCGCTTCCCTTTTTATTTGTGTTAAGAAATTGTCAAAGGACTTCTTCGTTCTTGGCATTGTGACAATTATATTAAATAAGGAAATCGTTAAGATGTTCTTTATTATATAATAGTACAAATACTCCTAAATAAGACTTCTTATATCATACCTATATATCACCTAGATTAGACCAATTTTTAATTTAATCTAATAATTTGGGACTTGTGATGTTACAGAAAACCACAAGCAGGTAAAACCTTTAAACTTAAAATAGTTTATTTTTTCGTAGATGATGAAAAAAATAAAGAGCTTTCTTTATCACATTATATTCCCTTCGTACTTAAATGTGCATTTTTTATACTCCGTGAACCGTATATTGTTATCTTGTTCCCTGAGAAAGGCGTGAAGGAGCACTTTTAAAATCACCATGTGTGTTCCCTCTGACTAATCACACTGGTGTTAGTAATTTCTTTGTTTTCCATATCATTCGTTCAAATTTAAGCTTTATACATATGATATTTAGCGTTAGAATTCGTTTGTATAATCACATTTCGTTGTAATAAAATAACCACCCATGATTAAAGCTGTAGCTGACCTAATATTGACATGTGTTTGTAAGTGATGTCCGTATACAATATGTTTTTAAGAATGTATTGAATATTAAAATGGTTAATATGATTTCACTATTATTATGCTTAATAGGATTGTTGAATTTTAATGAATTAATAATTTGTCATTTGTAAAAATAAGAATAAATAGAAAATCGATTGACATTTCGGATACATTAAGCATATATTATGTGACTAAAATGTGAGTATGCTCTATCCCTTTCTTACAAAACAGAGATCAGTACAAGCTTATGGCATATTATAAATTACTAGCTGTTGCTCGCGGCTCCGCCCCCGTGGAGGCTATTTTCGGGAGCAGCGGTATCAATGCAAGGAGTTGTCTTCTGCACTGAGACACCTATAGCGATCGTCCTGAATCTCATAACTTAAACTTCTAGCACTCCTTATAATACCCCGGGATCACTCCGTAAGTGTCGAAGAAGGCCACCGCGGGGTTTTAGCTGGTACTGTCCGGTTGGGTGTACATAAGTAGTAGGGACTCGGCCCAGCCGCAGCCCGGATAGCCATCATCCGGGCGAGGGGGTGCTGGGTCGTAAGACCGGCTAGTCCAGCATAACCGTTTTATTCTCATTCCGCTTCGCCCCGAAGCGGACGGCAGTAATAAAATGCTTTCCCCGCGACAAAAAAAAAGTGTTGTGCCTGAAGCTTGAGATTACATTTAAAGAATACCTCATAAGGTAATTCCTCACTTCGCCCTTTAAGGGATGATTTGGTAAAAACTTTGAAACACGTATGTCTTTATTTTTTACCAAAAGCCTAAATATGAATTTTCAGATCCCTAAGTTGAAGTATTACGGATTGCCCATACAAACTTTTAACCTCTATTTCACCCCTTTCAAGATAATTTTTTGAGACAAAAGATACCCTATGTCCTTCCCTAGGATATAATCTATCCCTCTACTGAATTTCATTAGGATTCGTTCACCCGTTTAGTCATAAAAAGGTAAGAAACAGACATACAAACAACAGTATTAATTTTGCTGCGGAGATATTTTAAAACTGTTATATCTCCTAAGATATTCATTGAAATCAAATGACGTAAAGGGCAACTTTATTCAAAATTAAATACTTGTGATGAATAAAGTATTTATTTGGATAAGGATTAATACCATGTTTATAAAAACCCCTTTCCAAATAATGCATTGTTTCAGAACAAATTTGATAACCATTAAAAAGGTTATAGTGAGCCAACCGAAATAGATAGACATTTGCTATCACGGACTTTTTTTTTGAACTTTTTAAGAGGAACAATTTCGTCGTACATGATTGTTATGTAACTTTAACCGTTAACGCAGCGTACGCAACGGAAGCTCTCAAAAGGGATCAATTTTCCCCGTTTTTGTAACACTTTTCATTGCTGCTCCGCTCCTATTGGTCATAGCGTGATGTTATATAGCCTATAGCGCTCCTCGATAAATGGGCTATCCAACACTAAAAGATTTTTTCAATTCAAACCAGTAGTTCCTGAGATTAGCCCGTTCAAATAAACAAACAAACAAACAAACAAACAAACAAAGCAAACAAACAAACAAACTCTTCAGCTTTATATAATAGTATAGATTATATTATACGTCACTGTTTCATCATGCCTCCCTTACTAATAAAAAGTCGATTGAAATGTGACATCATATTCCATCATGTCTCTCTTTCTATTAAAAAAACTTCTTTAAATATTTTTAACTTTTATAAATTGTGCTGCTTTTTGGCTATCCATATAAACTTTATTATAACTAGTAAGATAGTAAAAAAAATTAACCATGTCGTATTTTGTAATTCAGGAGAATAGCATTGTGTTCACGTGGCGTTTACAATCTGGCAAGTGACCAATCGTTTCGTCGATCAAATTATTGAAAAGACCAAAAATTAAGCGTACATATATAAGTCAGTTATTAATTGATACAAACTCAATAACCGCATTTGATTTTCGTAATATAAAACCCAACCAAAATCACGGGTCAATGCTAGTCTTCGTGAACTCTTTACTCTGACCTAATATTGACACATGCTCTGAAAGCGGTGCGAGCTCATTGTTTGGGTATGTGGTTACATTTTATGATACTAAACTTATATTGAAAATTTATTGCCCCATTAAATTTAATTATAAATGGACATCTGGGTTTTAAAATTTTACTATTTATCTTTTAAGAGTGGGAAGCATTGGTTGGTTATGATTTTTTGGCTCCATATCTTTATTAATGCCATGTTTTGACAGTGCTGGATGGTGGCGTACAGATGTATAAGCATGTAAATGATGAATGTTTTAAAATGAATGAACATTTTTTATTTAAGCGAAATATTATATTAAAACTCTGTAGTTTTAGGCACACGATGTTAGTCGCAGTTTTAAACATTTTTCATTGGATCTCAATCTTTCACCGTTTATTATTTGATACAGGCTTATTCAATTGAACGCGAGCGATCCCTGTCTTCTCTATGTAGTCCGCATCTATTATCCACCGCTTTTTTTATGTCGTCCGTCCATCATGCAGCAAGGCGTCGTAGACGTATGCCTAATCATAGCACTTCAGCATATGCCTACTTCAACGACCATTCATCTGTGCTCAGTCACTTCCATTTCAGAGTGTACATTTTTTTATAACTTCGGTTTTCTGGCTGTTTTATTTTTTTTACTTTACCTTACATTTATCCATCGAGAATAATTCGAAGAAATTTCAAGCATAGTTTCCTCCATATTACTAGTGACTTTAAACTTGCAGACCTGTGTACGTTGGCTATTAAGGAATAATCATTTGAAGACCTTCCAATGCCATGCTGCCTTAGCAGAAATGAGCTAATCATAAGAAGTGCACTCAACTCGCAATGTCTTATGTCTTACTTAGCTTAACGTAGTTTTTCCCATACTTTTACTGTTGTTACATAGTTTAACATAACATTTGAACCTGTACTGTCTTTTAATTTATGTAAGGAGTATATTGTAAGGAAACTGTCTATCTCATACGAAAACCTACTATGCATTAAAATTAAACTAACCACAACCTTCTTGGACACATAGGCGGTGTCCGTCCTGTAAAGTTTTCGAAACGTGGGGACTAAAAAAATAAATCATGATAAAATCCGTAAAAAAAGTTTTATTACAGTGTGATATTCGCGTAAACTTAAATCATTACTACTCATTACTCAAAATTCTCGCCTTACCTGCAACGTAGCTCTGGATATAAGCAGGTTCCCCTCAGCAGATATGAGCACGTTATGGTCCTGCTGCAGAGGAGCTCCATGTTTCAGCCAGGAGATGCGCGGGGGTGGGGCGGCGGCTGGCGGGGAGCAGCGCAGGGAGGCCGCTGATCCAGCCTCCACTGAAGCAGGGTTCGGTGATAGAGCGAAGGGTTTCTTCAGGTCTGAGGGAAAAAAAGATTGCTTTAGTTAATTAAAGAAGATGCAATATTGATAAGCTATATTTTATTCTTTCAGCCCTCTTGAATTACTAGTGTTGTTTTTTGATCAGCGTCGGTTTTTCACGATATTTTTTTTATATTTTTGGTGTAAATTAATGTTTTTTGAAGTATTCCACGAACTCCAATATTTAAGGCATTTTCCAATGTGACCTTTCCGCCTTGTAAGTAAATAAATGTTTTAATCCCACAAAGAAGTCACACATAAGAAATATGTGTAATCATATAAATTAATTATTTATTTTATTTTATCGAAAACATTTTATTATGACTATCTCAATTAATACAATTTACAGACTGTCTTACCATCTGTGTATTATTATATAATATAATATTAGTGGTCCCGGACAGACGTTGTCTTGCCATAAACCGACTCCTCTGTGGACCGAATTTTCGTTAAAAAAAATCGGATCTCGACAACAGCGCCACCGTTGGACCCGACCACACACATACATAAAATTTCATTGAAATTGTTTGATGGGTTTCAAAGTTTATAACGGACAAAGGGAGAATAAATTTTTGTGTTTTATATAATACTAGATGTTGCTCGCGGCTCCGCCCGTGTGGTGGTTATTTTTGGAAGAAAAGGTATACAATCCATAGAGGTATCTTAAGCTATTAGAAGAAAACGAAACTATTGCACGGGAATTGCACATTTTTCTAAGATGAAAAGTAGCCTATGTGCTATTCCAGACTATAATATATCTCTGTGCCAAATTTCAACCAGATCCGTTCAGCCGTTGTAGCGTGATTGAGTAACAAACATCCATCCATCCATCTAAACATTCGCATTTATGATATAATATATATTATATAATATAGATCAGTGAAGAACTCTATTTAATTATTTGTTAAGAAGTTTCCTTTACATCTATCAATGTATTGAGAATTAATTACTTACTGGCAAAAAAAGGATTTCCTTTTTAATAAAAAATAATATACCCGCATCAATAACTTTAACAAAGGAACAATCGGCTGTCAATAACAATCTAGAAAATGATGTCGTCACAAAGATGGCAAAAATGTAACTAATTCAATTAAAATATATTAGTTGTTGCGCAATTTTAAATGGTACAAGTTACTTAAAAGAATATTAGTATCGTCGGATACGGATATTTTCAGATATCAAAGATAAATGTGATTTATCTTTGGGTTTATGGAGGTGCGTAAACGAGCAAGTAATTAGATCTTATGATATCACAATATCGCCGGGGCAGCCGAAGTTGCAAACATTTCAGGATATATATTGAATTTTTTTTACTGCCTGGATAGGCAGACGAGCAGACGGGCCACCTGATGGTAAGTAGACACCGCCGCCCATACACTTCTGCAATGCCAGGTCACAGCAAAGCTGCTGCCCACCGTTGCCTACTTACTTCAAAATATTAACGTCAGTCTAGTTTTCATGTAACATGTTTCTTTTGTTTTTCACATTAGAGAGTAGACGGGTATCGTGAGTGCTGCCCAGCTTTCAAAACAAAATTGAATATTCCAGCGACGGCCAACCTTCAGTACCTACTACCTACATGGAGATACACATGAAGAAGAAATCTAGTTTTTACATCTATCAGCACATCGAGAAACAATTGTATACAGAAAATAAAAATACTTATAGCTATAGACATACCGCAATACAGTATGTTGGAGACGCGAACTCATAAGATCTTACCCATCCCAAAGCGTCCAACGCGCATGTCATAAACACAACACAACATACATCTGGCTACAGATTAGCATATCGGTGATGCGAACTCATATAATTTTATCCATCTAAAATCGACCAAGTAGCGATAGCCTAGTTGGTTGCGGTAAGGACTGTCATGACGAAAGTCGTATGTTCGAAACCCAAATGGCATACACCTCTGACTTTTCTAAAGTTATGTGTGTATTAATTGTTAATTATCGCTTGCTTTAACGGTGAAGGAAAACATCGTGAGGAAACCTGCATACCTGAGAATTGTCTAAGAATTTCGAAGGCATGTGAAGTCTACCAACCCGCATTAGGCCAGCGTGGTGGACTAAGGCCTAACCCCTGTCATTAGTAGAGAGGCCCGTGCCTAGCAGTGGGACAATGTTTAATACAGGGCTAGTATTATTATTATATTATTATAAAATCGACCAAAGAATTCACTTCAATAAACATTCGCTTATGTCTCGCACCAAACCGCAATTCGATCCATCTCACGTCGCTCTTAATAACTAAAAAAAAACGTCGATTATACAATTTGGCGCCGCGACGGACATTGTGCTGCAATTGTTCTTTATTAAACAATTTAAGGCTTTTGTGTTACGTATTGTCAATAGAGTAATTGGATTGGCGTGTTAGTCAATCTTGTTTGGGAACTAAGTTAATGGGATGTGGGAAGATGGATGTTTCATTTGATAGGCAGTTTAAAGTTAGGTTTTTATATGTATAGTTTGTAAAGGAATGGGTGTCAGTGTGGTGTTATTATAATGAATGAAAATACAGAAAGATATTGATAAGATTGACAGCCTCCGAGGCGCAGTAGGCGAGTGGATTCGATTCCCACACCGGGACAAATGTTTGTGTGACAGACAGATATTGGTGCCCGGGTCTGGGTGTTGTGAGACCGTGCATATCTCGTAGTCCCTGACCCACAACATAATACTTGTATCTTAGTGTGGGATCGGGGCTATGTGTGTGACTGTTGGGTGTATTTATTTATATTTATATGTATAATAAAACTTACAGTAATAGTGGTAGAGCCACGCTGTAGACATATTTGTCTACAGCATGAATGGGCCGGCTCGACCGGGGAAGTACCACTGTCTCACAGAAAACCAACATAAAGTGACAGTTCACTGTCGCGTTTCGTATGGTAAGTGAGATATCCGGAGGCCCAGATTCCCCCTTCCCTTCCCTAATCCCTATTCCTGTCCTTTAAGGCCGACAGCGCATACATAATACTTTCGGTATTGTGGATGTTCATGGGCGGTGGAGATCACTTAACATCAGGTGTCCCACTGGCTCGTTTGTCGGACTATGATATAAAAAAATAAAAAAAAGTATTAGTTTAAATTTCTATAAGTTTATTACTAACCAAATGAATACGTTTTGATAACAATGCGTTTAGTCATCTTCAGTCACAAAATATAAAATGTTATTCCAAAAGTTTACATTTTCAATTAATCGCAACTATGTTATTAAAAACGAATAAGGCAATAAATACTTCTATATATAAATAATACCATGCTCCAAATCGTAACATTCCTAAATAAACACGTTTGATACGCAGTCTAATGAAACCCAACAAATCACTACACTTGGAAAACTAATATAGCTCTGGATAGAGCGTAGAGCGAACGCAACTTTAGACCACTTTAACGTAGAGAGGCCATAAATCTGTTCCGTGTACGGTCCATTACGCGCTCGCGTATCTTACGTATAGTGAATTGAAATTCGAATGCTTTAGGTTTTTAATCATTTTTATGGGCTATGGGTCTTTTTAGTATTAAATAATGCTGGCTGGTTTTATTGACACGGGAAACCTTCTAGTCTAGTGACACTGGCCACTTAGCTTTATTATCTACCTTCTGGAACTATACAGTATACAGTTTTCAAAAATCATAGATAACAGTTTTCAACTCCAAAAACCAACAGCAAAGCGAAAAATTGGCGGCGCTGACGATGGGCGTAAATGATAAGTGTTGGTACTTCCGACAGAGTTCGTGTGCTGCCATAAATTACGGAGTACGTTTCATTTCCTCTGTGAAATTCGTACCTACGCTACCACGGATAGAGTCTCACTAGAAGTGGCTTGAGCGTGGTTGGAACTTGGAAGGGATTTATGCTGTCTTTTTTTTATCCTAGCACGGCAAAGTGACCACACTGCACCTGACGGTAAGATGGTAAGCACAGTGCCATCCAATTAGAGTATCGAGTAGCGAGAGACAATCTATACCTCGCTACTCAACACAATCATGCCGGCCTGCTTCTTCAAACTACGCCATGGGCAAGAAGGTGAAGAATTACTTAGTTTTAATATATATGATTGAAGTTCGCAGAGATTCTAACTAGATTTAGAATTAAGATTTTGACTCCATTCATTTCAAACACAATTCGAATTCTGATCGTTTATTTAACAAACTAGTTGTTGCTCGCGGCTCCGCCCGCGTGGAGGTCATGTTTGGGAGAAAAAGTATACAATACAAAATACTAATATTCATGCGTTTAACCTAAAAAATGACGGATTTTCATACACACTTTCATTCCCTATTTTACCCCCTTAGGGGCGGAATTTCCAAAAATCCTGAAACATATATTTTTTATTTTTAACTAAAATGCCAAATACTAATTTTCATGAATTTAACTTCAAAAATGACGGATTTTCATACAAACCTTCATCCCCTATTTTACCCCCTTAGGGGTGGTATTTCCAAAAACACTTCCTTAGTGGATGCCTACGTGATAAAAGGTACCTACTATCAAAATTTCAAGTCTCGAACCCCAGCCGTTTAGGCTGTGCGTTGATCGATCAGTCAGTCAGTCAGTCAGTTTCTTCTTTTATATATACAGATAGGTAACTAGTGCTTCGGAAATGATCTGAGAACAAGCATCAAGAAATTAAATAATATCTAAAATACTCATACTAATTACAACTCTTTATTCTTGTCTAAGTATATTCAAGCCAACTTAGCAAAATGATTTTAATTAAAGCGATGTTAGCCACTTTCTACCTATATTCCTAAGTGTGACAGAGTAGACATGACAGGTGACAAAACCTATAGCTGTTTCGGACACAAATTACACGTTAGGGAAAGCCAAGTGAAACTTATTTATCTCTTAACAGAATACAGAATCGAGTTTCTATTCAGATATACTCACGCCTATATTACCCAAAGTGTGGGCAGACGTGCAATCAAAACACCCGAGGTTTGGCGAATTTTGGTAATCACAAGAAAAGCTTATGATATAATCTATACTAATATATAGAGGTAAAGTTTCTGAGTTGGGATATTCGGGGTAATCTCCGATACTACTGATCGATTTTGAAAAAATCTTTCGTTGTTAGAAAGGTATATTATCCCTGAGTGCTATAGACTACTTTTTATTATACCTTTTCTTTCAAAAATAACTACCAAGCGGCAGGAGCCGCGGGCAAAAGCTAGTAGGATATCTATTCATTCGTCGATAAGTCTCTCTATTCTTCATCGAAATGTGAAAAAGAATCCCAAACAGAGCTAATGTGGTATTGACACGCTAATGCAAGCTTTTCTACAGCTTGTCCGGTGATTATCATTGTCTCACAGAAAATTAACCTGAAGTAACAACTTGCAGTTTTGTCCTAATTTGAAGTCCAAATTCTTTCCAATTTCCACTACTTTCCTTTATGTCCGGCAACTTATCCATAAATCTCTTGGTATTATGGTGCTCATGAGCAATAGCGAGCACCGAGCGCTTAGCTTGTTTGTCGGCCAGTGATAAAAAAAACAATTAATGGTTTATTATGTTTACGCGAATTTTAAACATTAGAATAAAACGATTTTTTACGGATTTTATCGCGGTTTATTTTACCTTTTTTACACAATATTTTCATGACATAAAACTTAGTTGAGTCCGTAGCCATAAATACTGTTAAGCTAAAAAACGTAAAATAAAATCCGTAAAAATAGTTTTATTTCAAAGATACTAATTTATTCTGAGAATCGTTTTATCATTAGTCGAATAGCCAATTGAATAAAACTGTATTGCTCAGAATGTTGGCTACTAAGGGAAGTAGTTAATTAGCTTAATTAAAGTCTTCTTTGTTTTTTAATTGTGTCAAATTTGGGCTCCGGAAGCACTGGGTTAACGGTAGCCGTTTCGGCACCATACGGAAATGCAAAGACATTTTCGTTTAGTAAATAAATTATAATAAAGGATTTCCTTACAATGTGATTCTTAGAACTCAACTCATATTGGAATTAGATACACATGGTAGCTATAATACGTGGAAAGGAGATAATATATTATGTTGTCTTTAGATTTTGAGAAGGAGAATAATGGAGGGATATTCAGGTTTTCTATTCAAATTGAGATTTAATACAAGTTAATATATGTCAATTTGAATATAACATTTTTTTATTTTCAGTTATAATTGTTCACTGTATTGAACAAAAGCTAAGCAAGATTTGATGTAAATGAATATGATAAATGTCAATTTGAATATAAAATACCTTTATTTTCATTTAAAATGGTACATTGTATTCAATAACAAGTCAATGAATACATACAGTGCACATCCTATAGGGATAAGCTTGTTTGCATTAACACTACTATGTCTAAGTTTACTTAAGAAATTAATAAACAAAGTCTATCTTAAATGTTAAGTTCATGCTATCGATATAAGCACATATGCAGCCACTGATGGTTAGTGCAACGTGGTTTTATAACTAAGTACTAGATAGATAGTTTGACAGCCTTCATGGCGCAGCGGGCGACGAGCCGGTTTTAAAACGAGAGGCCGTGGGTTCGATTCCCGCACAGAGACAAATGTTTGTGTGACAGAGAGATATTTGTTTTAGGTCTGGGTGCTGGGACCGTAGTTGTAGTTCTTGATACCCACGATACAGGTTTTACCTAGTGTGGGGTCAGAACTATGTGTGTGACTGTTGGGTGTATTTATTTATTACCTAGACATGAACTTAGGCCAAAGTTTAACGCAAATGAGCATTGATGTTTTATTTTTAGTGTCTCATCTATATATCTATGAAAAATTGTTTCAACCTATGACCCTTATAGACTTTGAAACTACTTAACCGGTTTCAATGAAATCTTTTATGTGTGTGGTTGGGTCCAACTAAAAAGATAGTATAGTTTTAGATCCGATAGATGGCGCTGTTGTCGAGATTTCAATTTCTTATTTTGTCAACGAAAATTCGGTTGACAGAGGTTCATCAGGACAACGTCTGCCCGGGACATCTAGTATGGGATATTTAAGGATTACTCATCTATATCATAAGGATTACTTATGCACCTTATTGTAAAACATAGACTACCGTTCAACCGGATTTATGTCAACTAGTTGCTATGGCATAGAAGCTTATTGACTTAGACCTGGTTTAAAGGTAGGTGTATACATTTTCTTTCCTAAGGGCTAATCTCTTCCAGCATCTTTACACACTTGAGCCAAAAACGTACTGCACAGCTCTGCACGGATTTGCAGCTGGTTTACATTGAATTACATCCAAATTGTACTCTTGACAAGATTTTATTCAATTTTCCGACTATGATATAAATCTTCGTATAATATATAGTTTCCACAAGCCCCCCATTTCTACTTCGGTAATAATATTTTTGGTTAATATAAAAAATATTGGGTGCTGAAATTAGCTGAAACATATCTACAGTATAATTAAAGTGTAGAGTATAGTTTGTCAATTTCACGAAGACGTGCTTTCCCGGAATTCCCTTTCTGCTTACGTGATTTTGCTAAACTATGTGATAGAACACTGAATTTACTAAATAATAGTAGATATATAGAAACACGCATATACAACGGGTATAGCTCTTTATTAAAATATACAGATGTTAATAAAACCAACTTTCATTCCACGTTTAGGTAGTAAAATGTAATGAAATGCACAGATTATAAAAGAAGTAAAGTTGAAAACGTGCCAGAACTACGTGTAGACATTTTTGTCTGCAGCATGACTTGGTGCTTGTGCGGGCTTAGTACCATTATCTTACAGAAAACTGATGTCGACTTGTTACTCGTAGCAAGGTGTTGCTTGCTGTTGTATTTCGTCCTTGAAGTCAGATTATTGGAAGTCCATCTCTCATCTCACCAAACATCGACACTTTAAACTGGTAAATCGTCTATTCTGAAATTGTTTGTGTTCATATAGAGAATACATCAGGTGAACCGCTAGATCGTTTGCCGGCCTTTAATATAGAATAAATCAAAATATCTACTAGATAACTATCGATTGAAATAAAGTTGCAGAGCTCTATTTATTAGAACTGACAATTGAGATTACGATATCCACCAAAAATAAACGTACTTGAAAAAAGCCCTCAAAGTGCTTTCAGCTTTAGCACCGGAGGCATCAACTGTAGCCCATAAACGTCTAAATACGGAGCTTGAGTGGTCCCGCCCGTTAATTGCGCAGACGTGTGTATCTGTGTTCAAATCCGAATCTTGACAGTTTTAATTGTCTCGTGCCAGCTCTAAATATGTTCATGTTCGTAGGGATGTTTGCCGGACATTCCGGATATCCGATTATGAGTTTGTTATGATTAGAATTTGGAGATATTTCGTTATATTTTATTTATTCGCTTATCAACAGTTGTAACAATAATACATGTTTATTAAAAATTATGCTAGTTATATTATACTATACTAGCTGTTGCTCGCGGCTCCGCCCGCGTGGAGGTCATGTTTGGGAGAAAAAGTATACAATACAAAATACTCATGCGTTTAACTTAAAAAATGACGGATTTTCATACAATCTTTCATCCCCTATTTTACCCCCTTAGAGGCGGAATTTCCAAAAATCCTGAAACATATATTTTTTATTTTAAACTAAAAGGCCAAATACTAATTTTCATGAATTTAACTTCAAAAATGACGGATTTTCATACAAGCATTCATCCCTTATTTTACCCCCTTAGGGGTGGTATATCCAAAAACCCTTCCTTAGTGGATGCCTACGTCATAAAAGGTACCTACTGTCAAAATTTCAAGTCTCTAACCCCAGCCGTTTAGGCTGTGCGTTGATCGATCAGTCAGTCAGTCAGTCAGTCAGTAAGTCAGTTTCTTCTTTTATATATACAGATACGTAATTATTAAATCGATTTGTCCAACTAATTATGATAAACATAGCTTGTAAATATATTTTTTACTTGGAACGTAGATATAGTAATTATTAAGTTGTGTATTTTATTAAGCAATAATTAAAGCCGGAAATATTTATTTAAACGAAATAAATTGTTCAATTTTCTACAAACACATATTACAATTAAATATTTGTAATTATTAAGTTGCAATCACAAATTGTTGATCACCCACTACGATAATAGGTGTTATTTATAAAATAACAAGAATAAAAAATACCACGAACCTATAATCCCACACCACTCAAAACCGAAACAAATTGAATTATAATTACAAAATACACGCACTTGTACAGTGTACACATGAATGTAAGGAAATATCTAGAGTTAACATAATAAAGACATTCATAATATCCACGCAGATAAATTTAATTTTGCGTTATGAATCCATTTTGATGGTCTCCGTATCCCGTTAGCGTAATAAAAACTAAATGCCGGTTCGTAAAACATCGTTTGTTTTTCTATTAGTCAAAATCGACGCAAGCTGTGTATTTAGTAAATAAAACGTGATAGCATTTTTTATTTGTCTTCCTTTCGTTTCAATTTTTATATTAGAAGAACGATAAACAATCGAAATAAGTAGGTCACTTAATGAAATTTTTATACTACAGACAATCGAGCAAGATGAATATTTTGAAAGGCACAAATACAATGATTACCAATTTATTGATTGGTTTAATTATCACTGTTTCACATCCTAGCGCTTAATATTAACACAACCGCATGTCAGGATTACTAAAGGCTTCTCTTTATAATTAATCTCTTAAGCGTACGTACAGCATTACTCTCTAAGCTGAACTACCAAACAAACTACGAATGTACTTACTACCAACTCGTCGCTACACCACTGGACCCCGGAGCGCCGAACCGCTCCTATCTATCCAGAACATTTACTACTCCCCACTTATATTGTAATTATTATTGTACCTGCAGCTATTTTCTAAAATACCCTCGATGTACCTTCAGTGTTTCTAATAAAAGGAAATACCCTAATACAAGTTGGTCACTTACATGGACAACAGGCCCACAAGATAAACAAATATGGGTACTTTAAAGAAAAAATGGGCCTCCGGAAATCTTGCTCACTATAGGAAAACATCAAAGTAAGTAATAAGATTACAAATGTATTTTACGTATTTTTATTATTTTTACGGTCACAATATCCTTCCATTTATCCGGTCATTCGGTTCACGCGTCCCATCCCTACTCACACTATTAACGATAATACATGGAGTAAGTGTGCGTAAAAGTGTCACACCTAAATCTTCTTGGCCGAAATTTACTATAGGTGCGTTTGAATAAGCCGTCGCGTTCGCTTTTATGTCTCTAGCTCTTAATGGACCGATTAAGGTGTACTTTTTGTATATTTAGATAATAAAGAGTGGTTATTTTGTTGGAATGTGTACTCTCTGTGTAGAGAAATAAGTATTGTTTTTGGAATAAAATATTAGAGAGTTTTAAAGTCATTTTTGGCTTATGCTTAAATCTTTTTTGCTTTTTCTGTAAATCAAGGTTAGTAAACGTGTGTAACCAATAAGTTAATTCTTCTAGTTTAACACACAAATACTAAATTATAATAAAGTCAAACTTAGAAGACTAATGAAAGCTCAGACTTCGAAACAATTACATTAAAAAAACACTTCCTAACTTTCATTGATTTCATCACGAAAAACTTTAATCTAGACAAATTTTATAATCCCAACAAGATTTTCACCTCATTTAAGATTCTTATCAGCTTTTATAACATCAAAGGCTTCTCTGTCTTGTGGCGAAATATTTACAGACTCCTCAAATATTACACCATGTGTATCAATTTCATTACCTAATTAAGGGCATGTGTTTATTTTTTAAGAAGCAATATAAATCACTCTTATCTAATCTGTTGGTAAAACGTGTAACGAGTGCTTAGCCGTAAGTCACTTGCGTAAAAGGTTAAAGGAAATTTATGGTCGACAAGCTTCGGTAATTGTGCTAACTTTTGCAGTGTCGATTTTGTGTTACTTGGTTTAAATTTTAGAATATGTCTAGTATTGACTTTAGCTAGATTTATTTGTAATAATAATATGATCTATGTGTTGTTTTGTTTTACGGTTGTTAACAGTATTTGCACCTTTTAATATTTTTTTATATCCGGAAACATCTCACTAAAATTTGATTGAAAACAGCTGAATAGGGCTGGCATTTTTATTATATTCTTAACCATGACTGTCTCGGTGGCGCAGTAATTACGCTTGCGTTACCACTGCTGTGCTGAGGTCTCGGGTTCAATCCCCGGGTCGGGTAAAGTGATATTGGATTTTTCTATTTAGAAATACTCAGTATCAGCCCGGAGTCTGGAATTGAGCCCGGTATGGCGATAGGCTCGCCCTCTATCACATTATGAGACAGGCGTGAGAGCACATGTATCTTAACCATATTTTTGACATAGGCTACAATATTTTTTTATTTATTTACTGTCTATAAAAGTAATGTCTGTTGCCCTGGTGTCTCGTAGACCTATAAAGTAAATAGAATAGGTCTCAGATAGACGAAGTAAATATCTCAACGTGCATTACAATTACGTTTAACAATAAATAACGAACCATTATTACAGCATGTTCTTTCTTGCTTAAACGTTCCTTGTTCTTGCAATACAACGGTGACTTTGGATAACTGATTTAATATATTGTATACATTTCGTTATAACAAGTTTAATAATATTAAATATTTCATCAGCAATGATGAAACAGGAGGCTCGAGCTAGTGGTATAGATACAAATCTATACCACTAGCTCGAGCCTCCTGTACTAGTAAGACAACTAGGTCCTAGTCGACCACGCCGGCCTTTTTTTTTTGTTGTCGCGGGGAAAGCGTTTTATTACTGCCGCCCGCTCCGGAGGGAAGCGGATTAAGAATAAAACGGGTATGCTGGACTAGCCGGTCTTACGACCCAGCATCCCCCTCGCACGGATGATGGCTATCCGTGCTGCCGCTGGGCCGAGTCCCTAACCCCTATATACAACCCACCCGACACTACCAGCTAAAACCCCGCGGTGGCCTTCTTCGGCGCTCCTAATCTACGTTGGTAGACTGAACGGTAGGCAGCGGCTTTGATGTGCCCTAGCATTGCAGAAGTCTATGGACGACGGTGTCTACTTACCATCAGATGGCCCGTCTGCTCGTCTGCCTATCGAGGCACTAAAAAAAACTTACTTAACCACACTCGGATCATTCGGACACCGGTGTCCAGTCAAAAACTGGCACTACTCGCCCTTATTAATTATTCTCCTTTCACGGCTGGCTACGTTGCACCACGATGACTGCTATTATATATTACATACTAATTAGATTTATAAAAGAAAAGGTCAGGTTGACAGCCTCCGTGGCGTAACGGACAAGTAGCCGGTTGTGAAATAAGAGGCCGTGGGTTCGATTCCCCCACCAAGACAAATGTTTGTGTGACAGACAGATATTTGTTTCAGGTCTAGGTGTAGGACCGTGGTCCCTCGTTGTTCCTGATACTCACAATACAGGTTTAACCTAGTGTGGGGTCATAACTATGTGTGTGACTGTTGGGTGTATTTATTTATTTACTAACTATTTATAGACCTTTCTTAAAAGAAAGAATTTCAATCTGTTTACGCCGACTAAACCTTAAGAGATACATAAACAAACTTAATAATTTTAAAAGTACCTGTGAAATGACTTTACTCTTAAAATAGACTCACAGAACCGCGCAAAACCGGAGCTAGTCACTAGTACCTACCTGAATAATAAATTAATGTTGTAATTGATTATAGGTTCATAATTTTTTATCATTAAAACATACTTTCGAACATAGTAATGATTAATGATATTTGTTTTATAATTAATAATACTGTCCATCATAATAAGCAAAATGAACTGTCAATAAATCAGATAGTGACCCACTTTTTATTAACCGACTTCAAAAAAAGGAGAAGGTTAACAATTCGTCGGAATCTTTTTTTTTATGTATGTTACCCGATTACTCGAAGACGCCTGGACCGATTCGAGAAATTCTTTTTTTGTTTAAAAGGGTATACTTCCCAGGTGGTCCCATTGGCACCAAGTCAGGATCTGATAATGAGATCTCAGCAAAATCGAGGGAAACCTTAAAAATTGATAGAGGCTCATAATTTGTTTTTCATTGAAGTCGGTGTACTTTTTATTGTTCAACAGACCCGACTAAAAATTACAGTTCACTGTTGTAATATTAACTAAATTTTCTAGTTGGGAAGCAAATGAAGATTATACAAGTAAGAAACCATATTGACACCTATTACTATTATCTTTTACTTTAACGAAGTAATGAAATCTAGATTTATCGCACTCGATTGAACATGGGTTTCTCAGCACATCTATAGAGGTGTGTATCTACAATTTTACGTAAAACACCATTATAAGCTTTTAACCAAAAGACTAAGACTGCCTCGGTGGCGCAGTGGTAATTGCGCATGCGTTACGACTGCTGTGCTGAGGTCTCGGGTTCGATCCCCGGGTCGGGTAAAGTGATATTGGGTTTTTCTATCTAGAAATTCCTCAGTATTAGCCCGGAGTCTGAAATTTGTGCCCGGTATGGCGATAGGCTCGCCCCCTATCACATTATGGGACCGAAATTCGGCGAAAAGTGGGTGTACTGGTGACACCTCTGCCTACCCCTTCGGGGATTACAGGCGTGAGCGTATATGTATGTATGTATGAGCTTTTAACCAAATTTATATGAGAACACCCTCCAAGTTATCCCTATCGAATTAAAAAGAAGCTTCAAACTCGGCCCCTTCAGCGTAGCATTCATAAAAATGTATAAGAATATATACTTTTGCATGAAGAAAAGATGAATAATGATTGCACTGAATGCAACATCAGACGCCGTATTTTTTAACTGTAGTCTATACAGACTGTTGTTAATCTTTTTAAAGAACAACGTTGTTGCTTAACAATGTGTTTTTGGACAATAAACAGTTTACTTACTTAACAGTACCTATCGCATAGTTTCAGCTAAAGTCACACTTAACTATTGCGACTCTGTTCAAAAAATAGAAACCAATTCTGATTATTGCTAAAACATCCCGTAGACCTAATATTTGACTATTATATATTAAACACTGTCCCACTGCTGGGCTCGTGGACGCACGCTGGACTAAAGCGGGTCGGTACTTCACATACATACGAAGTTCTTATGAGATTTCTCAGGTATGCAGGTTTCCTCACGATGTTTTCCTTCACCGTTAAAGCAAGCGATAATTACAAGAATGAATACACACGAAAACTTTAGAGAAGTCAGAGGTGTATGCCTTTAAGGCTGGTCACTGACTGACTGTCAGGACGAAATCGTATGGATTTCGTCTTGACAGTCTGTACCGCAATCAACTAGGCTATCGCTGCTGTGACTATGTTTTGTTTTTTGACACTAGTCATATTATACTGGACTACGATTGGTACAACACGGCCTATGATACAGTCATTTTAATCAGCAAAGTATATTTTATTGTGTGTATTTTATATCTAATAAAAAAATATTTTTTATTAATGTCACATTTACAGAAAATCTTCAAGTAACTTTTTATGCCGTGGGAAAACCGCAAGCCATCAATCGAACACACATTTGTCTTATAAAACGATCACATCTCAGAAGCACAACCGTTATGCCTTGCGCAACCGATAAATCTAACAATCCGACATTTATTTAATAAGCTTAGAAGATTTACTCTTGATCGAGCATTGAATTTAATCGGGACTGGCTCGAGACTTTATTGCTTGCTATTTGTTCCGTGGAAAAATTGTTTCGAAATTATTGCTTCGACTTTCTAATTGGATGATTTCATTTGGAGCCACATTCGTTCTGATATAGTCTGCAGGGAGTTCGGTCTATTAGTGGGTGATATCTCATAGGAATCTGACATGAATTAGTACCACTGTATGACTCGGTGGCGTAATTGTAATTCCGGTTCGACTGGTGTGCCGAGGTCTCAAGTTCAATCCCCGGGTCGGGTAAAAGTGAAATTGGGTTTTCCTATCACAAAATACTCAGTATCAGCCCGAAGTCTGGAACTGTACATGGTATGACGATTTGTTTGTTATATAATCACATCATGGGACGGTAATACGCTCGGCTAAATGTGGGTGTACTGGTTACACCTATGCCAATATCCCCAGGGATTACAGGCGTGAGATGATGAAAATTGTCTACACTTTTGTGTTTACAATATATACATTTCAAAGTTGGAAGTGAGTGAAGACAACAGATTGACATCAAGCAGATCTCAATTTTACGCTGATAAGGTAAATAATTAATTATAGACATGTATTAAATTCCTAAACACACCAAGCTCTCCTTGCAAATAACTTGTCACAGAACCAGTCACCCATCCAATTAGATAATAATTCAAACGCTGTTAAATGCACTTGATTTAATGAATAGAATCGACTGAATACAATTTGAATAGCATTGAATGGAGGCGAAAGCGATACTAACATGTTTTTGACGCTAATTATTCGCCCATAGAAATCATGCTTTAAATTAGTGTTTGCTATGTAAGACCCAATGCAATTTTAGTTTAACTCAGTGTAACAACACGGTGTCGCAAGTTTGCTGGTGCTTTCTACGTTTTGTGTAATAATATGCACCTAATTATTAAATTCGAGTTTAGTTTTAATGAGAGCCCGTCTATATCTCCCGAGGTTGGCATGCTAATAAGGGTAATTGGTAAGTTATGTCCACGACCATAAATACCTACAATACATGAAAAATCATTGGTCTATTGTCTTCAATGGGAAGAAAGGTAAATGAAAACCAGGGCATTTGACCCCCCGGAAATCTCACTAACGATACGGAATAATTGAGAAGATTAAGGGCATTGTAACCTTCTTGGAGCCTTTATGGTAGGCAGCGACTTTGTTGTGCCCTGGCATTGCAGAGGTCTATGGGCGTTCTAGTTACCACCAGGTCGCCCGTCTGCTCGTCTGCCTATACATGCAGTAAAAGAAAAAAAAGAAACTGATTCCCGACTCCTGACTAACCATACGAAAAGCAATAGTTGTTAATTCAAGTTCATTTTGTGTTCATTCCATATTGTGACAGTGGCTACCGCCGTAACTGAGACGGATTCCAATCTTAGTCATCTCATGTCTTGGGAACCAATTCAAACCGGTTTCACAGCCTGTATGCTGTACGGTGACAGTGACCAAGGACATTTTAGTTGGTTTCTTCTTTTTTAAAGTAAAGGCTGTGGTAAACAACTTAATTAGTCAGCTGATGGAAACTAATATCCACCGCTCGTACGGCAAAGGAAGAAACAGGAGATGATAATCAGGACAAGAAGCAGGGAAGAGAGGGGAGAGATTGAAAGGAAGAAGAAGAATGAATTTGGAAGCGAAAAGTGTAATCCCTAGCCTAGTTAATCTACAGGTATTTCACTAAAAGATGTCGACTTGAAGAAGGTAGAAAGCAACTCTGGGCTTGTTTTCGTCATTAATTTTATACATACTTATTTTTAATCACTCACAACAGCATAGTTTTAGCGAGAAACGGAGTATTTATCGGCAGTTTACACAATATTTTGATGGCACTGTAATCATTATGAGCTGCAGTGTAGTGGCTGCCATTCCAAAGTTTATTGCCCGTTCTTCTCGAGCGAAACTGGCGGTAGAGTAAAAACGATTGACAGAATCTAAATAACGAAAACATTTCATGGATCCAATAAATATTTGATTTTGATTTTGCTAGGATAAGTAAGTGAACTTAACTGAAATACTATCGCCCATAATCTGGGATTCAACTCCCATCTACTGGACTCCATCTAGCATATTACCACGAGTTATTATTTTCCAAACACTTTCCAATTAAATCGCCTCCGTATCTCTAATGACGAAATAAAACGTCGTGAGGAAACGCGTAGGTCATTGACACGTGTTATTTTTGAACGACACAGTGACACTTATAACATCTCAAACGGTTTTAGTAACACTTTATTCGAATCGATGATCGGTCGGTCGTGTGAAGTTCTTCCATCGGTACTATGGATGCAATTAGTTCAAGAGCACCTTTGAAAGATTCCAACGTATAAGCATAACTATATGCAGTGCTAGCTGTTGCTCGCGGATCAGCCCGCGTGGAGTTCATGTTTGGCAGAAAAATAATACAATAGAAAATATCAATTTTCATGCCTTTAACTTCAAAAATGACGGATTTTCATAAAAACTTTCATCCCCTATTTTACCCCCTTAGGGGTGGTATTACCAAAAACCCTTCCTTAGTGAATGCCTACGACAAAAAAGGTAAGGTAAAACCTACTGTCAAAATTTCAAGTCTCTAACCCCAGCCGTTTAGGTTGTGCGTTGATATATAAGTCAGTTTCTTCTTTTATATATACAGATAAGCTATATTCTATATATAGCTGCTATTGGGTACAATGGGTACACCGTGGCGCACCAGGCCAGTAGCCGGCTGTGAAATGAGAGGTTGTGAGTTCGATTCCCGCACCTAGACAAATGTTTGTGTGACAGACAGATATTTGTTTCGGGTCTGGGTGTTGTAGGACCGTACTCCCTCGTAGTTCTTGATACCCACGATATAGGTATTACCAAATGTGAGGTCAGAACTATATGTGTGACTGTTGGGTGTATTTATTATTAAATAAATTAGAATCAGGTTGCCATATTATAATTATGACAGTAATTTAGAAAAAATATTCGTCATATTTTTGAAGTAAATATTTATTGAATTTACTTAATTATTTTCTTCAAAGTTATTAAGGCTTTCTTTTCCATCTTTATAACAGCTATAAGTGTTTCCTCTATTCAAACGAATGTTTTCATCACAGTAATAGTTCTTATGCAACGTCTTCCGTGCTCTTCACACACCATCATTTTGATATCTCCGTCTCATCCCACTAAACAAAGATTCACGCTGATCGATTAGTGTTTTTAATCGGATTTCGGTTGATCTTATATTTTATAAATATCAGATTTTATGGTTATAAGTATTTGGTGTTTTGTTACGTTATTCATCTAATGGATAGGCGGAAAAAAATGATTTATTTCCCTCCTACAATTGAATTAAAATCTTTTAAGCTTTGTTGGATAGTTATTTAATCGAGAAGCGTTGTTCCAAAAACGATATATAAATCTTATTTTAATAATATAAATCATGAATATATTTCTAATAACAAATTATATTGTATCTCTAAAAGTACAATAAAACCTTTTAAATTAAGAACTTATTAGTATATACGAAGATTGTAAAGATTTGTAAAGGTATTAGAAATTTAAGCATGCGAAGTGACTTTTCTAATAATCTTATAGATTTAGTCGTATTAAGTTGGTCATGTCAAGAAATAGAAAAGATAAATATAAGAAAGTTCTTTCTATTCATTATTAATATTTTTAAAATATACTATTTTCTGTACTTTTACACCTCTGCCTACCCCTTCGGGGATTACAGGCGTGAGTGTATATGTACTATTTTCATTACCGTGTAAGGTACAAATGGTTGAATTATTTATTAAAAAAAATGTGTTAAACAATTTAGACTGTAACCACGAATTCACGCCTGTGATTATTGTCACGGGCTGAAATTTGCATACAAAACTGTGCGAAAAATATCATTTTGGAACATTTCGGAGACCCAAATCACTATAATATATTACGTGCATTTAATAATAAATAAATACCACCCAGATTAAGATACGAGTCTTGTGTTGTGGGTATCATGGACTACAAGAGACTTTTTGGTCTCACAACACCCAGAGCCCGGACACAAATATCTGTCTGTCACACAAACATTTGTCCCGGTGTGGGATTCGAACCAACGGCCTCTCGTTTCACAGCCGACTACTCGCCAACTGCGCCACGGAGGCTGTGAAGAGTAAAAGAGTTAATAAAAGTAAAATTCACTACATTAATAGAAGCCGGTAAACGAGCAAGTGGATCTAAGTTATTTCTACCATAAACATGTTAAATACCAGAATAAACATGGATGGGTTACCGAATGCCGTGTCCTATGGCGCAGTAGCTGTGGGTTCGATTCCCACACCGGAACAAATGTTTGTGTTGTGTCGGGTCTGGGTGTTGCGAGACCGAAAGCCTCTTGTAGTCTCTGATACCCACGACACAAGAGTGGTATCTGAGTGTGGGATTGGGGTTGTGTTAAAAAAAGGGAAAAAGAGGACGATGAAGACCTTTGGAACTCTCATTTAATAATACACTCAATAGTCACACATAAAGTCCTGACCCCACATTGATTCAAACCTGTATCGTGGGTATCATCAACTACGAGGGACCACGGTCCCACAATACTCAAACCCAAAGTAAATACAAACATTTGTCTGTGCGAGAATTGAACTCGCGGCCTCTCGTTTCACAGCCGGCTACTTGCCCGCTGTGCCATCATTACAACATACTATGTAGAACTCAAACTGTTTTCATGTTGTTTTTCTATGAGACCATAGTAAAAACTCGGTCAAACAGGTGATATAATGTACTACGTGAATATTGCCACGATTATTAATACAGAGAACTCTTATTAAAATCTATTAACTTTACTGCCTTAACATTGTCCGTCACTTTGAAACTTTTAATGATGTACCTAGTGTATCATGCAGTATCTTTAATTTTTTTTATTTGAAAATCGAAATTGAAGTTTTGCGATGACAAACCTTTAATTCTTTAAAAATAAAAATCATTGTTATTCTGAAAGAAGGAAAATATATAATCAATTCATAATGGTTTCTTATGTTTACGCGAATTTTATACATTGTAATAAAACGACCTCAAGACATTGTAAGATCTTTCTACGTAGATCGGACTACAACAAATAAAAATTAAATATCAACTATATGGAGGGTAGAAACATTGCACTATACTTTCGTGACGACATACAACTCAGTCTCCCCCGTGACCATGAAGGCTGTAAAGCCTTCGAAACGTCGGGTTAAAAAAGTAAAATAAACCGCAATAGAATCCGTAAATTTCGTTTTATTACAATAAAACCAATTCCTTTGTCGTAAATGTAGCTGACTAATTTCAAATTTAACAATCTAATTAAGATATCGAGTTGGGCCCGGAACGAAATTTAAATATTTGGACGAATGCTTCTTGCGATAGTATTTGAATATTTAAAATGCGAATTCAAAATTCTTTGTAAAGTTTCAAACGAAATACCAAGTGGTCGTTTATAGTTTAATCTTTGACTCACTTTCACTAAAAATAACTACCTACATATATATACACTCAGGCCTGTAATCCCCAAAAGGGGTAGGTAGAGGTTTAACCAGTATACCCTCTTTTCGCGCGAATTTCGGTCCCATAATTTGATAGGGGCGAGTAACTACATATAAGCAAACTTAGCAGTAGTCGCAGAGATCCAAATCGTCAAAAAATAATAAGGAATAATAAAGAATTGTCAAACGACTTGTGCTATATTTAGTTTCAAATTGTTAAATCTATCGGAAAATTATGTAACAACAGTACTTCCAAGAATTTCCTACGAAAAATATTTACATTTCGTAATCCAGCGAAGTTTTTTACACAATACAAAAAGCCAGTACACCTATAAAAGATAAATGAACCGTGAAAAAATAAAAGTTATCAACAAAAACTTTAAAGGTGTCGAACTTGCGACGACATTTTTAATAGAACAACATTTATTTTGAAATACTATTAAGTAATGAATAAAATTTTAGTGGTGTGCTGTCTCATCTTCTAGTATTGGTGTTTAATAAGGAATTTCGTATGTGTAATGGAGCAGTATAACCTGTTTTGGTACTCATGAATGAGCTTGCTCGACGGGAGTATTAAAAAAAATCAACGAGCACTGGGCAATTCGTTCTGCATTTCGTAAGATAAGGAAAATTGCTACTCTACAACGTGACAATGGTTCTAGCAAAGTAGTTGTTCATATACTGTATGACTATTAGTTTTTATCGGAGGTTTAGAGTTGGGGTACAATGTTTTTTTATCCTAGCACGGCAAAGTGGTAAGCGCAGTGTCGTCCAATTATAGTATAAAATAGCGATTGCCAATAATTTATCCCCAGCTACCATCATGGCGGCCTTCTGAGTACTCTGACACTAGACCCTCGACCGCTTCTTCACCTTCTTGCCCATGGCGAAGTGTGAAGTAGCAGGCCGGCATGATTGTGTTGAGTAGCGGGGGATAGATTGTTTCTCGCTACTCGATACTCTACTGTGGTCACTTTGCCGTGCTAAGAAAAAAAAATAGAATATTTTCCATAAAAATGATTTTGACCATTCAAATTCTGTTTGCTTATAATATATCCTCTAATTAGATCCACAATTTACCAAACATTTTAAATCTGGCGCTATCCTAGATTATTAAAACACATTACGGTACCGAAGCTGAAACTCAAACTGGGTTATACAGAAATAAACCGCGGAAACCGACAAATTATGAGTTTTGATGGAACGCCGCGCCCGGCCCACTTATACCGGATATTGTATATTTTTATGGCTATTCGAACATAGGAATGAATGAATGGAATCGGGGAATACACAAATATTTATGAATGGTAGATAATGTGTAGTTTCCTTAAGGTTTTATTGATTAGGACACTGAAATTGATCCTAATTGATATAAGCAGACTGTATTTCTAATAGTTCTTGTATTTAATAAGAAGTTCTTGGAGGAGCTTTCAAGAGTGGAAATAGATATTCAACTTTTTGGATGTTAAATAACTTTAGAACATTGGAATGTTTGTAACATTTGCTTTGAAACAACTTAGAATTAAAATAAAAAAATATGCATATACAAATATAGATAATATACTCACATGCCAATTCCACAACAGCTGGTTGACTCCTTATGTCCCCTCGACTGCTCCAGGCGTAGCATGTGCAGGTGAACCTGTCTTCACCGAAGTATTCATCCAACTGATCTCTAGTCACATTACATTCCGCCTCTACAATCCTCACACCACTTTGAGGATCCACGAACTCAAATTGAGTGCTAGCAACCGAACGTATGTCATTGCACTTAAAATAAACCTGCAGAGCATTCGCCGCACGACATCTTAATGCAGCCGGTTTATTTCTAACCACGAATGCGTGTTGCGGCTCTAATAAGAATATAGGCAAATCATCCGTTGAACTTTGAAGGAGATGGTCTCCAGATAAAGAAGGTAGTTCATCCGCATCGTCTCTATTTTCATGTTCATCTTCTTTGTGGGATTCGTGGTCGTAGTCTTCTTCTAGATAATCCCTGTGGGGTGGGGGATGGTTCTTTTCTGAGTTATATGGATCTAAAGCTTCCACTCCAGCTGGATGGGCATATTCTGGTCGTAAAGGTATCGGTGGTGTTGGCAATGTTGTAGTGTGATCGGGTTCTGTCGAGTTTGATACATCTGAAACAAAGGATTATAATAAATACAGATGTCTCATTACTTGTAGTTTAAACCTTATGATGGATGAAAATGTCAAACAAATAAATATTCGTCATTAGATGGCCTGTGTTCATTTCATTAGAGAAAATGTAATAAATTGAACACTATTCTTGGAATACTTTAACTTGCATGAATGTCAACCGAGATAAAGTACATCCATTTGGGACTGCATCAACATTTCTCAAGTGACTCAATGACAAACAAACTCCATACGCTTTATGATTTATGACATCAGTCGGATTTCCTGCTTAACGATTGACTTCGCAGTTCTGTGAAAACTTCAGAAACATGATACAAACATTAATGATGTCAATAACCATCGCGTCTTATTGTGAACGATTTATTTCTGTGTCTACACTAATAAATAGCATCTGTCATAACACGCACCCTCGGTGTTCAGTCCGATTTTATCTCCACCTGGTTGTGAAGTCACACCTACGGCACGCGAAACAGGGCTTTTAGGATATTGAGAGCCCCATTTATATTAGAATATTTTGTCGAAAATAGATGTTCAACTTTTGTAATAGAGTCTAAATTTGCATGTCACGGTTGTTTGATATTTTTGAGATTTGCTATCAACACGTCAGCAGACAAAACTAGTACGTTGACAGTATTAGAATCACAACTAAAATAACCGCGAGTGGCCGGGTGGAGCGTGGTTAACTTAATTAGTTTCACTTCCGTTCGGTTTACATCTATTTCCGTTTTCGTGGGGACCGATATTTCCCTTCTCGGATCTATTTTTCCTTAATGGGATTTGTTTCGTGCCGTTTTTCCGCTCGACGGCGGTTAACGGACGCCATGTTGGAATCATTAAAATTCCAATTTAGTGCAAGAATTCTCAGGTGTTGCCGGCCGATGTATTAATCAGGGTTTCAATGAAATACGGACGAATAAATAATGAGACGTAATTTGAACGGAATGGTGGTATTATTGTTCCTAATATTAATACAATTCAAGTGAAATATTTAAAAAATATTATTTTCTTTTTTGCCCGTTACAATATTGAAGTATTGAATGTAGAATGTAGTTCGAATAATTCTGACATTTCACATCCAGATTATAACTTCACAAAATTACCTATGCAGACAATTTCAATATTGGAATCATTTCAAAAACAGATCCTCTTGCTCAATGACAGCTCATCAAACAAAACCAATTAGAACACACATAGAAAATCCATCCGAGCAACAAATTAAAAATCCAAAGCGAAAACCACTCAATTACAACTTATGTCACGGCACGATCTTCGACCTGTCACATGGTCATTTATTACATGAGTTCCATGAGTGTATTGACAATGACCACGGGTCGAAAATGATTGTCCGATTTGTTTATTTCTCACGGGCCTTACCATTCGGCTTAGCTCTAATTGGATTTCGATCGTATTGATTGATAGATTTTTAATAACGGTTCTAATGTGAGTAGCATTTTGTTGTTGATTCAAGTATGCTACGTTAAAGGATGGTGAAAGCAATTAGACGCTGGTATCAGCAGATCGTGTAATTGAATCAAGCTGTCAGCTTAAATCCCCGTTTGAAATCTAAAATTATTTCTAGGGATGCATCAAAAAACGGGTTAGTATCATTAGATATGTATGTGGCAGAATTCAACATTAGGATATTTATAAAATGAGACAGATTTCCTTGGCATTGTAAATGTTTAAGAGTATTGGTGATCACTTATCCAAGAGCTGACCCATTTACCCCTTTGCTTATGTTGATTCCTAAAAATTATTAATGTGATTATTTTGAACGTTCGTATATTAATCATTGATTACTATTTCTTTCAACTTTTTGGTATCAATTAAGATAAGTCATAAAATAGAACATTTTATATGAACGTGTCAATCTAGATAATCATCAGATCGTAGTTAATCTGCCATTTAATTTATAACACATTATCGATAACATAAATATTTGAGCAAGTAATGACTTGTCTTGTACTTACAGCTTGTCATGTCTTAAGGCGTTTAAGGAGATTTTAAAAGCGTTTTAATTGACACTTACATATATAGCAGCCGTCAATAAGACCTCTCTTAAAATAAACACAAGTTTCTCTTATATGTTTATTTTAACAACTCCACTGATAGATTTTATTTTAATTATTCTGTCAATCTTCAAGACAAACATTTATACAAATGTTACACAGGTTTAGAATTAGACAAAAAGATAATAATATGGTGACTAGCATATTGCTACGCCAAAAAATAGCATCTTGCATCTAGACGAATATGTTAAGCCGTCGAATGCAATTGCAAAATTGCATATACCTTACCGAAGAAGCTGAGAAAATATATTTTTTTCTCCATTGTTTTATAAATTGGTTTCTGTTTTTTAGCATTATACTGGCTTTATGACAGGATTCGTCTTCCAACTTAGACGATTCTGATTATATTTATTAGTGGAAGCATAGGTCCTAATGTATCTATTACGTCAAGTTCGTTTTGGGACCTTCTAACTAGTGCCTCTGATCTGACACATGTATCTGTGACCAATGTATCTCTGTGGTTTTCAAGTAACGTGGCCAGACCACAAAGATTTGGCTTTACACAATAATGCCATAAAAAATATAGACCTATAGTTATATCAAAAACATTTAATCATTTTGTATGGAGACGCTTAAGTCGTTGATAATATGTCGGTTAATATGGCATTAACACGTCACGATATGCGATATGCAAATGATATTGATTTTAAAAGTTGAGTACTTAAACCCGTTTTAATAAGCGTATCCTAAGTGATGTCACGCATCGCTTGTAAATTACAAATAAAAGACCGTTAGGCTTGTAGAAAGTTACCAGATCAATCAATGTTCAGTTTGCTTTCGAAAACTTACGTACATAACTCATTTGTTTTAATGGAAGAGGTATATTGATTTCTGTCAAGAGTGCACGTTAGTGTGTAAATTTGTATTTTTTGCTAGTGCCAAAGGTGAAATTGCTGAAGGTTGAATGTAATAGTCTAGGCAAAGATTATTGCCAATACCTACGATAACGACACACCTATTTCGTCTTTTTACATTCATAAGGTTGTGAGGTGGTGCTTCTATAATATTGTTAATGTAGGGTGTGGACTACATTTTATTATAAGGCTGGCAAACGAGTAATGCTGATGATGAGCTGTTACTACTTCTTATTTTTTTCATATTCCTACAGATGAAAAAATATTTGATAGGTATCAAAAGTCAATAAATGAAACAAAATTATGATAATCATATCAGCAACTTACCCAACGCATGTTATGAACCAAATAAGGGATGAAGACTGCAAAAATTTATTGAGTATTCGGCTATCTTACCGTATCAAACGCGACAGCAAAACTACTAATTCAATTTAAATTAACGAATTATTTACGTTTCATGTAGATAAAGCTACAATTCTAAATGTTTAGTACCTATAGCAAAGCGTTAATTAAAGATAAAAGCAAAGTTGTAATTGTTATTAATTGTTAGCATTGGTAATGTCAGCTGAATAGTCAATATATATTCAAGACTAGGCAAACATTAGCCGACTGTCAGAAAAATGGAGTATAAAATGGACAGGTGCAGTAATGAATGACGCAAATATGGCTTCAACTGGAAAGGTAGAAGAGCAAAATAACCAAAATTATAGTAAACAAATAATAATAAGGATGTAAATCAATGTTAATTAGTTCCTATTAACCAGAAGTGATTCATAACAAACTTGCATTCCGTGCGAGTCTCAACACCGGATCGTAGTAGATTAACTGTTTTCTTAGTTTTAAAATACCTTGGCGACGAATAACATAATTAATGAAGATGGAAAAATGCCTTATCTTCTGTGGAAGATATGCTCCCGCTGATTGATGCCCAGATTCCTCGCGGCGGCCGTTAAGATCTAAAAACAAACTGAAAACGAATTCGGCTTGGGTAAATTAGTTTGCTGTTTGTAAAAGACCGCGTGATCTTTTAAAAATGAATGTTAATAAATTATTTCTCTGGGGGACAAAAGTAATCTTTATATGTCCGAATCACTTGAAAAAAAAACAGTATCTTTTTTTAAACGTTGAGTTTAACAAATTCATAAATTAATGTTGATACCTGGGAAACCAGTTTGACTTTGAACTTTGAATTGGAATAAAGTATTTTTTTAAAGATCTTAGAGTAAACCAAATGAACCAAGCCTTAGTATTACTATGGGTAAAAAGTATAATGGTCTTGGAAACAGCCTCCCTTTGGCCTGCTTCCCCATAGCTTATATTCTTATCCTCAAAAGTAGGCCACCCTCATCTCTAGTATCGTTGTAGGTGGCAGCCTCCGTGGCGCAGCAGGCGAGTAGCTGGCTGTGAAATGAGAGGCCGTGGGTTCGATTCCCACACCGGGACAAATGTTTATGTGATAAACAGTTATTTGTGTCCGGGGTCTGGGCGTTGTGAGACCGTGCGTCCACAACACAAGACTCGTATCTTACTCTGGGATCGGGGCTATGAGTGTGACTGTTGGGGGTTATGTATTTATTAAAAGGTATCCAATTTTTGGAGGTGATGGATTACTGTCAAATGAATAATTCGGTCTTATACAATAAGATACTCCTCCAGGTGCCTCTAATCCTATCTCGACTCATTATATTCCATTTCAAAGGTGACCAATAGATCACCGCTCATTGGTCCGGTATCCAAATAATTAAGGGCTCGGGTAGACAGTACAGTACGACCAATATTGATGACATTACTTAGTCAACGTCCACTCTCGGAATGTGAACTATTTTATCCTGAACATTTTATTGAAACTTCGGATAGCTTTGTTGTTTCGTGATTTATGTGTGGAGCAAATTGAATCACTCGGTACGTCCAGAATGGGCATCGTTATCATATAATGGGTAGTTCATTTGTAATTGTAAGGTACAACATTGTAGCCAAATCGTGATCTGTGACTATAGTTATTTTTTCTTTAGGAACGTGACTGTTTTATACTGGCCAGGATGTTGTAAGACTTCCATAAATTAATGCTGCTGGATTTGTTATAGCATAGTCAAGCAAACAAGCATATAATTCACCTGATGGTAAGTGGTATCTATCGTTATGAACATATTCAACACCAGAAGTAACAAGGGTACGTTTCGATGGTAATGTGTATGGTCTGATTATGAAGCGCTATAGTAAGCTGTTACGTCGGTTTTCTGTGACTATCCATGATTTAGACAAACTGTCCACAGTGTGGTTCTATCACTTGAGTTTTAGCAGTACATTTACAGCTGGTCGGTTTAATTTTGATTAGATTTCTATTTGAGTTTTTAACACTGGAGATTATTTAAAAATTATTTTATGAAATTCAATAGATGTCTTTAAATATAAGGAAATAGTAGAATTCAGCGACATATTTATTCTGAAATTATATCGGCAACTAAATTAGCCTCCTGATATTTTTACTTTATTTAATACTAGATCTATGTTTGATGAAAACAATGCACAAATTTGGATACTAGAAGTAAGTCTTAGCAAGTTATGCTAACCGAGGAAAGGATTTTATCAAAATCTCAGTATATCTCGCTGTGTTCGCTCGGGTTAGTAGGTTATCGGGCAGAGATAGTACGCGCCATCGCGGTTCCAATAGCGCCCGCGATAACGTCAATAACTTTACTTCGAAAAGTGATTTTAAGGAGTTGTTGAAATAGAAGGGATAGAGAATTCCTGGCCAGTTTTGGTATATCGCAATTACCATTGGCGAAACTGGGAGAGTACCTGATTCATATTTGTATAAAAATAGAAGAAAGAGTGTGCAGCGGTCAGCCAGTGTTACTCTGTCGATTATTGACAGCCTCTGTAACGCAGCGGGCGAGTAGCCGGCTGTGAAACGGGAGGCCGTGGGTTTGATTCCCGCACCGATAAAAATGTTTGTGTGATAGACAGTTATTTGTTTCGGATCTGGGTGTTGTAGGACCGTAGTCCCTCGTAGTTCTTGATGCTCACAACACAAGACTCGTATCTTAGTGTGGGGTTGGGGCTATGCGTGTGACTGTGAATTTAAATCTTTTGTTTATTATGTAATCTATTTCATTAAAACCTCATTCTTATATAATGGGTTTAGCCTTAGTACCAATGCAATTTGTCTAACTATTTAAAATGTATATAAATACATAAAATTTGGTAAATTAACCGAAACACGACCTGTGAGCATGCAGTCTAAAGCTTTCGAAAGTCAGGTTTAAAAATATATTTTATTTTTAACACATTCACATTGAAATAAAATTACGAACTTAACCGCGATTAAATTCGTAATTTTATTTCAATGTGTGATATTCGCGTGAACATAACATTATGTGAACGTTTACATCACAACTAAAACTAGAAGAAAACCATATTATTTTATCACATTACAGACATACCACACTATGTTGAAGTTACAGGGCATCCGTCAGTTTTGGAGTGGCCAGATAAGCATAGAGTTCACGAGCTTATAAATCAAGAGCGAGCCCTGATATTCTTGTACGTGTAATAAAACATTTCTAGGTTACATTTGCATGTGTCGTGAATAGGGTTGGCAGTATTATGAAAATTTTATTGAATAACAAAAATTAGTTTGCTGATGTGATATGTATACTGCCTAGATATTATTTACAGCTGGTAGTGGGATATTCATATCCGCCCGGATAGCTACCACCGTACACAGGGTGAAAAACCCGCCATAGTAGCACACGCATATTTCTCGCGGTATCAGCCAATGTACATCTGGTTTTTGACGGGGTCTAGAGTTGGGGTACGAGTTAGACCCTTGACCTTCACCTTCTTGCCCATGGCGTACTGTGAAGAAGCAGGCCAGCATGATGGTGTTAAGTAGCGAGGAATAGATTGTCTCTCGCTACTTGATACTCTAATTGGACGGCACTGCGCATACCATCAGGTGCAGTGTGGTCACTTCGCCGTGACAGGATATTTTTTTTATTAAATAAAGTATTGGTAGTAGAAGGGATTCGGGCCTCTAGAATTATCACTTACTGAACGAAATGCAATATCAAGTTGTTAATTCATATCTATTTTGTCACAAGTCATTTAAAAAAGACTAGTTACTTAAGATTCAATTTTCCAATAATTTGAGATTAGAACTCCTAATATATCTGTGGTGTTACTAAGCGTATATATAGCTAAAATTATTACAACTAATATATAACAAGTTAAACTACATCGATTCCTTAATTTTAATACCTCCAGAAAACGAATGAGCCGGTAGTTTCTTTTAGTGCCTCGATAGGCAGACGAGCAGACGGGCCACCTGATGGTAAGTAGTCACCGCCGCCCATAGACCTCTGCAATGCCAGGGCACAGCAAAGCCGCTGCCTACCGTTAATGGATGGCAATTCATCTTATTCCGTCTCAAATTTCGTGGAAGTTTACACACATACACTCACGCCTGTGATCTTCGAAAGGGTAGGCAGAGGTGTAACCAGTACACCCACTTTTCCCCAAATTTCGGTCCCATAATGTGATAGGGGGCGAACCTATCGCCATACCGGGCAAAGATTCCAGACTCCGGGCTAATACGTGAAAGTTTAATTACACAATATTTCGCTTCATATCTCCGGGCATAGACATTTATATAAATAATGTTAAGATCTCGGAAAATACCAGAATAAATATCATACACGACATTAATTACTTAATTATTAGTTTTTGAGCTTTCGAACGCTTTCAAAGTCACGATATATCAATAAAGTTTGTAAGAGTATGCAATTTTTACAAAATAGGTACATACAATACAAAAATAAACTTAAAAATATTTTGATTGATTAATTAACAATAGTTTTTGCTTTGCGACTTTTATCACAATGTAATATAGACTATAACTCAGTACTGTTATAGTCTATATTACATTGTAGGTTTCTATTTTTGAAACAATTTTCAGAATCAGATTGGTCATGAATGGGATTACTTTATAAATTAATCACAAGCTCACAATCTTTACTAATTTAAAAATAATGTGGACTAATATGTGTATTTAAGAAGAAACTATAAAAATGATTAGGTCTATTTATAGCTCAAATGAATTTAAAACAAAATCCTATTTAATAATAAAATTATTTAAAAAGATCTCATTTGATGCGAAGAGGTTCATAAAAAGACATATATCGAGTTAAACCATCTAAATTATGCTTTTAAACTACTCTATAAATAAGAACGCCGGATATGGCAGCCCTAAACTCAACTTTACTTGCAAATGCACTTAGCAGTTAGCGCACTGGGACGACAAAAAGACGCACACGAATTATTTAACGCACACGTGGGCGATTCGCTTGTCTCCTGAACACGTGCTATTAAAGCATTTCTGTAAAGAGCATCATCATGTAGAAATCATTTTTTTTTATTTTTAACACCTAACTTTCACACATATAGTTCTGACCCCACACTAAAACCTGTATCGTGGGTATCAGGAACCACGAGGGACTACGGTCCCACAACATCCAGACCCGAAACAAATATCTCTGTCAAACAAACATTTGTCTTGGTGCGGGATTCAAACCCACGGCCTCTCATTTCACAGCTGGCTACTCGCCCGTTGCGCCACGGAGGCTGTCCAATATTTAAAAACATACAAAAATATCTATGGTCACCTTAATGGTAACCCATAGAAAAATAAAAAACTCATAAAAGTTATAAAAACGAATTATAGTAAAAGTAATTTAAAAAACAACAATAATCGATCAACTATTATATGCATGCTAATGAAATATTTTTTTCATTAGCATGCTCGTAGGTTTACTAAAAAAACATTAATATTGTGAGTTGGATAATTTTCATCAATAAAAGCTATGGTAAAAAAAAGTGCGAGAAAATGACTCTCGTGTCGCGCCAAGTATGATTTGTTTATCTTTTTTACTTATCACGTCAAAATCCAATCTATATTTGTTTTGAATACATATACGCCTGTAATCTCCGAAGGGGTAGGCAGTGGTGTAACCAGTACACCCACTTATAGCCGAATATATTACGGTCCAATGTGATAAGGGGCGAGCATATCGCCATACCTGACTCCCGACGCGACCCGGGGTTCGAACCTGAGACCTCAATACAGCAGTCGTAACGCATGCGCAATTACAACTGCGCCACCGCGGCAGTTTTAAATGGTTTTGTATTTAGCATTTTCATTTTACCAGTGTTAGCCTAACATTATAATAATTATAGACAATGGCCTCTATTTTTAAGTAAAAAAGGAATCCAAAATTCCAAGTGATAACTCAGAATTATTTTCTTTTATTAACTCCTTTTAATCCGACTTCATTTTAGAAGCAAATATGTTCGAGTTATACTTAAAGAATACACTTTTAGGATGTATGCACATTGTACACCTTTCTTTCCTATCATTTAGAAAGGTTCATCCGGTTTAATTCTTTGCGGACGCAGGTGTGATATGGGCCACATTTTGGCCTTTTTATTCGACTAACACTAAAAGGTTACTTGAAAATATAATACTACGCTGTGAAAAAGTAATGCCTTTTGATTTGATACTACATTGTCAAAACTATACGATTATGACAAAACCGTTTTAACGTGTTTAATATAAAATCTAACCAACATGAAGATAGAATAGCAGCGATAGCCTAGTTGGTTGCGGTACGGACTGCCAAGACGAAAGTCGTAGGTTCGAAACCCAAGTGGCATACACCTCTGACTTTTCTAAAGTTATGTGTGTATTAAAATGTTAATTATCGCTTGCTTTAACGATGAAGGTAAACATCGTGAGGAAACCTGCATATCTGAGATTTTTCCGAAGGCATGAGAAGTCTGCCAACCCGCATTAGGCCAGCGTGGTGGACTAAGGCCTAACCCCTCTCATTAGTAGAGAAGGCCCGTGCCCAGCAGTGGGACAATGTTTAATACAGGGCTAGTATTATTATTATTATTTAACATGAAGATAGACCAGTGAATTGAGGATGGCAACGTATATACATCATTTGGTAAGGTTTCTTATAATAATTTTCTTGTTATTTAATGCACTGACTTGTCATATAATCATGTCGGCACTTATATGTACATAGTATAAAGGGGTGACTGCCTCGGTGGCGCAGTTGTAATTGCGCGAGCGTTACGAATGCTGTGCTGAGGTCTCGGGTTCGATCCCCGGGTCGGGTAAAAATATTGGGTTTTTCTATCTAGAAATTCCTCAATATTAGCCCGTAGTCCAGAATCTGTGCCCGGTATGGCGATAGGCTCACCCCCTATCATATTATGGGACGGAAATTCGGCGAAAAGTGGGTGTACTAGTTACACCTCTGGGTACCTTTCGGGGATTACAGGCGTGAGTGTATGTATGTGTATTATAAAAGGTTTGTTAGGGTAAAAATCGTGTCAACTACCCTAATGCCGCAATGCAATAAATTAATTAAATTCGAGTAGCTATAATAATAGTAAGTTTGGGTTACTTTGTCCTAAGATAAATTTGACCAAATTATAAAAAATAGTTTACCAACATAAGGAAATTGATTATATATCGGCGTAGTTAAACATGGTCTAAGTTATCAAGCTAAAGTAGTCCGAAATACGTGTCGTAAGCTGTGTTCCCAAGTTCTCTAACTAAAGCGTGGAATGATTTCCGATTGTGTTCCACTAACTAGGCCGACATGACATGGCCATTAACTGGTACATTACTTTTGTTTACATAGTCTATGGCGTGAATTGTACTTAGAAATAGTTTCGGTTATTTATCAGGCCGTCAGTACCAGCGCCCTATTGAGCCCACCGCTGGGCGTGAGCGTCTTCTACTGATTAGAGGTTATCCTCCACCATGCTAGCTTAACGTGGGTTGAAAGATTTCACATACCTTTGAAACTCTTATGAGAAATGAGTATGCAGGTTTTGTAAGCATATTTTTCTTCACTGTTAAAGCAAGCGATAAATATTAATGAAAACACACGTAACTTTAGAAAAGTCAGAGCTGTATGCCATTAGGCCTAGTTTCGAACCTACGGCTTTCGTCTTGACAATCAATGCTACTAATATTATAAATGCGAATGTTTGGATGGATGTTTTTTACTCAATCACGCTACAACGGTTGGACGGATCTGGTTGAGATAGTTTATCGTCTGGAATAGCACATAGGCTACTTTTTATCCCGGAAAAATGTACAGTTGCTGTGGGATAGTTTAGTTTTAACAGGGCAAGGGATGATTTTTTGCATAAAGTGGCTGTTTAGAGATCAGAAAATGACATAAGCCACCTTTTATTCCGGAAAAATGCACGCTTCCTATGGGATAGCAAAATATGGAAAGGTGTAATAGCTTAAGATGCCTCTATGGATTGTATACCTTTTCGTCCAAAAATAACCTCCCCGCGGGCGGAGCCGCGAGCTACATCTAGTAATTTCTATGCAGGCCATTAATATATATATATGAGTATCAAAATCAACGTCTAAGTTACGAATTAAAAATTCCTATCTCAGAAAATCATTCAAGTATAAACTTAAAATTCTTTAAAATACATTTCGAATTAACACGAAACTTAGTCAACCATAACACAAAGGACTTAGAAAAAATTCTTTACACGTTCGAAACTAGACCACACCTACAAAAACTCACTTCATTCAGTAACTAGATACAATCGAGTCAAGAGGTCCCCAAACAAGATAATCCCATTGTTCGAGGCATAATGGCGTCTCTCGTGTGCTATTCGTTATTCGGCTCCGTGAGAACAGCTGCGAGTCGCTTTCGAGTGGCAGTTTCCGATTACATTGTTAATGGATATAAGATTTTTGCAGTAGATGATAATTTGGATTTGTTTCTGAACAACGGTGTACATGTTCACCATACTTTTAGGGGGAATGTAATTGTTAATCGTTTAAAATAAGGTTCGAATTTGCTTGTTAACCATATATTTAAGTAAAGTACATAATTATACATTCACGTCTGTAAACCGAAGGGGTAGGCAGACGTGTAACCAGTACACCCACTTTTCGCTGAATTTATTACGGTCCCATAACGCGATAGGGGGCGAGACTATCGCCATACCGGGCACAATTCCCGACTCCGGGCTGATACTGAGTATTTCTAAATAGAAAAAGCCAATATCACTTTACCCGACCCGGGAATCGAACCTGAGACCTCAGCATAGCAGTCGTAACGCATGCGCCATGACAACTGCCGAGACAGTCACTTGTGTAATTTTCCCAGGATATTGGTGATTGGATAATGCTATAGACAATTTAGTCAACATAAAATAATATAAATATTCAAAATCATCAGATAAGTTTCTTAATTAAAAAATACTTATTTATATTAATAAAAATCAATGTAAGTTTGTTTGTTCTCTATAGACTCCTAAACTATTCATCCGATTATGATGAAACTTTGGTAAAAAAATAAAAAAAAAACTTGCTAGATGGCGCTGCAGAACATCAACTTTAATAGAGGTCAACCGACCGCAATTAATCAAATTTGCTTTATGTGGCACTGCCGGGTGCAGCTAGTTATTAAATAAATACACCCAATAGTCACATAAATACTTCTGAGCCCACACTAGCTAAAACCTGTATCGTGGGTATCAAGAACTACGAGGGACTAAAGTGAACAAATATCAGTCTGTCGAAAAAACATTTGTCTCTGTGCAGGAATCGAACCCGTGGCCTCTCGTTTCACAGCCGGCTACTCACCCGCTAGGCCAGAGAGGCTGTTATTGTTGATCTAAAACAATGACTTACACCGATATAGACACCGTAATGCTCACACGACCTCGAGCTCGTGTGAACGAGAATGATTTTAGCGACACACTGTGAATAATGACTGTCATCACTGGATCGTATATGGATTTGACTAATATACTTGAGACTCAATAATTTGAATCAGATACCTTTGTGTGATACCATGGCGTAGTGCGAAGAAGCTTTACAGGCATGTATGTATTGAGTAGCGAAGAATATATTGTCTCTCGCTACTTGATACTCTAACTGGACGGCACTGCGCTCACCGTCAAGTGCATTGTGGACACTTTGCCAGGATAAAATTAAAACATTTTTTTTTTGGTCTGATTGTTGAGACCGTAGTCCCTCGTAGTTCTTGATACTCATGTTACAGGTTTGACCTAGTGTGAATCAGGACTATGTGTGTGACTGTTGGGTATATTAAATTATTTTTTGAAGAACTTTGTGACTACGTATTGCACCAAGGGCTAACTCTTCGCATTAGTAGAACACTAACCCACTGCAGGGCACGGGCCTCCTCTACTAATGAGATGTGGTCTTATTCCACTACGCTAGCCTAATGCGGAAGACTTGAAACGCCTTTGAAATCCGTACGAGAATTCTCAGGTATGCAGGTTTCCTCATGATGTTTTCCTTCACCGTTAAAGCAAGAGATAATTAACAATGAATATAGACGTTTATTAAAAATTCATAGGTGTATGCCATTTCGACTTTCGTCGTGACAATCCATACCGCATCCAACTAGGCTATAGTTATTTTTACCTTTGGTATATATAACATTAAACGCCAAAACACAAATATTAGAGGAAAGGTAAAAATGAGCGTAAAACTAATTTCGCATCGTAGGAGTTAGTACCAGTATGAACAACTTGGTTTTGCGATTTCGTTGGATGCAAAAAAAAAACGAAAATAATGGAGATTCTATTATATACCGTCTATGCATTTCTTATCAAGTACATAAAAAGCTAACCCTCTTTCTAACATGGCTGGTAAAAAAGTTCAGTACCGAAAAGCCAGTCATCGAACTAAGTGTGACAAAATGAATCGTGCTTCATTTTTTGTATCGTGAGTGTCTCAGAGGAGTTTTTACACTTATCAGATTTGAGATTAGGTGCGAACCCCGACGTTTTTTACTAGACTTTTTCATCGGGCGCTGAGTGCGAGATAGACAGACGTTTAAAGAACCTTTACTTTAGAAAATTACGAGGGTTCGGTAATTAACTGTAGATATAAAGGACGGGACTCTTAAATTAGACGCTTAAATAGCGACGTCTATTTAATTTATATAGACAAGGTGTGGGTATGTTACCATTTCAGAATACTTCAAGTTAGATACATAATTTTAAATAACAATTAGCATAAGCCATGACATGGCAAAGTCATGACTCCATAGTAGTAACAAACAATTATCTTGTATCATGGGTATCAAGAACTACGAGAGAATTTCGATCTTACAATAAGACTGACAGGATTAACATGATCAATAGGACTATCTACTAGTTTTAATAGGACATACTTGTCTCAATCTAAGGGAGCGTTACCTTACCATGTCTAATGTCTATACTAATATTATGAAAGGGAAAGAATAAATGTCAGTATGTTTGTAACGAATTGGCTCAAAAAGTAATGGACCAATTTTAAAAATTCTTTCACCATTTGAATGCTACACTATCACTGATTAATATAAGCTAGACAACTCTTTGGATTGTATACTTCTGCCCAAAAAATAACCTCCACGCGGGCGGAGCCGCGAGCAACAGCTAGTTTTATATAAAATAGCTACTTCGATTTTCATTAAAATAGCATGAAAAATCTAAAACAAATATTATTTTAAGTAACGTTTAGACTTAAAAATTAAGAATTACACAAAGAAACATCGACAAGAATCGAACCGATGACCTCTCGCTCACATGCCACTAGCTGATGAATTACTATAAAATATTCAATAATGGACACCGTATAACTAAAAATTCAAATTGACATTTATGTTGAATCTTTCTTTTAAAATTCAGTTATGAATTTATAAGGAATTTATGCAACAGATTTTATGGCAGTTTAGATTCAGAATACTATAGACGGGCATATCCTAGAATACACGTCTCAATCCATGATCGTTACGACACTCATTTAAACCAATTTCAATAAACAATCTCAAATCACATGTATAGATAGATCCTGAAAATAAACCAATTAAATAATAGCATGGAAATGAAACTTTATTCTTATTATCTCATTCCTGGTAACGCTCTGAAGACCAAGATTAAGATTATGTGTTGAAACTGGCTGCTACTCAACTCTTATCCTTTAATACATTTTAATCAGTCAGATTACTCACCGTGTTTACCGTTGGCAGCAACCGCGACCACACATAGTACAAGGAGAGCGGACCCGCTCGCCATAGCTTCACAAGGGCTCTGGCATCACCTAAAACAATACCACTGTTTAAACATGTGAAAGCTTACTAATATTTGTAGTGCATTCCATGTTGTTTGACATGCCACGTTTTATTGGGAACATGACACCGCAAAAGACTGAATACAACCGGATTTGTCGTGGTGGAATATTGATGTGTGCGTTTTCTTTTTGGATAAATTTATCGATATGGAATGGATCTTTGTATTTTACACGCTTTATATTAGCTTCACCTGTATCTATGTATGTATGTAATGGAATCTTTCAACGTAACTTTCACCACCTTCCAGATTTACTTGAAATTCTGTACACATATCAAGGACAATATAATATTTTCATAACTTATGTCTTATATCCTAACCAGGAGCACCAGAATAATAAAAGTATGAACATTTTAGATATTTTGTTATCATGTGGGCTTGATTTGAAATCGAGTCTTTTAATTATACTTACTTTGCTGTTTTGAGACTAAAAACAACAAAACAAACTATTGTTTAAAAAACTAAACATTCTCCCGTTCCATAGACAGGAACTCGCCCAGTCAAGAAGCTACATAAAAAATAATAATGTATCATCAACTTTGCTCACTCTTTACAAAGCCTTTTGAAAATACTCATTTTTAATGTTAAAAGTTTTGAGATAAATAATTCATACAGTAATAGTCTAGCCGCATAAATATTTTGCACTAGAATTTCAAGATCATAGCCCTCATACAAAAGGTTTTTTCTTAATACTTCAATGAGAAGCTTTAGGGTCGCTGGTACAGTGCAACTAATTGGGTCTATTCGGACGCTTCATGGGAAAAATAAATGAATGCATGGGCGTAACCAAAAGCGGCACAATGAAAGGAGCTGTAAATCTTTGACAAGTTTTTGAAATTAATAATAGGGTGTAATGGTTCTAAAGATTTAACTTCTGTCGTAATTATGCACGGTGTCTGAGGTTTTGAAATGGGGTAAAAATAATTATGAGCTTTCTAAGACTAATAATTTTTTATAATGAAATTTACAATGCTGTAATGGTTTTTTAATAAAAAAAAACAAGAAGCTATCGATTTATTCATATATATTTTTTTTGGAACCTGATAAAGATGGTACGAATCTATTCCATACACAACACGATTGCATTAAACATGACATAACATATAATCCAGCGAGATGTCTAACTTAAAATCATTTAAAACGAGCTTAAACTACCAAATTAATTCCGTAAAGTTCAGAACACTAAAGGCCCATTCTAAGATGACCACGATAAGCGCACGGTAGCTAAAGGCCCAATAAACCCAGATAAGATAGCACGTGTCAACAGAGATCAACTGATTACTGCTAATACGGTCCCATTAGAATGATGCATGCGCAAAGACAACTGGGGATGATAGCGAGTAAAAGTACTTTAAGATTAAGAGATTAGACATTATAATAGAATTAAAATACTTGACCTAGATGTTCAGAAATGTAATGGAAATACTATTTAAAGCAACTTGACATTTAAACTGTTTTCTAATCTATATAAATAACAATCAATGTAAGAATGTTTGTCCTTTATCGACTCCTAAATTATTGATACGATTATGATAAAACTTTGATGATTTTTTCTTCATACGGTTGCGATGGTTCCTGGCCTAAAAAAATAAAAGATCCCGCCAGATGGCGCTGAAGAACATCAACTTCAATACTGTTCAACCGATCGCAATTAATCAAATTTACTTTACGTGGCATTGCAACGCATGCCAGTGCAGCTAGTAGTAAATAAAATAGAAATTAAATGCTTTCATTATTTTTTACTAACTCAATATTTCATTAGTGTTTACTAATGAAAAGCCGTTGAACAGCAGCAGCACACAGCCGCTGCGTTTTCAAGCGTTTTGGTTGTATTTTTATTAATATTGAAAAAGGCAAAATTGCTTTATTCTATGAGGGTCTATCTGTTAGTTAACCTTAATGTGAATGTGCACGCGTACTGGATTGCGGAGCCGCAGCTTCGTGGTATCTACTACCCCGGCCCGAACCAAGAGGTTCGCAAACTCGTATTTTTGCCGCATCATCAAGCTGTGGAACAGTTTGCCAGATACCGTCTTCCCTCCTTCCTATGATCCTGGGTCCTTTAGGCGTAAAGTGAAGAAGCTAAACAGCAGGCCGGCATGATTGTGTTGAGTAGCGGGGGATAGACTGTCGCTCGCTACTTGATACTCTATCTGGACGGCACTGCGCTTACCATCAGGCGCAGTGTGGTCACTTTGCTGCGCCAGAATAAAAAAAAGTTACTCAGCAAGTTGCTATTATTGTGTCTATCAGCAAAGGATGGTACTCTACCCGGACGGCACTGCACTTACCATCAGATGCAAATTGGTCACACTGCAGTGCCAGAATTTGAAAAAAAAATAGTTGTCTTCTAAAGCTACTTTATAATTTCTGTCTTGGTCTGACTGTTTATTTATAATCTAGAGCCCAGTCAGGCTGGCTCTGAGGATCAAAAATGAAGTCGGCAAAATCCAAGACAATGATAATAATCTATAAATACATCGATATCGACAATAAATACAGACGGTGTACACAATTCATAATACCTGACTCATAGCAGATCAAATTACGAAGGGCCCGCAAGTAACCGGGAAAGGCACCGAATCAGATTAATGAACCGCCAAGACGTTAAGTTAATCCTATAAGTTAACTACTAAATGATTTATCAAACATAAAATACGACTAAAATGTATTGGAACTTAGTTAATTCCTTGTTTAACTTTGAATTTGAGGTAGGGATGGGAATTAAGGCTCATGGAATATCGACAGTTGATAAATATGTTGTTTTTTACTGGTAATCTATCGTCTTATTGTTAAGCATTTTTCGTAAATGACATGCCAAGTCTCCTTTCATATTTAAATATTTCATAAATTTAAAATTCATATAACAAAGACGTCTCTATATTTTAATACATCATATTTATGACTATAAAATTGATTTGATTTTTTGTCCATACATACTCGTCACTACAAGTGTAACATTTACTATAGACAATCTAAAAATATTGACGTACTTGTCTTCAATTAAAACAATATCGACATAGCACATCCCTAGACCTCAATAAGCAGTGTACACAAATTAAGCACAGCAAATACTGAGGTAATACCCGCATAGTATTACCATCGCCTTGTAAGGAGTCGGCAGAGGACACACGTGACAGATCTACGCTGATTAGGGATTTGAGTGGATATTTCATTAGGTATTTGGCGATAGGTGGGCGGGATGTGAACAAATTAGAAATCGTTATGCTACATTTGGCAGTATCTACGAAATTATAGAAACTCTGGACAATAGAATGAGATTTGACTAATCCACAAACATCCCACTTTTTATTTTTTTTTCTGGCACGACATAGTGATCACACTGCACCTCATAGTAAGCTTAGTGTCGTTCAGTTAGATATTCAGGTAGCAGGACACAACTGTACCTCACTACCCGAAACAATCATGCTAGCCGTCTTCACACAACGCCTATAGGACCCAAGATCGTGGGAAGGAGGGAACACGGTAGCTGGCAAACTGTTCCATAGCTCGATGGTGCGGCAAAACAAATTAGCGAACGTATTATGCTTTTATCCGTTGTCACCAACTTTAACATAAATTTAGTTAATTGCTAATGTCCAATATACATTAACACGGTCCTCACAATGCTTTGATTTTAATTGGGAGTAAGAGATTTGCTAAAGTTGACCAACGAGCGGTGAAATCGGATATAAATCAAATAAGCTACAATTTAACTTTAATTTATTATTATATCTGACTTAGAATGTAAGCGAATGGTATTCTGAAACTCAGCTATTTATTAAAATAGCTTTGTATATATAACTTATCGTACAATTTCTTTCACGATTTTACAGGTCTTGTTCATTTATTATATTTTGTTTATTTCTTTTTTATGTTGTGTTTATATACTGTGTATATGCGTTGTGACGAATAAATGTTTTTTTCTATCTATTTATTATCTTACTACTATTATAAATGCGAATTTTTAGACGGATGGATATTTGTTATCACGTTAGAACGGCTGAACGGATCTGGTTGAAATTTGGCACAGAGATAGATTATAGTCTGTAATAGCATATATGCTACTTTTTATCCCGGAAAATGTACGGTTGCCGTGGGATTCGTTTTTGTTTTACACAGTAGTAGGGGTAGGGGTTTAGGGGTCAGAGAATAACATAAGCTACTTTTTATCCCGGAAAATGCAAAAATAACTACCACACGGGCGAAGCCGCGAGCAAAAGCTAGTTAACTATAATTCTTTTAAATAACCTGTAAACAGCCGTAAGTAACGAACAATTGTCTAGTTACGACACACCTCAGTTGGTTCGATAACATCGTCTGTTGTTGGTATTTTAGTGAAGTTAAGAGCGTTTGCGTGTTGAACGATTGTTGTACTGATACCACGGTGCTGTCACGGAGTTGCCAGAAGAACAGGCGTTTGTTATTGATATCATGGTTATTATTCTATGAATTTGTGCACTTAAATTTACACACAATTCGTTTTCATTTAGGTAATGTTTGTTTAGATTTCCTGATTTTAAGTTATTATAGAATACTGTTTTCTTTTATCAAGTGATTATAGAAGACTGCCTTGGTGGTGCAGTGCTAAATGCGTACCCGATACAACTGCTATGCCGAGGTCACTGGTTCCATTCCCGGGTCGGGTAGAGTGATATTGAGTATTCTATTTAGAAATACTCATTGCCAACTCGGAGTCTGGAATTGTTCCCGGTATGGCGATAGGCTAGCCTTCTATCACATTTTGTAATAAATTCGGCGAAAAGTGGGTGTACTCGTTACTGGTTACACCTCTGCCTACCCCTTCGGAGATTATAGGCGTGAGTGTACTTGTATGTATAAACTAATGACTACATCAAAAGCGTTGAGTCCATCAACTTGCTAGTGTCTATACCCGTGAACGCCTTTGTATGGGCGAGCGAGGTGCATTATGACCCAAACCTCTTCACATAATGAGAGGAAGCCCATTAGTGGAACATGTATGAGATCGATACTGGGCGTGCCCTCGCTGAAATGGCTGAGGCGGAACGAAATCACCCAAAACCTCATTTGGGTGGAAAATATTTCCCCGTCTTTTTGGAGATATTTCCCCGGAAAGCCTCGCAAAGTGTATGTCAGAAGTCCCCAAAGTTTTTGTCTGATAGACCCCTTGCCATGTTTTTCAGTTTTGTGTAAACCAGTTTTGTGTTTTGTTGTATTTTTGAAAATGTTTTTGTCTAACTGTAGAGTTATGTAGAAGAATAAAACAATAAATACACATTCTTTTTAAATATATCGTCGCCCCTGAAATTTACACAAACCAAAATAAAATTAAGGACTTATGTATTACATAAAATCAGTAGTAAAAATAAACGCTTTTTCGTGGGAGGGATGAACCTTCGATTATAAATTTTCAATATTTGGCATCAATTTAGTGAGGTTTAGTAGGAGGCGTGGGCCCCCGTTTACATCCCACAGACCCCTAATTCTTTTGTTCAGTCACATGAACCCCTCATAGGTCGTCGATGTATGGTCGAAGTGATGAAAGTGGTCTATTTCGACCCCTGGGGGTCAATATAGACCACTTTGGGTATCATTGGTGTAAGTCGGTAGCTCTACTATGAGTAATGTCAGACTGTAACAGGAAGTTTTTTATATATTATATTTTATAGTCGGCTAACGAGCAAACGGGTCACTTGACGATAAGTAATCTTTATGGTCTATGAACACCTACAATACCAAAGCATGTGTGCGTTAATCGCAAATGCCATTGAGAAGGGGAAATACATACGCACTCACGTCTGTAACCCCAAGGGGTAAGCAGAGGTGTAAACAGTACACCCACAGATATCCAAGCTTATTACCACCCTATGTGATGGGGGCGAGCCTATCGCCATACTGGACACAATTCCAGACTAGATACTGAGTTATCTGTAATAGAGAAACCCAACATCATTTTATCCGACTTGGGGATTGAACCCAAGACCTCAGCACTACAGTTGTACGGCATACGCATTGCAACTGCGCCACCTAGGCAAGAAGGATACGAGCCTATGAAAATCTTATACACCACAAGCTATTTTCGTTGGTTTTCTATAAAACAGTTGTCTTAATGCTCCGAAGAATTGCTTAATCTTATCCCATCGATAATTCCACAATAGCTTCGTGCCTACCCCGTCCCGAACAAGAGGTTCGCAAATGCGTATCTTTGCCGCAACTAAAACTGTTGAACAGCTAGCTAACGTGTTCCCTCCTTTATATGATCCTGAGTCCCTTAGGTGTAGTATGAAAAAGCAACTCAGCAGGCTGGCATTATATAGCATATTGAGTAACGAGGGATAGTTGTCTCTCGCTACTTGATACTCTAACTGGACGGCACTGCGCTTACCATCAGATGCAGTGTGGGCATTTTGCCGTGCCAAGATATAAAAAAGACTATTCTATTGTTCTAATTAACCTTCAGTTACATGCTTATTATCTTAAACAATTGTTAATACCTTTCTTACCTTTGTACCATCACGAAAACCTCAATTCAGAATTAAAGGGCCACCTTGGCCAATTTAGAAGGGGCTTTGTATACTTCGCATTTAAAATGAAGGTTAACAAATTACGAATGAGGTTACATATGATAGTGTTAAACTCTCTCAAAGAATCCAAATCAATGATTAATTTTTTTGACAGCATAATTTTGATTCATTAGATTTTATTATTAATATTGTATTGGCGAGTTGCTTGACCTCAGAGCTTTTGAATGGTGAAGACTTGATTAAGTAATTATCTTTTGGTGTGTTTGGCTGGTTCACGACCTCAGGTTAGTAAAGAGCAATCGAACTGAGAATAAATGAGAAATATAGTGTGAATACAAAATTTGAAAGATAGCAAAAGGCTCCGTGGCGCAGTGAGGGAGTCGCTCGCTGTAAAACGAGAGACCAGGGTATGATGCTTGCAGCGATACAAATATTTATTTACAAAAACATTTGTTTTCTGGTTTTTTAATTTTGGAAGATCTAGTGATGTATCTAAATTATTTACTACTTTAGCAGTGAGAACCCACGGGTCTGGAAGTTTTTTTTATTCTAAGCTAGGTAGCAAGCCATGGCGCACACAACTCATAATCCCATTTTGCTCATTCTGGAATCTGAACCCTGGACCTCACCGGTTTGTTTGCGTATACTTTCACTAGAGCAACGTTACGATTTAGCTTACTATGCTAAGTTTGTTTATTCTAATTTGTTATTGATTTGAGAAGAGAGAAAGCGATCTTGGTTTTAATAGTTTAACTATGATTTTTTCACACGTATATTCGCTAGTGACAACGTAAAATATTAATATGAGAAACTATATGTTGCTCGCGGCTCCGCCCGCGTGGAGATTATTTTTGGAAGGAAAGGTATACAATCCATGGAGGCATCTTAAGCTATTACAACTTTCGATATTTTTCTATCCCATAGAATGCGTGCATTTTTGATAAAAGGTGACCTATGTCATTTTCTGATACCCAAACTACAACTACGCAAAAAATCATGTCGATCCCTTGCTCTGTGAAAACTAAACTATCCCATGGGAACTATAAGTTTTGTCGGGATGAAAAGTAGCCTATGTGCTATTCCAGACTATAATCTATCTCTGTGCCAAATTTCAACCAGATTCGTCCATCCGTTGTAGCGTGATTGAGTAACAAACATCCATCCATCCAAACATTCGCATTTAATTTAATATAATATTAGTAGGATTTTACAACGCCTCTAGCGGTTACATGAGAAACTATATCTGGTACTGTAAGAAAGAAAAATTCCATACATAAAAAACAATGCTTCGTTCGACTTCGTTTACCAATCGTAACTTTTTGACATAAACTCATTGTTGATCCACAGATAAGGACTCTACATTTTACCTCTTTATATAAAATTGAGACCCGAACGTAGATTATAGTTATTAACTATGAAACAAACATAATTTTACAAAATACTCTCACGGGTTCATTGTGACGAATATTTCCGATTGCTATCACAGCGGGCATCGGAGTCAAACTCACAATTCTGACTATCACCCACACGTGACAAAGGCCAGTAATGTGAATCGACATTAGCCTATTTATATTATGACATCTTATCTGATGCAGTAGAATCACCGCTTATGTCGCGGAGCCATCAATATAGCGGACTTCAGACTGTTGTTATAGAAGAAGAGATATTTTGTTCTATTTGGAGAGGTAGAGTTGTTTTCTGTTATGATGTGCTTGAAAAACAATGAGCAAAACTTGAGAATTTTCTAAGAATTCTCAAAGTATGTTACTAACCCCTCTGATTATGATTCAGTGTATAATAGTGGGATAATTTTATACATGATTAATTGTATTGTGTACTATTATTATATTTGTGACTTTTGCTAATCGGAAAATCAAAGTTTTTATATTTGATCCAAATATTAATGCATTATTAGGAAGATAAAGTTTAATTTAAAATTATGAAACAAAGTCTATTATTACTAATTAGTAATGCTTTACTTTTATGATTACAACAAATAAAACACAACAGAACCACGCGTACTGGGTTGCGGAGCCACAGCTTCGTGGTGTCTACTACCTCGGCCCGAACCAAGAGGTTCGCAAATTCGTATTTTTGCCGCACCATCAAGCTGTGGAACAGTTTGCTAGCTACGGTGTTCCCTCCCTCCTATGATCCTGGGTCCTTTAGGCGTAACGTGAAGAAGCTAAACAGCAGGCCGGCATGATTGTGTTGAGTAGCGGGGGATAGACTGTCTCTCGCTACTTGATACTCTATCTGGACGGCACTGCGCTTACCATCAGGTGCAGCGTTGTCACTTTGCCGCGCCAGAATAAAAAAAAACAAATTGCATAACTGTTATAGTATTTTTTTAGCTTTAAGTATATATTTAAGTGCTCTATTTTAATATTGTTTCTCTACATAAATTAATAACTTCAAACTGCCTCCTTGGCGCAGTAGGTGAATAGCAGGCTATGAAACGAGAGGCCGCGGTTTCGATTCCCGTGCCAAGACAAATGTTTCTGTATTTTTTTTTTCTGGTGTGGGTAATTTCAGATCGACTAAGAGAAACCCCCTCGTAATTTCTGATACCCACGACACAAGATATCTTAGCGTGGAGTCAGAACTATGAGTCTAAAAAACATACAAAAAAACGAAGATCCCGCTAGTTCCATTCTACCCATCTCCGAGACGGAATGTCTCATAAAAAATAATAAGTCAGCACGGAGATACTGCGACCGACTTCCACATTCTACGGACAGCGTAATAAATCTGCTCTTATCTGGGGAAATGCATCTGTCATAATTGAACAACAGAAACGTCGATAAAAGTTTGTTTTGGTCGGCGTTTCTCTATGATAGTGACGCGGTTAAAAATAGAGGAAACGGTGATTGAGAATCTGATATGTTTACAGTTACAGCATTAATTATAATGATTGTGTATCAATCCATACATAAACTAAGAAATGGTTGTGTTAATTTGTTATCATGTAAATAAGAGGCATTGAAATACTCCTTACAATAAAATAATAGTTATAAATATAGCATAATAGCAGCGATAGCCTAGTTGGTTGCGGTACGGACTGCCAAGACGAAAGTCGTATGTTCGAAACCCAAGTGGCATACACCTCTGACTTTTCTAAAGTTATGTGTGTATTAAATGTTAATTATCGCTTGTTTTAACGTTGAAGGAAAACATCGTGAGGAAACCTGCATACCTGAGAATTCTTATAAGAATTTCGTAGGTATGTGAAGTCTGCCAATCCGCATTAGGCCAGCGTGGTGGACTAAGGCCTAACCCCTCTCATTAGTAGAGGTCCGTGCCCAGCAGTGGGACAATGTTTAATACAGGACTAGTATTATTATTACAAATACCTACACACATATACACTCACGCCGGTAAACCCCGAATTGTGCATTTGGTCATATAAATATAAGTAGAATTAGTAATGTATAAAACAGAACACTAGGTTATAGCTAAAGAGTAATGTGCATGATATACGATAACTGTACTAAAATCTCTTAGGGTTTGAATCTCAGTGAAGAAAGATTGCACAGTAATAAAAAACACCGAAACTCTTAGGGAGCGTGTTGAGTTATTGGTTTCTGTTGTTGCCAAATGGAAGCAAAATTCTCCAGCGGTTAGCGGATAACCTGAAATTTTTGACTATATTCTATAGTTTCTACTTACTAATTTATATCATGTTAAAGCAACTGATAATTGTCTTTAATTGAAAATTGTTTTTTCTACTCGCTTAATGGAATATTTATTAGGTGCATATATTTTTAATATGTCTGTATTTGTTTTAAGATAAATTGTGAAGAAAATAATTGAGAATAAATAAACTTAGTAAATTAAAACAGCAATATCAATTTTGTAAAACGTAATTCAAAACTATAATATTTAAAGATTAATTCGGCAGAATATTTAGGAGTTAGACAGATTTCTTAAAATACAATGAAATAGTTTGTAATAAAACAATATAATTTACAAAATACAAGAGTTGACTGTTGGGTGTATTATTATTATGATATTTAATAAATTACATATACATACATATACACTCACGCCTGTAATCCCCGAAGGGCAGAGGTGTAACTAGTACACCCACTTTTCGCCAAATTTCGGTCCCATGATGTGATAGGGGGCGAGCCTATCGCCATACCGGGCACAGATTCCAGACTCCGGGCTAATACTGGGAATTTCTGGATAGAAAAACCCAACATCACTTTACCCGACCCGGGGATCGAACCCGAGACCTCAGCATAGCAGTCGTAAATGCATGCGCAATTACAACTGCGCCACCAAGGCAGTCTAAATTATTCAATTTGAAATAAAATTGATTTTACGGATCTTCTTAGTTCCGCCGTGCAAAAACTTTACAATCTTTATGGTCACGGGGTAGACATAAAAACCCATTACACATGAACTTTTGGTTGCGTCACTATACCAAGCAATATAAGTAAAACATTGATAAATATATATATAATCATTTGTGTACACTCATAGTTACAAATCACTGTTTAATGTTGTTATTTAGGCCAAATGTTTTTATTATGTTGTGCAGTAATATGTAATCTTCTAAGTTGCCTAGCCAAACCCTAGTTGAGTGTAGAATGAACTGCCGAGAAGAAAGAATTCGCAGCTCTATGCCATTTTCTGATCCCTAATCTGAGACTATGCAAAAAATCATGACGATCCCCGCAAGGGCAAGCAAGGGCTCAAGGCCAAAAAGTAGCCTATGTGCTATTCCGGACAATAATCTATCTGTGTGCCAAATTTCAACCAGATCCGTCCAGTCTTTGTAGCGTGATTCAGTAACAAACATCCTTCCATCCACCCAAACCTTCGGATTTATAATATTAGTAGGATTGCTTAATTTATAAATGAAACGTCGAATCCAGCATTATTAAGAATTTTAAAAGTACATGGAGTCTACCAACCCGCATTTCTGTGATGGATAAAGGCCTATGCATTGGAACAAGAGATTTATGCTTAAAAAGCTTGTGTGTAAAATAAAAAGCTATTATTATTCAGGAAAACAAATAAGTACATACACCCCACAGTAACAAGTGTGTTACTGTGGGGTGTATGTACTTATTGGACAGTGGTCCCGACCCCACTAGGTTAAACCTGTATCCTGGGTATCAGAACTACAACCGTGGTTCTACAACACCCAGATCTGAAACGAATACTGAGATGTTCGATGAGACAGTGGGAATCGAACCCACGGCCTGACGTTTCTCAGCTGGCCACTAGCCCATTGCGCCACGGATGCTTATATAATCATTTTTTCTATAATTTGTTACATATATTGTACATCGTTGTAGATATATAGTTATATATCAACGGCGAAATACCAATAGCTCCTAACTACCGAAGTCAAGAATTTACACAAGCTGAAAAAATCGTTTATGTTCTAGGCAAGTTGAAAACTAGTTAATATTACATTTTTTTTGCTGCTATATTAGATGTAAGATCAGTTTTTTTTATTTGTTTTATTTAGAATGTACTAGTATTGTTTTATTTTTGTTTATTCTGTGTGTATTTCACCCATAACTGCGCGCACTCTTAACCTATTGTCGTACAAAGCTGGGAGGAGCCAACTGAAAAACAGTTTATAGACTGAGTTGGCCCCTCGCCACATATATATTGCTATTTTACTTGTACTTTCTATGTTTTATTTTGTGTGTGGCAAATAAATGATTTAAATATTTTTATTTATTTAGAATAATCATTGATGTTGTTGCGACTAAAACACACATAACATTTTACTGTATGGGAACCTATTATAAAACAATATAAAAGTGAATTTGAAAAAAGAAAAATTACAGTTAGGAGGTATCGTTATGGTTATGACGTCACAGACTTCCAATTGAAAATTAATACTGCAGCGTAGCTTAGTGAAGTGCAGCATGGAATTAAATGGCGATGTATTATAATTGAACAAATTATAATATTCTTACTATGTATTATACGAAATAATATTATTATTTTTATACAGACATAATATAAATGTTCTTTTGTTATTCTTGAATATACAGGACGTAATAAACGGTAAAAGGAATTTAAAATTCGTTGTCATCAGCTCATCATACCAGCTTAAAATACAATATTTTAAATCAAAACACTTTTAACAAAAAATATAAAATAGCCCTACATACCCACAATGTAATTTAAAAAGAAAATTCTGATTAGGAATGCAAATAACATGAACTCTAAACAAAACATTAAACAAATCATCAATTCTTAGTTTTAATGACTAAGTTTAAAATATAAAGTGTGAATGTTTATTTATTTTCGTTTCGGCGATATTTTTATCAGTATAGAGACGGTATTGCAACATCCAGGAAAATGCTTTAAGCGTGTACACTTCACTGATTAGATAATGTAGCGGAACAATTTATAACCGTAAAATATATGTAGAAACATACTCGTGATTTGTTTCAATATCTATTCGATATGTTATCCGGTATCAATATGTAGCCAAACAAGTCTCTCATAGGCTTGCAACCAAAACAAAAACAAGTAATGGCTTAAAAAATTACGCTTTATAAGATTACACATATAAAACATGAACAAATATTCCGTGACATGTCAAATGCTAAAAAAACGCATAGAGACTCTTACACTCGTATTTATAATCGAGAAAAATATTTTACTTGAGTAAAAGTAATTACTTAAATAATGATTATATTTTATAGTTAAGAATTCTTACCCAAGTAAGAATCGTTTGACGTAAGATTGCTAGGCAAAGCATCAGCAGCGATGTTTGAGTAACGAAATGACTTATTTAAGTAATTGCTTGAGACAAAGTATTGTCTTGTTTATAAATACGAGTGTATAGACTCTCATAAAAATAATTTAGTCTTCAATAAAATTACCTTAACTGTTAAATTTGAAAAACCACTTTCATATCACCGATAATTCACAAATGCACAAACTTACAATTCAACCATAATCCAATGTGGCACACAAATTCACACCATGTTCGGTGACACTTCACGTAAATAGAAACCGACTGTCGCGATCCCGTGTACCGAAAGCCGGAGAGCCGTAAGCTCCCACCGAGCGCCCGAATGTAACTGGCGATCAGAAAGGGGAACCGGCGACAGGGGCTAGGCGGGGGGCGTACTCCGAAGGAGATAGTTTGATCTTCGATGCTATAGATTTTAATGACCACATCTGGTGGAAGAAAAAGTGCAGTTATGTGTTAACGCTGAGGGTTGGAGGCGACAGAAAAACTGGGTCTGTGGTTGCGGGTGACATTCTTATAAATATAGCGGTTTTAAGTGACGACTGATATAGTGGCGGTTTAATGGTGTAACTTTAAGAACTATGTTGATGGCACATCCAATTTTTTATTCTGGAAAGAATAGTAATATTGAACTTGATAATAATTACAATGCAGACAAGAGCCGATGCATAATTCAGTCTCCGGAATATTTGCAGGCTGTAATAACTAAATACACCTATCGAGAATAAGACTCGCTAGAACGAACCACTATGGTGAATTTATCAGCATACTTATAAATATAAAGTAGATTGTACAAGCTAGAACTTGTGATTCGACAATTATTCTTAACCATATTCGAGGTAGTTGAATGTGGAACTACTGTAGTAGTGGATCCGTTTCTAGAGTCTAGGAGCTTCCACACAGAACTCAACAATAAATTCGAATAGTGACACAATGAACATGACACTAGAATCAGTCAAGCTTGTTGCTTATGTATTTGTTTATACAGCCCCCAAAGAAAATGCTTTGCCGTTCACGTTTACTAAACTACAAAAGATGAACTCCCTGCTGCGGTGTTCCCTGAGCGCTATGACATGTCCTTCTTTAAACGAGGCTTAAAAAGATTAGTCCTTCAACGGTAGGCAGCGGCTTTGCTGTGCCCTGGCATTGCAGAAGTCTATGGGCGGCGGTGACTACTTACCATCAGGTGGCCCGTCTGCTCGTCTGCCTATCAAGGCACTAAAAAAAAAATAAAAAAAAAATAAAAAAAAAAGATGTAAAGTCATTTTTGGTGTTTAAGCGTGGTCCACCGTAGACCACATCATCACATACCATCTGACGAGATAGTGGTCAAACGCAAGCCTATTTAGGTAAAAAAAAAAACTAATAATCATGTTTCAACCGTTTTCGAATTGTTGGTGGAGAATTATACATATAAACTGACCGTACTAGTAAAGAATCTCATGATCAGATGAGCTCACTTCTATATAATGTAGGCAGTGGTGCACATCAGCAAATAGTGTATGTTTATTAACTAAAGGAGGAAGATGTGGAAGGCTATGGAGTAAATGTTAAATGCGATGGAGGGACGACCTGGATGCTTATTCTAAGATATGGCGCAATATGGCTGATGACAAAGAGGAGTGGAAGAGAAGAGGAAGGCCTTTGCCCAACAGTGGGACATAAAATAAGCTATATAAAAACTAAAAGTGATTGGAATCTGGCAAAGAAGTTACCGCGTGGTGTCCTTACAAGCACTACCCATTCCAGAAAAACATTGTTAACAACCTTCCAGAGCTGTTATACCTCCGGCAAACTAACACATCTATGTTAAATGGCAACTTATATTAAGAAGAATATATAATAGACCTTTACTTAGGCCCCACACTTATGTAACCAAACATTTAAATTTTTTATCCTCTATAATTTTTTCGTCAGTTTCGCCACGTGTTTGCTAGAAGACAGAGTGGCGCGGGTTCCAGATGTTTGCTTAAGTGTTTTAAATAAGCCGGTATTTAAAACATAATTAAAACAAATAGTGGGTATTATTCATTTTAGGTCAAATGATTATCATAATAAAAATCACGTGTCAGGATGTTCGTACACGCTAATCTCCGAAACCCAACCGGTTTCAGACTGCCTTCGGACTGCCTCGGTGGCGCAGTTGTAATTGCGCATGCCTTACGATTGCTGTGCTGAGGTCTTGGGTTCGATCCCCGGTTCAGGTAAAGTGATATTGGGTTTTTCTATATAGAAATTTGCAGTAGCCCGAAGTCTGGAATCTGTGCCTGGCATGGCAATACGCTCGCCCCCTATAACATTATGGATCCGAAATTCGTCGAAAAGTGGGTGTACTGGTTACACCAGAAAGTTTTGGAGCCGATAGGTGGCGCTGTTGTCGAGATCTTTTTTTTATGAAAATTCGATTTACGTTGCAGGCGCTTTTTGGCAGGACGACGTCTATCTGGACCACAGGTTAGTATACTAAAGTTTTTGTTTTGTTAAAAATACATCTTGTATTTGTGAAAATGGGTAGTCAAGGTGATGAAACTTGTTACTATATACATACATATACGCTCACGCCTGTAATCCTCAAAGGGGTAAGCAGAGGTGTAAACCACCCACTTTTCCCCGAATTTATTACGGTCCCATAATGATTTAAGGGGCGAGCCTATCGACATATTGGTCACAATTCTAGTCTCCGGGCTAATACTGAGTATTTCTAAATAGAAAAACCCAATATTACTTTACCCGACCCGGGGATCGAACCCGAGGCCTTACCACATTTAAAACTGCACCACCGAGGCAGTCAAGTGTGATGTTTCTCATACATATTATTACCTTTAGCAGCCTTGATAAAAATCAAATTTATAATTTTATTGTTAAAAATCTCTGTATAAATTTTTTCTCTAAGTAAAAATCAAACACCCCACCCGGCCCCCGAACAATTCACATATCAAAATGGACAAATAATCAAACTCTCATCTTACATATTACCAGATAAAGATCATAGCCGATGGTAGAATCATCGTTTTCCCATCGAAGACGTGTTGCGCAAGTTTTTTGTCTACGCACATGTAGAGTCAGGTAGAGACCCTTCTCTTATTACATTGTGGGTCTCAGAACCCGAATTTACAACTGCATTGTGCCTCAACAAAAGATACAATAGCTCCTAGTAGCCTTATCGTATGATAGTAATAAGAGTCTTTGAAAACTCAAGTACAGATGTTTTTGAGGCGATTTCAGAGTAATATGATATTAAAGAGATGATTATAATCATTATTGGAAATATTATTTTTTTAAGTATTATAAAATAATTATAAATGAGCCTTGATTTAGTGGTTGAACCTACTAATTCATAATTCAGATTAAATTCATGGTAGTGAAGGTATCTTACAGAACACTTTTTAAACCAGATTTATTTCAGAGAATAAAAAAGTGTAAATTTTCACGTGAAAAATAGTTGAAGTATTAACTACGAAATTACGTATATAAAAAATAGACAGAAGCATGACAAATGGAACTAAAGACAATCACAATTCACATCAAATTTATTTACATTTTGAAATTTGTTTATTTTAAAAGCAGCGATAGCCTAGTTGATTGCGGTACGGACTGCCAAAACGAAAGTCGTATGTTCGAAACCCAAGTGGCATACATACACCTCTGACTTTTCTAAAAGTTATGTGTGTATTAAATGTTAATTATCGCTTGCTTTAACGGTGAAGGAAAACATCGTTAGGAAACCTGCATACCTGAGAATTCTTTGTAATAAAACGAAATTTACGGATACTATCGCGATTTATTTTACTTTTTTAACCGCGATAGAATCCGTAAATTTCGTTTTATTATAATGTATAATATTCGCGTTAAGCTGAGAATTCTTATAAGAATTTCGAAGGTATGTGAAGTCTACCAACCCGCATTAGGCCAGCGTGGTGGACTAAGGCCTAACCCCTCTCATTAGTAGAGGAGGCCCGTGCCCAGCAGTGGGACAATGTTTAATACAGGGCTAGTATATTATTATTAACATTTCCGACTATACTAACTTTGAACAACAAAAAAATTAAACAAATCCCTCCGTTAATCAGTAATTAATATCTTCAACATGGTATAAAAAACTGCGAACAAAATTCACAATACCCATAATTCGTGCTTTGTTAACTTCCTGAACAATAGTACGATCCGAGAGAACTACTTAATAATTCTTATACAAACTTGTCTATAATAAGAAATGCTTCCTTCCGTCCGTGTGACTAGCTGAATGGTTTATTATAATGCTGTCATAGCTCATGATGTCATGTTACAAATAAATTACTGTTACGTGAATTAAATTTTGATGGATTTTCAAGTTGTTTCTATCTTCTGGGGTTGGGGCCATGTCAGATTGTATAATTGGTTTGATGCAGTCACTAATAAAAATATAACTTTAAGTGCTTATTATATTTAAAAATTCAAGGGCCCATTAGTTGATCTTTATATGGGAAAATTCAATAAACAAATTTCGTCCCCAACAGCCCTATCTATTGATTTTTATTCGTATTTTTGCCGCAACATGAACAGCTACCGTGTGCCTTCCTTCTTATGATTCTGGGTCCTTTAGGCGTAGTGTGAAGAAGCTTCAGAGCAGGCCAGCATGAATGTGTTGATTAGCGAAGGAATGATTGTCTCTGGGTACTTGATACTCTAACTGGACGGCACTGCACAGTTTGTTTATTATGTTTTTAATTGATATTAAAAACACTGGTTGAAACGTCACTCTGTTAATCTAAATTCAAATAAATGCTCAGAAGCATATAAAACTGTTTCAAACAATATTTAAATACGCATAAAACAAGGGAAAACAAACACATTTCAAAGTGACAAGGAACGAAATAATTGTTTAGTGAAAATGTACCGAAGTAAGAGTGTTACACAGACAACGGAGCGATAAATCATCGCGAACGGTAGTGTATGTTGAAATAAAAGGGCCTTCACACCGCGCCCGGCACGTAATGAGTAATAGTGAGGCATTCATTACTCATGCTGTAGGGATGTGCTGAGTATATATCGATGATAAAAATTATTGCAAAATTTTGACGAGCCATTCTAGTATTGGCCGTAAAAATATAATATGGCTTCATCATAGTTACAGTTTTAATAGAATTTCTATTAGTATTCTCCAGAAAAAAATTTACTGTCTAATCCTAAAATACCATAAAAAGTTGTGCCATTATGCTGCATTCCTAACACCCTAAATATTTAAAGGTTTTTGTATAGGATGCTAGGCGCTCAAACCGAACATGATTTACTCCAATAGCATCCTAAACTACTGCTTATAATATTCGTAAATACAGTTCAGATGTGCCACCCAAAAGTCGATACCTTATATCGATAGTCGCATCCCTACCTACATAGTGCCGCCCCGCAGTTTAGCCGTCTGTCGTCGGCGAGCTCCTCTGTAATACTCCTAATGCTCTTTTGAACGCTCTGAACTTGGCCAAAAAACTAATATGTGGAGAGGTTATCTGTCATTTTTGAAACACTATTTGACTTTTTTACTGAGAGTCGTTAGGAGGCAAAGATGTGGATGGAATTGCATACATGCATATAACACGCCTTTATCCGCACACCATTTTACCTTCATGTACTTTAATCTGTACATGCATTGACGTCAGTTTAGAATACTCCCGACATCATATAGGCCAGTCTACTAAATCAAATATTTATTGAAATTATGAAATGTTATACATTATTTAGATTCAGACAATTTTTTTGACTATACCACCAGTTCGGAATACACTTTCACTAGAGAAGAACGGGCAAGAAACTCTGGCTCTTTTCGAACATTGGTAAACAATATTTGGTCATACAATTAATACACGATTTAAGTTAATTACATTAGATTAGAGCAGCTTAATGTATATGTCCAGGTGAAAGCTCATGAAGTCACGGGTCACCATATGACGAGGCTGGAAGAGGGCTTATACATTCCTCTCCAATCTCCAGATATAGACAGGATGCACATCATATGATAGATTCGTAGAAATAACACGAGTTGAACACTTTCACAGTTTATTAAGCTACTGCCAGTTCGGAATACAATAATCCATGGAAAAAAGGACTGGCAAGAAAAAACATGGTTTACAATTACACTTTGCACTGAGATGCACATCGCGTTAAATCGTTACTTTAATTGTAGGCAACGATCAGTTAAACAGCACTTGGGCATTACGACCTTTAAATTACTAAACTATTCGAGATGGGATATTGACTCGTCTAATAATTGTTCCTGAGTGCTTCGCTAAGTGACGAGGCACTCTTTTATATTGTGATTTTCGTTGTGCCCCACTACGAGTGAGATCATCCAGCTCAAACAATCAAACTCGAAACTACCTTCAAAATAGTAAAACAACTGACGGTATCCACAATTTACAAAAGATAAAATTATTTGTAAGGTCAATTCAGTCTCCGTATTCATTATACTCTGACATATATTAAGTTGCCTTATTGCAATATTGTGAATATCTCGGTGTGGTTCAAATCGATTATACAGCCCATCCTCTATGCTAATTGGATTACCAAGACTTAAATACCAACGCAGTTTTCTTGACATTTTATCTGATGCCGTTACATTCACAAAATAACTTTAAAAACCTGTCACTTGATCACAATCTCAAACGAACTCTCCTCGCATCTCGTAAATCGCGGAAATTGGCTCATTTTTCACACAGAATTATTTTTCACGTAATTACAGAATGTATAACTAATTTATCCATACAGATTGCTTGGACTAAGTTCAAATCGGTCGGACCGGTCGCCCGTGGAATTTTATTGTTATTCCAAATGCGTTCTGGCTTGTTCATCCGTCGGTTTGTAAAGACTTATACAGAATCAATGTTAAAGGAATAGACAATATGGTAAATGAGAAGATTTAGATGTAAAATAAGTTTAATATTAGAACATAAGTAACAGTAGCTGTTGCTGGAGAATTTATGAAAGAAGTTACTAACGAAGGTATTGAGTTAAAGATTTTTATTGCAGACGAGCATTGGTGTATGGTATGGAATTTCTACCGACAATTATCATCGATGATTCTAGAAAAGGCATATATATGAACTGCTTGCTAATTTTAACTGGGATTTGTTTTGGGCCTTTGGATATCTCACCTATTGTAAGAAACGCAACACCAAGCAGATACTTCACAATTAGATTTTAAGAAGGTCGTAAGATTTTGTATTTTGGAAGTGGTAGCGCCACGCTGTAGACATATTTGTCTACAGCATGAATGGGCCGGCTCGACCGGGGTAGTACCACTGTCTCACAGAAAACCAACGTAAAGTGACAGTTTACTGTCGCGTTTCGTATGGTAAGTGAGATAACCGGAGGCCCAGATTCCCCCTTCCCTTCCCTAATCCCTATTCCTGTCCTTTAAGGCCGACAACGCATACATAATACTTTCGGTATTGTGGATGTTCATGGGTGGTGGAGATCACTTAACATCAGGTGACCCACTGGCTCGTTTGTCGGACTATACTATAAATAAAAATAAATAAAGTATATTATAAGAGGACAATTATTAAGGGAGAAAGTTTCGTTAGTAAAACATGTTAATTGAGAGCCTCCGTGGCGCAGTAGGCGAGTAGCCGGCTGTGAAACGAGAGGCCGTGGGCTCAATTCCCACACCGGGACAAATTAATGTCCAGACAGAAATTTATGTCAGGTCTGAGTGTTGTGATACCGAAAGTCTCTCGTGGTCCCTGATACGACACAAAAACTTATATTTTAGTTGTATCTTAGTGTTGAATTGGGGCTATGTGTGTACTGTTGGGTGTTATCCATACTAATACTATAAATGCGAATGTAACTCTGTTTGTTTGTGTGTTTGTTTGTTTGTTTGTTACCTCTTCACGACTAAACGGCTGAACGGATTGTAATAAAATTTGGTAAGGGAATAGATTCTATATTTTTTCTCAAAAAACAACCTTGAAAGGGGTCAAATAGGAGTTCAAAATTTGTATGGGAAATCCATAATTCCTCGACTTAGGGATCTGTAAATTCATATTTAGGCTTTTGGTAGGAAATAAAGAAATACGTGTTTCAACGTTTTTGAAAAATCATCCCTAAAAGGGGCAAAGTGAGGTTAAACTTATGGGATATTCTTTAGATGTAATCTCAAGATTCAGGCACAACCCCTGAGAGTCTGGACAATCGCTACAGGTGCCTCAGTGCAGAAGACAACTCCTTGGATTGTATACTTCTGCTCCCGAATATAACCTCCGCACAGGCGGAGCCGCGAGCAACAGCTAGTTTATTTATATTTGTTGGAACTGAACATTATTTTTTTCAGGACTTTTGTAACAAGGAAGTTTTAATATAAAACCGATTTACTTTACTTGGTCATTGGTCACTAAACAATGACTCTGCATTGTATTTAAGTGTATAGAAACCTTTATATTATATCGTATAGTCTGACCGTCACGTGTCTAGTAGTTCCTCTATAGATAATTTACGCCAGCGTTCGATGGATACATGCCAGTTTAAAGGCTTTGTGCTGTCTCTCTAAACATCCAATGGGCTGCTATTGTGTTAAATCTATGTGTAAGGTATTTGAAAATGTATTTATAGTTATATAAGTGGTCCCGGGCAGACGTTGTCCTGCCACAAACCGCCTTTTTTTATCCTGGCACCGCAAAGTGACCACACTGCACCTGATGGTAAGCGCAGTGCCGTCCAATTATAGTATCGAGTAGCGAGGGACAATCTATTCCCCGCTACTCAATACAATCATGCCGGCCTGCTTCTTCACACTACGCCATGGGCAAGAAGGTGAAGAAGCGGTCGAGGGTCTAGTGTGCCTTCTCTATGGACCGAATTTTCAATGAAATAATAAGACATTCAGATCTCGATAACGGCGCCACATGTCGGATCTAAAACTATCCTATCTTTTGAGTTAGAGCCAACCACAACAGACACACAAAATTTCATTGAAATCGGTTTAGTGGTTTCAAAGTCTATGACGGACATAGGTAGAAATATTTTTTGTGTTTTATGTATATAGATTACCATTGGTCTTGTTGTAGCGAACATAGACAGGAAAATGGAGAGGTCCTGTATTTAAATTCCAGGTCGATGTTGTGTTTGACTTTTAGATTCGAAAACACGTATGAGTTATCCAGGATTGGAATTTGTGCCCGACATGGCAATAGGCTTATCGCGTATAACATCATGGACGGAAATAAAATTAGCGAACGATGTACTTGTTGCATCTCTGCCTTCCTCTCCGGGGATATAGGCGTGAGATTATGTTATTTTTAGTTAATAATATAACGTAAAATTAATGTCACAAATAAATACCCAAATTATATAATTAGTGGCTTTATAATTTTCATAACTGATTAAGGCGATAAGGCGTCGTTAGCAAAATTTAAAAAAGTTACTACTCCAATAAACAGCTACTTATAAAATGGCAATGAGTGTGATAGATAAACATAAGTCGTTTTACCCAGGCAATGATTTAAATAACAAGAGACCTATAGTGGATAGTACACCTAATAAAAATAGAGCTTAAGTTATTGCAGACAGCTTGGGGCGGATCCATGGACACCAACTCACACCGACTAACTTCACTCGCTCTTTTTGGAATGCTCATTTAGTTCTGGTTGGACTTGTGACTTGTTTTTTTAAACTTTATTGACTGGCAAAAGTTACGAGCAAAAACAATATTTCTGGTACATATAACATTTACACTACAAGCAAAGCAAATTTTATAGACATAAAATCTAATATATTGATACCTTTTTTATTCAGAACAAGGGACATACGGTCCCACGAAAACTAGTCTGGATACAAATATTTGACGACAGCACAAACGTTTGTCTTGGTACAATCGAACCTACTTATCTAATAGCTAACTTACTCACTCAGATACCAAGGCTCACTTTATCCTGACAGGGCAAAGGGACCACAGTGCACCTGATGGTAAGCACAGTGCTGTCTGGATCGAGAATCAAGTAGCAAGATACAACTAAAACCTCGCTACTTAACACAATCATGCCGGCCTGCTAAGTTTAGTTTAGATGATGAAATGCCTCTACAAAATTCTCCACAACATGACTTATAAATACCAGCCAACAAAAAATCGATAGTCAAATTCGCACCTAATCATGGTGTTAGGAAATGCTGATAACTTGTTTATACCAAAATCCATGATCAGTCGGCGGGAAGGGCGCCTAATACACTACGTGACTTCGGCTACAATATAGCTTATTGGCGCAAAGATACAAAACCGAGTAGGTCAAAATTAATGAGTTTAGACTTATAAAAAAATTAAGTAAATAAATATTTGAGCAAAACATTTTCTTTTTCTCAAATAAGTAACTACAGAAAAATTAACTATCGTGTGTGCGTACATTATATACTAGTCTTAATTGTATGAACTCTATGTCGTCAACAGGGACATAAAAAGAGGATTCATGATGCTATATGCACCATATTCAAACAAAATTATTACCATATTGAAGACACAAATAGTAAAACATACACCCAACAGTCACATACATAGTTCTGGCCCCAAACTAGGTACAATCTGTTCGTGGGTATCAATCAAACTACAGTCCCACAACACCCAGACCCGAAACAAATATCTATCTGTCATACAAATATATCTCTCGATGTGGGAATCGAACCCACGGCCTCCCGTTTCACAGCCAGCTACTCGCCCACTGCGCCACGGAGGCTGACACATATTAAAATATCTACATATTTTAAGTAAGATAAATATCAAATATCATCCTCATGAAAATGCGATATTCTGACTTACACAGTTTTGATTCCTGACAAACGTTAACAGATCGAGTTTTAAAAGATTCCATTAGACTTTAGCCTTTTTTTATCGGCTGTCGTGTGCCCATTCTATTGTTAAAGGGAATTCGTTCGGAACCGACATGCTTTTCAGCACTTTAAAACATCTTATTAGGCGTTAGGAGTATTGGATTTGTATGTAAAATACAGTTAAATTTTCATAAAAACGAAATGAGCCGGATGCTATTTAGAGTATGGTATGGCTGTTGGTATTTGAGTGTTCTTTTAATGAAGGAAAGAAATGGGAAATGAGAAGGATATTTCACTTACAAAATGTCATTATTAGTTGTTTATTTATTTACACTCTTTATATACATTGTATATAGGCGGACTTAATGCCAAAGGAATTCTATCCCAGTCAAACTTAAGGTGGTGCAGAGATAAGCTGTTACATCAGTTATGTTTGCTTTTTTTAGCACCACGAAGGTGGCAAACAAGCCCTACGGCCCTGATGGCAAGCGGTTACCATAGCCTATGGACACTTGCAACACCAGGAGCATCACATGCGTGTTGTTCCTTTGGTGACACCAATCCGCTTTAACATCATACTCTGTACTCAAAACTATAGCATGGCTCTACCATTTTACAAAGCTGTTGAAGTTTTAATTATTCTCGTAAAAATTGTAAAAATAAGGTTTTATAATTCAGTCGTCATAGACCAACCTAGGATTTTTTCGCTGGAGAAACCAATAAAGTTTTAAAGCTGGTTTAATATTTTCAGTTCGTTGTTTTACACAGTTATTTATAGTTGTAGTGTAATATGGATATTTTTTTTATGTATTGACTTTAGAATGCTTTTTTATCCTAGATGCTTCTTCACACTACGCCATGGGCAAGAAGGTGCTTAAACCTTGTAATAAAAGGCTAAAGAGGTATTTTGGGTTAGAATATAATTTACTTATTTAACTCGTTACATACAATCAAACCAAGTTTGCGTAACTTTGTTTCGTTTATTATTAAATTTACGTTCATGTTGAAGCGACAGGTGTCAAAAGCAAATTGCTTTATTTTCCACAAGTTAAGCACAAAATGAAATCTCATTATTTTCTTATTTCGTCAGCTTTCCTTAATCTACTATCTATTCTTTGTTACTGATTTCAGCCTTGAACAATGTATGAACACTGTCCCACAAGTAGAAACGAACCTACATTATTGATGAGAGGAGTTAGATCAGGAGTTAGATTAGGATCCCAGGCTGGTGCTAGCTTTCAACTGTCTTCTCTATTGAAATTTGGATGTTTTTTAATTTTAATAGCCTCCCGTATCTCTAGGTAGGAATCGGTGTTCTTTGGCAAGGATTTGTGGTTTGTCAAATCGAAGATAATGATTGGAGCCTCCTTCTGAATGTTCCTAGACGAATCCTACCTAGCGATAAGATTAAGTAAGGTACCTATTTTATTCTAGAATTGTAAGTTTTCATGAGTGACAGAGAATATTTGCATCCAATGGACTTGACCAATCGATTCTATGTCCCTGCTACAAAAAAATAGCTTTCGAAATATATAATCACTGTTATCTGTATATATAAAAGAAGAAGCTGACTGACTGACTGACTGACTGACTGACTGATCGATCAACGCACAGCCTAAACGGCTGGGGTTAGAGACTTGAAATTTTGACAGTAGGTACCTATTATAACGTAGGCATCCACTAAGGAAGGGTTTTTGGAAATACCACCCCTAAAGGGGTAAAATAGGGGATGAAAGTTTGTATGAAAATCCGTCATTTTTTAGGTTAAATTCATGAAAATTAGTATTTGGCATTTTAGTTAAAAATAAAAAATATATGTTTCAGGGTTTTTGGACATTCCGCCTCTAAGGGGGTAAAATAGGGGATGAAAGTTTGTATGAAAATCCATAATTTTTTTAAGTTAAACGCATGAAAATTCGTATTTTGTATTGTATACTTTTTCTCCCAAACATGACCTCCACGCGGGCGGAGCCGCGAGCAACAGCTAGTATCCAATAATCTCATCTGAATCCGTTCAGAAGCTTTCTAACAGGGGCAATAATAACTCCTGAGGTCCACCGCGGAGGTCTTTGCGGTCGTGAGTTACCGCCACCGACGGATCACGATATCATTTGTCCTGTACTAGCTGCATTTCAAACTCGACTGGCTAATCTATTACGGTATGTATCTGTCGCTTGATTGATATTGAATAATGCTAATAGCTTTCCTGAGATTAAATTTGATATGGCGTTTAATTGTGATCTCAAATCTTATATTAATGGAGTATTGCGTAGACTGTAAAATGGGTGGACTGCCTCGGTGGCGTAGTTGTAATTGTACATGCGTTACGATTGCTGTGCTAAGGTCTCGGTTTCGATTCCCGGGTCGTTTTTTTTTTTTTTTTTTTTTTTTTTTTTTATGGAAAAAGGGGGCAAACGGGCAAGAGGCTCACCTGATGGAAAGTGATCACCGCCGCCCATGAACATCTGCAACACCAAAGGGCTTGCAAATGCGTAAGGTTAAATCGAATTTTTCTATTTAGAAGTACTCAGTATCAGCCCGGAGTCTAGAGTTGTGCCCGGTATGGCGATAGGCTCGCCCCTTATCACATTGTGCGACCGTAATAAATTCTGTGAAAAGAGGGTGTACTGGTTACACCTTTGCCTACCTCTTCGGGGATCATAGGCTTATATCGAAGACATCTCTAATATAAAAAACTAGCTGTTGCTCGCGGCTCCGCCCGCGTGGAGGTCATGTTTGGGAGAAAAAGTATACAATACAAAATACCAATATTCATGCGTTTAACTTCAAAAATGACGGATTTTCATACAAACTTTCATCCCCTATTTTACCCCCTTAGGGGTAGTATTTCCAAAAACCCTTCCTTAGTGGATGCCTACGTGATAAGAGGTACCTACTTTTACTTTTACTGAGGTTTTACTGTAGGGAAATCTACTGTTGACGCCGCTTTATCCGTTAGAAGAACTGTTAGCAACTCGAATAGTAAATACGTCTTAGGTATATTCTTGGACATATCCGGTGCTTTCGATAATGCGTGGTGGCCAATGCTACTACTTAAGCTGAAAATCCGAGGTTGTCCTAAAAATATATATTCACTTATTTATTCATATTTTTGTCTAGGCACAACCAAATTAAAACTTGGTCACCACGAAGCGTCGAAAGCTCTTACGATGGGTTGTCCACAAGGCTCAGTAGTCGGTCCGTACTTGTGGAATTTAGGCTTCGACGACTTTTTCGCACTCCCTTTACCTCAAGGTTGCTCCTTAACCGGCTATGCTGATGACGGGCTCTTGCTTGTTCAGTCGAATAGTAGATCAGGACTAGAAAATTTGGCCAGCGCGTGTTTAAAGTTAATTTTTGATTGGGGTGAAAGAAATCGTCTGACTTTCGCACCTCATAAAACTTACCAACTACTTTTAAAGGGCATTCTTAAAACACCGCCGCGAATTAAATTCAATAATATTTATATAAAACGCAAAGAATCGGTCTGTTACCTAGGGCTAGTTTTGGAGAGAAACTTTTCGTTCTTAGAGCATATAAAATCCGTCGGGGAAAAGTCGAAACGCAATTTCTATGCCTTGACAAGGATATCCACTTCAACGTGGGGATTATCTTTTAACACATTAAAAGTCATCTATGGGGCTACTTACTTGAGCAGTATTTGCTATGGATCACCTGTATGGGCTGATAGGGCTACTATCGGTGCTGTGCGAAGAAAATTGCTCCAGAGTCAACGTTTGGCGTTGATATTCTTGTGTAAGGCGTATAGAACCGTTAGTACTGAAGCTTTACCTGTCCTTGCGGGTGTACTTCCAGTCGATCTGGAGGCACAGCGTCGCGCCGCTATGTATTACTCCACGAGAGAGGATATGGACAAAAACTTTCTTACGTCGCGCGAACTCTCGAGAATCGGTAGACTTTTTAAACAGCGTTCCGAAATATGCAACGAACTGCTAAACGAGTGGCAATGTCGATGGGATAATTCAATTAAAGGGCGGCATTTATATCAGTATTTTCCTTTGGTTCGCGATCGTCTAACAAAAACTTGGCTAGAAATTGATCACTGTGTTTCACAATTTCTCACCGGTCATGGCAACTTTAAGAGCAAACTATTCTCATTTAAGTTGGTTGATTCGCCTGCGTGCCCATGTTCTACACCAAACTGTGAGTACGAACAGTCCGCGCATCATGTTCTTTGGGAGTGTAGTCTCTGGCAAAATGAGCGCAACATTATGCTTGACAGTATGCAGATAACATCTGGAGTTGTATACTATATGGACCTTGTGGAGACTGGGAGGAATTTCCGTGCTTTCCGGCGATTTTGCCATACCTATTATTGGAATCAAGCGTAACAGCTCGCATGATAGGACCCGTTAAGTAACTTCCATGGTGCTTTACGTCTGGCTTCTCCAGACGTAAATGTCCCTTTATTGGAGGTTAATACCTTTTTAGTTCAGTATTTGTCTCCCGCTTTGCTATGGAGGGAAGTGGACAATTAATATTTCCAACTCCTCCCTATATTTCTATTTGATTAATTTCGTTGCGGGATAAAAGACAGTTATTAAGCATTCCCAGAGACTCGCCGAGTTTCATTACTCGGTGTCAAAAAAATGCGTGCCATTGTTGATCCTGGCTAAACAGGAGTTACAATGGCGGGTGTGTGGGCGGGATAGTAAAAAAGAGGTACCTACTGTCAAAATTTCAAGTCTCTAACCCCAGCCGTTTAGGCTGTGCGTTGATCTATCAGTCAGTCAGAGTCTTATTTTGTATATACAGATAATGAGCAATCTAGTCTGAATATTGTTGAAACAGCTATAATCTTACGTTTGATTATGAAAAATACATTAACGATAGTTATAGTTTAACTACGGTTGAAGTAACACGGTCTGAGCATTCAAGTTTATATGCAGTATTTAGCATACATGTTCTCTGCATAGTTTGTTAGTCAACGCGATGACCGCATCTCATTTCCCGGGTCAGTTTAATTTCAATAAACAATTTCGAGAAACGTTAGGTAAATGTTTGCCGATGGTAAATAATGATACAGCAATGTAACGTACATATTTTATGTAAAATAAGTAGCTTGATGCTTCTTTTATGATATTTATCGTAAGTAATATTAAGTTAGTCTAGTCGGGAATGGTTACATATAAGTCGCGTATTCCAATCCAGTCCAAATGTCATGCACCTCTGACTTTCGGAAGTTACCTATCTATTTATTGTTAATTTATCAATTACTGTGAAGAGAAATAAAACGTCATTTGAAAATTTACATACTCGAGAATTCTAAATACTCAAAGATATCTGAAGTCTATCTGCATTGATTAAGCTAGCATAGTGGACGAAAGTCTAACCCATCATAAGTAAAAAGGCCACATGATGAGTTAGATGATATTTTTGGAGTAGCAGGCGAAGTGAAGTGAAGAACGATTAAGTAAATCCAAATAAAAAAATGAGATGGTACCAATCTTGAAATTGACAGTATAATTCCTAAACCTATTCACTTATGCTAAACTTAAAAAAGTATGACTTCCTCACAAAATAAGTCTAGTCACATTTTCAACTTTCTAACAAACAAATTAAAAAAACATAGTGAAACCAAATAAACACTACATCTTGGGCACCAGAAACCTCAGTTATAACCGTTTTTATGTGGGTCTGTAAGCGTTCAAATACTCAGGACATTGACATAGGATACAGCCGACAGCCTCTATAGTACAGCGGGCGAGTAGCCGGCTGTGAAACAAGAGGCCGTGGGTTCGATTCCTGGACCGAAACAAGCGTTTATGTGACAGACAGATAGATATTGTGGGACCGTAGTCCCTCTTAGTTCTTGATACCCACGATAAAGGTGCAACCTAGTGTGGGGTCAGAACTACATGTGTGACTGTTAGGTGTATTTATTTACTTAATAAAATACAGAGCTGATATTATACTTTAGGTTAACATTCTAAATTTTAAATAATTCAAACCGAAACATGAAATAAACAGAGTTGTAGCGTAAATGTCTTGTGTTAGTACAAGCCGGTTATTATTTACTTCAAAACCTGTGTAGTGATTGTAGTTATTTAAATAGCGGAATATGCCATGTCTATTTGGACATAATGAGACACGGCAGTAAACACATAAAATAATGTCAAAATAGATCATGAATAATTTATAATTATGAAATATGTATCAGGTCAAACATAAGGCGGGATTTAGTAAATAGAAATCGACAAGACTAGTGCAGAAAATCGATGAAAGAAGTGAGGTAAGATAAACAGTAGGCAATATTTATTAATTTATTTTAATCCTGGCACAGCAAAGTGACAGAAAGTGTGGTCAACACTGCACCTGATAGTAATCGTTGTGTAGTCCAGTTAGAGTATCAAGTAACACAATGCCGGCCTGCTGCGTACGCCAGCTTTGAATGGCCTAGCATAACTAGGTTACCAGTGCCTCTTAAAAGACCGACGTGAAGTGAGTGAGATTTCCAAAGGCCCAAATACTGTGCCTAATTCTGACTAGTTTCGTAATAATTCTTCTTATATTGTTAATATTATTGGACGAGGGAAATTAGTTACTACTATATTAAATAGCAATGGATCAAAAGATTACTCAAGAATTTCTTGGCTCTGACGTAATTTTTACGAGCTACGCCGTAACCTCACACTTCACTTCAAAATTAACAAAATCGTGAACTGAATTAATGATCTACTATATACAGTGATGCAAAAAAGCGATGGCGAAGATAAACCTGATATAGAAACAATGGCATAATGTACCGTGGAAGCTAGGCGTGGTAGCTGGATGCAAATCGCCGCGCCTCCGGGTGCAGACAAATGGCGTCGTGAGCTAGCCGCGCCGGTAGCCACGATCAGCGAGCGAATGCCGCGGGCTAGCTCGCTTCGGCTCCTGATCCGAGAGGCTCAGGTGACATTTGAATTTACGAAAGAGTATTATGGTACGTAATATCAGGGACAGCATAGTTAGGAGTGCTAGAGACGAAACTTGACACCAGTCCAAATCGTATCCATGTTTTCGAAGTTACCTTTGTATTAATATGCCTATAATAAAGTATTTATACATCATACTTAGAGCATCGCGTGTTTATGCTAATGCTACGTGCATATTGGTATTTCAGAGGATTACCGTTTGAATAACATCGTGAGAAAATCTCCATACCTGAGAATTCAATTTTAAGAAATTCAAAGGTATCTGAAATGTACCAACCGGCACTAGGCCGGCGTGGTAGACTAACCTCTCTCAGAAGGCCCATACACGTTAGCGAAATTATCGATATAAATCTTTATGTATAAAAATTCAGCTTCCGTGTGTTTGTGATCGCCGAACTCGACGATGCAGTCGATTACCATGAAAGTTGGTACATATATGGTACTAAAAACTATATGAAGTTTTTCATGGAGAAGTTATAGTATCCATTATATTTTAAATCTCCACTAGATGGCGCTGCCACACATCAACTTCTCTTACATTCGTTCGATTGCTATGAAATTTCTTATACAAAAATATTAGGATACGGAGAATACTTTCGCGCCATTTATTCTACTATAGCTCGCTACTAGATGGCGTTGCAGCGTATTATTTAATAAACGAATCGAACCCACGGCCTCTCGTTTCACAGCCGGCTACTCGCCAACTGCGCCACGAAGGCTGTCAAAACGTAAACGTTATTTAAACGTAAAAACCACGCATGCAAAGCTAGTAAATAAATTAATTTTTTTTTGTCCTAAGTTTGATATTTTGCATGTGTTGTTAAGCCATGTCAAAAGTTTTGTGTGTAGATTATTTTTGACACTACATAAGCCTGCAGTTTGGCATGTGACATGAAGTGACAGCTTACTGTTACTATTAGTACGGTGAATGAGATTTCCGGAGACCAAATCAATCCGGCGAGATCCCTTTTTTTCTTTTAAAGCCGACAGGCACTCATGATTCTTCTAGTGTTATGGGCCGTGGAAATCACTTACCTCAGGTGACCCAGATGCTCGGTTCCAATCGCTAGTATAAAAAATCATGCATCTACCTTTCGTAAACAATGTATACGTAGACCGCAACACATTTGTTTTGTATGCAATTTTTTTATATTTAACCTGGCACTGCAAAGTGACCACATTGCAGCTGATAGTAAGCGCTGTGAGTATCAAGTAGCGAGAAACAATCTATCCCTCGCTACTCAACATAATCATACCGGCCTGCTGTGTTACTTCTTCACACTACGCCATGGAGCAAGGAGCTGAAGAAGCGGTCCAGGGTCTAGTGTCAGAATACTCAAAAAGCCGCAACACGGTCAAACATCGTCCCAACTCTAGACTCCTGACAAAACCGGATGTACACTAGCTGATCCTGGAACGCGACACACTTGCGTTTGCCACTATGGCGGGTTTTACATCTTGTGTACTTTAGTCGCTATCCGGGCGGATATGAATATCCTACCACCAGCAATATGCAATTTTATGAAAGCTGTCACGCGTTAGGGTTCTGTCTCAGTTGGCTCAATTTATCTTAATAATAATATTAACAAATTCACGCAGAGAAAATGAAACAATTGACCTTAATAAAATTTGAGCATAAAAGTAAAACTATGTTCCAACTCGTTTCTAATTCCAAATGTAGGGTTTCGGACTAGGCTTAATAGAGTTACCAAAAAGTTTCAGAGCGACCGTTTTTAGTACTTCCAATTTTGAATCTCTTTGTGCGAGTTTGCTAAGCTGTGAGTCCTAATTTTGTCTTATTTAATCACTTTAGAATCTGTGGGCTTGGTTCTAAATTTAAATCCTATTATTATAAAGGTTTATCATGAAGCATACGAATTCTATGCTCATACATTGAATGTAATTTATATTGGACAAGATTTTTGTAAGTCACGAATGAACGTCTTACGCCGGAATATTCAAACGCAACTCAAGCATTTAAGATTGTTTCAAACATCTGAGACCCTCTTATTTACCATAATTGTATAGCAATTTAAAAAATAAGTAGCCGATTTTTGATGTAAAAAATTAAATAACTCTATGAATAAAACTAAATATGATTTCTCTTAATATTTTCTTAAACAACTAAATAATAAAATATTCAACATATGTGCTAACTTTCAAATTTGTAAACATAGTTCATCAATGTTGCTATTAGTTTCTATCACCTGAGAGCTTAATTGGGTAATTACATATACCTTCACGCCTGTAACTTCTGTTACTGTACTTCACGCAGGGTCGGAATCCTGAACAGGGTGCGGCGGTTTTTCACGCCTGGTCAGCTCTACCGCTTACATAAAGCGCAGGTGCGGCCGGGAATGGAATACTGCTCGCACCTCTGGGACGGTTAGGTTAGGTAAGGCGTGTTCTACCGTCTGTATCATGGCGAATGCTCTGAAGAATTGTCTGATCTTATCCCATCCTCTCCCTTCCATACCAGAACCACGCGTACTGGATTGCGGAGCCACAGCTTCGTGGTATTTACTACCCCGGCCCGAACCAAGAGGTTCGCAAACTCGTATTTTTGCCGCACCATCAAGCTGTGGAACAGTTTGCCAGCTACCGTGTTCCCTCTTTCCTATGATCCTGGGTCCTTTAGGCGTAATGTGAAGTAGCTAAACAGCAGGCCGGCATGATTGTGTTGAGTAGCGGGGGATAGACTGTCTCTCGCTACGTGATACTCTATCTGGACGGCACTCCGCTTACCATCAGGCGCAGTGTGGTCACTTTGCCGCGCCAGAATAAAAAAAAAACCCCCGAAGGGGTAGGCAGAGGCGTAACCAGTTCACCCACTGTTTGCCGCATTTATTACGGTCCCATAATGTGATAGGGGGTGAGCCTTCGCCATACCGGGCACAATTCTTGACTCCGGGCTGTCACTGAGTATTTCTAAATAGAAAAACCCGATATCACTTTACCCGACCCGGGGATCGAACCCGAGACCTCAGCACAGCAGTTGCAATTACAACTGCGCCACTGAGGTAGTCGGTAATTGGGTAATTAATTTGTTACTTACATGAAATTTCTATAACGACCATATACCAAGCTACACCTTAAATATAATCAGGAATCGTTACAAAATAGATGTTTAAGTACAGTTACAGTTGTAATCTTTTAATAACAAAACAAAGCTAAATTTACTATGATAAAAAGTAGACTGCCGACTGGGTAATGGTCTTTCCTATTTAGAAATACTCAGTATCAGCCCGGAGTCTGTAATCAAGCCCGGTATGATAGACTCGCTCTCTATCACATTATGGGACCGTAATAAATTCGGCCAAAAGTGGTTACACCTCTGCCTATCTCTTCGGGACGCGAGGGTATGTGTATGTATGAAAAGTCTATTTTAGCAAAGCGAATGCGAATGGTTGATTTACACTAGCATTACTTCACAGGTACGCTCGTAACACAAGTCAATGCCATTTACCGGCTCTAGGACTAGAGGTTAGGATAATCTAAGGAATAAATAACTTTAATGTAAGAAGAATTTGTATTGTAGAAATCGTATTACATTGAAACTATGTAGGCGACAAAGCATACTGCGACGTATTATACTAGCGGGCCCGGCAGACGCCGTCTGCCCGTAAAAGCAGCGCCACACCGACTGCAGCGCCATCTGCCGGGCTGATTTGAAACCCAAACGCATACAAAAAAAAACATTCAAATCGGTCCAGCCGTTTAGGAGGAGTTCAGTGACATACACGCGTACAGTAGAATTATATATATAAAGATAAAGAGCAGCTATGATGCAGTTAGTGCCAATTGATGTGATAGAAAATAATTGGGGTTACATCGCGTCTCCACTTTTGCGTTAGACTATAAAAAGGTTGAGCTCGGATTTGGGCGAGATGCAGCTTTTTTGTCATTTTAATCACACGCCCAAAGTTTAATTTATTATTTAGTTTTTTTACTAGAATTGTAATAAATGTAGCTAAGCCCGATACTTTTATATAATTCTTTTTTGTGGTATAGGACACATATGAACAGAACAAGTAGAGTTAAAGATAATTTACATTAAATACCGTTAATATCTGCTCTTTAATGATTTTCTTGACATTACTGAAATTATATTGAGACATAAAGTCTCATTTTGAAACTATATTTAAATGATATTTTTGATACAACGTTAGGCAGCGGCTTTGCTGAGCCCTGGCATTGCAGAAGTTTATGGGCGGCGGTGACTACTTACCATCAGATGGCCTGTCAGTTCGTCTGCCTATCGAGGCACTAAAAAAAAAGAATTATTTATAACTCAACGAATTGAATAATTCTGTAACAAATAACTTTGTGATTGGTGCTGCTCTTCCCAATCCTAGGAATACGCTTAACATTAATACAGATAATGGAAACATAAAATCTATCAATTCTTACAATAAAACTCCGTGTAAATGTCTTTAACTCTTAGATATCACAACAATTTATATTCTTCAAAGAAAACAAGTAAGGAGAAACAATATTACTAACAAAGTAAGATTTGATACAAACGTATAAAACAAAATGTTTATTCTTTGTTCATATTAGAAAAGTCTAGTAAAACATGTCATTTACAGTCACTGTATATGCTTCAACAACTTGCATTGTAAGTGCATTCAGTATTACGAATTAGTAATTTGCACGCACCAGTCCCGTCTGCTCTGTTTCCTGTATCATCTGTGGTATTAATATCTATAAAATGTCTTACAGCGTAGAAATGATGCTATCAATAGTTCCAGGACTGATAGGCTATTTTGGTTTGATTGATATTACCTAAACATTAGATATAGGTCTACAATCTAAATTTAGGAAAGAAATATAACTGTATATTGAAGCTTGAAATTTGATACAAACACACTTTATTATATAAAGGATATAAGCAAGTAGGTAATTTATAACATGAGAAAAATTATCAATGTACTGTAGAAGAAGAAAGCTGCTATTTGATAAATACATATAAGGCATATACATACATAGCCCCGACTCTATAGTAAGATACAAATATGTTGTCAAGCCTCCCATCATCCAAACCCAGAAATATTTGTGAACCGCACTAACATTTGCCTCGGTCGGGAATTGAACTCACGGACTCTCGTTTCACGATCGACTTTTTCACCTAGGCCACGGAAGCTATGAAAACATCAGAATAAACTTAACGTAGAATCAGAGATTTTAAAAAGATTCAAATGATTAACAATTTCGTTTTCGTGTCGAGTTAACATTGGTAGCATCCACAAAGAATAATTACAATTCACAGTAATTTAATATCTAAGCTCAAGTACGTTTCTTCTACGTACCGTTGGAAATTGCCTTTATCACTTCACTGGTTTTCATTTATACGGTTCTTGTGATATTTTACTATAGGAAACGGAGCTTGGAAACTCGATTCAATAACGATTTCTTAGAATTGTAATAGAATTAAATCCAAACGATAGTATTGAGACTATATTCAGACCAGTTAAACGAAAATTTTAGTACAGATATTGATGCTATTCCGAGCAAATGCAGATGCATTTTAGAGATTCCAGGAAATGCTGGATGAGTTCTTATATACCCGCTTTAGTCATTAAATATAAAGGGTCTAAGCAATACGAACAGAAGTAATATACTTGTGATCTGGAAAATCGATGTTCTATCTACTCGTGATTTACCCGCTGACAGGAATGAGGGTAAGGTGATCGACCAGCAAACACTGGACGAGTGTATTTACTTTCAGAATCCCTTCCTGCAGGATCAGGAGGAGGTGTTTGTCATGCATTTTGCTGATGGAATACATGTTGCACCCGACTGGATAGCGATCAACGTAGACGCTGTGAATAAATCGCAATTCAGTTTTGAAGTCAGCAAGTGTATCTATTTACTTCACGTTGGCATCATTTAAGCGACCATAGATAACTGTAGCGACTCGACCGTCCACATTAATTTAGAATGCAATGCATTTACCATTAGGTGCACTCACCTTGCCGTGACAAGATGAGAAAAATGTAAAACATTACAAGCTGAGTATATTACATTTTACAATTACATTGGGCCTTTTAAAATTATAAATAGTTTTTAAAATTCTGGACTGGAGCTGAACTTAAATATGGAAGATAGTATTTAAGAAATACACAACGCTTGTTCTTTGGACACGACAAAAATAATACTGTATATCTATGTATAAATATAGCTAAAATCAGAATAAAGGATGTTACGCTTCACAAACTCCCGTTTTTATCTAAAACGAATTGTTCGGAAACTCGTCAAAATATCCGAAACATTTATCAGTGTTTAACAAATAAAAGGTAATGACGGTTATTTTTCTCATTCAGGGCAGACGTGAAGGTTCCTTTCAACATAAATCATAATGTTGCCGGCTGGAGGATTAAGAGCGATGCTTTATTTGACGTGATGCCGTCCATTTTTCATCAACTAAGACAACGGTTTTGTTAACACGAAGGTGTGGGTTGATGAAGTTTGGGGAAATATGAAGCTGAAACAATAACTGTCTATCTTTCTGACTCTTTAATCAAATAATTCTGAAAATAAAATGGCGTCTAATTGGCAAAGTGATTTCCAGTCTTCTGAATTATTAGAACTTCAAAGAAAAATCAAACTTACACATATTATAGGAGAATAGCAGCTTGACGTGATGGTAAAAGAGAAATTTGTGGTACTTGCTCTGTGTTTTTGCCTTTTGTACTCAAATATCAAGGAGTAGCTGATTGTTCTAGACCGTAAATAACCGAGCTATATCTGGATGGTTTCTTTGCCTAATAGAAATTAATCATGTAGTGGCAGTTATGCTGATTTGTTGTGTACGGTTCGTCAGATTGCTGAAGGCCCAACAAAACCTTTATCCTAACTCTGTTTTCTTAAAAATAAGCAATGCACTACCAATTCTTCTTGAGTATAGGTGGTGACACATATCATCAGGTAATTCAAATGCTTATCCTTACCTTCCGCGATAAGAAAACATTGACAATAATTAGTTTTCATAAATTGAAGCTACACAAATCTTTTTAAGTTTGATCAATTATTTTGTTACATCAAAATTAGAAGCAATAGATGTAAATATATTTCTGTGACAAAGGTCTTTAGGTAGTTAAAATCGAAACTATATAGCCCGGAATTGATATTTTATTCCCATAAGAAATTAGGGCAATCCCTAGAGATGCTCCGTGATCCATATCATAACAAATGTGTATACCTAATAGGGCAGACGCCCTGGAGGCCCAGCGCCGCGGTCACGTAAAGCGCCGTTATGTCCCAATTTTTTGTCCGAGACAGCTCGATTTTTTCTCTGAAACCAGTGGGACGTCGGTTTGATATAAGTATTTCTTACAAAGTTTTAGATGGATTGTGTTCATCAGTTTTGTAATCGAAATTACAACAGATGATATTTAGAAGTTGGTTTGTTTAAAATTACACCAAATCAAAGGTATAGTAGTAATAACAAGTTCTTTGATGTGATAGCCATTTATAGAACAGAATAAAAGAATGATTTAACCTGAGAAAACTTAAAAGATGATTTAGATAAAGAAATAATTAATTTAGATTGAAGGGTCGGCAACGCGCATGTGATACTCCTGGTGTTGCAAGCGTAACCGCTTACCATCAGGCGGGCCATAAGCTTGTTTGCCACCACCGTGGTATAAAAAAAAGTATACAAAGATTATAATGTATAATTGTTGACAATACAATATACATTACAATATACATTACAATATGTACAATAGTTACTTTTGTATGCGAAAAAAAACAAAATTATCCAAAACAAAGTAGGGTATCCCTATATATAAGCTATATATAACCTCTTTCTAGAATTATCAGTTTTTCAAGTTTCCTCACGCTGTTTTCCTTCACCGTTTAGGTAAGCGGTAATTGACTTTTCCAATAATTCTAAAGTATGTTACATTTGGGCTGATTTCAAACCCGACTTCTGTCTGTTCAAAGAAGGGTATCGCTTGAAAACTAATTTAAGAATTTTATTATTTATTTTCTTTTTCAACCAGACGTTTCGAAAGCTGCAGCTATTATAGTCACGGGGCGGACTATCGCGAGGCTGTCGCGGGACTTTGATTTTGAGTTATTACTCTACTTAACCATATTTCAATAGTACAATGCGCAATACAAACATTTATTAATGTACACTTACTAATAGGTACCAACCTGTCCAGAGTCGGTGTCGGATAAATAAGACAAGTTATGTTGCAGGCTATGTAGCTTTCGAATTAAGCAAGAGGTCACCTTTGACATTTAGTTAGACGTAGACTAGGCATACCATAGTTTAAATCTTTTGGCTGGATAACAACATAAAAATAAGTGAAAAAGATTTTAATGCTGTAGGTCCACGCTGAGGACGGATTTATTTACAACACGAATATGCTTAACCGGGTTGTAAGGGAAACCGAAGTGATCTAACAGCTTGTCTTTAAGCATGGTGGGTGAAAGTTTCGAAGACTTAAATCCACTCTTAATGCCCGTTCCTTTCCACTAAGTCCAGCGTCTGTCATGACACTTCAGTATTAAAGATTTTCATGGGAATTGAAGATCGTTATGTGGCGCAGTAGGTGAGTAGCCGGCTGTGAAACGAGAGGCCGTGAGTTCGATTCCCGCACCGAGACAAATGTTTGTGTGTCAGACAGATATCGGTTTCGGGTCTAGGTGTTGTGGGACCGTAGTCCTACGTAGTTTTTGACACCCACGGTACAGGTTTTACCTCGTGTGGGATCAGGACTATATATGTGACTGTTAAGTGTATTTTTTTTATCATCAGATGACCCATGTCATTTAAAAATCTCTGATATAAAAAAAGATCCTCATCACATCACTCTACAACAAAAAGTTTTTACTGCATGTTATTTGAAATTCAATTTTCCTCTGACTCAACATGCCAGTTTTATCCAGACGTATTAAAAAATCTCTCCAAAAGGGTTTCCTTTGTATTTAGGACTATTCCATGGAAACTCGGACGGAAGGTCGCACTCGTAACAAACATATAAACAAGCGGTTTCCTGACCAGCTAATACATGTTTTTGATTATTGGCAATTGAGAAACCCATGTTCCTTGTTATGTTGTCTTATGTTTAATAGTCTGTAGCTAGTTTTATCTACAGAATGACAAGATGACAGTACTCCTGTTTTATAAGAAAATAATGTGTATGCGTTTCTTGAGATTCGCGGATTGGTAATTAACCTCCTCTTTATAAACCAATTTTTATTTATTCGTTAACAATACAGTTTTGGTGGTAAATAGAAGCAATAATTTCCACAGAATAATAATTCGTTTTGAGTACGTCATATTTGTAAAAAAATCTCTAAATCAATTTTAATTGTACGATGCGCAATAAAAATCCAACAGCCCAATTTAAACCTGTATATTGGTATAACATTAAATATTTTGTGAACAATTTTGATACATTTTTGAGATACTTATCACCATTCATTGCTTAAACTTTTGTAAAGTCTTCAAAGTCCTCTCACATGACATTTGCATCTAACAAAGTTGCTCCTAGTGCACCCTCAGGGTCATCCAAGCGACTTTTGGATGCATAATGATTCTATTTTTATAAGTCAAACACACGAGATTACTGTTTTACGAGAAAACGAACCATTAAGAAGACGATAAAAACTGTAACAATGCGTAGTGCGGGGTGCTTATGTTTGACGGCGCTGTTCCAAGAAGCCAAAATGACAGTTGGTGAATCTACTTCGGTGACGTAAAGAATTGTTCATACTAAAGGATTCAGCGCTGGCGATTTAATATCAGACATATTAGTATCGGAGTGGAGACCGCGTTTAGGCAAATGTAGTGTGGGATGCCCTGCTGCACGATAAATAAAATACACCCAGTCACACACATAGTTCTGACCCCACACTCGGTAAAACCTGTATAAAACCTGTGCCTGTAAAAATACAAAAGACCCACGGCTGAGTTTCTTGGTGCTTCTTGTCAAACCAGTGGGCATTTCCGAAGTACCGCTAGATAAACCTAATCCTGACCTGTAAAAAGTGTAGCAAGTGCCCCTAGGGGCCTCATTTACTAAATAAATGATTTGATTTGATTTATTGAGAGTATCTAAAATCGTCGAGGGACTACGGTTCTACAACAAATATCTGTCTGTCACACAGATATTTATCTCGGTGGGCGAATCGAATCCACGGCCTCTTGTTTCACAGCTGGCTACTAGCCCGCTGCGCTGGAGGCTGTTAAATATTATTGTTTTACTTATACCCGCTATAATTCCCACAGTATTACCACACCCGTACAACAGTTAGTATTGCGACTCGAATATACCAGAGTTGATGCATCGGGCGTGTGGCAGCCATTCAGCGCTATCGCACTTTCCATCGGGAGGTCCGACCCTGGGGTCATCTGAGACGTCTTCATTCAGAATATCATTAACTTACAAATTGTACCGAGACATATCTGCTTAGATTTTAATGTCATTTTGGACATAATAGGGCGACGTGGCACCGCTTAGATAAAATAATGTAATCATTATTCTGACAGCCTCTATGGTACAGTGCGAGTAGCTGGCTGTAAATAGAGGTCGTGGGTTCGATTCCCGCACCTACATAATGATTGTGTGACGGACATATATTTGTTTTGGGTTTAGGTGTTGTCGGAACGTCGTCCCTCGTAGTTCTGGATACCCACGATACAGAATTGACCTATTGTGGAGTCTAGATTATGAATGTGACTGTTGGGTGTCACACACACATACACTCACGCCTGTAATCCCCGAAGGGGTAGGCAGAGGTGTAGCCAGTACACCCAGTTTTCGCCGAATTTCGGTCCCATAATGTGATAGGGAGCGAGCCTATCGCCATACCGGGCACAGATTCCAGACTCCGGGCTAATACTGAGAATTTCAAAATAGAATATCCCAATATCACTTTACCCGACCCGGGGATCGAACCCGAGACCTCAGCACAGCAGTCGTAACGCAATGCGCAATTACAACTGCGCCACCGAGGCAGGCACTGTTGGGTGTATTTTTATTTATTTGGTTTTTTGATATAACATAACCTACATACAATGAGGGATTAATAACCTTTTTTTAAGACGGTTCGAAAAGCTGCATGTCTGTATAAAATACGATAGGAATATTCAAAGTGACACCATGTCCAAAATGTCGAATAACAACATTAAATGACACTGGTCATAATTCAAATCGCTTTTCAACAAACCAACGAGTATGTCTATCCAAAAGCTATTATTAGTCCGCGACACAAAACCCATAAAACAGTTTTGATTGTTTGTTTTGAAATAAAACCATCAGACGGGGGACATAGGTTTTGCCTCGTGTTTGCAGGTCCGAGGGTGAATTTATTTGCTTGTAGCCGGCGGGCATTGTGCCGCTTTTTGTCTCGGAACGTGTTTCTTGAATTCGTAAGAAAGTGTGAAAACACGTGTTATGCGTTGTGTTTACTGAATTAGACTGTAAATTGTTACAGATGTTTTTTTAGTATAAATTGAACAAATACTCGATGGGTCAGTGTGGCCTATTGACACATACTCTATATTCTTTTCTTTAAGTAGTAATATACATACATATACCCTCACGCCTATAATCCCTAAAGGGGTAGGCAGAGGTGTAACCTGTACACCCACTTTTCACCGAATTATTACGGTCCCATTAAGTGACAGGGGGCGAGCCTATCGCCATATCGAGCTCAATTCCAGACTCCAGGCTGATACTGAGTATTTCTAAATAGAAAAACGCAATATTACTTTACCCGACCCGGAGATCGAACCCGCGACCTCAGCACAGCAGTCGTAAGCATACGCAATTACAACTGCGCTATCGAGGAGCACTTAACTTATACTACTTAAGTAGCAATACTTCATCAAAAACACTTTAAACAACATCTAACTCTATACTCAATAATAATAAATACAACTGTATTCCATTTTAAATGAAAGTGTATTCGTAGTAAGTTTAACCAAATATTCACATTTTTAAAAGTAATAATACGTTTTGAGAAATAATAATATATTATAAGCCCTGTATTAAACATTGTCCGACTGCTAGGCACGGGCCTTCTCTACTAATAAGAGGGGTTAGGCCTTAGTCCACCACGCTGGCCTAATGCGGGTTGGTAGACTTCACATACCTCTGAAACTCGTATGAAAATTCTCAGGTATGGAGATTTCCTCACGATGTTTTCCTTCACCGTTAAAGCAAGAGATAATTTACAATTAATATATGTTACTATTTAGAAAAGAGAGGTGTATGCCATTTGGGCTGATTTCGAACATACGACTTCCGTCTTGACAGTCCGTACTGCAACCAACTAGGCTATCGCTGCTATTATTGACAAAATATTGTATACAAATAATGCAATTTACTACGCCATTCATAACTTGACTATCTCGGCCGTTTTTGCCCGACTGCACGTGAAATGTTTATATTTTAGAATTTGTATCAATTATGAATCACGAAAATTCAATGGCAGCTAACACCAAACATATGGTCCTAAATGATCTAGTAAGGGAAGTGGTAGAGCCACGCTGTAGACATATTTATCTATAGCATGAATGGGCTGGCTTGACCGGGGTAGTACCACTGTCTCACAGAAAACCAACGTAAAGCTACAGTTTACTGTCGCGTTACGTATAGTAAGTGAGATATCCGGAGGCCCAGATCCTTCCTTCCCTTCCCTAATCCCTATTCCTGTCCTTTAAGGCCGACAGCACATACATGACACTTTCAGTATTGTGAATGTTCATGGGCGGTGGAAATCACTTAACATCAGGTGACCCACTGGCTCGTTTGTCGGACTATACTATAAAAAAAAACATCTGTGTACATTCCCCCGAAATTATACAGTTCGGAGGCAATTTAAAAGTTCCAAAGTGACTTAATTACGAAACGTCCCAATGGACGCGTATTTATAGTCATTAGACAGTTTAAATTCAAATAAGGTCGCGCCTACGAGATTGATGACTGCCACAGACTAAAATATGTGTTTAATGATGAATAATTACGAACATGCGAGATGATAAAATCAGACATAAGTCTTTCGAAACGGGTTCCAGATTTCTTTCGTGAAAGGTAACGTTTCTATTGTGTAATAAAATAAGTATCAACCCGTTTACTTGGGTATTTTTTAGTCATAAGCCTGAGATCTATATAGTATATTTTGGAAATCATTTTGAACGAAAATGACTTAACTAATACCCATTGAAATAAAACAAATTATTACGGATTTTATTGCTATTATTTTTGTTACTTTTAATAAGAAATTAAATAAACTGAAGGCAGAACTTTACAGTATCATTTCGTGACGACATACATATCAGTCTGCTCCGCGACCATGGTTTTAGAAACACCGAGACTAAAAAATAAAACATAAGAAATCAATATGATAATATTCAACTAGTATCCATTTGCAGTGAAGTTACTAAGTTAGCTTTTACCTAATACTAAGAAGTTTGTATGTATCGTAAACGTCAGGCTCATTATCCATAATTACGTAAGTTCGAAATCCAACTCCTCTTACTTTTCTAAAGTTACGTGTGTATTCAATGTCAATATCTCATGCTTTAACGTGAAGGAAAACTTGCATACCTAATAATTCTCACAAGATTTTCAAAGTTTTGACAGCCTCCGGTGGCACAGTGGGCGAGTAGCCGGTTGTGAAACGGGAGGCTGTAGCTTCGATTCCCGCACCGAGACAATTGTTTCTTTGGCTAACAGATGTTTGTTTCCAGTTCAGGTGTTGTGGGACCGTACTCCCTCGTAGTTCTTGATACCCACGATATAGGTGTGACCTAGTGTGGGGCCAGAACTGTGTGTGTGACTGTTGGGTGTTTTTTTTACCAACTTGGATTAGATCAACCTAGTGGACTAAGGCCTAACCCCTCTCATAAGTAGGCCCGTGCCCAGCATTAGGACGATGTATAATACAGAGCTAGTATTATTATTTTACGTCTAAATGCGTCCTAGAGAATTTGAATAAAATTTAGCCGTTGTCAAAATTGAATGCAGACAAGCACAAGAAATAGTTTTCAGTTACTTTATCTATAGTAAACCCTCGGAATAGTTAACCAAAAATACCAAATGACGTTGATGCAAACTAACACACGTCGAAAATGAGATAGGATCGACTAGGAAACCATTTTAGAATCGGTCGCGCGTAAAAAAATCCCTTTACAACAAAAAACAATACCACGTTCTCATAGGCAGGCCACGGGCTCAATCAATCAATGTCCTTAGAAATAAAAAAAGCGATCCCAACGACCCACGTAGTTTGGGGTTTGAAAAAATTTCGACCATGTACGAGAATTGTTTTTGATGCGTTTCTATTTTTATAGTAATAAACTTGGGGAAGCTATGAGCCTTTTTGTATATCGAAAAAGTTTAGGGTAAACAATGACAATAAAGAGTTTTATGGCGGGATGGTATTCGTATAGGGATTTGGCCACAAAACTTTTAATCAGTAATTCAAACCAGATTTTTGTAGAAAATATATTTTTATGTAGAGTATCAAACCTAAAAATCGGTCAGTTCATTCGGTTCATGTTTGTCGATTAGCTACTTGCTTGTTGTAAGAATTTCGAAGGTATGTGAAGTTGACCAACCCGCATTATGCCAACGCGGCCACCGTGGTGGACTAAGGCCTAACCCCTGTCGTTAGTAGAGCACGCCCGTGCCCAATAGTGGGACAATGGTTAATACAGGGCTAGTATTATTATTTATACTTGCCCGTCTGTCCCATTTACGTCACATTTGCATTGTTTTGCAGAAACTCAAGCGAGTTCAAACAATGGGTGTTATGAGATTTGATATGTGACGCAGTGCAGTTTAATGCAATCCATAATGCAAAGTTCTGTGTAGCGTTACTTCCGTCTATTGATATGCGTAGCTTTTATTAGCAAGTAAGCGATTTGTTACTCCCATCATTAAGCAAATACATTTTAAGGAGAATTTGGATAACGAGGACTGATAAGAAGCGATGTTGGCCTTTCAGTTCTACTGACCGTAAATTTAAGGTCAGTTTTCTGTGAGACTTATCTTATCTAGCCGGACTACGCTGCAGACAAAACTGTCTACAGAAAACTTACAAGACACATCTAAACTAGTATTATAAAGAGGTAAAGTTTGTGAGTTTGGATGTTTGTAATCTCCGGTACTACTGATCTGATTTTCTCGATCGATCCCTGAGTGGTATAGATTACTTTTTATTTAGTAAAAATATATTTAAAAAATAACATATACGCGAGTGGAGCCGAGGACAACAGCTAGTAATACATAATGGTCTTGTTTGAAGACTTTAACGCTGTGTTAAAAAAATGTTGTATACTACTTTATTTAATCTTTGCTAATGATGTGCACTTGTCTCGTAAGACATGGTGTAGTCATCGACACTTGAGATAATCTTGAGGAATTTTTTACACACACTTGACACTTGTATTGTAAAAACACGTGAGCATTATTTCATTTCAACAAACTCAAAAACTAAGAAGGTTCTTGATTCGGTCTATATAGGTTTTTTCGCAGAATTATCTATTAACTAATACGATTTCGATGAAAAAAATATTCGGTACGACTGCCTCGGTGGAGCAGTTGTAATATGTATGTTACGACTGCTGTACTGAGGTCTCGGGTTCGATCCCTGGGTCAAGTAAAGTAATATTCGGCTTTTATATTTAAAAATTCACAGAATCAGCCCAGAGTCTGGAATCGAGCCCGGTATGGCGATAGGCTCGCCCCCCTATTACGTTATGAGACCGTAATAAAATCGGCTAAAAGTGTGTGTACTGATTACACACTCACACCTCTGCCTACCTCTTCGAGTATTACAGGCGAGAGTGTATATGTATGTATTGTCTCGGTGGGAATCAAACTCGCGGCTTTTCGTTATATTTTTTTTTATTCTAACAGATATAAGGTGACCACTGAAAACCAGCGCTGTGTTGTTGTATGTACTATGTACGTGCCACAGCACAGCAGTACGCTGAGTGGTCACCTACCTGTCACAGCTGCGACCAGCAAGTGCCATTAGCATTAGTTTTAATTATAATAAAAGTGTAATTGTCTTGTGGTATGTGCGTGTTGTCAGCTGTGCTAATAAACAGTTTTTCTTTCTTTCTTTCTTTTATATAGTAAAAAAATACACTTTCAAATACGAAGGAAAATATTGCAATACGATCGATAAAACAATAATTTATCATAAAACATCTAGTTCGATTAAGGTCAAAAACAAAGAGCACGTACGAATCTCAAACTAAGAATTATTATAGCGAGACAACCCCCATATATCGTGTCTATACCCTCTGATCTTTCGATGAATATTTATAACATGGGGCGGCTTTTTATCGTTCTCCACCGAACTTTACCTGCGATGGAATTTTGTGGAGAAAAAAGGCCGCTTTCATTAGAGGTTTAAATTAGAATGCGTCCACACATCCTCTCCAGCCATATTCGGTGTGAGTTGAAATTTTTGCAAATTATACTTTCAAATGTCAAAATTCCGTCAACTGACGCTATGGACGCTACGTCGCTCTTAAATCGGCTTCATTACATTGACATGTTTTTGCGTTCAGTTTGACTTCTGAATCATTTTGACATGTATATAATATAAGCTTTATTCACATGTTTGATTTTCAGATTCTATTTTAATATTTCGGATGTAATACTTTTAAGCAAAAGGATTAACACCTTTAATATTATAATAACAGAGTCATTTACGAATGAAGGCATGAATGTTTTTGAGTCGTTTGCCGTGAGTGGTGCTTGTATGATATTATAGAAGACTGTTTGAATAAAGCCAATATTTTTTTCCATTTAAAACTTTACAAAACACGTTTGCAGAAGAAAAAGTAAGTATGTATGTTAATCCAAACATATCTTTAAATATCACTGAAAACCGCATCAATATTGATCTACTCGTTATGGTCATTAACATGTTTAAAACTATGCGAATATTATATGGGATGACGTTGTAGAAATATGTCCAAAATTGTAAAATAAATTTTAAATTCATTATGCATTAAATTTGAGAAGACTGCCAAAATAACTTTTATAAAATTATATGAAATATAATGGCAGGTAATTCAAACACATTTACACCTTTTCAATACCAACGACAAACAAGCAACTAAGTCACCTAATGATAAAATATGTGCATCGTTTAAGAATATCTGTATATATAAAAGAAGAAACTGACTGACTGACTGATCGATCAACGCTCAGCCAAAACGGCTGGGGTGAGAGACTTGAAATTTTGACAGTAGGTACCTTTTATGACGTAGGCATCCACTAAGGAAGGGTTTTTGGAAATACCACCCCTAAGGGGGTAAAATAGGGGATGATAGTTTGTCTACAATACCAGAAGAATCATGTGTATCAGTTTTAAGTGAAAGGAGTTGGAATTGGGAAGGGAAGAACAATCATTTACCGTACGAAACGCATCAGTAAGCTATTAATTCACGTCGATTTCATGTGAGACATTGATAATAAACTGGTCTAACCAGCCCATTCATGCTGAAGACAATACTGTCCACAGTAACTACTTTAAAAACGATTGTTAAAAAGCCAACTTAATTACATAGACCAACAATTTTATTATTTTACATTCGATTCCGAACGTAACTTCCCAACTCCGCCCACTCGAAAATGATTTCTCTAAAGAACACTATGGCTGGAAACTTAATGACGGCATTAACGTCTTCTTGATTTATACTGAAAATAATTTATATAGCCATTTAAGGATGCGGTCAGCTTGGTTTCGAATTACCTTTTGTTGCATCTTATTATCGTGTATTATCAACTGCAACTGGGGTATCGATTAGAGTTTTAAAGATAATTCATTGGTATCGGTAATAAGTACTGATTTCAATAGGATTAATATTAGCTTTGCATTATACTACATGTAACGGGATTAACGCACATCCTCAGACACCCCAATTTAAAAATATTATTACAATCATAATTCATGTATTGAAATTAGACTGCGATGAATATAAATATTGTTTTTTATGAAATTAGTTGAACTAATTTTCGACATTAAGTTCGTAATTTAAATTATTTGATTTTTTAAAGTGTTCGTTTATTTTGCATTTAGAAAAGACTTTATCGCATCGAGTTATGTTTCAGTTTCATTTGTCTTGAACGTCAAATTAAAGGATTATTTACCTGAGTGTTAATTATTTTTGGAAAAAAAAAATCGTCTATTAAAAAATCGTTGATAACGATTCAGTCGCTTATTCTGAACAAACTACTTTCAGAGTGTGCATTAATCATGTTACATGTTGTATATTCTACTATAGGAGGAGGACTTCCTTGGACAGGAGCCTTCTCTAATGAGTTTAGACATCAGTCCACCACGCTGGGATTAGAAATTTGTTACTTTTTGATACCGTGTTTGTTTACGCCGAGTGAGAACATTTCTGAGATGAGTTACTTAAATTGAAAAATAGATAAGTTAATTATTACAATAAAATATTTAAAGGATTATTCATAGACTAGCGCTAAGTAAATACTAACCAATTTAAAGTGTATACCCTTATTAGCACCAAAGATTCCTCTTAGAGCTGTAATAAAATTGAAATAAACTCGCCGCATTTAAAAGCAAGTCAATAAAAATGTTAATGAAACATCGGGCTCATAAGCACACAATCCAGTGGACTCTATAATTTCGTTATCAGGAGATCTGGTGGGCGCCGAGACTTTTTGTCTTCGCCTTTATGCCGTCTCACGAGCGCTATTGTTTGTTTATCTTCAAGACTTTTGAGAGGGTGGACTGAGGACTTTGCTGTACTTTGTAAAATGATGACGTGTGACAAAATACATATCGACGGTTGGCGGGGTATTTGATTTAAGTGATTTTTTTGCGATATTGAGTTATAGACATATTCGGAACTAGAAAAATTTTCTGCATCTTTGATTCTTGTTTCAATATTTTGAGCACTTCTGGGCTCAAATCAACTGGTAAAACAGGGCTCATTCATGGTGCATTTATTTTAGGGAACTGCTCATAAATGCATAAAGTCATAAAGATGCAAGTATGAATTACTTTACTTTTATTTAGCGTTTAAATAAATAAATAGCAGGTCAAACACATTGTGTGAATATCAAAAGTGAATATAAGAAACGCATTATTATATCTTTGACATAGTTCATTACACATTTTATAAGAACATCTAAATTCTAACCTTAAGTCGAAAAGCCCTAAGCGAAACATAATGCTATCATTTCATATATAATTTAGTTGCTAGAAATAACGAGCAATCATAAAAATATCCCTAATAGAACTTTGTAATATCTAGGTTCCAAATTGGAATTCAATCAGCCTCCAATTGTCTTTCACTATATATCTGAGATTTATTTGAAACAACGCCCAGACAATCAACTAATACTGTCTCACAACAAACCCTATTGGGATCGTTCCCATAGGGACGTGTTCTCATACTGGGATGCAATCAAACATATGACCTGTCTACTTTACGAACAACATTAGACGCTTTACGACGCTGTAAAGATGCAGAGTAGGTCATGTTAATGACGCCTTGAATATTGAAGGGAGTTTTAAGCCGTTGATAAAGACGGTGGTATGAGAAATGACTAGACAACTTGGCTTCATGATTTGCACAATATTTTATACAACATGAAACTTAATAAACACACACTCTGAAAGCAGTTTGTAAACAAATAGGCTAAAGAATAGTTTTTTTTAAATAGGTAATTAGCTAGAACTAGCTATAGCTAGTTAACTTTTTATTGTTCATATTAAATGAACAATCAAAAGCATTTCAAAAAATAGTTTGCTGGATAAAATAATATTGTTGCATTTGATAATATTGACAGCCTCCGTTGCGGCAGCAGGCGAGTAACCGGCTCGGAGACAATTTGAGGCTATAGCCTCGTGGATGTTATCATATACTATTTATAAAATCATTTCATTTCACACAACTTCTCTTTGCATGATACAGATATTCAAACAGGTAGTTATACCTTTTGATTGAATGCATCGATTTAAATGAAATAAAGACTAAATGTTATCTCAAGATACACTGTATGATTTTATTGACGATTCTTTTGTCGTAATACATTACTTTAGACGTGATACCTGATAGACAGGCAATAATTCCAAAAACAATTGTTTTTGGTTCTGTATCGATAACGCGTCACAATTAAATTTTTCCAAAAATGTTTAATGTACAGACAAAGTCCCTCTTTAGTTTTATTATAGTATAGATTTCGACAAGTATTTAAACGTTTAGATATTCATAAGCAGATGCTGTGCTATCACTGGCGAAATCAAATGAAGTCACTTGCAAACTCCACTGTAATAACTTCCGCATGCTCGTTACACGCTAATTGTAGTCTCGTGTGGCGTGATGTATCGACACATCGCTCAGTGTCTGTGTCGTCGGGTCAGTATTTTAAAACAATTAATACTGATACATGAGACTTTATAAAAAATAGACAAAGTAAACAGTGTTCAAACGTGATGAAAATGAGAGGTGAATGAGACTTTTTATGATACTGATGGTAAGTACAGTGTCGTGCAGATAGAGTATCAAGCAGCGAGAATCTATCCTTCGCTACTCAACACAATCATGCCGACCATAGTTGTACACTGTTCGTTATTATATTTTAGTATTGTTAGTTATGTTCGAAAGCTATAAACTAAGAAATTATAAATAGCGGTTAACGATTAATCGGAAATCGAAGAACTGCGAAAATGTTTCTTAAAACAAAATTCTTTCACAAATCTAGGTCAAATATGAAATGGAATCTAACATTTCAGTTTATGTCCCTATCAATTTATTATCAATTACATCAGAGAAGCGTGTAAAGATAGCCTTTTTATTATTAAATAAACAATAATGCAACAGACATCTGATAGATACGTATTATTTTTAAAAATCCCGGACCACCCACGATCGTTGTCTGGAGTCTTCCCTTCGTGAAAGGATGTACTGCGTTCGACAATTATTTACTTTGGATTATTATAGGTTTCGATTCTGGTTTTTGTATCGGGAATTGGTAAGACTTTTGTAAGAATTAGTTGTTACATACATTTAGAAGTCATTTCAAAGAAGATAATATGAGAAAACAGGGATGGAGTGCCAATAGTTTTCGAATAAGCATTCGAATAGAGAACGTTATCGTTTGTTTGTAAACGTCTCCGTGTGGGCTATTAGCCCTTGCCGAAGTTTATACGCTGGAGTCGTGCGGTCAATGGCCCTGTACGGATGTCCCGTATGGGCCCAGTCCCTGAAACCCCGCTGCGTCGCCTTGCTGCGCAAACCGCAGCGTTTGTTGGCGCAGCGAATAGTAAGGGGCTACCGCACGGTCTCCCACGAGGCGGCCTGCGTATTGGCCGGCACCCTCCCTTGGGAGTTGGACGCAAAACTCCTCTCGTCCGCGTTCTTCTGGCGGGAGGAGGCGTCCAGTCGCCGTCAGGTGAGACTGGCCCCGAGGGAGATTGCGGCCCGATTTCGCAGAACCGCTGTGGAGGAGTGGCATACCAGGCTGGAAAGCCCAAGTGCGGGCTTGAGGACCGTCGTGGCAGTGCGTCCTGTCCTAAAGAGATGGCTAGACAGGCGCCACGGTGCGCCAACTTTCCGTCTGACGCAGGTACTGACGGACCACGGATGTTTCGGTTCGTTCCTGTGTCGGATCGGAAAGGAGGCGTCTGCCGTGTGCCACCATTGTGGCAACTGCCACGAGGACACGGCCCAACACACGTTGGAGGAGTGCCCAGCCTGGGACGAAGAGCGCAGCGCTCTCAGAGCAGTCGTCGGAGGAGACCTCTCGCTGCCGGCCGTGGTGTCGTCCATGGTCGCCAGCCGGAGGTCCTGGCGTGTGGTGGCCCACTTCTGCGAGAGCGTCATCTCGCAGAAGGAGAGTGCCGAGAGGGATCGGGAACGAAATGATCCCTCCCGCCGCCAGAGAAGACGTAGGAGGCGCCGGGTGGACGACTGACCGGCGTCTCCCGCCCTGTGGAACGGGGGCGTTTGAATTCCACCACGGTAACCCCTGCCTGTCGTACGAGGCGACTAATTGGGGCCATCGGGGGTCGCGGGCTCGCAGCGGGGGGCTGTCAGCCCGAATCGATGCACTCCCAGTTTCGGAGCATCGTGCGACCCCGAGATGGACGGCAGCGCGTGTAGTAAGGCCTCGTTCGCTGTCGTTGTTCGGTGCGCGGGGGCTCCTAAGCCCTCCCATGGAGATGGGCTGCTACGCAGCACCGCGCAGGGGCGGTTCCGGCAGCAATTCTAGCACTCCTTAGAATACCCCGGGATCGCCCCGTAAGCGCCGAAGAAGGCCACCGCGGGGTTTTAGCTGGTAGTGTCGGGTGGGGTGTACATAGGGGGTAGGGACTCGGCCCAGCGGCTGCCCGGATAGCCATCATCCGGGCGAGGGGGATGCTGGGTCGTAAGACCGGCTAGTCCAGCATAACCGTTTTATTCTTATTCCGCTTCCCCCCGGAGCGGGCGGTAGTAATAAAACGCTTTCCCCGCGACAACAAAAAAAAATGGAGGCTGTCAGTTAAAATACTGATTAACATAGTTTTAGCTAATAGTTTCATCCATTTATCAAGCTGCAATAAATCAAAATAGATTTTATATGAGAAAACAGCATCCAATACATAGCAATTTCAAAATCATTGTTTTGTAAAATAAACAAACCCATTGGACAACAAACCCATAAAGATAGAATATCACACCCTTTTCCATTTGCGAAAATTTAAAATAACACGCGAGTGCTGAGTGGTTCTCAATTGAATGTGCTTTCATGTGATTCCACCCCTACAGAACGTGGCTTATCAATGAGTTGTCAGATGTGACGCTATCTGTTTGGAGCCGTCAGAATGCATTAATGAACTCTGTCTTCGTGAATTGAGTCATATTCAGTTTTAACTCTAGACGTCGGTTAATATATGCTATTCCTTATTTTTATTTCACTTAGTAGAAAACTGGCTTACGGAGCCACTACTTCGTGGTGTCTACTACCACGGCTCGCAAGAGGTTCGCAAATTCGTATTTTGCCGCATCATCAAATTGTGGCATAGTTTTCCAGCTACCGTGTTCCCTCCTTCCTATGATCCTGGGTCCTTAAGGCGTAGTGTGAAGAAGCTACACAGTAGCCCGTATATAAATGTCTGTCTTCCACACAAACATTTGTCTCGGCGCGGGAATCGAGTCGAAGGCTGTGAAATTACAAACAAACGATAACGTTCTCTATTCGAATGCTTATTCGAAAACTATTGGCACTCCATCCCTGTTTTCTCATATTATCTTCTTTGAAATGACTTCTAAATGTATGTAACAACTAATTCTTACAAAAGTCTTACCAATTCCCGATACAAAAACCAGAATCGAAACCTATAATAATCCAAAGTAAATAATTGTCGAACGCAGTACATCCTTTCACGAAGGGAAGACTCCAGACAACGATCGTGGGTGGTCCGGGATTTTTAAAAATAATACGTATCTATCAGATGTCTGTTGCATTATTGTTTATTTAATAATAAAAAGGCTATCTTTACACGCTTCTCTGATGTAATTGATAATAAATTGATAGGGACATAAACTGAAATGTTAGATTCCATTTCATATTTGACCTAGATTTGTGAAAGAATTTTGTTTTAAGAAACATTTTCGCAGTTCTTCGATTTCCGATTAATCGTTAACCGCTATTTATAATTTCTTAGTTTATAGCTTTCGAACATAACTAACAATACTAAAATATAATAACGAACAGTGTACAACTATGGTCGGCATGATTGTGTTGAGTAGCGAAGGATAGATGCAGACGTTATCGTTTGTGCACGGACACGGCGGGCAATAGCTGGGCTGGCGAACGTGAGGTCCACCACCGATCCGCCATTATGCCGCACGCACGTGTTAACCGACCCGCGATTCACGACGGCCAGGTTGGCCGAGATCGCCCATTCCTCCAGGGCCTCGCCGCGCCTGCTGGTGACCGACGAACCCCAAGCCTGAGACTTGGCGTTGAAGTCGCCGGCAACGAGAACGGGGCGAGGCTGACTGCCTTGCACCACCAGGGCCCCTAGCCGAGTGAGAAAGTGCTCGAACTCGGCCAGGGATCTATTGGGGGAGAAATACACACCCACAATCCAGACCCCCCCCAACAGAACCGCCACACATCCCGATCCCTTCGCTACTTTTTCGAAGGGTGGGGAGCCGGCGGCGCCCCGAGTGATGACGGCCACCAAACCGTTAAGATCCCCTGCCCAGTCTTCCCTGGGGGGAACAAAATAAGGCTCGGCGACCACAGCCACTTGTATCGACCACTGCGCCATGCTCTGGACTAGCAGGTCCTGGGCCCTGGCGCAGTGATTAATATTCGCCTGGAGGAAACGTTGCGCCATATTAATGGGCGATCTCCATCTGATCCTCTATGGGGAGCGCTGTTGGCTGGGTCACAACCCCCCTCCCCCGACCACGATTTACTTGGCGGGGGCGGGAGGAGGCGACGCATGTCTTGGCGCCCACCTGGTGCCCCGCGGGTTTACCTGCATCAGCGCAGACTGCGCAATGCGGCTCCGCGGAGCACTCCTTGGCCTTATGGCCCAGTTTACCGCAGCGGTAGCAGACGCCGCTGCGGTCACACTCTTCGGTGCACCGTGCCCGCACATGTCCCCTGTGCAGGCAGCGGTAGCACCTCATAGGCCTCGGCTCAAGAAGCTGGACGCGCGCTGCTACCCAGCCAATCAGCACACGGCCCGAACTTAATATTTTGTCCGCGACCTTGGCGGGACAGCGCACCCACACCGCACCAAGGCCTGACCGGTCGGGGCGGATCTCCCCGACTTTAAAATTTTCCACCGCATTGCTACACCCTGCTTTTGCGAGGGCCGAAGCGACCATCTCCGGGTCGGCAGACGCATCCAACCCGGATACTCGTAGTTCCGAGGTCTTGAACGGGCGGGAAACACGGACATCGTCCGCCAGTTCCGTCCCGCAGAACACCTCCCGCACTTTGTTGGCGAGGGAGTCGGCCTTCGCTTCAGACTCCGGGCCGGGCACCTCGTACAGGTACCCGCCTGTCGCCATTAGGCGAGCTCGCATCTCGGCAATGCCAAGACCGGCCAGATCAACGGATCGCTGGACCTGACGCAGCACATGGGCGTACGTAATGCCCCGCGCCAACCCCTCAGGTGTCACCGTCAACGTGACGGCTGCCTTGCGAGGCAGGTGAATCCGTGGCCTTGGCCGACCAGGCTGCGGCCTCGGTGCGGAGGCAGCAGTACTCGGCAAGGCCTGGGGATTCTTTTTCCCTTTTTTGGCCACGACATTCCACCCCTCCTCCATCGACGCAGGAGCGGGGGGCAGCGGCCGGGGCACACAGGGTGTTTGGGCCCGTGGAGCAACACGCCCTTTTTTATTTCTTTCCCCCCCCCTCCGGGACTAACTCAGGGGAGGTAGTTGGGACGTGGCGGACGTCGATGGCACAGGCCCAGCCATAACAGCAGGAACGGGTCGAGGACCACCATTAGGGGTGGGCTGGACATTGCTTTTGCCCTTTCCCTGCCCCTTGCCCTTCGGGGTGGCTGGTGGACCAGCAACACCTGTTTGGGCTTTCGAGGGCCCGGCGACAGCGTCTGACAGCTGCACGGTCGTACTCACCTTGCCACTGTCAGCAGCTAGCGGGGGTCGCATGATAGGCTCCGGCGGCAGCCTCAAGTAGATTGCCTCCAAGCGCACGTCTAAAATATTTAGCAGACGGCGCTCGAATTGCTCGTTGCGACCAGCTTCTGCTGTTTGTACCTCTGCTTGACGGGCCGCCGGTATCGACGGTCCAATTGATTGGACCATTGCCAGCATTTCTTGCATTGTCTTCTCTTGTTCTGCCAGGGAGGCCTTAAGAAGGGCAATCTGTTGCGCCATTGCCGCATTCTCGGCCTCTAACCTGGTCACGTCAGCGGAGGCTGACTCCTGCGCCCTCTCCACCAGTTCGTTGGCCGCGAGGTTAAGCCTCCGCTGTTCTGTCCCATTCAGATGCCGGGACTTGTGTGCCACATCCCGGATGATGGCTGACATCTGCAAGCGCCAGTCATGGTCACCAGATACGTCCATCGGCGTGGTGTCTTCGTCAGACACCACAGCTGGACTCACTGAGACAGCAAGAACTTTTTGCGCCGGTTCGAAGTCGCTGTCGCTTGCAGATGCGTCCAGCTGTCGAGCTCTTAGCGCCCTCTTTGAGCGCGTCATCATGCCGCTCGTCCCGGCCTTGGTCTCGGGAGCCGAGACCACTAAAGCAGCCCCGACAATCTTCTCCTTGGGCTGAAGCCCATCGTCGTCCGTCTTCCCAGGGTCACTATCGTCCCCCGGGATAGACACCTTCCCCACTTCATCTTGTTTTTTGGTTTTGGTTTTTAAATTTTTCATTTTAAGTCCCACGATTATGGGGGATATAAACGGTCCGCCCAGGCAGTGCCCCCTGTACCTGGGTAAGCAAATTCTGCACGGGGTTCAGCACGTTCCCCGCCGGGGTTCGCACTAGAGACCGAACTACCCATCGGCCATGCATCCCCTCACGGTGCGCCGCCGCTTGGGATTCGGGGTGACTTTTTATAGAGGTTTTCTACCTCGCGGCCCGGGCGGTTAAGCCAAGACCCTCGGTCCAGTCGGAGCGCGAGACATGACCACAGACCTCCAGACCAGATTACGATTTACGACGGTGACAGCAGGAAAGAGCGTCCCCCCTACTGCCCGCTCGGCGGCGGGGTAAGCGCACACCGAGCCCGCCGACACTCCCGAGACAGAACTCGGGAGTAGCTCAATAAATGAGCACGGACTTTTGATTGAAGGCCGCCGCAACAAGCGACAACCGTCAACCACCTTTTGTCAGGATATCGGCCGTCGGTCAACGTGACCGCCGTTGCCCAGGGTGCACCACGTGGAGGTTTCCTGACTTCGCACCCCTAACTGACAGCCTCCATGGCGCAGTGGTTGAGTAGCTGGCTGTGAAACGAGAGGCAGTGGGTTGATTCTTGCACCAAGACAAATGTTTGTGTGACAGACAGATATTTCAGGTTTTGTTGTATTGGTTCCGTAGTCCGTCATAGTTCTTGATACCTACAATACAGGTTTTACCTAGATTAGGGTCAGGACTACTTGTGTGACTATTGGGTGTATATATCATTATTTAACTAACCATTGTTTGTCACATTCTTCTTTACGTCTCGTAATTTATGAGTGAAAGAGACAGATCACTGATTATGTTAATGCCAATTTTTTTTTTATGGTATCCCATTGTTAATTATAGTAAAACAAATGAGAACTTGGTGGCCGATTTAGCATATATTTACATAATTTTAATGACATCCCCTGTGGTGCAGTGAGTAACTTGTTGTCTGATAAAAAGCCACAAGTTCGATTCGTACATTTGTATCACACAAATATTTGTTTCGGCTCGGATGTTGTGCGACCGTAATTCTTCGTAGTTCTTGACACCCATAGTACAGGTTTGACTTGGTGTGAGGGTACGACCGTGTGCATAACTATTGGGTGTGTTCATTATCACATACACTTACGCCTGTAATCCCCGAAGGGGTAGGCAGATATGTAACTAGCACACCCACATTACGCAAAGATTATTACCGTCCCATGATGTGATAGGGGTCGAGCCAACCGCCATACCGGGAAGATAACCAAGGCTAACCCTGAGTATTTCGTGATAGAAAAATCCATATTTACCCGATCCGATCATCGAACCCGAGACCTCAGCACAACAGTCGTACCGTGTACGCAAATACAACTGCGCCACCGAAGCAGTGTAATAATTTTTAATATATGCAGGAACCTACATGTTAGACTAATTACCACATGTTCAAACGCAGACAATGCAATGATCGCGTAGCTCGTCGATACCAAACAAAAACCAAGAACAAGTTTCTAAATGTGATTTAGATGTATTCGTCTTTTTGTTCGTATCATTGTGATGAGACAATGGCCGTGGTGTTCACATCCGGGATTATCATTCGACACCATCGACGGAAAGGGTGGTATGCGCTTATAATGTGGAATCATCTTTTTCATTGTCTATGGTTTCAATGGTTAAGCCTTAAATATTGAGTAGTTAAGTTGAAAGATCTTAGTTCTACTTTAAGGACCTCGATATTATAAATAAATATATCGCCGGCGGTCTTTCCGAAACGTTACGACCGGGGAACCTTCAAGAAGAGAGCATATTCTTTCCTGAAAGGCAACGCATTTGCAAGCCGTCCGTGTTGCAAATGTTGCAGCGACGGAGTTTTAATATCTTTTTGGAATTTGAATTAAGAAACATAAAAAATGTTGCATATTTATTCTTAGGATGTTATAACTCATTTTTCAATCTTTTGTTTAATACTACGATGCCAATGCATAACATTTTTACATCTCTAACTTTTTTTTACCAAAAACAAAACGTCTTGCTCCCAGTGTTAACACGTCAAAAATAGCATAACAGTGGTATAGTAATACAAAATCAACAGACCCAGCGTCGATCCTAACATAACACTTAAAAAAGAAGGGTTGGCAGCGGACGTACGACGCCAAGCCGGAATTTAGGCGCCTGTGACATTAGAGAGGCCGATAGTGACCGGCTAACGTTTAAGTGGTATAAAATTTTTATTTGAAACATAAATTATAGTTAAAAGTGCCGATTAATTCACATATTCACGTCGGTGTTTTATGGTACATTTTTTATGGGACGCATTTGAATTATCTCCCTCGGATCCGTTGTTTTTATCTGGAAGTTAGGAAATGTGAGGTTCTTAATTATGATTTTATTTATGATTAGTGAACGCCCAGCGGTTGAAATTCTACCGTCATTAATTAAATTTTGAACTTATTGAGATTCTTTTTTTTATAGTATATACTTCTGTAATAAATGCATATAATTTTTTTTTTTTTTTTTTTTTTTTTTAGTGCCTGGATAGGCAGACGAGCAGACGGGCCACCTGATGGTAAGTAGTCACCGCCGCCCATAGACTTCTGCAATGCCAGAGCACAGCAGAGCCGCTGCCTATCGTTTAAGGACTACTCTTCTTAAGCCTCGTTTAAAGAAGGACATGTCATAGCGCTCAGGGAACACCGCTGCAGGGAGTTCATTCCAGAGCTTGCACGTACGGTGTCGGGTGGTGCGATGATAAAATGGTGATGTAGGCACCATTTTAAACAGTTCCTCGGAGCACTCCCCGTGGAACAACCGATAAAACAAGCAGAGAGACCCGAAGTCTCTCCGCAGTCCCAACGGTTCCAGGCTATCCGTGATATCAGGATCCCCGACAATTCGAACGGCCCGCCTCTGTAAAGAGTCAAGTGGGTCTAGCAAGTATTTCGGGGCCCCTGCCCAGAGATGAGAATAGTACTCCACGTGGGGCCGGACTTGCGCTTTATAAAGCGCCAATCTATGGCCCGACGTGAAATACCGCCTCGCTCTGTTCAGGATCCCCAATTTTTTGCTGGCCAATTTGGCTTTGTCCTCCACTTGACTCCTAAACTGGACCGTGTTCGATATATTTACGCCGAGGATCCCAATACCCTCGGAAACCCGCAGAGTGACTCCTTGAAACTGTGGCGCCATGACAAATGGGTCCTTCTTAGCGGTGAACGCGCAAACTTGTGTCTTCGTGGGGTTGAAGTGAACTAGGTTCCTTTCACCCCATTGAGAGGCCCGCCCTAGAGAGCTCTCGATTTCCGACACAAGTTCTAACCGTCTTTCTTCCAAAGTGCTCCGAGGGATACCCTGCTGGCCGGTGTATCGCACGTCGATAGTACTATCATCTGCATAACAATGCATGCTATCAATAGACAGCATGTCATTGATATGCAGAATGAATAGTGTCGGCGACAACACCGAGCCTTGTGGAACGCCAGCATTAATGGACAAAGCGTCGGAGCAGTAGCCGTCTACGACGACTTTAATGCTCCGACCATCCAAAAAACTAGCGATCCAGTTGCAGAGTCCCTCGGGGATTCCATATGATGGTAGCTTCGATAGAAGGCCCCCATGCCATACCCGATCAAACGCCTTCGCGATGTCTAGACCGACGGCCATAGCCTCACCCTTGCTCTCTATAGCCTCCGCCCAGCGATGTGTGAGGTAAACAAGAAGATCACCAGCCGAGCGACCGTGACGGAAACCGTACTGACGATCGCTAATCAGCTGGTGCTCCTCCAGATACCCCATAAGCTGGGCGTTAATTATTCTCTCCATGACTTTAGAGAGCAAGGATGTGATGGCTATCGGTCTATAACTCGAAGGGTCCGACCGGTCACCTTTTTTAGGGATCGGATGAACATGGGCAACCTTCCACGAAGCGGGAACCCTTTTGGAATTGTACGAAAGACGATAAAGGCGCGTGAGAATGGGGGTCAACTCAGGGGCGCACGTCTTAAGAACCACTGCAGGGATGCAGTCCGGCCCACTCGACTTTCGGATGTTAAGGAGCCTAAGCTCCCGCCTGACCGCACGCTGATTGATGCGGATTTCAGGCAGGGAGTACTCGCACCGGGGAAGTTTTGGTGGAGTGGCTCCTCCGTCATCCAAAGTCGAGTTCGAGGCAAAGGATTGGGCCAAGATATCGGCCTTTTCCTTTGCACTATAGGCCAAACTGTCATCAGTCTTACGCAGTGGCGGGAGACTGGACAGGCAGAAGTTACCTTGGACAGCCTTGGCAAGCGACCAGAAAGCCCGACTGCCAGACGGATAACTCTCTAGCCGCTCACCAATTCTGCCAATATGTTCTGCCTTGGCCTTGGCTATAGCCTTTTTGTTGGACCTAGAAGCGGCATTAAATGTCCGCCTCTCCTCTTTCGCGCTTAGACCCTGATGCTTCTGGGCTTCGTTCCAAGCCCCGTATGCAGACCGCTTAAGGCGTGCAGCTTTGGCACAGGTACTATTGTACCAGGGCCGGCTGCGATGCCCGATAGGTACCCTGGAATTGGGGATGAAAAGATCCATCCCCATGACCACAAGGTCCCTGACGCGTTCCGCACAAGCATCAGGATCTTCAGAAGAGAAGCAAAACCGCTTCCACGGGAAGGACGCAAAGAATTCACGCATCCCTTCCCAATCCGCTGACCCATACCGCCAAACCCTGCGGAACCCAGTCGCTGAAGAGCGATCGGGATAAACCGCAGGGGCTGAGGTTCGAATAAGGCAGTGGTCTGATGACCCCAAAGGGGGGTCAACCACTACCTTATATCCCTCAGGATTTGTGGTCAGCAGAAGGTCCAACAGAGAGGGCTCATGGGTCTCAACATCTGGAACTCGGGTGGGCTGAGTTACCAGTTGAGTGAGACCGTAAGCCAAAGCCATCTCATAAGCAGACCGACCCGCAGCGTTGGTGGTCCGAGAACCCAACCACTCAGCATGGTGAGCGTTGAAGTCCCCAAGGACCACCACCTCCGCGGATGGGTACTGCTCTAGAGATTGGCCAGTCCCCATTTGGACGTTCTCGAATAAATGAGAAGACCCCGCTTCACCGGCATGGGACCTGTAAAGGCAAGCGTAGACTCGGGTACGACCCCCGTATTCTACGCATAGCCACAAGATTGACAGGTCCCGATGCTCGAGGCCCCGAAGGCGGCGACAACATATATCATCCCTGACGAAAACGCACACCCCGGCTTTACGTAGGAACGAATGTTCCAGTACGTAACCGGGGTAGCTAAGGTACGAGATATCGTCAGGGGTAGATATCTGAGTCTCAGTTAAAAAGAGTAAGGCAGGCCGCGCCGACTCTAGGTGGTAATGTACAGCGTCCAGGTTACTGTGCAAACCCCTGATATTGCAGAAGTCTACTGTTAAAGTGGATATAGTATCCGCCGAAGTACGTTTTCTCTTTTTATTTGCCTTCATTTTAATTTCAGATTTCGTAGTGGGGGAAAGGAGATGTTAGGGGACAGTGAAATTTAGACGGCACTCGAAACATAAAGTCGCAGAACCAGGTGCAGGGTGGTCACGCAGGTAATGCGAGGAGCTAGCGCGAAGCACGGAAGGGCCCCCGATGCCCCCCTGTAGACAGACGCCGAGTTCCACTCCAGTCTCCCACGCTGGCACGACGACTGTACTACAGGATTTTCGCCAGTTGGCGGGACAGCTTCCCGGGGAGGGAATTTTTGAGAAGTGTATCCCCGGGTTCAGGTCCCCTACTGACTGGCAGGCGGCCGGCGGTGGCCGTTCCCATCGGGTCTCCCTGTACCCCACGCCAGCCCCCCACAGATGAGACCCACGCGACGACCAACTCCAAAGTTCCACATATTACGAGTACCGTCCAAACTGCACCGTCGGGGAAAGGAGAGGACAGAGGGAACGGCTATCTAGCCCTTCCGCCGGAACGCATTACTACTTTGCGGTAGAAATAGGCTGGACGGTGGTACCAATCCGTTCGGGCCCCACTCTAAGGAAATAAAATTAACTTAGAGTTGAGCCCTACCACCAGTGATGGGACGGGGAAGGATGGAGGAGGACATCAGAGCCACGGGGGGAGTGATGGGACGCGGCGCTGACGGCTCAAGTGGCCGGGGTTGCACTCCCGAACCGTTCTATATGACAACCGGACAGACTGACACAAGAACGGCCTCTGGCACAACTAGATGCCACATATTATGCACATATTACTAGATGCCAACGTGTGCAAATACATAATTACCATTTGTTCTGTGTTTGACATTGGCATTATGAACGTAAAAAAATATTTTATTTTATTTCAAATAATTTGTTTGTAATAGATGTTATATATAAATTATAGCTTTGTGCAGTCCTTCATATGAACTTTAATTATTATTTACACAGTTTTCCTGATATTCGCTTTTTTCATTGCAGCATTGCATCCATGATTCTTCTGATATTCTGGTTGCTCTACGGTTATATACTGAAATCACTTACCATCAGGTGATGCACTTGCTCGTTTAACAATTTCTGCTATAAAAACATCGTCATAGTATATGCATTGATAGATATTACGTGTTCTTGGCATATTTCCCTGTATTATCTATTAGCCTCTCAGGTATAACAACGTCACCGGTGTCCGGAAAAAGGTAATAAGTAGTAAGTAAAAATACAAGCCAAAGTCATCTTTATTTCCACCATATTAACGTTACAAATACGCTTAATACGAATGTCAATAAGGGCCAGTATTGCCAGTTCGTGGCCAAATATGCCCAGATGATAGTGGTTAAAGATACATTTCTTCATGAATCAAACTTCTATGGATCGTAAGGAAATCATTGAATTTCTCTACAATGATAAATAACACACAACAAACAGGTCTAAGCCATGTTTTCATAGAATGCGTTATTTGTACATTCTTTACAATCCGTAAATAGCCATTGAAAATGTAACGATAATGGTTTTTTAAACCGTAAAATACAATCTAATGGAGACAGAGTGAATGGTGAATGCGTTGTAAATAATATAAATTGAAATAAAAACGTTTTCAAACACGCCCTACACGGAGGCATTCGGGGTTGCCAGCGCGTACAGATTTCTACGGTCCGATTAAATAAATAACACCCAACAGTCACACACATAACCCCGATCCCACACTAAGATACGAGTCTTGTGTCGTGGGTATCAGGGACTACGAGAGACTTTCGCTCTCACAACACCCAGACCCGACACAAACATCTGTCTGTCACACAAACATTTCGGTGTGGGAATCGAACCCAAGGCCTTTCGTTTTACAGCCGGCTACTCGCCTATTGCGCCACGGAGACAATCAAACATTATTGCAATAAAGTTAGTATTTGTGAATTCTCAAAACGAGTTTAGGCAGCACATGTTTCAATGGAACTTGTAGTTGGTGTGGATAAATGTCTTACATTTTCATCTAGGGTTTTTATTGTTAGGTCAACGATAATTTGTTGGAATGTTTTTACTTTAAATGTACAAATAGGTTAATGATGAGTTTTTGTATATATATGTACTTCCTACATGTCGTTTATACAATCATGAAGATACAAATATCTTGCAGTATTCGAGGTATGTTTAAAACAGTCGAACTTCAATGGTTTTGTACATTTTCTGATATGTTTTGCCATAGATTTTTACATTGTCTCTAATTTCCAGTCTTTCTATGTATCTCGCTGGTTCACCATCACAAGGTTCTATGCATATGGGTCACTATATCATAGTTCCATTAAAAATAACGATATACAAATTCATCATACAACATAGAACTTTGTCATACTCAATCCCCTTGTAACATACATACATGCACTCACGCCTGCAATCCCCGAAGGGGTAGGCAGAGGTGTAGCCAGTACACCCCCTTTTCGCCGAATTTCGTGATTTCGTTTCGATTTCGTTTCCTATAACGTGATTGGGGGCGAGCCTATCGCCATGCCGGGCACAGTTTCTAGACTCCGGGCTAATACTGAGAATTTCGAGATAGAAAAACCCAATATCATTTTACCCGACCTGGGGATCGAACCCGAGACCTGAGCACAGCAACAGTCGTAAAGCATGCGCAATTACAACTGCTCCACCGGGGTAGTCCTTGTAAAATATAACCTTACAAAAGCGAATATACGATATGACTACAAAATCCCTGGAAATATTCACACGGCTGGCAACACATGGCCCACGCGGTCACACTCAGACACGCGCTCCAACGGGAATGTTTTGAAGGACGCCCAGGAATAATCATATAGGTCCCTAAGGACCCACACAATGGACCTCGGTATAATAATAGTTGTAGATTTGAGAGTGATTTGAATTTGAATGGCACCCTCCCGCGCTGCCTACCAGTAATAACAAATATAGAGGATGTGCTGTTGTCATTAACAACTATCGGCCATTTACTAAATGACCGTATCTGAATGGACACCTATTAGGAATCCTTGACACTAGGCTGAGTTAACACCGAGGAGAAAGAGAGAAAAAGCCGAATGACTGTGTCTTTGTTATGTAATTATTACATACTAGGGTTTTTCCGTCTGCTTCTTACACATCATAAATAGAAGCTAATTTTTGCTCCTAAAAGCGTTCTAAACTTGAATGAATGCCATATAACTTGTAAACGAGGTGACAATTTAATTAAAGCAATGGTGTTATTAGATAAAAAATGTTTGTTTAGAAATTGTTTACAAATTTAGTTATTTTTCGAATATTTGAGTTTATTAATGACTTTATTACAATTATGGTAGTTGTGAATAAAAATACTCACTCGCATATCCTTGTAACATGAGTACGGTACGACCGATACGATCTTTATACAAATATTAAATGTTTTTTATGATCACTTCTAGACTTATACCAAAACGACTTATTGTACAAAGTGTCCGACACAATATTTCTCTCCCCAATAATTTTGACTTCGGTATAACGAATTGCGTCGCGTTTGTTATACTATCGGATAATTATAGATATGTTTTGCATGGTCCCATTTAAATGAGGGGATGTATTCAGTTATTATTTTTTGTTACTCCGCGGGGGGCGGTATGTTATACTTACACGGTCTTAGTAGATATAGATTATATATTTGTGATTAATATAGTGCTGGGTGACTAATACAAATAGGCAGTCATGGGGTCTGCCGACAGAAGTAAAAACTAAAAATTTGGAATTACTGTGTTGTTTTTAAACAGCGTTCATGAAGTAGTGACTTTTTTGTTTATGATTGCTTGTCTATGAGTATAGAACTTCATAGGCGTGTTAATGTCAAAGGTAAAATAAGCGGCTCGACAAAGTATAGCATGTCGGTGACGCGAATCCATAAGTTTTCTTCCTACGACATGCGTTCAACACGTCTAAAGACCTCAAAAATAGAGGCTTGTTTGAATCTACGAGGAACAATGGTCTTGCAACACCCAAACCCGAAAAGTTTGTGAATTTCAAAAATATTTGGCGAGTTCTGGGAATCAAATCCGCTGCCTTGATTCAAAGCTGGCTATTCACCTATTGCGCAGATACTGTCACTATCAAATCAGGCTTGCTTTAAAACCAAATAGAATTTTAACTTACTTTATGTTTACTATATTGGAGTTTTTTTTTAACTTAATTTACTTATATATAACTTAATAATCTAGCTTAATATCGGCAAACGGTCTGTTATTCTGGTACAACTTGTCTTCCGACATAGGCCTCCTCTAAAGATTTCCATTCTGTCCTGTTCCTTGCTTTACGAGTCCATGTTGGACCCGCTATTTTCCTTATATCATCCTCCCATATCTTAGTTGGTCTGCCTCTGTTTCTTTTGCTATCTAACGGGCACCATTCTGTTATTAATCTTGTCCGTTTTTCTATCTTCTCTCTTGTCATATGTCCTGTCCCTCTCCACTTTAGTTGTTTGTATGTTATATATGCATTCTTGAATTTTGTTTAAATTTTTATGTTTTTTAATTTTTCTCTGTCTTTTCTTTTAACTAGAGTCACTTAAGTGATAGTAAAAAGTCACGAATCTAAGTAGCACCAACTCTCACAAAATCTCTATTAGGATATTAACGAGAACATTAAAGTTAAGAGATCCTGAGCAATAAATGGACACTAAACAATCTAATACTACAGTCCCAAAATGTTCCATAGTATTGAAGCCACGCTGTAGATTTGTCTAACAAACCTCGTATGGACCAGCTCGAATCGATTTTTTTATAGTATAGGCCGACAAATGAGCCAGTGGGTCACCTGATGTTAAGCGATCTCCACCGCCCATGAACATCCACAATACCGAAAGTATCATGTATGCGCTGTTGGCCTTAAAGGACAGGAATAGGTATTAGGGAAAGGAAGGGGGAATCTGGGCCAATGGGAAATTACAGGTAATATGCGTATAAAAAAGCTACATTGTGTTGTATTTCGTATGAAAAGTAAGATATCTCAGAAGCCATCTCAGGGTACGATGTTTGGCCGTTTTGCGGCCTTCTGAGTACTCTGACACTGGACCCTCGACCGCTTCTTCACCTTCTTGCCCATGGCGTAGTGTGAAGAAGCAGACCAGCATGATTGTATTGAGTGGCACTGCGCTTACCATCAGGTGTAGTGTGGTCACTTTGCCGTGCCAGGATATAAAAACAAAAATCAAGTCCGTCCCTTCGGATTTCCATTGCTATGTGTAGATAATTTATCTTTATGTAATGCAAATGCTAGTATGTCTGCATTCTACAATAACAATTCAATACTTCAACAATACCTGATTGGCTCACATAGAACATTTGATTTTTGTTCTTCAGCATAAAATGTTTGCTTCACGACAGTTCATTTTTCACATCACCATTCTGTTGTTATGTCAAATCAACTGCTTCTTGTTTCCCTCATCAGTACTATTCTAGCACCATCAAAACAAAATCCCGCATAACGCAGACCTCTATAAATCCAGATCAACTCTGGACATAAATTAGTACGAATGTATCTAGCAAAGAGTCAGACGTCCAAAACAAACACCGCACATACTGTAGGGGACGTGGAATAATTTGCATATGCATAAGGGGCCGCATATGCGACAGCAGTTTTCACATGTAGCAAAATTTACTGTCTAATTGATACGTGTGGAGGACGGACAGTTTTTTTACAAACTGTTGCATTGTGTCTGCTGTCTGCTGTTTTGAGGACTATTGTGGACCTATCTTGATTTGCACATGTTTGTTGGTATTCCAAAATATGACAATAGATTATTGAATATAGCTTCGGAAATTCATACAATAATTGGATTAAAGCACGATGGGATTAGATTACTTGGTTTTTTAAGGTACTTGATCCTATGACAGAAATTTTCTGGCTTTCAGAAATTGGCTTAAGTTACGCTTTCAAACCGTAGTAGTAAGATTGAACTAAATACCTGTACTAGATCCCCCCGTCACGTCGCCCCCAAAAATAGCAATGACTTATGCGAAGAAAACGAAAGCTACTAAAGAGAATCTTCAAGATCGGATAAAGAAATATATACAACTAGCTGTTACTCGCGGCTCCGCCCGCGTGGAGGTCATGTTTGAGACAAAAAGTATACACTACAAAATACCAATTTTCATGTATTTAACTTCAAAAATGAAGGATTTTCATACAAACTTTCTTACCCTATTTAACCCCCTTAGGGGTGGAATTTCCAAAAACCCTGAAATATGTGTTTTTAATTTTTAACTCTAAGGCCAAATACCAAATTTCATGCGTTTAACTGCAAAAATGACAGATTTTCATACAAACTTTCTTCCCCTATTTTACCCCCTTCGGGGTGGAATTTCCAAAAATTCTGAAATATATTTTTTTTATTTTTGACTAAAAGGCCAAATACTAATTTTCATAAACTTAACTTCAAAAATGACGGATTTTCATACAAACTATCATCCCCTATTTTACCCCCTTAGGGGTGGTATTTCCAAAAACCCTTCCTTAGTGGATGCCTACGTGGTAAAAGGTACCTACTGTCAAAATTTCAAGTCTCTAGCCCCAGCCGTTTAGGCTGTGCGTTGATCGATCAGTCAGTCAGTCAGTCAGTCAGTCAGTCAGTCAGTCAGTCAGTCAGTCAGTCAGTCAGTCAGTCAGTCAGTCAGTCAGTCAGTCAGTCAGTCAGTCAGTCAGTCAGTCAGTCAGTCAGTCAGTCAGTCAGTCAGTCAGTCAGTCAGTCAGTCAGTCAGTCAGTCAGTCAGTCAGTCAGTCAGTCAGTCAGTCAGTCAGTCAGTCAGTCAGTCAGTCAGTCAGTCAGTCAGTCAGTCAGTCAGTCAGTCAGTCAGTCAGTCAGTCAGTCAGTCAGTCAGTCAGTCAGTCAGTCAGTCAGTCAGTCAGTCAGTCAGTCAGTCAGTCAGTCAGTCAGTCAGTCAGTCAGTCAGTCAGTCAGTCAGTCAGTCAGTCAGTCAGTCAGTCAGTCAGTCAGTCAGTCAGTCAGTCAGTCAGTCAGTCAGTCAGTCAGTCAGTCAGTCAGTCAGTCAGTCAGTCAGTCAGTCAGTCAGTCAGTCAGTCAGTCAGTCAGTCAGTCAGTCAGTCAGTCAGTCAGTCAGTCAGTCAGTCAGTTTCTTCTTTTATATATACAGATAAGAAAAAGGCAGAAAGGAGACTGCCGACAGAAGTGAAAACATAACAATGGCTTTTGTTTGAAACTCAAATTAATTGTAGTGTATCAAACGCTAAAATAACATAATATAGAATTAAACTCATTAACATTAGTCTGGCATCACATCTATTGGCGCTCGTAGCAAATATTTCTATATCATGGCGAATGCTCTGAAGAATTGTTTGATCTTATCCCATCCTCTCCCTTCCACACCAGAACCACGCTCACTGGCTTGCGGAGCCACAGCATCGTGCTGTCTACTACCCCGGCCCGAACCACGAGGTTTGCAAATTCGTATTTTTGCCGCACCGTCAAGCTGTGGAACAGTTTGCCAGCTACCGTGTTCCCTCTTTCGTATGATCCTGGGTCCTTTAGGCGTAGTGTGTAGAAGGTAAACAGCATGCCGGCATGATTGTGTTGAGTAGCGAGGGATAGACTGTCTCTCACTACTTGATACTCTATCTGGACGGCACTGCGCTTACCATCAGGTGAAATGTGGTCACTTTGCCGCGCCAGAATAAAAAAAATACATAAATAAAATTAAAATACTTATAACTACAGATATACAGTTACTACTATAGCACGTCGGTGATGCAAACCAATAAGTTTTCCCCCTAGCAAATGTCGCTCAACGCGGCCAAACAAGTTGACACTCCAAAAAACAGCCACCAGGTCGGTATAGCTCCAGTCAAAAATCACCTCCTTCCCTTTGTCTGCATTCGTCATGATTCTCCTGGATCGTGGAGTTTTATGGGCGTAGCGATTCACTTACCAGCGATGTATTATTTTGTTGCAAATTTTTATACAAAATGCCTACGCCTAGGTTGAGTGCGCCGTGAAATTATATTTTTATATATCATCTGGAATCAATTAATTGCAAACTGGTGTGTGGGCGTCCGTAAATTGACAATTTCCAAACATAACATACGATGGGCTGAAACGGCGTCACGTCACACGGCAGCTGTCACGCTTTGTATCAGCGCCGACTGCCGGTGCGTTCGAGTGACAACGCAATTTAGAAACGTTACACGTTCTGACATAGTCGCATTGACAATTAAAAAAATATGTAAGTGAAATTGGTGGTTAAAAATATATTTCTTTGCAAGGTTTGTAGATTATTTTGAATGAAAAAAGTGAAAAAAAGTTCTTTGGCAAGGATCTGTGGTTTGTCAAATCGAAGATAATGATTGAAGCCTTCTTCTGAATGTTTAGCAGTCTGCAGTTTAATATTTAGAAGAAGCCTAGGATGATTCGCGAGGCTATTAAAATTTAAAAAAACAACAAATTTCAATAAAGAAGGTGGTGGAAGCTAGTGCCGGCTAGCTAGGCTAGGCTTATAAGCTAGGGCTATAGAAATTGCGGCCAATTCATATAAATAAGCAACTTAATTCCTTATAACATGAATTCCATAAAATAAACATAATTTAAAACAATTTACATAACAGAATAACAGCCAGCAACACATTAAGAACATAAAAACGAAACCCACAATTTACTCCCATCACAAAACGTCGAAAAGAGTTACTAACCCTCTGTTAACTCACGAAGATGCCGTTAAAAACGTTTCAATAACACTGAAGTGCTGTCAAAAAGGTAAAAACAATCCTCGTGCGACGCGGGCGTAAATTGCCGTGTACCTGCGATACCTGACGTGACGCGATACGATGCGTGACACGTGATTACCGGAGTGGTGAAGTGTTAAATACACGGTTTGTAATTTCGTAGATATGATATAATGAGATCTAATTTATTTTCGGAGCTCGCGATATGAGACGTGATGTACGCGACGCTTCGTTAATAAGCGCCGTGACGACGTATTACGTATGGCTTGTAATTTTTCGTAGTTATAACGATCTGTCGGCGCGTTTGTAAATATTTAAACTTGTTCATGTATTATTTGTTATAATTTAATTTGTTGGTTTTAATTGTGTGGCCGTTAATACGCTATAGCTTGCTATTTTAATTATTATATTATTTTAACATTAGAAAGATTTTTATGTACGTAAAAGATAGTAATGCGTAAAATTGACGTATGAATTTTAACTTATTCTTATATTTTATTTACATACAAATACACTCACGCTTGTAATCCCCGAAGGGAGGCAGAGGTGTAACCAGTACACCCAACTTCACTGAATTTATTACTGTCCCATAGGGGTGTAATAGGGGCGAGCCCGCCGTACCGGCCACAATTCCGGACTCTGGGCTAATTCCGAGTACTTCTAAATAGAAAAACCCAGTATCACTTTACCCGACCCGGGATCGAACCCGAGACCTTAGCACATCACTCGTAACGCATGCGCAATTAAAACTGCGCCACCGAGGCAGTCATTTTATTTATAATTGTTGTAATTTGTTGATTTTCATTGTGGGGCCGTTTAAGCACTATATAAATGAATATTTTATTTATACTATAATTTTTAAGGTACAGCCAGATACTGCGAAAATTAAGATAGCACACATGTCCGATAGTCTGACTCTAACATAATAATGTAATCATAATAATCAACAAAGGGATTCATATACTATAATTATCAAGACTTAATTGGCGCCCAATTAGCGTTCGGCTACGAATGATAATTGCGGTGATTTCAAAGACAACATTATTAAATGAATAATAATAAATAACACTCAACAGTCACTCACATAGACCCCACCCCACATTAAGATACGAGTCTTGTGACGTGGGTACTACGAGAGACTTTCGGTCTCACGACACCCAGACCTGTAACAAATATTTGTGAATCACACAAACATTTCTGTCAGTGTGGGGATCGAATCCACGGTCTCTAGTTTCACAACCCCCACGAAGGCTGTCTGTCTGAATATTTCCAGAGAGAACTCAAGATTATAGACTCTTCAAATAAACTATTGTCTATATAAAGAAATCACAACCTGCCAAATGTTGTTTTATAAATAAACACACAGACAATTCACACTTCATCCAATTGACACGCGTCGAAAAAAGCGTGTTACTGCCGACGTTCCCCCAGACGCGTGGCGCTTACGAAGAGCACGCGACGTGACAGAGCTTAAATAAGCGCTCAATATACGCATACATGTATACCTATATTTGGGTATGTGACGGCTGCACTTTATTTTGATTAATAATAATCATATTTTTAAGGCTCTTAGGTCATACACCCACATGATATATACAAGATGTTGCCCGCGGCTCCGCCCGCGTGGAGGTTATTTTTGGAAGAAAAGGTATACAACTCTTAAACTATTACACCTTTCTATATTTTGTTATCTTATAGGAAGCGTGCATTTTTCCGGGGTAAAAAGTGGCCTATGTAATTTTCTGATCCCTAAACTGCCACTATGCAAAAACTCATGTCAATCCCTTGCTCTGTGATAAACTAAACTATCCCACGGGAACTGTACATTTTTCCGGGATAAAAGTAGCCTATGTGCTATTCCAGAATATAATCTATTTCCGTGCCAAATTTGAACCATATCCGACCAGCTGTTGTAGCATGATTGAGTAACAAACATCCATCCATCCAAACATTCGCATTTATAATACTAGCCCTTTATTTAATACTAGGTTTTGCCCGCGGCTACGCCCGCGTGGTGGTTATTATTGGAAGAAAAGGTATAAATTCCATGGAGACCTCTTAAGCTATTACACCTTCCTCTATTATGCTATCCCGTAGGAACCGTGCATTTTCTAGTATAAAATGTAGCCCATCTACTAACACTATGCAAAAATCATGTGGATCCCTTGCTCTGTCTAAAACAAAAACAAAACTATCCTAACATTTTTTCATCCCCTATTTCACCCCCTTAGGGGTGGAATATCCAAAAATCCGGAAATATTTATTTTTTATTTTTAACTGAGAGGCACAATACCAATATTCATGCGTTTAACATCAATAATGACGGATTTTTAAAACAAACTTTCTTCCCCTATTTTACCCCCTTAGGGGTGGAATTTCCAAAAATCCTGAAACAAATATTTTTTATTTTTAACTTAAAGGTCAAATACCAATGTTCATGCGTTTAACTTCAGAAATGACGGATTATCATACAAACTATCATCCCCTATTTTACCCCTCTAGGGGTATTTCGAAAAACCCTTCCTTAGTGGATGCCTACGTGATAAAAGGTACATACTGTCAAAATTTCAAGTCTCTACCCCAACCGTTTAGGCTGTGCGTTGATCGATCAGTCAGTCAGTCAGCTTCTTCTTTTATATATACAGATTGTCCCACTGCAAGGCACGGGCCTCCACTACTAATGATAAAGGTTAGGCCTTAGTTCACCACGCTGGCCTAATGCGAGTTGGTAGACGTCACACACTCTTGAAATTCTTATGGTAAATTCTCAGTTTTAGTCACAATATCATCCGTCGCTGTTAAAGCAAGTGATAATTAATAATGCATCAGAAAAAAACATTTAATTTTCCTTGTTATTGTCATCATAGGCGGATGACCAAGTTAAACTACACAGCACCGAATGGTATATACACTACAGTAAAAATATAATATCAGCAAATCTTGTTTAACTTGACTTACTCCAGCTAACATCAAAACAATTTTAAAATGCATATAATAGTTTCTTTATTTTTTTATCCTGGCACGGCAAAGTGACCACACTACTCCTGATGGTAAGTCCAGTGCCTTCCAGTTAGAGTATCAAGTAGCGAGAGACATTCTATCCCTCGCTACTCAACACAATCATGCCGCCCAGCATTTATTAATATTGGGTTCTTAACGTTTTTATTTTGATTCATTAGCATTTTAAAACATCGAATAACTTTCGAATAATCATTCCAATTTAGAACGTCCGCATTTGTTTAAATTTTAAACGAATTTTTCACGTTTAGATACGCTTTTTCGAAAGATGTAACCTAGATAATGAGTTATTTACATTATAACCGCGGTCAACCGCACCGAAATTATTACGGAATATCTTATCAATGGCAGATTCCCGTGTAATGGTTTCTAATAACGCCGTGATATGTCAAATTACGGATACTCTTGGACAAACACAACTGTCACGGTTATCGATAAGCTACTGTTGACATAGTCGTTATCAATATATTAGTCGGCACGTGCTGATAACCATGGAATAGGTTTAAGTTTGGGAATGCTTGCGAAAATAAAACATGCAGTCGTATAACATACATGCAAAACACGTATAACACTCACGCCTGTAATCCCCAAAGGGGTAGGCAGAGATGTAATCAATACACTGATATTTCGCCGAGCTTCCGTCCCTTTGTCGATTTGACGACGAAGAGACGATCTATCCGCTATCCAAGACAATAATGCCGGCCTGCTTCTTCACACTACACCACGGGCAAGAAGGTAAAGAGGCGGTCTAGGGTCTAGTGTCAGAGTACTCAGAAGGCCGCAAAACGGCCCAACATCGTACCCTAACTCTAAACCCCTGATAAAAACCGGATGTACACTGGCTAATCCTGGAACGCGATACACTTGCGTGTGCCACTATGCGGGTTTTACACCCTGTGTACGGTGGTCGCTATCCGGGCGGATATGAATATCCTACCACCAACAAAATTTGTGGCTGATACTGAGTATTTTGTGATAGAAAAACCCAATATCACTTTTACCCAACCGGTGATCGAACTCGAGACCTCAGTAGATAGTAGTCTTATAGTGAGATAGTAGTCGTACCGCGTACTCAATCACAATTTTCTTTTTATTAAGATTCCTGTGTTTTTGTGGGACTTCACGGGCTGTAGGAGTTTCTTCAGTCCGTGTCTCAAACTTACCAATAAAAGCTTAAACTAAGAACTTAAGCTCATTATCAAATGCATATCAAAATCCAAAGTGCTTTAAAATCTCGAATTACATAAAAGTCTGGAGGAACGTGTCAACACAGATCAAGTTTCATTTATTTTCTATAAAAAAACCTTACACCATTGTCTCCAGAAAGAGTGGACTAAGAGCTTAACGAACTCATTATAAGTTGCTAAGGGTAGTGATGGGTCGTGGTGTAAGGGAGATACATTAGCGGGTTTTCATTTAAATATTCTTATAATTTTTTTCGATACCACATAAAAAATACTTTAAGTTCAAAGACAGTTCTGAGAAATCTGCTCACCGAATTTCTATATAAAAATAAATATTAAATAGACTACATTACGGATATTTCTGTCTCCATAGAAATTCTCAAAATGTTCTAAAATAATATAAATGAGAAATCTGCTCTCCCAATTGTTAAATGAAAATATGTCTACTTCCGAAAGTTTCTAACTCCATAGAAATTGTAAAAATAAATAAAAAAACAGATATAAATAGTTACAAAAGAATAATTATAACACACCCAGTCACACAGATAGTCTTGAACCCACACTATGTCAAACCTATACCTATCGTGACTATCAAAAACTGGGTGTTTTGGAACCGTAGTCCTTCGTAGACTTGAAACAAATATTTGTTGATCACACAAATGTTTGTCTTAGCAGGGATCGAATCAACTGCCTCTTGTTTCACAGTATACACTGTTGCGCCACGGATGTTGTCAATATCAAACTAATATTCCCTCCGCCCTCTCTAGGTTTGGACTACACAGTCATTTCTCACGCTCCACCGCCGCAAGGGTTCCGTCGCTAATTAATAGAAGGCGACTTTTCATCGCATAGACCGGGTGGGTGGCCAATGGCGACAGAATGCACGAAACGGAACACCGTTGGGACATTTAAAATAATTGTTTGAAGTATTGTGTTATAGAGGTGTTGCTAAGGGATAAGGGTTTTCCAAAAATAGTAAGTGTACAAAACAAGTTGACTACCTCAGTGGGACAGTTGTAATTGCGTACGAGGTGCGACTGCTCATCTGAGTTCATGGGTTCGATCTCCGAGTCGGGTAAAGTGATATTGAGTTTTACTATCATGCAATGCTCAGTCGTAGTCTGGAATTGTGCTCGGTATGGCGATAGGCTGCCCCCATCACATCATGGCACGGTAATAAACGGGGTTAAAAGTAGGTATACTATTTACACCTCTGCCTACCCCTTCGGGAAATGAATGCGTGAGTGTATATGTATTTATATACAAAACAAGTATTTATAATATTATTTACACACATACATAACAAAGGATAGAAAAATCACTATTCAACAAGTATTTAACAGAGTTTTGAGATTTAAACACGGGTAAAAATCGTGTCCAAGTTCTTTTACTTTAACATTGTGGTTACGTTTTTATTAATATTACACCGAAAACGTAGTTGGACACTTTTCTATTGCTACACTATACTATATACCTACTAGTTTTTGCCCGCAACTTCGTCTCCGTTGAATAAGTTTGAATATTCATTTTTATAAACAACGTCCTGTAGGTAAAATAGGACATAAAATTCCCAAAAAGGCAAAAAAGATTTTTGGTCTGAGCGCTACCAAACTTCTAAGGATCACCCGCTGTGTTAATCGCTCGGTAAAATGGTAAAATCGCTCCAACCGTTTTGGAGTCCATAGGAAACATGTATATACACAGCGATTTTTAAATTTATAGATTTGTTAAAAATTATGTTTTCAAATTAATCACAAATTGGCACATTAAGATTGACAACTGAGACTTAAATTTAAACAATGTCAGAAGATGTTAAAAAAGATATCAGGTGGGTCATGGGTGCATTAACAATCTTACATGGTAGGAGGGGTTGAGAGACTGGTGTTTTGGCTCTCAGAGTTTTCACATGAGTGAAAAGTTAGTTACTGAGAGACTGTGGTAATAAAACGGTTCAGCTGGAAAAACCACTCTAAACACACTATGTTTCTCGCATTATGGCGAAACTTATGTTGCTTTTTTTTAAGCGACATAAGTAAACTCCAAAAAAGAAACACTACAGACACAGAATAATTAATAATAATAAATACACCTAACAGTCACACACATAGCCCTGACTGCACACTAGGGCAAACCTTTATCGTGTGTATCAACTACGGTCCCACAACACCCAGACCTGAAACAAATATCTTAAATTACATAATTATATTAAAAAACCTACATTGAAATATTACAAAAACTGTATTTTACAACAATTAAAATTTCCTTCCGGACAGAGGACACCGGTCACATTGCAGGAATGTGCTTAGTTTTTCCAAAACTAAATGAATTAACCCTCGTCCGTAGTTGGAATATTCTACAAGCGCTCTGCATAAAGTAAACATAAATATCAGGCATTCTATCGATCAAGGGCAGAGTATATTGGTTGAGAGAGCGATTTGCGGTGCGAATGTAACTGGCTGTAAAACGAGAGACCACGAGTTTGATTAATATTTGTGTGTATCACAAATAGTTTCGAGTCTGGGTATTGTGTGTCTGTAGTCCCTCGTGGTTCTTGATATCCACGATACAGGTTCGATCTAGTTTGGGGGTCAAGATTACGTGTCTGTTGGGTGTATTATTATGTGTATCAGAACTTTTGTAGCACGTCAGGTAATTAGAATATTTTTATTTGTTGACTCATGGCCAACTAGATGTTGTCGGCGGCTCCGGCCGCATTGAGGTTATTTTTGGAAGAAAAGGTATACGATTTTATACCTTGGAGGAGGCATCTTAAGCTATTAAACCATTCTATATTTTGCTATCCCATAGGAAGCGTGCATTTTTCCGGGATAAAAAGTAGAGTATGTCATTTTCTGATCCCTAAACTGCCACTGTGCAAAAAATCACGTCGATCTCTTGCTCTGTGAAAAACTAAACTATCCCACGAGACCTGTACATTTTTCCGAGATAAAAAGTAGCCTGTGTTGTATTCCGGGCTATAATCTATCTCTGTGCCAAATTTCAACTAGATCCGTCCAGCCGTTGTAGCGTGATTGAGTAACAAACATCCATCCATCCAAACATTCGCATGTATAATATTAGTAGGAATAGGATAGGATATTAGGATTAGCTTTAAACACTGTTTTTAGTACTGTCGATTGTGTTGTATTAACCCTTTTATTATGTGCATATATCGTTTCTTCGATGTATAATACAAAATACTAATTTAATACTATTGTTTACTATACTGAAAAAATACGAAAATCCCGAAACAAAATCTCTCTTCAATGTAAAATTACACACACGCTCTCTTATCCACTGTGGGTGCAACATCGAAGTTGGCGCTCGGGGCTTGTTCCTATATTTCACGGCCGGTCTGCATTTAATAGCCCGGCGGTTCCCCGATAATTTTATTATTGGTGGATTTTTTTGCCCTGGTAATGACGTGCCAGCCAGTTTCATTGAAATAAAAATAATAGAATTAGTTTCGCGTTGATATATCTCCACGGGGGCTCTATGTTAATGGTCTCATTTGGAATGGACTTAAGTTTTTTCTTACTTATGATTGCGCATAATTGGCAATTTATTTTCGACGTAGATCCCGCTGTGATGACGTCACCGCTTTTGTTTAGTGATTTAATGAATGCAATTTTGAGAGTATATTCATATCGATTTGTTCTCACGGCTTTTGTTTGTTAGATCAGAGGTAGAGAGATGATCTAATTTGGTTTTAAAGCGATTTTAATCCTATATGAGTATTCAATTTATTTTATTAAAACTGAAGTGTCTAATGAACTTAAATTATCTATTAAATGTATATTGTTTTATTATCTGCTATTACATCACTAGTCTAGTTGTCACTAGACTAGTGATGTAGAGGTTAGCGTATATAGGTTAAGAAAATGATTGGGTTTGTAATTTACAAAATTACACATTATTTACTCGAGTTTGGAATTGGCGTCTGATGTGGCCACAGCGCGATAACCTGTGGGTGTGCTCGTTAAATCTCCGTTTACTCCTTTAAATACAAACGTGATGTTTATAATGATGACAAATAAAAGGGTCTCAAATGTGTAACACCATCTTAAATACTTAACGCTAGGCAGCGACTTTGCTGTGCCCTGACATTGCAGAAGTGTATGGGTGGCGGTATCTACTACCATCAGGTGGCCCGTCTGCTCGTCTGTCTATCGAAGCACTAAAAAAACATGACTTGATTTGCGTTTGAGTATTCGGGCTATAGTCTTCAATTTCATAACGGAATAATAATCATTTTCACAAATCGACTAAATTATATTTTATGGTTGAGATGGACAGTAAAGTTGCCATTTAAATTACATTAGCTTGCGTCTCCAGCCACTGGAAAGTAGATTTTATACATAATTTTTTACTATAATGTAAATATACCACTCAAGAATCCTGTAGGAATCAGAAATTATCCTCTATGAACAAACTATCATCATCGTTATAATTTAACAGATTATTTTGCAATTACCACAATGCTATGAGGTCAATATACTCTGCACAATATGCAGGTAACACTAACAGCTCCCCAGTAACAAACTATTCACAAATAACAAGGCCTCACTCCCAATTCAAAACGATGACTCTATTTAAATTAAAAATAATGACATGGTATAAAAGACCTTATTACATCCGAATAAGCGATTACAGGAATATTGGAGTGTTAAACTGGGGTCATAACGTGTGGGTTACAACAATAAAATAAAACGGTCGAATAGACCGATCCCGCACAATGGGTTCAGATCGATTAGCGACGTGATAAAAGTGTTTAACGGGTTAACTCTGGGTTTGTAGTTGCCGAGACATTCCTGATAGAATTCATATATACTGGATAATTGAGGACAATGATTATTTTAATATACAACCCAAAAATTCCATATTGCCTCACTGCCATGTGGCGCAGTTGTAATTACGCATGCGTTACGACTGCTGTGCTGAGGTCTCGGGTTCAATTCCCGGGTCGAGTAAAGTGACATTGGGTTTTTCTATTTCGAAATACTTCGTATCAGCCCGGTGTCTGGAATTGTGCCAGGTAGAATTCGGCGAAAAATGGGTGAACTGGCTACACCTCTGCTTACCCATTCGGTGATTACAGATTACATGTTCTATATTGACCTTACAAATAACATTAAATTCACTTATATTTAATTATGAATAAATACACCCAACAGTCACATACATAGTCCTGACCCCACACTAGATCTAACCTGTATCGTGGGTATCAAGAAGTACAAGGAACTAGGGTCTCACAAAACCCAGACACGAAACCTACAGTCTCTCGTTTTACAAACAGCTACTCACCCTTTGGGCAACGGAATTAATTTCTTGGAACATAATGGTCTTAGGTGACTTCAAAAATAGAATTTAAGTGTAATATAAAAAAACCAAAGGTTACGTTTTAGTCCAGCACGCTGGCTAGATGCAAGTTGGTAGAATTCACATATTACACACTTGTACGCTTCACAAATTCTTATGGAGAAATCTGAGGTATGTAGGTTTCATTCAGATGTTTTCCTTCACAGTTAATACACATATAGTGATTATTCACAATAAATACACATATAAAAGTCAAAGATGTATGCCCTAGGAAACGGGACGGGCGACATTGATTCCAAAATATAAAAAAAAATTAATATAATTTCTCCATCAACACACAAAATAAGCGCAAAGAACAATTTCACACAAATTTCCCAAACAAAAACACAGAGGCCCTACATTTTAAGCCGAACAAATCGATAAATATCCCCTTGTAATCCGCTTTTGAGTTGTGTCACGGAAATTTTTCACGTTTCGCTGTTGACATTATTATTGTTGCGTTGTTCGAGTTGGCGACTTTACATTTATCATTATTAAAATGTTTTGACACTCGACACGAGTTTAAAAAGTTGGTTTTGATTTTTGTATATATTGGTATTCTTTACGTCGTCGGTTACATGCGTAGCGTAACGGTGCATGAAACAGTGCACGTGTCAGTAAAGTATTGAATGACAGCAAATGAGAACACAACACATTTTTTTTACTGCCTCGATAGGCAGACGTGCAGACGGGCCATCTGATGGTAAGTAGTCACCGCTGCCCATAGACTTCTGCAATGCCAGAGCACTGCAGAGCCGCTGCCTACCGTTAGACATTCAGTTAACGCACGTCAATCCCAAAACTTTGTTCAACGAAAATTCGGTCCATAAAAAAGGCGGTTTATGGCAGGACAACGTCTGCCCAGGACCACTAGTAAATTTTTTTTTATAGCATCGTCCGACAAACGAGCTTGTGGGTCACCTGATGTTAAGTGATCTCCACCGCCCATGAACATCCACAATACCAAAAGTATCATGTATGCGCTGTTGGCCTTAAAGAACAGGAATAGGGATTAGGGAAGGGAAGGGGGTATCTGGGCCTCCGGATATCTTACTTACCATACGAAACACGACAGTAAACTGTCACTTTACGTTGGTTTTCTCTGAGATAGTGGCACTACCCCGGTCGAGCCGGCCCATTCATGCTGTAGACAAATATGTCTACAGCGTGGCTCTACCTCTTTAAGACTATATACATAAAGATAATAAATACATGAATATTTCTTTGACCATCCAACGCAGTTTGTGTAATTTTCTAATACATAAAATATGCCACCTACAGCCTTTTACGAATTCCAATTATTACGATTTTCGAATCTAGGCATTTACACGCTGGTACAATGGACATGAGTGTACAATCGTCTGTACATTATATAAATAAAACATTTGCAGCACTCAACACTTGGAAATGAATTGATTCAAAAAACTACGTTCATTGAATCGATAACAATGAAAATTGCTATAACAAAGCCATCCGTTCAACGGGTTTCAAGGCATGGGAGTAGGGCGGTATAGTTAGATGTCGTGGGTGCTTAGAGTAGGCAAACAAAATAAATAATAATAATAATCAAATTAGGTTAAATACTGTAAGCGTGCGTATCACCTCGGCAAGCTTATGATTGTGTATATTAATAGAAAGCAGCTTAGCCTAGTTGGTTGCGGTACGGACTATCAAGACGAAAGTCGTATGTTAGAAACTCAAATGGCATACACCTCGACTTTTCTAAAGTTACGTGTGTCTCTTCTTAAGCCTATATATCCACCCAATGCTGAGTGTAGGCCTCTTGCATTGCACGCCATTTAGTTCTATCTAGGGCAGACCTCATCCAGCTTCTTCCCTCCACGTGGACTAGGTCGTCGGTACACCTCATCAAAGGCCTGCCCAGGTTTCTATGACCAGTTCTTGGTCTCCATTCCAGTACAGCTTTGCACCATCTGCCATCATTCCTGCGGCATATGTGGCCCGCCCACTTCCATTTCCGTCGAACTACAATAGTGACAATGTCGGTAAGTCCGGTTCGTCTCCGTATTTCGGTGTTACGAATTTTGTCTCGGAGAGAAATGCCTAACATTGTTCGCTCCATGGCTCTTTGGGTGACTTGCAGTTTGTGGATAAGACGTTGTGTGAGCGTCCAAGTCTCGGTCCCATATACCAGCACGGGGAGGACACATTGGTCGAAAGCTCTGCGCTTCAGGTTTAAAGGTATGTCTCCCTTGAACACGTCAGATAGCTTTCCGAACGCACTCCATCCTAACCGAATACGGCGTTGGATTTCTTTCTCCTGGCCGTTCTTCTCCAAGCTTACTATTTGTCCCAGGTAGACATACTCCTCTACTGCTTCTAAAGCGTGACCGTGTACAGTAATGTGGTTGGCATCGGTGTTGTTGCACATAATCTTAGTTTTGCTCATGTTCATTTTTAAACCCACCATTACAGACACGTCGTAGAGCTCTTCGGTCATGGCTTTAAGGTCATCCAGGTTTTCGGCAAAGAGTACGATATCATCTGCGAATCGTAGGTAGGTAATGCCCATTGATGTTAATGCCTCTATTTGCCCAGTCGAGAAGCTTAAATATGTCCTCTAAGCATGAGGTAAATAGTTTGGGCGAAATTGTATCTCCCTGTCTCACTCCCCTTTTCACAGGTATCGGGTTTGTCAGCTCGTGCAACTTAATTTGTAGCGTAGCCTTGTTGTAGATGGCTTTGATGGCCTCTATGTATCTTGAATCCACTTGGCATCTTTGTAGAGAGTGTACTACAGCCCAATGTTCCACCGTATCAAACGCCTTTTCGTAGTCTATAAAGGCTACTACTAGGGGCTTATTGTATTCAGTTTTTTTTTTTAGTGCCTCGATAGGCAGACGAGCAGACGGGCCACCTGATAGTAAGTAGTCACCGCCGCCCATAGACTTCTGCAATACCAGGGCACAGCAAAGCTGCTGCCTACCGTTGAAGGACTACTCTCTTTAAGCCTCGTTTAAAGAAGGACATGTCATAGCGCTCAGGGAACACCGCAGCAGGGAGTTCATTCCAGAGCTTGCACGTACGTGGTAAAAATGAACGCCGGAAACGAACCGTGCTAGACGGAATCGTTTCCAGGTGGTATGGATGAACTCTGTTGCGGTGTCGGGTGGTGCGATGATAAAATGGTGATGTAGGCACCATTTTAAACAGTTCCTCGGAGCACTCCCCGTGGAACAACCGATAGAACAAGCAGAGAGACCCGAAGTCTCTCCGCAGCCCCAACGGTTCCAGGCTATCCGTAATATCAGGATCCCCGACAATCCGAACGGCCCGCCTCTGTAAGGAGTCAAGTGGGTCCAGCAAGTATTTTGGGGCCCCTGCCCAGAGATGAGAACAGTACTCCACGTGGGGCCGGACTTGCGCTTTATAAAGCGCCAATCTATGGCCCGACGTGAAATACCGCCTCGCTCTGTTCAGGATCCCCAATTTTTTGCTCGCCAATTTGGCTTTGTCCTCCACTTGACTCCTAAACTGGACCGTGTTAGATATATTGACGCCGAGGATCCCAATACCCTCGGAAACCTGGAGAGTGACTCCTTGAAACTGTGGCGCCATGACAAATGGGTCCTTCTTAGCGGTGAACGCGTAAACTTGTGTCTTCGTGGGGTTGAAGTGAACTAGGTTCCTTTCACCCCATTCAGAGGCCCGCCCTAGAGAGCTCTCGATTTCCGACACAAGTTCTAACCGTCTTTCTTCCAAAGTGCTCCGAGGGATACCCTGCTGGCCGGTGTATCGCACGTCGATAGTACTATCATCTGCATAGCAATGCATGCTATCAATAGACAGCATGTCATTGATATGCAGTATGAATAGTGTCGGCGACAACACCGAGCCTTGTGGAACGCCAGCATTAATGGATAAAGCGTCGGAGCAGTAGCCGTCTACGACGACTTTAATGCTCCGACCGTCCAAAAAACTAGCGATCCAGTTGCAGAGCCCCTCGGGGATTCCATATGATGGAAGCTTCGACAGAAGGCCCCCATGCCATACCCGATCAAACGCCTTCGCGATGTCTAGACCGACGGCCATAGCCTCACCCTTGCTCTCTATAGCCTCCGCCCAGCGATGTGTGAGGTAAACAAGAAGATCACCAGCCGAGCGACCGTGACGGAAACCGTACTGACGATCGCTAATCAGCTGGTGCTCCTCCAGATACCCCATAAAATCAGTACACTTTTCTATCACTTGCCGCACGGTGTGTATATGATCGATAGTTGAGAAGCCGCATCTAAAACCTGCCTGTTCTACGGGCTGGGCGGAATCTAATTTGTTGGTCAGTCTAAGAGTAATCACCTTGGTAAATAATTTGTATATGTGACTGAGTAATGAGATGGGTCTGTAATTCGAAAGCTCGGTGGTATCGCCTTTCTTATGTAGTAGAATGACAATTGCATTCCTCCAGGTGTCTGGCGTGACCCCCTCAAATAGAACCTTATTAAATAAAAGTTGCAGTTGTTTCAGCACAGGCCTACCTCCACGCTGCAGACTTTCATAGGTGATACGATCTTCACCAGGTGACTTCCCAGATTTCATAAGCTTAAGTGCATGCTTGATTTCATATTGGCTAATCTCTGGCAGATCTTCAGTAAGGTGCTTAGCCAGTGGTGCTCTATGGTCTTTAAGCCTTGAATGCTGTTGTTGAGACTTGTACAACTTGGAGTAATAGTTTTGAACAACTTCCAATATTTTTTCTCGGTCTGTTGTTAGGACTCCTTCTTCTGTTTTAAGCCTATGAATCTGCTGATTCCCTCTTTTTAGCTGCTTCCTAAATACTTAAGCCCTTTGTATTTTTCTATGGTATCGAGAATTATTTTGTGTTTTCTTTGTCTAAGTATTTTCCGAAGCAGGTGTCTAATTTTGGTGTTTATTTTGTTGGTGTTCTTGCTATCTGGCCCCGCCAGAGTTTTTCTGCGTTCTTCCAATACTTGACTGAGCTCTTGAGATACTCGGCTTGGGACATAGGTATTCTTTGGTCTTAATTCCTTTACAGTTTCATGGATAGCTTTGACTAATTGGTCATTTATAGCCTGTACATCCCAGTTCTCTTCCGCTGAAAGTTTCTGAGCTATTGCTTTCTGGTATAATTATTTTTGCAGCTCGGTGTATTTGTTGACATCAGGTTGTCGCATAGTTTCGACCAGTTTTCGCCTTTCGAGTCTTAGGTTGATGGCCAATCTGGCTCGCAAGATTCGATGGTCACTTCCTGCACTCACTGCGTTGATGACGTCTACATCTTCGACTATATGCCGTTTAGAACTCAGGATGTAATCTATCTGATTTTTCGTCTTTCCATCTGACGTGTTTCATTACGTGTGTACTAAATGTTAATTATTGCTTGCTATAACAGTGAAGGAAAACATCGTGAGAAAACCTGCATACCTGAGAATTTTCATGGGAATTTCGAAGGTATTTGAAGTCTACCAACCAGGCCAGCATGGTGGACTAAGGTCTTAGCCCTCTCATTAGTAGAGGAGGCCAGTAGTGAGACAATGTTTAATACTGGGCTATTATATCAATATACCAGGTATGTCACCTGGTGGTAGGTGGGCTCTACCACCCTTGAACACCCACAAAACCACAAGAATGGGTGCGTTGGCCTTAAAAGAAATATAAGAGGAGCTCATCAAGCTACCGCAACAGTTTTCCATAAGACAAACATTTGTAAGATCGGTAAATATTTCGGGACTTGAGAACAATATATAAAAAAAAAAAACAATATCTCTTGTAGTTTCTGATGGCCACAAAATAATCGTATCTCAATGTCAGATCAGGATTATATATGAGTGTTATTTATTCATTTAGTGGTGCTATGTCTATAGAACCAGATCATTCCAGCCACGGAAAAAAACGATCTACAGCTTAGCTGTATCACTTTAAAGATATTGACAGCCTCCGTGACGCTGCGAGCGAGTAGCCGGCTGTGAAACTAGAGACCGTGGGTTCGATTCCCGAACTGAGACAAATGTTTGTTTGACAGACATATATTTGTTTCGGGTCTGGGTGTTGTGGCACCGTAGTCCCTCGTAGTTCTTGAGACCCACGATATAGGTTTTACCTAGTCAGGGGGCAGAAGTATGTGTGTGACTGTTATTTATTATTTATTAAGAATATAGTGGATGAAATTTCAAGGCTTTTTTTTATTTTACCTACCCAAAGCACTACACGAATATTGAAATCGGTAATGTATTAGTTACAACTCGGTTTTATTTTTTAAATTTAAATGAATATGGATTTATTTACTAAAATGTGGGCTTAAATCTACGACTAAATACTATACCTACGACATGTTCAAATATATCTCACCTAAACAGATTAGGTAACCGAAAGTATTCGTAACTAACTTATCTACTAACTAAAACTAAACTAACTACCTAATCTCTAATCTCTCCTAACTTGTATCCACCAAGTAGAATCGCCATAACAAAGCGACAAGCTTTGTGCGATAAAAATAAAAGTAAACTAAAGCACAATAATGGTTCGAAGTATTGTTTTATAATTCACATTGAATCGACGGTGCAAATTACGTATGAGAGCGGTGCGTCAGGAAGTTTTTATTAGCCACTGAGGATGGAGGTATCCGGGAAGAATTTCAGTGGTTACCAGGATACCATACCGGCATCAGATGAGTCATTAGACAAAACGGTGATGGTAATTGATGGGTTGATCGAGGAGGCTGCGCCTCAGAAATTACTATAGCATAAAAGCAAAGGTATTAATTTTCAATGAAAAAAAAAATATAACAATTGATACTGCGAGTTATCTAACACGATAGGAATCTAGAATATGCAATCTTGTCGCCTCTCGCGATGTCTCGCGATGACCCGTCTGGGCTCAAGTTGATAAGTTGGAGCTTACGTATATTCGGTATTTCTAATAATAGTAAATACCCACTATTATTAGAAATACCGAAGGTATAATGGAGGTATTTAGGAGACTAGTTGGGGGTAGTTAATAATGACAACCAAAGTGGGAGTAGTAAATGTTTAAAATAAAACAGAGTGCCTTCCGCGCTCCGGGGTTCAGTTCAGAAGACTAGTGGTGTAGCAGTGGGTTGGTAGTGAGAACATTCGTGGTTCGTTCACGGCGCAGTAAGTAATTGTAAACGGTTCAATGGCGTTGTTCAGTATAAAAGGGTAATGCTGGCAGATTAATTATAAAGAGAAGCCTTAAGTGAATCCTGACATGCGTGTGTGTTAATATTAAGCACTGAGATGTGTAACAGTGTCGTGTAAATCAATCAATAAATTATAAACATTGTATTTGTGCCTTTTAAATATCCATCTTGCATAGTTTTGTTGATGTTCCTAACACATAAGATATTCGTATATATTAATATAACATATCTGAATATTCAGTAAGAAAATAGATCATCGCTTGTAGTAGCTTGGTAGTGCAATGCATTTTTACTGCTACTTGCATCCTAGATACTTGGGTAATGCCAAACTCTGTCAAATACTATTTATTAAATGAATGCCCGTCTGTTTAATACAGAAAAAAAATTATTTTACAACATCTGCGTAACATGAATACACTCGAAAGTTCATGGTCAAAATAATCTTCCACACTCAAAGTAACTTAATCAGATGTTAACGGTTCTATCTGTAAAGGTACAGTGTATACGATTTATTCGTATTGTCGTTTTCTTGAGCTACATAAAAATACAGTCAGTTCTGGTTTAATTTTAGATTCCTACCTGGCAACATTGCCGCGGTTTTATTTGATCCTGAACTGATTCGGATACGAGGAAGAAATGCATAATGCATGCAACCTTGGACACATGTCGCGGACTGTTCAAAGCGTATTGTGTCATTCAAACGTCCCGGCTTGACGGGATTTCTAGAAATTGAATCATATAGCTATCGACCTAATAACTATTAACCGTAGAACATATGTGTGGTAGCAGTTTTGGTCTGATCAAAAGATAATTGAATCGAACATAACTGTATTTGATAGATACAATTTTGAAAATGTATTTTTTTTTATCCTGGCACGGCAAAGTGACCGCACTGTACCTGATGATAAGCGCAGTGCGGTCCAAATAGAGTACTGAGTAGCGAGAGACGATCTATCCACGCTACTCAACACAATCGTTATTTGCTGTTATGATGGAAGTTATTAATTTAGATTGATACATTATGGCTAAAAACAAACAATCTTTGTATCAAAGCTAACACCTCAGACTAGATTCAGAAGATATCGATCATATGCATCCTGGTGAACAAAAAATGAACCGATTGAGATCCTAACCCCCGGTAGTTCAGCGTAGTGGCATTACGATATGTTGATCGTGATGTTGGGGCACACCCCCCTTAATAACAGAAAACTCTTAACCAACATTAAGACAGCGAAACTGATTAAGTAGGAAACTATAATTGTGTTTTTGTGTATAAGAAGTAATTGCTGGTGGTAGGATATTCATATCCGCCCGGATAGCGACCACCGTACACAGGGTGAAAAACCCGCCATAGTGGCACACGCAAGTGTGTCGCGTTCCGGGATCAGCCAGTGTACATCCGGTTTTTCTCGGGGGTCTAGAGTTGGGGTACAATGTTTGGCCATTTGCGGCCTTCTGAGTACTCTGACAATAGACCCTCGACCGCTTCTTCACCTTCTTGCCCATGGCGTAGTGTGAAGGAGCAGGCCGGCATGATTGTGTTGAGTAGCGGGGGATAGATCGTCTCTCGCTACTCGATACTCTAATTAGACCGCACTGCGCTTACCATCAGGTGCAGTGCGGTCACTTTGCCGTGCCAGGATAAAAGAAAATAAAAAAAAAATTGAAAGTTTGTGTATTTGTTGGAGATCCCTGGAACTTCTGATTAGATTCTAGATTTTTTACTAATATGAAGTTAAATTATACTTGAATGCTATGTGATTTTTAATTATGATAAAAGCTACCATTTAATATGAAATCAGCTTTCGTACGAATAGTTAAAGCAACAAATAAATAAAATGACGATTATAGTAACTCGTTTTTTTTTCATTATAATTCCTCTCAATAAAAGTCATGCTGACAGCGTGAGGGCAAGCAAATTTCGAGTGGCAAGCTGGGAAAAGAGAGGCTAGTGGTTCGATCCCTGCAACGAAATAAATGTTTGTGTGATGTTATGTATGTTATTATGTAATGTTATATCTTTTGTAACTCTTGATTCCGACGCTACAGGTATAACTAGTGTAGGATCAGAACTATATGTGTGACTGTTAGATTTAATGCTTATAACATTATTATTGATTTGGTTTCAATGACAAATTATTTCTCCCGTAGGTATACAACTTGAAGCTTAAAAAAATATCTTTCCATTCAATCGAATACAAATCCCACTTTAAAATAGAGATTTTAGTAGCACGTTGCCAATTGCCGTATCTCCCTTCAGATCCTTAAAGCCATTGCGTTATCATCGTACAATCTGTGGGGAGAACCCTCGACTATCAATGTGGTCCTCATTCACATAAGCCGGTAAATACTTGATAAGCACATAGGAGTTTTATTTTGCGAAGCCAGAAAGGTTTGGAATATACCTGTATATATTGTATTTTTTTTTGCTTTATTTTTAGAGTGATAGAACCACACTGTAGGCAATTTCTCTTCAGTGTTAATGACCACCTATACTGGTTTATTAGTAGTTACCATTATCGCACAGATTTTTTTTGTGTGTTTTTGCAGTGAATGAGAATTCCAACGGCCAGATCTAAGGCTGGAAATGCAACCGTGACCTTTTAGATATTGTGAGTCTTCATGGGCGGTAATGCATTTGCTATCATATAAACCATTTGATGACTTGCTAGCCTGTGCTTTAAAAAAGGAGTTACATTTGAACTGGTTAAAACTCACTAGAATGAGCCACTTTGGTGTATTTGGCATAGAAGCTGCACAGTTGGGTAGAAATACGTGTCAAATCTCGCACTAGCATTGCTGATGACCATTAGAGTTAGAACCTTTTATATTCTGGCACAACAAAATAACTACACTGCACTTGATGGTAAGTGTAATACCGTTGAGATAGAATTTCGATAAGCCAGAAACAATTATGTCTTGCTATTCGACACAATTATGCTGCTTGCTCAATAAGCTTCACAATTCGCTTAAAGGACTCAAAGTTATAGTTATAGTCTGCCCCAGCATGACGTTTTGGTAATGATATGACTTAGCTAATTTGGTTCGTGTCGAAGTGGTCACCACATAGCTGTGGCTCTGTAAGCCCGCTCTTATAGGTAAAGCGCATTATGGTTACCGTCAGTTGTAGTAACTGCCGTCCTGATTTAGAAAAAGCATTCAATTACAGTTTACAACTCGTTTACTTCCAATGCTAATTTTACATTCCCACTGATCCCACTATCACAACTGCATACACATCAATGTATTATTATTTTAATCGAAATCCCGCTTCGTTTCCGCCCTTTAATCGCGTGTGTGTAATCTCCATGCAAACGGCCGATGTTGCAAGCGCATAACAATTATTTTACCACTTTTATAGATCTTGTTCGTTAAACTGTCGGCTACGGTGTTATTGGCCATGGAACGGTTGTTTAAATGTATGTTTAGTGATATTTGCAGATTGCCAGGTGCAAATATCTTTGCTTATCATTTATTTGAGCTACGTCTTGCGATTTGGTTCGGCAGTTTTTGGTATATTAGAAACATTTGAGATTTGTATTTTTTTTTTATTCTGGCACGGCAAAGTGACCACACTGCACCTGATGGTAAGCGCAGTGCCGTCCAGATAGAGTATCAAGTAGCGAGAGACAGTCTATCCCCCGCTACTCAACACAATCATGCCGGCCTGCTGTTTAGCTTCTTCACACTATGTCTAAAGGACCCAGGATCATAGGAAGGAGGGAACACGGTAGCTGGCAAACTGTTCCACAGCAAGTTCCATAGCGACAAATGTGTGAGTTTCCTTTGCTAATTCTACTAAGTTTGGCTATTTGTGTTTAAAATTATTCTGCAAAACGTACCGCTTTGTCACGTCTCGTAAGTTAAAGAAAGCGTATCAAATCTCGCAGTTTATCTATATTTTAACGTCTGTTTACTAAGTAAATGATTTTACAACTCGTTAATATGTTAGTTTCCAATTCTTCACATTAAGTTTGTGTAAATATATCTGTCTAGTGTTGGGTCACACGTATATTCGAAGTCGTGATTTGTGAAACACTATGGCTTATGGCGTGTCCCTTTTGTGGATTTGTTGTGTGAACATTAAGTGAAAACCTGAAGATCATCTACCTACTCTTTTGCATCGCAAGTTTCACTTTGGACTGGAGTACTTGCTAAAATAGAAAGACACGTATTGTCAGTACTGAGGCTAGATTTTAATTGCTTATAAGGATGTAGTACCTAAAACAATAATAATCATTAAGAAGGAATAGTACGGGCTTTTTCTAAGAACTTTAGCGAGACAACATCTAAGTACAGTAGCGAGAGTTCAGACCGTTGCATAATTAATTTACATACATATACATATACACTCACGCCTGTAATCCCCGAAGGGGTAGGCAGAGGTGTAACCAGTACACCCACGTTTCGCCGAATTTCGGTCCCATAATGTGATAGGGGGCGAGGCTATCGCCACACCGGGCACCATTCCAGACTCCGGGTTAATACTGAGTATTTCTAGGTAGAAACACCCAATATCACTTTACCCGACCCGGGGATCGAACCCGAGACCTCAGCACAGCGTAACGCATGCGCAATTACAACTGCGCCACCGAGGCAGTCCAGAAATAATTAATTTAGTTATCTAAAAATATTTTTATTTTATTTTTTTATGCCATGTTTGTTGTCAGCATTTGTTATGAAAATATTTGCTCTGTTAAAATTTAAATTAAGAGTTTTTTAGTCTTTGACAGCAACTTAAATTATAGCTTATGAAATAAAACGCACATTATTCTAAGAATCGTATTTTTTATTATCTTATACTATTTTATATTAATTTTACTAAATATTATGGATACAAAAATCTTTATAAACAAACATAGGAAAATAATCTCATGTGTAAAAAACATCAAAACATCCGCAACCCACCTTCACACAAACATAAGCCCAATCAACCAATTAGAAAACTCAACGAGGATTCAGCCCATTAGTTCATTGAGGGAATTAATGTTTGAACACGAAATAAACTCGTCAAGTAATGTGCCCACGTCAGTTATCATTTGTCGAGCGTTGCCTTATGATAAGTTGATTGACTTATTTATCGAGTGCGACCTAAATGTATTTATCAATGAGTAACTATTGTTAGCGAATGAGTGGAAAGGACAATTTTTCAAGGGAAGCTATAATGATTGAATTGACAGCCAATATCGCAATAGTTGTGAAACGGGAGGCCGTGGGTTCGATTCTCACACCGGGACAAATGTTTGTGTGACAGACAGACATTTGTGTCCGGGGTCTGGTTGTTGTGAGACCGAAAGTCTGTCGTAGTCCCTGACACCAACAACACAAGACTCGTATCGTAGTGTAAGGTGGGGGCTATGTGTGTGACTGTTGGGTGTTATTAATTATTTATTTATTTATTCTGAAATTATTGTAACCTGCCGTGACTGAGAGAGGTGAATCAATAAAGGTGAATGAAATGAATGTGAGCGTGTGGATATCACTTATTATCAATTGATTTGATGGATTGTATTAACAACACTATTATTAAAGTAGGTATTTTAAATTTAGAGTATTTACAAGCAAAGACTAGGAATTTAAATGTTCGTAATGGTATTACCAGCTAGATAAACCGACGACAAAAGAAATAATACATTCGATGATAGATATTAATTTATTGTACTAACTTCTATTGTAAATTAATATAAGCTTAATATTCAAATTCGACTGCCTCGGTGGCGCAGTTGTAATTGCGCATGCGTTACGATTGCTGTGCTGAGGTCTCGGGTTCGATCCCCGGGTCGGGTAAAGTGATATTGGGTTTTTCTACCTAGAAATACTCAGTATTAACCCGGAGTCTGGAATGGTGCCCGGTGTGGCGATAGGCTCGCCCCCTATCACATTATGGGACCGAAATTCTCCGAAAAGTGGGTGTACTGGTTACACCTCTGCCTACCCCTTCGGGGATTACAGGCGTGAGTGTATATGTATATGTATGTATATGTATGTATGTATTCAAATTCGTAATAGCAACTACATAACTTCGCAATTCTGTATATATATGTTTATTGATTAGCGGACTAGTGTAAATATGAGCGTAGTCACGTTCTAAGAGTGTTCTATGTAAATTTATGCTTTACTAAATTAAAATAAGGTCATTATTTGCTGACTCCCCAAAAGACCAATCCAGATTTATTATTTTAATTTTGAAATACCATGAGATAATTTTTTTTGTTAATTCCTGGCAAATATTGCTAGTACTATGGGAAGTTAATACAATTTTTATTTTGTGTAGTTGTAAATATACAGCTGGTTTGCTCATGTAGGTACCACGCGACAAAATAGGGCTTGGAGGTCGTATAACTTCTAAATACGGAATCCAATTGAACCTAAACATCCTCAGAATGTGTTTGGAATTTGAATTTGTATAACAGTTAGTGATATTGTCAATATCAAGTTATGTCGATCGGACGGGTAGATAGATGTCTTGGAATATTTGTGTCGGCGCTTTACTTTACTTTGTAATGCAAATAGATTGTAAATGAGACGGATGGTATATTATCAGAGTTATTATTTTTACGGATTTAATGGAGGTTTTTCACTTTTTAGTTCCGACGTTTCGAAAGCTTTCATGGACTTGTGACATTAGGCTTTATATCGGTATTGACTAAGTACATAGTTTTCGGCACGTACATTTCGTAGCACTTACCGAATTAATCGATTGGTAGAGTTTAATAAAGTAAAAATAGTGGTCAAAATCCTTATTGTTCCCTCATTCTTTCGTTTCAAAGCGCAAATTAGAGCAAATTATATAACTTGCAACTCATTTCACTATTCATAAGTAATCTGAATTGTATAGGACCTACATTAAACTTTCCATTTCACTATAATTGCTGACTGACAAGCATATATAATTTAAAAAAAATACTAGTCTATTGTAAAAATTTGTTCTCAATTTATGCATGATTACTGTTTAATAAATAATAATAAATAAATAACACCCAACAGTCATATAGCCCCGACCCCACACTAAGATACGAGTCTTGTGTTGTGGGTATCAGGGACTACGAGAGACTTTCGGTCTCACAACACCCAGACCCCGGACACAAATATCTGTCTCGCACACAAACATTTGTCCCGGTGTGGGAATCGAACCCACGGCCTCTCGTTTCACAGCCGGCTACTCGCCAACTGCGCCACGGAGGCTGTCTCTGTCTGTCTGTTTGTTTCCTTTTCATTCAAAAAATATTCTAGTATTGTGAATATTCAAAGGTTCTGTACCTAACTTGCCAAAAATTTGTACATTCACTCGTTGACAGTGGCAAAAACTCAAAGTCTTCATAGAAACATTCAAGACGATAACGATAAAGTTATTCCCTATGAAGGTTTCAAAATAAGTATCGAACTTCGCTAGTTTAAATGAGACAAAATATATGTTCTTTTTGTAATTTATAATCTTTTTTAGATCAATTTAATTCATATTGTTCAATAAATCAACGGTAGGCAGCGGCTTTGCTGTGCCCTGGCATTGCAAAAGTCTATGGGCGGCGGTGACCACTTACCATCAGGTGGCCCGTCTGCTCGTCTGCCTATAAAGACACTAAAAAAATGTACATTCCAAACATTGTATTAATAAACAAATGGTTTATGCACCATCCTGGAATTACATAAAATATCCGATTCAACATTGCTGCAACACATAATCAGTAAGCAGTTTAATAGGGCATTTCTTTGAATATATCTTAAGGGTTAAGATAGGTTACTCGGACTGTATTTCCCTTAGGAATATTGTTGTAGCTCTATCAATATATTTGTGTTGTAAATGTGTTGGACACGTTTTAAAATTCCCAATTGTCTGGGAAACATGGTCGATAATATCTGTTGTAATTGAATAATTGATTAGGCATTGAATGCAAATTGGCTGAATAATTATCACGGAATGACTGACAAATTTATCAATGCCTATATTGTAACGTAAATGGGTTTTGCATATTAAAATAGCAATGAAAACAACCAGCTCAATAGTGTTGAATAGGAACAGATCATTAAATATACATAGAATACCGATCCAATACATAATTTCCCAGTGCATGAACAAAAGCAAGTTTCATTAATAACAATATTTGCAACAGCATACTATCCCACTGGGCATGAGTTATCCTTACTACCTCGGACTTGGTATGAGTTTGTGGATTCCAAATATACTCGAATTTTACATAGAAAACTCATAGGACTTTTTGACATAGCTTTTGTAAGACGTGTCCATTCATGACTGCCTCGGTGCAAAGTTGTAATTGCGCATGCTTTACGACTACTGTGCTGAGGTCACCCTATCACATTATGGGACCGAAATAAATTGTCGGTTGTGGTGGTGCGAAAATTGGGTGTACTGGTTACACCTCTGCCAATATACTCCTTCGGGGATTACAGGCGTGACTGTAAATGTATGAGTTCATTCGCTGCAAAACTAGCGATAATTAATAATAAATAAAATTGATAGCCTCCGTGGCGCAGTAAGCGAGTAGCCGGCTGTGAAACGAGAGGCCGTGTGGGTTTGATTCCCACACCGGGACAAATGTTTGACAGACATATATTTGTGTCCGGGGTCTGGGTGTTGTGAGACCGAAAGTCTCTCGTAGTCCCTGATACCCACGACACAAGACTCGTATCTTAGTGTGGGATCGGGGCTATGTGTGTGACTGTTGGGTAGTATTTATTTATTTATACACACGAAACATCAAACAATCAGAAGTGGGTGTTAACTTCTGGATTTGAATCAGCATATTCTGTCTCAACAGCCCGTTCTACTTTAACTACGCTACAGCACCTTACTGAAACTGAATCAAATCCTACAAAGATTTGTTAAAAAAAAACAACACAACAGAATCCGATTACACTAAAGGGTATCTGTATAAACTCAAGAAAGGAAGCAGAAGAAACAATGATTAAATTCCCCACAAACAACGCGTCCGTCAAACGGCGCAATCCGAACAAATTGACTCGGCCGACCTCCAGCGCACCGCACCACCCACACGATTCTCGCGGATATTTGCTAATTTCTCCTTTGTCTAATTGCTGAGAATATTCACCATTGCCTCACCACCGGCTTCAGTCACATTTATTTTCATCGCTACTTCCACATTCATTGCTGTATCGACTAGTATTTTAATTATATTTGTTGCAATTCGAGTGGCAATGGATAAAGTTGGCACGGGAGATTTTCGCAAAGGTTTTATCGCGGCTATTCGTAATCCCGGGAAGGGCCCTAATTGAAAGTTACTCGGTAGAGTGACGGAGGGCATTAAAACAGCCGGCCACGGGCTGACTGCGCTTTGTTGCCTGTCAGATTACGGCTCTCCCTAGGCGCCTGTACTAACCGTGTAACAAACTAGAATTGTCTGAAAGCAGAATATCTTTGTAGGAATAATGAGGTGAGGTTTGGATGTCCGATTCAGATTTATTATTGAATGCGTGTGGGATGAATCAATGGGTGTGTTTACCATAAATATGTTTAGTGGAAACAGCTGTATAAAGTGATTTATAGTTATGCAGCAATCGAAAGTTCACCAGGTCTAAGAAACAAATTTTAAAGACAGAGTATTTTATGTTCAAGTTTGTTAATAATATGATAACAATGGTGCTATGTATAAAATAATACTAATTATATTTCTCCTTTAGAGTAGGTAACCAAAATTTCTCCTAATTTCAATTTAATTGTCAAATATATTTTATAGTGTTTTAGTCTTTTACTTTAACAATAATATTTATATCTAGTATACTACAATAAAAGATAATTAAATAGTAGCTCTAACATTAAAATAAACGAATCGTGTAAACTAAACGATTACAATTTAAGCCAAGTCAACAAAGGTCTATCTAAGAGTTCGCGAGCCTCCAAACAATAGTTTTATACATTTGTTTGCGTTTCAACAAGTGAAACCCTTATCTTCCCAAAGTTTGTGTCGTTAAGTCGCCGTCGTAACTTGCGTAGTTAGCAGCCAAGTTACCACTCAGCTAAGTTGATAATTTAACCATTTTGTGGCCGCAAATGTCGCGTCAAAGATTCCGTCTGGGTTTCTGTTTCGTATTTCAACTTTGGAAATATTTTTGTGTATAACTTATAATTATTAATTCATAAATCCAAATAGAAGTATCAAAGTGAGAACAATTAAGAATAAAAAAAGTAAGAACGCATTTGCAGCCAAAGATTTTCTATGAGAATATTATTATGCGCCATTAGTGCATAGTTGCACTAATAGATAGATAGATAACTCTTTATTGCACACCATCAAAATAATATAACAAAAGGAAACCTTAAAGCTAAAGTAAGTTACAATAGGCGGTCTTATCGCTAAGAACGTTCTCTGCCAGACAACCTTAATAACACTAATTTAAGCTTTGTGTAGTCAGAAAATTGAAATTATCATGATAATGAATTCAAATGTAATGTGTGCAATAATAACAACAAAGATATCAATCGTATAGGAGATTTTGATTAATTTCAAATCACAAACCAAATCAACTTTTTGACAGCCTCCGTGCCGCAGCGGTTGAGTAGCCAGTTTTTGGAATGACACTCCGTGGGTTCGATTCCCGCAACAAGACAATTTTTTGCGTGGCAGACAGATATTTGTTCCGGGACTGGTTGTGGAAAATTATAAATCTTTCGTAGTTCCTGATACCCACGATACAGGTTTGACCTAGTAAGTGCCCTTTGGGTGTATTAATTAATTAAGTCTCATGTAATAAAAACTTGATACTCAGCTAATTATTTATCTAAAACCACTAATATTATTTGCTAAGATTACAAAAATAATCCTTAAAAGCCATATAAGTCAGTCGTAGAATATTCCGCGATGGTTCGCAAATCGTTCAATCACAGTCCTCCATACAATTAATAGAAACAAACGTCGTACCTATTAACATTACATAGTTGCTCGCTTGATATTTATTAGAAAGTACAGTTGTATAAGTGTTCGGAACAATAGAAAACATATATGTCTCCATTAAGACAACAGATGCCGTAGTTTTAATAAATCAATTGGCAATAATCGTAATTTCTCCGATATATCTGTGCGCAGCTCATTTAATTAGCAATGACACAAAGGGAACAAGAATCAATCATGCATTATAACCGATCGATGTTAGATTGATAACTTAAGCGCCGGTTGATTTTGCTTTTGTGTTTGAAATGCTAATTGTAATGATAATACTGGTCCTACCACTTTCGAATTTGCGAATAAAATAGCATTTCCCACAAAATCCAAATACAATTTCGATATATTAAAAACTTCATTAAGATTAAAGTTAATGTTGTAAATGCAATTAGCCACTTGATATAACAATTATTGAAAAAATTATTATTTTATTATATTAATATTTTTTGCTTAATGCACAAACAGTTCGATATAATAATGTTCGTGGTTTAAATATTTCACCGCTTTTATATACCGTTCACTGTAAAATATGGTTTCATCATGATTTGACTGCCCTTTTCATCCCACTATTGGGTTTAGGTCTGTCTTTAATATCCCTTCGTCTCAGTTCTGAATCAATTGAACCCGAATTCAACCTGAGATGCTATGCGTCATGCGGACTTTGGCAAAAAAAAACTTGATGACGGAAGAACTTCACGGTCGGCAATGCGCATGTGATGCTCCTGGTGTTGCAAGCGTCCATAGGCTACGGTAACCGCTTACCATCAGGCGGGCCGTAAGCTTGTTTGCCATCGTGGTATAAGAAAAAAAAACTTATTAAAATCACAGTAGACATAAAAAAAACAACAGACATAAATTCCGATCCCGGGCAAAACATGTGTAATTTTTGCAATCGATAAATTCAAACATAAATTGTGATTGATTTGAACCCAAACCTTACAGTTTTTCATATAAAGTATTCTGAATTAAATGAGTATATTAAAGTATATAACTCTGAAGACGATTTTGGTCAGTGTTTGCTTGACGCCAAAAATAAACGAATGACGTATATAGATATCTATGCATAGCAAAGGGCTCACTTAAGCATCATTCTTGAATACAGGCGCAAATATGACGATAAACATAGTTTAAAGTAATTGCAAGTTGCACGATAAAGCCGAGAGACTAACGGCGTGTATGACACTATAGAGCTGATAGACTCGTGTCAAATGTCAAATATGTTTCGATAAAGATGCAATAACTCTGTCCGGTGGTGGAGTACTCCAGTATTAAGGAATTGCCGCGATAGTGTGTGGCAGTTGAAGTTGTAAATTAGACATTATGTAACAAAATATTTTGTTTTAAATTTTCGTAGTTCCTAGAAATTAGACTTTTGGGTACATGTGTTATGGTCCATATTCTCATTTGTTTTCTCTTGTCATATAGACACCGCTATATATCAGCTTTTAACTAACTATAGATGTAAAATAAAGTAGTCAAAATATTTCCAGATTCATATATTTTTCATAAAACAGCCTTCGTGGCGCAGCGGACTAGTAGCCCGGCTGTGAAACGAGATGCCGTGGATCAGATTCCCGCACCAAGACAAATGTTTTTGTCACATACTGATTTTTGTTTCTGGTCTAGGTGTTGTGGTACCGTAGTTCCTCGTAGTTCTTGATATATACGATATAGGTTTGACTTAGTGTAGTTGAACTATGTAAGTGACTGTTGGGTGTGTATTATTGTTTTTATAGTAAAGAATGGTGAAAGGGCAACTGAGTCACCGATGGTAAGTGCCCCCACTAACCAGAAAAATTATGGCTGCGGTAAGCGAATGGGAGTTGAAAATGTTATACTGGAAATTTCACTCACCGTACGAAACGGAAAAGCAAACTGTGACTTCGACTTTTTTTTTCCGTGAGCCAAGTCCCCCATTCGAGCTGACTTACCGATGCTGTTAACAAGTATGGTTCTACCAGTTTAAATGCAAAGTGTCCGTTCCTAAGAGACGTTCAATATGCACAGAGCTGAAATATTTACAACTATTTCTTAAAATAAAACACTATTCCCTCACGCCTACCCCACATCCATAACTTCAAACATTATATAGTTTCTAAGAAATATATGTTGTAAATGGTTGGAAGATTCCCTCCACTGTATCTTGGTCTTCCTCGCTTCCTTTTACCTACTAAAAGAGCGGCACTGCGGTGGTTTTCTTCGAAGGATCAATATATACTGGTCATTATGGCCCGTTAATATATTCTTAAGTTTGTACCCACTTATTAAGCATGTCTATCTAAGGTCGACGCACTGTGTACTGGGTTTACAAGTACATTTGTAAGTGTCGTGCGGGTCAAGTGAATTTTTTTGTTGCTAACAATTAGGCAGGCGCGGATTTAGGTTTAGCAAGGGAAATCGTTTTAAAAAGATAACTATATATCTCTTTAATTATATCCCGTGATTTAGACTATAAATGTTGATCCGCGAAAATTGGTTATTGGTATGATTGTTGTTAGACCAATAGTCTCTCGGAGTCTTCTTGATAAAATACAATAGTATCTTAGTGTGTGATCAGGATTGTGTGTGACCATTGAGTGTATTTATGATCTGCAGAAGCTGTAATTATAGCCACTGTATTACCAACAACTTATAAAACTGTAAACAATATATTGTTAGTTAAATCTTACAAATACATAAACATATAAACATATACACTCACGCCTGTAATCCCCGAAGGGGTAGGCAGAGGTGTAACCAGTACACCCACTTTTCGCCGAATTTCGGTCCCATAATGTGATAGGGGGCGAGCCCATCGCCACACCGGGCACCATTCCAGACTCCGGGTTAATACTGAGTATTTCTAGGTAGAAAAACCAAATATCACTTTACCCGACCCGGGGATCGAACCTGAGACCTCAGCACAGCAATCGTAACGCATGCGCAATTACAACTACGCCACCGAGGCAGTCAGTATCTTACAAATAATAATGTCATAAATGAAAAATCGTATTATTATAGAATCCAGTGCCGATTGAATGATATAGTATCATTTATGTGTCACCATCAAGGTTATTTTAACTTGATACAAAGTGAGTTATTATAATCAATGCTAAAATCATTTTTAATTACGGTCGATACTCAGTTGAAATAAGAAATTTCTTAATTTTTTATTTCATAGTCCGACAAACGAGCCAGTGGGTCACCTGATGTTAAGTGATATCCACCGCCCATGAACATCCACAATACCGAAAGTATCATGTATGCGCTGTCGGCCTTAAAGGACAGGAATAGGGATTAGGGAAGGGAAGGGGGAATCTGGGCCTCCGGATATCTCACTTACCATACGAAACGCGACAGTGAACTGTCACTTTACGTTGGTTTTCTGTGTGACAGTGGTACTACCCCGGTCGAGCCGGCCCATTCATACTGTAGACAAATATGTCTACAGCGTGGCTCTACCACTTTTAAATTTTTAATTAATTACTTAAAAGGATTCAGCAATTATACCAGCTGACCCCGTTCTGCATCCACACCTGGCAAGTATAGGTTAAAGTGCAGATTTACTGATATGATTTCAACCGTGATAGGTCAGATGAGATTTGGAGATGAGGCATCTGGTTCAAATACGGTGTCCTACTGAGGGGTCGTGTGTCAGTAATAGTATATCAAATGGACGTCAGGTGGTATTCAACTTTCATATATAAGTGAAAACATTGCGATATTTCATCAAACGTCTTTGATTACTTAACAACGCCTTCGTTACCAAATGGTGGTCCATTACCTAATAAATGGCTATTTGATGACGTCATAAATACACTGATACGCTCAGTTAGGATATCTTAGCTTCAACTACAAAGCCTAACAACACTTCAATAACATACCCAAACACAAATCCTGATCCCACACTATCTGAAACCTGTATAGAGTAAATCAAAAACGAGGGACTACGGTGCCACAACACGAAGACCCGAAACAAATATATGTTCTCGGTGAGGGAATCAAACTCAAGGACTACCATTTCACAGCCGGCTACTCGCACACTGCGCTACGGAGGCTATAAACTTACTTATTAAATTCGATTTAACCTGGATGGATTTTTCAGAAACTCAAATATTCTTCTCTTTCCCGATCATTTTTCTTTACCTTTAAGACTAGTAACGACAAATAACAATGAATACACACGTTCGTTTTGAAAAGTCAGAAGTGTATGCCGTTTGGGCTGGCTTCGAACCTACGAATTTCGCCTTGAAAGTTTGTACCACTCATAAATAGGCTTTTACTGTTTTTTTTAATATTTGTGATAGTATATTAAGCAGACTCCACATTGAGCAAAGCAGGTAAGATAATAGTGATGATGTATACCGAATGTTTTAGGCTGTTTCACAGCATCCATAGCACAGAAGGTGAGTGAGTGTGCTATAGAGATTGTGATTCATACCATGTTAGTTGATTGTGAGACATGTGATTCATATCCAATTAGGAATGTGCTCCTCAAAACGGAATAATTACATTCAAACAAACCAATTATTCCAAATAGTCAGAGGAAATAAGTATTATTAAATTTCCTGTTCGATTATTATGCTTGCGCTCTACATTTCTCCACGAACTCTAACAATTAGTAGTGTAGCGTTAACAGTTAATTATCATGGCCGAAGGTCCGTTGGATCGCATCGATTGGAGTTCGATGCCTGCTAACAATGTGGCATGCATGATAATTTTTTTGTTGGAGTCCCGCGGGAGGTTTAGAAAAACCTTTTTTTTCTGGTCTGTATTTGGATTAGCGAATGTGTATGTTTATTTCATTGTTGGATAGTGTACTTGATCTATTTATAAATAAGCTCACACCTCTATCCCCAATGAGATGGGTAGAGATGCAACTAAAGTTCGCCAAGATTATTTCAATATCGGGTAATTTATGTGATTAATAATACTAAAAATAATACTAGCCCTGTATTAAACATTGTCCCACTGATGGGCACGGGCCTCCTCTACTAATGAGAGGGTTAGGCCTTAGTCCACCACGCTGGCCTAATGCGGGTTGGCAGACTTCTCATACCTTCGAAAAACTCTCAGATATGCAGGTTTCCTCACGATGTTTTCCTTCACCGTTAAAGCAAGCGATAATTAACATTTTAATACACACATAACTTTAGAAAAGTCATAGGTGTATGCCACTTGGGTTTCGAACCTACGACTTTCGTCTTGACAGTCCGTACCGCAACCAACTAGGCTATCGCTGCTATACTATTTATGTGATTATCAGCATATAATTCCACTAGACCAATGATGCGATGGTTTTCTTAATTTGGTTATTTTAAGTATATATGAATATATTATTTGGTATGCTTAATTGTCTTTTACAATCCTGTGAACAATACTTGATTCAACAAACCATGACGCAAGCATATCAATAAACGTATGTAGTACATTTTTCACAAATATTATACACAAAAATATACAGAACCCATTTAAATATTCCCAGACTCACCCACGATTTTTTCCACTAGCCTTTTGTTTCATAGTTAGTCGGCGTTGTTCTTATTGTTAACACAAGTGGAACTACAAGCTATTCACGCGGCTTCAATCACTCGATAAGATTGGAATTCCGTACAACTGATATCATGGGTTATGTATTAAGGAATTGATAATTGAATGATTAGTTTGAATTGATTAATTATGCAGTGTTTATTTGTTTCATTGATTTAGCGTCATCGTACGTCGGATGCCTAATGGTAGTTCGATTCTCAGGTACGGAAACTTCTGACATTTTCTATTTGTTACATTAGGCCCGATATGATGCTAGCTTGCAACTGTCACAGGTTTTATACCGTTAGAGAAATGTGGGTGAACTCGTTAACTCTGCTTACTCCTTAGAGGGTAAAGGCGTGATGGAATGTATATTAATAATAAATTATGGTTTCATATCGAATTCCAATTCAAATATATTTATTGTTCATGTCAGCAAACCAATAGCTCTTATGTATGTATGACAAGTCAGTACAATAGGTAATAAAAAGTGAATGTAAGTTTGCAACTTATGCATACACTAGCTGTTGCTCGCGGCTCCGCTCTTGTGGAGGTCATGTTTGGGAGAAAAAGTATACAATACAAAATACAAATTTTGATGCGTTTAACTTCAAAAATGACGGATTTTCATACAAATTTAATCCTCTATTTTACTCATTTTTGAGAAGACCCGGCGAAAACTGAGCTGTTTATATCATCGTCATCATTATATAGGTCTGCAATAGTTTGAAAAATCATTTATAATCTCGTGTAATTTATATCAATATATTTTTGTTTCAAACCTGCGTATGCTTACAAATAACATCCAGTCACATGCAAAGTCCAGACAACAGGATATGATTATCATAGTAGCAAGAACTTTAGGAGAATTTCAGTCTCACTACGCCCAGCTTTAAAATAAATAGGTTCTGACCGTGTTTTACAATAACAAAGTTTACTAGCTGCCCGGCATAGTTTGCAATGACTCTCCCAGTTTATTTATTTCAGACAACTTTGCAGACGTGCGCAAAAAATATCAAGCCTCATTGTGGCGGCCAAATTAAATGCACAGGGGACAAAAAAACACTTTTTTTATCCTGGCATGGCATAGTGACCAAACGATAAGCGCAATTTATCCCCCGCTACTCAACACAATCATGGCGGCCTGCTTCTTCACACTACGCCATGGGCAAGAAGGTGAAGAAGCGGTCGAGGGTCTAGTGTCAGAGTACTCAGAAGGCAGCAAAACGGCCAAACATCGTACCCCAACTCTAGATCCCGAACAAAAACCGGATGTAGACTGGCTGATCCCGGAACGCAACTCACTGGCGTGTGCCACTATGGCGGGTTTACACCCTGTGTACGGTGGTCGCTATTCGGCCGGAAATGAATATCATACCACCAGCAAACGTGACCACATTCATATAATATTTTCAACTCACGTTAACCTTTGAATTCTAAACACAAAAGTAAACTGGACCTAAAAATAGTCCACTTTATTTTAATGATAAAAGGTTTCACAGGATCTGTTTTAACGAACTGTTGCTTTAAAAGCTTCTCCACACTTTATTATTGATCTAATATTACTAACAAGCAACGCCAACATTCCACTAAAGTTTTGTCGAAAGCTCCTTGGGTCTTAAAGCTTTATTTTTAAGGTTGTCTCGAGCTTTAGCGATAAGGCCGTCTTTTGTACTTCCTTAATTAAATTTTGTATTTAATTAAATTGTAAAATATTCTCGAAAATGCAATAGAGCCCGTCTTATCTTTTCAAGTTGAGGAAAAAGTTTCTGGTTATAATAAAATAATTAAATTTAAAAGAGCAAAATGAATTACATAATCATAGCATATACAAAAAATGACAAAAGTACTAAGGAATGCTGTTTAACTAATAAATAAGATAATACAAAATATAATAAACGTTGTAAGAAAAAATCTTACATTCACTCACGCCTGTAATCCGCCAAGGGTGGGCAGAAGTGAATCAGTACACCTACATTTCTCGGGAATCTTTGAATATAAAAATATTGGCTTCAAATAAAATTTCGACCCAATCCTTGACTAACAGATACCATACTAACGTAATGCATTCCCATACTAACGTAACAAAAATCTTTCATCACACAAACCACCAATGTTCGACACCGTTATACCGTACAATTACCATAGTTAGAACAAGTGGACCCTGTTAAGCAGAAAAGATCCAACTGACGTTTTCATACTTTTGAATGAATTCAGTTTAAATTTTGACAGCGAATCTAAAAATAGTACTATGCAGTAAGTGTAATTGAAAATTAAATGGGTAATTAAACATGTAAAGCTTTTTTAGGTAAATGTCATCAAGCTGCCTGGATCATTTGTGCACATATGAAACATTGATTAGGATATTATGGCTATATATAACTCGATTTTATAAAAAAAAATTGGTTGGATCTATTCTGCTTAACAGGGTCCAATTCGTCATTGTAGGCCGATGACGTGAGCGGTGAGGCTAACGCATGCGCAATCTGACCCATATACGCCGCGGATGGAGAGATAAAGTCACACACATTCGCCGCACGCGATCCCACGCCACGCGATAACATACGTCCAATGGTGAAATGGATGTTTCTAGAAATTGCCTACCCGACGAGTGTTCCATTTGTAAAAATACACTCACGCCGGTAATTTCCGAACGGGCAGGCAGAAGTGTAAGTGGGGTGCGAAGTCAGGAAACCTCCACGTGGTGCACCCTGGGCAACGGCGGTCACTTTGACCGACGGCTGATATCCTGACAAAAGGTAGTAGACAGACGTCGCCTTTTGTGGCGACTGTCGATTGGCAGAGAGGCTCGTTTCCTCGGGCTACTCTCGAGTTCTGTCTCGGGACTGTCGGCGGGCTCGGTGTGCGCTCACCCCGCCGCCGAGCGGGTAGTAGGGGGGAAGTTCTCTCTTGCTGCCGCCGTCGTATATCGTAATCCAGTTAAAAGGAGGTCTGTGGTCATGTCTCGCGCTCCCACTGGACCGAGGGTCTTGGCTTAATCGCCCGGGCCGCGAGGGAGAATACCTCTATAAAAAGTCACCCCGAATCCCAAGCGGCGGCGCACCGTGAGGGGATGCATGGCCGATGGGTAGTTCGGTCTCTAGTGCGAACCCCGGCGGGGAACGTGCTGAACCTCGTGCAGAATTTGCTTACCCAGCTACAGGGGGCTCTGGCTGGGTGGACCGAATATTTCCCCCATACTCGTGGGATTAACAATGAAATCTTTAAAAACAAAAAAAAACAAAGACGATGCTGTGGGAAAAATGTCTATCCCAGGGGACGAAAGTGACCCTGGGAAGACGGATGATGCTGGGCGAAAGGCTAAGAAGGCAACTGCTAAGGCTGCCTCAACTGTCTCAGCTCCTGAGGAGGATACCGGAACGAGCGGCGTAATGACGCGCTCGAAGAGGGCGGCAAGAGCTCGGCAACTGGACGCATCTGCAAGCGACAGTGACGATGAACCGGCGCCAAAAGTGCTTGCTCTATCGGCTGTGGTGTCTGACGAAGATACCACGCCGATGGAAGTAACTGGTGACCGTGACTGGCGCTTGCAGATGTCAGCCATCATCCAGGACGTGGCCAGCAAGGCACAAAATATTCAAGGGACGGAGCAGCAGAGGCTGAATCTCGCGGCGAAAGAGCTGTTGGTGAGGGCTGAGGAGTCAGCCTCCGCAGAGGTGGGCAGGCTGGAGGCTGAGAAGGCGGCGATGGCTCGGGAAATCGCCGTCCTCAAGGCCTCCCTTGCGTCCCAACAGCGGACCCTGGATCAGATGGTGGCGACTGTCCAAGCGATACAAGGACAGTCACAGCCAGCGGCCCAAACTGGAGCCGCTTCTGGAGAGGAGGACCGCCTCGAACGGTTCGAGCGCCGTCTTTTAAATATCATTGACGCGCGCTTGAGCGATATATACTCGAGGCTACCTCCAGAGCCCATCATGCGGCCTCCATTGGCCGCCGATAGGGCTAAAGCTCCGGTAACGCCTGCCGTCTCTGGGCCGTCAAAGGCCGCATCAGTCGCTGCCGGTCCACCGGTCACTACGAAAGGAAAAGGGCTGGGCAAGGGAAAGAGTAACGCCCAGCCCACCCCTGTTGACGCTCCCCGACCCCGACTTACGCCTGTCGTAGTCGCTGGGCCGGCGGAACCGTCAACGTCTATGGCGTCGCCAAATCCCCCTCAACCTAAATCCCGAAGGGGGGGAAAGAGGGGAAATAAAATAAAAAACAGGAGCAGCACTCCCGTTGCGAAACCCCGAGAACCGCGGCCACTACCTCCCGCTCCTGCATCGATGGAGGAGGGGTGGAATGTTGTTGCCAAGAAGGGCCAGAAAAATCCCCAGCCCGTGCCGATAGCTGCGGTGGCCGCACCGCCGCAGCAGCACCGGCCGAAGCCGAGAATAAATCTACCCCGCAAGGCAGCCGTTACAATAACGGTTACGCCGGAGGGGTTAGCGCGGGGCGTCACATACGCCTACGTATTGCGGCAGGTCCAGCAATCCGTGGACCTGGCCGGCCTCGGCATTGCTGAGACTCGGGCGCGCCTAATGGCGACGGGCGGGTACCTGTACGAGGTACCCGGCCCAGAATCCGAAAAGAGGGCCGACTCCCTGGCCGATAAAGTCAGGGAGGTATTCCGCGGAACGGAACTGGCGGACGACGTACGCGTTTCCCGTCCGTTCAAGGCCGCGGAATTGCGAATATCCGGGTTGGACGCGTCAGCCGACCCGGAAATAGTAGCAGCGGCCCTCGCAAAGGCTGGGGATAGCCCCAATGAAACTTTTAAGGTCGGGGAGATCCGCCCCGACCGGTCGGGCCTTGGTGCGGCGTGGGTGCGGTGCCCCGCCAAGGTCGCCGACAAAATATTAAAGTCGGGCCGAGTCTTGATCGGCTGGGTGTCGGCGCGTGTCCAGCTCCTGGAGGCGCGGCCTATGCGGTGCTACCGATGTCTGCACAGAGGACATGTGCGGATGCGGTGCACCGATGAGTGTGACCGCAGCGAAATTTGCTATCGCTGCGGCATTGTGGGTCACAAGGCCAAGGGGTGCTCCGCGGAGCCGCACTGCGTAGTTTGCGCCGGTGTCGGTAAACCCGCGGGGCACCAGGTGGGCGCCAAGGCATGCGTCGCCTCCCCCCGCCCTCGCCGCGTTAATCGTGGTCGGGGGTCGGAGGTTGTGACCCAGCCGACAGCGGGCACCAGTGAAGAGCAGATGGAGATCGCCCATTAATATGGCACAACGTTTCCTCCAGGCGAACATTAATCACTGCGCCAGGGCCCAGGACCTTCTAGTCCAGAGCATGGCGCAGTGGTCGATACAAGTGGCTGTGGTCGCCGAGCCTTATTTTGTTCCCCCCAGGGAAGACTGGGCAGGGGACCTTAACGGTTTGGTGGCCGTCATCACTCGGGGCGCCGCCGGCTCCCCACCCTTCGAAAAAGTAGCGAAGGGATCGGGATGTGTGGCGGTTCTGTTGGGGGGGGTCTGGATTGTGGGTGTGTATTTCTCCCCCAATAGATCCCTGGCCGAGTTTGAGCACTTTCTCGCTCGGCTAGGGGCCCTGGTGGTGCAAGGCAGTCAGCCTCGCCCCGTTCTCGTTGCCGGCGACTTCAACGCCAAGTCTCTGGCTTGGGGTTCGTCGGTCACCAGCAGGCGAGGCGAGGCCCTGGAGGAATGGGCGATCTCGGCCAACCTGGCCGTCGTGAATCGCGGGTCGGTTAACACGTGCGTGCGGCATAATGGCGGATCGGTGGTGGACCTCACGTTCGCCACCCCAGCTATTGCCCGCCGTGTCCGTGACTGGAGAGTTCTGGTGGACGAGGAGACGTTGTCGGATCACCGATACATTCGGTTCGACGTCTGCTTATCCCCTAACCCCCAGTCCAGTGGAGGACCGACTGGCCCGCGGTCGGACGGCCCGCGTTGGTCGGTAAAACGCCTCGATGTTGAGGCCCTGAAGGAGGCCGCACTGGCCCAGGCGTGGCTCCCTGCACCGGAGGCACCGATGCAGGTCGAGCAGGAGGCGGCGTGGTTCGGGGCAGCGATGTCGCGCGTCTGTGACGCGGCCATGCCCCGAGTCCGACGTCTTCCCGAGAAGCGCCAGGTGTTCTGGTGGTCGGCGAAACTTATGCGGTTACGTGTCTCCTGCGTTGCCGCCCTTCGTCGTCTCGCCAGACACCGTCGTCGTCGGGTCCGTCTTCCCGGTGACGAGGACCAGGAACGGCTACTTCACGGCCTCCACAGGGAGGCTAAGAGAGCGCTGCGCGTGGCAATAGCAAGTGCAAAGTCTGCAGCTCAGAAGGAGTTTCGGGGAACTCTTGATAACGACCCTTGGGGGCGTCCATATCGCGTGGCGATGAGACGGTATCGCCCATGGGCGCCCCCACTGACTCAGAGTCTCCGGGGCGATCTAGTTGAAGAGGTCGTCGCAGCTTTGTTCCCTGCCACTGTGAATGTCACTCCCCCAGCGATGGTGTCACATTTATCGACGCCATCGTCGTTAAGTTCGGCAAGGGTTGTTTCGGAGGTATCGCCCGAAGAATTTCGGGCGGTGGTGCTTCGGCTACGGGGCAAGAAGACGGCCCCGGGTCTCGACGGTATCCCCGGGCGTGCATGGGTGTTAGCCGTCGAGCATCTGGGTACTAGGCTCCGTGGCCTGTTCTCCGCGTGTCTGGAGCAGGGCCGTTTTCCATCTCAGTGGAAAACTGGGAAATTGGTCCTGCTCAAGAAGGAGGGGCGGCCCGCAGAGTCGCCATCGGCCTACCGGCCCATTGTGTTGCTCAACGAGGTCTGCAAGCTTTTCGAGCGTATTGTTCACGCTCGCCTCGTCGAGCATCTCGAAGGGGTCGGGCCGGACCTGGCACAATGCCAGTACGGGTTCCGGCAGGGCCGATCGACAATACACGCGATTTTGCGGGTCAAGGCACAAGCGGAGGATGCAGTGGCTCGTGGTGAAGTGGTGGTGGCGGTGTCTCTAGACATCGCCAACGCGTTTAACACTTTACCCTGGGCCTGCATAATGGAAGCACTGCGGTACCACGTGGTGCCACCGTATCTTCGGCGCCTGGTGCACTCGTATCTTTCAGATAGATACATAGTGTATCCGGGCGCCAACGGTTGGCACCGAAGAGCGATGGCCTGCGGTGTTCCGCAGGGCTCAGTCTTGGGCCCTCTGTTGTGGAACATCGGCTACGATTGGGTGCTCCGTGGTACCTACCCCCGAGGTGTCGCTGTCGTCTGTTACGCGGACGACACACTAGTGACAGCGTCGGCCAGGTCTTTCCAGGAGGCCACCCTGCTCGCCTCGTTCGCAACCGAACAGGTGGTGGGCAGGATTCGGCGACTGGGCCTTAAGGTGGCCCTCAACAAAACCGAGGCCCTTTGTTTTCACAGGCCTCGGATTCGGCCACCTTTTGAGCCACACATAAGTGTGGAGGGGGTGCGGATTCCCATCGGCTGTAAAATGAAGTACTTGGGATTGATTCTGGACAGCCGGTGGGATTTCTGTGCCCATTTCAAGGAGTTGTCGCCGAAATTGGTGCGGGCGGCGGGCGCGCTCGGACGCCTGCTGCCGAACCTGGAGGGACCTAATAGCCCTTGCCGAAGTTTATACGCTGGAGTCGTGCGGTCAATGGCCCTGTACGGATGTCCCGTATGGGCCGAGTCCCTAAAACCCCGCTGCGTCGCCTTGCTGCGCAAACCGCAGCGTTTGGTGGCGCAGAGAATAGTAAGGGGCTACCGCACGGTCTCCCACGAGGCGGCCTGCGTATTGGCCGGCACACTCCCTTGGGAGTTGGACGCCAAACTCCTCTCGTCAGCGTTCCTCTGGCGGGAGGAGGCGTCCAGCCGCCGTCAGGAGAGACTGGCCCCGAGGGAGATTGCGGCCCGGTTTCGCAGAACCGCCGTGGAGGAGTGGCATACCAGGCTCGAGAGCCCGACTGCGGGCTTGAGGACTGTCGCGGCAGTGCGTCCTGTCCTAAAGAGATGGCTAGACAGGCGCCACGGGGCGCCTACGTTCCGACTGACACAGGTATTAACGGACCATGGGTGTTTCGGTTCGTTCCTGTGTCGGATCGGAAAGGAGGTGTCCGCCGTGTGCCACCACTGTGGCAACTGCCGCGAAGACACGGCCCAACATACGTTGGAGGAGTGCCCAGCCTGGGACGAAGAGCGCAGCGCTCTCAGAGCAGTCGTCGGAGGAGACCTGTCGCTGCCGGCCGTGGTGTCGTCCATGGTCGCCAGCCGGAGGTCCTGGCGTGCGGTGGCCCACTTCTGCGAGAACGTCATCTCGCAGAAGGAGAGTGCTGAGAGGGATCGGGAACGATATGATCCCTCCCGCCGCCAGAGAAGACGTAGGAGGCGCCAGGTGGACGACTGACCGGCGTCTCCCGCCCTGTGGAATGGGGGCGTTTGAATTCCACCACGGTAACCCCTGCCTGTCGTACGAGGCGACTAATAGGGGCCATCGGGGGTCGCGGGCGCGCAGCGGAGGGCTGTCAGCCCGTATCGATGCACTCCCAAATTCGGAGCATCGTGCGACCCCGAGATGGACGGCAGCGCGGGTCAGGCCTCGTTCGCTGTCGTTGTTCGGTGCGCGGGGGCTCCTTAGCCCTCCATGGAGATGGGCTGCTACGCAGCACCGCGCAGGGGCGATTCCGGCTGCAATTCTAGCACTCCTTAGAATACCCCGGGATCGCTCCGTAAGCGCCGGAGAAGGCCACCGCGGGGTTTTAGCTGGTAGTGTCGGGTGGGTTGTATATAGGGGTTAGGGACTCGGCCCAGCGGCAGCACGGATAGCCATCATCCGTGCGAGGGGGATGCTGGGTCGTAAGACCGGCTAGTCCAGCATACCCGTTTTATTCTTTATCCGCTTCCCACCGGAGCGGGCGGCAGTAATAAAACGCTTTCCCCGCGACAAAAAAAAAAAAAAAAAAAAAAAAAAAAAAAAAAAAAAAAAAAAAAAAAAAAAGGCAGAAGTGTAAGTACATCCAATTTTCGCCGAGTTTATTACGGTCTCATAATGTGAAAGGGGGCGAGCCTATCGCCATATAGGGCTTACTTCCAGACTCCGAGCTGATACTGAGTATTTATAAATAGAAAAATCCAATATTACTTTACCCGACCCGGGGATCGAACCCGAGATGAGGTTACGCATGCACAACTACAACTGCGTCATCGAGGCAGTCTATTTGTAAAAACTTTGTAAACATCTGACTTGAGAGTGTTGTTTCAAGATTCAACCATAAATAAAATTATAATTGTTTTTATAGTCTAATGTAAGTTATGGCGTTGTTGCAATAGTCATAATTTACTTTTGAATTTGGATTGCATATTGTTGGGAAAGGAATCACAGCGTCTCTAATCGGATCCGATCGGAGCAATCTCCTAATCGGACTAAAAACTTTAAATTTATCAAACTTTATGACAATGTTAATATACAAACAAGAACATTTCAAATTCATATTTTGTAACGCCGTATCATGCAAGATTTGACGATTAAAATTTATTAAGACACATAATAATAATACTAGCCCTGTATTAAACATTGTCCCACTGCTGGGCACGGGCCTCCTCTACTAATGAGAGGGGTTAGGCCTTAGTCCACCACGCTGGCCTAATGCGGGTTGGCAGACTTCTCATACCTTCGAAAAACTCTCAGATATGCAGGTTTCCTCACGATGTTTTCCTTCACCGTTAAAGCAAGCGATAATTAACATTTTAATACACACATAACTTTTAGAAAAGTCAGAAGTGTATGCCACTTGGGTTTCGAACCTACGACTTTCGTCTTGACAGTCCGTACCGCAACCAACTAGGCTATCGCTGCTATTAAGACACATAAACAATACTAAAACACGTAGCTTTACGTGTTGTGCAGGCGATATGTACTGTCCACAAAAAGATAAGCCTTTCCGCGACTAATAATAAAATCCCCCAAAAGATAGTCCTTATCGAGATAATTTTGTAGGCGTAGTTACTACCAAAAGTGGATAATCCCCCCAATAAAGTATATTACATTTTTATCTATAAGTGGTTTTACTACTACATACAGGCGTTTGTAAAATTATATGAAAATAATTTATACGCGTGTCTGCTAGCCATGATTAAGAATAATATCAGATGAATCAATACTAAATGATGAGTTAAATTATGAATTATCTTCCGGTGCCTTACTCGTTAGTTTACCGGCCTCTATTTATAAAAAAATACATAATAATGATTATATAAATAAGAGCAGCGATAGCCTAGTTGGTTGTGGTACGGACTGTCAAGACGAAAGTCGTATTTTCGAAACCCAAGTGGCACACACCTCAGACTTTTCTAAAATTATGTGTGTATTAAAATGTTAATTATCGCTTGCTTTAACGGTGAAGGAAAACATCGTACGGAAACCTGCATATCTGAGAACTCTTATACGAATTTCGAAGGTATGTGAAGTCTACCAACCCGCATTATGCCAGCGTGGTAGATAGACTAAGGCCTTACCCCCCTCATTAGTAGATAAGGCCCGTGCCCAGCAGTGGGACAATGTTTAATACAGGGCTTGTATTATTATTATTTAATAATATTTTTTTAATAATATAATAATACTCTGTATTAAACTTTGTCCCACTACTGGGTACGAGCCTCCTCTACTTATGAGAGGGGTTAGTCTATAATTTATCTCGCTGGCATAATGCGGGATGGTGGACTTTAAAAAAAACTTTTTAGAATTCTCTGGCATGCAAGATTCCTCACGAGTTTTTTATTTAAGCAATCAATACTTAATAATGAATACTCACGTAACTATAGAAAAATTAGAAGTGTATGCAATTTGGGATGGCTTCAAATCTACGATTTTACCTCACCAGTCCCTACTGTCAACTAAGCTATGGTGTCTATTGAAATATAAATAATACCTAACACAAGTTAGTCATTAATATTAAACAAAAAGTATACAAATAACTTGAAAATCTAATACCGCTTGAAGTGAAGCAAAAACTAAAACAACAAGCGCAAAAACATTATTTAGAGGTTGAATAATATACTGAGTAAAACCAAACTAATGACGGAGTGAAAATTAATTCTAAGTTAAGTTCCCAGAGGTGCGCGACTGAATAGTGTCGGGTTACTGTTATGCTGAACTAAAATAAACGGACGCTTTAATATTTCATATTATACAGTATTAATAGAAGGCAGCTTTGGTTTCAGATTTAAACAAAATAAAGCGGTTATGTCTGCGGAAATAAGCGGTTTGGTTTTCAATAATTATTTTAGTACCATTGTATTAGATTCAAGTGGTATAGGGAAGAACAAAACATATTTTATTATAGAAATAACACTGCCATTATTTGTAGCTGCGGCCTAAAGGTTTCTTAAGTTTAGTCGAATATTACTCATTGAAAGAACACTGATTTTACAGATTTTATCGCGGTAATTTTACTTTTTTAACTCGACGTTTGAAAAGCTTTACAGCCCTAATGGTCACAGGTTATAGTCATGGGCGGACTGAGTGCAAACAGCATGGTCAGGCTACCCCGTTACTACGAAGACCATACATTGGATAAGTAGGTGGATCAGTCTTTTTTTATCCTGGCACGGCAAAGTGACCACACTCCACCTGATGGTAAGCGCAGTGCCGTCCAATTAGAGTATCGAGTAGCGAGAGACAATCTATCACCCGCTACTCAACATAATCATGCCGGCCTGCTACCTCACTCTACGCCATGGGCAAGAAGGTCAAAAAGTGGTCGAGAGTGTCCGAGTACTCAGAACGTCGTACCCCAACTCTAGACCCCCGACGAAAACCGGATGTATACTGGCTAATCCCATCGCGACACCCTTGCGTGTGCCACTATGGCGGGTTTTACACCCTGTGTACGGTGGTCACTATCTGGGCGGATATGAATATCATACCACAAGTAAAACCCTACCGACTCCTACTACCTACTACTGCCTAACTGCCGTTAACTGCCTAACTGCCGTTAACTGCCTAACTCGTTAGTCAAACTTTTCTATAAAACACACACACATTATAATATTTCCAGTCATTCTACAGAAGATAGCATATTATCATAGCTATTTGACGTCAGGTTAGTATAATTAATCGTGCAACTGACATGCTGTCGTGTACGCGTTCTTTTGAACCCCGAGATATCGTTTCTTAGAACAATACGCTGTGACTTGCCGATTCTGGTAGACATTACGCTTGTAATTAACGTTTTAATATCATAGCAAAAAGTTTTGCGTGTCGTGTGCAAAAACTGTGCCTTCATAAGATTGATGGACGTAAATACTTTGGTATTTATAGCGGATGTAAAGATCTGAGTCGTGATGCTTCAGAAATAATCAGCATGGTGATTACGAAAGGCAATGATTAGTTGTTTTTTTAATACCTCGATAGACAGACGAGCAGACGGGCCACCAGATGGTAAGTAGACACCGCCGCCCATAGACTTCTACAATGCCAGGGCATAGCAAAGCTGCTGCCACCATTTAAGTGACGCAGAAGGAGACTAATGTTTTTAATACTAAATCTCCATGGCATAGTAGCCGGCTGCGAAACGAGAAGCCGTGGGTTCGAAGCCCACACCGAGATAAATGTGTGACAGATATTTGTTTCGGGTCTGGGTGTTGTGGGACTAGTCGGTCGTATTTCGTGATACCCACGATCAGGTGTGACCTAGTGTGGTTTAAGAACTATGTGTGTGACTGATGGGTGTATTTATATTTACAAATATATTTTATTTGTTGTAAGACAAAGGCCGTTTCCAGTAAACTCAAGAGAATTACGGTCGAATTCTGACTAGTGGGCTTCAACTAGTTTTACATATACACATTAGTAAGTACCACTTACCAAAGTTACTCCCTTCTTCAATCGCCACGAACTAATTTCTCACGAGGCATACCCGAATTCTTATGAAATCACATCAAAGCACGATTTGCCAGCAATCTGGGCTAGTACGAGGTCCGAACACGACTTATCAAAGTTGGAACTATGTGTTGTGAAAAATATTGCATTTGAGGGTAGATAAGAAAGTTGCGGAAGGTATAGACTTAGCTGTAAATGTATGTTGTTATGAAAACTCTTTCTAATAATTGTAAATTATTGCCTGCTTTAACGGTGAAGCAAAACATCGTGACGAAACCTGCATACCTGAGAATTCTCATAAGAATTTCGAAGGTATGTGAAGTCTACCAATTCGCATTAGGTCAGCGTGGTGGACTAAGGCCGAAACCCTCTCAAGAGGAGGCCCGTGCACAGTAGTGGGACAATGTTTAATATAGGGCTAGTATTATTATTACTTTTTTCATTTTACTTTGCAGCTTCAGCATGGATATTATAGACGTATATAAGCAGTCAATCGTTGCGTGAATACAAACCAAGTGGTTTCTAAAATTATTTAAAACTTACTATTCACCGACGCGCGTGTCACAAAGTCGATGCAATCTTTTAGATTTATAGACTTAGGTCTAGTATCTATTCCTAGAAATCTAGTCTATAGTCTAAATCGATCGAATACAAGTGTCAGTGTTTATCTTTTGCCTACACTCAATCATCTTATTACCAGCATAAATTCGTAAGCATAATACATGTCATACAAAACATTGCATGAATCGGGTGGTAGGCAGATATCGGGTTGTTGATGAGATCTTGAAGAATGATGTTGTGACTAAGGTAAAAAGAGGTATGCTGAGATGATTTGGCCATATTACGAATTACGAAAGGTATTTATTGTGCGAATGTGACTGGAAGTGTGGTTAGAGGGCGCCCAAGGAGAACTTATAAATGATCTTCTCCTAAAAGGGCAAATCAGGAGTACCTCCAACCGTCGAAAATGTATGAGAAGATGTGTGACTGTCGAATATACTATGTATGACTTTGCCGTGTCAGGATAAAAAAAGAGGCAAAAGAAGCGTGTCAGGATCTTAGCTTGTGACACTCCATTCAACTCCGTTCAACTCACCTTATATAATATAAAATCCACACACAAAATCACAATAAATAAACACTTCAACAACACACAATGGCGGCGATACCAGTGCGATCACTACGCAAAATTTTTAATTTATTTTTTGGTTTAGGCACAGGTCGTTATACATCTTACGGCCTTGTAGGCTTTATAAATATGTCGGGTAATAAATGGTGGTGAAAAAATTCAAGCAAGAATAAACTTTATTTCCATAAAATCAATGTTTAAAATCGCTTGTCAATAAGGGTGACTTTAGCTTGTTTTCGACGGAGCACCGGTGCTCCATTGCCATAGAAAAAATACACACATGCATGTCAGGATTCACTTAAGGCTTCTCTTTATAATTAATCTACCAGCATTACCCTTTTAAACTGAACAACGCCATTGAACTGATTACCATTTACACTTACAACACCGAACCACGAATATACTGGCTATCGTCTCGTCTTCCACTCAACTAAACTAAACTGAACACCGGAGCGCGGAAGGGACTCTTTAACCGACTTCAAAAAAGGAGGAGGTTAACAATTCGTCGGAATCTTTTTTTTTTATGTATGATACCCGATTACTCGAAGACGCCTGGACCGATTCGAGAAATTCTTTTTTTGTTTAAAAGGGTATACTTCCCAGGTGGTCCCATTGGCACCAAGTCAGGATCTGATGATGGGATCTCAGAAAAATCAAGGGAAACCCTAAAATTTTATAGTGACGCATAATTTGTTTGTTATTGAAGTCGGTGTACTTTTTATGAAATAAAAAACATTTTAATAAATCCATCTACTTATATATTAAACATTTACTACTCCCACTTTGGTTGTCATTATTAACTACCCAACATTACCCCCAACTTGTCTCCTAAATACCTCAGTTATACCTTCGGTATTTCTAATAATACTAAATACCCTAATAGGATGTTCATGGGCGGTGGAGATCACTTAACATCAGGTGACCCACTGGCTCGTTTGCCGGACTATATTATAAAAAATTATAAAACATCGACCCCATGTCGATGGTGTAAAATTATATTATGTACCTAATTCGATAGGTTCTTTACGCTAGATGACGGATTTTGACTGCTTTCACTTTATCTTTGTGACTGTGTCGTAAAACTATATTTTCGGGCGCTTACATGTTAGCGCTTGTTGAACCCTATGATATGGAGCAGAAAATGTGCTACGAAATCGAATATTATATTAAATTTAAAACAAGGTCATAAGGCAACAAACTATTATTTATATTTAGAATGACCAACAATAATGTTTGCAATAGTAAGTTTCTACATACTAATATTGAGTCATAGTAAGCCCGGGCAGGTGACACTTGGCTTGATATATTTTTGGAGCACTGTTACAACCAGAAAAAACCAATCACAATAGTTTTGATTCAAATATGACGATCTTTCGAAACTTGTCAATTTACGCTTTCAATGGTAAATTTTTTTTACTCACAACAATAAGAAGCAAGATTACACTTTTTACACACAGAATCAATTGTAGAATGCAAAGTTGTGCAACTTTCTAAAAAATAGGGCTCCATTAAAGAGGAGAAAACCTTTGTGAACGACAAAAAGTCAAAATACCGCGACGTGGTTACGAATCGTGATTTTGATAAAAACGCTGATGGGGCAGCGGCGATGCACTTTCTTGCGTAAGAATATTATTACAAATAAACCGACAAGTATCTTAAACAAATAAGAATTCATTTTTATACTAGATATGACTATAATCTGTTTTATATTTTGGAAAGTAATTTGATTATTGCAAAAGTCATCTCAGTCTTTGGCTTCGACCTGGCAAAAGAATAATGAATACTCCAGAAATAATAGCTTAGCTTCCCAGCATAATAATTTACATTAAAGTACATGTACATGTACATACATACACTCACGCCTGTAATCCCCGAAGGGGTAGGCAGAGGTGTAACCAGTACACCCACTTTTCGCCGAATTTCGGTCCCATAATGTGATAGGGGGCGAGCCTATCGCCATACCGGGCACATGTTCCAGACTCCGGGCTAATATTGATAATTTCTAGATAGAAAAACCCAATATCACTTTACCCGACCCGGGGATCGAACCCGAGACCTAAGCACAGCAATCGTAACGCATGCGCAATTACAACTGCGCCACCGAGGCAGTCAAGAACAGGCACATTAAAGTATTTTAAAAATATATCACAATTTAACATTATTTTAATCTATGCAATAAAAACTAATGTATTTTTTTCTACACTGTATTCCACTTCTATAATTCAAACGTGAACTTATAAACTTCAAACGCATTTGTTATTTTTGTTAAGCGTATTAGTAGTTAGTTAGTATTCATCATAACATCTTAACAACATATATGAAGTATGGCTATGGTGACTTTGTCATATGGAAAAAACAATATGAATCAAAAAAAGAATATGGGAGAACATGCATTAAATAAATTTCTGATATAATTTTTAAATCACCCATACTTTCTTCGTTCCTATTACTGGTATTCGTGCGTACGTCGAACGTATTATATTTTTTATCGATTAACTGGTTTTCGACTAAGTTCAAATAGCATTTTCTCAAAACGTATCTAGCCATTATCTAACATAAAATAATAACAATATTTTTTAGTAACAATATTTTTTCGTTCGATACATCAAATCGCCTGACATTGTATTTAGATTGTAAAACTAGTAAACATTTTGAAAAACTATCATACAATAATTATATTATTTTTTTATTCCAAAAGCTCTCTTGCTATAATAGGATGTAACTTTAACAGACTGAGTGTAGGTTAAAAGTTAAGTTGGATGCAGGATAACATCAACGAAATATATTAAACGTTGACTTACGATAATCAAGCATCAGACGCGGCAGTGCCGTTGGTTTTTTGTAAAGTTCATTTAACAGTACGTCATTGGCACCTTCAGTAAGCTCATTTCATAAAAATCTTGCTGCCATACAAAAATAGTCTTTAAAACAAAGACACAATACCATGGACATTAGAAGATTACCACCCAGACCCAGAACATACCTGAACATTGTCTCGACATTGTGACTATGTTCACAGCGGGCCAGTAATATTCTAATACACCAGCGTATATGAAATAAATTAAAACGTTAATGGAGCCAGTCATGCTAGCCCTGGTAACAAGGCATAAAGAGCTGAATAGGCCGATCGAGATACGCGATCAATATCCACTGACGTTCCAATTACATTTGTACCGATTGTAACTCGAGCGGGTACGGGTTAAGGCACACGTGTTTCGGTATCTCCAGTTTTTTATGTTGTAGATTGTGTGGTGTTCTTTAGTTTTTATAGTGGTGCCATATTGAATACAAACTAACACTTTAACAGCAGACAAAAATATAAGTATTTGTCAAAGTTGGAAAAATCAGTTTTTTTACAGTTTCACAATCACAATACTATTTTTTGTTTACTGCTTGGATAGACAGACGAGCAGACGGGCCACCTGATGATAAGTAGACACTGCCGTCCATAGACTAATGCAATGCCAGGACACAGCAAAGCCGTTGCCTACCGTTAAGAATACTAGACCAAGCATCACCTAACTAATAACTAATAACTCATACTAGCCCTGTATTAAACATTGTCCCACTGCTGGGCACGGGCCTCCTCTACTAATGAGAGGGATTAGGCCTTAGTCCACCAAGCTGGCCTAATGCGGGTTGGCAGACTTCTCATACCTTCGAAAAATTCTCAGATATGCAGGTTTCCTCGCGATGTTTTTCCTTCACCGTTAAAGCAAGCGATAATTAACATTTTAATACACACATAACTTTAGAAAAGTCAGAGGTGTATGCCACTTGGGTTTCGAACCTACGACTTTCGTTTTGGCAGACCATACCGCAACCAACTAGGCTATCGCTGCTTGCATCACCTAAATTCGAGAAAATTAGCTCTTTTTATGGCATTAGGTAGTATTAGTCTGGTTATATCGGAAGCCAAAGCATGCAAGGATATTGCACAGGTAAAAAAATTTTTTTTTTCCTGGATAATTTTCCTATTCTGTCTTTTAACTTAATTAATCACTTTGTTTAGATAAACTCACTTCGTTTATATTTTTGTGCTTTAGGTAAGCACAGAATTATGCCTAAAGTTTTGATTTATACTTACTAACATGGAATCTTTTATAATATGAAACCATTTAATATCTTCTAATTATAGTCTTTTGAATGCTGCATTTTAACATTTGGGCGAGTATCTGCCAGTGAAGGGAAAATCTACAAATATTTTTCGAATTTAGGTGTTGTGAGATGCCAAGTTTCTCGTAGTTTCTACTTCAAGATCTGTATCTATCGAATCAGCACTATGGTAATTATCATCAATATCTTTCGAATTGGGACTATGTATACTTATCAGGTTTAACATATTTTTTTGTTTAAAACTATTTAAAACACCAGTGCACCAAGCCCTTAACGCAACATTCATTTAATTGTAACACGTACAGATTTACGACGCATTCTGAATCGGTTATCTTGTATCTGTCGTACAATGATTTGTTTTGTTCGGTTTATAATATACGGCGGCTGGGTTTTGTCAGTGATCTAGAGATATTAGTCCTGCTACACATTGTGCGCTATCTATTGGTACCATAATATGACTTAAGAAATAGGCCGAGATATTTATGACCACCAACATTTTAATATAACAGTACCTAACAATATTAATATCAGCCTTGTGTTATACTGTATTACTTTTGTGCACGTGGTTATTCTACTAGTGAGAAGTATTAGGGCTTAGTCCACCACGCTGGCCTACTGTGGAATGTTCGACTTCACATACAAAAATCCGTTTTGTAGAACTCTCAGGTATCCTCATGATGTTTCTCTTTACCATTAATGCGATCCAAAATGAATACACATGATACTTATTTGACACATAAAATGTTCTGATCAGATTTAATTTATTTAATATTCACTGGTCTTAGCCCGGAGTCTGGAACCTGTGCCCGGTATGGCGATAGGCTCGCCGCCTATCACATTATGGGACCGAAATTCGGCAAAAGTGGGTGTACTGGTTACACCTCTGCCTACCCCTTCGGGGATTATAGGCGTGAGTGTATATGTATGTATGTATTTTATATGCCACAAAGGAGCAACATAATAAGAAAATTCTTGTTATTTTGGGAATTTTGTAGGTCACACAGTCAACTATTTTCGAAAGACTGTTACTTGAAAGAGCCTACATATTTTATTTCTACTATACTTAAACTTTCTACTAAAGGAAATTATATATTTCTATACATAGCGTTAACAGTTCATCAAGCAATATGCATAAATATCTTCATTTGGTTGTTTAAAAAAACAGAATTAAAAGGAGAAAATTCTTGTTTGGTAGATGAATGAGTAATAATATCAAAAGCAATCACCAACAATTTGATCCAATTACCTAAGCCAATCTATTTAGTAGATTAATGTATTCATTCCCATTCAAATCCAAAACATCACGCCCCCTGATTGCCCAACTTCATCTATTTAATTGTCAAATGCCTAATGGTTGCTGACAGCGTAATTGTATCACCCTCATGCGGGTTACGGTGGAAAAGTGTGAGAAATTAGGGCAAAGTGGTGTGTGTTTCATCTGTATTGATAAGAGGGAATGTAATTGACTTTGCTTTTTAGTGATGTCTATATATAAATTTATAAGATCTATATCTCTGACATTTCACGATAAAGACGACTGCTCTGTCAAGATTGATACAAAGGAAAAGCAAGGATAGCCCTGAAGATTACGCGAAAGGTTGAATTGAAGAAATTGCAATCCTGATTAATTCACATGGGACAAAACCAACAGTTAAGAAGTAGCAATTCTTATTTCCTGATCTGGAGATCAGCTTGTTTGACTTGTGGGACTAAAGTAATGATTTAAAACTAATAAATGAAACGAAAGTTGCTTGCGGCAACCCAAAGCATGCATCTCTGGCTTTCCGAAGTTACGTATTTAATAAGTTAATTATTGCTCGAATTGACTAAGAAGCAAAATATGAACAACCGGAGTACTTGAATACATAAGAATTTCGAAATCGTGTGACGTCCAGCAACCAGCCTTAGGTTTTTGACTTACACCCTTATTCAATAACGATATGTGAGCTCTTTGCTATAGTAATTTCTGTATACGTCATTGGTTCATTTTTGGCGCCAAACAAACATTGACCAATCACGTATATGAAAATGAACGCATAACAATTAGCAAGGAGCTCTCTTATGTGTTATTCTTGTATATGAGTTTTGGTCTCTCTCATATTAGAGGTAGAGGACTCGCGTGTCCATTGCTTTCAGAACTTTATTCAAGTCTAATCGTATTATATTGTCTATACAATATTAAAGACAACAGAATCCTGTCGCTCAAAATTGTCGACCTGCTGTCGCTTTGAGTTTTTATTGTCAGATTTATTGCCGTTTCCCAGAATGTGACGCGCGAATGAGCGATGCTATAATGAACATTTGATGGATCACTGTTTGATTCCAGGCAGCTTTTAACCGCGACTTTACGGACATGTGTCGTCCTAAGGGAATCACTATGTGTGAGTGAAAAATCGTGTTAAATGTAGTGTTTGTATTATATTTCATTTAATGGGATAGTGCAGTTTAATATACAGGGGTGTGTTGTTGCAAACTGAGTTGTCGCATGAAGCAACAAGTCGACTAGTTTTGAAGTAATGTTAATACTGAAAACAAATGAAGTGACAGACTGCTGTGGCGTTTCATTTAGTAAGATTTATAGGAAGGCCAAAATGCTAAACTAGACCAAAAAATGAGTAGCTATTAAATATTTCTGGATCAAAATATAATAATTGTAGTAGTACAACCACTTTATAGATAGTTTTGTCCGCAGTGTGGATGGGCCGGGTCGACCGGGCTTATACCACTATCATAGAAAGTCAACGTGAAGTAACAAGTTGCAGCTGTTGTGTGACTTTCGGTTGTGTGACCTTATCCCAATTAGCATTCCTTATCTTTAAGACTAACAACTCATCTACGAATATTCTGCTATTATAGATTTTAATCATCACTTACCATCAGGTGACCCTTGATAATTTCATTAATACTGATGCATTTTTCAAAAAGGATAAGAAAATGAAAAGCGTTTCTCAATAATACAACCGGAAGTCGTGTTTAGGATGTTACTTACTCGGAGTACTGATGTATGCACAGATACATTTCCTACACGAAAACCGATTTCATTATTCGATTAAAAACAAAAGGATTAACGGCCATTGTATTCGAATTTTTGAAAAAAGAACACGCGTTCGAAATTCGAATAAATCGTAAAACGGCTGACGTTTGTAATAGGTTTCCGTGCGCACGCGTCGGTCGGACATCAAACGTTCCGCCGTCTGCAGCGACGACGCGGCGACAAGCACCATAGAGTAGGAATATGGATCGGATATAGCTATGAACTTTACAGGATACATTAAAGCTTAAAAATGTAGCCGATATTTTTGGCGTAAAATAATATTACGGACCAAGAATAAAATTTTATGCATATAATTTATTTTTATGCACATTATTTAAACCTAGGTGTATATAAGTTTCAAATAAAGAACTATACGCGATATAAATCTATTATTTTTAATACCTTTATATAACTAATAGATTAGTTGTTTCTAGAAGTAATCCTATGTTATGAACACAACAGATTTGGAGTTATGTGCAATGAAACATCAAACCCACAAACCAGATCGAACGGCATTTTTTATAGTAGATCCAGTATCTACTGTAAAAAAAATTAAAATGCCAAACAAGCGAACGAGTTGATGAAGCTAAGTAAACTATACCAGCTATGACCACAATTATACAAGAACCATGGGTGCGTATCCGGTCTAAGCTAATATAATTTATTTAGTAAATTAGGCCATGACCACTATTTGCAGGTCGAAATTAAAAACTACTAGTGCTTCAGAAAAGCCCACTGGTCTGAGAAGAAATACCGCGAATCTCAGATGTACTTAAAGGAAACTTAAAAAAAATGAGAATTAGTAAAGGGTGGGGGATTCAGACCTCTGGAAACTTCAATTAGTGTACAAAATGCAACAGAGATTTTCTACGAGACAGTGTTAGATTATGAGTACGAGATTATGCTGCAGATTATGCTATTACCATTTCAAAACACTAACCACTCAAGAATCATTAAGCATATTTGTAACGTTAATATTTTGGAAATAAAGTTGATTTTGGCATGTATTTTTATTTACTACTTATTACCTTTTTCCGAAAACCCGTGTCCTTGTGCGTGAGAGGTTAATACCTTTACATCCCTTCTATCAACTCGTTGTTCTATGACAATGACCACCTCAGTCGTGACGTACGTGACGGAAGCGCGCGCGTAGTTTTATTAAAATGTTACCTCTTTGTGGATACTGTTAATGCTTCTTTATGTCTAACTTACTTTATAAATGATAATTGGAATATAGCAAAAGAGATTGAGTTTTAATAGCTTTGGATTACTTTATGAGAATTTTAAAGACTGCATGTCACTGCACTTAGATTATTATCCTGAGAATGATTTGGTTTTATTTCGGATAAAGATTTAGAGATTCAGATATATGTGTATGTAGATTAAGAATGTGTTAATAATAAAAATAAAACAACCAAGAGTCACACACATAGTTCTGACACCAAACTAGTTCGAACCTCCTGGGTATCAAGAACTACGAGGGACTTCAGTTCCACAATAACTAGCTAGCTAGCTAGTTTTTTTGTAGAACAAAGAAACATTGTATCTTAGTGTGAAAATAGAACTCACGGCCTATCTTTTCACCGCCGGCTGCTCGCCCACTGCACCATGGAAATTCCTTAAGTACCTAAGTATATTTTGGGCGCATGCCGATTATAGTTACTAATGAATTAATATCTATATAAAATATGGACAGCAAGTGACTCCGATAATCTAAAGTCTGAACACTAAAACTTTAGAAGCTATTTAATGAAGAAGACAGGAGTTTAAGTCTGCCTGTCTGCTGTCTGTCTTTAACAGAGCTTTAGCTCGAGGCTTAATCCTATGGACGTATACGAGGTATAAAAATGCGTTGTACTAAAACGGATGCCTCAATAAATGTATCAACTTGAGACCGTATACGAATTCCTTAGCTAAGTAGCTAAGACCTGACCGAGTAACTTTAGATAGGCATAACGATAGTTATATTTAATAGATCAATAACAGCCGCAGTGAATTCTAAAAGTAAGAAGTAAATATTTTTGAAGGACCGCATAAAAGAAAAACGAACACAAGAATATACAACAGACAGCCTCCGTGGCGAAGTTGGCGAGAGAGCCAGCTGTGAAACGAGAGGTCGTGGGTTCGATTCCCACACCGGGACAAGTGTTTGTGTGACAGACAGATATTTGTCCCCGGGGTCTGGGTGTTGTGAGTCCGAAAATCTCTCGCGGTCCCTAATACCCACAACACAAGACTCGTATCTTAGTGTGGGGTCGGGGCTATGTGTGTAACTGTTGGCTGTTATTTAAAAAAAATGTAAACTGAATCTAGCGGAACTCTAAAACAGACAGAGATAACTATACCAAAATATAAGCAAATATGAAGCTGTGTAAATATACGTAGATCCTAAGGCATCCTTGGTGTGGTCGGTAGTGGAAATCGAATTAGATGTAACATTTGCACAGGACGCCTCGTGCGGTAACCATTGTCCTAAAACATCACATGTTAACGTGTGTTTAATGTATTAATGAGTCAACATTTGTGGAAGTGTTGGGAGAGACAGTACGTTAGCTTAGATATTTTCTTCATTCCCCATATCTTACCTTATCCTTACAATTGAAATTACAACATAGCCTTAAGATTAACGAGTAATTTAAATTTTGCCTCAATGTAATGAGATTTTGACTATTTATTTTTATAATCAGCCACACGCATATTTTTGACTCCACATTGGGTATCATTTATCAGGAACTACGAGGACTACAGTCCCACAACACCCAGACCCGTCTGTCACTCAAACATTTGTCCCGGTACGGGAATCGAACCCACGGCCTCTCGTTTTACAGCCGGTTGATCGCTCGCTGCGCCACGAAGGCTGTCAAAACCATTTCTTTAACTTTTTCTTATTCAGTCGATTATAGCCATTCGTCGTGCATCATGAAAATTGCATCGATTTCCAAGAAATCTACTGAATCGAACGCTATATAAATATATGTTAAAGGTTTCATCACAAACTTTTCTCACACAGTATGTTGTTTCTATAGATGTTCTCAAACAATACAAATCACTTAAAAATATGATGTCGACCTATCAATACAAGTTGTCTGCAAAATAACTCAAAAGATTTTCGTTCCTCTTCGTCTTAGTAATAAGAAGTAAACATTTTTATTTGCAACATGTATTTAAAAGAAAATAGGTTTAGACTACTCCCTACTAAACTACTTGTTATCTTGACGGCACTCTTTTTTTTATTATCTGTTATTTCTATAATTTGTAGTCCTTGTAGTAAATGTTTAGGAATACTTACGTCGTTCTAATCTTTTCTTTCTTTCATTATGACTTTACTAGGACAATTTAAATCCATTATGCATATTTATTCCCATGTGCTGTTTCTATACTACTGCCGACTATCCTACCAGAAGGGGAGCGAGAGAACTGTCCCGTTAGCGAAAACTTTATTTGTGCTGGATGTGTAATCTGTTTAATTAAATATTGACTAAGGATTTTGATTAATATGGCGTATGGCGTCTTAGCAAACGGTGTCTGCGAAGTTAATGGGACATTGCTAAACGTGTCCCTTTATGTAAATTGTAATTGATGATGACTATTATGGGATTGTTAAATTAAAATCGCTGCGAGAAGTAACTGATCTTAGTTTATTACACATATATAGGTAGGCAGAGGTGTAACCAGTACACCCACTTTTCGCCGAATTTATTACGGTCCAACAATGTGATAGGGGCGAGCCTAATGTCATACCGGGCTCAATTCCAGACTCCGGGCTGATACTGATACTAATTAGAAAAACCCGATATCCCCTAACCCGACCCCGTACCCGAGACCTAAGTACAGCATTCGTAACGCATACGCAATTACAACGGTGCCACCGAGGCAGTGTATAATATTTTATAACAGAGTAGGTGAAAGTGAATGGGTCTCCTTATCGTAATTGCACACCATTTCCTTACTTAACATTCTTAGAAGAAAGAGTTGGAACTGCTTGTTACATCCGAACGTCCAATATTGTATTGTAGATCCATACCCATCTCTGTTGATACGAATTGATGGCATCGCTTGGCGCGTACTACAACGCATGCTAGCAATGTATATTGTATCACTATTTACCTCATTATTGCTAGGTGAGGTTATGATTAGTTTTTTATCCCGGTACGGCAGAGGAACCACATTGCACCTGATGGTAAGCGCAATGCCATCCAATTGGAGTATAGAGTAGCGAGAGATCTATCCCCTACTCAACACAATCATGCCGGCCTACTCCTTCACACTACGCCATGGACAAGAAGATCATAAAATCATCATCAAATCATATTTAGTGTGTTACGACGCACATATATTATTCTATTTCTTGATTTCAACTATGTATTAGAAGAAACTGGGTTCTGGGTAAATCTGTTACGGTAGCTTACTGCTAGATCCCGTTGATAACAAAAAGTGAATAGACCTTTGTACACCGATTGTGCACACAACGGTACAAGATAAAAGGCTTATAAAACCGACCCGATGGATGGATAACCGGATGGACCACACCGAGCTGTTTGATCAGGCCCAAACGCCAGGAAGTCAAGTGCGGCGTTTTTAAATGATAATGGGAGCAAACAGAGCTGGGGCCCACCTGCTGGTTTTGACAGCAAAATTTGGAAGATTTGCTAGGATAAGTTGATGTTTTCAAGGCTCTTTCAGGGCTTTGTCTCAGTAGAGGTCGATGACTAGGTATCATTTTCGTAATCATATATTATTAGGTCCTGTAACGTATTAAAAGAAATTTATATTTTTTTTAAATCAATTCCAAATATATGCTTAGTTTTTATGTGATCAGTAAAATAATGAATTTTTTATCTACGTTAGATTCGTTTGGAATAGCAGTTAATACAATGTATAGTAAAATAGAAGCCAAATTAGTATGTAAGTTTTAGACGATCCACAAATTACTTCTAAACAAAATGATATCTATGAAAACGTATAGTCCATTCTAAAGCATGGAATTTGAAAATATAGAAGCCGTGAACGTTATTCTGGGATTTATATCTATATCATTTTCACAAATTGCTTGGCATCTATAATACTAAGCCCTACCGCATCGCAGTTTGTGTAAAAAATACTGCTGAATAATTACAGTCTATTAGACAAATCATGAGAATCATTTACCGAATCATTCTTTTACTTTGAAAAGCCGCATGGTTAAATACAATGGGCTTAAAGATAATGACAATACAAAAAAACAACAAAAGAATCTCTTAAAACTAGAAATGCATTTGCAACAGCCCCTGCGCATTAGGCGAAAGAAGTCGGCCCATTTCGATACGCCTTAATAGACTTATGGCGTTAAAAGGCAAAAAGACTTGTGCGTAACTAATTGTAATACTTTAAGCGATATTTCAAATTGAATGGTAATAAGGGTACTAGGGTAACGGTGTGAGAGTGTTTTATATTTGAATTTTTTAGGGTACTGGCTGCAACATATTATTTTGAAGAACTTAGGTGTTCTTTGTTTAAAATAGTTTTATTCGATTCTTTATTTGATTTATTTGCTATTTTTTTAAGAATTCTTCTTCTTATGCTGTTTGATGTTAATTCGTTGTGACTTGCACTAAGTAAATTTAATTTGTGTAAATTCCATCTCAATATAACAATTTATTTTTCAGTTTAACCACTTCGTATAAAGAGATTAATAAAAAGAGAAAGCAATTATATTTTTCATTGGTTTTGTTACTCAGTCGAATTCTTAAACGAATTTCGAAGGTATATGAAGTCTACCAACCCGCATTAGACCAGCGTGGTGGCCTAAGGCCTAACCCCTCTCATTAGTAGAGGAGGCCCGTGCCCAGCAGAGGGACAATGTTTAATACAGGGCTACTAATATTATTTTATTTCTATGAAAAGTAATGAAACAGATACCTACGTACTCAGAATGATTCAACAATACATTTCTAAAACTGTGATCACTCTATCAATATTCATATCACGTACATCCAACGATTATTCCAATAAAATGATAGTAATCTAAGATTACATATAAATTTTAAGTGCATCCATAACTTATAACGTTACTTGTGGCTTAAAGTTAAGCGTTACTACATTTAAAGATTAAATTGAACCGGTGTTTGTAATAAGAAAATTATACGACACATTTGAGGAATTCATAGATTTTTATAGTTGAGGACAGAAAACGAGCAAGTGGGTCACCCGTTGAGTATAGTAGAGGAGTGGGCGTATTGCCGCCATTAAAGGATAGGACTGAGAAAAGGAGGGGAATTTGATAGCTACAAATCTCATTAAGCATATGAAACGCGTATCATTAAATGAATTAATTTGTGAGATGATGGTAATCCAGTCAAACCAGTCCGTTCATACTATCTACGACATACCTATATCACTGTAAAAGTGGCTTTTTGGATTACACTAAACTGTACTTAAAGGAATGAAAAAAAATACTTATAAAAAGACTGTAATATACATCGAAAGTAATATATTAGCATATATACTTCTTTCTCCCTTTCCAGCCCCGTCCTCGTTGTATCCTTCCTTGCCTACCAGCCCTTGATGGTGGTTTCTAAGTTCCCATGACGTTAGACATAATTAATTATTTTTCCGTATGGTGAATTTCCATCTGTGTTTTGACATGTCATAAGTGCCTTTTATATGCCTACGTGATCAATAAAGATTTTTATTTTATTTTATTTTACTTTACTCACGCCTGTAATCCCCGAAGGGGTAGGTAGAGGTGTAACCAGTACACCCACTTTTCGCCTAATTTATTACGGCCTCATAATATGACAGGGGGTAAGCCCATCGCCATAGCGGGCACAATTCCAGACTCCGGGCTGATCCTGAGTATCTAAATAAACACAATAGCACTTTACCAGACCCGGGGCTCAAACCCGAGACCTCAGCACAGCAGTGGTAACGCGTGCGCAATTACAACTGTGCCACAGAGTCAGTAATATAATAAATAACACTCAACTGCTGGTGCTTTTGCTGGTGGTAGGATATTTATATCCGCCTAGATAGCGACCACCGTACACCGAGTTGTAAAACTCGCCACAGTGGCACACGCAAGTCTGTCGCCTTCCGGGATCAGCTAGTATACATCCGGTATTTGGCGGGGGTTTAGAGTTGGGGGGACGATGTTTGGCCGTTTGTGGCCTTCTGATTACTCTGACACTAGACCCCCGACCGCTTCTTCACCTTCTTGCCCATGGCGCAGTGTAAAAAAACAGGCCGGCATGATTGTGTTGAGTAGTGGAGGATAGATTTTCTCTCGCTATTCGATACTCTAATTGGACGGGGCTGCGCTTTCCATCAGGTGCAGTGTGCAGGATAAAAAAAAACATTAACGCGCGACAGCTTTCCTAAAATTCGTAAAAACATTTGTCTATACTAGTCAATAACCTTCATTTTTTAGTAACAATAACAAGGACCAGACTGCGTTTGACAGTCATCATTACAATAAAGAATTGGAATAAAAACAAAACAAGCAAGGAAACACATTCACAGATGTAATCACTTGAAATAATTCAAAATGGAGTCGTGACGTCGCCATAAACCATATTTCATATGTATGAGACAATTAAAGTAATACAAGCAAGAATGAGGTGAGCAAGGGCTTGAGAGTAAATGAAATGTGTGGCGTTCTGGATAATGGCGAACGTAGGAACTGTATTCATATGTAAAGTTCTTTAGATAAGTATTCTACCGCTTCATTATGGGGACAGCGTACATAGGCTGAGAAACTATTACTCGTTTACAAGAGAATTCAAATCCAAGATCAGGTACTCACAGTTCGGTATGTGAGTTTTTGATTCAAAAAATGAAACATGTTTTTTTTTTTTTTTTAGCGCCTTGATAGGCAGACGAGCAGACGGGCCACCTGATGGTAAGTAGTCACCGCCGCCCATAGACTTCTGCAATGCTAGGGCACAGCAAAGCCGCTGCCTACCGTTACAAAGCCGCTGCCTACTGATTTGCTCGGGGTTGATTATTAAAAGCTCATTTTGAATTCATTTAATTGATTTGATTTTTTTGTTATATTATCAATTACATATATGTTTAATTATGCACAGAATTAATAACAAAGAAGTATTCTTCTATTCTCCATCATCCAGTATTAGTTTAGAGTAGCTCGATGGTCACAAAAATACTGTGGGCTTGCTTTACATCGACATTTATCATGTTTTATTAAATGGAATTACTTAGCATCCCATTTCGTTATGCATGAATTTCCACCATATAAAACTCGCTTAAAATCATAAGGTATGTCTGTTTTAACAGAATTTCTTTACAAAACGCCGAAATCGTTCGACACAAATTGCCGAATCTGTGACGAAATTGATGCCATCGATCATCAGTAATAATTGCGGAGTCTTGTACACCACCGTAATTGGCAAGTTGTATGGGCGGCATGGTCAAATCCATGCCAACTGCCAAGCAAGAAGCAACTGGTTCGATCTCCAAATCGAGACAAATGTTTTTCTGATCAAATGGGTTTATGTATTGAGGGATAGTAAATTCTTAAAGTTCCTGATATCAATAGAAAAGATAGAGATTATAGTGGGAGTTTTTATTTTATAGTAGATACCAGCAAATCGGTCACCTGATGTAAGTGATCTCCACAGTTCATAAACACCTACAACATTAAAATAAACACACCTATCAGTCACGCACATAGTTCCGACCACACAGTAGGTTAAACCTGTATCGTGGGTATCAACAACTAAGAGAGACTACGGTCCCACAACACCCAGACCCGAAACAAATACCTGTCTGTCACACAAACATTTGTCACGGTGCGGGAATCGAACCCACGGCCTCTCGTTTCAAAGCCGGCTACTCGCCCGTACTGTCAATAATTCCAACTACTGTCTCACTTCTGACGGGACTCCTCTACTAACGAGAGGGGGTTAGGTCTTAGTCCACCACACTGGTCTAATTCGGCTTGGTGGACTTCACATGCCATTTCAATTCTTGTGCTGAATTTGAAAATATCCTGCATCATGGGATCATCGTGGAGAGAAATGTTTTTCTCTCTATTTCTTTTCTTCACCACAAACGATAATTAAAAACAAATACACAAAATCGGAGACGTCATTTGGGTTGGTTTTGAATCTGCGATTTTTCTCTCAACAGGCCGTACCACTGCTAAGTAAGTTATCAATGCTACTCACTGTTTATTAATTAAGATCAAGACAGCTCTGTTCGAAGATTCGTTGTTTAAATTATGAATTTATTGCAATCGATCATCTGATTAGCTGTCTAACGACTTTTCACTAGTGTCATACAGCGCCCATAACAAGGTAAGATAATTAAAACCTGTCAATCAGTAATATTGTAATCTTGATACTGGCAAGTAATTAGTATCGTGGATATAAATGAATTGGTATTAGGTTTTTTCACGAGTTCATTAACATGGACTTCTTAAACTTTGATTTTATACAGCGATTGTTTTAGATTGACAAACTTATGGACAGGCAATACCTACCGTGAAAAAAATGTGTTTTTTCCACAATCTCACCATCTTTATATGTATTCCATTCCATCTTGTAATTGATCTTAGGCCACGATGGCCGGGAGCTGTTAAATTGTTTTTTATTTTATACAATATTTCAAACTCGATATTGCTAAAGTCATCAAACGACAATGGGAGCATATGATAAAATTAGAATTAGAATTGTAATATGTAAAGTGTTTCAGATAAAATGAAGAGGCATTACAAGTCTGCAATAGCTCTCAAGAAGAATGATGGCGTTGAAAATTCTCTATGTACCGATATCTAATTAGGAAGATATAAATTATTATTTGACTTTCTGACCATAACAATATTCTATGTATTTTCCAAATCCTACCAATATTATAAATGCGAATGATTGGATGGATGGATGTTTTTTACTCAATCACGCTACAATGGCTGGATGGATCTGGTTGAAATTTAGCACAGAGATATATTATAATCTGGAATAGCACATAGGCTACTTTTATCCCGGAAAAATGTACAGTTCTCGTGGGATAGTTTAGTTTTTTACAGAGCAAGGGATCGACATGATTTTTTGCATATGGGTAGTTTAGGGATCAAAATCAAAATCAACAATACAATAAATGGAGGAATCCTCCCTTCTATATTTTGCTATCCCATAGGATGAGTGCATTTTTCCCGGATAAAAAGTAGCCTATGTCATTTTCTGATCCCTAAACTACTATGCAAAATATCATAAATCTATCTCCTTGCCAAATTTTAACCGTCCAGCCGTTGTTGCGTAATTGAGTAACAAACATCCATCCATCCAAACTTTCGCATTTATAATATTAGTAGGATTTTTTATAGTAAATAAATATACCACTATACACTAAATGGGATTAATTTAATTAATACTAAGAACTGCACATCATTGTCTCAAACATAAATTTCCAATAAATTCACGGCAGCCAATTTCTTACTTACATCTGTTATTCATTCAAAATTTCCACGAACCAGTAAACTCGCCATCATATAAATCGTCAAATTAATACGTTTTAAAATTTTATTTTACCATATCGCCCCAGACATCGAGTCGTTAATGAGACAACAGTTTTACGACGTCCACTTACTGTCGTGTGCACCTTATTTAAACAGACTTATTGCTGGTGTTAATTTTTAAAGCTGAGTATTATGGTTTCTTTGTCAACATTTAATAACTCTAAGCGCATTTTCAGTCGCTTAGATCTTTAACTTACCCTTTCCATTGACGCATGAATTCCAGATCAATATCAAATTGCTGCATACGATTAGCTTTTGCACGTGCCATCGTGTTAAATGTATGATACATAAGGGAGGCACATGAAATTAGACGTCCTCAAAAGTGGCACGATGGCCAGTTTTATTTACTTTGTTAGCTACGTTAGGATTCTTGTGTAATTTGTTTTGTGTGTTTTCATATTCTGTGCGATTGAGCGGTGCTATATAATAAATACATTTTATTTTCCAGTAGCGTCAAACGCTTTTGAGAGACAGAATTGAAGATTATTATTAAAGCGCTAACGAACACTGTACAAGAGGCTTGTAAAATCTTGTAAATGTATCAATAAGGTACTGTAGACGCCTCGATATTTCTAGGTTCATTAAGCTGTCATCTCTATCTCCTATATCTTCTTTCTTTTTCTTAAATGTTTACATCGCATGCACACCTTCAAATTTGTAGCATCATTTATAAGCTATGATGTTCTTTAATTGTCAGGTGATCCACTAGGTGATTAACTGGCCATAAAAGGCTCGTTTAACTGACAGGGATGGAAAAAGGCTGATCATAATTTTTTATATTTAGTTTTTATTTTCTATACTAGTTTATCTCAGCCCTGATATAGAGTACAAAATATCATAAACTGTTAATGGATAACCAAGGCTAAATTGTAAAACGATGCCAACGAATCCTAAATAACCCTTGATTGCTGTAGAAGTATATGTAATTTTTTAACTTTCTTTGTTTTTACTACCTGGATAGGCAGACTAGCAGACGGCTCACCGGATGGTAAGTAGTCACCGCCGCCCATATACCTCTGCAATGCCAGGGCACAGCAAAGCTGCTGCATACCGTTTTCTGTCTAAATAGAATATATACTATACTACTAGCCCTGTATTAAACATTGTCCCACTGCTGGGCACGGGCCTCCTCTACTAATGAGGGGTTAGGCCGTAGTCCACCACGCTGGCCTAATGCAGGTTGGCAGACTTCTCATACCTTCGAAAAAATCTCAGATATGCAGGTTTCCTCACGATGTTTTCCTTCACCGTTAAAGCAAGCGATAATTAACATTTTAGTACACACATAACTTCAGAAAAGTCAGAGGTGTATGCCACTTGGGTTTCGAACCTACGACTTGCGTCTTGGCAGTCCGTACCGCAACCAACTAGGCTATGGCTGGCTAAATAGAATGCCTATAAGTATTCTTAAATAACATAGAAAAAAACTTAAAAGAGAAATTATACCAGTTTTTAATCTAATACATTTTAAAAACACATTTTTTTTATATTTATATTATACGTTCGTGAACAAAATGCTGTGACATCCCTAGTAATGTCCCAGTATTTTTTAAGTTTCTAATATAAATTCAAAACAATTTATAAACATGTATGTAGAGTGAAGCGATGTACCCTCATGAAAGACAAATAAAATTGACCAAGTTATAAATATGATTTACTCTCGGACCCATATTTTAAGATGAAAAACATTTACGCGTATTCTGGTCTAGCTTCTTTATTTACGATGTCATAAAAACTATGATGTCGTTATGGTGCATGTAAGGAGATATTGGTAAGCAACAAAGCTTAAGTCCACTAATTTATTGCGTATATTAAAATTACTTTGTTATGATCCCTTATACACTTGACATATACGCTAAAGTTAAATTCCTGCAAGTACATAATCATTGTTCTCAAATACCTCGATATTATGTTACTCAGTAAGAAATTAACGATACTAGAATTTAAGTATTGCTTTACTTCTTAAAGTAAAATAGATAGAGTCCGGTATAGGCAAATTTTGGATATAACATAAATGAGCCGGCTTGAAATCACGATCTAATACAAAATTAAAGTTAGTTGAACACCATTGCCGTTGAGCTTTTTACGATCAGTAAGAATACGGAGACAATTTTTTGTATAAACTTCCCTTAAAATTTGAAAAATCCCCTACGATTCCTCTTTTACTATATTCATGAACGGTGATGATCATTTACTATCAGGTGCTCTGCTTACCCGATTGCCAAACTTCAGTTATTGCAAATATCCCATCACTAATATTCTTTTGATTGATTTTCCTAGCCAGTAACGTCCACTTTTAACTTTTAACAATTTTCAAACACTTCATTATTTCTGCAAATTCCACGGAACCAACAAACTTGCCTTCTTTATTACAATGCAAATGCTTGGGAGATTTAGTTCCGTAATCTTTATGATAACTACACCAGATAAAGATAAAATGTATCATTTACGCGTTACTAGAACATAAACTATCATTATGCACAGATAGAATTGTGAGATATCGGTTAGTGAGATACAGATCCTGGGCATTAAGTTTGATCCTATATGTAAATTTCTTGACTATCTCTAAATTTGAAGGATAGATAGACTAGTCTCTATAAATGTTTGAATTTGATCATATGAGTCACAAATCCATAGTTAAAAACACTGTTAAACTGCCTGATTTACTACTGGCGCTAATTGATATTTTTTATAAGATAGGCTGGCAAAAACGAAGTATCAGCTAGTGGCAAGGAATCTTTACCACATATGAAACCCTACTTTACCAGAAGAACTAAAGTTGCGTTTCAGACCTTGAAGGGAATGATTGGCGAGGAGAAGGGAATTAAGGCCTTAACAAATATCACGTACGAAACGCAACAGTAAGTTACTTCATGACAATTTTCTGTGAGGTAATAGCAATAACCCGGTCATGCTGGCCCAGACAGTCCTATCAAGCCTTTTATAATAATAATACTAGCCCTGTATTAAACATTGTCCCACTGCTGGGCACGGGCCTCCTCTACTAATGAGAGTGGTTAGGCCTTAGCCCACCACGCTGGCCTAATGCCGGTTGGTAGACTTCACATACCTTCGAAATTCTCAGGAATGCAGGTTTCCTCACAATGTTTACCTTCACCGTTAAAGCAAGCAATAATTAACATTTAACACACACGTAACGTTTTTTTAGAAAAGTCAGAGGTGTGTGCCACTTGGGTTTTGAACATACGACTTTCGTCTTCACAGTCCGTACCGCAACCAACTAGGCTATCGCTGCTACCCTTAACCCTACCCTTAGGCTAAGCCTTTTATAAACATTGATAAATATAAAATTCCTTCCACATAAAATACTATCATCAACCGCTAAACCTTCAAAGCCTTACCGAAATAAGAAAAAATAACAAAAAAATGAAGATTGATGGAGAATCAATCCGATCTTGTCCCGGAGACGTCCTTACGATCAATTTTAATCTTGCAATTTTCCGTCTCATTCCATCTTATGCCATGTCCAAACGGTTGAAGGAGATGGAGATATCAATAAAGCTTCCTGAACCGATGACGGTGGCCTACAATTACTAAATTAAAGACGGCTGAAGCAGATTGAAGAGGGGTAAGCTAAGACAATGATGTAAGCAAAAAAGATAATGTACTGTTAAAATTTGTAGCGGCTAATGTAATGAGGTTTTTGGAAATGATATGGAAATTTAAGTGTTGTATCCATTTTTAGATTGAATATTTCCATAAAATCTTTCTTAAAGGATAACATAAAAAATAACATTGGTTTAATACTGCCTCCATGGAAGACAAAATACTTAGATCCCGTATTTTCTCTCAAAACATATCAATCAACCTTTTTATTCATCATAAGAACCTCTCATGACTTGATTTTCCGATTTTGTTCGTTTTATTGTTTATATAATATATCCGCTTAAAAACTAAGCCAACCTAAATACGAACCTTACAAAACCCAGATATATATTATAAAAACGATCGGTACTCGACAAGTAAAACTAGCAAAGCGCCAATAAATCTAGGATTAAATAGATGCTAAGAACCAGTTACAAATATTTACTGTGAGTATTGAAGTGTCATGATATGATTGATTGCCTTTATTGTCCGGGCTTAGATGTATTCAAATTGCAAATAATGCCTTAGTGCGTCCCGGTTTGTTAGTTTTTATTGTGTTCTTTATTGATGTATGACTTTTTGCTGTTGAGACTTTAGGACTTTAGCTGTTTTTAGTGACTAAAATAATAGGTGTTTTACTTATAATGTTAATTGTTAATAGCTTTAAATTAATCAGGATGAAGCCCAATTTAACCAAGTTATAAAGAAAGAAACGTTAAGGTAGAAAGTAAGGTTTAATCAGAGAGAACACCACGAAAAACTGAAGTAAATGAATTTTACGTTTACAATTGTAATAAAACGAAATTTACGGATTCTATAGCGGTTTATTTTACTTTATTAACCCGACGTTTCGAAGGCTTTACAGCCTTCATGATCATGGGGGAGACTGAGTTGTGTGTCGTCACGAAAGTATAGTGCCATGTTTCTACCCTCCATATAGTTGATATTTAATTTTTATTTTGTTGTAGTCCGATCTACGCAGAAAGAGCTCACAATGTCTTGAGGTCTGGCAGTTGGTCTTTTGGGTTCCGATTTAATTAAATGTATAATTGGATCCCAGGCTGGTGCTAGCTTCCAACCATCTTCTCTATTGAAATTTGGATGTTTTTTAATTTCAATAGCCTCGCGAATCATCCTAGGCAGGAATCGGTGTTCTTTGGCAAGGATTTGTGGTTTGTCAAATCGAAGATAATGCTTGGAGCCTTCCTCTGAATGTTCAGCAACTGCAGACGTCGTAGAGCGTCGGTGTTTTACGTCAGCTATATGTTCTTTTACGCGGGTCCCTATATTTCTTTTTGTTTGACCAATATAAGAGAGTCCACAGTCACAATCTATTTTATAGATGCCTGGTTCTTGTAGAGGTATATGACACTTAACAGGTGGTAGGAATTGACTTATCTTCTTGGGCGGCTTATAATAGGTTTTAATAGAAGCACGCTTCAGTACATAGCCAATCTTGTCAGTGACGCCTCTGATGTATGGTAAAGTAACCGGGACACGCTCGACTGTGGCTGGTTTCACTCGGTTTCTGTGATGACGGCGAGGAATTTGGAGCTTGTTGTCTTGCAGTACTTGCTTGACATGTTGCAGCTCAGCGGCCAGATGTTTCTCATCACAGATTCCTCGTGCTCTCTGAAACAAAGATTTACCCACGGTAGCTAACTGTTTTGGATGGTGGTGAGATTCACCATTAAGGTATTTATCAGTATGGGTCTTTTTTCTATATACAGTGTGGCTTAAAGACTGATCAGGATTACGGATAACTAAGACATCTAAGAATGCAAGAGAATTATTTTGTTCTAACTCCATAGTAAATTGAATTTTATTATTAACTGAGTTAAGGTGATCTAAAAATGCAGTTACTAGATTTGGTTTCGGCGTTACCTTTTGACGTAAGATAGACGAAATATCTTGACGTATTGCCTCCGAATCTTCCTTTTTTAAATTAATTTATTAACCAAATCTTTCAAAACATGAATATATCACTTTAAAGAACTTGCGATCACAGAAGGACTTAACTGTGCTCCGTGCAGATAAAGGTAATGCGACGGTTGTAATGGATACGTCAGATTATAACAGTAAAATCGAACACCTTTTGTCGGACGAGAGTACTTACAAAAAGGTGAAAACAGACCCCACTAATAAAGTTTTAAAGGCTACCAGCTCTTTAATAAGTAAGTACTCTAACACATTAAATCTGGATGTATCCTTACTCATTCCATCGAGTGCAAAACCACCCAAACTATATGGGTTACCAAAAATACATAAGGCTAATGCTCCGCTACGTCCCATAGTGAGTCAGATCGACACACCAACCTATAGATTGGCTCAGCACGTAGCAAAGGTGCTTTCACCACTTAGAGGGAAGACCAGAGAATCTGTGAAGGATTCATACCAATTTGTCAGTGATATTAAACACCTACAATTAGCTGACAATGAAACCATGGTAAGCTTTGATGTTCAGTCCCTCTTTACAAGTTTACCTGTACAAGACTGCATCAAAATTGTCTCTAAGAAGTTAGCCGAGAACAGCATGCCTCTAGCATATGCAGAAATACTCAACCATTGCCTTACATCTGGCTACATGTTGTGGAATAGTCAATTCTACATGCAATTGGATGGAGTAGCTATGGGCTCACCCGTGTCTCCAGTAGTCGCCGATATCTTCATGGAGGACTTTGAGGAGACAGCCCTAAGCACAGCCCCTGTTCCAATAAGGTTTTACAAGCGGTATGTAGATGACACATTAACAATTTTACCATCGGATAAAGTAACTGCATTTTTAGATCACCTTAACTCAGTTAATAATAAAATTCAATTTACTATGGAGTTAGAACAAAATAATTCTCTTGCATTCTTAGATGTCTTAGTTATCCGTAATCCTGATCAGTCTTTAAGCCACACTGTATATAGAAAAAAGACCGATACTGATAAATACCTTAATGGTGAATCTCACCACCATCCAAAACAGTTAGCTACCGTGGGTAAATCTTTGTTTCAGAGAGCACGAGGAATCTGTGATGAGAAACATCTGGCCACTGAGCTGCAACATGTCAAGCAAGTACTGCAAGACAACAAGCTCCAAATTCCTCGCCGTCATCACAGAAACCGAGTGAAACCAGCCACAGTCGAGCGTGTCCCGGTTACTTTACCATACATCAGAGGCGTCACTGACAAGATTGGCTATGTACTGAAGCGTGCTTCTATTAAAACCTATTATAAGCCGCCCAAGAAGATAAGTCAATTCCTACCACCTGTTAAGTGTCATATACCTCTACAAGAACCAGGCATCTATAAAATAGATTGTGACTGTGGACTCTCTTATATTGGTCAAACAAAAAGAAATATAGGGACCCGCGTAAAAGAACATATAGCTGACGTAAAACACCGACGCTCTACGAAGTCTGCAGTTGCTGAACATTCAGAGGGAGGCTCCAAGCATTATCTTCGATTTGACAAACCACAAATCCTTGCCAAAGAACACCGATTCCTGCCTAGGATGATTCGCGAGGCTATTGAAATTAAAAAACATCCAAATTTCAATAGAGAAGATGGTTGGAAGCTAGCACCAGCCTGGGATCCAATTATACATTTAATTAAATCGGAACCCAAAAGACCAACTGCCAGACCTCAAGACATTGTGAGCTCTTTCTGCGTAGATCGGACTACAACAAAATAAAAATTAAATATCAACTATATGGAGGGTAGAAACATTGCACTATACTTTCGTGACGACATACAACTCAGTCTCCCCCGTGACCATGAAGGCTGTAAAGCCTTCGAAACGTCGGGTTAATGAAGTAAAATAAACCGCGATAGAATCCGTAAATTTCGTTTTATTACAATGTATAATATTCGCGTAAACATAAGAAACCATTATTTACGTTTACAATTTAGTAACAAGTTCCTTTTACAATATTTACTATTCTCAATCGATTTCGGAGCAGTAGAATAAGTTTGATAGAATTAAACCTAACCGAAGCATAGATATGAACAAACCAGTATGATTCTAGAAGTGTTCGGGATCGATATCTTATAGAAAGGAAATATTCAAATAAAATACAATTTAATGGTACATTTCAAATTATTATATATCATTTTTGTAACAATTCGTATTACATTTGAATTAAACATTGTCGTCCTTCCAAAGAGTAAAGTTTATTTTCGGAATGCTGTCGCAGCTCACCTTATAATTTCTGTGAAAAAAATATAATAAATGAAAGTAGAGCTGCCCTAGGTTTTTTTATCCTGGCACGGCAAAGTGACCACACTGCACCTGATGGTAAGCGCAATGCCGTTCAATTAGAGTATCGAGTAGCGAGAGATAGTTTATCCCTCGCTACTCAACAGAATCATGCCAGCCTGCTCACACTACGCCATGGGCAAGAAGATGAAGAAGCGGTTGAAGGTCTAATGTCAGAGTACTAAGAAGGCCGCAAAACGGCCAATCATCGTACCCAAACTCTAAACCCCCGACAAAAACTGAATATACACTGGTTGATCCTGGAACACGACACACTCGCCTGTGCCACTACGGCGGGTTTTACACCCTGTGTATGGTGGTCGCTATCCGGGGAAATATGAATATCCGACCAAAACAAAAAAAAAACCAACGTTATTACGCGTAGGCTGGTTCAATCAAGGTGTCGGAACCACGATCATCAAAGAATTTCTGATCAGTAAAACTTAAGCTGTGTGTAATTATTATATTAGGGGTGCCAAATCACCATCCATGTTTTTTAATGCTACTGTGATATAAATGTAATTATGATAGGCACTGATTTATTTATCATCAGGTAACCGATCTGCTGATTGAAATACCTTCTGAAAATCGTATGCAAACACAATTGATCTTTCTTACCCAGGTCCAATCCTTAGGAAAGCCTGAGGCTGGATTTCAGCCACATCATCTCCAACTGTGCAAAGCAATCCAGCCAATGTTGCTTGTCTAATATTTTTTAATTGTTCTGTAATTATAAAAACAAAACATGATTAAGGTCAGACAATTAAATAAAAAAGTGTCTACACACGTTTAGTTTATGTTATTCGGAATAACATAAGCAAACATAACAACAAACAACACACAATAACACACATATCTGAACCGTTCAAAATTACCGATTATAAAAGTCAAAGATATACATGAATACTAAAAGTTAAAACTACTATGTTTAAAATAAAATAGTATAATATGTTTTTTTTAATGCCTGAATAGGCAGACGAGCACACGGACCACCTGATGGTAGGTAGTCACCGCCGCCCATAGACTTCTGCAATGCCCTGGCATTGCAGAGCCGCTGCCTACCGTTTAAGGACTACTCTTCTTAAGCCTCGTTTAAAGAAGGACAGGTTTTATGTCCGGTTGCCATATATTCTTCGCCTATTAACATCTTAGTATGTAAATACACATATATAGGACAGTGTAAAATAAATTAGTTTTATTGATATCGTAATTTAATCAAACATTCTCTAAATATCAGACAAAAAAGGAACGAGCGTCGAAATCCCTTCATGCCAAGTGACGAGGAAATTGCCTCGTCTCGCCTTTAATCATTTAAATGACTAAAGACTATCCCACCCACACACATGCTAATTTAACTTTTGTAAAACGGGATCATCAGTGGCACAAATGTTGGACATCCGAAATTGTCTTTATCGTACACCTAAAAAATATAAAAAAAGCTGGAAATATGATATTTCCAGTTCTCGGCTCAGTCAGTTCACAAAACAACGTCATATATCAATAAATATCACTTACTTTCACTAAAAGCATGTGGTCTGTTAGGTCTCTCGTACCAATAGCGGTCACTGGCCACTATTCTAAGCAACTGTCTTATAACGATGCAGTAGAAGGTCGGTGGTACCCAGGTCCCTTCCATCAGGCGTTCAGACCACATACCCGCCATCAGTTCAATATCTTCGGCATGCTCATATATGCTTTCGAGCACCTCAATTTTCTGTAGAAAAAATAATACATCAATATTGGTGTTTTTAATAGTATGTACACATAAAAACAGAAAGACCGTTATTAATATGTAGTGCAATTTATTTTTTACTTCAGCTTTCCGCGATGCCATCCTTCATAAGGCAGCAATGGACATGCATTTTTTTGTAGCTTAGCATAGTGAGTAACGGCGGGGTTCTTTTGATGGATACTTAGAGTAACTCTAAGGATGGATATGATATATTCGTCTTGAGTAAAATTAGCAACATCTGGAATACCACGTCTAAAATAAATCTAATGATCTAAGCAAGTGTTATGAGTTATGACTAAAATACATCTAGATTTTACTTCAGCATCCATGATGTATTCTACATCTTCAAATGTCTCATGTTTGATTGTGTAGTTTGTACACATATCCCTGTACTGCATATAAGGCGCGAATCCATAATATCTTCCTCTGGCTAGGTCAGCTACTAGAATGTCAAACGCTTGTGCATAGCGTCCGAGCCCATAATCAGCTATCTATAAAATGAAGTGCAACATTACACATTAACTTATTTTTTGTTTTATATCTAGGCACGCACAAACCCTTGGAATTAATTAATAATAATCAATTACCTAACCTAACGATATTTTTCTTTATTGTTTAAACGATTAATAGTTACAAATTCATACACACATAGTTTCAACAAGTGTGTACCCTACTGATTAGAATGGTACTCACTTTTCTGATTTCTGTCTTCTGGTTTGATATAAATGTTTCTGTTTTTTTTTCAAGTCTATTTTTGTGAAAGATACCATATAAAATAAGTTTAAGTGTAGTGAATATCTCAATAGAATATCCATAAACAAGCTGGTAATATTAAAAAGTAAAAATCTTACATCAGGGTGCGCTGTATTATCAAAACCTCCAGCAGGTTGTATATAGATGCCATGCGTCAGTCCCACCATTGTGTCGTTGAATGCTAAGTCTTCAACTTTAAAATTGAAATCGACAATGGAGCGCGTGGTAATGTAACTACCATTCTTGTCGTACATTCTAAAATTATTTTACTCATAAGCATTGTATTATTAGAGCCATCCGCAATGTTAACAGTTTTGTCTACAGCATGAATAGATTTACTCGGCCAGACAGAAAGGTCGGCCAGAAAGTGATTCAAAGGGACCTAAATACACCCATTCGGGAATCTGTTCAAGTTTGTCTTCAGGTTGGGCTATGCAAGCAACGCAAGATTGCTCAAGTATATATTAAGAGTCGTTTACGCTACACAATTGTACACACATAAGATGATGCACTACCCAATTTACATTTGTCTCTTTACATACCGTTGTCTGGCATCCTGCGAGTTATGTAACCAGCGCCAAGCATAAGGGTATTCGATAAACAGCTGAGGAAGGACGTTTTTATCATACGGGTCTCTATGCCCGTCATGACTGTTGAGAACGCCAGCATTTATCAAGTTTTGTTTACCTTGAAAATAAAGAATAGTATCATTTGAGGTTCAACATTCTACGAATTCCAATACTTTACATACGGAAGGCCCCACATTAGAGCAGCATCATAAGATTACGATCAAAATTCCAATTTGAACAGTGGCGGCCTTTACTTGTCACTAAGAGGTAGAGGTTTATTTTTATAATCTTACATCTGTTAAAATAAGTGCATTTCAGGAATTCTGGCGCACTTTAAATGTCATCAATTGAATGTTTTTTCTTTTGCTTTATGCTAGCTATGAAATGACCAGCAACACGGAATGTACGCAAGTATATTCCCAAACATCTGAGTGAATTACTTACCAAACATAACAGGGAAAAATTCGTAGAATAGAATTTGGGAATAAAGAGCAACGTTAATATCTCTAGCGGCCTGGATCAATGTGTCGTCATCCCAATGAGGGTTTACCTCAGACAACCCATCCGCGATATGATTGTGGAGTCTCCAAAACCATGTCGTAAAGAGATTTGACCCAAGCACACCTTTTGGTACTGAAAAATATATGTATGTATTGTTTATTCAACATTTACGTCAGTGACAAAACTTATCGTCAAATATCTAGTGATAATTCCAGCACAGTTTAAATAATAGTAAATTATTATTATCAACCAAAGTACCGTTTCTGGAGCAACCAGTTTCTTTGGCTTCTTTTATATAACAAGTCGTATTAGCATTGGCGTCACTTGGAAAGATTTTTCCATCAACAACTTCAACTTTAAGTCGACCACCTTCGTAAGCTCTATGTTGTTTGATAGACCCTGCCTTGTATAAATATATATTGGATAAGTCAATAAATGTTGTTACCGCGTTGATCTGAAATAAATACCAACAATAAAGATATACCTCGGGTCTATGCAAAGGTGCTGTCGAAAAGAGTGAATTGTCATCAACTCTCATTCTTTTATAGATTAAATTCATTTACACAGTGAGTGGGTTAATTGGTTAGGTTAAAGTTCCTTTTACGTTATAATATAAATAATAATAATAATACAAGCCCTGTATTAAACATTGTCCCACTGCTGGGCACGGGCCTCCTCTACTAATGAGAGGGGTTAGGCCTTAGTCCACCACGCTGGCCTAATGCGGGTTGGCAGACTTCTCATACCTTTGAAAAAATCTCAGATATGCAGGTTTCCTCACGATGTTTTCCTTCACCGTTAAAGCAAGCGATAATTAACATTTTAATACACACATAACTTTAGAAAAGTCAGAGGTGTATGCCACTTGGGTTTCGAACCTACGACTTTCGTCTTGACAGTCCGTACCGCAACCAACTAGGCTATCGCTGCTATTGCTATTTCACGTTATATTTAATGTATTTTATATCTACACGTATTAGACGTAAAACTGTGACATAATAATATGGCCAATTAGATATGAGAGTGATTTTGTAAAAGCATTTAATAATGAATCTAATCGATTAATTTCTATATTAAAAGAAAATGAATTTACGATAAAATTAAATCACCGACTGGTGATCAGCCGTTTTCTACTAAAAGTATACTTACTCTTTCAGGAACTGAATCAGCTGATACACAACCTTTATTTTGGAAAGATAATGGTCTAGTCATGTTAAAGCATCTGATACCAGAAAACCTGTGGACGTTGTCATTCTCGGGTATAAAGTTAGGCGCGCACATCTGGTCATTCAAGCCTTCTTCTTTGCAGCAATGTGTATTCTCAAACAACGAGTAAACTGGCACATAAAAAGAATTATTGACACGCCTTTGTGTTAGAAAGCTGATTTTTTGTACGATTTAAAGAGTATGGTAACGTTTGCTCATATAAGGTAGTTACACCATTTGAACTTTGAATTAAGTATTGCGTGGCATTGCACTATGCTCATGGCAAGACATAAACACTATTTTCAGTGCCCTCAATGTCCACAACATTACTTTCACGTAGCTGCTGGACGGCAGAAATAAGCCATAATGGTGCATAAATAAACAGGTTCCAGACTTTGCCAAATATTTACAGTAACACTATTACTAATGTTGCATCATACCAATTGTGAGATCATATTATATAGAAATTGATATAACGTAGCAAAAGTACTAAAGGAGTGTTAAAGATCAAATAGTACTGCCAGAGTTTCTCGACTTGTAATAGACATATAAGGTGATTGCACTTACCTAAATCATGACCAGATATGATATCGGCAGATGAAAATTCCGCAAAATATGAAGCAGATGTCGCAATTTCTTGGCTTATTGTTTCACCGACTTTAACAAGGAACAACCGTAGATACCTTGCCAGAGGAAAATCCTTGCCTGACTTTGTTTTTCGTGGTTCATAACCTGAAAAGCAAATTCTTATTTCATTCATATATTTAGGCCTCCGGAAATTTTACTCACCATCTAAAATTCTACTAGAAATATGTCTTTTATAAAATACTAGTATCTTGATGAGTTTCTAATTGAGTCGATGCATTCCTACAGGAATTTGTCCTGACTATACATACGAGAACTAAAATTTACCAAGTCTTCTGAGATAAGGAAATATCTAGTCTGTACCTTCGCTATAGTTAGCTTCCAACAGCCTCAACATAGGAGTGTGGTATGTTCCAACACTAGGGTGCTCGAGGTTGTTACAGGAACCATCAATTCGTCTCCATTCTGTCTCGTTGCAGGTTTCGAAGGTGACTGTGCATATACTGAAAATAGACGCGACTGATAGAAATTCTTCTATTTATTTCGCTGGCCCAGGAAACAGTGCCAAGCGAAGTCTAAACGAAAGCGGTCTTGGATCAGGTAACAATTGTATTTGATATTAAGTATATTGCAGTCCGAAGTATAAATTAGGTCTTATGTCAAATTTATCGCCTAGGTCGCTTTTTATTTTATTGAGTTAAAAATTATGATACACATCTTTACAGTAAAGTCAATATGTCATAAAGGCTAATAACTTGAAAATTATAAAATATTGTAGAACATAATATATGAGGTGATTCGGATGGGCTAACATGTGGTTTATCTCTGGAATTCCAAAGCTATAAGGTGCAATATATTTAGATGCGTTGCGTTATAAATTTTATTCTTGGCTATTTTATTATTGTATTTAAAAATTATTTCCTAAAATATTTAAATTTAGTCTTATTATCACCTTAGCAGGATAAACAATATGCAAATTTGTTTTATTTCAATGTTGTCATATTCGTGTAAACATAAAAACCAAAATGTATTTAACTTACTCTGCAATATTTTTTTCTGTAAATTCAGCTATTTCGGTACTATTTGCTGGAACTCCAGTATAAGTATTATATGTAACTGCAGTGGCAATGCAATAAAGCGAATTAAAAATATATAAATAATTCCACATTTTAAAAGTCTTCCTTCATCGACTTTAAAATAAGTAGTGTAGGTACCTATTTATAGCGTCCATGTATAAAATATCATATTTACTTTCGTTTAATCAACCATTCCGTGTATTCAAGTGCCAGTTCGTCAATATTAAGATATTGACAAAATGGAATTCTTGAAACATTAAATTGGATTTATGTTTGTAATTAATACATGTTATCGGTGTATTTTAAGAAGATATTAGGAATTTGGTGTGTGATATAGATGTTATTTCACAGATCTTCAACCAAGATTTCTGAGATTTATTAAGGACTAACTGCTTTAAGAAATCGTAATTTTCATGACTCTCGTGAGCGTCATATACGGCAAAAGGTTTCCTTTCACAATATTACAATAAGGCAACTTCATTAATAATACTGTTCTAATTTATAATAAAATAATAATAATAATACTAGCCTTGTATTAAATATTGTCCCACTGCTGGGCACGGGCCTCCCTCTACTAATGAGAGGGGTTAGGCCTTAGTCTACCACGCTGGCCTAATGTGGGTTGATAGATTTCATATACCTTCGAAATTCGTATAAGAATTCTCAGGTATGCATATATTTCCTCACGATGTTTTCCTTGACCGTTAAAGCAAGCGATAATTAACATTTAATACACACATAAATTTTGAAAAGTCAGAGGTGTATGCCACTTGGGTTTCGAACATACGACTTTATTCTTAACAGTCCGTACGGCAACCAACTAGGCTATCGCGTCTCTAATCTAATGTAATTAAATTTACATTGTATTTTAATTGTTTGTCCAAATTGTTTACTGGTTTTCGAAAAGAGCAACGCTAGAATTTCGTGCTCGTTCTTCTCTAGGGAAATTGCATTCCGAACTGGCGGTAGAGTAAAAGAAGCTTGACTGTATATTTGACTTGATTTGTATCGTGAGTTTGAAATACCAAAAACAGCACTGTCAGTTTTTCTTGAATTTGTCCAATATATTTTTTTTATTTCACTGAATCCTTTATTAAAAATAGAGCCTAATCAGTTCAGCCTTCTCGAGTAATGTGCTTACCAAAGATTTGTGTTTAATTTTTATTCACAAAGATATTTCAAATACCAAATACTTAATAAATTCGGTCTACTTTATTGCAAATAAAAACAAAGAAACAACTTGCAAAATTCCTTTTAATGTTTCTATCAATATTTTATCTGCTCTGTCTACAACGACAAACAGTATGCATAAAACTATGTGAAAATGTAAGGCATTTCCCGTTAATATTCCATACATTTTAGATGCCTTTACATATAAATTAAAGGCCTCAGGGTTCCGTAGCTTAGCGGCGGCAATTGAGGACGGCTTTAACCTTTCGTTTACACTGCGGAACCCCTGAGAATGAACAGATGGCTTCTAGTGAGACGTGAATGTTCGAACGCAAGAGAATAATATGGAGAAGGTAGATGAATTTTTTAGCTAACTTTGGGAAGTAAAATTGTGCCAGTCTGTACTTAAGCTTGCCATAGCCTAAGATAAGGCTAGGACGCACGAAGCCATAAAACGGTTTGCTGCCTAAATGGTTACAATATATAGATAATATTAAGTACATTACATTTCAGGCCGGCATAGGGAGGATCATAGGAGGGGTATATTGTCTCTCGCTTCTCGATACTCTAACTGGACGGCATTGCGCTTACTCAGGTGCAGAGTGGTCACTTTTTTTCAGTGTGTAAAATCTACCGTACCGTATTAAGCCAGCGTGATGGAGTAAAGCCTATCCCTTCTCACAAATTGTTATTCATATTATTATGTAATAAAATTGTGAATGTTGTACACACCTTCAATAAGCAGGTGCATCAAAATTTGTATTTATTTATAACATATTTTTGTAACATTTTAATGCATGTGCTACTGGTGTGCTTTTCCTAAATAAAAAAAAAATAGTAGGAGGCTATTACCCAGTAGTGGAACAGTGTAAAATTTAGTGGTGGTATTAATATTACTAATTTCTCATTAAGCATAACATAAGCTCTCATTTAGCGAAGTGCATACAGTTTTATTACTCCACTAGATGTTGCCCGCGGCTCTGCCCGCATGGAGGTTAATTTGGAGGAAAATGTATACAATCCATGGAGGTATCTTAAGCTATTACATCTTGCTATATTTTGTTATCGCATAGGAAGCGTGCATTTTGCCGGGATAAAAGTGGTCTATGTCATTTTCTGATCCCTAAACTGCCACTAGCAAAAAACCATGTCGATCCTTTGCTCTGCGAAAAACTTAACTATCCCACGGGGACTGTACATTTTTTTCGGGATAAATAGTAGCCTAAGACACTATTCCAGACTATAATCTATCTCCGTGCTAAGTTTCAACCAAATCTGTCCAGCCGTTGTAGCGTGATTGAGTAACAAACATCCATCCATGTAGACATTCGCATTTATAATTTTTTTTTTATCCTAGCAAAGTGACCGCACTTCACCTGATGGTAAGCACAGTGCGGTCCACTTAGAGTATCGAGTAGCGAGAGACGATCTATCCCCCGCTACTCAACACAATCATGCCGGCCTGCTCCTTCACACTACGCCATGGGCAAGAAGGTGAAGAAGCGGTCGAGGGTCTATTGTCAGAGTACTTAGATGGCCGCAAAATGGCCAACATTGTACCCCAACTCTAGACCCCCAAAAAACCGGATGTACACTGGCTGATCCCGGAACGCGACACACTTGCGTGTGCCACTATGGTGGGTTTTTCACCCTGTGTACGGTGGTCGCTATCCGGGCGGATATGAATATCCTACCACCAGCTACATAATATTATTAGTAGGATTAATCCAACTGCTCCTCAATGTCGTATCCAAACTGGTATTTCGTACATCACAACTGCAATGGCAGTTTATTAGTCTTTCCTTGGCAAGGTGGTGTTTTTCTAAGGGAGCCTCAGCACCCTAAACTATAAAAAATTCACGCGCCCACCACCAGCCGTTGTTGGATTTTCTTTGCCAACCTATTGCTGGAGTTCCAATCAATTTGGAATTTTTAAGTCGATTTTATATTTCGCTTTCTCACTTTTTGGTAGGTAGATCGTTGTATTTTTCGTGAATTATTAGTTTTAGGACGTGGATTGGGGGATTTTATTTAATATTGTAAAGATATGAATAGACCGTGTTCAAAAAATTGTTGATAATGAAGTGTACATTACTCTAACTTTAATAATAATATTTTTTTACTGTGAAGAACATCATCTTCCGTTATTTAGTCCTCGATAATCGAGTTTACATCAACGGTTGGCGGGCTTTAGATTTTAGCTACATTTTTTGACAAGTTACAGGAGAGAGCTACAAAAAAAAAACACTATAAAAAACTATTGCATAGATTTTAGTAGAATTAATATATTACTTGTATGAACACATACTACATCTTTATGACTTATTTTCATGCATTATTTCTAAAATAAATGTGCCCTGAAAAAACTTAGCCCTATTTTAAGAGTTCCAAAATGCCACAAAAAAATTAAACTAGGCTCAAAACATACAGAAAAATATATAACTCAATACTTTTATTACTACTCTGTCAAGACAATGTGTATTATTATTTATATAATAAACAAAAAAATATAGAAAGCCTTTTCCCATATTCAGGCCAAAGATCAAAGGCATCGTTAGTTATTATTACGACATGGAATGGGCGACACCTAAGTTGCAGTATTGCTGTCTTACTTTATGTATGATGTACGGTACGACCAGCTGTTTCCACATAGCTCTTTGTGTTTTGTTCCCATACTATACACATATATTTTTATAATTACTCGTGTATATAAAAATCATGGTGGACTCCAAAACGTCTTTAGCGATTTTATGACATTTCCAGGCGTTCTTCAGATTAGATTAGATGTTTGAACATCTGTATATATAAAAGAAGAAACTGACTGACTGACTGACTGACTGATCGATCAACGCACAGCCTAAACGGCTGGGGTTAGAGACTTGAAATTTTGACAGTAGGTACCTTTTATCACGTAGGCATCCACTAAGGAAGGGTTTTTGGAAATACCACCCCTAAAGGGGTAAAATAGGGGATGAAAGTTTGTATGAAAATCCGTCATTTTTTAAGTTAAATTCATGAAAATTAGTATTTAGCATTTTAGTTAAAATTAAAAAATATATGTTTCAGGATTTTTGGAAATTCCGTCCCTAAGGGGGTAAAATAGGGAATGAAAGTTTATATGAAAATCCGTCATTTTTAAGTTAAACGCATGAATATTGGTATTTTGTATTGTATACTTTTTCTCCCAAACATCCACGCGGGCGGAGCCGCGAGCAACAGCTAGTTCATAATAAAAGCGGTATTAGGCCGCTAGTTATATATAAAAATCTTTTAGTGAATACTTAGTAATCGTGTAACTTTTCATTTCAATAATAACACATAGTAGGACTATGTCCCCACAACACACAGACCCGACAAAATGACCTGTCACACAAATACTCGGTGCGGGAATCAAACCAACGGCCTCTCGTATCAGAGCCGGCTGTTCACCCGCTGCACCACGGAGTTTGTCAAAAACTGATATATCATAGGCTCATGTCATTTTAGATTACAATATAAGTTGCCATCAAATACTAATTAGATCATTTTGTGGCCTCACAGAATTATTTTAAGATATTTTATTGACAACCTCCGTGGCGCAGTTGGCGAATAGCCGGCTCTGAAACGAGAGGCCGTGGGTTCGATTCCAAAATGAACAAAATGACAAATGTTTGTGTGACAGACTGATAATTCTGTCCGGGGTCTGGGTGTTGTGAGACCGAATGTCTCTCGTAGTCCCTGATACCCACAACTCAAGACTCGTATCTTAGTGTGGGGACGGGGCTTAGTATGTGACTGTTGGGTGTTATTTATTTATTTCACCTTTGTCTTTACTGCTTGTGTTGAAATAATCCAAATTTTACCATTTGTTTATTTCAAATACCCTGCCGATTTAGCAGAATGTATCGCGTGGCCTACGGAAAATATGGAAATTGCATTTGAAACACAAATGGAACACGCAGCCGAAAATAAAACAGAAAAACATTTTACACCTTTCAGTTGCAAAAATGTGACGTAATATCTTTATGTCCTCGTTTGTTAGGGTGGAGAATAAACCCAACCATAAATTGGTCTTTTAATTCTTTTTTTTTTTTTTTTTATCCTAGCACGGTAGCACGGCAAAGTGACCGCACTTCACCCGATGGTAAGCGCAGTACGGTCCAATTAGAGTATCGAGTAGCGAGAGACGATCCATCCCCCGCTACTCAACACAATCATGCCGGCCTGCTCCTTCACACTACGCCATGGGCAAGAAGGTGAAGAAGCGGTCGAGGGTCTATTGTCAGGGTACTCAGAAGGCCGCAAAATGGCCAAACGTTGTACCCCAACTCTAGACCCCCAAAAAACCGGATGTACACTGGCTGATCCCGGAACGCGACACACTTGCGTGTGCCACTATGGCGGGTTTTTCACCCTGTGTACGGTGGTTGCTATCCGGGCGGATATGAATATCCTACCACCAGCATTCAATTCGTTTTGGTTCGTGCTAATTTGGTTCTAACTTTGCTTTACGATTAACGACTACCGAATAGAATTTATTGGGACCAATAATTCTTACATATAAAATACAAGTTTTACACTGTTAACCAAGTTTGAGACTCCACTGCCTGTTAACGTTGACAAACTGCTACACTGTCTCTTCCTTAAGCTTCCTTTTTTTCGTAATGGATCTTCAACTGAGAATTGTATTATTTATTTTATTAATTGTGGCTTGTCAAAATTAATCAATTACCCCTTATGGTAATCTAATGTCAACTAATAAGATAAAATGCATTGTCTTGACGGGCATCAGTATTGTACTAGCTAGTTTTTTTTTATAGCATAGTCCGACAAACAAGCCAGTGTGTCACCTGATGTTAAGTGATCTCCACCGCCCATGAACATCCACAATACCGAAAGTATCATGTATGCGCTGTCGGCCTTGAAGGACAGGAATAGGGATTAGGGAAGGGAAGGGGAAATTTGGGCCTCCGGATATCTCACTTACCATACGAAACGCGACAGTAAACTGTCACTTTACGTTGGTTTTCTGTGAGACAGTGGTACTACCCCGGTCGAGCCGGCCCATTCATGCTGTAGACAAATATGTCTACAGCGTGGCTCTACCGCTATCAAATTTTCTTAATGTACAATCTGCGGATTCTATAACATTATTGACCAGAAGGATATCGTGACATATTTTTCAATACTTACCATAAATGTCTCATAAAAACAAGGTACTACTCGTCAAGATACAAGTGTAACGACCCATAAGATGAGGCATATTGAATAAGGCAATGCCCGCATTTTGTCTGTACCTCGTTACACCTAACCGAATATTCAAAAGCTTGTAACATCGGCTGAACTCAGAATTGAGTTTGTAGGTCCACACATATAGTCCATTGATGTACTTGAATAGAACACTCGGTGTAAGTTTTTCTGGCTGACGTAATGGAATTTTTGTAGTACCCAGATCTGTCGTTAGTTTATGATTACAAGGTCCTTAGAGTGACAAAGTTCTAAGCTGTACAATGTGATGTAATACGTTACTGGCTTTTAGTATATATAACACAGAACCTTGTCCTATTAAGCACATTATACATAATAATAGGTGACACAACAAATTACTTTGTCACATAAACTGGATATGGTTGAACTCGCAGACATAGATCTAAATTTTAATTTAATTTAAATTTTCATTTACATATAGACGACTTTAGTCTATGCCGATACGTAAAAAATAAAATAGAAGTCGAAGCATAATCATGAGCAAACTCACGAGCAAGCGTATTCTGATTTAATTTGACCTCAAGGTCAATATTGTAAAAACTATTCATAAATAGCTCAAATTACTTTGTGATGTCATAGCTTAATGGTTTCTTATATTTACGCGAATATTACACAATTACATACATACATATACACTCACGCCTGTAATCCCCGAAGGGGTAGGCAGAGGTGTAACCAGTACACCCACTTTTCGCCGAATTTCGGTCCCATAATGTCATAGGGGGCGAGCCTATCGCCATACCGGGCACAGATTCCAGACTCCGGGCTAATACTGAGAATTTCTAGATAGAAAAACCCAATATCATTTTACCCGACCCGGGGATCGAACCCGAGACCTCAGCACAGCAGCAGTCGTAACGCATGCGCAATTACAACTGCGCCACCGAGGCAGTTACACAATTAATGAAACATTAATTCATTCATTCTTCACTAGTCACCTTTTGAATGATTTTCTTATTCATACACAACTATTACGTTGTCTATTATTAGACCGGTTATAGTCTATGCCTATATCTGTAGGCCTACTATTGAAATCAATTCCAATCTCGAACTCGATACAGTTTCAATTTCAATTGAAAATTGAAATTTTTGAAGATATTGGAATTCGTAACTCACTCAAATAAATGAAATAGAATATTTAAGAACTAGCGATCGTAAATACTCTATCATTTAGTTACTATAAATTCCGCCATATTCAGTAGAATCGTGCGCTGGTATTGCGTTCAAGAGTGCCAATTGTACCGTTTTCGAACACAATCCCAGTTTTAAATTGGAATCGAGTGTCAAGAGTAACCTCTCATAACTGGTTAATGACAATTTCTTCATTACGCTACAAGCGTATTCAGCCTATCGTGATTAAAACGATAACGTTAATTGGTGTCGTGTACAACGATGATTAACTTACAAAACTGTTTCATGGTATAATTGACATTTGTGTATGTGATTAAATAGGGTGAGAATTTTTAGTGAGACGTAATGCCACTTGCAATGGTTTGATATGATGTTAGAAATATCAGAAGTCATTTGTAACGGTAGACAACATTTTGAGATGATAATGATAATAGCCGTTATATATTTTATTAGAACAATAAATTTACAATAATACCACAATTAGTATGGAATGTTAGATAATTATAAAAAGATGAAAGTACAATTAAAAACTCCAACACCACAAATTAACAATGAAGTAATAAATATTGCATGTCTAAATATGACAAAATAAAACAAAAGATAATATACATAACAGACAAATATATTTTGGTTCATATACGTCGAGGGATTTGTTTGATTAACTTCTAAATGTTAACTTTTTGCGAAGATCCCTGACTCAGATCGGTAGGTGTGCAATCTTTTAGTCGGTCTTTTACCTGACACCTTCTAAACCCATCAGAGGCTTATCAAAAAGTTCTCAAAACATCAGAAATTGAGTCCGAAGATAAAATATCTGTTAATAAACATCGAGGAGTTGAAAGCTACAGAGAGCTTAGTTACAGAATTAGATCAAGGTTACCTAGCTAAGTACACTAAATCGGATTATTAATAAAAAAATCATTTCAAAAACGTTAGGACGTAAACAAAAAATCCATAATTAAAAAGAAAATTAATCAGACAAAAGGTCCAAATTTTGATCATCTTGATCTAGAGTTTTAATGTTAACACTGAATCGTCAAAACAATGTTCCTCATAATACCTTACATCACAGTCGATAATCTAGCATAAGTCCTGTTTTGTCACATAACATATTTATCTTGTTCAATGTAATCCGACCGTTAAACCCTGAGCCCTCTATCTGATTCTACGTGGTTAGGTCTTAATTATATAAACAAGTGACGGCTCGGTCAGTATCTAGATGATAAATTGGTTGGCTGGGAGGGAGAAATTGTAGCATCTTATAGCAAAACAGAAGTTTGTTGATTAAATAAAAAATGTATACAGTCTACATACATACATACATATACACTCACGCCTGTAATCCCTGAAGGGGTAGGCAGAGGTATAACCAGTACACCCACTTTTTGCCGAATTTCGGTCCCATAATATGATAGGAGCGAGCCTATTGCCATACCGGTCACAGATTCCAGACTACGGGCTAATACTGAGAGTTTCTAGATAGAAAAACCCAATATCACTTCACCCGACCCGGGGATCGAACCCGAGACCTCAGCACAGCAGTCGTAACGCATGCGCAATTACAACTGCGCCACCAAGGCAGTCTTCTTACTAATAAGTAACTAGACTGTGTTAAAATGATATAGTTTTACAAAGGGACAGATTCGTGTTAAACCAAGTTGTGTTTGAGAAGCACGAGATGGCGGAAGATGCCAAAACGACATAGAGCTGACATACCTGGCAGTCGTCGTCTATAAACAAATGAGTTTATGTTGGAAGTAGTAAAACTGCTGGATGTAGGATATTCTTATCCGCCCAAATAGCGTACCGTATCCAGGGTGTAAATCCCGCCATAGCGGCACACGCAAGTGTGTCACGTCCCGAGGTCAGCCAGTCTACATTCGGTTTTTGTGGGGAGTCTAGTGTTGTTTGGCCGTGTTGCGGCCTTCTGAGTATTCTGACACTAGATCTTCAACCGCTTCTTCATCTCCTTGCCCAATGGCGTAGTGTAGAAGAAGTAGTAGAAGCTATACAGCAGGCCGGCACCATTGTGTTGAGTAGCGAGGGATAGATTGTTCCTCGCTACTTGGTACACTAGCTAGACGGCACTACGCTTACCATCAGGTGCAGTGTGGTCGCTTTGCCGTGCCAGTAAAATAATTAATTCAAACATTCAGGATCATTAGTGTGATTCTAGTTAATTCCTAGACAATGTTTTCTTACCCGCTCTCCGCTTAGAAATTATAGGGACTAACAAGCGGACAAATATACTACACCGATACAAAGTGCAGTACGCAACCGGTGTTATTTGCAAATTGATTAAAAGTTTATCGAATTTATTACAATCGGTAGCGGGAATGCGGTCAACGTGAATGCTTTATTTATGTCGTAGTTGATCATTGTAACCGAGTAATTTGCATATATCCTGTATGCTTAATCAAATTTAGGAAAAATTATAACGGGGTTATTTTTAAATGTCCATATAAAATTATAACTGTTGCCTTACCTGTATTTAAGTTCAGTTTTGAATATTAAGCTTATGCAATATTTATATAATAATAAAAACCAGTTCAAAATTTGAATCGTGTTATGTTTTTACTGTATTATCCAATGCGGGGGTTCGCAATTTAATTTCAAACTTTTTAAACAAATTTACATGGGATTGTAAATGAAATCATAGCCTAGTTGAGAGCGGACACGAAAATCGTGAATTCGAAATCAGTCTAAGGCATTTATCTCAGACTTTCGAAATTACTTGTGTACCGTAATAAGCAACTACTATGAAAGTAGTTGCTTACTGCGGTGTCGGAAAATAACGTGAGGAAACCTGCATACCTTAGAATTAACAACAAGAATATCAAATGTATCAGTCTACTTGCCCGACTAGGTCAGAATGGTGGCCTAAAGCCTTACCCCTCTCATAAGTAGGGAAGTTAAGTATTGTAAATCACTGGGCTGATACTATATGGAATTACCCTCGACGTTGATCAACCCTATCCAATACAATAAGTATTATTAAAACAGATCCAAATTTGGCGGAAATATTACCTAACTAACTTTGGATAAAAACCAAGATTAGAGATTTTTCTTTCTTTTTTAAAATATTGTATACCGATCTTAAAAATAGTTTGTTATTAAAATTCCTTAAAATAAGAACTGACTGCAACATAAAAAACACGGCTTGATGTAATGTTACTTGTTAGGGTGTGGTTATGATCGAAGTGTATTTCTATAAAAAGTGCAATGAATATTTTACTTATCTGAAAAGCCTTATCCACTTTAAGGCTCGGCATAGTACAATTACCAACAGAAGTATTTAGGACATTATGTATAAAAACATTAAGCCTAGCGTTAACCTAGCTTGCTCTTTAGGAGATAGTCCGTAGACATAAAAGAGTATACCTCTTCTCGAATGCACGGTAGGCAGCGGTTCCTACGGTAGGCAGCGGTTTTGCTGTGCCCTGCATTGCAGAAGTCTATGGACGTCGGTGACTACTTACCATCAGGTGGCCCGTCTGTTCGTCTGCCTATCGAGGCACTAAAAAAAACATTAAATAATTCGTGTTTGGGTTGTAATATACCTACAACTCAAGTGTGAATTACAAAGCACACTTTCGACTGTCGCGTTAAGTGTCCATCGGACTACCTCAAAGTGTATGTAACATTGTGTAAGGTTGTATAAGTTTCGCGTGTTTATTTTACATTAAATCATTTAGTTATTATAAAACAGATAATTGTGGATTAGGGACAATAGATGGCGGAGCAATCGGCTGATAGAGCCTTCTTGATCCGAACGACTGGCCAGTTTTATTTTTTTTTAAAACGTACAGTGAGAATTTTTAAAAATTGACGGCTTTGAGACGTATAGAGTCCTGTGGCTTGACATGTTAAATGGAGGGAGATCGTAAAATGACGAAAATCGAAAACGAACCCGCTGCCTCTTGTTTCACAGCCGGCAACTACACGATTATGTTACGGAGGTTGTCGAAATTTGTTTTAAGAATGCACACAGCAGCCAGTTTAAGAGGTTTTCTGGAATACAGTGGCACTCCGGTCGAATTACTTCATTCCTGCTATGGACTAGACTGTGTACAACATGACTACAAATAATCCTATTTCCCATAACTGTTGCGTCAAATAAATATTAACTAAATACGGTTTGTATTGGAACCCACGGATTCTTCATGCGCAGTGACTTTATTAGCCACAGCACAACTTTTAGCTCATGGATCATGTGCTGAGATAGATGGTAGTAATAAAAGATCCACGTATACGAGTTAGTGATTAATAACTTAGTAGTAAAGTTAATAAAAATTAATAATTGTTTTTTTTTCAGGATATGTTTGTGCCGTTATCTTAAAAAAAAAAAAAAATGTGATACTTTTAACCCCCTGATAAAGTATCAAACCATAATTATATAATCATTTAATACACACATACAAAAATAGTTCGTTAGCATTTATCATTGGCTTCAGAAATCATAAACTAATAATACCATACGAATATTAAATACCAATAACTCACATAAGATAAGGTTTACCTGATTTTCAACTTTATCTTCAAGTTGCCAATCAGCCTTTATGCCGTATTTTTTATACCACCTTTTTCCAACATCCTGTAACAAATCGCTACAATATCTAAGCGTAACATTTAATTATACAAACATTAGTAATCAGAAAGCACGAAATAAAAATGTAATTGTTAGTGGCGCCGAGTCGCTTTTAGTTTTATCGAATCGAGTAATTACGGTAGAGTTACGATCTAGCCCTATAATACTTAAATATTGTGACGGTAGTAAAGATAAATACGCGTCGGTTATGAAATAATTAAGATAGTTTACTACTATTTCTGTATCTATAACCTAGGTTCTACGCCTGTTTGAGTAACATAAAGTATTAGGGTATTTCCCTTTATTAGAAATACCGAAGGTACATCGAAGGTGTTTTAGAAAGTAACTGCAGGTACATTCATAATTACAACCTAAGTAGGGAGTAGTAAATGTTTGGTATAAAGGCCGTGCTTCCACGCTCCAGGATCAGTGGTGTAGCAGACGGGTTGATAGTCAGTATATTCGTAGTTCGTTCCCAGTGCTGTAAGTGTAATCAGTTCAATGGTCGCATAGTTTAGCTTAGATGGTAAGGCTGGTCAAACGCTTATGTGATTAATTATTAAGAGAAGCCTTTAATAAATCCTGACATGCGGTTAAGTTAATATTGTACAGAGATGTGTAACAGTGATAATTAAATCAACCAAAAAAGTTGTAATAATTGTTGTGCCTTTTAAAATATCTATCTCGCATCGTTTTGTTCATGTTGCTAACAAAAGTAGGCTAGGATGATGAACGCTATCAATAATGCAGGTGTATAATATTATTGGTCTAAGGTGGAAATATCTTGTACGTTGTTTTTTGACCCCATTATAGTACTTACACTTAGTATATTTACACTAACATTGTAAAGCTGAAGAGATTGACCATATTTTGAAAGCACTGATCTCTGGAATTCTCAATACAATACAACAACTCTTTATTGTATAACCATAAAAGATAATAATATAGCTTACATTATAAAGACTTAATCACTAAATGGTCCTGCAATGGGCGGTCTTATCGCTAAAAGCGATCTCTACCAGACAACCTTTGGATGGACAGAAATTGAAGTAGATTCTCAGTCAGATTTAAAAATGCCTTTATAGCCTATTTATTGAGGAAGGTTTTAGGCTATCTGACATCACGTTACGAGCAACGGGAACCAAATGACTGTAACGCGGGTGGCACCAATAGCAATAGCTAGTAAAAATATATGTTAAATAGTTTCATAACGAAAATTTCTAAACGAATTTCAAATCAAAAAGTGTCCTACTGTGTTTGACTTTGTGTGTGGGTGTATATTTGACGTTCGACATAAAGGTGAAATGGTAAATAAATGATTTTATGGTTTCTTAAATTTGAAAATGAGTCTTTCTGCCTTTCTCTGCTTCAAAAAGGGCAACTTTCCCAATATGATCTGGCCTGGAATTTGACTATCGGTATTTTTTATACTAAGGCAAGCCATGAAAGAAGAGACTATTATATATTAAACAAGCGGGCCCGGCAGTGGTCGTCTTGCCCGTAAAAGCAGCCCCACACCTACTGCAGCGCCATCTGCCGGGCTGATTTGTGAATCTAAACCATCCAGGGCGCCACCTAAATGCATACAAAAAAAAACATTAAAATCGGTCCAGCCGTTTAGGAGGAGTTCAGTGACATACACACATACACTAGAATTATATATATAAAGATTAAATAGAATATTAATACAAAAGTGTTTGCCGCTTCTGAACTGTACCGTGTTTTCTGTCTGTCCGTAGAGTTAATCAGGCATTTGCATTATAAGTACAAACATTCTTTGTAAATGTATGCAGTTTCTCGGAGGGAGGTTGTTATTTTGATGCTATCGAGAAAATTGCATATCCATAGTTATGTTCAGCATAAACTTTGATTTTTATAAAGACCATGTGGGGCTTGATAAAATCTGAGTTTATGATAATATTGATTCTTAGTGAGGGACTTTAAATGTAATATTAAAATCCCCCACTAAAGATCTATGTTTAGCTAAACCATAATTTTAAACATTTTCCGATGCAACAAATTATAATCATTGATTTTCAACACATTAATTGAATCGAATTTTATTTAGTTTATTAGGTCTAGATTACCTAGACTGCCTCGGTGGCGCAGTTGTAATTGCGATGCTTTATGGCAGCTGTGCTGAGGTCTCGGGTTCGATCCCCGGGTCGGGTAAAGTGATATTGGTTTTTCTATTTAGATACTCAGTATCAGCCCGGAGTCTGGAATTATGCCCAATATAGCAATAAGCTCGTCCTCTTTCACATTATGGGACCGCAACGTCGGTGTACTGGTTATACTTCTGCCTACCCCTTCGGTGATTACAGGCGTGAGTGTATATGTATGTATTATGTCTAGAAATGATGATTTTTTACGGCGAAAAACAAGCTTACTCAAGACTTAAAGATCAAGGCTTTTAAACACTTCATTTCATATACTATCCCCAACAACCCAAATTGGGTTCTCATGTCCCAAATTATTTACTACACTACTTACACCTTAATCACGTCGCAAAGGCCAAGCCATCTGATAAGGAAACATCTTAATTTTGTACAGAACATCTCCATAAATAAGGGGTCGAAATCGAATTTACCCGCGAATGAAACAAAAACATAAAGGTAGCCAATAAAAGTACGTATCATGTTACGTTAAATAAGACATTTCGCTCGTAACCGCTTCGCAAGGAGGCTTGCCTGTGGGCGGCTGTAATGATCCTCGTGGCTTTGTGCAAGTGATAAGAAAGTACGGATAGTAAATTACATTTAATACTCTTGCGGAGGTAAGCTGCGGCTTTACTGTGCCCTGGCATGAAGAAGTATGATAAATGGCAGAAGTCTATGGACGACGGTGACTACTTACGTCTGCTCGTCTGCCTATCGAGGAACTTAAAAAAAAAACTTCCGTCAAACTTCTATAATGAAATAACAATAATATCAGCTCATTTTACCTGTCCCACTACTGGACACGGGCTTCCTTTATATTTTTTTCTTTCCTGGCACGGCAGTGACCACACTGCACTTGACGGTAAGCGCAGTGTTCTCCAGTCAGAATCATATAGACAACTATAACTCGCTACTTGGCACAATCATGCCGGCCTGCTTATAAGTTAGACCACGATAGCCTAATGTCGGTTGATAGACTGCACATACATTTGCAATTCTTACGAAAAATCGACGTAATTCAAAACTTCCTACAGCTGTGTACCATTAAATATAGCTGATACACTTACACCAGCAGAATGTAATTGCATACTCGTTAAAAATACACCCAACAGTCACACACACAGTCCTGACCCCACACTAGGTAAAAACTTAATTGTGGGTATCAAGAACTACGAGGAAATATGGTCCCACAACACCCAGACCGGAAACAAATATCTGTCTTTCATATAAATTTGTCTCGGTGCGGGGATCGAACCCACGGTCTCTCGTTTCATGGCCGGCTGCTCGCCCGTACTACCACAGCCGACTACTTGCAAGCTGCACCTGTTGCTGTGAACTTGTTTGTAAAATTAAACATGTGAAATATACTCTATTTAGCCATTGTGGTGGATGAAAAGCCTAACCACTTTAATTAGAAGATGAAGCCCAGCAGTTAGACAGCAGAAAATATTATGCCGGCCTGTTAATTTGCGAGGCATAGATGGTCTCTCGCTACTTGATACTCAGACTGCACGGCACTGCATTTACCATCAGGTGCAGTGGCGTCACTTTGGCGTGACAGTAAAAAAAATTATTAATATAAATTTTAACTATTGTGAATTTTAGTCAAGTTCCGCTGCAAGTTCCTAACTTGGCAGCCTGATTTCGTGTGTAGATTAAGTCGTTGTGATCTGTACGTTCGTTTGAGATAAGGTTTTTATGCTCATGCCGTCGAAGCGCATTAACACTCATAAATATATGATATATTGCCATTGAATCATACCATTGTGAGGAATGAGTGTTCGAAAACAACATTAAAATAGAACTCGTTAAAGACCATTATTTTATTTTATCCTGGCACGAAAAAGTGACATTGCACCTGACAGTAAGCGCAGTGCCGTCCATTAAGAGCATCAAGGAGCGAGAAAGGTCTATCCCTCGCTACTCAACACAATCATGCCGGCCTGCTGTGTAGATTCTTCACACTACGCCATGGGGTAAGGAGGTGAATAAGCAGTCGAGGGTCTAGTGTCAGGGTACTCAGAGGGCCGCATAACAAAATAGCATCGGATTCACAGGATATTAAGTGATCTCCACCACACCAGAATAAAGATTTGTGCACTGCCAGCATTAAAGGAAAGGAAGAAGGAAGACTTAAACAAACTGTTTTTCTGTAAGACAGTGGTGATCACCCGGTTGAACCAACCCACTATCAACTTAATATGTACTTCTGTTGTCGTGATGCAATTTTCAATTAAAGTGAAATGATATATTTTTACCTATCTCAGTAGTCAATTGGCATTATAGTCGCACAAACAATCTTAATATATTTTTGAATATAAAACAAATACAAAATACATAGATTTTTTGACAAAAAGCATGTAGACCTAAAGCAGATATTCAACTAGATCTCACAAATGCATTTAATAAGCCTACACTTGCTTTCTGTATTAATGGTTGTAAACACTTCTTATACTTTTAATTACATATTTTAACTTTTTATCTCCAAGAAAGGTCTAATTTGTATTTTAATAATAGATAACCTTATCACACTTGAGTCGCAGTCAAGGAATTATTGATTTTTTAAATGATTATATCAAAGGTTGGCGGGCTAATTGATATAAGCGTATTTTTTAGCCTAGTTTAAAAGTTTTTGTGCACTTTTTGGCGCATAAATGAACTGTTAAATCACGGGTAATTTTTCAGGTATAATTTATTTTAGATAAGAAACAATGATCGTAAATACATGAAAATAAGTTATAAATATGCAGTACGTGGTTACACAAGTAATATATTAATTCTACTAAAATCCACGCGATAGATTTTTTATAGTGTTTTTTTTCTGAAATCCAAAAAAAAAACAAAAACTTTCTCAAAAATTTCGCTTAAATTAAATACCCCGTCAACCTTCGATATGTAACCTCACACATAAATCCACGTCATTTGATGTGGTTTTTGTGAGTATGCATACGTCGAAAAGCTAATCCTAATATTGCTAATTGTAGTGCCTGCGCCGTTTTTCGGCATACAATCTTAATCAAGACCCTAAAAGGCAGTGTTCCAGTTAGTCGAGCCAATTTAAAGCACTGGTCGGCTTTGAGCGTTGATGCTAGATATCCAAGAAGCTTAATTAAGTAGTTACCACCTACTGGGTAGAGGTTGATTGGGGAGAAAAATAGTCCAAAGATAGTGGTTAACATCAATTATATCAAAGATTTTCTAAGTTCTTAATAAAATACGCCATGAAAGTGGTAGAGCCACGCTGTAGATATATTTGTTTACAGCATGAATGGGCTGGCTCGATCGGGGTAGTACCACTGTCTCACAGAAAACCAACGTAAAGTGACAGGTTACTGTCGCGTTTCGTATGGTGAGTGAGATATCCGTAGGCCCAGATTGCCCCTTCCATGACACTTTCGGTATTGTGTATGTTCATGGGCGGTGGAGATCTCTTATCAGGTGACCCACTGACTCGTTTGTCGGATTATACTATAAAAAAAATGAGATCTAAAAAAAAGTAAACTGTATTCAACATGATCATCAACATCATACGTTTGTAAAGACATCAAAAAACTTAAATTTACACAGCAATGATGGTCTTCATATTTTGTAGTCGGTTAAAAAAAAACGCTCTATTCAATGTGGATTTTATAGTTTCACCATCTAATAATCTTTGTGTATTAATTTTCATACAAATATGGTGAGGCGATAAAATCTGAAGTATTTACTGTTTTGTGAAATTTTATCAGCTACGGATCCTGTCTGGGATTGCATCTTAGAATAGCGTATTATGTTGGAACTTATATGACAAACATAGCGTAGGTTGCATTTGTAAGTATTCTATTTGGACCACCTTGATCAGCTTTTCCACAAAATTGTTACTGGGTAATTTTATTGAATAAGCAATAGTATTCGCCTATAATAATATTATTTCGTAATGATTGATGATAGGAAATCATGTATGAATATACTATATTTCTTATTGACAATAAATTATTATTGTTACCAGAAGAGTCATGGCACAGATGATAGACTGGACCGTTACAACTTATTAAAAAAATGTACTAACCATACTGAATCAGATATTTGATGACATATACTACGTCATAATAATATACAAGCTTCTGACCCCATAATAGATCAAACCTGCATTGTTGGTATCCAGCACTAGGTACGAGTGGCTAGAGTCCCCAACATCCCGATCCGAAATAAATATTAAAATTAAGATAAATTTGTAGATAATAAAAACATTGGCTGTAATGCAACGATAAGACCCGCGGCCACAACATGAAAACTTGCCTACTGCGCCAGTGTGACAAAATCAACTTGGTTAAAATAACTGTGCGGGGGTTAAGATATCCAAACAACATAAAGAGGAGTTGTAAGTAGCATAGGCTCTGGTTGTGGCCATGGTTTCAATGAGTCCATTAAATCAACAACTAGAATGCATAATTCGAAAAGACAATCTAATTCTAACATAACCAAACAGTACAGAAAATATATCACAAATATAACTTATTAACACCAATCAAACCGTTGCAGCATTCCAAAACCTATAACCTGCGGCAATTCAACAAGCAAATCCAAAACCATTTAAAGCGATAATAAGACAGGCGTTGGCGCCCGTCCCCAGTAAGCGTCGAATGGTGACAAACAAAAGGCCAGAATGGGAGCTAATGGCGTTAGCTGGGAGGACAGTAAATTTTATTAATAAGACACGTTCTAACTTTAGACATGGAGTAGGCGTTAAGTGATCGAGATATGGAATGGCATGGCCCGTTGGTTTGAACTTATTGCACATTTTACTTTCATGATTCATTATTTCAACTAAACAGTATTGCGTAACTAACCTTAGCGCTGAACCCAGATTACGGTAAAACACTTAACGGTAAGTGGTCTTGAAACTTACAAAATTTTACTAGAATAATCATTGGCATATTGTCGATCTTTAATTACATTAGATTAAAAAAGGAGAGAAATGGGTTTCTAGAATTTTTACTCAACTTACGAAATACATCAGCAAGTTGCCCTTTGCGCAAATTTCCTGAAAAATAGTGAAACATCAGTTAGTCGAACTAAGCCTCTCGTACTTTAGATAGGACTTTAAGAAGGCTTAAAAACGTTTCTACAAGTCTGCTAGAATAAAATATATTGACAATCCACGTCAATTGCCAAATTAGATTATGGATAAATCTCTAAGAGATAAATGCAATATTCAATCAGGCATGAACATGCATCGCTTTTGTCGCCATATAAGCTATCAATTGAGACATAGCGTAAGAAAATCTCACGAATAGATCTTATATCAATTTTGATCTTATAATCTATATCACCGACTCATTGCGATGTTTACAAAAAGGCCAGAATAGAACGACGCCAGGGTTAGAAGTCAATAAAAATTGGAAGCCAGTTCTGAATACCTACGATCGGCCTTCGCTGTATAATAAAAGGCAGTCGTAAAATATTTGCTAATTGTATTGACAAGACCCATTATATTTTTGGGATATTAATTTCAATATAGGAACAATAAAGATATCTATCGGAGAACAATATTCTATTTTAATTAAAAACTTCAACACCAATCCAATCATATTCCGTGATCATAAGAACAAATAGAGCGTTCATCGATATATCCTATATCAATATTATAAAGCTGAAGAGTTTGTTTATTTGAACGCGCTAAGCTCAAGAACTACTGGTACGATTTAAAAAAAATATTTTTGTGTTGGATAGCCTATTTATCGAGGAAGGCTAGACTAGGCTATATAACATTACGCTATGGCCAATAGGAGCGGAGCATCAACGAAAAATGTTGCCAAAAAGGGAAATTTGATTCCTTTTGAGAGCTTAAGTTGCGTGCGCTGCGTAAAGACGATTGGATACCTGTATATTGTCTACCCGGTCACCGGTTTAGAGGATCGGCTGCACGTTGGCCTCTCTCTATGATTCAGGCACAAGACCTGAGTTTTATAACGACCAGGAGACAACCCCTTGGATTTTATACTCTTTCTGCCAAAAATATATATAAGAAAATAATAATATAGAGGTTCTATATGGGCAACAGCTAGTGTTATATAAAATAGAAACTCTAAAAATTAAAAGTACTGAATAAAAAAAATACATTGCTCAGGGTATTGCTAGAAAGGAGATTTGCTGGTAATTTGAATTTAGAATGCTGGTAGGAGAGTATTTTATACAATATATTTGAATCCAACTGGTTAAGGATCAAAACTTGCAATAGAGGATTGTTTCAGTAAGTTACGGCCTGGACTCTCGGTTATTATTCAGTTACTTAAGGACGGCATAATTCTAGTACATATACACTGTATTTGAATTGTCCTCGATTATCAAGGACGATGTAGTCACATTTCGGTATCAATAAGAGTTTTATAAATTGTTTAAAAAAATTGGCTCCTTTATTGAAATATTTAACATAGAATGTGCCTGAATCGTGGAGGGAGGCCAATGTGCAGCCGATCCCCAAAAAGGGTGATCGGTCAGACCCTAACAATTACCGCCCAATCGCCATCACCTCAGTGATCTGTAAAGTCATGGAGCGACTAATTAACAGCCAATTAATTCGTTACCTGGAGGATCACTCGTTGATCAGTGACAGACAGACGCGCCAAGAGGCTTATAGGCAACGAATCCATAGTCGAGGCAAGGCTGCAAAGCCTTGATCATCGACGTAAAGTTGCCAGTTTATCGGTTTTTTACCGGATACATTTCGGCGAGTGTGCCTTGGAATTACACACCACCAGTGCGCACGAAGCGTTCGATGCTAGTACATTTATCATGCGCACCGCTAGAGAGTGGAACTCTTTGCCGGAGTCTATATTTCCCGAAAGTTATAATCTGGGTATCTTTAAGTCAAGAGTGAATAGGTATCTTCTAGGCAAGCGTGCTCCACCGTAGACCACATCATCACTTACCATCAGGCGAGATAGTGGTCAAACGCAAGCCTATTTATAGTAAAAAAAAAAAAAAGACAATATGGTTTCCGCCATAACCGATCAACGGGTGATCTTCTAGCGTTTGTATTGCATCACTGGGGCGAGGCGATTGACAGGCATGGCGAGGCTCTGGCTGTGAGTCTCGACATAGCCAAGGCGTTTGATAGGGTCTGGCACCGTGGCCTTCTCTCCAAGCTCCCGACATACGGTCTGCCCGACAACCTGTGCAAGTGGATTTCCGGCTTTCTGCATGAGCGTAGAATGCGTGTCCTCGTTGATGGACACGCTTCGCAGCTCATGTCAGTAAATGCCGGAGTACCACAAGGTTCTGTGATTTCGCCCACCTTGTTTCTTCTGCATATTAATGTTATGTTGTCGCTTGGCAACATTCATTGCTATGCAGACGACAGCACGGTTCATGGGCGTTATTGCAGCAAGCCTCCTGGTTGCCGGGCGGATACTGAGAGGAGTCGCGAGGATCTTGTCATGGAGCTCAACCAGGCCTTGGATCTCATATCATCATGGGGTACCAGGAATCGGGTTAAGTTTAATGCCAAGAAAACCCAGGTGTGCGCGTTCTCGTGCAAGTCTCCGTTTTCTCCAATCCCCGTTCTTCAGGGTGTTCCACTCGCAATGCGGAATGACCTTAGTGTCCTAGGTATGGATATTCGCTGCGATCTTAATCCAAGGAGTCACATCGAGGGCGTAATATCCGCCACTTCCCGCAGGGTCGGAATCCTGAACAGGGTGCGGCGGTTTTTCACGCCCGGTCAGCTCTACCGCTTATATAAAGCACAGGTGCGACCCGGAATGGAATACTGCTCGCACCATTGGGACGGTTCCGCAAAATACCTCCTCGATGCCGTGGATGGGTTGCAGCGGCGGGCCATCCGCATTGTGAATGATACAGACGTGAGTAACAGCCTGAAGCCGCTACAGCTGCGTAGGGATATTTCCACGCTTAGCGTGTTCTACCGTCTGTATCATGGCGAATGCTCTGAAGAATTGTTTGATCTTATCCCATCCTCTCCCTTTCATACCAGAACCATGCGTACTGGATTGCGGAGCCACAGCTTTGTGGTGTCTACTACCCCGGCCCGAACTAAGAGGTTCGCAAACTCGTACTTTTGCCGCACCATCAAGCTGTGGAACAGTTTGCCAGCTACCGTGTTCCCTCCTTCCTATGATCCTGGGTCCTTTAGGCGTAGTGTGAAGAAGCTACACAGCAGGCCGGCATGATTGTATTGAGTAGCGAGGGATAGATTATCACTCGATTCTGGGTCGGATGATACTGTTTATTTCACCTGAACTGAACAAGATAAATGAGGTTAAGTCGTCATCATCGATTGTCTTTGTGTCAGCTAATAGATGTCTCGGCAGGTGTTTTTTTCCGATTATATAAGCTATAGTAATTTTAAATAATGTAGATTCGTCAGGTCGGTCAGAATCACGCTACTCAATTTTGTATAAAGTATAATTCAAAAGCAATTAACACTGTATATCATTTTATATTCGACACGCGTACCGGATTGCGGAGCTACAGCTTCGTGGTATATATCACCCGGCCCAAACCAAGAGGTTTTTTTTATGGAAAAAGGGGGCAAACGGTCAGGAGGCTCACCTGAAAAATGTTCGCAAACTCGTATTTTTGCCGCACCATCAAGCTGTGGAACAGTTTGCCAGCTACCGTGTTCCCTCCTTCCTATGATCCTGGGTCCTTTAGGCGTAGTGTGAAGAAGCTACACAGCAGGCTGGCATGATTGTATTGAGTAGCGAGGGATAGATTGTCTCTCGCTACTTGATACTATAACTGGACGGCACTGACTTACCATCAGGTGCAGTGTGGTCACTTTGCCGTGCCAGGATAAAAAAAGATAAAGCATATAAAAAAGTTGATTCCAAAAATCTTTAAGCACATAAGACTGGAAAGAGGGAGAGAGGAAATATATATGCCCTACAGTAGGACAAAGCAGGCTAGTAATATAAAAGTAAATTACTTGAAAACCTGATTCCAACAATAGATCATAAAACAATAATACAGTCCAAGACAAAGAAATCACAGTTGTTTCTATTCTCAAACTCATTTAAAATACAAACAAAGTAAAGGCGTTCGCAAATCCAATACAGCTGAAATAAAAGCTTTCGATAATAACACTATCAGAATGAAATATCATGTGAAAGCACACGTGTTAAATACACAGCGTATGCGTTAATAGATTCATTCGTTCCGGTCGAGTCGTAAATGTCGTGATACGCTACTTGATTTTATTATCTTGGTACGTAGTTACTTTTTATTTCTCTACCACTTACTATCTTTCTTAAATTCCAATATGTAATGGCCCTTCGTGACATCAAAGATCGTTATAGTAAGTCTTAATGGCAAGACAATTAATTGGCAACTTCCTGCCAGCGGCCACATTTCCAAAAGAGAGGAAGCATTAGTATATTATATTTATTCAAATGTGATATATAAATAATGCTATCTTGTTCTATATTGATATGGGCTCATAAAATATGATATGATGCAGAGTTAATACAGTCCGCAGTGGAAAATCGGATCATATGAAAAACATAAAACACTCAAATTCAAATTCAAATTCAAAATGTTTATTCATGACATCGGGTACATACATTGGTCTTAGGTTATAGGTAAGGTCCGCCGAAATCTGCTTCTAGAGCATATGAATATATAAAAGAGTTCCTTAAATTTAGCTTAAGATTAATTATTATGTGTGCGTGTAAGTAATCTATATTAAACAGGCAGTATATATGCATCGTATATATGAACTATAATGAATAAAAATCATATGTTTTTATACAACTTAATAGACATCACTTTAGTGAAACGATTTTATGAAATAGTACTTATGAGTGTGTCGTGTAAATAGTCTTGTACTGTGTAGTAACAGTTGTCAGAAAGAAGTCTGTGTAATCTTTTTTTAAACGAATGAATGTCAAGACTTTTAATATTTTCTGGTATCTTATTATAAATTTTTATGGCCATGCAGAATATACTTCTATGCTTTAGTGTGGTCTTCGCTTCTTCAATACTTAAAAGATTGTCTCCTCTTAATTTGCGTATAGTTTTTTGGGAGTTGGTAATAAATAAAGTTGGGTTACATTTTACAAATACGGCAACTTCATATATATAAATGGAAGCGAGTGTCAAAAGTTTCAGCGATTTAAAGTATGGCATACAGCTATCTTTAGACTTAATGCCGCATATAGATCGAATGCATCTCTTTTGGGCTATGAAAACGGACTGGTATTCAGTAGAGTTACCCCAAAATATTATTCCGAATCTTAGGTTCGTAACAACAAATCCGTTATAAGCTACCAAAACAGCCTTTTGGTCTACTATTTTTAAGAGTTCGTGTAGTGCATATGAATATTTGTGTAGTTTCTTACATAACATTTCAGTGTGGCTTTTCCATGTTAATTTCCTATCTATATGCACTCCTAGAAACTTAATACTATTGCTCTCTGTTATTTTATTATCCTTGTGATTGATATTAATATTAATTTTATTGGCCCTTTGAGAGAAATGCATGACTTTAGTTTTTTCTAAGTTAACTTTAAGTTGATTGTTTTCAAGCCATGTAATAGTCTGATTTAGAGCGTTATTGACTTCTTTTTCATAGGTTGTAAGATTATTATATTTTATTGTGATTGTACTGTCATCTGCAAAAAGGCTAATTTGATAAGTTACATTTAATGGCAAATCGTTAATATATACTAAAAATAATAAAGGTCCAAGAACGCTTCCCTGGGGTACACCACAAGTTACTTTTCGTGAATTAGAAGTATATGAATTTTCAAATTTAGTTTTCGTACAGATTTTTGTTATTTCGGTATTTTGAGTTCTATTGCTTAAATATGATGATATAAGCTGTAGCGCGTTACCTCGTATGCCATATAGTTCTAATTTACGTAGTAGAATCTGATGATTAACAAAGTCAAAGGCTTTTGTCATATCCATAAAGATTGCGCATACGGGTATTCTCTTATCAACATTATCCACTATAATTTTTAAAAAATCAAAAATAGCCATATTAATATTTTTATTTTTTCTAAATCCTTTCTGTTCTTTGCTTAGTATATTATACTTCTCAAAAAAGCTATAAAACGAATTGTAAATAACCTTCTCGAAGATTTTTGAAAATACTGATAAAAGAGCAATAGGTCTATAGTTTTTTAATATCAGTTTATCTTCTTTTTTGTGTAAAGGTTTAATTATTGTATGTTTTAATTTATCTGGAAATACGCCGTTAGATAAACAGAGATTAATAATGTAGCAAATATGTGGGGCTATTATTAAAGAGACACTTTTAATTATTTTTGTGGTTACACTATCTGGACCAGTACTATTTGTGTTTTTCAAGCTATTGATAATCTTAATAACATCGTATGGATCTATAGGTGATACAAATATTGAAAAGGGATTTCTGTCGATTTTGTTAATTATCGATTTCATAGAGTACTGTGAATTAGTTTGATCTATGAAAAAATCATTAAAAGCTGTTGCAATTTTGAAAGGGTTTGTGAGAGTTTTCTTATCTGCAATAATCTTTGATATAGACGGCTTGGGTAAATTATATTTATTTCTATTTATTATGTTCCATGTCGTTTTAGACTTGTTTTTTGAAGATAGAATTGAGTGATTATTTTGAGCCAATTGAGTGAGTCTGATAATTTTTTTGAGTCTATGTGTATAGTTCATTAAATTATGTTTATTATTATCACTTTTATAACGCCTGTATTCCCATAAGAGATCCCTCTTACGTTTAGCGCATTTCTTTATTCCTGAGGTTATCCATTTTGGATTTTTTATAAAACTAATTGTTTTTGTTACATAAGGGAAACAGAGCTCGTAGAATAGTAGAAAGAGGTCTATAAATTCGTTGTAAGCTCTGTTTGGGTCATTAATTTTGTACATATCTGCAAAGGATAGGCTAGACATATATGATTTAAATTTTCTTATATTATCAATACTGTAATCACGTCTTTTAATTCGCCAATAGTTACATTTACAAGTTTGTTTGACAGGATATGTTAAAAGTTGTGCAGTGTGGTCAGATAAACTGAAGTCTAAAATAACACATGTACTGTTTCTAGTTTTACTGTGAGCAAAATTATCTAGACATGTTTGGCTTATTAATCTTGTTGGACTGTGAAGTTGAAGTTTTAAATTAAAATTTAGTAGAAAATGTTCAAAATCTAAAGTCTTCTTATTGTTGTTTAAAGTGTTTATATTAAAGTCACCACATATAATTATATTTTTGTTAGTCTTTGCAATTTTAGTTAAAATAATATCTAATTGCTCGTAAAAAATATTGAGCATTACAGAATTATTATGAGGGATTCGATAAACACAAATAATTATTATTTTATGTACAATTAATTCTATAGCACAACACTCTATTATACCTTTGATCGAATTTTTTGTAACATCGTGTAACTCTAAATATTGGTGACTATTATTTTTTATCATGATACATGAACCACCCCTGCTCTTGTCTCTTGCAAAGCAGGCAGCTATATGGTAGTCGTTGACGTAAAGTATACTTTCATGACCCTGTTTGATATTATGTTCTGTTATACAGACAATGTCGACTTCTTTTTGTTTTGAAGATAATTCATCAAGGTGCAAACGTAACAAATTTGACTTAGTTATTAAACCTGACATATTTTGATGAAGTATTTTTATAGTGTTATAGACGAAATAACTGTTCTTGATTGTTGTGGCTAACTGATTTTATATTTTCATTACTTATGTCCGCTTCAAAATCGTGTAAATGACAGTTGTTTCGGTTGTGGTCTATGTCTACAACTAATAATTCAATATTTTTAAAAATTATTCTCATACCTCTGTTGTTTATTTTACCATGTAGTTTTGAAAACATAATGCTGTTATATGTTAGGTTTAAATTAGAATCAAGAATATATGCATACTCAAACTGAAGGTTATCTAAATATAAAAGATTATTAAAGGTTTCAATTCTTTTGTTAAATAGATTACAAAGACTTTTACATTTGAAAGTGGGAACACAGATTATAACATTTGTATGTTTTAATTTAAATAGTGTTTCGCGTATGTAGAGCACTATATTATTGTAGTCCTTAGTACTAATGAAGTCTTCTTCGCCAATCAGTATTATACAGTAATCCTTCTCAGTGTAATTTTGGAGTTTGTAATCTATGTTTCGTAGCAAGTCACAAATTCCAGCATTCGGTATAACGTAGTGACAGAATTTAAATTTATCTTGGAAAGTTTCTTCTGTGATTTGAGTTATTACTAGAAAGTAAATACAACTTTAATAAACATTTATACTTTCAGCACTTCGAAAAGTCAATATCCGAAGTGTTTCCAAAATGGCTTCCAGTCCAAACGTTTGCTATCTAGATTTTATGAATTTCGCAGTTCATGTTACATGTCCCGTGTCGCAACGGCAGACAGCCCGTCTCTATCATGCAATATTCAAAAGCTAATGGCAAACAAAATCAATACACCTTCCTTACTGGTTGAAACCTTTGTTCTAATATTCATGGTCTATTATTTGATGTACTTTGATTTAATATTGTTGGTATACTACTAAACTCCTGTTCTTATTGTTTTCTATTGTAAATAGTAATCATGATTTTTATTATTCCTAATCTAATGTATTAGTTGATGCCGAGTTCATATGTTAGCGAAGAGATTTCTCTAGAATCTTTAATAGAAATGGTTCATCCACTTCTGTCGACAGCACAAAAGTAAATAGAAATAACAGTTGACAAAGATGTCAACCTGTATCGAAGGCTTCCTTGAGCGTTACGTTCAAATTTGTGTTGTCTTTGTTGCAAAATATAAAAATATTCCCGTGGGCTTTAGTTTTGTTATATAAATAAATGAATAACACCCAATAGTCACAGACATAGTCCCGACCCTACAGTAATATAAAATTATCATGTGTCGTACGTATCGGAAACTGCGATAGACTTTCGGCCTCACAGCAACCGTGCCCGAAACAAATATTTATCTGTCACACAAACATTTGTTTCTGTGCTGGAATCGAACCATTGACTTCTCATTTCATAGCCGGCTACTCATCTACTGCGTCATGAATGGCCGTCAAATATTATAAGGTAAAGTGACCGAACTAGTAATGCTTATAATTGTAGATGAAGATGATAAGTGTGAAGCTATCCTGATAGTTTTTTTTATTGCAATTTTGCTGTGCCTCGTATAAAGAACGCAACAGCAAAAAGCATGTATTGTAAGATAAAGTCAGTTTACCAGTATACTGAAATTTGGAATTCTATACCGCCATAATCTATCAAAGTCTTCAAAGTAATTAATGAAATTGACTTACAAATATTCAACTGTACAAACGAAAAATCAATTATTCGCACAGATTAAAGAAATATCTCAAGATACAAAACAAACGAACGAGATCATAACTTCCCTTTTAAAGTTACCTTGATGCGAAATTGAAAGCAATTTCTCGATTCGTTGAACTTTAAACATCGCAGAGTCAAAGTAGAAAACAATAAACAAAGTGAATCCAAAGGGAAAAATTTCTAAATAATTTTCTTGTTGATAACTCAAACGAAGCCTCGGGAAATATTTGTGTATACCAATAGCCGTGGCTTTGCTTCACATTTTTTCGATGGTAAAATATATTTCTTATTATTTGGCATCAGATATATACGTAATATTTTTAGGCACCGCTTGGAAAAGGAGCAAGTGAGTGGCGTGACGTAAGTTGATCTTTACTGCACATACAACATCCATTATACCACACCAGTTACGAACGTATTGAAAAAAATAATTTAAGTTAGAGAAGGAAGGGCGGATTCCGGCCTGGAAAAATGTATTTCACTGGCAAGTGACAGCAACTAGCTGCTACTTTGTTGGTTTTCTATGAAACAGTGGACTTCGGTCTAGTCACCAAATTATGGTCAAAATTATCTATAAGGTTCTTACCAAATACAAATTCAAAAGCAGTCTAATTTCACAATTAATCGGGTCCCATTAAAGAGTAATCCATCAACTGTCTAATAACACGCATAAGATTGGTCAAGGTCCAAGACCACTCACTAACAGTGACAGCGATTAACACTGAGAAAAATTATAAACGTAGATTTTTTTAAGCCGAAATAAGCTTTTTTCCAAGTATCAATAATAAATCTGCAACAGACTTCGCGCCAAAACATAAAATTCCATCCACTCTACCTCGATGACCAGTGTTCCACAACAGCGCGATATTTAAGGCATTTTCTGCTTCGCACAACCACTCTGTGGAACCAGCTGTCGCCGGCTGTCTTTCCGAACCGTTACGACCGGGGAACCTTATTCATAATATTAAGCATATTCTTTTCTGAAAGGCCGGCAACGCATTTGCACACCCTCCGGTGTTGCACATGTTCATGGGCAGCGGTGATCACTTTCCATCAGGTAATCCTCCTGCCCTTGTTTTCCATAAAAAAGTTAAGGTTCAAAGTGATTTAAAAAATCCTTTATTTTGCCATAAAGTCGGGAATATACTCATAATTGGATTTCGCTAACACCATTATATTTTCCAATTTATTTAATATTCTGCACAAAACAACAGTACTGTCTAATATTTTTTCAATACCGATACCTATCAGTACCCTTATAAATATTCCCGGGATGTTTCAATTCCGGAGTTAATCTCCAAAAGGATTGTTTATGGTAAACATTTTGATTCAAAGTCAAAGTGGAAGGATCTCGAAGGATCCTGAAGCTTCATTTACAATTCTAATTAATCTTTCGGCTGGTAGATGAACGTCTTCGAACATTTTGTTGTGGAATTTGATGGACAGAGGACAGAATTTGCATTCTGATACTCTAGGCCTGGCCTTGTAGGACGAATACTAATTACGTATTATTGGGCTTGTTACCAAACCTTCAAAGGTCGCATCGACCAAGAGCTTACTGAATTTGTGGAGATTTATGGAAAATGTTGACGATTTAGAATAAAAACATTGTCTAATAATTTCCTTCTATGCCGTAAATGAAAAAGCAATAAAATATACCATAACACAGAAGACCTACACTCCTAAGAATTTGCTTAATTTTTATAAGATTGGTTATCGGGAAAATACCTGAGCCTAAGTGATCGCCACTCTTTATAACCCAAATTGAAGTAACTGTTAATATTTATGGAAACAATATTTCCTTCCAGTCAAGCAATCTTCATGGATCATGGATTAAGTTCGAGCAATGTCACTTAGAGATCGAAAGAAAAAACAGTTATCTTAACAACATACCAGTTAATAAATTAATGGATGTAACAAACACTTAACTAGATCCTGTAAAGCAAATTCGCAGACAAATATGAACTGCATCCAAACAATGGCGAAACTTAGTGATATAAAGACAAACATTTAGTTTATACACACGCGAACTGTATTGGCGAGGCGTCTAGCACGAGTTTACACAACTCTCGAGACGATGTTCAATATTTGCGGGCACTCAAAACGCAGTCTGTTGGAAATATGCAGCTCGATATTATCTAATGCTGAATGCAAAGGCCTAGCTTCTACTTTAATGCTCTTAGGAGCTTCTCAATGTCTTTACTAGCCATGGTATTTGCTCAAAGAATTGCGCAAAATCCGCTTACATCATATTTTAATTATTTTTTCCTAGCTTCAGCCTGTAGTTTCATTTGCGTGTTATTGTGCATAAGTGCCCTAAAGGACCCTGTCTTACACTATAAATAAGTAAATTCAAAATCGATATCTGGGAGGTATCATGGTCATAAATTATATATACGATGTTAAAATTTAAAAATGTACGTACGTTGTCGTATTTGCGAACATTTTTTTGTTTTAAATAAACTGCTCTTCGATATTCATAATTCGTTTTGAAGTTTTCTGTTAATTTTAACACAATGTATAGTTTAATGTAAAAGTAAATGAAATACACGTGGATGTACACTATTTCCTATCAAATATCATTATGGAATGTTGTCAACTTTTTTACACTGCGTAAAAATGATGTTGGATAATCGAAGTGTACTTTCCACGCGATTTAATCTTGAACACCTTAGCAAAAATTCAAACCAATGACATTGGTTGACTAATAATCCAGTTTTTCTAACTTAAATGCAATTCGTACATATAAATCCATTACAAACGAAGTCCGTAGTGGATAGTAAATTTCATCAACATTTCAGCGGTAACATGCGGACACAAATCTGTCCAACATTTCAACAAACTTACACAAAACGCGAAAACATATAAATCAGTGGCACACGGTCCATTGTAGAGGGCATAGTCTAAAAATCAGACAGTTTGTCAACACGTTTGATGTTTACGAAAAATCCGGGATCTACTTATAAGCCATTGCTCCTCGATAAAAATAACAATGATTTCACTTATAATGATTGGTGGTGATCTACTGGCGAGTCAGACTACCGTTGAAGCTTGTATAACTGTTAATAAGCCACAAGCAGGACTCTTGGTTACTTAGAAAACATGAGTACATACATGAAATAGCTTTACCAGCGATTCTTAACGAACAATTTCATCACCACAAACAAACACAAACGATTCCGTCTAGCACGGTTCGTTTCCAGCGTTCATTTTCACCACGAACGTGCAAGCTCTGGAATGAACTCCCTGCAGCGGTGTTCCCTGAGCGCTATGACATGTCCTTCTTTAAACGAGGCTTAAAAAGAGTCTTCAACGGTAGGCAGCGGTTTTGATGTGCCCTGGAATTGCAGAAGTCTATTGGCATGTTGTATGCTTTTTATACTGTGGTGGAGCTCCGTTGACAGTGTTTGCTCTGGAGAAGAAATAATATTTGCTGATATTTGAACCACGACATTAATTTCCTTTTATTCTGCTGCGTTCTTGGAAACGTGAGTGCTAACTGAGCTATGGTGGTTGTTTTTTATGTATTCTTGGGGATAGAATTCTTAGGTCTTTGAGTGTATTAATGCGTTTTTGCTGTCTATGTTTGTACAAACTGTATCTTCTATAATAGTTCGATCATTGCGCTAAGAGACCTATAAATTGATAAAATTGTGTGCTCCTGGGTTTAAACTATCCTTATCTTATGTTTGAATTTTAAAATCGATTACATGATTTGCTCGGTATAAGAATTTGTCCGAGATTGGCTTGCCCTCTTACACTTGATGTCATTATTGTAAATAAGTATTTTTAATATGCTTTACTTCGTAATTTTGAATGATTAAAGAAAGTATCGGTATTATTTAAAAACACCGTGTCTTGAATAAACCAATGTGTCTTTGGATTATCACACGTATAGTCTTCTGAAATTCTTATTTGACTTCTAGTCCTACGTCTTATTTGTGATCAACTTTCACAGTATCAAGTCCCTTTCACACACAACTAATATTCGGTGATAGAGCGGCACTGTCCATATTTTTGTCTACATCAGGCTACTGTCACACAGTACACCTACATGAAACTTTTTGTAATGTGAGAGAGATTCTTAGAGGCTCAAAGCTTTCTTTTAAGGTTATGCGTGCGCCAATTATTCTTCTAGTAATATCGGTGTTCATGAGCAGTATATTACCACCAGGTAACCTACTTGTTAACAGCTTCTATTATAATAAAAGGAACAAACAGTCAGCTATAAAAATAATTACGTTTGTAGGCTAAAGAGAAAGATTTGTTAATTTTAATAATTCAACAGCAATTCTATTGTTATGTATCAGGATGTAGGAAGAAAACTCGTGTGGATATGAAATGTGTCACTGTGGGTGGAATGCAGTGCTAATCAGAGCACTATTGTACCACTGTGCGCATGCATAACGAAGTGTTGTGTTCACAGGGTAATGTACGCACGTGGTTGCTTTGTTTTTGCTTTATATCCCACAGCTTTGCATCTGTGATTACATTGACGCCGTAGACTATTGAAATTCTAAAGAAGAAATCATTTTATTATTTCGGATTTTTTTGACAAAGTTCCAACGTTTTCTTTCCGTTTCTTTTTGCCTAATTGGTCCAGAGTCCAGACATTCGCAAGGGATCCGCTAATACACGAACGTGTTTAATATATATTTACGAGATAAGCTTAAGCCCGTATCCTCGAAGGGATAGGCAGGGTACAAAGTAAATTAAGTACTGAGTTTATCTCCGTTCCGTGATGGCTTGAAAACTTCAATTCCGAGCAATTCTGTGATTTATAATTTATGTTTGTGTGATTAATTGGACTGACAATATTATGTATAATAATTAATAAAAATTTACTAACACTCATTATAAGTGGACTTTTGTCATTTATGAATAAATGAATTCTTTGAACCCAAACCATTTTGTGACTGGGTTTCAAAAACAATTTCTGTATAAAAATGTGCAATATCTTGCCACAAACCATCGACTATCAATCACTTCGCACGAACTAATTTATCATCTATATAAATAAACATGGATGTAAGTACGTTTGACCTCAACGTACTCCGAACCTATTCATTCAATTATAATGAAACTTTGACGTTGTTCTGCATCCGTTCGCGAAGGTTCCTGGCCCAAAAAAAAATAATAAGAACTCGCTAGATGGCGCAGCCGAATATCAACTTCTATACCGTTCAACTGATCGAAATCAAATTTACTTTATGTGGCATTGCAACGCATGTCGGGTAAAGCTAGTTATTAATTTTAATAAGTTTCAGTAGCAATATCAATACACTTTATAATACACAGTATATTCGTTTCTATTGTATTTTGACAGCCTCTATGGCGTAACGGATCAAAAAGAAACCTTAAAACCTTCGCGAACGGATGCAGAACAACATCAAAGTTTCATTATAATTGGATGAATAGTTTAGGAGTCCGTTGAGGGCAAACATGTACATCCATGTTAATTTCCATATCAGATTTTGAAACTAGACGCCACAGGTTCAATTCCCGTGGGTCCATCTAGATGTGGGACCGTAAGCTCTTGTAGTTCTTGATACTTAGGATACAGGTTTGACTTATTGTGGGGTCATGACTATGTCATTTTTTTATCTTGGCACGGAAAAGTGCCACTGCACCTGATGGTAAGCGCAGTGCCAAACAATTAAAGTATCAAGTAGCGAGAAACAATCTATCCCTCGCTACTCAACACAATCATGCCCGGCCTGCTGTATGGCAACTTCACATTACGCGATGGGGAAAGGAGGTGAAGAAGCGGTCGAGAGTGGATGTAGACTTTGTGAATGTTTTCTGAGCACTCATTTAATTTACCTCCTAGACCCAAAGCACAACATATAAAAAACATAGTCCAATATCGCCTTGCCGTGGCCTAAATTATTGCCCTAAACAATAATACACAAATTATAAACAAAAATATAAAGTTTGTTAATTTATTTTTGGAAGTTAAGACGAAATTTGTGCGACAGCTGTTATGCAAATGTAATTCTAAGAATCACGGAATCGGTTTTGGATAAAAATAAGGATCTTAGTTTATGTTTAAAATATTGCTATGCCATTTTGAGTTTTAAATTGTTCTTCTGGGTCTGCATTAGTGTTATCTACACAAAATAATTATTTGATCAGAAAGTTTGATGAAACTGAAATGTTATGTTTTTTTATGTTATAAAACCTTTGCAAATTTAATTATCTGATCTTTAGAGCACTCAAAGTTTGACAGCATATAATCTTATGCCACACATTGAAGTACATTATAATTGAATTGGACAGCCTCCGTGGTGCAGCGAGCGGCACCGAGACAAATGTTTGTGTGACAGACAGATATTTCTTTCGGATCTGGGTGTAGTGGGACCGTAGTCCCTTATAGTTTTTGATACCCACGATACGTATTTTGACATAGTGCGAGGTCCGGACTTTGCGCCTATCGGGTGTAATGTGACGCATGATTTAAGAATATATTTTTTATTACTTCTGGGTCCCAGCACATGGCTGGTAATATTATTATTGATATTATACGTGAAATAATCATAATAGTTAAATATTTACATTAACTTCAATTCCCTCTATGAAAAGGTAAATAACATGCAAATGTTTTCAATAAAGTCAGGCTAGTGCCGGTACGGGATGGCTCGCTAGGTGACGGTCCACCTCTGATATGAAATGTGAGAGTGCTGGAGCCGAAATTCGCGGTACTGTCGTGAGATTGGGCCACAACTTGGAATATTTTTTCATAATATTCATACTTTTTTTATAAAGTATTTTAATATAAAGAATAGTAATATATTAAAAGTTTTTACAATTTTATTTAGTACATTTACATACTAGCATTTATTTTTTTTAAGTTCATCGGACATTCATTGATTTTATTTTGTTACAATTTCATATATTTCATTTTAATATAATATATTTTTACTATTTAAATAATGTTTAAATTTTTATACGCAAAGTCATAAATTTTTTAAATATATTTACTACAATAATTTATTATTATTGCACGATATACATAAAAAAGTAATTTATAAGTTATCACTGGTGGTGCAGTTGTAATTGTAATCGGTTCGATCCCCGGGTCGAGTAAAGTGATATTGGGTTTTTCTATTTAGATATACTGAGTATCAACCTGGAGTCTAGAATTGTACCCGGGCCGTAATAAATTCGGTGAAAAGTGGGAGTATGGTTACACCTCTGCTTACCTTTTCGGGGATTACAGTCGTGATGTATGTGTATACAAATATTCACAGTATCGAATACACCAAGCTTCAACTGCCGACCCTACAAGGCCGCACCAACAGCATCGAACCGAAGGCCCGCCAAATGGAATGGACCGTCGTTTTTAGGTAATTGGTATCCGGACGTCCACTGCCAAACACCAATATCGATTAGGGCTCGCCATGCACTTTTATAAAGCTATTTGTTGAATATTCATACTTGTATTATTTTTTTGTAAACGGTAGTGATTGGGCTTTGATAAAAATGAAAGTGGATAATTGATGTCGGGGTGTATTATTCAGCTGTCTATTCTTTTAAAAATAGATTCAAATATACGTACAAGAATATTCTTCAGAATATTTGCGGAAGCTGAGCTAAAGTTATAAATAAAAAAGTAAATAACACCCAACATTCAGACACATAGCTCCGATCCCACACTAAGATACGAGTCTTGTTTTTTTTTTTTTAGTGCTTCGATAGGCAGACGAGCAGACGGGCCACCTGATGGTAAGTAGTCACCGCCGCCCATAGACTTCTGCAATACCAGGGCACAGCAAAGCCGCTGCCTACCGTTCCTTGTGTCGTGTATATCAGGGATTACGAGAGACTTTCGGTCTCACAACACCCAGACACGACACAAATACCTGTCTGTCAAACAAACATTTGTCCCGGTGTGGGAATCGAACCCACGGTCTTTCGTTTCACAGCCGGCTAATCGCCTACTGCGCCATGGAGGATTTCTTGGCATGTCTTCTTTAATCACTTGAAACGGGCAATTGCAGTTCGTCCCCATATGTTTTAATATATCATACGCCACAATAGATTAGAAAAATAGAAATTAAAGAAGTATAGGGCCAACAGGAATAGCAGCGATAGCCTAGTTGGTTGCGGTACGGACTGCCAAGACGAAAAGTCGTAGGTTCGAAACGCAAGTGGCATACACCTCTGACTTTTCTAAAGTTATGTGTGTATTAAAATTTTAACTATCGCTTGCTTTAACGGTGAAGAAAAACATCGTGAGGAAACCTGCATATCTAAGAATTTTTGAAGGTATGAGAAGTCTGCCAACCCGCATTGGGCCAGCATGGTGGACTGAGGCCTAACCCCTCTCATTAGTAGAGGAGGCCCGTGCCCAGCAGTGGGACAATGTACAATACAGGGCTAGTATTGTTAATTATTATTATAGGGCCAACATTAATCCAATCCCAACTTATACTAAATGACAAAATCCAAAGCAAACATCGAATTTCTATCACCCAAAAAATACGTTACAATACGGGATTCAATTAAACGGCTGCATGTTTACATTACATACATGTATAGTTATAAACAGTTTGGCAACAGTCATTTAGCATTCAATTAAGTAAAACGCATCGTTTGTTTGCCGTACACTCCGCGCGCTGATATTTGAACATTTGAATGCTTATGTGACGGGTGTTCGTATTTGAGAGTTGTGTGTGAAGTTTGGGGAAAGTGAAACATGAACGCTATAAGATCATTATTGTGCATATATAGACACATGTATAGTGAGTGCTATATATAATAAAATATTCACATATTTTTCGCAACTATATCGTTCGGTTATAAATACTTAAAGCTATTTCGTCATTCATTTGAAAATTCTCTAAATATCAGTTAAACTGACTGATTTAAAATTATGTGTTACTAGTGGTCCCGGGCATACGGTGTCCAGCCATAAACCTCCTTCTCTGTGGACTGATTTTTTGTTGAAAGAAGAAACTCAAATCTCGATAACAGCGCTATACTATCTTTTTAGTTGGACCCAACTTCACACGTACACAAAATTTCATTGAAATCGGTTTCAAAGTCTAAAACGGACACAGGTAGGTACGGAAACAACTTTTGCGTTTTATGTATATAGATTTGGGAAAACTTAATAAAATGATATAAAAATTATGTCAAGATAGTTTTATTATTGGTATTTTTACAGCCTCCGTGTGTCAGTGAGTAAGTCAACTATGAAACAAGAGACAGCCGATTCGATCCGTCACTGAGTCAAATATGTGTGAACAGCAAATATTTGTTCTGGGACCAAGACTCTCGTGGTTCCTGATACCCACGACACAAGACTCGTATTTTAGTGTAAGGTCAGGACTAGTGTGACTGTTGGAGTTATGAATTTTATTTCATGAATAAATAAAAAGATTTTTTACTGTCCGTGGAATTCAATAAAAAATTGATTATCAAAAACCAATTTCAACCCATGAAGTAAGTTTTAACATTATAGAAATACACAATGCATACAACATAAAAGTTTTTTTAATTCATAAAAAGTACACCGACTTCATTGAGAAACAAATTATGCGTCTCTATAAAATTTGAAGGTTTCCCTAGATTTTTCTGAGATCTCATCATCAGATCCTGACTTGGTGCCAATGGGACCACCTGGGAAGTATACCCTTTTAAACAAAAAAAGAATTTCTCGAATCGGTCCAGGCGTCTTCCAGTAATCGGGTAACCTACATAAAAAAAAAAGATTCCGACGAATTGTTAACCTCCTCCTTTTTTTGAAGTCGGTTAAAAATCAGTTTAATATCAAAACCACTGAATTATATAAAACATAACAGTTCTTAGTATCGCATTATAAACACGATTGCAAATTCTAAACATCGCAGTATGCCACCCCTAGGCCAGACGTTGGTTGCTTAGCGCCGTTTGCCGTCATATTATGCGCTAACAAACTCCGTTGTTTATGTACCACCTGAGCACAGAATAAGAAAATAGAATCAGATCTGACATTACATTGGTAATTAAATAAAAAACAAACGAAAATCTCAAATGCTTAATGAAACTATTTTTGAAGCTTTATTTGCTACTAATTTATTTGGTCTTCAAATTGCGGATGTCAAAGTTGCTCAGCGCGCTTAAAGGTCGCTCAGTGTGTTGAAGAGCGAGCAATGCTCCAGATTTTTCTGGTGGATAGAGAAATTATGTCGTCGGCCAGAAAACCAAAAACATCGATATTGCTCACAGAATTATCACTCTGAAGTCGAAATGGTCTGTCTGGACAGAGGGTCGGTGAAGCAGACAGCTCAACTGGATACCAAGTTTTGGCAAACGTAGAGCCGGACGCCCTGCTGGAAGACTTGAAATAGGTGGCGGGTAGCGGATAAATGCGAGCTACTCAAGACCGGGTTCATTGGCGTTCACTTGGGGAGGCCTACGTGCAGTAGCAGACGGCTATAATCTGAGATGATGCTGATATTAGAATTTGTGCCTTTTACGGCGATCGGCTCGCCATCTATCGGATGGACCATAAAAGTTCAGTGGAGCTTCGTTGCTTGGCCTACCACTTCAGGGATACATGCATGAGCTTATATTGTGGTACGATCTATGTGCGGTAGTTAGCCTCTGACGAAAAATAGTGATGGATATTGGAAGTCTTTGTCCGCTTGGCTGTATAATGATTACTGGATCTAGGTATTGGATACCAATTTCTGAGCCTGAGGACGCTAGCACCAGTACGGCGTACTATAATAAAATTATTTATTAGGAAATGAATAAATTAAATTTATTCAAAACTCAATATAAAGTTACTCTATGATAACAAGCTTGGTTCTAACATTCAGAATCGAAACAGAACTTCCCAATTTCTAACTACCCACAATAAAAGGTAATGGCGGTAATAATCGAATGGCGTCGCAATATTATTCCTTGATTTCTATATCGTGCACGTGTGAAACAACTTTGTTAGTATGTGCAATGTTGGTGCCAATAGTGCAATAATTGGATCCAATAAGAATTTCTCATTTTAGACTTTTTTATTTTATCTTCGGTGATTCTTTCTTCTATAGAGATAGAATAAGAAAAACCAAGTCCAAAGAAAACGTCAAAGATAGAGATATTTAACGTTTTCTTTGGACTTGATTTTTGACAATAGTAGAAAAAATTTGTACATATTTTGTAAAAATTAATAAAGGACAATAAATATACACATCAAATAAAGACAATCTTCTTTTATATACTATATTTTTTAAATAAAGCATACCATTATTTATTGGTTCGAATGTCTATAAATGACGGAAAATTAATTAATGTTTTATTCCTGCAAATTATAGACACCCTAATATACCTACAGTTTTTGATCACACATTTGATCAAAGCTTCCATCCAATCGTGGAAATCGATAAAACGATAATATTGTTCTAAACAGACTGGATTTAGACATCGACCGAATAACGTCCAAATAAAACATTAATGTTAACGCTATTACATTATTTAATGCTTTTATTACACACAAACTTGTATTGGCACAACTTGCTTAAAATATATGCCCACAGCAGATATTGAATGGATGAAATCCTACGCAAATCTGTATTCATCTTTATTATAAGTAGTCGATGATCGCGACTCTGAACCGTGTTAGTCTTTTTAAGAGATATTTATTATCCTACTAATATTATGAATGCGAATGTTTGGATGGATGGATGGATGTTTGTTACTCAATCACGCTACAACGGCTGGACGGATCTGGTTGAAATTTGGCACAGAGATAGATTTTAGTCTGGAATAGCACGTTGGTTACTTTTTATGCCGGAAAATTTTACAGTTCCCGTGGGATACTATAGATTTCAAGCAAGGGATCGACATGATTTTTTGCATAGTGGCAGTTTAGGGATCAGAAAATGACATATGACACTTTTTATCCCGGAAAAATGCACGCATCCTATAGGATAGCAAAATATAGAAAGGTGTAATAGCTTAAGATGCCTCCATGGATTGTATACCTATTCTTCCAGAAATAACTTCCACGCGGGCGGGGCCGTGAGCAATATCTAGTAGTCTATATGTTTTTTTTAATGTCCCTTTCAATTTATTATAGTGAAAACAAAATTCGTAAAACCGTTTTCCGTGACGCGTGATAAAACAACAGATAAATGGAGTCTCTACTGTTTTATTACATGTATAGATTATTCCACTATAAATAGTTTTATTAGTTTTTCAAAAATAAACACATTTTTTAGAAACTACTTAGAAGACTTGAAGAAGAAGAATATAGTGCTGAGAAAAGCGGCGGAAGAAACATAATTTTTAATTCGTTATTAATTATAATTTATATACAAATCAAATCAAATCATTTATTTTGTAAATTAGGCCACTATGGGCACTTTTTACATGTCATAATAATGTTGAGGTATACTGGTGTTTCGGAAATGCCCACTGGTCTGAGAAGAAGCACCAAGAAACTCATATTTCAAGGCAACGATTCTTTGGAAGTTATATGAGACGAAGTGATCGTAATTAAGAAACTAGCCCTAAGCCATGTCATTCTGTCTATAAGCTTGAGGTATGCTTTATGCGGCAACTTCTCTATTGCCTTGCATGATGCCACTTCTAAACTAACAATAGCCACCCTTTCTTGAAAACAATTAAACTTAGTGTTAATGCGTGCTTTGCTAGACTTTAAGAGATTAGAGAAAGGGAATTTTACAGCTTCGATAATTCCTTACTGATAGAATTTGATGACTAGTTGTCCTCTACTTTTTCATTTACATTCTATCTCCTTATGAATCTATCAAAAGTGACTCAACCGTAAATCGCACCTCGAAAAGTCTCGTACTCACTACACATATTTAACTCCGAGGTGTTCCCGCGAATGAGACAGTTTATCACAGATGAAGGGCAATTAATTTTAATTAAACTCGACTAACGGTCGCACGATATGTCCGAGACTCGAAAACACTTCAAATAGCGACAGTTATATTTAGATGGAAATTATTTAAGATTTTTGTACTGGCGTTTTTAAGACGCTGCGTTTTCGTGGAAAAACGCTTTTAATAGATATAATTTATTTATTTATTAAGCCAGGCATTTGTCATGCAATTGATAATGCATGTATTAAATGTGGTTTTACATGGTTATGTTTTTAAATTAGGTGTTATGAATGACAATGCAGACTTGTTTAGTACACGCACTCAATACTAATAGGAATTCACTCCGTCGCCTGTCAGATTCAATTCAAGCCCCTGAGATTCTGAGAACGAACGAAACAAGGGTATGAATTTTCATATTTTATCTCGTACATAAGGTTAAATACATTATATCGACGGTGGTCGAGTTATTTCATTTAAGCAATATTTTTTTTAAGTTACAAGGTATTTGTTTTTCGGAAAAAATAAATTTATAAAACTATTGCGTGGATTTTAGTATAATTAACATATAACTTGTGTAAGCACAGCATCTTTATTATTTTAGACTTATTTTCATGCATTCCTGAGGATGATTTTCTAAAAAATAATGTGGCCTGAAAATGATCATTACTTTATCAATTAATTTTAGCGCCAAAAAAGTGGTAAAAAATTTGAAACTTAGCTCATAAGATGTAGAAAAAATTGCTGATTCCGAACATGTATATCGCAAAAATGTCGCTAAAATCAATCAGCCCACCAACCGTCGATATTTATTTCACCTGATGCATATTATAATAATTGCTTTCTTGACAAGTACAGGAACCTTATTATTGAGCTAAGGAGAATAAACAGCAGCGCGGTTAAAAAAAGGTGGCAACAAAACGCGCGTACAAAAAACGCCGGTGTATACAAGTTCATATAAATCTCCACTTGAATACGGTATGCACATCACTCAAGTCACATTTGAACCCAATAAAACATGAAAGAAATGCATATTTTACATCTTAAAGCAATCCATCTTTTACGAATGTTTAACTAATCCGACTTTTTAATTGACTTGAACTTTATTAGTATAAAGTACATTTTCGCGTATAGTTTCTTGGAATATAAAATACCCTTAGGATCCAAGTTGCATATTTTATTGTTTTGGATAAAATATTATGAATATTTAATTTCATTAAATTATTAAAATGAACTGACTACGTCGGTGTTGCAGTTGTAATTTCGCATGCGTTACGACTGCTTAGGTTTAGCGTTCTCCCCGGGTCGGGTAAAGTGATATTGGGGTTTTCTATTTAGAAATACTCAGTATTGGCCTGGACTCTGGGATGGAGCCCGGTATGCTCGCCCCCTATCACATTATGGGACCGTAATAAATTCGGCGAAAAGTGGTTGTACTAGTTACAACTCTGCCTACGCCTTCGGGATCACAGGCGAGAGTGTATATGTTTTTATTAAAATTAACTCAGCATACATTATTACATAGTTTCAATTTTTATTTTACTGGTGAAAGTATAAAGAGTCACAGAAGACTTACCGTATCCACAACCAAATATTTGAGTTTCATACAGATATTTGTCACAGTGCAAGACCGAACCCACTGATCTCTCTCTTGCTCGCTGTGCCTATGAGGCTACAAAATATTTTATGCTAAAGAAATATCGGCATAAAGATTTTAATCTATACTATAATAATAAAGCTGAAGAGGCACATTGTCTGTACATTAAATATTTTTATTGTAACGTGTTATATTATCGACATAGAACCCAACACAATTGTTTTTGGAATTATTGTCTGTCTGTCTATTAAGACATCACGTCCAAAGTACTGTATGACGAATGAACAGTCAAAAAAATCATTGAGTGTATCTAGAGGTAGCATTTAGTCTTTATTTCATTTTAATCGGTGCATTCAATCAAAAGTTATAACTGTTTGAACGAATATCGGTATTATGCAAGAGTAGTTGTGAGAGATGAAATGGTTATATAAATAGTATAAGAACTTCCACGCGGGCGGAGTCACAGGCAGGTAGTATAGAAATACAAGTAAAACTTTCTTACATCAAAGGCTAGTACTTTAAAATTTATAGCTCGTCCAAGACAGCTGTGATTTAGGCTCTGAAGAAATATTAGTAACTTGGCATTTTGTCGGAATTACGTTTCTTAACCATGCGGATTTGTCTTACAATAAGCTGTTGTATTTCGAAAACTAAGAGCTAAAGGTTACTTCTATTCATTTACAACTCTGTGTTATTGTGTCGAAATGCCACAGGTACATATGCAAATATTACTCGTACAAAATAATATATAATAATTTATGACTTTCAAATAATTTCAACTGCTAAGGAAGGGTTATGTTTTTCGCGCGTATCTTGTATGTATGTTTGTAAATTACTTTATTAACTCGTATCTTCCAAACGCCTGGATGGATTTCAACAATTAAGGTATCGTTATATTTGTCTTAAAACCCCAAGTGTCCTTAGATAAGTGTCATCATCTACCTGCCCTTATCCCACACTAAGTGGGGTCGGCACAATTGGTTTTAACTCTCCACGCCGCCCTATCATGCGTCAAATCAAATCAAATCAAATCTTTATTGGTGTAATTTTTGGTGTGCAATAGGTGTTCGCAAATAACAAAAGTTCTCAAAAATCTACCCAATGGGTGTACACCTGTTTACATTGTCGTATATACATTATTTCCGTACTTAATATGTTTTTCATTAGTTAATTTATATTTTATTATTATAATTCATACAATCAAATTATATATATTTATAATTACTACAATCAAAAAATAAATGTCATATATTTAGAAATTGTCAAGAAGGAATTCGTCAATTGTATAGTAGCACTTGTTTAATAGTAATTTATGTAGTGATATTTTAAATTGTGTCAAATGTAGATTTTTAATGTCATAAGGTAATTTATTATATATTTTTGGAGCCATGCAAAGTATGCTTTTATGCATCAGAGCTGTTTTTGAAGCTCTTAAGCGTCAAATCTGCATTTACTCCTTTCACGCGCATGTCCTCATTCACGCAATCCATCCACCTTTTTTTGGGTCTCCCACGACTCTTTCGTCCATCCACATTCATATTGACAACTAGTCTTGTTACATGCCTTTCATCCCTCCTCATCACGTGCCCAAACCAAGCTAACCTAGCACTCCTTATCTTTTCTATAATTGGTGCTACTTTCAGACTTCCCCTTACATACTCATTCCTTATCCTATCTAACTTTGTGACCCCACACATCCATCTTAACATACGTGTAGGATAGATAAGTAAGAATAGATTAGTGATAAGTAAGATAAAGTGTAGGACAAAAAAAATAAAAATGGCGAACTTTTGGTGCGAAGTAGTCATACATTAATAAAGAAAATTGACCAAACCTATCGAGTAGGGTATCAAAATAAAGAAAATTAAAAGGGGACTCCAAAAATATATATAAGTTATATGTTTAAATTAATGATCATTTGGGAATGGGTTTTTTCATTTGGGTATCGTTTTTCGCTTAAACTCCAACAAGTAACACATTATACTAGTTATTAACTGCTCATGGCTCCCGACTATTGCTAATTTGATCGACTCGGTCTTCACAACTCAGTGCTCGTGAGACAATTAATTATTTTGTCTACATATTTAGCAACAATAATGCCGCCGCGCCTACGCCAGATGTAATGACAGCTAAATAATATGTTATTTTTGGATTGGCCCGAACCAAGAGGTTCGGAAATTCATATCTTTGCCGCACCACCAAGCTGTGGAATAGTTTGGCAGCTACCGTGTTCCCTCCTTCCTATGATTTTGGGTCCTTTAGGCGTAGCAAACCGGCATGATTGTGCCAAGTAGCGAGGTTATAGTTGTCTTTCGCTACTTGATAATCTATTTGGATTGCACTGCGTTTACCATCAGGTGGAGTGTGGCTACTTTGCCGTGCCAGATTAAAAAAGAAAGATCAATCTGTCGCTCAACGCTCAGCTCAAGATCCATCGGTAGGGGGCTACAGGAGTTGTAGGTAAATATCCGTACTTTACTCGGAGTACGTCAGGTTTGTCTAAGCGAGCGCGATGGAGTTATCAACGATTGTTACTTGGAGTGCGGCGCAAGTATCTGTGTTGTCATTTAATTTCTGATTGTTTGTATTTTGTCGGGTTGTTTAGTGAAATGTTTGAAGTGCAAGTCAAACGGAGTAATCTTGAACACCTGAATGGATTAGATATTTTGTACAACCTTAGCGAATGTACAATAAAAGAAATAATAATTAAAATTAATAGGTAATATTTTTTGTCATCAGGATATCATGCCTAAATATTTGCCATTGTTCTGATGTACAAAAGCCTATTCGTATTTTGCTATACAATAGGTTACCACTGTGTATATTAGATCTAAACTGAACAATAATTGTTATTTTCCAGAATAATCAGCATAACATAAATAAACCATGAAATATAATGACGTTATTAAATAATACTTGAAACCAAATCTTGTGTCATAGACAAAAATAGACACCTATTCATTTGTTCCAGATAGAGCTATAAAAGTATTTGCAGCAGCCAGTATCATAATCTGCAAGCGTATGATCGTACTGTCTGTTAGTCTGTTAACACACAGCTTACAATAGCCGTATCATATAAACCAGAAATTGCTACACTTTGATCCGATTTCCTCGGGTGCGCAATTAAATGTCAACTAAATTTTTACGAGCTCTCAATTGTAGGGGCGTAGTGAGGAGTTTGAGAATGGAAAATTGGCTTAATTTTGTCATAGAATTAATTCAAAAGTATGCTAGCAGAGATATTAGAAATTAATGTAAATTGTAGGATTTTCCGTATTGGGTTAAAACCTCAGCTTAAATACTAGCTTTATCAGTTTATACAGCTATGCGTTATCCTATAAGCACTAATTACCCTTTGTAGAAGACACGAGATGAGGTGGGAGATTATGCAAGACACAAGTTCACATGTGGGTCATTCTTTTTCCGCTCAGATACCACTGAATGTCATGGGGAATTAATGTTTTTTTTCAAATTGACTAATTTACCATTATCTGTAGTCACAATATAGAAATTGAAGCAAATACCTCTAGTCCCACAAACGTTATGAAAGTCTATAGACCAGAATCCGAAAAACAAATCAGGGGGCCATCTCCCCACCCTTAATACATTCACGCCACATTATCAGTGCATTCACCACTTCGTGGCTAAAATAGCTGTGTGGCAATTGTCGCGATCTCTGGAAGCGAGCCAGCGTGACGCGTCGCATGACAGCTGTCATGACACGGTCTGTTTTGTCCCCTTGTCAACTATTTGCATCAACAGTAATTGTATAAATTTCTTTTGTTTCCAATTTGGAAGCATGTTTTGAAAATCTTCTGATGTTCGGCATAAAGCAATATGATTAATAGGGCTTAAATTTGGATCGTAATTTCTAGAACCCAGGGTATGGTTTGCACAGGCACCTAGAATCAACCACCAAAATCGGAATTAGAGCGTATATTTATTATACCCTTTTGCGATAAAGCGGGCTGTCAAAATATGAAACCTTAAAGTTTTATTAGCCCATATATTTTATCAACCTAAATAAAAATTCTGATCTATGACACATAAATACAGGTATTTTAAAGGCAGACCAGAATATCATATAAAACCAAACAGAAACCAACGTCAATCGGAATTTACAAAGATTGGTGACATTCGATCCGCACTCACATCTCATTATATCCATTTTAAAAGGATTAACCGGAGTCCATTTAAAGCCCTTTTTGTAACCCAACACGCATCCTTTATATAGAAAACGCAAAATTAAAAAGAAAATCAAGTTATGGGAACAAGAATAGTCAATAGGCACTTCATATTGTGTTTGCTGAGTAAACCACAGTGTTCCGTGGTATCAAGTGACGGTTTCACCACTACACCGAGCTGGTGTATAAAACAAAGATCGAATTCATTGCTGCTTTTGTATACATCATTTGTGAGATCATTAGGTGAGACCAGCAATGGATGTTGAAATTAATGTAGTAAATGTTTTTAATAGTGTTAGTGGTGACATGGTAAAAGGATTGTGTATCCCGCGGGAGACGTAGTTGAGTGAACTCATCTAACCTAAATCGTCGACAATGACGCCATTGTCTTGATATGTTGAGAAATTTCTGTCTCCATACAGGTGAAGTGGTGTGAAATGTTTGTTCCACGCTTTTCCGTCAGTTTTTGGAAACAGTGATAACATTATGAGGACCTTAAAACTAGAGTGATGTAACCGATATTTAAAAAATTCTGTTGAGTAAAAGAATTCTCAGAAATCCACTATATTTTATGCATATTTAAAACTTTATACATAAAATATTCTGGCAGATTAAGTTTTATATTGTTCATGAATTACAGAATTGCCGTAGACATCTAAATTGGTAGTGTTAATAGTATTTTTAATTATCCTTAAGCATCTCTGGTTTTTGCAGCACAGGTTGATGTAGTCAACCGTGGGAATGTGATAATGAATTGTTGTTTCGTTTCACAAAGAAGATACGGGCTGTTTGTTTGGATGAGATTGTGACGGAATTAGGTGGTTTGTAAGCCTTTGCGTTATTTCCTACAAATATTTTAAAATATAAAGGTAAATTCATTAAATAACGGTTTTAAAAATATATTTTAATTCTGAAAATATAGCATATTTACTACAAGTGTCTGCGTCAAGGAGTTAGCATAATGGTTTTAACATTAGAAGAATAAATAAATATTCGGTGATAAATTAAAAAAGTTTGTCATTCATAACAATGTACCGATAAGAAAATATAAAGAAATTGAGCCGATTCATTCAGATAAAAATAATGACAAATATAATTTAAGATACAGTGATTTTAGATAAGTGTAATTAAGTACAAAGATAAAATCATAAACTGTAATCAACTTTAAACATCCACAATCTACACTATCCGATAAAAATACTAAACGACAAATTAATCTTAATAGATACTTCATTAATAGAGAGCTGTAGCGAGCATTTATTTTGCTTATCTCGAGATAAGTGCAAAGAGCCGGAGGTGTCGACTTGATTGCATTCACTCTATAGATATCTTATCAGATGAGGAAGTAGATTAGCTGATTTCGAGATTAGTGAACCGTGGAAGCTGTTTAATGCCTAGGTTTAGTTATATTTTACCCACCAAGGCTTTTGAAATAATAAATACACCAAACAGTCATAGTTATGACTCCACACTAGGTCAAACTTTTGTTATGGGTTTCAAGAACTACGAGGAACTACGGTCTCACAACGCCCAGACCCCAAACAAATAGCTGTATGTCTCACAAATACTCTTTCTGATGCGGAAATCGAACCTGTCAAAATGATTGTGGATTAAGAAGATGATCGTATCATGGGTGTTCAAAAGTGGTGGAGTCCATAAATTGTCATCCATAGTACTAGTAGTTGTAAACAAGAGGTCGCGGGTTCGATTTCCGTATCGAGACAAATGTTTGTCGGATCTACAAATTCTGTGTGTTGTGTTTTCTGAGACCGTAGATTTAATTTTGTTAAATTTGAAGAGCCATTGAATTTCTAAATGAAAATAACGTAATAACTTTCAACACAGTCGCACCTAACCCTCTCGCCGCACTGAAATTGGACTTTCGGTGAAATTACTCACAACCACATATCTGGGTCAACGCGATGTTGATTTTATTTATTTACGTAGACTGAGGTATTTTGGACCGGATTGGGCATGTATTTTAAATGGATTAATTTGTGTCGCCGTGACCGGCATCACGGAAGGGTTGTGTTCAAAATTAGGAGCAAAATTGTTGATGGGGGTCATACCGACCGTGTTTCGGCTTTTTCCGTCACAAATGTCAACCAGCAAAATAGACAATCTTTATTTTTTTGATGGGGGTTGATTATTTTTTATTGGGCCAGAGTGACAGTCTTTAAACCCTCGCGGGGCGTGTTACTTGTATTTCATCCCTTCAAATGGGAGTTTTTTTTTTATTTAAAGACTGCCTTGTTATAGCTGTGATAGCCTAGTTGGTTGCGGTACGGACTGTCAAGATGAAAGTTGCGTGTCAAAACCCAAATAGCATACACCTCTAACTTTTCTAAAGTTACGTGCGCATTAAATGTCAATTATCGCTTACTTTAACAGTGAAGGAAAGCATCGTGAGAAAACCTGCATACCTGAGAATTCTCATAAGAATTTCGAAGGTATGTGATGTCTACCAACCCGCATTAGGCCAGCGTGGTGGACTAAGGCTTAACCCCTCTCATTAGTAGAGGAGACTCGTGCCCAGCAGTGGGACCATGTTTAATACAGGGCTATTATTAGTATTAGAAAAAAATTACAAACCTCACATTTAAAACGTTGCTATTAGGTAATTAACAGAGTTTTGTTTTATACGAAAAAGGCACACCATTTTACGTTCCCATTATAAAAATTAAAAACATTCACGAATAAATGAAAACCGGAAGCGATACACCCATAAATTAATTCCAAATTTGAAACACACAAATTCTCGTATAACGAATCCAAAAAACTACCCTCTTTTAGAGCCATAAATCATAATTATAAGTAACGCTTCACACATGCATACTATTTATATTAATTAATAATTTCTTCGGCGGTATATTTCGTGTGTAATTAGGTGCAGGGTAGCATGTGTCTCCAATTACTCCCCACTTCTAACGACCGTGAGAAGGTGATATTTCAAAAATAGACTCGTTTTTATGGTGGACAAAAAGTGTGATTTTTAACTCAACTTTGAACTTCATGATTTTAAAGTAATCGGTTTTTAAATTGTCTATTGTTAATATTATTTTATATGTTTATGTTCAATCAATTTTAATCATTTTAAGCAACTGGACATGTTTGTTATCCATTATTACAAAAAAACCTCTCTGTAAATGTCGTCTTTTGATAAGATGAAATTTATCCAGATGTTGGCTTTAATTTATTACATTATTTTATTTTTGCGATTCTAAGTTAGGAGCAATATTTAATTTAATAGCACTTAATATCCAGACTTCATAGTTTAAACTTTTTTGTTCTCTATTCTTAATAGGTAATATTTATCTCATAAAATTTTTTTGCAATAAAATTTAACTCCTCAAACTATAAAGCTTACCTCGCAGTGACCAAGAAATTTGAGAACAAAGATTAATCACCACATATTACACGAAAAAATGCCTTAACGTGGTCAAGTCGTGCTTGTGGTCAATAAATCCTGAATCCAATAAATGGTCATCGCGTTCCGGCGGCGAATCGAAAGGTGCTGCAATTAAATCCCACGAGATTAAATGGACTCCATCCATTTGTGGTCTTGGCCTTCTCGGGGAGTGGCGTAAGACATAAGTCGATTGGATAGCGGACGTCATACACGCGAGTACACGTTCTGTATAATTGCTGCGCGTATTCGTTTTTGATCGTCCACCTGCGGTAAGGCGACAAACTGTGCTCATGCGTTTCAACATCAACAAAACTATGCAAGATGGATATTTAAAAAGGCACAAGTACAATGATTACCATTTTATTAATTGATTTACATAACACTGAATGAACGAACCACGAATATCCTGGCTATCAACTAGTCTTCTTCACAACTCAAAAGTATACCGGAGCGCGGAAGGCACTCCGTTTAATGTTAAACATTTACTACTCCCCCTTAGGTTGTCATTATTGATGTACCCGCAACTACTCTCCTAAATACCTTCGGTATTTCTAATAATAGAAAATACCCTTATATAAATGACGGAGTTCTGAGGTAACAAACATAAAAAAGAAATACACGTCGAATTGAGAATCTCCTCCTTTTTTAAAGTCAGTTAAAAAGAGAGAGATTTCCAGAAGCTTAAATCTCCCTAGTTTTTCAATCCTCATTTCTTTCCTTTAAGGCACCCCTGATTCTTTTCGTATTGTGGGTATTCACGTCTGGAAATCAATAACAATGAAGTGACTGACTGGTTAGTGTACTGGCCTTTGTTATAAAAGTAAATTTCTGCATGTTACATAGACATACAGAACTGGACTGAGCAATATCCTCACAAAATTTACCACTTTGTAGAAAGAGACAACTCTACTGTGCTGTCAATATCTATTTCTTTTCGCTCCTGCAAGTCTGTGACGTAGACCAATCAAAATTATAGAAAAAGACAACTGCTGGCCCCACGATCTCTTCTATCTTCTATCTCTGTCATATTTTCCCGCCCGTATTAACTTAATAGCTGGATAGAGAAAGCTCAGTCCATTATCTATAGCATGTTATAAGCAATAAGTATTTTATTGTACTTATGTAATATTGCTAAGTCTTATTTAAAAGGCAAAAGCCACAATTTTATTTGTTTTTTTTATTCTTCTAATTTATCGATAGCAGCAACAGCCCAGCTGGGAGTGGTAGGAACTGTCAAGGTGAAAGATACAAGTTCACGAGCCCGCATTATGCTAGCATGATGGACCATAGCCTAACTTCTCGAATTAGTAGAGACTCGGCCCAACAATGTACAATACAGAGCTGAAATTATTATTATTTATGCTTGAGAAGATATTTGACTACCTCGGTGCCGCAGTTGTTATTGCGCATGAGTTACGACTGCTGTTGTGGGGTCTCGGGTTCGGTCTCCGGGTCGAGTAAAGTGATATTGGGTTTTTCTATTTAGAAATACTTCAGTGTTAGCTTGGAGTCTGGAATTGTGCCCGGTATGGCGATAGGCTCGCCCCCTATGACATTCTGGGACCGTAATAAATTTGGTAAAAAGTGGGTGTACTGGTTACACCTCTGCCTACGCTTTCAGTAAGATAGCGTGAGTGTATATGTATGTATATGAAAAGATTTTCACACAGCCTCCATGCCTTCCTCCGCTGGATCTTCAGACTTGCACCAGCTCGTTCACAGCAATGTCCAATGGCTAAGTAATTAATGCTTTCGTGTAACTTTCTTATGCTACTGCCGGGTACTGTAGATTGGGATCGAATAAAAGACTTATCCGTGTCTCACACCGCGTTCACATTCCCACATGTTACTGTTAAATAATTCAAAGGGTATTAAGATGGCATGTACTTAAAACTCCATTCATCAGTGTTTACGATTATATTGATATTTTTACAGAAAAAAGCAGTAACTATCGGTTGGTGTCTTGAGTAAGGTCATTTTAATAACACCCAACAGTCACACACATAGTTGACTCCACAGTAAAATACGATTCTTGTATCGTAGGTATATTGAACTAAGAGGGACAGCGGTCCCACAACATCCAGACCCAAAACGAATACTTCTAGATCACACAAATAGTTTGTCTCGGTGGAGATCGAACCCGCGACCTCTGGTTTACAAACTGGTTACTCACTGACCGCGCCACGGTAGCTGTAGAATTAAAAGTATGAATCTTAAGTAAAACATTTTGTTTGTAACAAACATAGCGATAATCTTATCTCAAAACGTGGTTAGCCATCGATCCAATTTGCTATATAATATGTAGACATTTGAACATGTAAACATTGGAGAGCAGCGATAGCCTCGTTGGTTGCGGTACGGACTGCCAAGACGAAAGTCGTAGGTTCGAAACCCAAGTGGCATACACCTCTGACTTTTCTAAAGTTATGTGTGTATTAAAATGTTAATTATCGCTTGCTTTAACGGTGAAGGAAAACGTCGTGAGGAAACCTGCATATCTGAGAATTTTTCGAAGGTATGAGAAGTCTGCCAACCCGCATTAGGCCAGCGAGGTGGACTAAGGCCTAACCCCTCTCATTAGTAGAAGAGGCTCGTGCCCAGCAGTGGGACAATGTTTAATACAGGGCTAGTATTATTATTATTATATGTAAATATTTATAGTCGAGCAAATGGGTCACCTGATGGTAAGTGTTAATATCAGAATAAAAAAAATAATAAAAAAACTTTATTTCAGAACTTGTAACACAAATCTGTACAATGGTAATAAATGCACCATAATAACTGCATTAGTTAAAAACTGTGTTGCAGTCAGTAAATTATTTCATATTTTTTTTTATCGAAATAGGCTTGCGTTTGACCACTATCTCGCCTGATGATAAGTGATGATGTGGTCTACGGCGGAGCATATTGGTGCTTTGTAATAAAACGAAATTTACGGATTCTATCGCGGTTTATTTTACTTTTTTACCCGACCATATGGAGGGTTACTAAATATCAACTATATGGAGGGTAGAAACATTGCAATATACTTTCGTGACGACATACAACTCAGTCTCCCCCGTGACCATGAAGGCTGTAAAGCCTTCGAAACGTCGGGTTAAAAATGTAAAATAAACCGCGATAGAATCCGTAAATTTCGTTTTATTACAATGTATAATATTCGCGTAAACATAAGAAACCATCACATTGGTGCTGCCAATCTCAAAAGAAAGGAATTTGGATTACAAAGGGAAACGGAATTTGAGCCGCAGTAAGCACAGTACGTTGTTACTTCAAGTCTGTAAAAGGACTTATTCATATTAGCAAAAATTGTAATATGACTATACCACCTAAAATATACTATGTCTACGACTATATTGTCATATGGAAAAGTGCATGGAGAGTTAGGCATAACCAAGCTTTGTTAAAGTATATATTGTGTTTACTTTTCAACCACCGCTGGGAGATAGGTAGCTGTCAACATAAACAAAGACATAATAAAATCAAAAGACCTTACCGGCAGCTACCATCCACAAACAGATAAGATCTCATAAATAAGATAACAAAGAACATCTCAGTGATAATACGTGGGATAAAATTAATTGGGTTATTTGTACTGATAACGCTTTCACAAGCTTTAACGACATTATGTAGAAAATGATTAACGAGTGGGGTTAAGGAGTGGTTGGGACAAAAATTGCGTGGTAATACGAGTAACTTTTACAAGACTTAAAAGAAGGGTTACGTTTTTATCTGATGCAAGCAATATTATTTTAATAGATTTCAGAAACGGGTCTTCAATTCGATGGCAATTTTCATTTATTAGGCATTCGATCGAAACGCATCGCAATTTGGATTTTTAAATTCTTCAGTGGTTTTGTTTTAGATTATAAAATAAATAAAGCAGCGGTAGTCTACTTGAACTGGTGCATACTACCGTGATGAAAATAGAAGGTCCGGAATCAGCTCAAATGGAATACACCTCCAACTTCGAAGCTATGTGTATACTAGCTGTTTCCCGCGGCTCAACCCCCGTGGAGGTAATTGATTTAAGTAAAAACCATACTCCAAAATAAAACAAAATTATAAACAATCAACAATTTAACAAAAATTTTACTACCCGAATTAAATTAAAACATACATAAATAAAATGGCCTTACACGTAACCAAAAAAAAATATTACTATAATAGGAAGGAGGCAATTACACATAACTACTCAAACAAAAGGAAACCTACCAAAAATATTGAAATAAAAACCAAAACCCAAATCCTAGCCTTATAACCGCATCAGCGTTTTGTTAATTTTTAATTATCTCAAAAACTATGCATCCATATTGTATGTTGTAAACGGCAAATATCGACTATATCAAATTACCTTGTTGGTAGCATTTTTTTTTTTTTAGTGCCTGGATAGGCAGACGAGCAGACGGGCCACCTGATGGTAAGTAGTCACCGCCGCCCATAGACTTCTGCAATGCCAGAGCACAGCAGAGCCGCTGCCTACCGTAAAGGATCCATAGACTAAACAAAGGAAGTGCATCTAAATAATGCGTCATAATTTTAACGCTTTACTTTGCCCCCTTTAGGGATGGTTTTGCAAAAAAAGTTGAAACATTATTTCTAAAAAGGTAAAAATAATAATTTAATTTAATAAAATCCTTAAAAGCAGTTTTATTTGAATATATATTTGGTCGTCCGTTTATATCCAAATTTCTATTTTGAAACAATCGTATAACAGTCATTATATACCGGAGTTGCTTTTGCACATGTTTTCTTTTATAACAAGGGGCGGGAGAAGAGATTAATTTGGCACAAATATCGCCATTCAGGCGATTTATTGTTATTAATTAATGGTTTGTGGCGATTAACTTCGGTTCCAGAAATGGCAAACTTACGGTTATGTTGAACATAAATCGGTATTAATAATATTACCCATATAAAACATTGCCTATCCAATAATATCCAAAGAATAATGGACTGTGGATACCTATCTATAATTTGAGTTATTTATTTAAAAGTTTCCATCTGATGAGTATTACATCCATTACCCACTTTTCGCCGAATTTATTTGGGTCCCATTATATGATGGCGGGCGAGCCTATCGCCATACCGGGCACAATTCCAGACTCCGGGCTAATATTGAAAATTTCTACCTAGAAAACCGAATATCAATTTACCCGACCCGGGGATCGAACCCGAGACCTCAGCACAGCAGTTGTAAGGCATGCGCAATTACAACTGCGCCACCGAGGCAGTCGGTGAGTATTATTAGAATAAAAAGTCGATAAGATAGATAATGGAACACCATTAAGCGCTATGGAACAGTTAGCCGGCCCAAGGGTTCTCTACTTCTTACAATCATGGTTCCTTTAGGCGCACTGCCCGTGCCAAGATAAAAAGCACCAGTATGAAGAGTACCAGAAGAATGATGGATATGCAACCGGCCTTAAAATATGGAGATTTGGACCTCCAATATAATATAAATCAATAAGTTGTCAGATCTGAGAGACAGAGGCACTAACCCAATGAAGCCAGCCCATGTACGGTATAGACAAAATTACCTTTAATATGGCTCTACCACTCTTTAAATCTGAGACTATATATCATTCGTTTCTTTTATCCTTGCAAAGCAAAGTGATCACTTGATGTTAAGCACAGTACCGTCCAGATAGAATATCAAGTAAGAGAAAAAGCTTTCGCTGCTCGACACAATTATGTCGGCCTGCTGAGTTGCTTCTAAACTTTAAAATACCCAAGGTTATAGGAAGAATGGAAGTATACGTAGTCCGGAAAATTGTTCCACAGTTTTTTTTTTATCCTGGGATTGCAAAGTGACCACACTGCACCTGATAGTAAGCGCAGTACCGTCTAGTTAAAGTATTAAGTAGCATGAAACCATCTATCCCTCGCTACTCAACACAATCATACCGGTCTGCAGAATTGCTTCTTAACACTATGGGGCAAGAAGGTCCAGGGTCTAGTTTCAGAGTACTCAGAAGGCCGCAACACGGCCAAACATCGTACCCCAACTCTAACCACGACAAAAACAAGCTTATACAGAAAATGGATAAACACTTCCTTCACTGAATTATTATTTTAAGCTGAATTATTTTTAGCTTCCATTCACCCCTTGAATGTCAAGTAAATGCCCGTAAGCGATAGTTAAACGAGCTCCGTGACAAGTCGACACGAGTCGCTGCTCACCGCACTGTGCTTAAATTGATTGATACGCTATCGACGGGACTTGGCTATCATGATCTTGATCATTTGCATGCTATTTAGGTGTACTTTAATATCGCTATCAATATAGGTTTTAAATTAGTTTTGTTTTTTTATTATAAAGGTAGTACTTATATTACTAAAAGAAAAGGAGAGAGTCCGCAAACGATATAAAAAATACGGAAACCCGCGTGATGAAATAGAATTCCAATTGCTCCGCAGCCGTTGCCACAAAGTTATAGATATTTGTTACAAAGACTATAAAAACAAAATAGAGTCTAATATTTCCAAAAACCCTAAGGCTTTTTGGAGTTTCATTAAGAGTAAACGTGGGGGCTATTCGTCATTGCCAGCCAGAATGTTTATGGATCAATCGTATGTCCAAAATGGTAATGATATTGCTAACTTATTTGCTGATCATTTTTGTTCCGTTTTTTCTAGCACCCCCGTTCAAACTTTGAGTCTAAATAACTTAACCACATTAAACAACAAATATGTATCTAAAGTGCAATTTACTGAATTAAGTATTAAACGTGCAATAAAAAAACTCGATGAGTTAAAAGGTGCAGGACCGGATTTAATTCCTCCTATGTTTGTTAAACGTTGCGGTCGATCATTATCATTACCATTAACATTGATATTCAACCGTTCTATTTCTGACGGCGAATTTCCCAATGAATGGAAAAGGGCCCGTATTGTTCCCATTTTTAAAAAAGGTGATAAAGCTAATGTTAGAAATTACCGTCCAATATCAATACTTTCGTGTTTTTCAAAATTATTTGAGTCTGCCTTGTATCCCACTATTGCCACACTAGTTGACAATAGTTTATCAGATTTTCAACACGGGTTTAGAAATGGTCGCTCAGTTTTGACAAATTTAGTCCCCTTTGTCTCTGATCTGTCTACTGATGTTGACGCTGGATTGCAGGTAGATGCTATTTACACCGATTTCAGCAGCGCTTTCGATAAGGTGGACCATTCAATTTTATTACAAAAACTGCAAAGTTTTGGTGTTGGAGGGTCGCTGTTGAATTGGTTTAAGTCTTACTTGCGCAATAGATCTTTAAATGTGGTCATCAACGGATATGAATCTCGGAATTATTACGCAATGTCAGGTGTTCCTCAAGGCTCCCATTTGGGACCAGTGCTCTTCCTCATTTTTATTAACGACCTTACTTTACGAATAAAACACTGTAAAATGTCACTATTTGCCGATGACGTTAAAATGTATCGTTCAGTACAATCTCCTAGTGATTCGGAACGAATTCAACAAGACCTGAATGAAATTCTTGACTGGTGTAACATAAATGGCATGACTCTCAATGTTAACAAATGCTTCCACATTAAATATACTAGGAAGAAAAAACCACTTGTAACGGTGTACGAGATTGGTGGCACGCTACTGAAAGAAGTCGAGGAAATCAGAGATTTGGGCGTTACCATTGATAGGAAATTAAATTTTTCGTCACATATCAACAAAACCGTGACTAAAGCTGCCCAAATGCTCGGTTTTTTGAGAAGGAATACCGTTGGCTTTAAAAACCTCGAAACCAAAGTACTTCTCTACAATACACTTGTGCGCAGCAATCTCGAGTATGCTAGTGTTGCCTGGTCTCCTTTTTACACTGTCCATTCGCAACGGATTGAGAGTATACAAAGAGCGTTCACAAGGCATCTCGCATTCTCGTGCAGCGGCTTTTCCCATAGAAACCCTTATAACCAACGATTATCTAAATTTAAAATGATAGCCCTTCGTGATCGTAGACGTATTTTGGATTTATGTTTTCTGTACAAACTAATAAATAGTAAAATACGAAACAGTCATCTTTTAGAAAAAGTGTCTCTATCTGTACCTCACTCTTACCCCAGGTATAAAATAGAGAAAATTTTTCGTGCTCCTTTTGCCAAAACTAATTTAGGCCTTCAATCACCTTTGCACCGGCTCCTCGATCTATACAATGTAGTCCAATCCCGCGATTCAGACATTGACATCTTTTCCAATTCTTTACGGCTCTTTAAACAAAAACTAAATATGCACAACTGGAATTAATGGTCTCATTTATTGTTTTTTTTTTAATTTTTAATTAATATTATTTTGTCTTTATTTTTCAATTGTTTTAATTTCAATTTTAATTTACTTAATTTTATATAATTAGTATAAGTCTGTATACATATATATATAATATACATGCTACTTATTCAGCAAGTGTTATGCGCTCCATAAGTGTCGTGTATATCAGATCTACTTATCAGATGTAAGTTAATTTAAGAGAAATTGTCAATATACATGATGTGGATGTGCTTAATAAATAAATAAATAAATAAATAAATAAATAAATAAATAAAACTGTCACTAATCGGAAGACGTACCTTTGCTTTGTAATATACTTTATTATACTACAAAATGAAAGAAATGTGATGCCAAAACCGTGGCTTTAAGACTACTATATTATGTCATAATTTTATACAGAACTGTCGAGATCAATATCTTTCATCATTCCTTCAGCTAAAACTAAGTATTTGAAAATTACCCCATTTTTTCGTATTCAAAATACATACAACGACGAGAGCTCCTCCCTGGATCTATTCAACACCTCTCGCTATTCGCTACTTATATCATTTTTTTTTTTTATAGTATAGTCCGATAAACGAGCCAGTGGGTCACCTGATGTTAAGTGATCTCCACCACCCATGAACATCCACAATACCGAAAGTATCATGTATGCGTTGTCGGCCTTAAAGGACAGGAATAGAGATTAGGGAAGGGAAGGGGGAATCTGGGCCTCCGGTTATCTCACTTACCATACGAAACGCGACAGTAAACTGTCACTTTACGTTGGTTTTCTGTGAGACAGTGGTACTACCCCGGCCTACCCCCTACTATAAATATACTACTGGCTCTTTTCGAGAAGAAAAAATACACGCTTGATGTTCACCATTCATACACACACTCCTACATACACTACACACCTTTCATACTCACTACATATTATTTTATACAATCATGTCATCACCCACAATTTTTACTTTTTTACTAACCTGGCAGGCTGGTGGTAGGATATTCATATCCACCAATTATTATTACACTTACCTACTAGCCAATATACTATGAATTGTCAGCTGTGAAGGACCAACTTGAAATTAATAAATAAAATAAAATAAATCTTCGTTATCCGACACGGCAAAGTGATCACACTGCATCTTATAGTTAGCACAGTGCCGTCCAGGTAGAGTATCAAGCAGCGAGAGAAAACTATATTTCGCTATTCGACACAATCATGCCAGCCTGCTGAGTGACTTCATTGCACTTGGCACTTCTTAAGTACTCTATTAATTAACCCAGTCCGTCTACTGTTGGTTGCTAATTTTAAACTATCCTTAATTAAACTACATCAACCTACTTTTCATATTCAGCTCTCTACAAAGTTTGTTGCTGAATATTATCAGCCTCATTCAACTGCAATTCATCTTGCATAAACCCTATTACTAAATGAGTAGTTGAAGTAAACGCTGGGCGAGAAGTCATCGCGTCCACCGTTAGAGCTCCAGGCATAAATACTGCATAAGGTTGTACGTTGTGTAACCGTAATTAAGTCGATGTCCGAGAAATTCTTAAGAGATCAGTGGATCCAATTGTTTTAAAAAATATATATGACAAATATGACGTCTAGCTTTTCAGCATTATTTGATTCAACCGTTTTGTATGAGCTATCAGCGCTCGAACTGTCAGTGTCATTTGCATATATACAGTTTTAAATTACTTACTTATTAGTTTCGCAAAGTTATGCCTATTACTCAATAACACACAATAGTGCTAATGTTTGTAATCAGGTGAACTACAGACGAAATAACACGTGAACACGAATGCAGTGGCGTTGGGTCATTAGACCGCAGGGTTGAGTGGAGAGCGGATTTGCGCCGCGAAGCCTTGCAAACTACGAATGAACAGGGAGGGGAAGTAGCCAAGAAGTTTTTCGATATCGATACTTTAATTTAAATTAAATAAGATATAGGTGTGCAAAATAGCCTTAAGTTTGCAAGCTTCTGTGATAAAACGGACTGGGTAGTAGTCGTCAATAGTACGAGAGGCTACAAATCTTTATAGGGTCCACAAATATTAGATTCATGACCATGTGTTGGACCGTAAGTACTTAGTTTTAGTACACGATATCCAAGGTAAGAGTAAGTGTTTTTACTATCTGTCTGTTGTGATTATTATTATATTGGGACGTAATTATTATTTAATTTCAATAAAACTTCATTCAATTCATGAACGTTACTACGATTGTATTACTAGATTGGAATAGTTTATTAAATATTAAAAACCTTAGATTACTTAGATTAGATTAGAAACATTAGTCTTAAATCTAACAAAGCAACAAAATAAGTAGTTTTGGTATCCTAACCACTTATTTTGTTGCTTCTTACTTTTTATTTTATTCTATTTTTATGATCAATTTTTTTTTATTAAATAAATTAACTAAGGTTCACTGTTAGTTAAGTAAACATTAAACTTAAACAGGTTTAATGCAACAATTGTTTTTGTTTTTTTTTATTACGAAATTGTGTTATTAGAATACTGTGTACAGTAGTAAATGGATGACAGATTTAAATCATGTCTGTTATGAATGTACTGTGTGACTATATGTAAAATTTTATCTGTTGTCTGTATCTGTACCGATAAATAAATTAGTCATAATAATTTCTAAAACATATCTGCACACTGTTGATCATGCGTCTATCCCAATGCGCACCATTTCTCACCGTCTCAGGCACTGACATCCCGAACTTTTAGCTCAGTCAACTGATCATCTACGTAGCCACCGTTTGCTCACGACTTTGATCATTCAAAATCTGTTGTAAATCATGCTTTATTCAATGGATTTCAACGTTGCGCCGTTTGCCACTGTACCTACCATGGTATCACTATTTTCTTGCAAATGTCATTAAAAGAGACAATGTAAAAAATCTAGAATTCAGGATTCTGAAACTCCAACTTTCAAGTTTCTACTGCACTACCAAATAATATACAAAACTTAATTACCTTCGTGGTAATTTTCACATTATCGATAAAACACCGCGACGTCACATCACTAGGTTGCTTGAGAGTTAGCAGGATGTGTGACACGGTGCTCTTGAGGTAATTGCCGCATTTCACACTGCAACCGCCCTCGGCGCTATTCCGTTGCGTTCCCACTATATCGTTTTTTATCCATATTGGTAATTGAGCTAATATCTGTAAATAAAATAAAATTCTCTAAACTAGACGAAAAGTCACTAAAATTTAATTTGTACCTTTCATTCTTTCGTTTTATAAAAACATCTTAAATGACAAGCCTACCTATTTAAGTTTGATTTATGTTACTCAATTATTCCTTTTATGAATGTTCATTCTATAATTTTATCATTTATTATTTAGTTTATCATTATTCAAGTTCTTATAACACTATTTCTGCCTAATTTTTTAATATCATAATTTATTATAACAAAGTAAGTGAATGAGCATATCGCTGGTGGTAGGATATTCATATCCGCCCGGGTACAGACCACCGTACACAGGGTGTAAAACCGACCATAGTGGCACACGTAAGTGTGTCGCGTGTTCAGGGTCAGCCAGTGTAAACCGGTTTTATCGGGGGTTCAGAGTTGGTGTGCGATGTTTGGCCGTGTTGCGGCCTTCTGAGTACTCTGACACTAGACACTCGACTGCTTCTTCACCTCCTTGCCCCTTGACGTAATGTGAAGAAGCTACACAGCAGGCCTGCATGATTGTATTGAGTAGCGAAAAATAGATTGTCTCTCGCTAGTCGATACTCTAATTGAACGGCACTGCGCTTACGATCAGGCGCAGTGTGGTCACTTTGTCGTGCCAGGATAAAAAAAATACTTTAACGGCAGTTCAGCTTCCACGGGTATTTCAGAATAAGGACAGCTCTTCTAAAGTGTTCAAATTTAACGCGTGACTGAACCAAACGTAGGTATTAGATTGCACCTTGTTTGCCCGACTGTGTTCAACTACAATAAAAGCTATATTGAGATTTAAGTTTTTGTAAAAATGACGAAATCATATATACCAATAAAACCTAGAGTTGCTCTTTTAAACATAACACTTTTACATCTGTTAACAATAACACTTTTTATTCATTTAGTCCAATAATTAACAAAATCGACCAGCCTTTTCAATAATAATTTTTACATTGTCTTGTCAAAAATAGCGCGCTGTCAGATGTCAATTGATATTTATTTTCAATAGATGGCGTTAGTGTTCTATTTAATTTAATTTATTTTCTTTACACTCCGATATATATATAATGGTGTCAAATTGATTGTTTTACAAAATGCTTCATTGTCTATCAGGCCTTTACAGCAGGCCGGCATGATTGTGTTGAGTAGTGAAGGATAGATCGTCTCTCGCTACTCGATACTCTATTTGGACGGCACTACGGTAAGCGTAGCAGGTGCAGTGCGGTCACTTTGCCGTCCCAGAATAAAAAACATAATCACTAATAGAGTATATTAATAGTAGTTGCAAATTACGCAATCAGATAGACAATTGAAATAAGGATTATACAATATACATAAATTCAAACAAAACAAATACCAAGATATATAAATATAAATGGGAGGAAATACATAGTCTACCGCTATAGGAAAATCCTATCCATTATAATATTTCGCTTCCATTGCGATATCTAATTTGCCATTCATCGAATACCATATTTCTGGGCACCCTATACCAAATTCGATTTCATCTGCCAGTATAACCCTTAAATCACACTGCTCAAAGTCCAAAATCCCATGGCAGTTAGTTAAAGTAATACTAAGCAATTCGAAATAGAATCTGAGGAATGTATTTTTTTCCTTAAACGTAGAGGAAAGCCTGCTACATCGGTACCAATCCGAAATATTGGATTAAGATAAAGAAATGATTTACAGGCGATTACGCCGCGTAATGTATTGGCAATTATTGTTTTTTATTCTTGTATAGGTTGTGTTTTTTATTGAGAGAGACTAACGGGGAAAATTTTATGAAGATTTACTGAGAATGCTGATAATACAATATTACCAATGTTTTGATCAAATGAAATGAACTTAAGAAAATATATGAGTCAGTAATAAAAAAAAAATTGAGCAATTGAGACGAATGGTCGTAAGTTTAACTAAAATAAGAAAAAACGAGCTTAAAAACACCCGTGCTTTTGCTGTAATACCTTGAAGACTTCCCCTTGTTTTTCAGTCCTCAGCATCTTTTTTCGAAAATCAGTCCCCATTGGCTGAAATATTGCGTACATAAATTGATAAACTTTTTGACGACATTCGTTAAATGACAATATTTAAAACACCAACCCTACGTCTTATTATGTAGATTATCATAATCAAAAAGATCATAGTTTGGTCCTTAAAGTAACATTTTTTACTAAAGATTTCGTCAGCTCACAATTTCAATTGTATCTACATGCCATTCTTCTCTTTCTGTTACAGAAGACAACAGCTAAACATGAGGTAAGAATACCTTATACCCTTCTATTCTCTTCTTCATCTATTTTCCTCATGGCGTAGTGTGATGAAGCTGAACAGCAGACCGGCATAATTGTGTCGAGTAGCCAGAGATAGACTGTCTCTCTCTACTTGATAATCTATCTGAGGGGCACTGCGCTTACCGTCAGGTGCAGTGTGGTCGCTTTGCCGTGCCAGGATAAAATAAAACCATTATCTCTGCCTTATCTGCTGCATCAGTGCCTTGTAGACAATGTATTTTTCTTATGTCCTTTTCTATTACAGTTGTCATCTGCTCGACCTCGTAAGAAATCATAATTCATATTCATTGACTACCGCTGTGGCGTAGCGGGCGAGAAGCAGGTTGTGAAACGGAAGGCCTAATCGTGCGTCGGTTCGATTCCCTCACCGAGACAAATTATGTGACAGATGTTTGTTTCGGGTCTGGGTGTTGTAGGACCGTAGTCCCTCGTAGTTCTTAATACCCACGATACAGGTTTGACCTAGTGTAGGGTCAGCACTATGTGTGTGACTGTTAGGTGCATTTATTAAATCAAATGTGTAACATAGACTAGCATAATTTACTTTATTTTCAACAATACGCAAGACTCACGAAAAACGAAACTATAGGAACAGTTTTGTTCCAAAAATACTTTCCTTTGAAGTGCACAATGTGAGAACAGCGGAGTGTCCCGACAGAATATCACGTGTCATTACCACACCGTTCGTTAATTTGACGACGCAGTAACCGTTCTGGACATGTTTTTAATTTAAATTCTTTGTATATTGCGTTTTGAGATTCTTTGTTTTGAAAACGGAGTGTTTATTGTTGCGTGGTTTCAGGCGGGCGTCCATATTGCTAAAATACAATTCTTGTTCGATACGTCAAGAGATGGCACAATATGTGTGTCGTGATAGGTGGATGTTTATTTAGGTTAACATGAACTTAATTCGTGACAGCCTCCGTGGTGCAGTGGGCGAGTAGCCGGCTATGAAAAGAGAGGCCGTGGGTTCGATTCCCTCACCGAGACAAATATTTGTGTGACAGATAGATAATTGTTTCGGGCCTGGGTGTAGTGGGATCGTAGTCCCTCGTAGTTCTTGATACCCACTATAATATTCACATACATTATTCTGTCCCCAAACTAGGTAAAATTACAAATTTTAGAGTATCAATTTAATTTGAGTGTATCAAAACCTACGAGGGACAATACCTCGACCCGGAAGAAATATCTCAGTGCGAGAATCGAACCTTTTGTTTCACAGACAGCAATACACCCGCTGCACCACAAAGGCCGTCTCTCTAAGTTGATTCTTTTGAGTAAAATAAAATAGAATCACGAAACTTATCAATACCGATACATTAAAATTTGTAAAGACAATTTAATTGTGGAAATAGAAAATGGGTGACTTTAAGAAATCCTCATATTCAACGATTCCCATTCAATCCCTCTAATCACAGGGGAGTGAACCATTAATCCGGCAGCAGTCGTGGTAATCATTCAATTAGGTGCCGTGAGCTTGACGCCATGGATTAAGAGCTTAGAAAGACCGGGTTTGTTTCTTTTGTTTGTAACTTTTCTGGAAAACAAGAATTTACTATGCTGTCCATTTGTTATATAAGCAAGATTTATTTTGCTGTCTTTTGGATCAGATGCATATTTAACAGATATTAGTATTAGAAGGAAAGAAACAAAAAGTCATGTGATAACAATACATACATACATATACACTCACGCCTGTAATCCCCGAAGGGGTAGGCAGAGGTGTAACCAGTACACCCACTTTTCGCCGAATTTCGGTCCCATAATGTGATAGGGGGCGAGCCCATCGCCACACCGGGCACCATTCCAGACTCCGGGTTAATACTGAGTATTTCTAGGTAGAAAAACCAAATATCACTTTACCCGACCCGGGGATCGAACCCGAGACCTCAGCACAGCAATCGTAACGCATGCGCAATTACAACTATGCCTCCGATGCAGTCATGTGATAACAAAAACAAAGCAAAAGAAGTAGGGCAGTATTCTAGCTAATTTTATCTTAAACTATGATACTACGTTATTTTTGGGAGAAAAAGTATACAATCCAAGGTCTTGTCTCCTGCACTGGCGCACATGTACTGATTGTCTTACCACTCAGGTGTTGTGCCTGAATCACAGAGAGAAGCTAACGTGCAGCTGAACCCCCAAAAAGGTGACCAGGCAGACAGTACACAATTATCGCCCAATCGCCTTTACGCAGCACACGCAACGGAAGCTCTCAAAAGGAATAAATTTTGATCGTTTTTCCAAAATATTTCAGTAGGATCCTATAAGTCATAGCGTGATGTTATATAACCTTCCTCGATAAATGGGCTATTCAACACTTAAATGTTTTTTTAATTCGAACCAGTAGTTCCTGAGATTAGGGAGTCCAAACACTGTACGGTGGTCGCTATCCTTAATTCTTATTATTATCTTAATTTGCTTCTCTATTCTATCTCTATCTAAATTAAGATCTTTCAATCACAAAAATGTTTATAGAAAGGCAATACACCTACGATTCCTCTGGAATTATGGACGTTTATAAGCGAAATACTAGCCTGATTGAAAGAAGTTAATTCTCTCACGAATTTAGAAGTTAAGGGAATTACAACTACAAAAAAATAATTCCCATCTACGTCCGTTGAGATGTCACTCACACGCTAATTGAATGAATGCTTGATTGAATCCCTCGGCCGTCCGGAGGGAAATAGTTCCCATTACGCCTCGTGAGGGGAGTAACCTTGGATACCGTAGTTCTTTCTGTATTGTATAGTTACTACAGGAGCTGAATACGATGTCGTAAGTATGAACATAAGAACATATGCATGGGGACTACCGATAGAAATGAAATCTTAAATCTGTGTTCTTTTTTTAAACACACTGACGTATATTATATGGACAGGATATCTAATACAAAATGACAGCTATTTTCTTGACTTATTTGAAGCGCCCCTCTCGAGCGTATTTGAAACTAAATTTGACATAAATAGGGATGTTGATATTTTTTTAATATATCGGATTTCCGATATATCGATATTTTTAAATATGTATATCAATATCGGAGTTAGATATATCGAAAAAAATATCGATATTTCGATATTTTTATTAAAAATTTTTACTCGTCGAAGGGTCTGGTCCTGACGCCATACATCCTTTCTTCGTGAATCGGTGCGCCAATGAATTTATTGGATTCAAAGATCTTGGAATCATATTTAACGACACCTTAAAACGTGATATTTTTTAGTTTTTTTAACTTATAGTTTTTTTGCCATGAACTTAATATTATTTTCTACTTTTTAGTTCGGCTAGCTATTAAAGCGTGCTTTTTTTAAATATAATTTATAGTCCCAAAACAGCATCAAACCTAGTTATAATAAAATAATCGATTGCAAATTAAGACCCCATAAAAAAATATGATCTAAAATGATACCTTATATTTTTTATTATCTTGGTGAACCTATAGATCATAGGTCCTTGATACGTGTGTAAATATTCAAGTAAATCGGATGTCTTGAAGGTGGTGAACATTACGTTTAAAGATTCCGTTACATATATACTTAGTCTACTTAGATACAATTGTAGCTAATATAAAGTGTGTAAAGACTATCATAATGGTAATGAGCTACAAAATTATTTAGCTATACAGTTTATAATCCACTATATTTATTATAAAAATTTAAGTGAATACTATACTAAGCAACTAAACTAAATAGGGAAAGAGGAAACACATATTATAGTGTAAATAAAGTACCGTAGATTAAGTTGACGATGATTTAGTAGTTTCAATAATTTACGAGTATAAATATGGGTCTCCGATATCTATATTTCAATATCGAAATATCGATATATCGTCGAAAAAATATTAGTAATAAATATCGATATTTCTAAATCTTAATATCGATATTTCGATATATCTATATTATATATATATATGATTATGTCTAAGGAATAGGAAATATTCATTTCAAATCATAAAATTCCCATTATAGGTTTCCAACTGACTCGGTGATACAAAAACGATGGCTAAGAAACATGAATGTTGAAAATTTGTCAAACATAAATAGCTATTTATGTTCTAAACATTTTATGGAAGATTGTTTTATTAGACATGTTTCACGGACCCAGTTAAAAAATATAATATTTTCCGGTGGGTTTAATAATATATTAAGCGTTTTAAACATAATATAGTAGATTAAAATATGTTTTGCTAAGGCGATGTTTTTATTATTTTTAAGATTTGTAAACCATCGACTGTTGTGTATCATTGTCGATATATCATCCTTCGTGTCTCAACTCTATCGTTAGTTCCACGGACGCTCACTGCTCGACTGCACTGCTATCAGCGCCAATATGGCGAAAATCAAATAGGCACACTTTCGCGGATCAAATATCCTGTCTATATAATAGACGTCAGTGTTTAAACAGCATCCATGAAAATGTTTTTTTTTTCTTATGGTTGCTTGGCAATAATTATATAGCTTCGTAGGCGTGCTTATGTCAAAAGTAAAAAAGAACCCCACCCGAAAACTGCCCAATTTGCCTAACGAAGTTTTCACGTCAATAATACATGACAGTACGGATTATAGTATAATCATGCGTCACTCATTGTGTCGCTATCTATTTTTAAAATTCTCTTATTTCGTTGTAATTTCGTATGCGTTACGACTGCTGTGCTGAGGTCTCGGGTTCGTTTTTTTTATTTTCGAAAGTGATGTCGGAGTTTTCTATTTTGAAATATTCAGTATCAACCCGGAGACTGGAATTGTGCCCGGTATGGCGATAGGCCCGATAAATTTGGCGAAAAGTGGGTTTACTAGTTACACCTCTGCCTACCCCTTCGGGATTACAGGCATGTATATGTATGTGAATATATAAAAGAACTACATTGTAGAACATAGATCGTGTCAAATTAAAATAAGCTGAGTCCTTTCAGTTTAGATGATTGCAGAATAAGAAACACTGTTTCCGCATCCGTTGTTCTACGTACGCATCTAAAACTGTGCCACTTGTTATATACACCTCTAACCCTTTGGGGATTACAGATGTGAATACGTTTGTATGATTATTATAGTAAAAACGGCTTAAAACCCTACTACACTACTACAACACATGATGGTGTTGAGTAGCGAGGCATGGATTGTCTCTCACTACTTGATACTTTAACTGGACGGCACTGCACTTACCATCAGGTGCAGTGTGGTCAATTTTGCCGTGCCAGGATAAAAAAAACAAATATTCACATAATATCCATTATCCAATCTCTTCTTTTTAAGTGCATTTTGGATCCCAAAGGAAAATGGACAGCTTTTCCCACATCCGACACTTCTGGAACCTGACCCGGACATCCGATAGCGGTTAATTTATTTACTCACCGCGCCCGGAGCAATCCACCCGGATATTTCCACTCCCGAGTTTTTCCGGATATAACAAAATTCGGGAGGCGGAAGAGAAGACCGAAATTGATTATCGTCTTATGTTATTGTTTTAGTCTACCGTTTGTGAATGTAAGCGTTCCGTCAATAAAACGAGGAGATTTGATAGTACTTAATCGTAAAATGTTACAGAATATTCACAAAACTCACATACTGCGGCGAGTTTGCCTAAAAACCAGACCATCTAAATTATTAATTGAATAGAGACGTACTGCCTCGGTGGTGCAGTTGTAATTGCGCGTTACGAGGTAGTCCCCGAAGAGGTAGGCAGAGGTGTAACCAGTACACCCACTTTTTTACGGTCCCATAATATGATAGGGGGCGAGCCTATTGTCATACCGGGCACAATTCCTGACTCTGAACTGATACTGAGTATTTATAAATATAAAAACCCAACATCACTTACACGATAAAAAAAACTTTCAACTAATGCTATTGAAGTACTATATAAGTTATGTATACACTAGATGTTGCTCGCGACTCCGCCCGCGTGTAGCTTATTTCGGAAGAAAAGGTATACAATCCATGGAGACATCTTAAGCTGTTACACCTTTCTATGTTTGACTATTCCATAGGAAGCGTGCATTTTTTCGGGATAAAAAGTAGCCTATGTCATTTTCTGAAACTGCCACTATGCAAAAGATCATGTCGCTCCCTTATTCTGTGAAAAACTAAACTATCCAACGGGAACTGTACATTTTCCGGGATAAAAGTAGCCTATGTGCTATTCCAGACTAAAATCTATCTCTGTGCCAAATTTCAAACAGATCCGTCAAGCTGTTGTAGCGTGATTGAGTAACAAACATCCATCCATCCATCCATCCAAACATTCGCATTTATAATATTAGGAGGAAGTAGGATAAGTTGATATGTTTTTTAATTTTATGGTTTACAGATTTTAAATTCCATGTCAAAGTTGAAGTAATTTTGTTAAGTGTAATCCCAGATGTATCAAATACACCTACAGATATTTTGCTCATGTTCGTTTATCCCCCCAGCGCAAAAATACATGATAAACAATAAAAAATGGTCCGCAAGAAATCAGCGCAGGTTACACCGCACAAACTTCGCAACAAATTCAATCATCCAAGCGTGTTATATCCCTCAGGATGGAAAGTTTGTGGGCCGCTTTATTTCTGTATAAGTTCTTTGTTAGTTTCAACGATTGATACAAATTGCTTTAGGGGATTGAGGTTAATCAGGTAATATTGGTCGAAGTTAGTTTTATTCTGAGACTAAATGTAGTTGTTTAATTCGCTTTTGCGCAGAACCTGTACTCTTTTGTTATAGAGATCATGTCACAGTAATAAAAATATTCTATTTAATTTCTCAAATTCAATCCTTACATCTCATGAAAGTTGATACACAAAAAAATACATTCAATAGGTTAATTCTCGTAATTAAAATAACTAAATATAATTTCGATCTAGTCTCAGCATCAATTGTCACATGGAATTGAAAATAGATTGGAATATGATCTCAAGTTAATAAAATGGAAGACATTATAAATTACACACACAAATTTTTAGTAAATTATTTAAATAAAAAATCACCTTTACATTCAGCATCAAATCCACAAACTAATTCTTACGTCAAATCAAACATTACAGATCGGATGTGAAAACAAGATTCGCATGAAAAAACAAGCGGCAATGGTTCTGAAAGAGGATGAAGCTATTTGTGATCGCTCTCATTCAAGTCACGCAGGAGGACGGGCGCCGAATACCAAGACAACTGGTCATGTTTGTATCGCCAGCTAATCTCGTAGCTTGGATCTGTGGGTTTTACACTGCTTCAGTTATAGGTACATGATCAAATCACCTGGAAAATTTGTAAAAGGACGGGTAAAATTTTATTTATCTTTTCTGTAATAATTTTTAATTTATATTTTGTTTTTTTTTACTGCCTCGGTGGCGCAGTTGTAATTGAGCATGCGTTACGACTGCTGTGCTGAGGTCTCGGGTTCGATCCCCGGGTCGGGTAAAGTGATATTGGGTTTTTCTATCTATAAATTCTCAGTATTAGCCCGGAGTCTGGAATCTTTGCCCGGTATGGCGATAGGCTCGCCCCCTATCACATTATGGGACCGAAATTCAGCGAAAAATGGGTGTACTAGTTACACCTCTGCCTACCCCTTCGGGGATTACAGGCGTGAGTGTATATGTATGTATATGTTGTTTTTTTTATCAAGTAAATGACACTCTTGCTATTGTAAACATATTATAGTAGCAGCTTACTAAACAATATTATAAATAATACCAGCCATGACAGCTACTGAGAGGGGTTAGGCATTATTCCACTACGCTGGCCTAATGCGGGTTGGTAGACTACACATACCTTTGCAATTACCTTTCTTCATGATGTTATCCTTCGCCGTTAAAGCAAGCGATAATTAACTTTTAGAAAAGTCAGAGGTGTCTTGGGTTTCGAACATACGACTTTCCTCTTGACAGTCCGTACCACAACCAACTAGATTATCGCTGCTTAAGCTAACTTAAAGCAAAAAATAATTAACAGGAAATAAATATTATTTTACATAGCATTTTTGCGTCATTAGACATCGGAAAAGCCAAAATGCTATAATAGAAACTTAAATAATACATTATTTCCATAAAAGCGTGCCGTCTTTACTTTAGAAGGTTCTATTCATAGAAAATATAAATATGCCGCCATTTTTCATATTAGCCGGCTATGAAACGAGAGGCCTTGGGTTCGATTCTCGCACCGCGACAAATGTTTGTGTGACAGACAGAGTTAAGATTGCGCTACAAAAATGCGAAGAATTTTTCCAATTTTTATTTTTACTTTATTAATGAGTTACTAGTTGCCAGCTTTATCTACGATCTTTTATTGGCTCCCCTTTCTGCAAAACATTGTATATATCAACTACAGTTCTAAGCTCGAGGCGGTAGTACAAAATGTCCTTTAACCAAATAAATGCATATTTGATGACTTCATAATCCGGGCTGGCGTTATTAACCGTCATATAGTGGGATAAGTACAGATTTACCATACTGACTGGAGTTTGTGGCTTGAGTATTAATATAAATAATTATGTCCCGACCCAGCTTTGTCCGGACAGAGGGGATTAGACGGTTACACGACTAGAGGAGAGACGATATTGTAATCCTTGATATTAAATTATTATACAGAAACTTAAGTTGTTCTATAGCCCATATATTGTTTGGGAGCTAATACGGAGCTTATATAAAATATATAAATTATTACTTTTTAAATAAAAATTAAACCGCCTTCAAAAAAACCCAGACACAACTAAAAAGCAAAAAATAATTGGTTACATTTAAATCAATTAGTTATATGCAATTTAAATCAATTATTTTTGGAGTCGGTGCCGGTGTTGTTTTCTTTACTTTTAGATTTATAAAAACCAAGTCTGGATCTATTTTATATTTTTTTGTATGCCTGATTATTCTGTTTTTTCCATGTTTTGGCTGGCACCGACTCCAAATAATTGATTTAAATTGCATATAACTAATTGATTTAAATGTAACCAATTATTTTTTGCTTTTTAGTTGTGTCTGGGTTTTTTTGAAGGCGGTTTAATTTTTATTTAAAAAGTAATAATTTATTTTTTGCTTTTTAGTGGTAAATTATATAAAATCGGTTAAAAGCTGCTGAAGATATTAGAATTTACATGTATTTTAATTTTATCACCCCCCTCCCTCACCCCCACCTCTTTTACCCTCTCTCACTGAAACTTAACTTTTATAATGAACGTAATGCAAAAAGAACCACTGGAATACTACTTAATTTTAAGGAGTTACCCTCTCCAGCTCCGAAGATATTCATCAGATCTTCACCATATTTTTATGGGACCAAATGACAAGCACCAGCTTTCAATCAAAGAAAGAATGGTCGAAATCGGTTCACACAGTACAGAGAAACGAGGTAACAAACATAAAAAAAAAAAAAAAAAAAAAAGCAACATACAGTCGAATTGAGAACCTCCTCCTTTTTTTGAAGTCGGTTAAAAAGAAATACAAATACGTTAGATACATTAACTAGACTGCCTCAGAGGCGCAGTTCTAATTCCGTTTGCTTTACGACTGCTGTGCTGAGGTCTCGGGTGCGATCCCCGGGTCGGGTAGTGATTTTGGGTTTTTCTATATTGAAATTCTCAGTACCAGCCTGGTGTCTGGAATTTGTGCCAGGTATGGCGATAGGCTCGTCCTCTATCACATTATGGGACCGAAATAAATTTGGCGAAAGGTGTGTGTACTGGATACACCTCTGCCTAGTCGAGGGTCTAGTGTCAGAGTACTTAGAAGGTCGCAAAACGGCCAAACATCGCACCCCAACTGTAGACCCCCGACAAAAATCAGATGTACACTGGCTGATCCCGGCTTCGGGTTCGGCCATATGGCGATCATGCGATGGCATATGGCCAACCCAACTATGGCGGGTTTTACACCCTGTGAACGGTGGTCGCTATCCGGGCGGATACAAATATCCTACCACCAGGTTTTCCGTGAGATAGTGGTAAATTAACATACAGCAATAAATAAATATATATAAACACTCACGCCTGTAATCCCTGAAGGGGTACGCAGAGATGTAACCAATACACCCACTTTTCGCCGAATTTATTACAGTCTATCATATTGTGAGACTATTATCTATGATAATAGAACCAGAGTATTTCTTAATAGAAAAATCCAATATCATTTTACCCGAGATCGAACCCGAGACCTCAGCACAGCAGTCTTAACGCATATATATACAAATAAATATACGCAATAAATATATATTTTAAAAACAATTAGTTATTAGCTTCCGCGAATTTCATTATTATATGCCATAGTTTCGACAAACTTGGATCATCAAGTTATAACGAAAGTAAACTAAGTTTTCGTATTACATTAAATACATTTAAATGCAAAAGGAGAGGTGTCCGTCTTCATAGTTGTTATTAATGATTAAATTTAAATTTTAGTTCCCTGTTCTGGCTGGGTAAGGCAAGCCAAAGAGTTTACTGAAAGTTCCTGAAGTACAGCGATAAGTTCCGACGCTGTATAAGTTATGAGCTGTCAGCGATTGAAGATATTGCGAAATTTTAATTTGATTGGCAGCCTCTGTGGTGCTGTTGGCGAGTAGCCAATGAAAACGAGAGGCCGTGGGTTCGATTCCAACACCGGGACAAATGTTTGTGTGACAGATAGATATTTATGTCCGGGGTCTGGGTGTTGTGAGACTGAAAGTCTCTCGATGCCCTGATACCCATGACACGACTCGTATCTTAGTGTGGGGTCGCGGCTATGTGTGTGGCTATTGGGTGTTATTTATAACTATTTATGATTATTTATTTTTTGTGCAGCATGAAGTAACCATTCTTCATTCTGGGTGATCTTAAAATGAACCGATGAAGTCGATTGTACCAGAGACGAGATTTAGAACGGAAGAAACTGATTTTAAGTGTTCGAGAACATGAAAGACGTTGGTAATGCTATAGATGACGATGAAGACTAGTAATAAGCTTGGATTATCTTAGACAGAAAAATATTGGAGCTATCTCTGGACTATGTACGTCGATCACGACAAGTATTAAGGTGGGATGCTAACATGCTATCTCCGGAAATAAGCTCGGCATTAAAGACCAAAAAAGTTGCTCGAGCAAAATATCGTTGTAGATATATCGTAAGCGAGACACCATATGGGCACGTCCAGGCAATTTTTTTACACGTTTTTTTATCATATAAAACGAGTCTATGTGATGTTTTGCTACTTAGAAAAGTCTACAGAAATGTTCACTTTCTGACTCAAGAATTAAACCCAAAATGTCATAGATTTTAGAATACAGTGAAAGAGACATAAAATATATATATAAATACTAGCTGTTTGCCACGGTTTCGCCCGCGTGGATGTTATTTTTGGGAGCTAACTTGTTAGATTTTACGCCACGCCTTATCGCCGTAATACAGCTATTGTGAACTATGTATAACTACTCATAACTTTTGATTTAATGAACCGATTTTAATGAAATAAAGACTAAATGTTACATCGATAATGCGCTTTTTATCTTTTGTAAAAACATAGTACTTTAGACGTGATGATAGACAGACGTTCAATGATTCCAAAAAAAATTGTGTTGGGTTCCATATCGATATTATAACGTAACACTATCAAAATTTTGCAAAAATATTTAATGTAGAGACAGTCCTCTTCAGCTTTATTATATTATAGATAGGTAGATGTTAAATTACAACGAATAAACCCAAGTACATATTTAACAAATCTCCGTTTCTTTTTCTGTTATTTTGCGATCACATATTACCCCGCTAATCTCTTAAAACTTAAACCCAAACTTCAAAGACAATACAAAATTTAATTAAACTTAAGTCTGGATAGTTTATTGGTTCTTTGAGGTTTTGTTTTATCGCCTTTTTAAGTCTCGCATCGTTACAAAGCCATTTGCTGTCCATTCGGTTGACTTTTAATGTTAAAGCGTGAAAACCAGTAGTAAAGTTTCCTCCCGGTTTCAGGAATGACACTTAAATAAGTTCTTTGCTATGCAGTTGCTATATGGTTAAGTGTATATTATACACGTAAATATAAGAAAACATTTTGTATATTTGGTTGACCAATTTTTGGCGGTGAAATGTTTTCTTATATTTACGTGTATATTACACAGTGATTATTTTTACGGAATTAAGTTGGACTCCACTAAGTACAGCTATAGACCTTTTATACAGTTATACACAAACATTTGTCTTGGTGTAGGGATCGACTCTGAGGCCTATCGCTTCACAGCCAAACTACTCGCTTGCAGAACAATTCTATAATATAAGATATTTTTTTTTATTTTATATTCTATTTAAATTTTTTTTAGGGCAAATCAGAAGTACCTCCAACCGTCGTAAATGTATGAGAAGATGTATGAATGTCGAAGAGGCGAAAGAAGTATGTCAGGATCATAGCTTGTGGCACTCAATAGTCTCTGCCTACCCCCATGGGATAAGGGCGTGAGTGTATATGTATGTATGTATGTATTTTTTTGCAGGTTGGCATGATTGTGTTGAGTAGCGAGGGATAGATTGTCTCTCGCTACTTGATACTTTAACTGAACGGCACTGCACTTACCATCACATGCAGTGAGGTCACTTTGCCGTGCCAGGCTAAAAAAACCAAATTACCCAAGCACACCAGTCACATGAAAATTACCCTTCAGGCTTCACCTAAAAACTTCACTCTTTCCTCTGCATACCTTCTCACTGCATAATTTGTACTGTAAATTCTCATTAAACTGTGCAAGGAAGCAATATTCCTTCGCTATAACACGAGAAGATAGTACACGTTCTTTAGACCTGTCATTTACCGCTGAAGCTAAAGTTACGTAAAGTACCGCGCTATCCGATATCAGTCTCAAAGTGAACAAAGAGCTCTATTGTCAATGTACTGGGGCTACGAAGTTTCTTTATAAAATAAGTATGGAGGTTTAAAATGGTAATATTACATTAATAAGTAATGGTACATTAATTGTATGACCAAATATTGTTAACCAGTGTGAAAAGAGCAACGCTAGAGTTTCTTGCCCGTTCTTCTCTGGCGAAACTGTATTCCGAACTAGCGGTAGTGTAAGAAATTGACTGAATATAAATGATGAATAACATTTCATGGATTCAATAAATATTTTATTTTTAATTATAGGAACGGACATTAGTCCAAAAGAGTCGATGATGTTTTTACTACAATTGGTGGTACAATGAAATAAACTGGAATTTTCTACTGCACATTATACCAAGAATGCTGGATTATTGACTTGAAATATTGTAGATTTTGTTACTATTGAATTGAAACAAATTATTATTATTATTAAATGGATTTAATTTTCCATTGTCACCTTTCGTTCTTTTAGATACCTATTTCGATTGCTTGAACGAATCCCGAGTACAATTTCCGGCCACGGAAATCGTTTATTTAAAGAGTAGTTTGTGATTGTTTTTTTTTGTTGGGTGTTATAAAATTGTAATGATATTTGCATGATCTTGAATGCAACTTGTATAAAATATTTTAGTGTATAATGTTACCATGACATGAGTTTTGGGATTTGACAGCTTCCGTGGCACAGTGGGAGAATACGAAAGGCAGAATGTTTGATGCACGCATAGAGACAACAGTTTGTATGATCTATAAATGTTTCTGATACACACGGCGTAGGTTTGAACTTGAGTACTCTGACACTAGACCCTCGACTGCTTCTCCGCCTTCGTGCCCATGGCGTAGAGTGAAGAAGAAGGCCGGCATGATTGTGTTGAGTAGCAGGGGATAGACTGTCTCTCGGTACTTGATACTTTAATTGGAAGGCACTGCGCTTACCATCAGGTGCAGTGTTGTCACTTTGTCATGCCAGGAGAAGAAAACAATATTGGTGTTTGGACTACGTGTGGAACTGATAAAGGTGTATTTATTTGTTTATTCATTCGTATTCATTAATTATAGTTTTTATATGACAACATGATGAGACTATCAGCTCGCTCGAACCAGGTTGATTGATAGATTCTCGGCCACCCACAAATAATAGGAACAGCACTCAGAACTTTGAATAATAAATTATTGATACCATTGCTCATCATTTCATGTCTGATCAAAAGTAACAGCAATTTCTCATAATGTCCGGTAATTTTTCAAGAATCTAAATCCTCAAACCATTTTGAAGATTGTTCTTGGCCAATAAGTAAGACACCAGTATGCCAAGATTAAACTTATTTTAAATATCGATACATGAGCTTAAAACTACTGATACCGGAACAATATCATATAGATCTGTACTGTAGTACTGTAGCGAATTTTGTTTACAGCGTGATTGAATTCTTAAATTATATCAAATAAATATTTGATAGCAGCGATAGCCTAGTTGGTTGCAGTACGGACTGTCAAGACGAAAGTCGTATGTTCAAAACTCAAATAGCATACACCTCTGACTTTCCTAAAGTTGTGTGTGTATTAAATGTTTATCATCACTTGCTTTAACGGTGAAGGAAAACTTCGTAAGGAAACCTGAATACCTTCGAAATTCTTATGAAGAATATATATAGTATCAAAATAACGATTCCGTCTAGCACGGTTCGTTTCCAGCGTTCATTTTTACCACGTACGTGCAAGCTCTGGAATGAACTCCCTGCTGCGGTGTTCCCTGAGCGCTATGACATCCTTCTTTAAACGAGGCTTAAAAAGAGTAGTCCTTCAACGGTAGGCAGCGGCTTTGCTGTGCCCTGGCATTGCAGAAGTCTATGGGCGGCGGTGACTACTTACCACCAGGTGGCCCTTCTGCTCGTCTACCTATCAAGGCACTAAAAAAAAAAAAAATGTATCATATAATTTAAGATGTTTTATTACAATTTACTGACATGGAATTTACCCATAGTTACCAATCAACCACGGCCCTTTCTTCAAAAGCATCACAACTCTATCAAACTGTTCGAAAGAACTCAAAGTTGTCGGAAAAGAACCCCAACCCACAACAGTTGCCGCTGACAATACTTGTAATTCACAAGGGACGGAATAAAAATGTACGAAATTTTCCAGTCAAATCACGGCGTTCATAACAGATGTCGTTCTTCGTGCGAAAATAATCTTTACAACTTTATCAAACAGATTTTTGTGGCCAGGACATTTAGTAAATGAAATGTTAAATTTAAGAATGCCATAAAATATAATTGGGACTATTCTTTCAAGTTACTCAACACTGATCTTGACCCTAGAATAAAATAAAATACTTTTGCCGCAAAGATTAAGACTACTAAACTATCAGATCGAGACAGGTAGATAAGATCAATTTAAGACAATGCTACTGACGCTCTTTTTAAGCTAAATAACATAAAACAGGTAAATTCCTATTACACTAAACAATATACAATTCACAAGGGAATGTCGGAGTAGCTTCCACAAACGGCTTCCTTCACGGCAAACCAATAATTTCATCAACTCAATAATTCCGTAGGCCATAGTCCTATAAATATTTGAAGAAACCGTATTACCTCCTACCCAGTCATTACTATGGGGAAATACAGTTGCCGTCTCCCACGATGGAGAATCAAAAAAACCCACATACGTAATTATTCAATATTAATTAGACTGAGTTCGAGTAGATTGAAAACGCTTTGTCAGTTTTGTTTCATGTTATTATTGATTTGCGTTAAGTTGCATTTGAAATTAGAGTGGTTTAAGGCAAAATAAGTATTCATTTTAGTAAATTGATATTAGAATTTCATTGTAAATATATACACCCAACAGTCACACACATAGTTCTGACCCCACGCTAGGTAAACCCTGTATAGCGGGTATAGAGAACTACGAGGGACTACGGTCCCACAACACTCAGACCCGAAACAAATATCTGTCTGTCACACAAATATTCGTCTCGGTGCGGGTATCGAACCCACTGCCTCTCGTTTCACTGTCGGCTACTCGCCCGCTGCGCCACGGAGGCTAATTAACAATTTAAATATTATTAAGAAGAAGAAGGTTGTAAATATCGCTTGTTTTAACGATAAAGGAAAACATCGCGAGGCAACTTGAATACCTGAGAATTCTCATTAGTATTTCAAAGGTACATGAAGTTTACCAACTTGCATTAGGCCAGCGTGGTAAGGCCTAACCCCTCTCATCATTGGGATAGTGTTTAATGCAGGGCTGGTGTTGTTATTATGAGGAAGCAAAATACCATGTCGTATTCAGTTTGCGTCAATCTATTTCAGTTTTTTATCGGATACATATTTCGGATATCAGTTATAATTAGTGCAAACTCCAAAATGCTACTAAAGACGTCTGACTTAAATTTTATGACAGTTTAGGTATTTTTGACATTGCTATGACACTACGTTTATCATTTGATTACTTTTATGAGAACTCAGCCAACTGTTTAATTCTAAACACTGTAGGAATTCGCTAAAAGTATAAGGCATACCAACCAAAAAATCTGGTGAAATAAAGCATAGACATATGGCCAGCGTGGTGGACTAGGGCCTAACCCCTCTCATTAGCAGAGTAGGCCCGTGCCCAGCAGTGGGACAATGTTTAATACTGGGCTAGTTTTATATATATGAACCAGCTTAGTACCAAAGAAAAAATAAAGGCTTTAAAAATAGCACACACTAACATATTTTAAAATACCTCTCACGTGAAACTAAACAGTACATTTTCCGAGCGAACGGGGCACCATTAAAATACAGTCTTTTGTCAGTTTCTAACATCACTTTGTTTCAAAAGCAACTCTCTAACGACTAATGGATATGAAATTGTATGTGCAAAACTTGAAATTCCATTCAGTTGAGCCTTAATTTGAGAGCAATGTGGTCCAAAATTGCATGGCAATCGGCATGTAATTCTCCCAAGATAACAGACAAAGATTTATCTTGAATAAATGTTGATATAAACGAAATCTGTAGACACACAGGACAAAGCCGAGGGAGAGTCGAAAGATACAAGCATGGACTGCCTAACTCGTGATTTTATATGGCTAGAAAAACAAAGTGATACTGTGACATAATATTATTTCTGCTGAGTTTGTAAATTTTAATTTTGCAGTATCCCTATGTCCTTTGAAGTTTTAGTTGGAATGTAGTAATAGGTACATAAAGAAACTCAAGTTTAGACGTAGTATAGCGTAGTCGTAGGTATCGGGAACCAAGAGACACTTGCGGTCTCACAGCATGGATGTTGTTTGGGTTGAAACCCGAAAAAAAAGTCACAGAAAAATTGTCTCAGAGCCAGACTTGAACCCACGGCCTCTTGTTTCCAGCCAACCACTCCAATACACCACGAGGGTGTGCTGTTCTGGTTAGTAAGAAGGCAGTTCAAGGCCCCACAAAATATATAACGTATCTACTCGGATCCAAACCTATCATATTCACGAAACCTTTATTATTAACCCTGTGTATTGTATTGTCAGCGTCCATAATGCAGCGGGCGAGTAGCCGGCTGTAAAACGGGAGGCCGTGGGATCGATTCCCGCACTGAGACAAATGTTTGTGTGACTGACAGATATTTGCTATTTTCTGGGTGTTGTTATATCATGGTCCCTCGTAGTAATTATACCCACGATGCAGTTTTGCCTAGTGTGGGATCAGAACTATGTGTGTGACTGTTGGGTGTATTTTTTTTAATTATTATTGCTGTATTATGAGAAACCTATGCGTTGATCATAAAAGCGCAGCGGATAAAAGTGGCGTATAATTACACATTCTTACACGAAAGGGGTAAAGTACAACGCGTGTGATGGCAAGGGGATGTAAACAAAGGAGGTTTGTTTTGCTTTAATATCTCACCGCTGTCAGCAGGCGAAAGATTCCGCTTGATTAAAACTTTTTGTTCGTACATTTTGTATTTATAAAGATTACACGCGAAAATTGTTTGCGTTTTACTGTTTTAATTTCAGGCGTATGTTTTGTGCTATGTTGTATTCCGATTTAAAAAATTGTTAATGTATATTTTTAAATAATACTAAAATAAAATAAATTCTCGGATTCTATCGCGGTTTATTTTTTATTTTTTTATCCCAACGTTTCGACAGCTTTACAACCTTCATGGTCACGGGGTACACTGAGATATATATCGTTACGAAAGGATAGCGTGGCATTTCTACCTTCAGTTTAATATTATCAAGCTTTCGAAACGTCGCGACTGATCCGTAAAATTAGTTCATTTTGACGTGTATTATTCGCGTAAATATTAAATAATATTGTTTTCACACTGGTGCCATAGTCAAGTAATGGGTATTTCATGCACTACGCAAAATGCAGTCAATGCAGTCAATGCAGTCTACATCATATTGGAAAATGCAGTCCTTTGTGTGTTTCATGTGTAGTGACGAGACTATCGTTATATCAGCCACAAATATCAATCCTGAGCAAATTGTGGCATTTTAGTGTTTACACTTTCGAACTCCCGACATACACCCCAAGATAACAATCCCTGCTAAGCTATGGCCGTTATTTAAATAACAAAACGCAAATACCAAACTCATGATAACTCGGAGCAAACTATAATTTATTTTCACAATTCACTTAACAATTAGCACGTTCCATATGCGTATGTCATTCAATATCACTTAATCGAATCAATAATTAGCGTTGTGCCCTTACAAACATGCCACGCTTCTGATTAACAATCAACAATTTCATATATGGACTATTTGCGATGTCTGAGTTTGTTGTTCCTGATGCATTGTTTTTGGATTGTAATTTCGACCTCGTTGTTTGTACTGGGAAATGAAAATATTACATATATTTTGATTTGTCTCCCGCTTGGCTATGGAGGGGAGTGGATAATTTATATTTCCAACTCCTCCCTATATTTGATAAATTTCGTTGCGGGATAAAAGACAGTTAAGCACTCCCAGAGACTCGCAGAGTTCCTTTACTCGGTGTCAAAAAAACGCGTGACATTGTCGCTCCTGGCTAAACATGAGTTACAATGGCGGGCGAGATAGTCTCATGTAATATTTTGATGAACATTTATACCACTAAACCTAACTTAACCTAACATCATGGGAGGTAATAAGAGAACCGAACATGCTAAAATCTTTTTAATATTCTCTTATTCTAATTTTAAACGAAACATACTCCCGTATTCAAGAACAACAGTTAAGGCTGCACCCCACGCGAATGACCTTGGCGTTTTAAATGCTGACCGGTTGAAGGTGTGGTTTCATCTAAGAACATGCTGCGTGTTTCGTGGTTATACTTTATTCTTATTTTTAGAAAAGTCTGATATGTCCGATTTTGTCGGGATTTTTATAGTATAAGAAACATGTAAATATTATTAGTGGGTAGATATCCAGAAAATTTTCATTAATGATTAGTACCGTAAATTTTTTTGTACATTAGCGCCAAAATTCTACCAATACAGAACGTCTATCAAAGAGTTCACCGCAAACCGTGAATATTACGTCTAGTTTCAAGTAATTCCAAAGAAGTGTGCGAAAGCAATCGCTTTTAAAAACAATCATTCAATATGCCTTCATGAAACTTTCTGTCTCAATAGATTTCCTATAAGCGTTTTCAAAAAATGTAAAAAAAAATGTTGTAAATAAAATTAAAAAGTATATGTACCGTTTTTTTGACAATTAGACAATCTGATGTCTATTCTCGTGTTGACTAAAATAAGCGTTATTACCTCCTTAAATACATGTCTGGCAATTTTTTTACATATCCAACAATAAATATACCAAATAAAAAATAATTAACAAAGGTGCATCGGATTTTAGACTTTCGCGATTTCTATGCATATTATAAAATTAGAGTACCTAGTAGTCTTGATGGCGGAACAGGAGTTAAATTGGTATTTACACTATTAAATATTGCGCGATTAAGACCCGTTATACATATACACTTACGCCTGTAAAGGGGTAGGCAGAGGTGTAACCAGTACACCTACTTTTCGCCGAATTTCAGTCTCATAATGTGATAGGGGCAGAGCCTATCCATACCGGGCACAGATTCCAGACTTCGAGCTGATACAGAATTTCTAGATAGAAAAACCCAATATCTCTTTACCCGACCCGATCGATCGAACCCGAGACCTCAGCACAGCAGTCATAACGCATGCGCAATTAAATACGCGCCACCGAGGCCGTCCGTAAGACCCGTTATCTAATTCTATAAAGGTGCATCTGGATTGGCCGCATTAGTAAATTTCTATAGGACGATCAACATTCAAATCTAGGTCATTGTCGTAATGCACAGTCTTAATCCATTTAGTCATAAGAAACATAAATAAAATATGTCTTCATATTTATTGGTGTTCAACGCTAAATGGGTGAATATTTGAACATGTGCATATTACGTTCCTCTTAGAAAATACCTACTTTATTAAATATTATTTAATGATTTTTTGTACTTCACGTAACACGTAGTTCATGTACTTTAAGGAGATGTGTATAACATATTCATATTCCAATGAATATATAAGTTATCTTCAAAAATATGCCTTAAATCTATTTACCATGCGTGTCACATTTTCCAAATTTAAGCAATGCCGGGGCGAAAAGTAGCAAATATATTTTGAAGATCATATATATTTTTTATTATGCGTGTAATACAATACATGCTCTAAAACTTGTCAAAATTAAACAAGTTAAAGAGCACTATAACATTACTTATAACCACTTTGAAAATTGTCCCAATGCTTCAAACTAATTACCGTTGGTTGAAATATTCAAAGCGATACAACTTAAACGGATCGTGTTGGTGCCTGTTTGGTTTACTCAGCGGGTCCCGCTCAGTTTCGTCTCGTGACTCGAGCGGGTTAAACGTCAACTACTGACTTAACAACAACAGCAGCGAGTATTAACTGTCCAGAAATAGAGATTGGCACAAAATTTTCTACGTACCGTTTAAGGTTGCTGTGGTAAGTCTATTATACTTATTTACCATTTGAAATAGCTATAATTATCGTCAGTGTATACTCTCCTGTTTGATAATTTTTCTAATTATAACATAGACATAAATAATGTTTTATACAACAAAATGTAGAAAAAACTACTTACCGTCCCTATAATTACCGTGTTTACCGTTTGAATTTGGCAAACGGTAATTAGAAGTTAAAAAATGGTAATTAGTATTAAACTAGTTTGAAATAAACAAAAAATTACATTGATAATATAATCGTATGAGAAACTCTGTTTATTAAATAAATAATGTTAAGTGATCCATAGTATACAGAATGATGCAATTAATAGCTTATAATATGTCAGTAATAAGTTAAATATGGGAGCTCACTAATAGGTTTAAATAAAAAGGATAATTGAGTTAAAAAATTACCTAATGTATCAGAAATTACTCTAGATTTCAATGCATATTTGTGGAATTTATATGTTATTTGTATTAACAACATTGTTATTCCGTTGGTGCGATATTTATTTTCGTGATCAAAGTTAATTACATAAGTTTTTAGTAAATTGTAACAGTAAATTGTAGGTAAATAATATTTACACATAATATATTTGTGTAACAGAGTTTTGACTATTTCATGCTTATTTTTTTTAGATTAAATATACCTCGGAAAAAGCAGTCTAATGAAGAATACTAGAAAAAGCTAAAACTGCACGTAGAAATCGGTATGCGAAAATTAAAGCTGATCCTATTTTATACGCCCAGGAAAAAGAAAAAGAACAGCAACGATATAAAAAACGAAGAGAACAGAAAAAAATATTATCAGCTGAAGAATTAACACCAAGAACTAGAAGACTGCAAAGAAAGAAGTGTTGTATTGTTAGAAGAATTTATTTTGCTGACCAAAGTTTGTTGAATATTATTAATAGCCATATCCGTTAAACATTGTTCATTTAAAATTATTATATTATGTTACCAATAGGTACTTAAATAATTATTATAACATATTGTGATTTCAATGGAGTTTATTTTATTTTCTAATTACCAGCCACGGAATATAATTACAATTTTACAAATACTACTTACCGTATAAGTCATTTCTCATTGCCATTTGACGACATTTTTCAGATCCAATTTCAGACATATATATAATTTTTTAAACTATGCGTTTGACTTATATCGTATATTTGCACTATCAACCTTACATCGATAAAGCTCGCAATTGGAAGCAATATTTAGCAAAAAATTTTGAACACCGAATATGTCTATGTTCAAATATTCACCCAAATATACTTTTATCAATCCATTGGTGGAATAATGCGCGCGAACGACCCTTAACTAGATTTTACGGCTGTAACGAGTTCCGGCGGAGAACGTGGGGCGGCCGGTACAATTCCATCAAATTGGCTTTTTACATTACGGAAACGGATATAAAATATTTCGTTTGGGGTGAAGTTCGATAATTTGTTTTGTCACTGTTATTTGAACATTTATAGCCTGGGATTACGTTAGTAACAGTCATAGACTTAAGTCATATCACCAGTAAACAAAAGCTCTATAGCACTCACTCATAAGATTTTTAAAATTAGAACATAGGAAAAAAACAAATAATTTTAAATAAAATTAAATACAATTTTACACTCAAAATAAATTATCCCAAATTCATAGTCATCACGTATACTTACACAATATTTATTTATTTATTTATTAAAAAAAAATCCACAGCCCTTAATACTAGAGTGATACAATCTGATATTCATATCTTATGGCCAATAACGGATTTACATTTTATTAACACAATTAAATACAGGCAGTCAAAAGTGAGATAGTAATTTTGAAGAGCGTGTGTATGTGTGTGGGTGTGTGTATGTGTGCATGGGTGTGTGTGTGTATATGTTTTTATATATATATATATTTATTTATTTATACATTGTCTTCGCGAAGGATTTTTAAAACATCACATTTAAATTTGTTTTTACTTGTATGAAAGATGTCAGCTGAAAGAAACTTCTTATTGTAAGTTCTTTGTAGCCGGCTTACTAATGAGTTTTGCGCGTAATTCGTAAACGAGTGAGGAACTGCAAAGAGACTCAGGTTTCGTGTGAGTCGCTTTGGTGTGTAAAAACGTAGAATTTTACCTGTGAGATAAACGCAGTCAATGTATCCATTGCAGACACCATGTAAAAAAGTCATATCTATTAATGTGCGTCTATACTCAAGGCTAGTAAGTCTATGATAACCACAGGAATCTTTATAATTGTTAACGTATCTGTGAGTCCTATAATTGAGGTGTTTGACAAACTTGCGCTGTATGCTTTCAACACTACTGATGTATGTTATATAATGCGGGTTCCAGATAATACTGCTGTATTCAAGAATGCTTTTTACGTATGAGTTATAAAGTAATTTTAAACAACTTATGTCTGTAAAAGGTTTACTAAGACTGCAGACTCACGCATTCGCATGATTGGCCAATACTAATCGCTCAATAACCCCGGACCTAAGAGGTTTTTTCCGCACAAATAAGCAATACGCCACTATGTCCAAACACTCGTGTGCCAATAACCGCCACGTGTCACAGCCTATCTCAATTCGATCGTGACTTCTGAGGGCCCTTCAATGGATATCAACTGAGTTTCAAGTCTAACACAATGATGTAAAGTTGGAATTTGTTTGATGCGAATTTTGCAACATATCATATTTTGCCGCTTCAGTGGATGAATTAATATCCGCTGATAGTGACAAGCGAGTGCTCTACAAGATTTAGAACTAATACTAATATTTATTTATTCCTGTAGTAATATCGCCTTGGTGGCGCAGTTGTGACTGTGCTGAGGTCTCGGGTTCGATCCCCGTGCCTGGTAAAACCGGTATGCGGTTTTTCTACCACAAAATACTCTATATCAGCTCGGAGTCTGGCATTGTGCCCGGTATGGTGAATAGGGTCACTCTATCACATGGAACGGTACTAAGCTCGGCGAAAGGTAGCCGTACTGATTTGTGGGGAGTGCGTGTGTATATGTATATGGAATATGAAACATTTTTCAATCGACCGTGAAGTGGTAGGACCACATAGACCATAGTATTTACAATATTGATGAACCAGCCCAATTTTTTAGTGCCTCGATAGGCAGACTAGCAGACGGGCTACCTTTTTTTTTTTTTTTTTGTTGTCGCGGGGAAAGCGTTTTATTACTACCGTCCGCTCCGGGGGGAAGCGGAATAAGAATAAAACGGTTATGCTGGACTAGCCGGTCTTACGACCCAGCATCCCCCTCGCCCGGATGATGGCTATCCGGGCAGCCGCTGGGCCGAGTCCCTACCCCCTATGTACACCCTACCCGACACTACCAGCTAAAACCCCGCGGTGGCCTTCTTCGGCGCTTACGGAGCGATCCCGGGGTATTCTAAGGAGTGCTAGAATTGCTGCCGGAACCGCCCCTGCGCGGTGCTGCGTTGCAGCCCATCTCCATGGGAGGGCTTGGAGCCCCCGCGCACCGATCAACGACAGCGAACGAGGCCTTACCACGCGCGCTGCCGTCCATCTCGGGGTCGCACGATGCTCCGAAACTGGAAGTGCATCGATTCGGGCTGACAGCCCCCCGCTGCGAGCCCGCGACCCCCGATGGCCCCAATTAGTCGCCTCATACGACAGGCAGGGGTTACCGTGGTGAAATTCTCAAAATGCCCCCATTCCACAGGGCGCGAGACGCCGGTCAGTCGTCCACCCGGCGCCTCCTACGTCTTCTCTGGCGGCGGGAGGGATCATTTCGTTCCCGATCCCTCTCGGCACTCTCCTTCTGCGAGATGACGCTCTCGCAGAAGTGGGCCACCGCACGCCAGGACCTCCGGCTGGCGACCATGGACGACACCACGGCCGGCAGCGAGAGGTCTCCTCCGACGACTGCTCTGAGAGCGCTGCGCTCTTCGTCCCAGGCTGGGCACTCCTCCAACGTGTGTTGGGCCGTGTCCTCGCGGCAGTTGCCACAATGGTGGCACACGGCAGACACCTCCTTTCCGATCCGACACAGGAACGAACCGAAACACCCGTGGTCCGTTAGTACCTGCGTCAGCCGGAAAGTTGGCGCACCGTGGCGCCTGTCTAGCCATCTCTTTAGGACAGGACGCACTGCCGCGACGGTCCTCAAGCCCGCACTTGGGCTTTCCAGCCTGGTATGCCACTCCTCCACGGCGGTTCTGCGAAACCGGGCTGCAATCTCCCTCGGGGCCAGTCTCACCTGACGGCGACTGGACGCCTCCTCCCGCCAGAAGAACGCGGACGAGAGGAGTTTTGCGTCCAACTCCCAAGGGAGGGTGCCGGCCAATACGCATGCCGCCTCGTGGGAGACCGTGCGGTAGCCCCTTACTATTCGCTGCGCCAACAAACGCTGCGGTTTGCGCAGCAAGGCGACGCAGCGGGCTTTCAGGGACTCGGCCCATACGGGACATCCGTACAGGGCCATTGACCGCACGACTCCAGCGTATAAACTTCGGCAAGGGCTATTAGGTCCCTCCAGGTTCGGCAGCAGGCGTCCGAGCGCGCCCGCCGCCCGCACCAATTTCGGCGACAACTCCTTGAAATGGGCACGGAAATCCCACCGGCTGTCCAGAATCAACCCCAAGTACTTCATTGTACAGCCGATGGGAATCCGCACCCCCTCCACATTGATGTGGGGCATTAAAGGTGGCCGAATCCGAGGACCGTGAAAGTAAAGGGCCTCGGTTTTGTTCAGGGCCACCTTAAGGCCCAGTCGCCGAATCCTGCCCACCACTTGTTCGGTTGCGAACGAGGCGAGCAGGGTGGCCTCCTGGAAAGACCTGGCTGTCGCTGTTACTAGCGTGTCGTCTGCATAACAGACGACAGCGACGCCTCGGGGATTGGTACCACGGAGCACCCAATCATAGCCGATGTTCCACAAGAGAGGGCCCAGGACTGAGCCCTGTGGAACACCGCAGGCCATAGCTCTTCGGTGCCACCTGTCGGCGCCTGGATACACTATGTACCTGTCTGAGAGATACGAGCGCACCAGACGCCGGAGATACGGTGGCACCACGTGGTACCGAAGTGCTTCCAGTATGCAGGCCCAGGGCAGGGTGTTAAACGCGTTGGCGATGTCTAGAGACACCGCCACCACCACTTCACCCCGAGCCACTGCATCCTCCGCTTGGGCCTTGACCCGCAAAATCGCGTGTACTGTCGATCGGCCTTGCCGGAACCCGTACTGGCACTGTGCCAGGTCCGGCCCGACCCCTTCAAGATGCTCGACGAGGCGAGCGTGAATGATACGCTCGAAGAGCTTACAGACCTCGTCGAGCAACACGATGGGCCGGTAGGCCGATGGCGACTCTGCGGGCCGTCCCTCCTTCTTGAGCAGGACCAACTTCCCAGTTTTCCACTGAGACGGAAAACGGCCCTGCTCCAGGCACGCGGAGAACAGGCCACGGAGCCTAGTCCCCAGATGCTCGACGGCTAACACCCACGCACGTCCGGGGATACCGTCGAGACCCGGGGCTGTTTTCTTGCCCCGCAGCCGAAGCACCACCGCCCGAAATTCCTCGGGCGAAACCTCCGAAATAATCCTTGCCGAACTCAACGACGATGGCGTCGATGGATGTGACGCCATCGGTGGGGGAGTGACATCTTCAGTGGCAGGGAACAAAGCTGCGACGACCTCTTCGACTAGGTCGCCCCGGAGACTCTGCGTCAGTGGGGGCGCCCACGGGGGCAGACGGGCTACCTGATGGTAAGTAGTCACCGCTACCCATAGACTTCTGCAAATGCCTACCATTAAGTTCTACCTTTGACTCACAGAAAACTGACTTTAAATGACTTACATCAGCCGTGGTCACGGGTTGACTGTCACCAAATCGGTTGAAACGTCGGGAAATAAATTAGTATTTATACCATAAACTATTGCGCGATTAAGACCTCGTTCTAATCTTATAATATGTAAACAAATCGCAAGAGTCTAAAAACATTTATTTTATAGAAGTGTTCGATATGAGCATAATTTCTGTAATAATCAAAATTCCTAGTCCTGGATTATTTAAAACAAAATCCAAACTACCTTCAACCACATTTCTCCAAATAGACAAGTCAAATTCTTCAGAACGCCTTTCTATTTCAGCTGATTAATACAAAATTTTCATCTACACTCGATCTTTTACATTTACTTCCATTACCCTGTCATTCCACACCACTTCATATGTCACCGTCAGTTGTCAATGAATCAGAAGGCCGGAGCGTGTCACGCCCCATGTACTGCCTTTGACTACACGCCCAACTGACGACACCAACGGACGGCGAAATTATAAACAGTTTCTTCAGCATCCTTTTCCACGAAGTGCATGTTTTGTTTGAATATAGTCTCGATTCGATATTATATTATAACTAGCTGTTACCTGCGGCTCCGCCCATGTGGAAGTTATCTTATACTATTTATAAAATAGACCTTTTTTTTGTATGTGATTGCTTTTCAATAATTATATAACTTCATAGGCGTGCTTATGTCAAAAGTAAAATAATCTGAGCGTGACGGTCACACGAGTTCAGTGCTTTATCCCCATCACAAAAGTGCCCAACGTGCCTAAAGAAGTTTTCACTTCAAAAAACTTCTGACAAACACAATAACATGGTTATGAATATACAAGACTGCGTTTGGCTTATATTCAGCCAAGATATTACATCGATCATGATTAATGGCATGCCAATAAGATGACTTGCTAACTGCGACGGCTCGTGTCATTTTTCATACACTATTAAGCTTATGAGATAAGTTTTTGCACGTAATAGCTTTATCTGTTCAATTTTAGGGTTCTTTACGACTTCAGTTACGGAACCCTTATAGGACCACGCTCGGATGTTTCTGACCGTCCGGCACAGACTATTTACTGTAAAAATATACTGGACAAAACTAATTGAAATTAAATTACAAAATTGTGTGACATTCCTAATGCTTTTTTTTATCCTGGCACGGCAAAGTGACACACTGCACCTGATAATAAGCGTAGTGCCGTCCAATTAGGGTATAATGAAGCGGGAGGCAATATATCCCCCGCTATTCAACATAATCATGCCGGCCTACTTCTTTACACTACGCCATGGGCAAGAAGGTAAAGAAGCGATCGGGTGTCAGAGTACTCAGAAGGCCACAAAGCGGCCAAACATCATACCCAAACTCTAGACCCCCGACAAAAAGCGGATGTACACTTCCTGATCCCGGAAAGCGACCACTACTGCTGTTAAGGAAGTGTCCTTTGAATAGTACATACGGATCTCTCATTACTACTCGAATTTGGTCGGTTTTATTGTGTTATAATGAATACGAATTTTTATGCCATTTAATACCTGTAAAATAAAGTCAAAGTTCAGTTTGCCCAAGACAAAGAAAGGTGCCAAATCCTGTGAAGCAACTTTGTATGAACAAGGTATTCGTCCAACCCTTTGCCTGATAAATTGTAGAGATATTGTGGTGTTTCACTGTGCTTTGCAATCTACCTAAGTAGAGCTTTGCATCGACATTAATTTATTTTCGTTATGGCTGTGTGGAACTGGGCCAAGCTATTTCATTATATCATATACTTTCACATTATAGGTATAAGACAAAATATGGAAACTACATATTTATCGATTATTGACTCATATCGCGTCTAAGGCAATAGCTATAGATAAAATATTTAATACTCTATCGTACGATAAAAAAACTGCCTCGGTGGCGCAGTTGTAATTGCGCGTGCGTTACGACTGCTACTGTGCTGAGGTCTCGGGTTCGATCCCTGGGTCGGGTAAAGTGATATTGGGTTTTTCTATCTAGAATTTCTCAGTATTAGCCCGGAGTCTGGAACCTGTGCTCGGATAGGCTCGCTCCCTATCACATTATGGAACCGAAATTTGACGAAAAGTGGGTGTACTGGCTACACCTTAGCCTACCCCTTCGGGGATTACGGGCGTGAGTGTGTATACGATAAAAAAGTACTGTCTACCATATAATAGACTTAACGATACTAATAAACCCATCAGTTTTGGCAATGTTCAGAACATACAATAGTAGATGACCACTCACCGTGACTGTTACTCCTGTAAGGATCGTCATTGGCACCCATTTAAAGCCGAAAGGCAGTTTAGTTTAGTGAATCTCTTGAAACGTCAAGTTGTCTTTATCCTATGATAAAATTAAGCAAATAAGAATATAGGTATAAGTAGAAAATATTTTTTTTCGATTACGGACACAGAAAACCTAGATCCAAAAGCTAAGCTGAGAAATTAATAATCTTAAGTAGGATATTTACAACTGAAGAAACCATTAGAACATCAAACACGTCAATGGGTCCTACCGTGTCAGCTGGTCAACTAGTTTCCAATTAAAGGTATTTCAAAAAACGCCAAAAGATTAGTAGTTGTACATATACAAACGATCACCGTATAACACTATAACTATATGCTAATTTAAAATATATGGTTTATATTTTAATTAAGCATCGTAACCTTCAAGAATACCAATGTAATAATTATATTGTACTAGTTGTTGCTCACGGCTCCGCCCGCGTGGAGGTCATGTTTGAGAGAAAAAGTATAAAATACAAAATACGAATCTTCACGCGTTTAACTTAAAAGATGAAGGAGTTTCATAAAAAATTCATTCCCTATTTTACCCCCTTAGGTATGATTGTGAAAAAAATGTGAAACACGTATTTATGTCCTATCAAAAGCCTAAATATGAATTACCAGATCCCTAAGTCGAGGAATGATGGATTTCCCATACAAATTTTGAACTCCTATTTGATCCCTTTTAAGGTTGTTTTTTGAGAAAAAAGATACCTTATGTCCTTCTCCGGGATATAATCTATCTCCTTGCCAAATTTCATCACAATCCGGTCAGCCGTTTAGTCGTAAAGGTAACAAATAAACAAACAGAGTTACTTTCGCATTTATAGTATTAGTATGGGTATAATTGTGTTATTACGGGAAGAACCAGGCGTCTAAGATACAGGCTAAGGCTAATCCTATTTTAGAGGCTAGTGCCAATTTTAAAAAGGTTTGATTTTATATTAAGATAAAATTGTATTTTTGTATAAGTTTATATTAATAAAGTTAAAATTTAAACTTAAACAGTATCCAGCAGTAATGTAAGCCCGCTTAATTTGTTTTACCAGGTTTTCTCAGGGTCGGGTTCGGATCCGTGTTTAAAACTTGTGACGATTCCTAAATACCCATGGTCGATACAAATTTACTTAAAAACGTATTGTTACTTGACTTAGAGGTCTTGAATTATACTAAAATTAATAGTTAACTTAAAATGAATTATAAATACTTTTTAAATCAATTAGCAAAATGCTAGTGTATTGATCATACTATGTATGTTATGTAAGATGCAATGCTTCCTGTTATGTTTCCTTTTTTTATTATTAATCGTACTGACTCATGAGAGCTATGTTATTGCCTACATGATTAAAATACCATTTAACTTGCATTTTACTTAAATATATAAGTCAAGCCAAAATACTCATCCAAACTTAATTGGAGACTCTCTGTAGCCTCAATATTTTCTCTGCCCCGACCCATCCAGACACTCGTGTGTTATCCTACTTACTTGAAAAACATTCGGGTTGTATTGGACAGAACCCTTTGATGTAAAGGTTTTTCTACCTCAAATATTCGATAGGAAGGAGTATTCCTAATGTTATTTGATGCCTTGAAGATGTGGGTTAAGTACTTAGGAATTGTCCAAATTCAAGTAAATTTTTATTTGTTTTGTAGAGAATTTATGTGTGATATAAGGGAATGATAAGTGTGTGATTTGTACACAACTGAGTTCCAAACAAACAACATAGAAAAATTATTTTGTACTCGATGTAATAATAACAATAAAAAATACTAGTCCTGTATTAAACATTGTCGCACTGCTGGGCTTGGGCATCCTCTAGTAATGAGAGGGGTTAACCTTAGTCCACCACGCTGGCCTAATGCGGGTTGGTAGACTTCACATACCTCTGAAATTCGTCTACGAATTCTCAGGTATGCAGGTTTCCTCACGATGTTTTTCTTCACCGTTAAAGCAAGCGATAATTAACAATAAATACAAACGTAACTTTAGAAAAAGTCAGAGGTGTATGCCTATTGGACTGGTTTCGAACATACGAGTTTCGTCTCGATATTCCGTACCAATACCAACTAGGCTATCACAGCTTTTGTATTTGATCGTACCTACTCAAGCTATTATAAAAACACAATAATGCACCATACATCTGTTTTCTTGATTTCTTTTGCTTATATTACACGGTGTTTAAAAGCGAAGGTTCTTGATCCAACTAAATATAGAGTCCTTCATTAAATCTAATTTTGTGTACCTACCTTTTAAAAAAAGTGATAATGAAATCAATAGTACCTAAGAATATGCTTAGTCGCTTATGAGTCACACGCGTGTTAATATATCATTATAATATTTTTGGAATTTTTGGTACATTCAGATGACTTCATACTTTATAATGAGCAATTATTTTCAAGCAATCCGAGCTGCTTTGTTTTTACATATTACAAAATGTAAATCCTAGCCTATTGTTTGAATAGTATCGCATAATCAATAAGGCAAATGCAAGGTGATGGAGTACCTACTATACCTAGGGATATTTGTTTCAATTTTTTTTTATCCTGGCACGGTAACGTGACCACACTGCACTTGATGGTAAGCGCAGTGCCGTCCAATTTGAGTATCGAGTAGCGGGAGGCAATCTATCCCCCGCTACTTAACACAATCATGCCGGCCTGCTTCAACTTCTGCTTCACTACGCCATGGGCAAGAAGGTGAAGAAGCGGCAGAAGGTCTAGTGTCAGAGTATTCAGAAGGCTGCAAAACGGCCAAACATCGTACCCCAACTCTAGACCCCCGACAAAAACCGGATGTAGACTGGCTGATCCATACATACATACATATACACTCACGCCTGTAATCCCCGAAGGGATAGGCAGAGGTGTAACCAGTACACCCACTTTTCGCCGAATTTCAGTCCCATAATGTGATAGGGGGCGAGCCTATCGCCATACCTGCATAGGTTCCAGACTCCGGGCTAATACTGAGAATTTCTAGATAGAAAAACCCAATATCACTTTACCCGACCCGGGGATCGAACCCGAGACCTGAGCACAGCAGTCGTAACGCATACGCAATTACAACTGCGCCACCGAGGCGGTTGCTGGCTGATCCCGACCCGCGAAACACGTGTATGTACCATTATGGCGGGTTTTGCACCCTGTGTACGGTGGTTGCTATCCGGGTGGATATAAATATCCTAACACCAGCAAAATTGTATAGAAATCGCCATACAAATAATGAAAATCCACTCAATCGTATTTGAGAGTTAGCTCTACATCCAGGTACCTACCGGCATAGTTCTGAGAAGCATTGAGTGAAGGGAATATAATACAAAGTGTTGAGGGACGTCACGTTCGCGTTTATATTTGGTTTGTACTTACTACTACCACTTTGCCAACATAAATTAATTAAAAAGCGGAAGACCAAGTCTTCTCGAAATTTGAGTATGAAATAAGGCCGCTGACCTGATATTCTCGATGTTTGTTTGTGGAAGAATAAGATGAAAAATGATGCTTGACCCATATAAGTTCACATTTATCATTTGAATTCGAAATAATTGCGCAAATTATAATAGCATCATTTCTCAAATATCCAATTAAAATGATAAATCGCGTTTAACATCAGCCAAGTTTAGCTCGCCATTGTACAATGCCACTCGTAAATTACGCCTAGCTATTGAAATTAAAATGCTTTTCATTGCCCGCTGATGCTTGCGCAGTAATATTAAATTTTGCCGTATTATATTAACCTACTTTTTATTTATTTTTAGCGTTTATAGAGGATTTCATTGTAGTCCTAGTCTTTGAGTGTCTATAAAAAATGCAGAAAAAAATTTGGATTTTAAAGCAAATTTGTGAAATACTTGTTATTCTATTTTAGTTTATTCATTAAAAATTAAGCACTCAAATTGGCAAGGTTATTGTAGGCATATCTTAAAACAATTCTCCAAGCGGATGCAGTAAATAAATTAAATACATTAAATGATGTTTAAGCGATCAAACTTCACTCGGTTTGGTTCGTTTACGGAATCCATTTTAGGATTGAGAGTTAACATTATGTTTTATCTTTATTTTGTATAAATTTGGGGATGTCTCGGAAATTTTGAGGTGTAGTTACAGATCTATTAAAAGACAAAAATGGTAATAGAAACATGGCCAACAAAGTCAGTGACATTTCATTCAAAACTCTTAGAAGTGAACAGAAAGACAAATCTGGTATTTTCAGCTTTCAGAAGGCGAATTGAAACATTCTACGCTCCATTTAGGTGCAATGGAGCGATGTAACGCAGCGTCGCTCGCGTCCGGTCCGCGGTTCATTTCTTTGGTTCACTTTTAGATTTATAGCTTTTCGGTACTTTCGCAATGTTTCCTTATGGGTTAGATAGTGGAATTTATGTTTAACTACTTTTATACATCCTTTACATGCTGTGATGTAAATCGGTTTGCTTTCCTGTGAATTGGGATTGATAGTTTTGGGACATTTCTGTTTTAGTAACATTATGATTATAAAGCCATAGAATATAAATAACTCACTGCCTCGGTGGCGGAGTTGTAATTGCGCATGCGTTACGACTGCTGTGCTGAGGTCTTGGGTTCAATTCCCAGGTCTGGTAAAGCGATATTGGGTTTTTCTATCTAGAATTTCTCAGTATTAGCCCGGAGTCTGGAACCTGTGCTCGGATAGGCTCGCTCACTATCACATTATGGAACCGAAATTTGACGAAAATTGGGTGTACTGGTTACACCTCTGCCTACCCCCTTCGGGGATTACAGGCGTGAGTGTATATGTATGTGTATTATGTACATGTTACATAACATATTTGTTGTGTATTGTAATTCTAACAATTATTACTATGACTATAGCTAAATGTAAACGATGCTGTGATAGATCTCCTATACGTGTTTTGGGCGTCGAGTGTGGGGATCAGGACCTTTGATTTATTGTTAACAATTTATCGTAATTCAATGCATTAGTACCGGTTGTGAATACTGCTCTATCAGTCTACATTGTCTATATTTACATTGTAAGTGATCAGTGGATGATTTGTTTCTTAATGCAACAAGTTGGTGTTCACCATGAAAACCACATCTTCATAAGAATTAAGTGTGCACTTTGGACATTTAGTAAAAATAAGTAAGGATTTTAGAAACATTTTTCGGTCTCCAATAGTTTTTTTTACCGTTTGAATGATTGATAGGAACTTGCTGTAGTTTTTCCCGGACACTATGCTATTACTGGTTGACCTGAGTCATTTATATAATGTCGTGATAGGTGGCGAGTATGTGTCCATATTAGGGACAAATTCCAACCCATAGCAATTTATATATGACTAGATAGTGCCCGGAGCTCCGCCCATGCGGAGGTTATTTTTGAAAGAAAAGGTATAAAAGGTATATAATCATAGTAAGCTATTACACCTTTCTATATTTTGGTAACCCACAGGAAGCGTGCATTTTTCCGGAATAAAAAGTAGCGTATGTCATTTTCTGATCCTTAAACTCCCACTATGCAAAAAATCATGTCAATCCCTTGCTGTGTATAAAACTAAACTATCCCACGGGAACTGTACATTTTTCCGGGATAAAAAGCAGCGTATGTGCTATTCCAGAGTATAATCTATCTTTGTGCCAACCAGATCCATTTTTTTTTATCCTGGCACGGCAAAGTGACCGCACTGTACCTGATGGTAAGCGCAGTGCGGTCCAAATAGAGTACTGAGTAGCGAGAGACGATCTATCCCCGCTACTCAACACACTCATGCCGACCTGCTTCTTCACACTACGCCATGGGCAAGAAGGTGAAGAAGGGGTCGAGGGTCTAGTGTCAGAGTACTAAGAAGGCCGCAAAATGGCCATTGTACCCCAACTCCAAATGTTCTGGCGTGATTGAGTAACAAACATCCATCCATCCAAACATTCGCATTTTTAATATTAGTAGGATAAGTAGGATTATCAAATAAATTAACCCAAGAGTCACACACATAGCTCTGACCCTGCATCTGGTAAACATGTATCGTGGGTATCAAGAACTACAAGGAACTACGGTCCCACAATACTCAGCCCCGTAACAAATATCTGTCTATCACACAAATATTTGTCTTGGTGCGGGAATCGAACCCACGTCCTCTCGTTTTACAGCTGGCTACTCGCCCGCTATGCCACGGAACTGCCAAAAATACTCGAACACAAATTGTCCATGCTCGATTCGGAATTGGAATCCAAGATCTCAACGGTTTCTTAACCTGATAGAACCAGTACTAAACTAGTAAGTTGGTCCATTTATGTTCTGTCTGACCTTATTATTTATAAACGAAACTAGCCGTCACTTATAATTGCAGATGCACTACATTTTGCTCTATATTTAAATTGTAATAAGTATATTCAAATGAAGACACTGACAAACGTTAATGTATGTAATAAATCAACGTACGGACGCAGCTACGGCCAATCCATTACAAGCAGTATGTAAATGCGCCGCAACCGCTAAATTAAGAGCCTCTGCATAACTCGACCAACTGTTATTAGCTGCATTTGAAGCATATACAGTAATATTGCGGATTACATTTTGAGCGACGAGTTTAGTGTAAACCATATTGTTGTACCAAATTAGTATCATTTATATACTTACTGGTTGGTACAATTGTCTGGATTGCCTCGGTAGGGCAGTTGTTATTGTGCATGCGTTATGACTGTTGTGCTGAGTTTTTGTTTTTTCGGGTCAGGTAAAGTGATATTGGGTTATTCTATTTAGGCTCGCCACATATGGAATTGGTTGCGTCCGCGCCGCCGCACCCCGTGCTTGCCCCGCCGATGCAGCGCGGCTTTACTGCTATTTATCACACTTACTTACGTACTAACTATAACTATGTAGCCATGTATTATTTTCATTATTGTTATTTTATTTTTTAATATATATTAATATTTTGTATTATTTATGCTGGCATCCGTGTGACACTCCTTGGCCTTTGCTGAAAATCAGTGTCAGGTGGGCCCTCCCATCTGGCGGACGCTGAGCCTGTGGCCTTTTTCGTCATGCTTCGGACACGGGTGGCTAGGGCGCATAAGTATGCCGGGAGACTTTTTTATTTTTTTAATTGTGTACCTGTAGCCCTTAAAGTTTTTTTTTTAAATTTGTTTTATGTACTCTTTGTTTATTGCCACCTGGTCTGGTGATTATGGCCAAATAAATGATTTTCTTTCTTTTCTTTCTCATATCATATTATAGGACCGTAATATACCGTAGTATACGGCGAAAAGTGGGTGTACTGGTTACACCTCTGCCTACCCCTTCGGGGATTACAGGCGTGAGCGTATAAGTACAATTGTCTCATATACAACCGAAGTAAAGAAAATAGTGTCAATTTTCACTGGTGGAAAGTGGCGATCATTCGCGAGGAAAGACCAACCCTAAGAGAGGTATGCTACAACACAGCCATCCTCCCTTTAGACTAAGATGGTAGCAATAAATTAACAAAAAAGGAGTGATTAAGAAATTAATGATGCACGTGAAAGACTTATATCTGTTACTAAAATAATATATTAGTGTAAAGATACCAAAATTCATTAAATTGCAAAAAAATTTGAAGTGCCTTTTGGAGAAAATTAATGAAACACAATATTGATTATATAGTCTTAAGACTTTTTTTTATTCTGGCACGGAAAAGTGTCCACACTGTACCTGATGTTAAGCGCAGTGCCGTCCAATTAGAGTATCAAGTAGCGAGAGACAATCTATCCCCGCTACTCAACACAATCATGCCAGCCTGCTTCTTCACACTAAGCCATGGGCAAGAAGGTGAAGAAGCGGTCGAGCGGCTAGTGTACTTAAAAGACCGAAAAACGGCCAAACAACATACCCCAAATCTACACCCCCGACAAAAACAGGATATACACGGGTTTTACATCCTGTGTACGGTCGCTATCCGGGCGGATATGAATATCCTACCACCAGCAAACTTACACTTACTTAGGTTTAATTTTTGCGTAAATTGGTACTTAATACTAAATAATACTCAATAAAAAATGTAAGTGACTGAGAGCTTACTTAATTATCTACTACGTTTGTCTAAATAAATATTCATATTTAAATGAGTTTGTTTCCTAAGCCTTGATCCGAGGAAAATACATTTATATTCACCATCTTATTTCCAAGAGCGTGCCAACCAAAACCGCAAATTTAATTGAACAAATAATGTGGTAACTTCTGGACGACTGCCTCCCCACACCCGTGGAGATTCTTAATATTTTGGTAAATTATAATTTCACATAAACCTCAGCATCGTTTGCATATTACGCTTAGAGAATTACATTTCTCATTAATTCGAATCCAGATACTGTGTAGAAATATTAATTAACTGACTGACGCAAAGAATAAGTTGTGAAATGGGACTGTTGTGTACATTGTAAAGCCTAATGTTATTTTCAAGCTTATAGAAAAAATGGTGTTATGGTTATCATCATCAAAGAACCTATTTATAAGCCAAACCAGATAATACCTTAAAATTACATTCACACAAACGTCTGTGATCACTCATGCCGATGGGTTAGGCAGATATGTAACTAGGTACAGTACAGCACATACTAATTGTTAACACACAACACATAGATATTTATATTTTTAGTAGCTTTTTTACATACTGTTTCTCCATCCTTGTAAATCAGTACTTTTGACTTTAACAATGTTATGGAGAATTCTCAGGCATGCAGGCTTTCTCACGAAATTTCTTACCGTTTAAGCAAGCGGTAAAGGAAACTTCGTGAGAAAGCCTCAGCCTCGGCAAGAGGTAAACAAATGGTACCATTTGAGTTAGTTTTGAACCTGCTACTTTCATCTTGGCAGTCTATACACATCAAGCTATAGTTGCGAAAGTATTTGTAGATTATTAAGAATAAAAGTGATAAACGATTATTACTAGATTGATTGCTTGTAAGGAGGTGATAGGCTACAAACAATAGTACTAACCATAAATGGTAATGAATTCCAAGTTAGGAAAAGACCAATAGGATCAGATAAATGCTAATAAATCCAACGGACGTTGTTGGATGTGGCACTACACACAAAATGCATTAGATTTTGTTCATTTACGTTCACCGCGTAAGTATCTAGCATGTTGTCCATAATTGGAATGCCATTAATGCCAGTAGTGGCCATTGGAATTTCTAGTTCCGGGAAATGTTTTTATAGCTATTTTGTTGTTTCAATGGAATTAGTAGTTTTTAAGATATTGGAGACTAATCGGTATCATCATCTTTAAACATTTTACTACATCATAAAAATGGAGCCATATTTAACATATCCATGCTAATACTATAAATGCGAAAGTAACTCTGTTTGTTTGTTTGTTTGTTACCTCTTCACGACTAAACCGCTGAACGGATTATAATGAAATTTGGTAAGGGAATAGATTATATCCTAGAGAAGGACATAGGCTATCTTTTTTTCTCAAAAAACAACCTTGAAAGGGGTCAAATAGGAGTTAAAAAATTGTATGGGAAATCCATAATTCCTCGACTTAGGGATCTGTAAATTCATAATACATGTTTCAACGTTTTTAAAAAATCATCCCTAAAAGAGGCAAAGTGAGGTTAAACTTATGGGGTATTCTTTAGATGCAATCTCAAAATTCAGGCACAACACCTGAGAGGCTGGACAATCGCTACAGGTGCCTCAGTGCAGAAGACAACTCCTTGGATTGTATTCTTCTGCTCCCGAATATAACCTCCACGCAGGCGGAGCCGCGAGCAACAGCTAATATTTTTATATAGCAGTTGGTTTAGCTTTCTAAAGTACATATTGCAACTCGATGTTATTTTTACGTTTTACAGCATACATTGCTCGTTCCTAGAATCCTCGCGTGGTGTGAAGAAGGTATTCATCAGGCCCGGCGCGCGTAGCCAGAGATGGTTGTCTCTTACCAGGGTAAAAAATCAATTCACACTAAATAAAAAATACAATATAATTTAACAGGATTATTATCAGTTGTAGTTTTTTTAGTAAAGAACTAAGTGAAATGCATGCATGCTCTATTGTCAAAGTACGTCAATAAAAGATCAGAGAATCGAGATACTGAACAGCACTGCGCTTACCATAAGGTGCAGCGTGGTAAATTTACCGTGCCAGGATAAAAATATATGATATACCGAAACATTCAATGTGACTAACCAGCCAATGAATGCACTACCCAGTCAAATACAAGAGCAAACTGAAATTCGTGTATAAAATCTCAACTGAGACGTCTGTATAAATGTATTCTGTGAGCAGCGGAATTTGCAATTGATTTGCATATTTCTAAATTCCACGCGGCTATTCTGTTTATGTTGTTATACTGTGGTTATCTTTGCTATGACATTGCGCACCTCGATCACACCCTATTGTTTGATTTTACTATGTCTTTTTTATTTTGAGGAAAAATATTATAAAATACTCTATAGTAAAAAAAATATGTAATAAAATATTATTGTCGTCATCACTGGCACACACGTTCATAAAATAAGTAAAATTAGTTTTTGTTTAAAATATCTGTTCGCATGTGAACAAATTACAATTTATGACCCATGTAGTTATTACTCACTAATTGCTGTATACCTTAGTGTTTGCCTATTATTTATTTTTTTGTTGAAATATACGAAAATCACTTTAAGCTAAATAATAATTTTATAATGTATTGTTATGTAATATAAGAAGCGATAACCTAGTTGGTTTCGGTAAAGACTGTCAAGACGAATGTCGTATGTTCGAAACCTAAATACATACACTTCTGACTTTTCTAAAGTTACGTGTGTATTAAATGTTAAATATCGATTGCTGTAACGGTGAAGGAAATATGCAAGGAATGTATATCTGAGAATTCTCATAAGAATTTCGAAGGTACGTGAAGTCTACCAACCCGCATTAGGCCATCGTGGAGGACCAATGCCTAACCCCCATCATTAGTAGAGGAGGCCTGTGGCCAGCAGTGGGACAATGTTTAATACAGGGCTAGTATTATTACTATTTCATAACCCTAACCTAACCCTATTAACAGTTTGCATTTATAACATAATATATTGACACTTTTCAGATATGTTCAGACTGCTCTTATAAATAAAAACTCCTATGACATACAAAGAAGTTCTAGAATCACCCTTATTATCAACATTTTCATCAAGATCACCACTCTAGTAAACTTTCTTTTTATTCTGTGCGCGGTAAAATGACCCCACGGCACCTTATGGTAAGCGCAGTTCCGTCTGGATAGAGTATCAAGTAGCGAGAGACAGTATATCCCTGGCTACTCAACACCATCATACCGGCCTGCTGTTTAGCTTTTTCACACTACGCCTAAAGGACCCAGGATCTTAGGAAACTATCTAAATCTTCAATGGATTGCACCCAATAGCAGTCATTTCTCTCTCAGTCAAACATACGGCTTTCCAGTTTCACATTTATTTAATCGCGCATACAAGTCTGTACCGATGTATTTTGTTCTGTACGGATTTATTGGTACATTATGCTGATGATCGAGCAATAAAGATATATGGGGCGTTGTGTCGCTCAGTTGGACGTCAATGTAGATTAAAGATTCTTGAATGTATGGAAATTGAGAAAGCGCCATCTTGTGGACATTCATAAAAACAGGATAATATAGATGCACTTGGCAACAATAAAAATTATTACATTTATCAGTTTTAGTATCGTCAACTAGAGCATAAAAAGGTTATTGACACGGCAGTTTACTGCGTATTATTATGTACATAACTTGATATGCAATCAAAAATTGTACGAAGAAAAAACCTTTCTTCGAAGATAATCAAGACTAACTAAAAAATCAGGTCGTAATTATCATTTTAAATATTGATATAAAAAAACTACGTGCGTAGTAGGAATATCTCACTGTCTCCGTCGCGCAACTACATCGTAATGGCCATTCTGCGTGAAGGCAAAGGCTCCTCACTTACTTATTCTTAACTAATTTATAAAATACTTTCGGTAATAGGTTTTAAGAAACGTAACATATATAAATAAAACATACCACGTCTGATATTTGATGTATATCTACAGATATTCCCCGTATTCGAAAAGTAGTCACCGCCGTCCATAGGCTTCTGCAATGCCAGGGCACAGCAAAACCGCTGCCTACCTATGTGTATATTTCTGTATATCTCATTGGTTAATTTTTGGCGGTAAACAAAAACTGACCAATCACGTATACAGCAATCTACACATAGCAAAGATCCCACTAAAGTGAATGCCTTGAATTTGGACAGAAAAAACAAAATAGCGTAAAACCCGCGTGAAGGAAAGCGTTAAGCAGAAAGAAGTAATTCTCATAGTAAGTTTTATCTCAACACAATCATGCCGGCCTCCTGTGTGGCTTATTCACACTACGCCATGGGACAAGGAAGTGAAGAAGCGGTCGAGGTTCTAGTGTCAGAGTACTCAGAAGGCTGCAACACAGCCAAACATCATACCTCAACTCTAGACCCCCGAGAAATTTATGCTTTACGCTGGCTGACCCCGGAACGCGACACACTTGCGTTTGCCACTATGGCCAGGTTTACACCCTGTGTACGGTGTTCGCTATCCGAGCGGATATGTATATCCTACCACCAGCTTTGTTCTAGGCTGAATAAATTCCCTATTCAAATGTCTATTTCTTTCTCTGTAAATCTATAATAGACCAATGTGTATTATAGATTGTGTATGCCTATGTGAGTGTAAATAATGATACCTAGATTAATTACTATGAGTAATTAGTTTGCTCGCATTTTACTTAAAAAGTAGATTCAGAATACTCGCAGCAACCACAATAAATATGAGTGCTTAACATATGTTTGCTGAAGTGGTGTAACATTTGTCGCCGCTCTAGCAACACTGTCACGTACGAACAGGCAATGTTCCCAAATGCGCATCGATTTCCATACATCGCTGGCTGAATGTTAAACAAGTATCGATGGATCGGTTGTTTATTTAGTTTTTACGTTGGTCACATTTATTGTGGCGACACGTGGAGTCCGAAACCGTCATCTTTAAAAACAATTTAAATTATTATGCGTTAATAGTGCATTTTTTAAATTTCTAGATTACTTTAGATAAACACTGTATATTATTTCTTAAAAATAATTTCGGTATTTGCATAAGACGTAGTTAATGTACGTATTTTATTTTCCTATTGTCTCTACTGAGTCAGGATTGTTACAAATACTTGCAGCAATTAAGAAAATAATTATAAAATAACTTTATAAATTTGCTTTTTATTATATTACTACTGTTGCCCGCGGCTCCGCCAGCGTGGAAGTTATTTTTGGGTGAAAAGGTATACAATCCAGACAGGTATCTTAAGCTTTTAGATTTGCCTAGAAGCCTGTTGCCGGACGGAGACTATGATGAGACCATCTTGTCATTGAGCTCAACTGGACACTAGAACTCATATTTTCATGGGATATAAGGAATAATATCAATGCCCATAAAAATACGTGTGCGTGTTCTCATGCCAAAAATAAAAATCTTTTCCGTCCCTAGTTTTCGGCGTTTTCCAATCTCAATGCTGAATTACTTAATTGTATTTGATATAGATATCTGATGTGATCTTAATCCAAGGATTTAAATCGATGGCGTAATATCCGCCACGTCTCGTATGGTCAGAATCCTGAATAGGGTGCGCCTGGTTTTGAGGCCCGGTCAGCTCTACCGCTTATATAACGCGCAGGTGCGGCCGGTGATGGAATACTGTTTGCACCTCTGGGACGGTTCCGCAAAATACCTACTCGATGCCTTGGGTGGGTTGCAGCGGTGGGTCATCCGCATTGTGAATGATGCAGACGTGAGTAACAGCCTGGAGCCGCTACAGCTGCGTAGGGATATTTCCTCGCTTAGCGTGTTCTACCGTCTGTATCATGACGAATGCTCTGAAGAATTGTTTGATCTTATCCCATCCTCTCCCTTCCATACCAGAACCACGCGTACTGGCTTGCGGAGCCACAGCTTCGTGGTCTCTACTACCCCGGCCGTACCAAGAGGTTCGCAAATTCATGTTTTTTCCGACCACCAAGCTGTGGAACAGTTTGCTAGATACCGTGTTCCCCCCTTGCTAAGATTCTGGGTCCTTCAGGCGTAGTGTGAAGAAGCTACACACCAGGCCGGCCTGATTGTGTTGAGTAGCGGGGGATAGACTGTCTCTACGAGCAGTATTCCGTTCTCAGCCGCACTTTCGCTTTATATAAGCAGTAGAGCTGACCGGGCCTGAAAAACCGCCGCACCCTGTTCAGGATTCCGACCCTGCTTGAAGTGGCGGATATTACGCCCTCGATGTGACTCCTTGGATTAAGATCGTAGCGGATATCTATACCTAGGACACTAAGGTCATTCCGCACTGCGAGTGGAACACCCTTTTTTTTTTTTTTTTTTTGTCGCGGGGAAAGCGTTTTATTACTACCGCCCACTTCGGAGGGAAGCGGATTAAGAATAAAACGGGTATGCTGGACTAGCTGGTCTTACGACCCAGCATCCCCCTCGCACGGATGATGGCTATCCGTGCTGCCGCTGGGCCGAGTCCCTAACCCCTATATACAACCCACCCGACACTACCAGCTAAAACCCCGCGGTGGCCTTCTTCGGCGCTTACGGAGCGATCCCGGGGTATTCTAATCGCCCCTGCGCGGTGCTGCGTAGCAGCCCATCTCCATGGAGGGCTTAGGAGCCCCCGCGCACCGAACAACGACAGCGAACGAGGCCTGACCCGCGCTGCCGTCCATCTCGGGGTCGCACGATGCTCCGAATTTGGGAGTGCATCGATACGGGCTGACAGGAGTGGAACACCCTGAAGAACGGGGATGGGAGTGTTAATAAACATAGTTTTAAACCAGTTGGGGAATAATAAAATATAATCAACATTCAAATAAAAATCTACTGCGTATCGATGGTTGATATTACATGATAATAATAAAATGATAGATGAAGTTAAGACATTTCATTTGTGGAATGGACTTTCCAGATGGTCTTGGGTTTGATTTCAAGGCTCGCATATCTGATTTTCAAAGTAACATGAAGATATTCATTGTTAATTCTTGTTTACAAACCTTGCTTTATTTATTATGCACATTTGTACATCAGAATAATTAATTATCAGCAAAAAGAAGTTTCAAGATAGTTACTTTTAATTACGTTAAAACTTAATTAGCAATTTTAATTATTATACAAATAACAATGTCATTTCCTGTTGTGTATCCTGGTTTAATCACCCAAGCGACAAGCACCTACGAGATTACCTCATCTTGTTACGTGTGTATTCATTGTGCATTCTTGTTTTCTATTGAAATTAATTTTTCTTTATTATGAATTAATTTCCTTCACCTGATAGGAAGATTTTCTTTCATGTTTTTTTAGGAATTCCAAAGGTATGTAAAGTCTACCAACCCGCATTAGGCCAGCGTGGTGGACTAAGGCCTAACCCCTCTCAATAGTAGATGAGGCCCGTGCCCAGCAGTGGTACAATGTTTAATACAGGGCCAGTATAAATAAATAAATAAAAATTAATTAATTTTAGAATCTGGTTCTAGTTAGTGAGACAAAACATAGGTATAATACTAGGCGATTATCAATTATTTTATTACATCATAAACAGCCATTATAATAAAAAGTTAAAAATAATCATATTTAAAGGCAAATATATAAATCAATCAAGTTTCCAGTATAAATACGTCATATATAATTAACTAAACTAATTTAATTTGTATTGATTATATTAAAAAAAAATGCTGTTCGTTAGTAAGGGCATCACTCGAGAACGGCTATACCGACTTAGCTAAGGCTCAAAACCTTTGTAATAGGCCAATAGGGTATGTAGACACTGACAAAAATTTTAAACTGCCCAAGAAATTGAAAAATTCAGGAAAAACTGAGAGTTTTTAAATAGGAGTTTATGTCCTACGGTACCGCAAAACGTAATGACACATGCAAAGTTGCAGGAAATAGTTGTTCTATAATTGCAAATGGTGTTTTATCCTAGTTTATAAACATTTCGACAGGATTTATTTCATATAATTGTCAGAATTTGATATATCCATACTAATACTATAAATGCGAAAGTAACTCTGTTTGTTTGTTACCTCTTCACGACTAAACGGCTGAACGGATTGTAATGACATTTGGTAAGGGAATAGATTATATCCTGGAGAAGGACATAGGCTATCTTCTTTCTCATTAAGGTCTATTGAAAAGTTTTTTTATTCATAAAAAGTACACCGACTTCAATAAAAACAAATTATGCGTCACAATAAAATTTGAGGGTTTCCCTTAATTTTTCTATGATCCCATCATCAGATCCTGACTTGGTGCCAATGGGACCACATGGGAAGTATACCCTTTTAAACAAAAAAATAATTTCTCGAATCGGTCCAGGCGTCTTCGAGTAATCGGGTAACATACATAAAAAAAAAGATTCCGACGAATTGTTAACCTTCTCCTTTTTTGAAGTCGGTTAAAAAAACAACCTTGAAAGAGGTCAAATAGGAGTTCAAAATTTGTATGGGAAATCCATAATTCCTCGACTTAGGGATCTGTAAATTCATATTTAGGCTTTTGGTAGGAAATAAAGAAATACGTGTTTCAACGTTTTTGAAAAATCATCCCTAAAAGGAGCAAAGTGAGGTTAAACTTATGGGGTATTCTTTAGATGCAATCTCAAGATTTAGTCACAACACCTGAGAGGCTGGACAATCGCTATAGGTGCCTTAGTGCAGAAGACAACTCCTTGGATTGTATTCTTCTGCTCCCGAATATAATCTCCACGCAGGCGGAGCCGCGAGCAACAGCTAGTTTCTTATATATATTAATCTGACGCATATTAATTATATGTTGTCGCTTGGCAACATTAATTGATGCAGATGACAGCACGGTTCATGGGCGTTATTGCAGCAAGCCTCCTGGTTGTCGGGCAGATACTGAGAGGAGACGCGAAGACTGTCATGGAGCTCAACCAGGTCTTGAATCTCATATCATCATGGGGTACCAGGGATCGGGTTGAGTTTAATGCCAAGAAAATCCAGGTGTGCGCGTTTTCGTGCAAGAAATACCCGTTTTCTCCCATCCCTGTTCTTCAGGGTGTTCCACTTGCAATGCGGAATGACCTTAGTGTTCTAGGTATAGTTATCTGCTGCGATCTTAATCCAAGGAGTCACATCGAGGGCATAATATCCGTCACTTCCCGCAGGGTCGGAATTCTGCGGGGGTTTTTCACTCCCGGTCAGCTCTACCGCTTATATAAAGCGTAGGTGCGGCCGGGAATGGAATACTGCTCGCACCTCTGGGACGGTTCCGCTAAATACCTTCTCGATGCCTTGGATGGGTTGCAGCGGCGGGCCATCCACATTGTGAATGATGCAGACGTGAGTAACAGCCTGGGGCCGCTACAGCTGCGTAGGGATATTTTCTCGCTTAGCGTGTTCTAGCGTCTGTGCGAATGCTCTGAAGAGTTCTTTGATCTTATCCCATCCTCTCCCTTCCAAGGGAGATTATGTATGTATACCAGTATGGATACCAGAACCACGCGTACTGGATTGCGGAGCCATAGCTTCGTGGTATCTACTACTCGCGAACTCGTATTTTTGCCGCACCATCAAGCTGTGGTACAGTTTGCCAGCTACCGTGTTCCCTCCTTCCTATGATGAATGATCCTGGGTCCTTTAGGCGTAGTGTGAAGAAGCTACACAGCAGGCCGGCATGATTGTAATGAGTAGCGGGGGAAAGATTGTCTCTCGCTACTTGATACTATAACTGGAAAGCACTGCACTTACCATCAGGTGCAGTGTAGTCACTTTGCCGTGACAGGATAAAAAAAAAGAATAAATTTTTGGCCGAGCGTGTAATACTCCTTACATTAACATACGTACAGACCGCTTTTGATGATGGATTCAATTTTTATTTAAAAAAGTAAATAATAGTATTTATACAGTAAAATGATAATATTTGATTGCCTCTTAATATCTTAAAATAAATAACAAAAAAAGTCATTTGACACTTGATATGAAACACAAATCATGCATGACGTCACCGGTAGAAACATATATGAAAACACTGAGCCAAACTTCTATGAGTTTTGCAGATGCTGATGTCACACGAGGGGCCATGACAGTTGTTAGCGTTCTGGTGGGAAAAATAAGGTTGTATAAGTTTTTAAACTGACATGGTCATAAGATATTAAAAAAAAAGTTGGGAGTAAAGCAACAAGCTTTTATTTCCATAGCATTAAAGTTAAAAATTGCATGCAAGAACGGCGAGTGTTGCTAGTGTTAGCGCCGCCGGCGTGTCTATCCGTCATGACAGTTTAACACAATCTTTAGTTATTAAAACGGGATATTTACCATGTTTTTTATTTGATGTGAGTTCCCTATATTTCGGCACTATTGCAATTATTGACAATGGTAGTGGTACCCAGCGCACAAAAAGAGAAAGAAAGAGGGTAGATCGTTTTGTCTGCTCATAAATATCCACCCGCAAAAACTTCAGTTTACCCGTGATCATGGCGCTTGCAATAGTGCCGAAATATAGGGAACTCACATCAAATAAAAAACATGGTAAATATCCCGTTTTAATAACTAAAGATTAAAATAAGGTTGCTTTATAAAAATGCAAATTAAATCTTGAAAACTTATGTTTTATGTTTATTATACACACAAACACACACATACACTCACGCCTGTAATCTCCGAAGGGGTAGGCAGAGGTGTAGCCAGTACACCCACATTTCGCCGAATTTCGGGCCCTTAATGTGATAGGGGGCGAGCCTATCACAGCCTAGCCTATTTATTAATGATAATATTTTAATAATATAGACCACGAGGAATAAAATAAAGGGGTTTTCAAAAAACAGTCAACTAGCCTATTGCATAAAATAATAAATGTACAGACAGAGTGCCTCTTCAGTTTTATGATATTACTAGCTGTTGCTCGCGGCTCCGCCTGCGCGGTGGCTATATTCGGGAGCAGAAGTATACAATCCAAGGAGTTGTCTTCTGCACTGAGGCACCTGTAGCGATTGTCCAGCCTCTCAGGTGTTTTGCCTGAATCTTGAGATTGCATCTAAAGACCTCCCCCATAAGTTTAACTTCACTTCACATTTAGGGATGATTTTTCAAAAACGTTGAAACACGTATTTCTTTATTTCTTACCAAAAGCCTAAATATGAATTTACAGATCCCTAAGTCGAGGAATTATGGATTTCCCATACAAATTTTGAACTCCTATTTGACCCCTTTCAAGGTTGTTTTTTGAGAAAAAAGATAGCCTATGTCCTTCTCCAGGATATAATCTATTTCCTTACCAAATTTCATTACAATCCGTTCAGCCGTTTAGTCGTGAAGAGGTAACAAACAAACAAACAAACAGACAGAGTTACTTTCGCATTTATAGTATTAGTATGGATTATGGATATAAAGCGTGTAATAAAACATTAAATATGCCAGACTAGTTTAATATATTCAAGGTGAATAACCGACTTAAATCCACGGAATTAATGTTGTTTATCCATTATAGTGTTAATAAACATAGTTTTCAACCAGTCGGGGAGTAATAAAATATAACTAACATTCAAATAATCTAATGTGTTTCGATGGTCGATATTTTATTTATAATGTAAGTACTACTGTTTTGAAACCACTTTGCTAGGGATAAAGAAATATCACATAAATTAAATATATTACTAATATAAACCCAAATATCCAAGCTCTCGTGGCGCAGTGAAAATAGAGGTCGCAGATTTTTTTTTTTTTTTTTTTATTTATTTTTAATTTATTTACTTATTTAAAACATATAAGATATACATCAGCATAGTATCACAAAAACCTTATTTAGGTTTGTCTGGATACTGAGACACACCAAGCTAGTCTATGAAAAACTAAAAAGTAAACAATAAAATTAAAGTAACATAATCAGCGTATATTACCTAATTACTCATCGATTATACAGATATTAATTGCAGGTTGTAGAAACATTTGAGGGTAGACAAATAATGTTCCACAATTTACAAATGAGAAGCAGCCAATAACCGATTCCAATGAGTCGCACAGCTACGCCGCGCTGTCGCAAATTAAATTATATTATATAGGATGCTACAAACGAAATAATGAATATTATTTTATCTTTGAATAAATTTACGTTGTATATTTTATTTCTGTAAAGGGTCTTGGAAATATTTTTTGAATTTATATTTAAAGTTTTTGTCTGTTAATTCTTGTCGTATTTCTGTTGGTATTTCATTCATAAAGGTAGGTATTAAAAAACCATGAGTACGTTTTCCATAATAATTATTCTGTCTAGGTATTATCAATTCGGATTGAGCTATTTTTCTAGTTCGGTTTTTATGTGTTATCTTTAATTGTAAGTTTTTATTAGGAAACTGTTCTGACAGTAACATCATTTTTACTTTTAAGTGTATTGGTAATATTTTACAATATTTAAATAACCCCGTGACATCGTTACCATTATATATATTTTTTTTTATTTTCTCGGGTACTATTAATTTTAGAAGTCTAAGTTGTAAGTTATATATTTTATCTAGGTAAGTTTTGAATGTCCTGCCATAACTAGTTATACCATATGTAATATATGCTTCCGGAAGGGAATTATATAAATTTAGTAGGGTTTTAAATGGAATTTTATATTTCATAATGGCAAATTTGGCCAGCATGCCTCTCAATTTGTCACAAATTTGGTCAATATGTTTAATCCAGTTAAATCTGTTATCAACTATTAGACCTCGATATTTATACTGAGTAACTTGCTGTACCGAAACACAGTTACAAGTATTTTTTGTTGTATGCTTTGTATGCAAACATTGGTGATTATGGGCAAATATATTAAGTTGCTTGTCAGTGTTCAGTAAATGATTTGAGCGAACATGTACAACTTTGGTTTTACTAGCATTAATCACCAACCCTACATCATGAGACCATTTGCACAGATTTGTAAAATCATTTTGTATACTCTGCTCCGCTTTTGTAATATCTTTTGCTGCGGCTACTAAACACGTATCATCTGCATATTGAAAGACAGTACAGTCTTTTATGACATTTTTCATATCATTGACATAAGCTAAATAATGTAAAGGGCCAAGGACCGAACCTTGTGCCGTACCTGTTTCTATTATAACTTCGTCACTCATTTCGGTCTCAATCTTTACGTGTAATTTTCTGTTTTTGAGGTAATGCTCACACCATTTTAGGATAGGGCCCCGGATTCCCGTGTTACTTAGTTTTGTTACCAAAGTATCATGTCTGAGTGTATCAAAGGCCTTACTGAAGTCAATAAATAGTAATATAACATGCTTTTTATCATTAAGATGTTTATTAACTTCGTTTGTAAAATTGGATAATAAAGTTGTGGTTGATTTTTTTGGTTGAAACCCGTATTGTGCACTGGATAGCACCTCGTAATTAGTATAATAATCTTGTATTTGTTGGCATAAAAACTTTTCAATTATTCTATCAATAACTGGTAGTATTGTAATGGGTCTATAATTCTGGTATTCACTGTGGGAACCCGTCTTGTAAATTGGCCTAACAATGCCAGTTTTCAATGTTTGTGGATATAGCCCCACTTTTATACTCGTATTTATGAGTCTGACAATGGCGCTAAGTAGTTTATCACATAAAAGTTTTACATCTATGCATCGAATGCCATCTATACCGGCTGATTTATTTGAATTTAGATTTTTTATAATTTTACATATATTTTTATTATTAGCTTTTTTAATCAATATAGATCTATTCTCTGGAAAAACATATTCAGATTCTAAAATAAGTTTATTTTTGCATTTAGGTACGATTTTTTTTATATTCTCAGTAAATTCCCTACTAAAATTATTTGCTATACATTTTGTTGTTATATTATTTTTCGTAAATGCTTTTAATATAGCTTCATCAACAGACCTACAGACTTTACCAGTTAAGGAATTTAATATATCCCACATTTTCTTTGCATTACAACGGTTATCATTAATTAAGTCATGGTAATATTTGTTTCTGGATCTTTCTATAATTTTTAATGTTTTATTTCTTTGTCTGTTAAATTCTAATCTAAGAAGTTTATTATTGCTGTCTTGTTTCCATTGTAAAAATAGCTTGTCTCTTTTATGGCACATATCATTAATTTTTTTATTTATCCATATTGCCTTATTTCGCTTGCTTGCGGCGTTCACTTTTATCCTACACTTAGATAATTCATAACATAAGTCAAATTTACTTCTTATAAAATTATAAATCTCATTAGGACAATCCATTTTATCTGCTTCTTCCCAATTTACATTATTTAGTACTTCCTTCAATTTAACATTATTAATTACATTTTTATATTTTGCCCCATCCTGTATGTTGTTTCTGCTACTAATGCCTACGCACGACAGCACAGTCATGCGGTGATCGGCCAGAACAGTTCCGAGCACCGCCGAGTAGAGGTCTAACGTGCGCGATCTTGCGAAAATATGATCAATGCAACTATGTGTGATGATGTTATTTTTTATTTCAATCCTAGTATGGTCAGATATCGCGCTCGTTAGACCACACTCCGCCATACAGCTTGTGTAATAGTCACGAATGTTGGTATGAGATTTTAAATCTATATTAATATCCCCAAGTAAGTATAAGTCCGAGTGTTTGAAGATCTTTTTGCACAGCAGTTGTTTTAATTCTGTGATAAATAAGTGCCTACTTTCTTTAGGAGGTCTATACAGTGCGCAAATTTTTGCGGAATAGTAATGTGATGTTGTTAATGTTCCTATTATGGATTCGCAGTGTTTTAAAGAAGTATTGTTTAAATTTTGAAACTTGTGAATACTTTTAACGTACATCACAATACCACCCCCTCTTCGCTGTTCGCGCAGTGCACAGACCATTTCATAGCCTTTTATGTTGAATAGTTGTTTAAGATTACTACTCTCAGATATACCCACTTCGGTTAAAATGATAATATCTATTTCCAATCTAGAATAATTTATGAGCTGTAACACTAAACTAAAGTTTTTAATTATCGATCTTATATTAACATGCACGATATTCAAATTATGTTTTTCGTTAGGAAGACGAGAGTAAAAATTATTTATGTTCGGGGAATCAAATACTTCTAGAATTCCCGTTGATTCACCTGTATCTACTACATTTGAGAGGCATTCTGTTATCGACAATTATTTTTCTGTGCTGAGATTTTGTCGATATCAGCCAAGTTTCTTACCACTACTAGTTTTTCATTTTCAGTTTTACGAACCAGAACTCTTCCATCCTGAAACCAAATATACTTATGGGTTTCCTTTAGAGCTTGCTTAGTTTGCCATAGTAAGGTTTTATTTGTTTTGGTGAGGGCACGCTGAATGAAAACTTTTGACTTTGCTATTGTTTCCGATTTTATATTCTGCACTACGTCCTTTACTACAATAAATTCCTTTCGTGCTGCTTGTATCCAAGGTTTAACGTCACTATTTTGCCTCAAAACTATTTGTATCACGCCATATTTCCCGTTTCTTCCTCTTAGTCTTTTTACCTCATTAATTTGATTTTTATCGACGTTTAGTTTCGTGGCTAGCTTAGTAGAGAATACTTCCAGGTTCTCGTTTACATCTTCAGGAATTTCAGTAACTTCAATCACATTATCTAGCTGTTTTTGCTCCATCTGTAAGACTTGTTGCTCCATTGCTTCTATTTTTAAAGTTAAGTGGGTATTTTGATTTGTCAGGTAAGTGTTTTTCTTTTCTAGATCACACATTTTAGACTTTAGAATATCTAATGTATCACTTATATCGTCCATTTTTTTACTACATGTACTCAAAGATTCATTCAAATAAGATAATTCTTTCTTAACGGTTTTTTTAACTTCCATTGAGATATCACGTAATAATTTATTGACATCAATAGAATCAATTTCGCCCACTTTGCTATTACTTCCTTCGTCGTCATCACATTCCTCTTCTGGAATAATGAATGATTTCCTGGGAGCTGAATCTTCATGACATTCTATGCAAGTCCAACCGAGATTATCTGCGTTGCGCAAAGCAAATAACTGTTTATTTGAAAGACTGTGCAAACTTGATTTGCATGGACTATTTTTCCGCATTTGTTGCATTCAAGCCCAGGCACCTTTCTAGTGATTACTTTATCGCAATTATCACACTTAGTTATTTTATTTTTTTATTTTGCTCGTATGTACTTATAAATTTTTACAAGATGTCGACCGCACTGTAAGACAGCTTGTGAGTGACTTAGATTAGATTAGATTAGATCCCCGTTTCCAGTGTTGTGAGACTAAGGCCCGTATTACAGAACGATACTCAGTCGTGAATCTCATTTTAAATCTGTACTTGCGTAATTATTTTATTATAGAACGATACTTAAATCTAGATTCATCAATCAGCACTCATTGAGTAGTTTCTTATTTTTGAACGATACTTCGTACGAGATCTTTACCCAAGTATCGATTTGATCTTAGTTTACGTAAATATGGTCAACAGTAGTCTTGAGCATAGATTAACCTAGCTATTTTCATCGAGGACAATAATTCAGAAGTCGAACTCTTCAGTAATAATTAATATTTTCGATATTAAGGATTATTATACTATTATTACTATTCATTATTCATTATTACTCTTTTTTACTATAATAATAATAATACTAGCCCTGTATTAAACATTGTCCCACTGCTGGGCACGGTCCTCCTCTACTAATGAGAGGGGTTAAGCCGTAGTCCACCACGCTGGCCTAATGCGGGTTGGCAGACTTCTCATACCTTCGAAAAATTCTCAGATATGCAGGTTTCCTCACGATGTTTTCCTTCACCGTTAAAGCAAGCGATAATTAACATTTTAATACACTCATAACTTTAGAAAAGTCAGAGGTGTATGCCACTTGGGTTTCGAACCTACGACTTTCGTCTTGGCAGTCCGTACCGCAACCAACTAGGTTATCGCTGCTACTTACTTACTTAGTACTAAAATTATTCTTTTTACGTTTTAATACATCAGTGATTATTTTATCTTTCAAAAAATTCTCAAAATTAAAATATAATTAAGGTAACATCAGTAATTATTTTATTTTTCACTAAATTCTCCAAAGTAAAAAAATAAATAAGGTAATTACTCCGTTGTTGATCGGAAGTATTAACAAAACAGTTTAGGCTGCTTTATATATGACACAAGATGGTGTTTTCACCAATCTACACTTGGTAATAGAAACTATATAAATTCAGTTTTGTGACAAAAGGAATCATTATAATGAATTAAACTTTAGTATAGTTTTATTTTTGAGAATAGTTTAATTAACCCCTTTTTACTTTGCCATTATTTGCATATTTCAACAGGAAAATTTAATTACTTTGTAACTTGATTCTACGCGATACGGAATACAATTTGTAATTCATTAAATATTAATATTTAAACGAGAACATACTTGTAGCTAAAGACAATGGATTCAAGGTCAAATCTATACTTGAATCTACATAGATTCAGCTGAGTTTGATTTAAATCACGTTCTGCAATAAGATCTATGCTTGAGTATTGATCTCTACTTATATCTAGTTTTGGCTAATCGGAGATCAAACGATACTTAAATATCGTTCTGTAATACGGGCCTAACAGTCGTATTTATAATTGATAAAAACTTTTTACTTGAGTAAACGTAGTAACTTTAGTAACGATACTGTTTCATAGTTAAGAACTCTTACCAAGTAGGAATCGTGTGACGTAAGATAACTTGGATAAGCATTAGCAACGACATCCGATGCTTGAGTAACGTCATGATTTACTTAAGTTATTGCTTGAGACGAAGTTATGTCTTGTTTATAAATACGAGTGTAAAAGTCTCTAATATTTCTTGATACCAATTAAACTGTATCTAACTGTGGTCAGGATTATGTATGTGGGTGTTGAATGTTTTTTATTTACTTAACACTAGCTTTTACCCGCGATTTCATCCGCGTTGAATGAGTTTGTCTCTCTTCCTATCATCAACTATTTGGACAGTGGATAAAGTAGCCAAGTAGGGTTTTTTTCAGACTTGATTTACAAATATATTTTTTTTTACCTTAAACGTATCAACATAAATATAGCTTTTATTAGTCCCCAATAGTGCAGTTTTATATTCGTGATATTTTTTTAATTATAAGTAGATTGAATCATCTTTCTAACATTTTATACCTTAAATATTTGCTTTGCTGTTTCTATATCGAATGTTCTCTCAGCTCTTACTCTGTTCTTTCGGGTTTCGACCAATTACCTATGTGAAATAGGATTTCAAGGTCATATATATTGTGAAGCCTACACTCTCTTTAAAAGGTAAAACAATCTATGTAATCTGAGGGAAATTGGAAATTCTGTGGTGTACCAAGGCCTAGAGGCCAAGACCCTCTCATTAGTAGAGGAAGACTGTGCATAGCATTATTTAATATAGGGGCATTATTATTATTACGGGTTTAACGGAAGGGGGAAAGGGGGGAAAGCAAGCGTTGGCTAATTATCAAAATTCGTTACTCCTTTTCGGAAATTGCTACAAGAGAGAAAATAAACTGTTTTACTTTAGATATTATTAATAATTATTATACTAGAATATGAAGTAATGCATTTTTATTATACAGAAATAGTCAATTTTGTGTTATCCTGCGGGAAAAAAGAACTAAGTATCCATTTGAATAGTCGAATAAATGTACCTACACTAAAAACCGATATCGATTTTTTTGGACTTCCGAATTTTCATAATAACGAATTACACCCGTATTGCGTAATGACGCGACTACATAAAATGTTGAAACCAAAAAGCAACTACGAACAAAATGTCATACATATGAAGTTGTCGAGTTTCATATTGCCATGAGCGTTTGTAAAAGTCATCAACTCTGAGCCTAAATAAACCACCGATATGACGATTCACACCCAAAATCTGTCGGCAAACACGCAGTTATTAAAAACGTGGTGTACATTGCGGTTTTACCCGCAGATCAGACCAAATATTAAACTTAGCCGAAGAAATATTGCGCGGGAGCCCGGGATTAAGCCGATGTCAACAGTTTGGCTTGGGACCGTTTTTACACAGTAGGTCACGAGAAATGGTGGCTGAATATTAAAATAATCCTAAATAGTATAATGAGTACACAGGGTGTAAAACTCGCCATACTGGCACACGCAAGTGTGCCGCGTTCCGCGATCAGCCAGAGACTATCCCGCCCACACACCCGCCATTGTAACTCCTGTTTAGCCAGGATCAACAATGGCACGCATTTTTTTGACACCGAGTAATGAAACTCGGCGAGTCTCTGGGAATGCTTAATAACTGTCTTTTATCCCGCAACGAAATTAATCAAATAGAAATATAGGGAGGAGTTGGAAATATAAATTGTCCACTTCCCTCCATAGCAAAGCGGGAGACAAATACTGAACTAAAAAGGTATTAACCTCCAATAAAGGGACATTTACGTCTGGAGAAGCCAGACGTAAAGCACCACGGAAGTTACTTAACGGGTCCTATCATGCGAGCTGTTACGCTTGATTCCAATAATAGGTATGGCAAAATCGCCGGAAAGCACGGAACTTCCTCCCAGTCTCCACAAGGTCCATATAGTATACAACTCCAGATGTTATCTGCATACTGTCAAGCATAATGTTGCGCTCATTTTGCCAGAGACTACACTCCCAAAGAACATGATGCGCGGACTGTTCGTACTCACAGTTTGGTGTAGAACATGGGCACGCAGGCGAATCAACCAACTTAAATGAGAATAGTTTGCTCTTAAAGTTCCCATGACCGGTGAGAAATTGTGAAACACAGTGATCAATTTCTAGCCAAGATTTTGTTAGACGATCGCGAACTAAAGGAAAATACTGATATAAATGCCGCCCTTTAATTGAATTATCCCATCGACATTGCCACTCGTTTAGCAGTTCGTTGCATATTTCGGAACGCTGTTTAAAAAGTCTACCGATTCTCGAGAGTTCGCGCGACGTAAGAAAGTTTTTGTCCATATCCTCTCTCGTGGAGTAATACATAGCGGTGCGACGCTGTGCCTCCAGATCGACTGGAAGTACACCCGCAAGGACAGGTAAAGCTTCAGTACTAACGGTTCTATACGCCTTACACAAGAATATCAACGCCAAACGTTGACTCTGGAGCAATTTTCTTCGCACAGCACCGATAGTAGCCCTATCAGCCCATACAGGTGATCCATAGCAAATACTGCTCAAGTAAGTAGCCCCATAGATGACTTTTAATGTGTTAAAAGATAATCCCCACGTTGAAGTGGATATCCTTGTCAAGGCATAGAAATTGCGTTTCGACTTTTCCCCGACGGATTTTATATGCTCTAAGAACGAAAAGTTTCTCTCCAAAACTAGCCCTAGGTAACAGACCGATTCTTTGCGTTTTATATAAATATTATTGAATTTAATTCGCGGCGGTGTTTTAAGAATGCCCTTTAAAAGTAGTTGGTAAGTTTTATGAGGTGCGAACGTCAGACGATTTCTTTCACCCCAATCAAAAATTAACTTTAAACACGCGCTGGCCAAATTTTCTAGTCCCGATCTACTATTCGACTGAACAAGCAAGAGCCCGTCATCAGCATAGCCGGTTAAGGAGCAACCTTGAGGTAAAGGGAGTGCGAAAAAGTCGTCGAAGCCTAAATTCCACAAGTACGGACCGACTACTGAGCCTTGTGGACAACCCGTCGTAAGAGCTTTCGACGCTTCGTGGTGACCAAGTTTTAATTTGGTTGTGCCTAGACAAAAATATGAATAAATAAGTGAATATATATTTTTAGGACAACCTCGGATTTTTCCGGGATCAGCCAGTGTACATCCGGTTTTTTTCGGGGGTCTAGAGTTGGGGTACGATGTTTGGCCGTTTCGCGGCCTTATGAATACTCTGACAATATACCCTCGACCGCTTCTTCACCTTCTTGCCCATGGCGTAGTGTAAAGAAGCAGGCCAGCATGATTGTGTTGAGTAGCGGGAGATAAATCTCGATACTCTAAATGGACTGCACTGCGCTTACCATCAGGTGCAGTGTGGTCACTTTGCCGAGTCAGGATGAAAAAAAAGAGAAAGATGAAGTTAAGTCAATTCATTTTTGATTTTGATAAATTTGCAATTCTTGTTTACAAACCTTGCTTGAGTTATTAGTCTGACGCACAAATAGAATTATCTGCAAAAACAAGCTTCAAAATAGTTACTATTAATTGCTTTGAAAAATTTATTAGAATTATTAATTATTCTTCAAATATAATAACAATGTAATTTATTCATTTGTTCGTGTTTTTTTATAGAGATCGCAGGTTTAATAAAAACTTCTCCATCTTCATATTACGTGTGTATTGTTTGTTAATTCTTGTTTTTCAGTGATTTTTTTTGGGTAATTAATTAAATCTGGATTTAGACAATGGGACAAAACATACCTATAATACTGGGCGGTTATACATTATTTCATTACAGAGTACACAGCCATTATAATAAAAAGTTGAAATTAAATATTTAAAAGTTAATTTATGAATTAATCAAGTTTCCAGCATAAACATATGCAATTTTTTTATAGCATAGTTCCACTAACGAGCCAGTGGGTCACCCGATGTTAAGTGATCTCCACCGTCCATGAACATTCACAATACCGAAAGTGTTATGTATGCGCTGTCGGCCTTAAAGGACAGGAATAGGGAGGGAAGAGAAGGGGGAATCTGGGCCTCCGGATATCTCACTTACCATACGACTGTAAGCTGACAGTCGTATGGTAAGTAAACTGTCACTTTACGTTGGTTTTCTGTGAGACAGTGGTACTACCCCGGTCGAGCCGGCCCATTCATGCTGTAGACAAACATGTCTACATCGTGGCTCTACCACTATAATTATATAAATAACTAACATAATTCAATTTGTACTAATTATATAAATAAAAATAAAATCATAAGCAAATGGCTATACTGACTTAGCTTAACAGCTTTAAAATACGATCGCCACAAATATAGCAGCATACCCAACTAAGTGCACAACCATTAATCCGCAACTAGACTCGATTGAGCGAATAACTATTTTGTATTCTTACTTGACCGAGTCAGAAAGATGTATATTTATCCCGAAACGTGACAACACCAACGGAGCAAGCCCCTATCTCGTATTTAAACTTAACTGACAAACAAAAAAGAGTGAATGTGTCCCCTGATGATCACCCACCCATCGAGATCTGCAATACGAGAAGAATAATGGGTGTATTGCTGGCCTTAAGGAAAATATCGGCACATTGGGTGAGGAGCAATGGCATCTCTGAAAATCTCACTTGCCCGATGTAAAAGCAAATTATGATTTTAAATCGGTGTTTTTGAGACAGTGGTCCGGCCGATTTATACTGACGGAGTAGAGGGTAGTACAGGGTAGAGACCACGGTTTCGTGCTGTCTAATCTGGCCTGAACCAAGAGGTTCACAAATCAAGTTTTCTAACAGTTTACCAGCCACGTGTTCAGCCCTCCTTCCTATGATCCTTGATACTTTAAGCATAATGTGATCTACACAGCGGGTATGATTGTGTCGAGTAGCGAGTGATATTTGACACTCAATACTTGATACTCTGACTAGATGTCCCTGCGCTTACCATCAGGTTTAGTGTTACATCGGTCATTGGCCCTGTACGGATGTCCCGTATGGGCCGAATCCCTGAAAGCCCGCTGCGTCGCCTTGCTGCGCAAACCGCAGCGTTTGTTGGCGCAGCGAATAGTAAGGGGCTACCGCACGGTCTCCCACGAGGCGGCCTGCGTATTGGCCGGCACCCTCCCTTGGGAGTTGGACGCAAAACTCCTCTCGTCCGCGTTCTTCTGGCGGGAGGAGGCGTCCAGTCGCCGTCAGGTGAGACTGGCCCCGAGGGAGATTGCAGCCCGGTTTCGCAGAACCGCTGTGGAGGAGTGGCATACCAGGCTGGAAAGCCCAAGTGCGGGCTTGAGGACAGTCGCGGCAGTGCGTCCTGTCCTAAAGAGATGGCTAGACAGGCGCCACGGTGCGCCAACTTTCCGGCTGACGCAGGTACTGACGGACCACGGGTGTTTCGGTTCGTTCCTGTGTCGGATCAGAAAGGAGGTGTCTGCCATGTGCCACCATTGTGGCAACTGCCGCGAGGACACGGCCCAACACACGTTGGAGGAGTGCCCAGCCTGGGACGAAGAGCGCAGCGCTCTCAGAGCAGTCGTCGGAGGAGACCTCTCTCTGCCGGCCGTGGTGTCGTCCATGGTCGCCAGCCGGAGGTCCTGGCGTGCGGTGGCCCACTTCTGCGAGAGCGTCATCTCGCAGAAGGAGAATGCCGAGAGGGATCGGGAACGAAATGATCCCTCCCGCCGCCAGAGAAGACGTAGGAGGCACCGGGTGGACGACTGACCGGCGTCTCCCGCCCTGTGGAACGGGGGCGTTTGAATTCCACCACGGTAACCCCTGCCTGTCGTACGAGGCGACTAATTGGGGCCATCGGGGGTCGCGGGCTCGCAGCGGGGGGCTGTCAGCCCGAATCGATGCACTCCCAGTTTCGGACCATCGTGCGACCCCGAGATGGACGGCAGCGCGTGTGGTAAGGCCTCGTTCGCTGTTGTTGTTCGGTGCGCGGGGGCTCCTAAGCCCTCCCATGGAGATGGGCTGCTACGCAGCACCGCGCAGGGGCGGTTCCGGCAGCAATTCTAGCACTCCTTAGAATACCCCGGGATCGCTCCGTAAGCGCCGATGAAGGCCACCGCGGGGTTTTAGCTGGTAGTGTCGGGTGGGGTGTACATAGGGGGTAGGGACTCGGCCCAGCGGCTGCCCGGATAGCCATCATCCGGGCGAGGGGGATGCTGGGTCGTAAGACCGGCATCCCGAGATTACCGTTTTATTCTTATTCCGCTTCCCCCCGAAGCGGGCGGTAGTAATAAAACGCTTTCCCCGCGACAACAAAAAAAAAAAAAAAGGTTTAGTGTTACATAGCCGTTTCAGAATAAACAAATCTGTAGACAGAATCGTCTACAGAGTGTCACTTTATTTATGCCTAAAATAAAACTTGATACTTACTTGATACTCTATCTGGACGGCTTACCATCAGGTGCAGTGTGGTCACTTTGCCGCGCCAGAATAAAAAAAATAGCAGACGAGCAGACGGGCCACCTGATGGTAAGTAGTCACCGCCACCCATAGACTTCTGCAATGCCAGGGAACAGCAGAGCCGCTGCCTACCCTTTAATGTTTTTTATGTTTACCGTGTGTTTCGTGTTTAGTATGGTAAGTCAATGCCATTAAAAATATTTGCGTAAACGGAAATAATCATGTCTACAACAATTACCGTTTCCAACTATTTAAAGTATTACCTTCAAATAGACCGGGGCTAAATATGTTTATGTGCATAATAATAATATTCTGTGGGCTTAGTTTTCCTTATTCCGTGCTACAATTATTTGGTAATTGCAATGTGGTAAGGTGAGATTCTTTTATTTACTCAGTAATATTTAAAGGGTAATTTTTAACCAATGCCGAAATATATTATTTTAGATATATAAATTAATCATATATTAAAAAATTATATTCTGTTGCCTCATCCAGCCGCTTCCCGCAGCATCTCTTAGGTCGTCAGTCCAGCGGGCACGAGGTCAGCCAACACTACGCTTGGACAGACGTGGTCACCACTCCAGTACCTTTCGGCCCCAGCGGCCGTCATTACGACGACAGATATGACCAGCTCACTGCCACTTCAACTTACTATGTCGGCTTCTCTGGTTCTCTGAAGAATCTCCTCGTTATCCATCAGATTTATTCCCAAATCAGATCAGACAGTTCAACATGCCTAGCGATATCGTTAATTCGAATGGAAAATAAACAATTGAATGAAATTGGATGACTTTTAAAACGAATTAAAACAAAATGCTATGAATATATGAGAGATAAGAATATATAAGAGTAAGTGAGATATCCGGAGGTCCAGATTCCCCCTTTCCTTCGCTAATCCCTATTCCTGTCCTTTAAGGCCGACAGCGCAAACATGATACTTTCAGTATTGTCGATGTTCATGGGCGGTGGAGATCACTTAACATCAGGTGACCCACTGGCTCGTTTGACGGACTATGCTATAAAAAAAAGTATTTTTAAGTATACCGGTGTAAAGAAAATAAACATGTCAATACAGTGCCAAAAAGAAGTGTAGCCGGCTGTGAAACGAGAACCCTTGGGTTCAATTCCCGCACCGAGACAAATGATTGTTGACAGACTAGTATTTGTTTCTGGTCTGGGTGTTGTGGGACCGTAGTGCCTCGTAGTTGTTGGCTATGATTTATACGGGTTCACTGACATTCAAAGTTAGAATTTAATGCCTTACTGTCGAATATCGACTACTGACCGTATTAATCGTACAGAACCAAAGTCGGCAAAGTAGGGTCGACTTATTTTTCGGCAAATTAAATAAAACTTTTGTTTAAGTCGAAGCACAATTTTGCTGAATAATTTATTTTAATCTGAGAAGATATGTCATTTAATCAATGAAAACAAAAATAATAAAAAAATTGACCGTGAATAATCTTATTAAGTTTTCTAGTTTGCCGAGATTGATCCCAACTAAGATAAGATGGCCACCTTTGCTACTTGCTGCCAAGTTTGTCATTTTTGATTGGGCATTAACTTCATGCGACTTAAGCAGCGATAGCCTAGTTGGTTGCGGTACGGACTGTCAAAACGAAATTCGTATGTTCGAAACCCAAATGGCATTTAGCCATTGGGAGTTTATTAGTCGACTTGTACCTCGACTTTTCTAAAGTTACATGTGTATTAAATTTTAATTATCGCTTGCTTTAACGGTGGAAAAAAAACATCGTGAGGAAACGCATTAGGCCAGTGTGGTGGATTAAGGCCTAACCCCTCCCATTGGTAGGGGAGGCCTGTGCGCAGCAGTGGGAAAATGTTGAATACAGTGCTAGTAACATTATTATATACTACATGTTGCTGGAAGGAAAGGTATACAATCCATGGAGACATCTTAAGCTATTATACCTTTCTATATTTTGCTATACCATAGGATATAATACCATAGGATGCGTGCATTTTTCCGGGATAAAAAGTGGCATATGTGAGTTTTTGATTTTTAAACTACCACTATGCAAAAAAACATGCCGATTCCTTGTTCTTTGAAAAACTAAACTGTACAACGGGACCTGTACATTTTTCCGGGATGAAAAGTATCCTATGTGCTATTCCAGACTATAATCTATCTCTGTGCCAAATTTCAACCAGATCCGTCCAGCCGTTGTAGAGTGATTTAGTAACAAACATCCATCCATCCAAACTTTCGCATTTATAATATTAGTAGGATTGCCTCCATGAGAAATAGGATCGTTGACTTGACAGACGCTTCTGATTGGTTAATAGTGAATGATTGCCGACTTTGGTTATAAAACAACTTTTTTATGTTTCAAAAAGGGTTTATACCTGATTTAATTATAAAATATTTGAATAGTGGGTGCAGATTTTAATTTCCTATATTGTCATATATTTGTTTCATTTTTGCCCAATTACCTACCTTGCTTACTTTGGTTCTATACGACTCATATATAGATAGATAAATTATGTTCACCGTTCCGAGATTTAACACCACTTCAATATTCTTCTACGATCAGTTCGCACGCATGGTAGGAGGTAGTTTACCATGTTCAAATTATTATTAGTGTATTTTAGTTTCAATTTTGTTAATTGCGCGTTGTATTACGATTCATATTATGGAAAAACCATAACACGGGAAGAACTGAAGCGGCATGACAAAGCAAATACTACTTTGTAAGTATTTTTTATTTTTTTATTTTTATCCTGGCACGGCAAAGTGACCACATTGCACCTGTTGGTAAGCGCAGTGCCGTCCGATTAGAGTATCGAGTAGCGAGAGACAACCTATCCCCTGCTTCTCAACAAAGTCATGCCGGCCTGCTTCTTTACACTACGCCATGGGCAAGAAGGTGAAGAAGTGGTAGGGCGTCCAGTGTCAGAGTACTCAGAACAGAAGGCCGCAAAACGGCCAAACATCGTACTCCAATTCTAGACCCCCGACAAAAACCGTATGTACACTGGCTGATCCCGGAACACGACACACTTGCGTGTGCCACTATGGCGGGTTTTACACCCTGTGTGCGGTGGTCGCTATCTGGGGGATATCAACATCCTACCACCACTTTCGGGAGCCAGTATACTGGAAGTAAAAGAAATACTGGAACCTTGGCTCATTTCACTGTACTTTCATTTTGCTGGTGGTAGGATATTCATATCCACCCGGATAGCGACAACCGTACGCAGGGTGTAAAACCCTAATCTAATCGCGTATAATTTTCATTTTTTAGTCTCAAAGTTTAGGATACTTTCTTTACAGCCTTTTTTGTCACGGTGCAGATTGCAGTCTGTTAGTCTGGCAGACATCGGGACTACAAAAGTAAAATACATCCCGATAAAATCCGTAAAAATCAGTTTCTTTCACCTTCATCATAATCAATGAATACAGTTCTAACTTCTAATATACTCGTAATAAGGTTAAATTAAATCGTAAAGTTCCTTTTGGAAAGATCAGTAAAATTATTCTCAGTGTAAAAAACAAGTAGGATTTTATGATGCGGCTAGACCAATTAGATGATATCATTTGAATATATTTATAAAAAACAGAAAATACATTAAGATCATTGACCCGTGTGTTTGATAATTATGCAGATTATTACGCTACCGTTACACGATATAAAATACAATATATAGAATGTATACATTCTTGACACCAAGACTAGATAGTAATGAATATGGCAATTTTTTTGATACGAGTATTGATATTATAAAAGTCTAATATGAAGTATTACTTTTATACTACATCTGATAGTAAAGAGTAATCCCTTGGCGAGTCTAGAGAATTCTTATATGTCTAGATAGACACCTAATTCAATATACACCGTCTAGAATACGGATAGCCAAAACTATCTGTTGTGTTGATCTACTACCCAGTTTCTATTCGTTTTCTCCCCTCTGCTTCCTGCTACTTTTTTCTGATTATCATCTCTTGTATCTTATTATTTTACCTAGGTTCACGATTTTTGATCTTATCTATCTTCTATTCTGTTTTTCTGTCCTAGTCGTTGTATTATTGCCTCCCACGGTTGTTCCTTAGTTGCCTCAACGTTGATATATAATTATTTATTCTATATGGTTATATTCTATCTGCTTTGACTTGTTATAAGTGTTGTTTGTATCATGATCAATAAATATTTTTATGGCGAGTTTTTCCTATGTGCTCGGTGGTCTTTATCAAATCGTGTTTTTACTACATATGAATTATCCTTTCAACAGTATTCACATAGATGTATTAGAGGAAGAGCCCGTGAACCCCAGACCTACGTTATTTTATAAAAGCTGAAAGTTTGTCAGCGCATGCTCCCAACACAGGTAAGAACGATGGACCATTATGAAGTTTGGGTTACAGTGGCTTTGGCAGGTAAACGTCACTAAAGGTGTGTAAAATACCGATCTAAATACATCAAATAATAAAGTGCGATTTTTTGGTATTACCTTTAGAATATTATTAAAATTCACGTTATTCATCGCCAGACACTTAGCATCGTGGCAACCCCTTGTCAGACACCCTTAATGGTCATGAAATTATAATTTTACTTACGTTATAGTATAAAAGCTGATTTTTATAAATAATACTTGGGTAATAAATAGATGATGTTTCCTCATTAGCCAGACACTTTTGATAGTTCCAACCCCTTGCCAGACAAGCATGTAGGGTAGCTGTAGGAGAGCGCGAGTATGGATTGTACAGTCTTACTATTTTGTAGTTTATGATGGTATCAACCAGTCAACAAAGACAGGCCAATAACTGATTTAAAATTCACAATTATTTTCAGTTAAATTATTAATTGTCAGTTTATGATCTAGGAACACATAAGTACTAACAATCACAATGTTATTGAAATAAACTATTATTTAAACTGCAATATAATTTACAAAGTGTTACAACATGATTAACTTTCTGTATTGACTAAGAGTAGTTATTAAGATTTGTTTTATATTGTAAATTTGAGAAAATTTTAAACTTTTTTGTGGTTACAGCAACACTTAATCTCTTACCATAATATCACTGCCTAATTAGCAGTTAAACAAAAACTTCAAATATTAATTAAAGTACCATCAGTTTTAATAAAACTAAAAGATGAATTACCATCAGATTTTAACACCAGAAATTAAAACAAAAATCAATAAGGCAGGAAATAGAACCTGGTATTTTTAACTTAATGAATTGTTTAGTTTATCAGAATGAACAAAATTAAAACTCATCCTGTAAATTTTAAAACCAGAAGCGACTCACCAAATTTTAAATATATCCATAGGAACATGACCTATGTAGGTAGGCAGGCAAACAACCAGCTATCTCAGTACTTGCACTACCAGAGAACCGCCTCAACAACTCAACAGCGCCAGGGGACACCATCCACAGCAAATGGAATTTTAACACCAAAATCATTAACACAGTAAACATTGACACTTAATTTTGATTATCGTTTAAACGATTTAGTTTGGAACATAAAATAAATCAAAATGATTTACAAAACTTAAGGGACTTACTATAATTTATAAACATAGCACATCCAAATGATTCTCAACATTCGCAACCTAGAAATTTACTGGAGACTAGCAAATTTACAGTACCATTGAGCACATTTTACCACGTGTAAAGCGGTAGCATATTACACTTTACCATCACTATTTTATTTCGGATGATAGAATTTCAATAATATATAAATTTTTGCACAACCTTTTGTTTTATGCACTTTTTTGCACAACCCAAAAAAGTGCATAATGATTATGATTAATGTTTTCCGAACTCTCAAACAACAAAAATAACATGTTACGAGACTGTAGGATTTACATCACCTGATTTACGATAGTGGATGTCGAGTTCAATCCCACTTCTGATATCCGGGTTCTATGTGTTGTGGTCAGAATGGCTGAGGTCATGACGTCATCATAGGTCATGACTATGAGAGTTATTCATCCTTCTTTGATCTTCAGATAACCAGGATGCATAGCGTACGATAGTTCAGTAGAAATAACACACTTTCTGTTCATTGTTTATTAAGCTACACCGGTTCGGAATGCAGTTATCCACTAGGAAAGAAGCCGGCAATAAAACCTGTAGTTGCTCTTTTAAACATATCACTTTTACATCAGTTGACAATTACACTTTTTACTTATTCAGTCCAATAATTAACAAAAACGACAACCGGCCTTCAATAATAATATTTTTACATTTACATTGTATTTTAACCTGTTATTGACATAATGAATTTTTTTTTTTAACAATTTAAGGTAGTTGTAGCATCGAATGTATTTTCTTAAAATGTTTTTAAAATTTACATAGACTATCAGTAGAAATAACAACTGCGCAGTGAGGGACCGCGGTAGACTTAACTCGCTATCTCACCCATATGCATACTGCCTCGCGCTCTCCTACAGCTACCCTACATGCTTGTCTGGCAAGGGGTTGGAACTATCAAAAGTGTCTGGCTAATGAGGAAACATCATCTATTTATTACCCAAGTATTATTTATAAAAATCAGCTTTTATACTATAACGTAAGTAAAATTATAATTTCATGACCATTAAGGGTGTCTGACAAGGGGTTGCCACGATGCTAAGTGTCTGGCGATGAATAACGTGAATTTTAATAATATTCTAAAGGTAATACCAAAAAATCGCACTTTATTATTTGATGTATTTAGATCGGTATTTTACACACCTTTAGTGACGTTTACCTGCCAAAGCCACTGTAACCCAAACTTCATAATGGTCCATCGTTCTTACCTGTGTTGGGAGCATGCGCTGACAAACTTTCAGCTTTTATAAAATAACGTAGGTCTGGGGTTCACGGGCTCTTAGACCATATTGTTTCAGTTGGTGTGTGAATGAAATTGAGCCGTGCGATCCTAATGAATGGAGGCGTGTAGATGGATCTTGTAACAACCTCAGACACCCTACTAGGGGAGCTGCTCACACCCCTTTCTATAGAGTACTACCACCAGTCTACGACAAAGGTACTTTATTTTTATTATTTATTAAAGACATAATACAGAATAGACAAACTAGAATACACAGAGTAAGTAATTATAGTCTAGATTGCACTCCAATTTTTTTGCCGAAATCATGATTATTAAATAATGTATGTACGTAAAATTACAGCTTAAATAATTTAATTAAAGTTACAAAATATGCAAAATTTTAATAAAAGACTAAAACAAAATGATCTTTAAAGATTTGTTATACTTCTACAAGTGGTAAATCCATGCTGTACAAATTTGTGTACAGCATGAAGGGGTCGGCTCGAGCGGTTTATTACCATGGTCTCAACACAATACCGACTTGGCGTCTGGGTAAGGTGTGTAAGATTTCTGGAGACCTAGATCCCATTCCCAATCCTCATTCCTTTCCTTAAGGCTGGCGACACACTCACCATGTTTCAATATTGTGCGTGTGCATGTGCGTTGTAGATCACTTACAAAAATATGACCTCCTTGCTCGTTTACTAGCCTTTGCTATAAAGTTATGCTTCACGATTAATTCAAGAACACGATAAAAAAATAAAACGCACCTTACGTTGATTGACTCTTGGTTGCACCTATTTAACATGATTTACTTAAATTGGTTACTGTTGTTGATTTTTTACCAATTCTTTAGACGTTATGCGCTGCCCAAGCGAGTAGAAGTGCTTTCCTCAGAACTTTTTGCTTTACTAATTTTCATCAAAATAAAATTTATTGGTGGTAATTTTATGTGTGATGGTAACAGACGCAGTGCAGAGACAAATTAGTGTAACACGACCCGGCAAAGGATATTAACTATACAAACCCTTACAGATTTCGAGCCAAGAAAGTCGAAGTCTGGCAACGATCTACCTCTTGCGCGCTATTTGAGGACCAATCTGTTATCAGAAGGCCGCGTACCGAGTCAGACGTTCACACAGCTCGCTGTGAACGTTTTGGTGTTTATGTCCGGCGACATAGTCTCCCTTCATGATACAGGTAAGAATATATAGGCACTGCGCTAAAAAGGCAAAACGAAGGAACAGAAAGAAACACCTATGGAATCACCTGAATCTTACTGATATTAAAAATGTGAATATTTGGATGGATGTTGTTACTCAATCACTTCAGAACGTCTGAACGGATCTGGTTGAAATTGGGCACAAAGATACTAGTCTGAAATAGCACATAGGCTACTTTTTATTCCGGAACAATGTACGGTTCCGGAGTTGTTCCTGCAGGATAGTTTTTTATGAGAGCAAGGGATCAACATGATTTTTTGCATAGTAGTAGTTTAGGGATCAGATAATGACATAGGCTATTTTTATATACAGGATAGCAAAATGTAGAAAGTTGTAATAGCTTCCGATGGTATGGATTTTATACCTTTTCTTTTAAAAACAAATGCCACGCGGGTGGAGCCGCGGGCAATAGTTAGTAAATTAGTAAATTTAAAATATTCATTCAACTTTTAGTGAACTACATAGTGTGGAAACCTTACTGTTGCGCCCCCAAAGGAAAGACTGACAAAGCTTGTGTCCCAAACAAGATTCCTGACGATGATCCTGTGCATCGCTTCTCTGATATAAGATGTTTGAATATGACAAGACCTGAGTCTTTCCAGTCTATTGGGTGTCTCAAGAATGACACTCTACCTGAAAGGGTAAGCTATTCAAATAGTTGTTTTGCGGCGATAGACCGTTAGGTTAGTTCCAGATAATATTGCTGTTTTAAAGACTTTTAAAAAGCGTGATGATTAATATCGGGAGAGCAATCTGTTTCACATTTAGAGTTGCAGTCTCTTTCATGTGTTACACTGTTCTTAACATCAGGCACGGTATCCTTAGCTTACCGTACTAGATCAAAAATGTTTCGAACGGTAATACTTTATTATTAAAATGCTAGCATCGAATCAGTTCAGAAACTGATTTGATATGGAGAATGCCTGAACTCCAAGAATCTACATATACTATTCTAAAGAAGAATTAGAACTATTTTAATATATTATAGAAAGACTTCCATGCAAGGGAAAGATATTGTTAATTTTATATATTAAAATGAGGTAAATGAACATTTTTATGTAAATGTAAAGAAACAGGTTAAACATAGTAATAAATTAATAGTGGCTATTGACGTCAGAACAACTTTTATAACATTCATATATTTTTAATAACCTGAATATTCTATGGCTAATGCATAAATTAATGTTTGGGGCAACAACTTATAATGCGACAAAGGATTAGTATTAAAACGACGCTATTCAACGTTTAAAATAAATAAAAGGTCAAAAAGAATACTGACAGATATAACGGTAGGCAGCGGCTTTGCTGTGCCAATGGCACAAGTCTATGGGCGGCGGTGACTACTTACCATCAGGTGGCCCGTCTGATCGTCTGCCTATCGAGGCCAAAAAAAACTGACGTTCTCGAGTAGCGAAGTTGTTATTTCAGTGTTTTCCATATGCAGCGACAGTAATGTATGCATTCCCAATGTATATTTTTTATTACTGATGCACTACCAAAATATTCATCTTTTTTTATAGTCTATTTTATGTCCTAATGCTGGGCAAAAGCCTTCTTCTTCCCCTTCCACTCCACTCTGTCATCAGCCATATCACGCCATTGCTTAGAAAAAACATCCAGGTCGTTCTTCCAACGCATTCTTGGCTTTCCACGTCTTCGCCGACCGTCGTGTGGCATCCAGTCAGTAGCGATTTTCGCCCAAATATTCATACTTAACAAAATTAAATACAGCATTCCAATATCTCTTTCAGATCGTATCATCAACTCCTCTTCTAGACTTGTCTGGTATTTATGGAAATCATCTTAAAGGCCTGCAACAAAAAGGAAGGCTGTTCGAAGGCGGTTTATTGAAGTTTGAAATTTCCAACGGACGCGTGTGGCCACCTAGTTCCAAGACACAAGCTCATGTATGTTTCCTGAACGAAAGACCCAGGGAGACACGTTGCCATAATATGCGTGAGTTGATATAATACATATGGTTATTTGCCAAAGTATTATTGGTTATGGCGTTTTAAATAATGAGTTTGGAACTTTGAAGTCAGTTAAATTATTGGGCATTGTGAAACATAACATCTTAGATCTCCGGACGATGAGAGTGATTTTGTATGGTGCTAATTGTGAATTTGATATATCTGTTAGCTTTAATTGGACTATATTAATATTTTTTAAAAAGTAACTTAAACAGGATACTTTTAGCACCGGTGATTGATCATTTTGCTTTTCGAAAGTTGTATACAACAGTTGAACATATACCCAAAATAAAAATACCCAAAACAGCTGATCGCCAACGCAATGTCTGAATGTCAATTTCTCATGATTAAATCAAGCAAGCAGTTTTGATTAGAAAAAAGAAAAGATAAATAAATAACACCCAACAGTCACACACATAGCCCCGATCCTACACTAAGATACGAGTCTTGTGTTGTGGGTATCAGGGACTACAAGAGACATTCGGTCTCACAACCCCCAGACCCCGGACATAAATATCTGTCTGTCACACAAACATTTGTCCCTGTGTGGGAATCGAACCCACGGCCTCTCGTTTCACAGCCGGCTACTCGCCTACTGCGCAACGGAGGCTGATAGAATATTGTTTTATAAATATGAAAATCCCACTAAGGGCACGAAGACAACTATACATTTAAATTAAATCACAATTCTTTCACAGCTGAAGATGGTGCGAACACATTAGCAGGAATAAACATAATGGCGATATGGTTCTGGAGGCACCACAATTTCATTGCCAGGCAACTGGCTCGTATCAATCCATGCTGGGATGATGAGAGACTATTTTATACCGCACGAGACATCAACATTGCTGTCTCCTTGCAGATTTACTATTACGAGCTGTTGCCGCTTTTGTTAGGTATGATCGAACACAACATTGTGTTTTTTGTTTATTCTGGCGCGGAAAAGTGACCACACTGTACCTGGTAAGCGCAGTGCCGTCCATATAGAGTATCAAGGGGCGAGAGACAGTCTATCCCTCGCTACTGAACACAATCATGCCGGCCTGCTGTTTAGTTTCTTCACACTACGCCTAAAGGACCCAGGAGTGATTTGAATTTGTGCTCGATACGGCTACGGCGATGTCCCCGTTCATTCTATGGAACGAATATAGTGTTGAAGTGTTGGTGTACTAGTTACACCCTGACCTACTATAAACTTTAAACGTATTGATATTTTTTTTTTTTTTTTTCACTTTATTAGGAACAACAAACAGCAGTACAATATATCTTAACTAAAAGTGTTATTACATATTTATACATTATTTTACTACCCACACCATTGTCCCCAAATTAACTATACAATATACAAAGAAAAAACTCAATGCAATCAAAACGAAAAAACAATTATAGGCAAATTTAAACTTTTTTACTTATATGTATATATTTAATTTATTCCATTTTTCATTATTTGATATAATATACTACTCACGAAAGACTATTACTATTAATACAACTCAGTTAATCTAGCTCAGTGGATATCTCTGTAACTAGATTTTTGTACTTACGGGGCGATAATACGAATAAATCAAGTTCGGTAAAATATTCATTGTACGATCTCATCAGCCGACCTAAAGGTGCACGTTCACCGGCATTAGTTCGACAGAATTTTGGGAAAAATAAGTTACGATACTATTTGTTACATGTACGTGGCGCTTGTGAAGGAACTAATATAAACTTATATATAACTTTTAATAGAAGTACTGACTCTTAAGGAACTATTGTCAGCTACTAGTGAATTTAATAGGCTAATACATGGCCCCATACCATCCAATTTGCTCACTTTCCGTAGGTTAACACATCATTTTGGATTAGAGAAGAAGTAAGAAAAGCTTATATAGCTTCCTCAATGTAAGGATATGACATAAAAAAAGACCAGAAATTAAAGTGTTGAAACAATCTCTTAAGCTTAATGATAATATTATACATATAACGCTTAGATTGAAGAATTTTTATATTTCAGGTCCTCAAAATCTCGTAAGAGATGGTGTCATATCACCATCTCCCGGTTTCAGAAATATTTACAACCCCAATATAATCCCTCAAGTGTCTCTGGAATATCCATTTGTTCTGAGATGGGTACATACTATGCAAGAAGGAGCATTAAAGTATGTATGCGTAGCATAAAGGCAGTTATTTATAGACGGCCCAAGAATTTTAATACGTATAAAAAAAGCATGTCACATTATTTGTCTCTGATGTGGCACCCAAGCACCTTAGTATAACCCTATCGGATTATTTATCCAAAAGTTACTAACATTAATATTTTTCAATATGTTATCCAAATTAGCTAAATGACCTTAGTAATTTAACATATGCCTACATTGCTAATAATGATTTTGTATTAAACAAATAATCTTATAAGAATACTCTTTCAGAATGTATGACAAAGATGGTCATTACCTAAAACAGTATCCAATTGTGAATTTGACCTTGAGGACTGGCTTCTTGGACGTGGATGATAACCTTGATGGTTTAACACAAGGGTCTTTTAGGCAAGGAAGCGCTCACATCGATTACACTGTCGATCCTGATGTAAGTAAGCTTCTGATGGCAGAATTATTATAATTTAAACATGGGTTGGATGACAAAATAGAATATCTTCCTCGTTGATATTGTGGAAGGCGACGGAAATATTGTTTGACATGATATCTAAAAAAAATCTATGGGACCAACCTGGAAGCATATTCTCTGTAATAGAACAACAATTTCCCAAATCGGTCAATAAATGACGGAGTTCTGAGGTAACAAACATAAAAAAAATATGTACACATCGAATTAAGAACCTCCTCCATTTTTTTGAAGTCGGTTGATGACGAATTACCACGATGTGTAGGGTGAATTAAAAAAAAATTGGTTAAATTGTGATAATTTAAATTGATAATTAAAATTAAATCATACTTAAAAGTCTGCAGTTGCTGAACATTCAGAAAAAGGCTCCAAACATTATCTTCGATTTGATAAACCATAAATCCTTGCCAAAGAACACCGATTCCTACCTAGGAAGATTCGCGAGGCTATTGAAATTAAAAAACATCCTAATTTCAATAGAGAAGATGGTTGGAAGCTAGCACCAGCTTGGGATCCAATTGTACATTTAATTAAATCGGAACCCAAAAGACCAACCGCCAGATCTCATGACACTGTGAGCTCTTTCTGCGTAGATCGGACTACATCAAAATAAAATATAATATCAACTACATGGAGGGTAGAAACATTGCACTATACTTTCGAGATGACATACAACTCAGTCTGGCCCGTGACCATGAAGGCTGTAAAGTCTTCGAAACGTCGGGTTAAAAAAGTAAAATAAACCGCGATATAATGCGTTAAATTCGTTTTATTTCAATGTATAATATTCGCGTAAATATAAGAAACCATTATTAAATCATGCTTGATTTTCCGTCTATACACTTCATACGTATCAAGTTCAGGAAAGATAAACTTTGAAATGTCATGGAATTGGTCATCCATTTATCATCATGAACTCTGCACCACACGTATTTACTTGTTATTGCCATGGATAATACAATGTAGGTCTAGAGGACTGTGAAGATCCTGGGCATACTAAGATACAAATCATAATATTCCAGACGATGTAAATTGTTGGAAAGTACGTTTAACCCACTGATAATGTTTAAATCATCCTATTAGAGCTAAATCAAAGCCTTTGTTGCTATTTTTTTTAGATTTCCGAAATTGGCCTCGGTCCCCACCAAAGAGCTTCAGATCTAACTACCAATGACGTCTCTAAAAACAGATACTTCGGATTTCAACCGTACATTAAGTATCGGCAGTTCTGCTTTGGGCACACAGTCAAGACTTGGGACGACTTAATTGGAGTTATTAATCCCGAGGTAATTAGCTTTCATTAATTTATAACGATGTCTGGCTTCATTTCGTATCAGTCGTTGAAGTTAAAAATAAAGTTACATAATAACAAAATAAATGCTTTTCTTCTAATTTATCACTATACAGGCTTTATTTGTCGATGAATAGACTATCTGAGAAGTAACTAATGATTGTGTTAATTTTACCGCCAGTTAACTGTTTGAGTCTCAGTATCTCTTGGTCAGTAAGTATCACCATTTGTAACTTTACCACATCCCTACCCTTAACTGACTTCCAATTAAAATGCACCTGTCAATAATACAATGAATTTTGACACTGGTTAAAAATGATTTGCCATCTGTGTTGTGTGATTTTAGAGATTGGAGATTCTGAAAGATCTCTACGAAGATGTAGAAGACTTAGATTTGATAGCAGCTATTTGGGTTGAAAACCCAATCCTGGGTGGCTTTGTCCCTCCCACGTTTTACTGCCTAGTTGTTGAACAACTGGTACGCAACGCGGTCTCTGACAGGCATTGGTACGAGAGTTCTGAGAGGCCGAATGCCTTTACCCTTGGTGAGTTTCAAAATGTATTTTTAAAACATTAGTCCTCACTTGCATCTTTGACAGTATGAACTTGTTAGCTGAAAGAATATAGATTACCACACATGTGATAAAAATCCGTTGTGGTAGTTCGTTTCGGAGAGCCGTGTTCCAGGATCAGGTGGTTATAACCAGTTATCTTCTGGTGGGAGAATTGTGACGACCGTCGAGAGATCCTTTGCTGATCGATATTATATTTGTACTATACTCTACTACTTACAGTCTCGTGTAGTGTAGGTGATTTGCCGTACCATGAAAAAGGAACTGATGTAATAAGAGCATACGTTAAAATGACTTTGCAAATTATCCGTTGTTATAACGATGAAACTTTGTAATCAAACCTGCATAGTTTTTTTTCTGGCACGCCAAAGTGACCACACTGCACCTGATGGTAAGTGCAGTGCTGTCCAATTAGAGTATTGAGTAGTAAGCGGCAAAATATCCCCCGCTACTCAACACAATCATGTCGGCCTGCTTCATCACACTACGCCATGGGCAAGATGGTGAAGAAGCGGTCGAGAGTCTAGTGTCAAAGTACTCGGAAGGCCGCAAAACGGCCAAACATTGTACCCCAACTCTAAACCCCCGACAAATACCGGATGTACACTGGCTGATCCCGAAACGCGACACACTTGCATGTGCCACTGTGGCGGGCTTTACACCTTGTGTACGGTGGTCGCTATCCCGAGAAATCATCATAAGAATTCCAACCGTTTGTGAAGTCTACCAAGCTGCACTACGGTTGTACGCACTGGTAGTGGACACTTTTGTAAAGGGTCTTTATAATAGGTATATTACTCATTACTAATTTCTTGAATGTATCTGCAAAGATGTTCAGAAAGTGTGACAGAGACAAAACAATTTTACAAAAAATACTTTATTTAATTTATTGTTTTCTTTTCTTTAATTAAATCTTGTCTTATGTTTAATATAATTTCCAGAACAACTGTTACAAATAAGGAAAGCGACCATAGCAAGGCTCCTCTGTGATGTTGGTGACACGGTGACCGAAATACAACCTCATGCGTTCTTGAAGGCTGGACGAGGGTAAAAAGCATTATAAAGATATTTTTAATTTCGTTGAATATATGCGATATAGTTACGTTCGACAAGAAAATAACTATAGTCTAATTAAGAACTTCTAGTACCACGAAGAAGGGTTCACTTGATTCACGGCTAAAAACAGTTGATAGCAAATTTATTTTTTTACTTCAAATTTATAGATTTTTGTGTTAATAAAAAAACAGTGGTATATGAAACTTAGTAGATGAGAAAGAGACTGGATATGATTTTAGTACATTTTTATATGGGAAATATTATTTTTTTACCGGGCGAGGGTGAGCTGTGAGCTATAGTTCGTATAGTGTATGAAAACATTCATTTAAGTAACAAATATTGATTTTAGTTTTTCCATATTGGTATTCAAAACTATTTATTTGAAAGCCTCCGTAGCGCAGCGGGCGAGAGGCCGTGGGTTCGATTCCCGCACCGAGACAAATGTTTGTGTGACAGATAGATATTTGTTTCGGGTCTGGGTGTTGTGGGACCGTAGTCCCTCGTAGTTTTTAATACCCACGATACAGGTTTTACCTAGAGTGGGGTCAGAACTATGTGTGTGACTGATGGGTGTATTTATTATTACTTATTTTATTTTAGAAACGAGATGTGCAACTGTAAACACATACCTTATATAGACTACTCGGCGTGGAGAGATGCTCAATGCTACACAGATGATTCTTGGAAGAAAGGACAACACCCACCCAAATTACAAGCTTAAATTATACTTAGGCCGTCTATTGTACCAGTTAAGGCCGGTATGATGTTATCAAATAGCGACGTATAGTTGTCTCTCGCTACTTGATACTCTAACTGGATGGCATGCGCTTACCATCAGGTGTGGTGTGGTCACTTTGCGGAGCCAGTGAAATAAAAGTCATAAATTCAATATTGTTAATTAGATTGTAATTACGTCGAAAGAATTTAGTTTTACAATTTATGTTAGACCTACAAATAAATGATCATTTGAAATTCAACAGCAAACCACTTAACATCAGTTTTTGAGATATCCAATAAATGTTCAAGGATATACCATCTTACAGACTTCAAAATAGTTATAGAATAAGATACATGGAAAGAAATGGTAGTTTTTAAGTCAATTTACATTAAAACAGGTAATTTCTTAAACTCGACGTAATTTTTACGACTTGCGAAATAAAAACCTTAAACTATTGATATAATTTTTGATTGATTGAAGTGTAATTAAAAAGTGTATGTTGTGGGTATTATATATTTCGAAAGGACTTCGTTTTATTTCCATTATTTAAAATATTCCAATTTGTTAACAGATACTCCGCTTGCTAAATCGCTATAGCCAAGCAAAATGTATTTTTTTATTTAAAACTAGATATTGCCCGCGGCTCCGCCCCCGTGGAGGTTATTTTTGGACGAAAAGGTATACAATCCACGGAGGCATCTTAAGCTATTACACCTTTCTATATTTTGCTGTCTCAGAGGAGACTATCACTATGCAAAAAGTCATGTCGATCCCTTGCTCTGTAAAAACTAAACTATCCCTCGGGAACTGTACATTTTTTCTGGATAAATGTGCTATTCCAGACTATAATCTATCTCTGTGCCAAATTTCAACCAGATTCGTTTAGTCGTTGTGGCGTGATTGAGTAACAAACATCCATCCATCCATCACAAAATTCGCATTTATAATAGTAGTAGGACACGCTAACCCCTAAAATACAGACTAGTGCACCCACAACCAGACACATGTTAAATATTCTGGAATGATAATTTAACTCTACACGTAGGATTTACTGTCTAAGTATGTTGCCGCTAGAAAAATTAACAACCAATTCTATTACATACTGATAATGTAATAATGATTTTCACTTGTTCAAATACTTACGCATTATGTATAAAATGGTGTCAAGTGAAAATAATATTTGTGGTAAAGCAAAGGTATGTATACCCAACAATCTAAGCTAATCTAAGCTCTATATATTATTCTAATAAAACACACAATCGTATTCATTAAAATGTCTACACATTTTCGAATAAATATTTTACTATACGAAATAGTCATAGTCTAAAAACTACACAGCTCGTATGGTAGTTTTGACATGGTGGGTTGCACGCATTCGTGTCGTTTTATAGATATATTGCAATAGGTATTTCACAAAAATAAGTGATGGCTTCCCAGGCGCAGTGGATTGAGAGGCAGCGGTTTTAATCTCCGTTCTTTCTGATTTACAAATTATTACTAGTCTGGGTGTTGTGAGACCCAGTTGTCCGTTATTCCTGATACCGAAGTCACAAAACTCTATTCTGAATGTAGGAGCAGAATTATGTGCGGCTGTCGGGTGTACCTATATATAATTTATATTACAATAAAAGTCTACAAATAAATAATAAAAGATAAATACACCCAACAGTCACACACATAGTTCTGACCCCACACTAAGTCAAACCTATATCATGGGTATCAAGAACAAGGGGCTACGGTCTCACAATACCCAGACTTGAAACAAATATGTCATACAAACATTTGTCTCGGATCGGGAATCGAACCCACGGCTACTAGTTTCATAGTCAAAAAGGATAGGAAAGGATATTCAATTGGAGTACACTATTCAGCATATAGACGGTGAAAGCTACTCATCCACATCAAATGCATTGAAAGACTGTATAACTCTTAGACTGTGAAACAAATTATTTGTTTCGTGTCATTAACAAACACCAATTTATGTATTACATATTTGTGTCAATCTCATTTGTACATTTTGTATGAACTATGTATTGATTTATAAACTAGCGACCCGCTCCGGCTTCGCACGACTAGCACTAATGAAGCGAAAAATCAATGTTGATTGCTACCAAACACCCCAGGATTGGGTAATCCAGTGACTGAGCTACTGTTAAGATTGCCTTAAAGTTTCAGCAAATCGCTCCATAGGAAGAGTCAATAGGGAACATACATACACCTTTCTATATTTTGCTATCCCATAGGAGCATGCATTTTTCCGGGATAAAAAGTAGCCTATATCATTTTCTGATCCCTAAACTGCCACTATGTAAAAAATCATGTCGATCCCTTGCTCTGGGAAAAACGAAACTATATTTTTTTCCGGGATAAAAAGTAGCCTATGTTCTATTCCAGACTAATCTATCTCTGTTCGAAATTTCAACCGAAAATTTTCGAAATTTGAATATTAGTATGATTAGTAGAATTAAGGAGAGTTTTTTTTATACTGGCACGGCAAAGTGACCGCACTGCACCTAAGCGTAAGCGCAGTGCTGTCCAATTAGAGTATCGACTAGCGACAGACGATCTATCCCCCGCTACTTAACAAAATCATGCCGGCCTGCTTCGTAACTATGCCATGGCCAAGAAGGTGGACAAGCGGTCGAGGGTCTAGTGTCAGATTACGCAGAAGGCCGCAAAACGGCCAAACATCGTACCCTAACTCCAGACCCCCGACAAAAACAGGATGTTCACTGGCTGATCCTGGAACGCTACACACTTGAACCACTATGGCGGGATTTACACCCTGTGTACGGTGGTCGCTGTCCGGGCGGATATGAATATCCTACCACCAACCAAAGGTACTCACCAGTTACTGAGTACCACAAGCATTTATGACGCGTCGTCTATTTTAAACAACCATCGGATATAACATGATTGTGTTCTCTTTGTTACATATTATAAAATTAGGAACGGGTCTTAATCGCGCAATATTTTAATGGTATAAATACCACAATTATTTCCCGACGTTTCGACCGAGTTGCATCGGCCGTGGTCACGGGCTGACTGAGTGAGAATTTAGTGCCGTCTTCGTAAGGTGGGCTTTCGTGTGGTGGGAGTATCGGTAACCAGTTTAGTGGGGGTTTTGATAACTACCTTCCCTTGGTTTTTATTTTTATCACAAATACTGTCGGTACTTCGACAAACCACCCACTAAACTGGTTACCGATACTCCCACCACACGAAAGCCCACCTTACGAAGACGGCACTAAATTCTCACTCAGTCAGCCCGTGACCACGGCCGATGCAACTCGGTCGAAACGTCGGGAAATAATTGTGGTATTTATACCATTAAAATATTGCGCGATTAAGACCCGTTCCTAATTTTATAATATGTATTCAAATCGCGAGAGTCTAAAAACTTCTCTTTGTTAGTCTGTGATCCAAATATTCGTAATTCATATTCGTGATCGGGTTCTGACTGCCTCCGCAGTAGTCATTGCGCATGCGTTATGACAGCTGTGCTGAGGTCTCAGGTTCGATCCCCGGGTGATGTAATAATGATAATGGGTTCTGCCACCAAACACTTAGTATCAGCCCGGAGTAAGAATTTTTACTCGGTATGGTGATAGGTTCGCCCCTATCACATCATGGGACGGTAATAAGCTCGACGAAATGTGGGTGTACTGGTTTCACCTCTACCTACCTCTTTAAGAATTTTATTATAAACGTGAGTGTGTATGTATGTATGTGTATTTAATGATTTACTGTGATACGTTTCTACTAGGCCAATGAATTTCACAATGGCATACTTATGAATTATTGTAATTAGAAACGATAGAATTTAACCATTCGGCTGTTGTTCAGCTTTGTAACTAGTCCGAAATGTGGTTACTTGGAGTATTTTTTGTAATAGTCTCAGCATACGCTACGTTATACGATTCTTTCTCTGGTAAACCGGCTACTGGAGATCAGCTACGACGCTATGCTAAAGCCAACAACACTGCGTAAGTTATTTTTTTATAAACAGAAAGTAAATAGTAGGTAACTGTATTTCTAGGGCCGTCAGTTATTTGAATTTTATCGAAAGTGTGTTATTTTTTAAGTGTTAGAACCACATTGTAGACAATTGGTGACAGCCTCCGTGGCGCAGTAGGCGAGTAGCCGGCTGTGACATTTCACAGGCCGTTTCAGAGGCCGTGGGTTCGATTCCCACACCGGGACAAATGTTTGTGTGACAGACAGATATTTGTGTCCGGGGTCTGGGTGTTATGAGACGGAAAGTCTCTCGTAGTCCCTGATACCCACAACACAAGACTTGTATCTTGGTGTGGAGTCGGGGCCATCTGTTGGGTGTTATTTATTTATTAATTTAAAAAAAATCTATCCTCTCCCTTCCACATCAGAAGCATGCTGGTTTGCGGAGCCACAACTTCGTGGTGTTTACTACCACGGCCCGAACTAAGAGGTTCACTACTTTGTATCTTTGTCCCACCATCAAGCTATGGAAAATTTTACCAGCTACCGTGTTCTTTCCTTCCTTCGATCTTGGGTCTTTAAGGCGTAGTGTGAAAAAGCTACTCTGCTGGCCGGCATGATTGTGAGAAGTAGTGTAGTCTCTTACTGGACGAACTTGATACTCTAATTGCGCTTACCAACAAGTGTATTGACTAGCCTGTTTGCTAGGATAAAAAAACGGTATTTTACGTTATCTCATACAATTTGGCTGGTAGTAGGATATTCATATCCGCTCGGATAGCGACCACCGTACACAGGGTGAAAAACCCGCCATAGTGGCACACGCAAGTGTGTCGCGTTCCGGGATCAGCCAGTGTACATCCGGTTTTTTGGGGGTCTAGAGTTGGGGTACAATGTTGGCCATTTTGCGGCGTTCTGAGTACTCTGACAATAGACCCTCGACCGCTTCTTCACCTTCTTGCCCATAGCGTAGTGTGAAGGAGCAGGCCGGCATGATTGTGTTGCGTAGCGTGGGATAGATCGTCTCTCGCTACTCGATACTCTAATTGGACCGTACTGCGCTTACCATCAGGTGAAGTGCGGTCACATTGCCGTGCTAGAAAAAAAAAATTACAGTCGCATGAACCGGTTTATTCACCTCTTTGAAAAAACTAGCTATACTTTAGATCTAAGACTACATGATGATCAAAATATTTTCGCAGTTTTTGTGTGACGGATGTCCCGCCTTGCGATCCGATGGCATACCGAAGAGTTGACGGCAGTTGCAACAACCTTAAAAACCCTTCAAGAGGAACCATCCATACTCCTTCTTACAGAGTTCTCCAACCAGTATACGGGGAAGGTAAGATCGTAAGAGGAAACAGACTTTGAGCAAAATATATATTCAAACAAATTTCAACTACAATGTTACTCTACAATTACTGTAATGTTCTGATATCTGGGCACCTAGTTATGCAACACATAATAAAAGAATTGAAAATGACAAAAAAACCTACTTACTGAAAAATATTGCACTTCCATAAATTTTCAAATTTATAACCATAGGTCTAAGTACCATAATATTCACCCTGTTAGTTCTAGAAGAGATATGCTAGACATGGTGCATTTACACAAAATTAAATATCAAATGCGACTGTTCCAATTTATTGTTGAAATTTGCTTTGAGAGTTCGTTCACGCTGTCCTCGCAAATCGCGTCCCATACTTCATGTCCATTTATCATTCCATTGTCCATTGTCTTCATGGTCATTAAAAAGTGGTAGAGCCACGCTGTAGACATATTTGTCTACAGCATGAATGGGACGGCTCGACCGGGGTAGTACCACTGTCTCACAGAAAACCAACGTAAAGGTACAATTTACTGTCGCGTTTCGTATGGTAAGTCCGGAGGCCCAGATTCCCCCTTCCCTTCCCTAATCCCTATTCCTGTCCTTTAAGGCCGACAGCGCATACGTGATACTTTCGGTATTATGGATGATTAGCAGGTGACCCACTGGCTCGTTTGTCGGACTATGATATAAAAAAAATGTCCGTCGTTCTCTAACCAACGTAGGGGATAACATTCTACCCAACGGTCTCCTCTATATAACCGACATTCGAATAAAATTAATAATCTGGATATTTAATGGTTTCTTATGTTTACGCAAATATTACGCAAAAACAAGCCCGCTGAGTTTGATTTGCTGGATTCTCTCAGGACTGGGTCGCGCCGCGTAGTATCCAGCGGTAATGTAAGCCCGCTGAGTTTGTTTCGCCGGGTCTTCTCAGGCGGGGTCGCGTTTGGATCCGGTGGTAGCTTTTAAAACAAGCGACGTCTCGGAAATACCCATGGTCCATATCAAACCCTTTTAAATATATATATATTTGACTAGTATTTCCTTGAATAATATTAATTAATAATATAAAAATAAAAATTAATTAATAATAAATAAATAATAATAATGTTAAATACCTTATGAATAATTAATTGCTAGTGTATTGATGATGCTATGTATGTATGTATACATAAGCTGATATGCTTTTCTTAAAAATTCTTTACTTTTTTAAATGTTCTGACTTGTCATAAGAGCTATGTAATTGCCTACTTGATCAATAAACGATTTCATTTCATTTCATTTCATTATACATTGTAATAAAACGAAATTTACGGATTCTATAACGTCGGGTTAAAAAAGTAAAATAAACAAAATAAATCCGTAAATTTCGTTTTATTACAAATCTGGATATTTTCCATAAATATCTTTCTTATTTATTTATTTATTTTGTCGTAACAACATTGTAAACACCAACTTATTCATATGTATACTAGAAATGTCAAACTCATGCCAAGTGTTACAACAATTATAATTACATACAATAAACATCCATGCAATTTAAACAGCCTTGTAACTAAATATAATTCGCACATAACAACATCATTTGAATAAAAATTATTAATTATTATCATAATATATGCGTTGAGTTTAACAAATTAAAGATTAAAAATTAAATAGCAAGTTAGAAATATCTTGTCTAAATATATTGTTTGAGAAAGAATGTATGAGAACTTGTGAGCAGACATACAAGAACCTGCAACTGCCATAGGACCCGAGTATTAACTATGTATTGACTTGAGATGTTGTTTGAATGTTTGGAAGCTGTTCGAGAAAACATCAATTGCTTGTTGCTCTATCAAAGCACCGCCACCATCATCAAGATTCATATACTCGATAGCGTAGTTGGTTGCGGTACGGACTGTCAAGACGAAAGTCGTATGTTCGAGACCAACCCACATTAGTAGGGGAGCCCAAGCGGGGATTTCGGGATTTACTAAAGCGCGACAGATTAATATACAGGGGGATACCTTGTACCCGGTTAAGTACCTCCACAAAACATGAGACCCATATATAAGGCCGCCCGTGAAGGGTACAGGATCAGATTAGTAAAAAAAAATTGACCATCAGAAATTCTCGAGCGCGTCAGATTAAGGTAGGGTGAGTTAATTACACCCTAAAAAGTGTATATTCCACTAATCTGACAATTTGAGAGTGACGTAAAAAAAGGGGAGGGCAACAAAGTTGTAAAAAAAAAACGTCATCTCGACATTCTCGAGCGTAGCTAATTTTTTTTTTATTTTGAAGGAAATAATTCAAGAATAATGAAAAATATATAATCTGACAATTTCCGCAAGCCGAAATAACAAAAATTCGTCGATAAAGTTAAATGCGTGCAGCTGCGTGATGCCTACATTTCCTTCTCCGCGTTTCTATTCCTCTCACTCTTTCTCTATCTATTACTCTCTCACTCCGTCCCCACTCTGGTTTCTGCTGCCATGACGCCATCACAGCTGATCATAAAGACTCGTGGCATACTGTTTACAACGTGTTTGCAACGTTTTGCTATTTTAATCCCTGACTACCCCCGTGATGTTGTCACTATGTCTGTATGTATGTATGTGTGTGTGTGTGTGTGTGTGTGTGTAACTCGCTTATAACTTTTGAACGACTAAACCGATCGGAATCTACTAAACGGCGTTCTAAAGATTTCCCTCAAAAGTAGATTTCCTGTGAATTTGAACCCATTCGGACCGATAGATTTTGAGAAATTTTGAAAAATCTCAAAAAAAATTTTTTTTTAAAGTGGTTTTTTTGAAATAACTTTTAACCGGCTGTATCGATTAACTTCAAAAACTAATCCGTCTTTGAGCTTGAAAAACCACATTGATCGCCACCAAGCTGGTCAAAATCGGTTGATTCGTTCGAGAGCTATATTTAGATATATATATATAATATATGTTTCGTTCTAAATATAATTTATGTGATATTTTGAGCTCGCTGAGTTCAAAATATAGTTCAAAGTACAATTTTAAGCGCCCAGGAATGGAATTAGCGGGAAGTTGCAGGGATGGCCTTTAAGGTGAACCGTTTTTCTAATTTTTTTTGTCAGATCAGGCGAATCCCTCTAGATAATCGTCAAATTATGAGACAGTACGTTTAGAACATAAAGATGAACCATATATATCTTAATCTGACGCGCTTGAGTATTTCAAAATGGCGAATTTTTTTTGCACATTATGAAAATGGCCGCGAGTTTGCGTCCCATCGAAATCGTCATATTAGTGAATGAGAGCTTTTTTTTGGTGCACTTAACACTCCCTTAGAAAATCTGACGCGCTGGATTAATTTATTTTTTTTCATTTTCAACCCTTAAATACAACCACCCGCATCATGCAAACGATCAGATTAACATACGTACATTATTAAAAATACGCAGGGCATTGATGCTATCAATATCTGACGCGCTCGAGGATGTCCATGCAACAGTTTTTTTTTACATATTTAAAAATCTATAGCCGCTTCCCCCACCGATGTAAAGGTATATATCATATAACATTTTTTCTTCTTATCATCTAAGCTTTGCATCCCAATAGGTCTCTACGACGCTCGAGTAAATCCCCATTTAGCATCGTGGGCTCCTCTACCACATAGCATACACCTCTGACTTTTCGAAAGTAACGTGTGTATTCATTGTTAATCATCGCTTACTTTAACGACGAGGGATGATTTATATATTACTTCCGAAAAGCAATATGAAAAAATTACTATAAGTAATTTAAATTATTTAAAATTTAAAAATTACTTATTACATTCATTATCATAAATTTGAAAAAAAAATGTACCTATTTTGTTTAATTTGTTCACAACATTAATAAATGTTTTTTTTTTCAAATTAGCAAATTGTGATTGCCTTGAATCAAAATTGATATAAGTTTAATATTGCTATGGCTACTTTGTTATGTACCTATGCAAAATGGAAATTTTGTTGGCGATCCTTAATAAACAAAACAAAACACCACTAAACATAACATTTGGTTTGTCTAGTGCAGTCATGCTCTTTTTCAAATATCAAAATGTTTTTATTTCTTCAGTTTTTTTTTGGAATCCATCTTTAAATAATCATATTTGAATATGGGCTGAAAATAAAAGTACAAGTAATAGAAGATATACTATAATCCCTTTATTACTCCCACAACCAAGACCAATCGTCACCTGATGTATTAAATATAATATAACAATATATATTTAATACATGAACACAATAATATAATGGTTTCTTATGTTTACGCGAATGTTATACATTGAACTGCTTTGGTGGCGCAGTTGTAATTGCGCATGCGTTACAACCGCTGTGCTGAGGTCTCGGGTTCGATCCCCGGGTCGGGTAAAGTGATATTGGGTTTTTCTATCTAGAAATTCTCAGTATTAGCCCGGAGTCTGGAACCTGTGCCTGGTATGGCGATAGGCTCGCCCCCTATCACATTATGGGACCGAAATTCGGCGAAAAGTGGGTGTACTGGTTACACCTCTGCCTACCCCTTCGGGGATTATAGGCGTGAGTGTATATGTATGTATGTTATACATTGAAATAAAACAATTTTTTTACGAATTCATGGTCACGGGGCGGACTGAAGGCTGTAAAGCTTTCGAAACGTCGGGATAATAAAATTAAATAAACCGCGATAGAATCCATAAAAAAAAATAGTTTTATTTCAACACAATAATATATCAAGGCCTTTAGACTACAGAGCGACCTAAACAAACACGTATAATACCTACACGCAAACACGCGAAAACATTATCTCCTATTTAGATCAGTTGTGTACAATACAAACTTATTGAAAACGTGTTTCTTTTTTAAGTCAATTGATTAAATAAAGGTAGATAACAATATAGTGCAATATATTATCTGTCATTTTATTAAACGCTTCATTAGTAACGCTTTTCATGAATTTGGAACAAAACAAATATACCTCAAAATTTTACATGATAATATTTCCGTGTGTCGATAATAACCAGGTGTTATTATGAAACGAATAATTTATGATGTTGGGTGAACAAATAATAAAATTAAATAATTAGTATTTTGCTGCACCTGCGCATGCGTCATAATTTTTACCTTATTTAAAACAGTTTTCTATTGGTATTTCTATCTAGAGTACGCCCTAGGGGGATAGAGACACACCTAAGATTTTATTTCAAAAATATTTCTCCAGATTTGGAATAGAACACGCTATAGTGATAAAAAATACCATACATATACACACCAGTACACCCTTTCCTTACACATTTCGCCGAATTTATTTCGGTCCCATAATGTGATAGGGGGCAAGCCTATCTCCATACAGGGCGCAAATTCAGGGAGAAAAACCCAATATCACTTTACCCGACCCGGGGATCGAATGCGACACCTCAGTACAGCAGTCGTAACGCATGCACAATAACAACTGCGCCACCGAGGTGGTCAAAAAAGTACCCTGTGTCTTAATATAGGTGGAGGTCGACCTGTGTGCCTTATTTGACATAGTTCAGTAGTTTTTTTATAATGCTCGAATAAAGAAACAGACAGTTACACTCCTAGAAATGTAAAGTTACTTTGCAGTGACAATTTCAATATACTTTTAGAGATCGCCCGAGAATAAATCGAATACATATATATCATCTTGTTTCTCGTAAAGATCTAGCTCATATTCTGGAAAATAGTTACAACTAACCAAAATATGTTAAGTAATGTATGTTAAGCTAAGTATTGAAAATTAAATAAAATATAATTTTCAATATGAAAAAACTTGTGTTTTGTGAGTGAAGAAAAAAAAACAAAATTGTGAGCTCCTTCTGCGTAGATCGGACTACAACAAATAAAAATTAAATATCAACTATATGGAGGGAAATATTGCACTATACTTTGGTGACGACATACAACTCAGTCTCCCCCGTGACCATGAAGGCTGTAAAGCCTTCCAAACGTCGGGTTAAAAAAGTAAAATAAACCGCGATAGAATCCGTAAATTTCGTTTTATTTTAATATATAAAATATATATAAAAGATATGAAATTTTATGCTGTTCGACGTTTACTTTATAAATATATCTTCGTGCCTGATTTTCTCGTGGTTCATTATTTATGGATTAACCAGAAACACACAGTTCGCGGATTAGTCGTGCCCTCTTCGAACTTACGAATACTTTTGTTGTTACAGACTGTTTCTGCTAAGTCGGAACTTACTTTTGAAAAATATATTCTTTAACCGACTTCAAAAAAAAGGAAAAGTTTCTCAATTCGACGTGTATATATTTTTTTATGTTTGTTACCTCAGAACTCCGTCATTTATTGACCGATTTGGAAAATTCTTCTTTTATTACAGAGAATATGCTTCCAGACTGGTCCCATGGAATTTTTATCAAAATCGGTTGAGTAGTTTGGTTTTAAAACTAAAATAACTTGAAAGCAAATTTTGCTTTTCTGTGACTTTTTCAGTGGTGTTTTCTTTTGGTACTCTATCCAACGTATATATTCACTAAATCGAATTATATTAGTACACAGGATATAAAACCTGCCATAGTAGCACACGCAAGTGTGTCGCGTTCCGGAATCAACCACACTAGACCCTCAACCGCTTCTTCACATCCTTGCCCCAGGCGTAGTGTGAAGAAGCTAACACCAGGCCGGCATAATTGTGTTGAGTAGCGAGGGATAGATTGTTTCTCACTACTTGATACTCTTATTGGCCGGCACTGTGCTTACCATCACGCGCACTTTTTTATCTTTATTTATAAAAAAAAGTTTTCTCTTTGTTTTTTTCTCTATTATCTATTGATTAGTAGTGTCCGTATGAACTGAGGAGCCACTCCTGATTTTTAAAGGAGTTCCATACCATTATTTAGTAGCAAATCAGGTGATTTTGTAGGCGAAATTCTGGAATTTGTAGTAAAATATATCAAAAGTTATAGCAATGTAAAAGTGGCTCCTCAAACTAAATGTTTAGACTGAGGAGCCACCGTGTAACTCGAAAAGTAGTAGACGTACATTTATGAAATTTTTGTATGATTTAGTAGTCATTGTGTATAGTATCTACTAAAAATATGGGTCCCCTTCAATTACCATAGGCATTGGTATGGCTCCGCAATTGCTAAATATATAAGAACACGAGTTTCTGTGAAAGTGATCGGTCAATCGGCATATTTGACTTAATGATAATTTAGTAGTAAGTGTGTTCTAATTTGTAGCATAGGAATTAAATATAAACACTGAGCGAATTTGGAAAATCAACGTATTTCATTTGGCTCCTCAATCCAGACGTTTTGCAAATAAATAATTGACTGTACGTACCTCAGATCACAACGGATTCGTAAGCTAGATACACCAATATTTAGTAGAAATTTCTACTAAATAAGTACATACATTTCAGCGCTCTACATATTCGGAAACGGAGACACTAAATACTTTCGTAATTTTTTGTAAAATTCACCATTAAGGGTGACCATGTTATCTATGAGTTAAACCAGGATAACTAGTAGTTGAATATTAGTTTAAAAAAATAAATGAAGTACTGTAGTATTGTTTGTTGGATTTGTAGTATTGAATTTATTAAGTATATTTTTTTGTGTTAACGAAATGAAACCGTTTCCTATAAACGGTCAACTAGTTGAAAGACCAGTTGACGTTTTTAACTGGTTTGCAGAAACGTTCACAGATCTATACGTTAATTTCCCATTTTTTTAGCGTCTGTCGTTGATTCAACGACGTTGAATGAAACAGGTTGATAAATTCAACTAGTTTAACTGTGCGCCCGTTTTGTTCGCGTTTGTGGTTGATTCAACGACGTTGAATGAAAGAGGTTGATAAATTCAACTATACTCTGATTTTTAATTAGGCAGACTAAAGTGACAGCTGCGATCGACCTTTTCTTTTTTGAATGTTGTGAACGTAGAGCATAATGCTGTAGTATGGCCGATTATGAATGATTCATCGACCAGCCGTGACATGAACTTTCGATTTATTTTTACTCCTGGTGTTATTAAATGTTTTATAGGAAATCAGGTTATAGGAGAGAAATAAAATAAGAGATGTGAATTACTATCACTTGTATTTCAAGTATGGGAATGTAACAAGGAAAGGCTACGTATGTAGTCTAGCACGACAAAATATATATAATAAATATAGGGATATAGACATTTTTAAATAATACACTCTTCTATATTCTATTGACATAAATCATCAAGAGTATGTGACCAGTACAATTACCACTAGATAAATATTTGCATCTACACTGCTCAGCAAAGTCTAGGGAACAAGGGAAAAATAGTGTTTATTTTAAATTCAATATTTTTTTTGTTCTAAGACAATACATCAATGTTATGTTATATGTTATGTTATACATCAATAGAAGCATAATTAAATATTCATTTTAATTTTGCAATTTAATAAAGGGGTTGTTAGTGACAAAATAAAAATTTATTACAACTAACATAGTGCTGGAACCAAAAAAAAACCACACTCATCACCAGCCTTGCGGTGTGTGCACGTGCATTATTATGCATGAACATGAAAGTTTGGCCGAGTTGCTGTCGATGAGGGATGACCATAGAGTGCACGATCTCGTCACGGTATTTCTCCGCATTTAAATTGCCTCGTATCCAAACGAGATCTGTTCTTCCACCTAGGCGAATTCCGGCCAAAACCGCCTATTGTTCCGCCTTGATAAGGATGAACTACCTGAGGATTCTGGAGTCAACTCTGGCGACTAGGAACTCACCAAACACGCACTCTCCTTGAATCGAGATGAAATCCGAATCGAGACTCATTCGAAAACAGAACATGAGCCCACTGATTGTTGGTCCATCGCAAATGTGTGTTAGCCCACAATAAACGATGACCTGGTGTATCTGGTCAATATGTTAATACATGTACTCAAATCTGGTCGAGTACATAACATTACGTACATTAAACAGCCAATAAGATTGCGACAAGAAGCATTATACTCACTATTTATATTTGAAGCTGCATAATCAAGTTTATTTTCTAAGGGAGTACTTATAGGGTTGCAATTGGACATACTAAACTTATTCAATATTGTGTTAATGTAAACACTTTGGTCTAATGTGATTTTATCATAATATCTAGTTATTTTAATACTAATAAATAAATTTATTTCATTTAAATCATGCATTGTACTCATAAGATAACTTTTAAATGAATTCATTTTATGAATATATTAAAATAAAACATACTAAAACCAAATCATCTACATATAGCAGCACATAAATATTTTTACCAATATCAATATTATCTAAAACATATATACACCGATCCACTAATAAGTTTTGAAACCCCTTTTCTTTCTATAAGAGACTGCTCAAATATCTCGAACCAATATCTAGCTGTTTTAACCCATATAAGGCTTTATTTAATTTAGACATAATTATTTTTATGAACAACACCTTCGGGAACTCTTATATAAATTTCTTCTTTTAGTACACAAAATAAAAGCAGTTTTTAAATCCATGTGAAGCGTTTGTATTACATCACTGAGTCGAGGCAATTGACAGGCATGGCGAGGCTCTGGCTGTGAGTCTCGACATACCCAAGGCGTTTGATAGGGTCTGGCATCGTGGCCTTCTCTCCAAGCTAAGCGAATACGGTCTACCCGACAACATGCGCAAGTGGATTTCCAGGTTTCTCCATGAGCGAAGTATACGTGTCCTCGTTGATGGACACGCTTCGTAGCTCATGTCAGTAAATGCTGAAGTACCACAAGGCTCTGTGCATTTGCGGTTCATGAGCGTTATTGCTGCAAGTCTCCTGGTTGCCGGATGGATACTGAGAGTAGATGCGAGGATCTTGTCATTGAGCTCAACATGACCTTGGATCTCATTTTAACATGGGGTATCAGAAATTGCGTTTGGTTTAAAGTCAACAAAACTCAGGTGTGCTAGTTCTCCTGCAACAAATCCCCGTTTTCAACCAATACCAGCATCGACCAACCAATACTCATTCATTCTTTTAATTATGCCGAAATTAACTACTTAATTAAAACATAAAAAATACACATTATATACTATTTTCATGTTGTCGGTCTTATTCTTTTCAAAAATAATATTCAACTACTAGTTATCCTGGTTTAACTCATAGGTAACATGGTCACCCTTAATGGTGAATTTTACAAAAAATTACGAAAGTATTTAGTGTCTCCGTTTCCGAATATGTAGAGCGCTGAAATGTATGTACTTATTTAGTAGAAATTTCTACTAAATATTGGTGTATCTAGCTTACGAATCCGTTGTGATCTGAGGTACGTACAGTCAATTATTTATTTGCAAAACGTCTGGATTGAGGAGCCAAATGAAATACGTTGATTTTCCAAATTCGCTCAGTGTTTATATTTAATTCCTATGCTACAAATTAGAACACACTTACTACTAAATTATCATTAAGTCAAATATGCCGATTGACCGATCACTTTCACAGAAACTCGTGTTCTTATATATTTAGCAATTGCGGAGCCATACCAATGCCTATGGTAATTGAAGGGGACCCATATTTTTAGTAGATACTATACACAATGACTACTAAATCATACAAAAATTTCATAAATGTACGTCTACTACTTTTCGAGTTACACGGTGGCTCCTCAGTCTAAACATTTAGTTTGAGGAGCCACTTTTACATTGCTATAACTTTTGATATATTTTACTACAAATTCCAGAATTTCGCCTACAAAATCACCTGATTTGCTACTAAATAATGATATGGAACTCCTTTAAAAATCAGGAGTGGCTCCTCAGTTCATACGGACATGATTAGTAAGGGTTATTTAATACCACATTTGTAAACGTGTAATTATCAATGTATAAGTCCTCCATCATTATTTTTGGAGTCAAACGAAATCAACATAACTAATACTATGTAATAACAACAATAAAATAAAAAGTAATCAAGTTTAAAAATCAGACTAATAAAAATTGCTTATAATCTATAATTTTACGCGGCCAGAGTACGCGTTGGTCTTTGTTAATAATTACTTCCGAAACCGCAAGATCGGTAGTTATTTCGGACTCCGTCTCTGACTGTAAACATTCACCTGTCAAGGTGCTTGCAGGTGGTGCCTCTTCGGTAACAATGGTTTCTGTAGCATCAACCCACTCATCATCATCACCGCCTCTAATAATATTTTCTGAAATAGATCTGTCATGATTATTGTCTGAGTCAACTGGCTCTTGAGAGTTTTCAATATCATCTACTGAAAATGGTTGAGGAGGCGGTAATGATAAATTAGAAATTCCATGCAGTACATAATGTGATCCCTTATTCATAATATTACTTTTAGCTTTAGGCAATTGGTTCATATGTCTAGAAGCCGTGATATTGTAATCTATAAAATGGATAACAAACATTGCATTTCCTTTTGCTTCAATTATTTTACCTAAAGACCAAATTCCTTTCCTGCCAATAAACCATTTCGCCCATACTGTTTCTCCAATATCAAAACTCCTACTTGGCTTAAATTTAACAGGTTTTACATTTAATGCATTATTTTTATCTTTAATTTGGGGAAAAATTAAATCTAATCTACATCTCAAATTTCTACCAAACATTAAATGTGCAGGAGAACTGCCAGTAGCACAATGTACAGAGTTACGATACTCAAACAAAAAACCTAATAGTTTCTCTTGAACTTGTTATATTATAAATAATACAATTTATCATTTTTTTGCAAGTTTTTACAGAGTTTTCTGCCTGTCCATTGCTACAAGGATATATCGGAGAATATAATACAAAATGTTTTAAATTCTATTGAACATATTTTTACATCATTATCTGATACAATAACACATGGTATCCCAAACAATGAAAACAAATATTTTAATTTGTTAATCAGAGCGGACGTGGAGGTGCCACTATTCATTGGAATGCAGTCTAACCATTTGCTAAATGCATCTATTACAATCAAATACGTATTACCCCCAACAGACATGTAATCTATATGAATTCGATTCCATCGACTTGAAGGTCGTGGCCAAGGAATTTTGACACATGGTGGCGATGCTCGTATGGCTGAGCAAGCTGCGCACGATCCCATCCTCGTCGCCAAAAATGTACTATATGTAATTTATAAATAAAACGTCTGCTTAGACACCAAGTATGTATTTGACAGAGAACCAAAAGACGAAAGGAAAGTGTTCTTTTTAAACAGCTCAATATAGAGCTTGCTCTAAGGAGTTTACATATATATTACAATAAGACCATCCCGGATGACATTCGCCGATGAGTCGCGTTTTGAATATTTTTATTTCTATTTACTGCAGACGGAATTATTTCTAGGTGTTGACGGCTGGTATTAAATTGGAAATCATTTTTTATAATGTTTTATTGATCAACTTTAAATTACAAAAGGTGTTTAATCCTGAAATGATATGCTATAACTGAAAAACAGACGGCTGAGTTTCTTGGTACAACCTTCCTTAAGGCCCTGTCGAAGTGTATTAATTTCATAATATTTCTTTAAAGGTTACACAAACAGAAAGACAAAGTCTAACAAAGAGTTAAAGAATCCGAGATACATTAGACAACAAACGCTGCTCACGGGAAAAGCATCTTCTACGAGATTCACACAACTGTCTTTATACTTTTTACTATTCATGGTAAACGATATTGCATCTATTGATGATATAAGTAAGTATTATTCAACATTTTATCACCCATGTGACGTAAATAAAAAATACTAAATATGCTATCAAACTATTAATATATACATCACTGGAGTAATGATACTAATATTATAAAGCTTGAGAGTTTGTTTATTTCAACGTGCTAATTTATGGAACTACCGATCAAGTTTGAAATATCCTTTTTTTATTTTATTGTCTACTAGATGTTGCTCGCGGCTTCGCCCGCGTGGTAGTTATCTTTGAAAGAAAAGGTATAAAATCCATGGAGACTATAGCCATTACATCTTTCTATATCATTCTATTCCATAGGAACCGTGCATTTTCCGGGATAAATAATATATTTCATTCTTAGACCCCTCAACCAACACTATGCAAAAAATCATGTCGATCCCTTGCTCTGTGTAAAAAAAAACAAAACTATCCCACAGAAACCGTACATTTTTCGGGATAAAAAAAGCCTATGTGCTATTCCAGACTATAATGTATCTCTGTGCTAAATTTCAATCAGATCCATCCAGCCGATCTGACGTGATTGAGTAACAAACATCCATCCATCCAAACATTCGCATTTATAATAGTAGTAAGATAGTAGGATTAGTAGGATGACAATTATAAATTTATTATTTGTGCCATATACAATTAATAATATAATACATACAATATGAAAATAGTGGCGCCACCAAACGGAACTTATGGTACTTACGCTAACAAACCGAGCATACTTTTGAGGCAGTTTCAGCACTCTATTACCAATGTAGATGTGGTTCGGCTTATCACTGATGGACGATGCCTGGACTAAACGATTTGATTTGATTTCCTATTATTTGGCTCAAATCTTTTTTTTTAGTAAATTACATAAATGTCCGGCCATACTGCTGCGAGACAAGAGGCAAAGAGGATGACTTGTGTGCCCCAAACCTGATCCTCAACGATGACCCCGTGCACAGGTTCTCTAGCATCCGTTGCATGAATTTGACCAGGCCTTTCACTTTTCAGTACCACAAATGCCTTCCTAATGACACTACTCCTCAAAGGGTAAGTAATACAGAGCTAGTATGCCGAAGGCGAACAATATAATTTTGTTTTTATCATAGCACGGCAAAGTGATCACACTACACCTGATAGTAAACACAGTGATGTCCATGTAGAGTATAAAGTAGCGAAAGACATTAATCCTTCACTTCTCGACTCAATAATAACGGCCTGCTGAGTAGCTTCTTAACAATACGCTTAAAGAGACCAGGGTCATAGGAACACTTCGGCTGGTTAACTATTCCACAGCTAGATGGTGTGGCAATGATACGAGTTTACCAATCTCCTGGTTCAGACCGGGGTAGTTGACATAGGTTGGTGGTGGTTCTGGTATGGAAGGAAGAGGGTGGGATAATATTAAACAATTCTTCGCAATCCAATGATATAGACGCTAGGCCACGCTAAAGAAGGAAATATCCAGCGCAGATGTAGCGGCTCTAGGCTGATGATCATCGACGTGATCACGTCGGTATCATCCACAATGCGGATAACGGACGAGGATTGGAGCCACAGTGGTTTTTTTTAATAATAGCTAAACTATTTTATTTATGATTTTAGTAACATTCAAACTATTATAACTTACAATAGTATCATATACTTAAATGATAGCCTCCCTGTCGCAGTAGGTGAATAGCCGGCTGTGAAACGTGACGCCGCTGGTACGATCCCCGCACCGGGACAAATGTTTGTGTGCCAGTCAGATATTTGTGTCGGGTCTGGGTGTTGTGAGGCCGAAAGTCTCTCGTAGTCCCAGATACCTACGACACATAACTCGTATCTTAGTGTGGGGTTGGGGCTATATGTGTGACTGTTGGGTGTTATTTATTATTATTTGTTATTTTTTTTCAGATTATGCCTTCGACACCGTTGTTTGATTTAACCAATGTGTATAGTTTCGTTCCTGATGCAATATCCGAACTTAGGGAACATTCAGGTGGAAGAATGCGAGCAGATATAGTTAATGGGCTACAGTTCCCTCCGGGCTCTGCTAAAGATCCTGTCCGATCAAATCTTTGCAGTGCTAACGTGAAACCTAGGGAGACAAGATGTAACACTTATCGTAAGTATTTTGAATATCGATGTTTTGCAGAAGTAATATACTTTCTGAAAAAGTACTTGCTGTAATAAAACGATCACATGTCAATATTGAACAGAAATATCCCAGTAAACTAGCATATCTAAATATCCCACGATATGTGCAGTCCAACCGACAAGGAATAGCCCAGCGATTTCACTAGGTGCCCATTATTTAGGAAAGTAAGAAATCGTGTTTCATAGAATCGATATATATATACTAATATATAAAGAGGTAAGGGTAATCTCAGGATCTACTGTATCTGTAATGTATGAGAATACTTTACCGGGGCGTCACAAGGGCTCTGTCATACATAATTTCTATGTAATTTGCACCGAAACATTTTAGAGTGCGACTAACAGCTGCAGATAAATGGCAGATTCAAAAACCATAATATACATTGTATGATCCTCATACCGAAAAAAATTATGTAATCAACAAATAATTTGTCTTTTATAGTTCCCAATATCTTAAACGTAGAACTTGTTTCTTAATGTAAGGTTAACGCAGTTTGGGACTTTTCAGGACATTTATTAATATATGGCCTTTTCCAATGATAAACAATCTCAAATCGGATCTGTAGTTAGTTCTGACAAATTAGACAATACAAACAAATTAATATTAATACCACAAACATTTTAATTAATAAACGAGTATTAATACCACGTCTACAAATAATGTAATTTAATTAATGACATGAGATTGTTTAATAAGATGATATTATAAGTGAAATATGTTTCAGATTCAAACGGTGTAATAGGCGCGAACTTATTCATTGTATGGGTCTACAGACTGCACAACTACTTCGCGTCTGAACTTGCAAAAATCAACCCATGCTGGGATGACGACAAATTGTTTTATACTGCCAGAGACATTGTCATAGCTTATGTTTTACAGATATTTTACTATGAAATGCTGCCAACTTTATTAGGTAAAGTACTTACTTGTAAATTTATTTCAATTTTTGTTGTTAATTACATAACCGTGGAGGTAGCCCTAGGTAATAGTCACCGCCCTGTGGACTTGTTTGGAGAATTCCACCACGGTATTCACTGTCTGTCGTACGAGGCGACTGACTAGACCGTCAGGAGTTGCGGGCGCACAGCCGGGGTTGCTGTAGGGCCCTTATCGGTGTACAAAAGTTTTGTATATAGTTCTTGTATGGATCGTCGGCACGGCGTGATAGTTCGTTTGGATTGGATTTCAACCGAGATTATTTGATCGTGCCAGCCCTAGTTGGACGACCGCACGAGTCGGTCTTTCGGTGCGCGGAGGCACCCCACACATGGAGACGGGCTGCAAGGCACCGCGTAAGGGCGGCTTTGGCTGAGGCTGGAGCGCTTCTCGCTCCGGTTACTCGGGGTCGTTTCTAATACCGCCACCGCGAGGTTTTTAAATAGTGTGCCGTTAGGGACTCGCCCCAATAGTCCCTCGATTGTTTACGATCCCTCCCGGGCGGCTCAACACAGGGTCATAAGAGGTGAAGACTCGGTGAGGCCAACACAACCGGATCTCCTCCCACTCGAGGCGGAGTGGTTTGACTATGTCAGTTATTGTAGCATAATCATCTCCGGATTAGGGTACTAAGCACAAGCAACTAACAAAAACTTCAGCATTTGTGTCAAACTTTAATCAAATATATACTCGTTTTGAATTATATGAAACTTATTCGAAAGCTGATTGTGGTAAAGTACCCAGGTCCTCCAGACAGTGTTGATATCATTTAAGTGACTAGACATGAAAACACCAAATTTAAAAATGTATTTTATACGGAACGCATAATAAAATTGGAGTGGAATGATAGCGGGAAAATGCTTTGAAACTACTAAAATAATTTTAATAAAATAATACTAGGCCCTGTATTAAACATTGTCCCACTGCTGGGCACAGGCCTCCTCTACTAATGAGGGGGTTAGGCCTTAGTCCACCACGCTGGCCTAATGCGGGTTGGCTGTCTTGTGTCTTGTCTTGTCCTTCACCGTTAAAGCAAGCGATAATTAACATTTTAATACACAGATAACTTTAGAAAAGTCAGAGGTGTATGCCACTTGGGTTTCGAACCTACGACTTTCGTCTTGGCATTTTAATATACATGAAGTAATTTTGAAACCATTTTTGTTCTCATTTTTCTGAGTCAGTTTACCCAGACATAACGTAATACATAACTTTATCTTGCTTCCGCAATGTGCAATTTAGTCAAAAGATGGAAAAAAATATGAATGATAAAGTTTATTATACATAATAGTTGGTGACAAATGTGTGCACATGTGTATTGAGATATTTTGTTACCTTGCCTGGATAATATAAGACCTATACCGCCTAATAATACAATACCAAAAGGACCACATTTTATATTATGTATTACAAGCAAGTTGTTGATATTTATGGTAAGGAATGGGGATTGAAAACGCGAGACTTTTTAGGCTGGTCTTCGTTCACAACCCAGCTACTTACGTGGGCTGTGAAATCATCTGAACAAACAGTGAACTAAAAAAAATTAGCGGAATATAAATGAAAATTAATTATCCAAAAGTTTCTCATCTGAAGACACAACCATCATAATTAGCATGATAAAAGTAACTTATAGAAATGTGTGTGTGTTTTAGAGTCCCGCGTAAGCGATGTTTGTGTGGCTCAAGTCATGTGGGTCTATATTACGGATGTGTCATAAATAATAGCATTGCAAATGAACGCAACAGCAGATTATGTAATCATTGTCTTTAGTGGTGTTTATCGTCTTTTCAGGCTACTTACGCTTTCAGCAAGGTACTTTTATCCAAAATAGGAAAACCTAACATACTGCCAATGTGAATGGATATCGTGGTAGAATTATTTTAAGCCCCATTTCATATGATAAGTTGGATACTGCACCTTTTAATTTTACTGTTGTATTCGATTGGAAAGTTTGCAAGTATATAATTCGGATGAATACAATAATTTGGTACCATCACGCTTATCTGATGATTATTTAAATTCTGGCATGCCAAAGTGACCACACTGCCCCTGATGGTAAGCGCAGTGCGTATCAAGTGGCGAGAGTTAACTATGCCCTGCTACTCTACCCCATCATGATGAAGACGATGAAGTGTATAACCATAACAAGCAATCCACCTGATGCTCCGTCATGAGCGTTTCTGACGTATAGTTGCTAGCGACAACGTAAAATATTTATGTGATTAAAAATACAGCGCCTCTAGCGGTTACGTGAGAAACTACTATGAGACTATGGTAGGTACTTATGAGAGAGAAACATATCGTACAACAACAGCGACTTCTACCTATTGTAACTTATTGAAATAAACTCATGGTTGAGCTATTGTTGATGAAGTATATGCTTGCTTACTAAAATACAGAGGTAGGATAAAACATAAATTTCTTTTCGCAGGAAAAAAAAACATGCTGAGAGACGGTTTGATTAGCTGTAATAAAGGCTTCAGGGACATGTATGATGAGAAAATAATACCTCAAATGTCTGATGAGTTTGAATATATGTTGCGCTGGTTCCACATCGCCCAAGAAAATAGTATCCAGTTAGTATTACTTAATAATTGTTCCGCCCTTTGTTTTGGGGGCGTCTGGAAAATTTTACTACAGTATCCCCTGGCTGTCGTAAGAGGCGATTTACATGGGCTATCATCAGCACGCAGTGGGGGCTGTTGTAGCGCCTATATTGGTGTGCAGATTTTTTTTAGATGGTGGTCGCCAACGCCTCCTTTGGTGCTTATGAGCACAGATGGAGACGGGCTACAAGCCGGCACTACGCAGGGTGGTTCCGGCAAAGGCCGCGGCGCGTCTCGTCACGGGAACTCGACTCTATTGCGCCGAAGAGGGCCACTGCGGGGTTTTTAGATGGTATTGCTGGTGTAAGGTCTAGATATTGTTAGGGACTCGGTCTAGCGGTCGGCCGGAACGGTTAACATCTCTCTCGGACATCTAAGAGCGGTAAGCCCATCATAACAGCAGGGTATTCCAGTCCCGCCCTGTGGAATGGGGGCGTTTGGAGAATTCTACCACGGTAACCCCTGCCTGTCGTAGGAGGCGACTAATTGGGGCCATCGGGGGTCGCAGGTGCGCAGCGGGGGGCTGTCAGCCCATATCGGTGCACTCCAGCTCGGGTGGTAAAGCCTCGTTTGTTGTCTTGTTTGTTGCTTCGTTTGCTGTCGTTGTTCGGTGCGCGGGGGCTCCTAAGCCCCACATGGAGATGGGCCCGTACAAGGCACCGCGCAGGGGCGTTCTGGCTGCAATTCTAGCACTCCTTAGAATACCCCGGGATCGCTCCGTTAGCGCCGAAGAAGGCCACCGCGGGGTTTTAGCTGGTAGTGTCGGGTGGGGTGTACATAGGGGGTAGGGACTCAGCCCAGCGGCAGCCCGGATAGCCATCATCCGGGCGAGGGGGATGTTGGGTCGTAAGACCGGCTAGTCCAGCACACCCGTTTTATTCTTATTCCGCTTCCCCCCGGAGCGGGCGGCAGTAATAAAACGCTTTCCCCGCGACAACAAAAAAAGGGTGTTCCAGTCGGGGGGATGGTAGTGAGTGGTGGTATTGCTTTTCCGCACGACAAAAAATCAAATAATATTTGTTGATAAATTCATAAAAAAATGATAAAAACAAAGTTGAATAATTTACCAAGTTGAAACATCAAATGGCCAATTATTGGCTACTGTTTTTTTTATAAATATGACAAGAAACTGAATCCTTTAGCCCGATTAGAGTTAGTTATGAAGATTCAACTCAAATTCCATATTCTACTCACTGACTCTGGGATGTACTACCAAAACAATCTATCAAATTAGTATTTCAATTAGCTGGTAGTAGGATATTCATAGCTGGTGGTAGGATATTCATATCCGCCCGGATAGCGACCACCGTACACAGGGTGTAAAACCCGCCCTAGTGGCACACGCTAGAGTGTCGCGTTCCGGGATCAGCCAGTGTACATCTGGTTTTTGTCGGGGGCCTAGAGTTGGGGTACGATGTTTGGCCGTTTTGCGGCCTTCTAGTACTCTGACACTAGACCCTCGACCGCTTCTTCACCTTTTGCCCATGGCGTAGTGTGAAGAAGCAGTCTGGCATGATTGTGTTGAGTAGCGGGGGATTGATTGTCTCTCGCTACTCGATACTCTAATTGGATGGTAGTGCGCTTACCATCAAGTGCAGTGGTGTCACTATGCCGTGCAAGAATAAAAATAAACTGGGTAGGACAATTTTTACTTTAATATTCTATTCTTTTCAGTTTGTATAACAAAGATGGGCACTATTTGAGAACTTTTCCTATGGTAAATTTGACTACTAGAACTGCTTACATAGCTGAAGATGACCATGAGGGACAACTAGTCCGTGGTAGTTACCGACAGCTTACAGGAAATTTCTTTGATCATGCTGTAGATCCTGATGTAAGTGTAAACATACATAAACACTCACGCCTGTAATCCCCGGAAGGGTAGGCAGAGGTAACTTTACACCCACTTTTCGTCAAATTTTTTACGGTCCCATAATGTGATAGAGCTTGAGCCTATAGCTATACCGAGCAAAATTCCAGACTCCGAGCTGATACTAATTTCTAAGAAATTATCAATATCACTAATGTAAGTGTGATTGTAGGAATTCGCGTAAAGTTTTATTATCATAGCGCAGTCTATTCACTTTACTAAGCTGAAATTAAAAGTATTATATTACAGGTAGGAGTTAAACGAACTGAACCCTTTACCCATTTTTTTATGTGTAGTGGTAGAAATGAAAAGGTGTAAATATATTTATAACTAGCGGGCCCGGCAGACGTGCGTCGTCCTGCCTATTTTAAAGATCACAATCTTTGGCATTTCTCCCACAAATCCCAGCAAATCAAATTTGGTGACATCCCGATAGCAACGCCACCTACCGGGTCCAATTGTGTTTTTAAACCGTTCCTGAACTTCCACAAATATTTCAAGATCAAAATTAGCCAAATCGGTCCAGCTATTCTCGAGTTTTAGTGAGAACGGTGATATTTTTGGCCTCACTGTTAATCCATCCAAGTGTCAAGCTATCGTTGTGGGTAGCCAACGACTAATGAGTAGATTGGACACTACGACTATTGCACCGGTTCTATTTAATGGTACAGTTGTTCATTATTCTTCCCCTGTTAAGGACCTTGGGTTAAACATTGACTGCACTTTAAGCTGGCGAGGCCAAGTTACCTATGTTTGTCGAAAAGTCACTGGAATACTTCGCACTCTCTATCGCCTGAAGAACTTCCTCCCATCCAGGACAAAGACATTGCTTGTGCAAGCTTTAATCCTCCCTATAAGTCAATTATTGGGAGGATTAAAGCTTGTGCATCATTAAATTATGGTGATGTGTGCTATTTTTACCTGAATTCAGATCTTCTCAATAAATTAGACCGACTTCTTAATAACTGCATTCGATTCATATTTAATCTTCGCAAATATGATCATGTGTCCTTCTTTCGTTCCCAACTTAAGTGGCTATCTATTCGTCAGCGCCGAAATCTTCGCGCACTTACTACTCTCTTCTCACTTCTTACGTCTTCTACTGCACCTTCCTATTTAACTCCGTACTTTCAGTTCATTCATTCAAGCCACGAGAGAATTCTTCGCTCGTCGAATAATCTTCTCCTACTTTGCCCATCTCACAGCTCTGACTTTGTACATTCCTCTTTCTTTATACAGTCTGTACTTCTCTGGAATGCGCTCCCATTAGAGGTCAGGATGTGCACGAGTCGTTATGCGTTTAAGTCGAAGGTTCGTAAACTGTTGTCAAACGAATTTGCAGGATCTTCCCAACAGTAATTATATATTTATGTATATATTTATTTTATATACACATTCGTATTTAAATATGTATGTATTTATTCGTTGTATATATCTTATGTTGTATGTTTAGGGTATCTATAATATTTATAATTATTTTGATATTTGGTTATATTACTTAGATTAATTTAAAGTATCTCGCGTTATAAGTTAATTGCACGCCTACTTCTTTCCATCTCTGCATCACTGAAGGTTCGACGGTAAGAGAATGCCTCAGGCATTAAGTCCACCTTTACATTTGAATGTATGAAGTTAAGATTTTTTTTTTATGTATAGAATTATCTTTGTATTTCCTCCGAGTCTTGAAACGATAAATTTGTGGAGGAAAGTTGCCTACAATATTACTTAAAATAAAATATTATTTCTGCTGGAACAAAAAAAAATAATGATGTCGTAATCAATATTTATTTATTCCAGCTTGCAGATGTTGGATTGGGCCCTACACAATTAGCATTCGATATACCTTTGGCAGATTTGGCCAAAGGCAGACTGTTCGGTTTTGCTCCTTTCAAAGACTATAGAGAATTTTGCGGTAAGAAAAAATACACGAAGTGGGAGGATCTATACGATACAATAGATATAGAGGTAAGCCGATTTTTTTTAATCAAATCATTCCCCCCTCTCCTTTTCAGTTCCAATTCATTTCTAGGTCTTAAGGGTTGTAGTGTTGAGGTACGGACACCAGCTCAGCTGTGGTAGAGACTAAGTACTAAGTAAAAAGTGCTTCTAAGGAAGTAGAATCACGCTCAAGGTCATTTTGTCTACAGCGTGCCTTTTTTGTCGCGGGGAAAACATTTCATTACTGCCGCCCGTTCCGGGGGGAAGCGAAATGAGAATAAAACGGTAATGCTAGTCTAGCCGGTCTTACATCCCAGCACCCCCTCGCCCGGATGATGGCTATCCGGGCAGCCGCTGGGCCGAGTCCCTAACCCCCTACATTTTTTATTTTTTTTTATTCTGTCGCGGCAAAGTGACCACACTGCACCTGATGGTAAGCGCAGTGACGTCCAGATAGAGTATCAAGTAGCGAGAGACAGTCTATCCCCCGCTACTCAACACAATCATGCCGGCCTGCTGTTTAGCTTCTTCACATTACGCCTAAAGGACCCAGGATCATAGAAGGCAGGGAACACGGTAGCTGGCAAACTGTTCCACAGCTTGGTGGTGCGGCAAAAATACGAATTTGCGAACCTCTTGGTTCCGGCCGGGGTAGTAGAGACCGCGAAACTGTGGCTCCGCAAGCCAGTACGCGTGGCTCTGGTATGGAAGGGAGAGGATGGGATAAGATCAAACAATTCTTCAGAGCATTCGTTATGATACAGACGGTAGAACACGCTAAGCGAGGAAATATCCCTACGCAGCTGTAGCGGCTCCAGGCTGTTACTCACGTCTGCATCATTCACAATGCGGATGTCCCGCCGCTGCAACCCATCCAAGGCATTGAGAAGGTACCTTGCGGAACCGTCCCAGAGGTGCGAGCAGTATTCCATTCCCAGCCGCACCTGCGCTTTATATAAGCGGTAGAGCTGACCAGGCGTGAAAAACCGCCGCACCCTGTTCAGGATTCCGACTCTGCGTGAAGTGGCGGATATTACGCCCTCGATGTGACTCCTTGGATTAAGATCGCAGCTGATATCCATACCTAGGACACTAAGGTCATTCCGCATTGCGAGTGTAACACCCTGAAGAACGGAGATGGGAGAAAACAAAGACTTCTTGCACGAGAACGCACACCTGGGTTTTTTGGGCATTAAACTTAACCCTATTCCTAGTACCCCATGATGAGATGAGATCCAAGGTCTGGTTGAGCTCAACGACAAGATCCTCGCGTCTCCTCTCAGTATCCGCCCGGCAACCAGGAGGCTTGCTGCTATAACGCCCATGAAGCGTGCTGTCGTCTGCATAGCAATTAATGTTGCCAAGCGACAACATATCATTGATATGCAGAAGAAACAAGGTGGGCGAAATCACAGAACATTGTGGTACTCCGGCATTTACTGACATGAGCTGCGAAGCGTGTCCATCAACGAGGCTTCGCATTCTACGCTCATGCAGAAAGCCGGAAATCCACTTGCACAGGTTGTCGGGCAGTCCGTATGCCGGGAGCTTGGAGAGAAGGCCACGATGCCAGACCCTATCAAAAGCCTTGGCTATGTCGAGACTCACAGCCAGAGCCTCACCATGCTTGTCAATCGCCTCCCCCCAGTGATGTAATACGAACGCTAAACGATCATCCGTTGATCGGTTATGACGGAAACCGTATTGGCGGTCATATGGTAAAAATGTCCTGAATATATCAGATTCGATATTTTCAAATTATAAAATATCTTCTCATTAATGTTGGGGTCCCTAAATATTTTAATTAGTGTCGTTACCGACTAGCATTGCAAGACTTAATATTAATTACAGAGAATATATCGTTTACGAATCATTTACAAAAACGTAGAAGATTTGGAGCTGATGACCGGTGCTTGGTCTGAGAAGAAAGTAGAAGGCGGTCATGTTCCCTCAACTCTTTACTGCTTAATGGTGGAACAGCTGTTACGAAACATAAAGGCTGATAGACACTGGTATGAGAGGAAAGACAGACCACACGCGTTTACATATGGTAAAGTATTTTAAAGTTAATAGTAAAGTAAATTTATCATTCTATAGCATTACTTAACGAAACATTAAGATCTCCTTGCGCACTGGACTCTTGCACTGTCACATTTGGTCCGTGCTTTTAAATGGATGTGAGGCCTGGACAATCAAAGAGGATCTCGATAAACGTGTAGAAGCACTTGAAATGTGGTACTACAGACGTATGACTATGGTATTAGCTGGATACAAAGAGTGAGCAATGAGAAAGTCCAACGACGAATCAGCCAGAAACGTCAAATTTTACTCATCACAAATACCAAAAACGTTTCATATCTGGGACATGTGACGAGGCACAAAAGATATGAACTCTTGCACGTTATAATGAAGGGTAAGATTTCCGGGAAAAGAGTTGGGCGTAGGAAGACATCTTGGTTACGCAACATTAGAGAGTGGGCGGGCATCGTCAGTGCTGCAGAGCTTTTCCGCCTCGCTAGAAACAAAATTAAAATTTCAAATCTTGTATATAATGGTATATGTGGTGATAGCCTTGGTGCACTTGGTAAGTAGTGATATATGTATGGCACACCAAATTGTAATGACTACCATTAGATGCAGTGTAATTACTTCACCTGATGGTAATGCAATAAAAATATTCATTGCAATCACTTGAATTTAAATACAATGAAGAGCATCGACCGTTGCAGCTATTGATACTCGTACGAATTTCACCGGCCAGGAGTATACAACAGCTAAAACTGGAAGGCGATTCAATGGAACAAACCACTATTTTTTGCCATGTGTGCGGTAGTCAGTAGATATATGAAATAACTAAATTCCCTTTACAGATCAATTACTTCAGATCAGAAATGCCAATGTAGCGTACTTATTGTGCCTCGTAGCAGACAGTGTTGATAAAATACAGCCTCGACCGTTTGAAAAATGTGGACCGAAGTAAGTTGACATTGGTTTACGAAAAAAAACACTTACATTTCATTTTTACATTATTTTAACATTCTAGTTTGGATCTAGGAGCGATCGAATGCCTGAATGCACATGCTACGTAGCCGTCATCATCGTAGATATCATTACCCCGCCAGATGACCTATTGGCTCGTTTGTCAGGCTCTGTTATAAAAAATTCTACAGGTCCTCTTGATTGATCAAGGCTCTTGATCAATGGTTTTTTGATAGTAATAACTGAGTTTTTTTTAAGTTTTAAAAATAGGAAAATAGGCTTTTAAAGTATTTTCAGACTTGTTTAATAAGCTCTGTTTGTTGTTTAATTAAATCTGATGATAAGAAGAGCCAGTTTTTATAATAAAAACTTTATAGTAATACAATGTACTCTTTCAGGAATCGCTACGTTAGCTGTGATAAACTGAAGAAAATAGATCTCAGTCCTTGGAAAGAATGCTAAGAACTTTCGATTCCATTTCATTATGTATTTAATCCGTTCTGATTTCAAAATAAAATACTACCGAAGTGGTAACTTGGCATTTAAGAAAAAGTTAAATTGAAATGACAAAATAAATTCATTGTTTGTTTGACGACGAAATACGGACATTAAAAATTGTTCAACGGTTAAATCATTGTAATCGCAAACACAAAAATATAAAGAGTTTCCTGTAATCATTTACTTGTAGTTTCTTTTTAACATTCTAAGTGTTTTATACCTCCAATTATACAAATTTCATCATGTGGTAAATGAAAATGTAAGTCTTTAATTAATGTGATTACATTAATGAAATAATTACAATTTACCACAAAATAATTAATTTCACGAATATTTTGTTTTTGCTTGTATATGTTTATTGCCTATTCAATGTACATGAAAAGTTATTACACTTTAAAGTCACTTTATCACTGTAAATAACTCATTAAAAAGGAGATGTAGCTGGCCCCCTGTGAGAATAGCGAGCTTATATTGAAATATGTTTTTTTTACAAATAGATAGATTGGTTTTACAATTAATTCAGACGTATTACTAAATAAATAACATATTATAAACCTTCTTCAGAGGATGTTCACTCAATGTATACTTATACTATTATTACATTCTTCTTAAGAGATGAATAAGGTATCTAGCTAATTTATGTTGAAATAATTTATAACATTATTTCTTTTATATTTTTATGCAACATTTATTTTTGAATAAAATAATCGGAAAATGGAGTCTCCCATCCGTTAAGGTGGTGCTTAATGGTGAAGAAAAACATCGGAAGCAAACCTGCACACTTAAATTTTCCTAAAAAATCATATTATGTTCTTAAAAAAAATCCAAAGAATTAACATTTCCTTCCTAATTGTCACTTAGAAAAATTGCTTGTAATCAATGCGACATTTTTCTGTAATCCCGAAACGATTTTACTGCAATTACGTTTTATCATTAAAAAATACAAATATTTGCCCCACGTTGGGCGCCAGATTGCAGGCAAAATGTTAATCGAACGTTATGAAGTGTCAACAACCGAGAACAACAATAGATGAAAGAAACTGAGTTCGAGTTAACTTGATTTACTACTGAATACTGAATAATGTACAATCTTGATACATCCTACATTATAAAAGCAATTTCTCACACTGTGCATAAAAATTATGGCGAAGGCGTTATGTTAACAACGGGTGTTTTTTTCACTTAAATGAAAAATCCAACTGAACAAATACAACTTTTAACAATATTCAATACATAGGTTACCTACTCTGTCAATACAGTATGACTTAAATAGAGATATTTTTCATTGAAACACCATATGCATTTTCGGTGTCGATAAGTTCGGTTGAAGCATGTTGGTGCCAGTTTTTATAACCGTTTTCCTTTTGAAGACCAGTTTGGCAGTCATCTACGATTCCTACACTGGACGACCGGTCAACAATGAGCGAGTGAAGTATTACAAAAGTCTCAATATCCTCGAGTAAGTATAAAACATGTTTTATGTATAACTTTTTTATTTAAAAAAAAGTAGATATTTGTAATACAAAGCGCATATATACATGTTATCGTTGTTTTTATGTATGACCACGCATACATTTTGGGAGAGTAATCCTCTTTTGTTGGAGATTTTCTCGATGGGAATATGTTATATGGTACCCACCCATTAGACGTTGGAGATAATCGTAACTCCGATAAACTACGAATTTCTTAACTAAGTTCTGATTTTTCATCTTTACCGCATACGAGCATTAGTCTAATTTACATCGGCGACGCCAATCGATTCTCTCTAGCAGCAACGCGCCTAGTAAGGCGAATGTTAGGTGAATGGTGAAACACACGAACTCGAAGCATAGGCGACTTACGAGAGCGCTGGCCTCAGTTTTACTATGGTATGATATTATCCAATACAAAAACTTGCATTATCACTCAGTTTTGGTAACATACAACATTTAATGGTAACTGGATTTATAAATGGTATAACAGTCTCCGTGGCGCAGCGGGCGAGGAGCTGGCTGTGAAACGCGAGGCGGTCGGTTTCCGCAGAGAGACAAATGTCTGTATGACCTGCAGTTATTTATTTCCGGTCTGGGTGTTGTGGGAGAGTGAGTAGTTTTGACCTAGTATGGGGTCAGGACTATATGTGTGACTCTTGGGTGTGTTTATTTTTATATGTTTTTGAATTAGACAAACGTATAATATTATTATATTAAATGCATGGGCTCCTATGCTTCGTCTCCACCTGTACTCACCGTCACCAACTGGTCTGTAACATTAATATTCACATCTTATTATTTCAGAAATTGCACTAATGACATCGTATTACCCTGTAAAGATACTGAGCCGAGGCGACTGGATGGATCATGCAATAATCCCAGACACCCGTCCGCTGGCACCTATCACACACCTTTGAAATACGTATTAAAACCCATGTACCACGTCGGTAAATACTGTTTAATTTTATTATATAATTCTGGATAATCATTACTACAATTAGCTGATAGTAAAGACTCTCGAACAGCAGACAATAGGGTAGTTAACACGATTTTTTTAAATATTTTAATCAACTGGCCCTCCTCTACGAATAAGGGGGTAATATCTTTTGTGGGATTACTTCTCGTTTTGTGGGATCGTTTACTATACTGGCCGCATGCAGGTGGGTAGACTTTACAACTTATATTCGTAATTATTATGAAAAATACTTAGGTATCAAAATTTCCACGAAATGTTTTCGGTCACTTTTATAACATATTTATTTCATTTAAGGTAATGAAACGAAGAAATCTGTGACTGGATCACGCCTGCCGCTTGAAAGAGTAGTACGTAAACGAGTACTGTTGGAGGGCAAAGCTTCAAACCCTGAACATACACACCTTTTCACTTCAGCGCCTGCGATACCCTTCCCGGATGTGGGATCCGTCCACGATACAAGTATGTATTAAATTTACAAATATACACTGTATTCTGCAAAATACTGCAAATAGCAGCGATAGTCTAGTTGGTTGTGGTACGGACTGTTAAGACGAAAGTCGTATGTTCGAAACCCAAACGGCATACACCTCTGACTTTTCTAAAGTTACGTGTGTATTAAATGTAAATTATCGCTGGCTTTAACGATGAAGGAAAACATCGTGAGGAAACTTGCATCCCTGAGAATTCTCATAAGAATTTCGAAGGTATGTGAAGCCTACCAACTCGCATTAGACCAGCGTGGTGGACTAAGGCCAAACTCCTCTCATTAGCAGAAGAGGCCTGTGCCCAGCGGTGGGGCAGTGGTAAATATAGGGCTAGTATTATTTTTATTATATACTGAGGCGTATACGATGCAGTAAATCTTGACACAGGGAAGTCGAATCTCATTTTATCACGATTAGTCGTACGCGGCTGTACTGTGACAAATGCTGCAATTTATATAGTCCACAATTTAAAATCCACGTTACTCATTGCTTCATCTACTGCGTCACACTGCGCTAGCTTATCAAGATTGTAATGGTAAGGTTTAGGTTTGTCTTGACTTTTGACAATATTAAAATTAACAGTAGGCAGCGGCTTTGCTGTGCCCTGGTATTGCAGAAGTCTATGGGCGGCAGTGACTACCTACCATCAGGTGGCCCGTCTGCTTGTCTGCCTATCGAGGCACTAAAAAAAACTGTGTGTTTTTATTTGAATATGTACTCAAACGCAACTCAAGCATTGATGATAGTGTTTAACATTTGAGACCTTTTTATTTGTCTTAACTGTACGGTGTATTACAAAGTAAGTAGCAATTAGACTGTCGGTCAGTTGAGTAGCGTTACAGTATTTGGTCGTTACCTATTTATTTTTATACATAAAAAATTATTTGCCCTGATTGACTTAATGATTCATCAACGCAGAGCCTAAGCCGGGGCTACAAACTTGAAATTTTATAAGTTGATGCTCTTCATGATGGAAGCATTCAATAAGAAAGATTTTTTTCATAATTTCAGTCCTAAATGGGTAAAATGTGCAAAAATGGTTGTATGAAAGTTCGACATTTTCAAAGTGAGAAGTACGAATTTTCGTATTCGGACTTCTAGTTTTCTAACTACACTAAACGTACACATATATCGGCGTTTTTCAAAATTAAACCCCTAAGTGGCTGAATTAGGGGTTGAAAGTTTTCTGCCTGATACGATTTCACGGCTAAACCAATAAACCGATTTTGATAAGATTTAGTATGAGGATACCTATAATCTCGAGGACGAACATGGGATACCTTTTTTTAAATCCCTTCCACTCTATAAATTATAAGTGGGCAAGGCCGCGAGCAAACGCTTGTAATATTATATTAACACACTCGATGTATGTAACACACTGTAGTAACTTACAAATACATTAAAGAATTTTTTTGTCGAGGGTCTAGAGTTAGGGTACGATGTTTGATCATTTTGCGGTCTTCTGAGTACTCTGACACTAGACCCTCTATAGCTTCTTCACCTTCTTGCCATGCGTAGTGTGAAGAAGCAGTGGCATGATTATGATAATAGTGGGGATAGATTGTCTCTCGCTACTCGATACTCTAATTGGTCGGCACTATACTTATCATCAGCTGCAGTGTTGTAACTTTACCGTCACAGAATAAAAAAAAACTTCTTTCAGTGAACTATATACGGGAAACAACACACTGTTGTAAGGCAGAAGGAAAAAGCGATCACACTTGCGCTCCCATTGAGGTTCCAGCTGATGATTCCACTCACAGATTCTCTGGCATACGATGCTTAAACTTGACTAGACCTAGATCTTTCCAATCTTATGGATGTGCTGCAGCAAACACCGATGAGTCTAGAGTGAGTAAATATTTTATTTATTTTTCATAAAATCATTCGTCCTTAAAGAATACGCAATAGGGTAGTTTCCTGTGTTTAATTTTGTACAATATTCTCTATGCAATCGAATATAATACGCAAAAGAAATTCTTTTGCGAAAACAGAATCCAAATTGCTTGAAGAATGATGTCACAATATTTATTTTAAATATTGGTATGAGCAAATACTCACAGGCATAAGCGAAAACGGTGGCGTATTGGGAACATATCGCTATCTCCCTCGCACAACGGTACTGTACAGGCGATTCATAGTACCGTGACGTCACGGTATCAGATATGCATCCTTGTACTGTTATTTGACAAATACTTCTTCCAGCAGATTTGAGTGGTGTCTAATTTACTTATTTTTGTTCGAATTCATAAAATTCTTTCGATAATAGGTTTTAGGTAATGTAACTTGTTGATTAAATTAATAAAAAAATCGAGTCAACTACCGTATTCCTGGCTTCGGAGAACATGAATATCTTATTAGTATCGTTAATTCGTTGTTTATTTTAAACATCCAGATAGTAAAATGTTGTCTATCTACTGGCTCTTGTCCGCAGCTTTCGCGTGTGTGATTACGTTTTTATTTTGTTTATTCTATACTAGATTTTGCCCGTAGCTTCGCAGGTGTGATTATGTTTATCATGGGACTTGCGATGCGGTGACGGCAGCGAAGTGGAACTTATGCGTACGTTGGCGCGCGCGGTACTTTATTAGTATTGCGTGAAACCCTTATTATTATTTTTATAAAACTAGCTTCAGTTACTCCCTATAAAACAGCTATTTACCAGTGAACATTTCGTCAAAATCAGCCTAATCGTTTCGAAAATTGCCCGGAACAAACAGACAGAATATAAAATAAAAATTGTTTTTTTTTTGTTATAAAAACCGTATATACTTTCAAAACAGACACTTCAATAAACTAACATTTTTCTGGGATAAAACATATCCTATCTGTTAACTATCCGTGTGCAATATTTTATCCAATCCGTCCAGCCGTTTTTGAGTAAGAAATATCCGGACAATTTTTTTCATGTTTTATACTTTCAGATTTACTTACAAAAAGGCAACTTAATTAACATAACTTGAGCTTTATATAATGTCATCAAATTTAATAATTGTACAACCTAATATTGTTAACCGGTAATCTAAAAGAGCAACGCTAGAGTTTCTTGCCCATTCTTCTCTAACGAAACTGCATTCCGAACTGGCGGTAGAGTAAAAGGATTGGTGAATCTAAATAATGAATGGCATTTTATGATTCACTGAATATCAGATTAGATTTTTGAATTATAATATTAGTAGGATGTATAAAAATCACGCTTGGTTTCGAATTTTGAATGAAATGTCGTTATATAATTTCACAGCAATCAATCGAAAACTGTCGGAGATATAAGATTTTGAACGAACTACTATTAACTTTTAATTTGTATATACGAATTCAGTAGCTTCAAAATCAAGAAAATGGCATTAGGATAAGAACTTTAAACGGATCTTCTGTAAGCGGATTTTTTCAAGATACTTTTTAAAGTAGCTAATTAGGGTAATTTGGAAATGTTGCAGGGTTTGGTAAGGTCTAATTGTTTATTATTGTTCTATCGGGTAGTAAAATAATCATTTGTGGTGCAGAGTCCGTCTTGCTATTATTAAAATCAAATACCCGGATAACAATACACCGGACGTTTGCTTTCGATACTTTGACATTGGCAAAATTTTCGTTGCCTCGACACTGCCAATTTAAGAAAGAAAGACAGCATAAAGCAAAGAGCATTATAAGAAAGTATAACGTTTTTACTTTTATAAAAATAAGTTTCCTGGTTTCTCCAGATAATATCAAAGCAGCGGCCAAAACTACCAAAACTTATTTACAATAATTGAATACAATTTTTAATGACATATGAGGAGTATAACGAAAAAAAATGTAAATATCTTTTTGTTTCAGATTGTGTTTAGTAATTCACCTTTGGACTTATCATTTATATACAGATCAAGTGTGCCAGCACCAGAATATAGAGCTTATAAGGGTGGTTTGCTTCAATTTGAAATTGAAGATGATTCAATGTGGCCACTGAGTCAAGGCCCGCATAACGTTACGTCGTGTTTAGCAAATGTGCGAGAAAATGGAGAGGACAGATGTTGGGGAGTTGGTAAGTGACAATGTTGTTTTTCTAATTTTCGAACAAAATATGAATATCATTTCCTAGTCGATTATTGGTCTTGTGGTTAAATACCTGGTTTAGTTAGTTTATACTTCGAAAAAATTACACTAGAATTGCTGGGGATCAAAATTTATGGCTAAAATTGAGATAGTCTCACCACCTTAAACCCCATGCACCACGGTTTCAGAGAAAACCGACGTAAAGTGCAGCATTGCTAGTGTATTTTGATCGTTAATCAAGTGGCCGAAAAACTAAATTATGTTTGTCGGATTACAGTGAAGAGTTCGGTAGTCGGGAATAACGATCCAAGGTTCAAATTAAAACTTAATGATATCTTATAACCCAAAAACTACATAAATTATCCTTTAAAAATAATTTTAGACATAATTTTTGTTATTTCTATGGAACGAATTTTACGGATTCTATCACGGTTTATTAAACTTTTTTATTCCGATGTTTCGAAAGCTTTACAGCCTTTATGGTCACGGGGCGGACAAACCGCCGCACATTTCAATGTATAATATTCGCGTAAACATAAGAAACCATTATAGTGATATCTTCGAAATTATAATTGAACATGAATACAAGGGTAACTTTCAAAATCTCGTAGTTGCTCTTACTGTGGTTAGGTTCGTGCTTATTAGAATATTGCTGGATGTGTTAAATACCACATCTACATTTTTTTATTAACCGACTTCAAAAAAAAAGCAGGAGGTGCCAGCCAAAACATGGAAAAACAAAATAATTAGGCATACAAAAAATATAAAATAGATCCATACTTGGTTTTTATCTAAAATTAAAGAAAACAACACCGGCAATAATTCCAAAAATAATTGATTTAAATTGTATGTAATTAATTGACGTTAATGTAACCAGTTATTTTTGCTTTTTAGTTGTGTCTGGGTTTTTTGAAGGCGGTTTTATTTATATTTAAAAAGTAATTAATTATACTATGGTAAAAAATATTGTATACTGAAAGCCTCCAAGGCGCAGTGGGCTAGTATCCGGCTGTGAAATGAGAGGCGGTGGGTTCGATTCTCGCATCGAGACTCGACCGAGAGATTCCTTCTGCAAAGATTAGCAAGGCAACCATGAATTATTTTGTGCTGTGTACGAGTATGTGTGTTATATTGTGTCATAGACGGTAAATTATGCACCACCGAGAAATCGAGAAGTGTAGTGAGAGGGCTGGACTCCGAATGAATGCGTTGAAGACGAAGGTCATGGTCGTCTCAAAGAAGACAGGTCCACTTCCGAGTGTTGTTGTAGCTGGTGACCGACTGGAAAATGTGCGTAAATACAAGTACTTGGGCACTTGGCTAAATGATGAATGGAACAGTGACTTAGAAATAAAAGCACGTATTGAGATGTCCCAAAACGCATTTAACAAAATGAAGAAAATCTTTTCCAATCGGAACATCAGTATTTCCCTGCGTACTCGCCTTGTTCAGTGTTACACCTGGCCAATTGTTCTATACGGATGCGAGACTTGGACCATTAAAGAAGATCTTAGAAAACGTATAGAGGCATTTGAAATGTGGGTATACCGGCGCATGCTTTCCATTAGCTGGACCCAAAAGGTCACTAATATCTAGGTTTTGAGGCGAGTTGGCCAAGACCGCAAGCTCATGCAGACCGTCATACACAGGAAGGTTGGCTACCTTGGACATATTTTTCGACATGAGAGGTACGACCTACTGCAAATTATCATGATGGGCAAAGTAGCTGGGAAACGAGGTGGGGGCCGAAGAAAAAAGTCGTGGCTCAGGAATATTCGGGAGTGGACTGGAGTCAAGAGCTGCAGAGTTGTTCCGCCTTGCAAAGGACAGAGATAAATATTCGGAGTTGATGGCCAACCTTCAGTAATTGGAGAGGCACCTGAAGAAGAAGAAGAAGATAAACCTACTTGCTCATTTATGGGTCTTCTAATATACGCTATATCATTTATATTTCACATTACATTAATTTCCATTTTACAGTACAAGGTTCGATTCCGCCAGTGACAATCGGGACGGTATGGTACTATAGGTTGCACAACATAATCGCCACCGAGCTGGGAAAGATCAATCCTCATTGGAGCGATGATAAACTATTCTACACAGCCAGAGATATCTGCATTGCTATCTACAACCAGTTGAACTTCTATGAAATGTTACCGGAAATGATGGGTAAATTCACTTTTGTTTAACGAATTAAATCCATAGCTATGAATTTCCTTCAATATTATTTCAATCATGTCATGTCATGCCTTAGGATTGAACCGTAATTTCCAATTGAACGTATAAATCCTGGGCACATCTAGGTTGCCTAAATTATGTGCCGATTGATGTATTGTTTGTCAAAAGGTAACTTCACGCATTGAAACTATTTATATCGTCTCAGTTAGAGGCCTATCCCACAATAATAACAATACCTAATTTAGAAATTCTACAATGTGATTTTAAAAATATATATCGTTGTTTTTTCAATGTCATGACATATTACTGCCGAATAGAAGATATGGATGTTAGCGTTCTCCGAAAATAAAATATTAAAAATAACTTTTGCTTTTAGAGTTAGTTGGCATTGATACTAGTTTCGTTACAGGGAAGGAATACACTTTGAAATCTGGGCTTATTTCGGATCACAGTGGCTTCAGGGATCTCTACAATAAAGATGAATTGCTCCAAGCTTCCTTTGATTACATATACGCGTTAAGGTGGTTCCATATAATGCAAGAAGGATCAATGAAGTAAGTATAATTTAAATAGTATAAATACATACTATGGTTATTAAAATTTAAATGTATAATATTTTAATTAATACTTTATTGCTTTAAGTTGCTTGTAACATTGCAGAATGTATGATGAAAACAATTACTTTTTGAAAGAGGTACCTATTGCTAATCTTACGCTGAGGGTTGGATATTTGGCGAAAGATGATAACTTTGCTAAGATAGTGAGAGGAACATTCTTACAGCCCGCTGGTAAATATGATCGTGTCGTAGACCCCGATGTAAGTATATACTATATTTCAAAGAACTTATAAACGTTTCGATTATTATTAGATCACATTAAATCGCACCGTGTTAGCCTCTTAACTTTGTTATTAAATACCTGACTCTTAATTGGTGAACTTGTTGTGTTGTTGTGGTGAATTCTCGTTTTTTCGTCAAAAGTTTTAGCATCTCAGTTCATGGCTCGGGGTAAGGTGGTGGTGGCGGTGTCTCTCGACATCGCCAACGCTTTTAATACCATTCCCTGGGTTTGTATCAAGGAAGCACTGCGATACCACGAGGTACCACTCTATCTTCGACGTCTGGTCCACTCGTACTTGTCTAACAGGTGCGTGGTGTATCCCGGCGTTGACGGGTGGTACCGGAGAGTTATGTCATCCGGTGTTCCGCAGGGCTCAGTTCTCGACCCACACCTGTGGAACATAGGGTATGACTGAGTGCTCCGTGGTGTCAATCTCCGAGGAGTCGCTGTTGTCTGCTACGCAGATGACACACTTGTGACAGCGACGGCAGGAACCTTTCAGGAATCCGCCCTGCTCGCCTCATTCGGTACAAAAATTGTGGTGAGTAGGATTCGGCGACTAGGCCTTACGGTGGCCCTGAATAAAACCGAGGCCCTTTGCTTCCATGGGCCTCGAATAGGGCTGCCTAGGGAAGCGCACATAATGGTGGACAGCGTGCGGATTCCCATCGGCTCAAACATGAAGTACCTTGGTCTGACTCTGGACAGCCGGTGGGATTTCCGCGCGCATTACCAGACATTGTCGCCGAAATTGTTACGGAGGCCGGGCGCGCTTGGACGCCTGCTGCCGAACCTGGAAGGTCCTGACAACCCTTGCCGAAGATTGTACACTGGAGTCGTGCGGTCCATGGCCCTCTACGGCTGCCCCATTTTGGGCCGGGTCCCTAAGCGCTCGCTGTGTCGCATTACTGCATAAACCACAGCGTTTGGTGGCGCAACGTATCGTCAGGGGCTACCGCACGATCTCCCATGAGGCGGCCTGCAAATTAGCCGGTGCTCTACCTTGGGACTTAGACGCCAAGGTGCTCTCGTCAGTTTTCTTCTGGCGGGAGGAGGCGTCCCGTCGCGGGGTTTGATTGGCTCCCAGGGAGGTCAAGGCCCGACTGGCCTCCGTACGCAGAGCCGTCGTGGATGAGTGGTTAGCCAAGCTGGAGACTCCTAATGCAGGCTTGAGGACTGTCGAGGCACTGCCTCCTGCCAGTCCTGTTTTTAGCCAATGGCTTGACAGGCGCCACGGTGCACCCACATTCCGTCTGACACAGGTACTGTCGGGTCACGGATGTTTCGGTTCGTTCCTGTGTCGGATCGGAAAAGAGGAGTCTGCCGTGTGCCACCATTGTGGTAGCTGTCGAAATGACACGGCCCAACATACCCTTGCGGAGTGTCCAGCCTGGGATGAAGAGCGCAGCGCTCTCAGGTCAGCTGTCAATGGGACCTTCTGCCGGCTGTAGTAGCTACCATGGTCGGCAGACGAAGATCGTGGCGTGCAATGGCCTTCGTCTGCGAACGTGTCATGTCGCAGAAGGAGAGCGCCGAACGGGATCGGGAACGAACCGATCCCACTCGTCACCAAACGAGAAGGAGGCGCCGAGTTTGACGATTGACTGACACCTCCTGCCCCTGAGACTCGAAGAACTTGACTATCATTGGGCTCCTTTGATTTACGCAGCCACAATCGAATGGTCCTATCTTCTTTTAACCGTTACCTTTTACTCTTGCTTTGGCACTGAAGTCACCCATGACACCACTGTAGGAAGTTTTGTTAAGAGACATAACTTTCACTGCCTCGGTAGCGCAGTTCTAATTGCGCATGCGTTACGACTGCTGTGCTTAAGTCTCGGGTTCGATCCCTGGGCCGGGTAAAGTGATATTGGGTTTTTCTATCTAGAACTATTTTTATTGACCAATGACTCCTACAAGAGTTTTAAATTTGTCGTTGGACTTATTTATCCTGTCTCGCTTTTGGCAAGGTATTATATATACTAGGTGTGCCAGTGTACTGGCTACACCTCTGCTTACCGCTTCGGGGATAACAGGCGTGAGTGTATATATGTATGTATGTACATACTTTCACTAAATTTTGGCCAGACGTGTACATGACACATTTACATGGGCAGAACTTTGTCTTCACCGTGTCCCTAGACGAAATTGTAACTAGAAATTTAATTAAGGTCTTATAAATTTTACTTTTATTTAATTTCCAACTATCAATTAGATGTCAGAATTGGGACTGGGAGGTATGCAACGGACTACTGACCTCACTGCAGCTGATTTACGTAAAGGCAGATTATTTAAAATGCAACCTTATGTTAATTACTTGGAACGGTGTGGTTTCAAAAAGCCCAAGACCTGGAAAGATTTAGCTGCAGTTATGAATTGGGAGGTAATGTATAAATTTAATTGACCATTACTGTTGATCTAGATGCCTACTTTTAATGAATGACCATGCTTATCTTTTCACAGAATGATCCGAAGTTTAACATTAACATTTAACACATTAAATATTTAATAGAATATATGTCTATGTGGATTTTTATTTTGTATTAAAACTGTTATACATTGAATTATGAACACATTGTAATTTTATAGCAGATAACTCAGAGATGAGTGACGAACTAGTGAGGGTATGTTAATAATAGGTGATCTCCTCCACCTATGAACGCACGATTACAGAAAAATAATAACAAATTTAAACGTGACTGTTAGTTCTATCACGATGTATGGTTCATGGACAGCATGGTTTTGGTTCTGATAATCTTTGATCTATTAATCTTTGCATGTTTGCAGGTCATTGAACAAATTAAAGAACTGTACGCGCATGTCAATGACATTGACTTCTTAGTTGGATTATGGGCTGAAAACAAAATGAAAGGAGGTTCTGTGCCCCCAACGTTTGCTTGCCTACAAAAAGACCATTATTACCGTTTAATGTCTACTGACAGACATTGGTACGAGCGCCCTAACAGACCTGGCGCTTTCTCATACCGTAAGTCTTTAAAAAACTGTTATCTCACTTTTATTGTTAGAAGCTTTGATTCAATAATTCGTCATAATCGTCCAAAGTTTATAGATCGCTATAATCTGCTTGACATGCCACACAAGTAGGTGAAATTTACTTGGATTTCATGTGAAGTATACAGGGTTTGGATTCAATTTTCTTTATGGTTAGTTTTTACATAGGAAATCAATATTGAAGCCGATCCACGGTTTATCAGCATTGACAACAATATAATAAAATATATGAATTTAATTGATTCAAGTGTGTTTAATATATAATTCAAATTCGTGAAGAACAAAAAATAATATTTTGTATATCAGTAATTTCAACTAAATACTTCCAACAAGAGTATGTATGTAATAATATTTCATGAAGCTATGTTCCTAACAGCTCAATTGCAAGAAATCAGGAAAGCAAGTTACGCCTATCTTATATGCGCAACAGAACCCAAAATTAAAACTATCCAGCGTCGACCTATGAGGGTAGTTAGCGCTAGGTAAGTACACTTTACTATATGCATGAGCTAGAAATAAAAATAAAACCAAGGAACATAAGAGAATAAAAAAATCATCTGGAACATTCCGTTGAGGTAATCTAAAATCTTATTAATTCCAAAACAGTTAGGATACAACAAAATCTCATGTCTCAAGCCACATTCAACAATGAAGTCTTATAGGGTTAAAAAATATTGAATAAAATTATATAAAAAAATGTTACTATATCCAGATGTAGAAATATGAAACCGGATTTTTCTTTTGGAAAAAATACACTTCTGTTGTTTGAAATCAATAAGAAATATTTAATTCAAAATAGTCTCCATTGCTTTTTATAAATTTACATACATATACACTCACGTCTGTAATCCCCGAAGTGGTAGGCAGAGGTATAACCAGTACTCCACTTTTCGCCGAATTTCGGTCCCATAATGTGGTAGGGGCGAGCCTATCGCCAGTCGATTCCAGACTCCGGGCTAATATTGAGAAATTCTAGATAGAAAAACCCAATATTCCCGTGCATAGCCAAAATACCTCAGCACAGCAGTCGTAACGCATGCGCAATTACAACTGCGCCACCGAGGCAATCCATTGCTTTTTATAAATTTGACTATACAATTGATCAGCGAGTTCTTGTTGGGTTTTAGTATAATCTATCATCCAATAAGGCTTGCATTTCGTTTACTGCGAACTTTTTCGGTGGTTTCCCATGCTCTTCGTTTCTCACGTCAAAATCACCACTTTTGATTTTTTCGAACCGCTCGAAACATTGTTTTACCAAGAGCATGTTCACCGTAAGCTTCGACAAGCATTCACTGCGATTCTGCAGCAGTTTTCTACAAATGATAATAAAAACCAATGCTGTCCGCAAACCATAGTTTGTAGGCACAACACTCGACACGTTTAATACTAGCCCTGTATTAAACATTGTCCCACTGCTGGGCACGGGCCTCCTCTACTAGTGAGAGGGGTTAGGCCTTAGTCCACCACGCTGGCCTAATGCGGGTTGGCAGACTTCTCATACCTTCGAAAAACTTTCAGATATGCTGGTTTCCTCACGATGTTTTCCTTCACCGTTGAAGCAAGCGATAATTAACATTTTAATACACACATAACTTTAGAAAAGTCAGAGGTGTATGCCACTTGGGTTTCGAACCTACGACTATCGTCTTGACAGTCCGTACCTCAACCAATTAGGCTATCGCTGCAGTAGTGAATTAAAGGTTATAGAAAAATATATGTGTATAGAATTTGGGTTGTTGTGTGTTGAAAATCTTCGTCAGTTGTTAGAGGGAGATGATGACTAGCGCCATCTATAGGGAAATTCCGGTTTCATACTTCTACACCTATGTATGTTAAAGAGCTCCTGGAAGACGAAAAAATATGGCTGTATCATTTACATTGTCTTTACATTTTTATTTAGTAATTTTTATTTACTATTCTAGTGGTTTTTAATTTTTATAGCTATTGTATGGCAATGTATGGTATCCCCTTCTATTAAGCCCACTCTACTAAAGGTTATAGCGTTCCAATTTTCTCATTTATGAACATTTCAGAAATTAAAAGAAAAAATAACCTATGTGTTTATTTCGGCATTTTTTCTCAGAGTTACTTGCCGGATCCTATACATACTAAAAGTAGCTTTTTATAATGAGGTAGTTTAAATATAATAGGTCATTTACTGAATATTAATCAAAGTGCAAGACTAGGGAACAACAATAATGTAGTATTCAACAAAATAACTAAAACAACTATAAATTAACATCTATATTTCAACCTATCTAAAGGACAATAAAAGGAAAAATACATTGGTAAAAATACATTTTGAAGAGTACTATTAATGTGATCGTTTAGTAAGTATTGTTAAAAAAGGGTATAAAAAACCTCAGAATAGGAATAGTTTAGATCGGTTCTAAAATAATATCATGTAATTAATGTTTTTAGACTCTCGCGATTTGAATACATATTATAAAATTAGGAACGGGTCTTAATCGCCAATCTTAATAAAACCAAGGGAAGGTAGTTAAAACCCCCACTAAACTGGTTACCGATACTCCCACCACACGAAAGCCCACCTTACGAAGACGGCACTAAATTCTCACTCAGTCAGCCCGTGACCACGGCCGATGCAACTCGGTCGAAACGTCGGGAAATAATTGTGGTATTTATACCATTAAAATATTGCGCGATTAAGACCCGTTCCTAATTTTATAATATCATGTAATTATGTTCCCAATTACCAGAATAAGTAATTGATAATAATAATTTCATTTTTATTAATCTATGCATTATCCATTTTGACTTATTATTTTCCATAATACTCATGCACATGAAAGTAATATATTTTTATCTATTCTAGGAACCCTCTGGTGAGATGTGCCGATATTGTGAAACCAAATTTCAATGCCTGGAGAGAGAACCCATGGGAAAGTAGCAATTGTGATTAGGCAATAACATAATGCTTTGAAATAAACGATATTGACATTATCAATTGGCTTTAATTTATGTGAATTAAATAAATCTGTGTCACACAAAACATGTTGTGGGAAGTTTTAACAATTCATATTTTGTGATGAATAACAATACATAGCTTCTGATAAGGTAAAGGTCAGCTGTTTTTTTCTATCCTGGCACGATAAAGTGACCACACTGTAACTGATAGTAAGCGCAGTGCTGTCCAACCAAATATTAATACCCAGGTATTAGGTATTTAGATGTAAGAGGACCCAAAGAAAAAGTTTTTTTGACTATTAATACACAGCCTGATAATAAATCATATTGATATTACTAAATGGCTTCAGTTTATGTAAATAGAAAATTTCTGCACATTACTAAACACGGATTACAATTCTCATGCCGCCTATCAAAATGTCTGAGTATTGTTTGTGTAGTATGTGCGGCGTGAGTTGCAGTCTCTCGACGTCCGGAAGCCTAGTGGTCCTGATGGTATTTATTTATTTATATACAATTGTGATCTTACAGCTAAGCCAAAACGCTCACACAGTTAGACTATACTAAGAAAAATTTACAATTACAATTTACATATCGGGTGCGCAAGTCGTCAGACGACAACAGCTGGTGCTGGCCACGCTGCCCAGCGCGAGTATAGTTCCGCGGGACATAATAGTATCCCAGCGCTTATCCTTAAAAAGTGTGCAGCGGAGTTATCTCCTGTACTGAAGAGCCTATACCAATCGTCCTACTTATCTGGTATTGTGCCTGAATCTTGGAGGGAGGCTAATGTGCCGTCGATCCACAAAAGGGGTGATTGGTTAAAAATTATCGCCCAATCGCCATAACTTCAGTGATGTGTAAAGTCATGAAGCGACTAATAAATAGGCAATTGTTTTGCTACCTGGAGGGTCAATTGTTGATCAATGACAGCCAATACGGATTCCGTCATAACCGGTCAACGGATGATCTTCTAAAGTTTGTATTACATCACTAGGGGGAAGCCATTGACAGGCATGGCGAGGCTCTAGAGTCTAGAGCCAAGGCGTCTGATAGGGTCTGGCATCTTGGCCTTCTCTCTAAGCTCCCGGCATAGGGTCTGCCCGAAAACCTGTGTAAGTGGATTTCTGGCTTTCTGCATGAGCGTAGAATGCGTGTCCTCGTTGAAGGACACGCTTCGCGGCTTTCGCCCACCTTGTTTCTTCTGTATATTAATGATATGTTGTAGCTTTAACATTAATTGTTATGCAGATGACAGCACGATTCATGGGCGTTATTGCAGCAAGCCTCCTGGTTGCCGGGCGGATACTGAGAGGAGACGCGAGGATCTTGTCATTGAGCTCATCCGGTCCTTGGGTCTCATTTCATCATGGGGTACCAGGAATCGGTTTGAATTTAATGCTAAGAAAATATGGATGGGCGCGTTCTTTTTTTTACATAAATAGGCTTGCGTTTGACCACTATCTCTCCTGATGGTAAGTGATGATGTGGTCTACGGTGGAATCCCCATTTTCTACCATCCCAATTTTACAGGATGTTCCACTCTCATGCGGAATGACCTTAGTGTCTTAGGTATAGACATTCGCTGTGATCTTTATCCAAAGAGTCTTATCTAGGGCGTAATATCCGCCACTTCAGACAGGGTCGGTAACCTGAACGGGGTGTGCCGTTTTCACACGCCCGGTCAGCTCTGCCGCTTATATAAAACACAGGGGCAGCCGGAATGGAATACTGCTCGCTCCTCTTGCACGTTCCGCTGAATACCTACATGATGCCTTGGATGGGTTGCAGCGGCGGGCCATCCGCATTGTGAATGATGCAACGTGACTAACAGCATAAAGCCGATACAAATGCGAAGGGATAATTCCTCGCTTAGCGTGTTCCACCGACTGTACCGTGGCGTATGCTACGGAGAATTCTTCAATTTTATTCCGTTCACCCCCTTCCACACCAGTACCAAGCGTACCGGCTCTCGGAGCCACAACTCCATGGTGTCTACAACCCTGGCCTGAACCAAAGGGTTTTCGAATTCGTTTTTTGCCGCACCATCAAGCTGTGAAACAGTTGGCCAGCTGCCATGTTCCCTCCTTCCTATGGTCCGTGCATGTCAAGAAGCTACTCAGCAGGCCGGCATGATTGTGTTAAGTACTTGCTCGCTACTTGACACAACTCGACACGATAAAGCATCAGTATAGTTGTTGTTACAGGATACTCTAACTACACGGCGCTGGGCCTACGAGTCTGGGCGCATTTTCAGAGATGAAGAAAACATTACAAATTCTGCTAGCAACAAAATAAAATATATTTGACTTGCTGGTGCCAGCGGCTACGCCCGCATGGAGGTTATTTTTGGGAGAAAAAGTATTCAATCCAAAAAACCGAGGCTTAAGAAAAGTAGTCCTTGAACAGTAGCTGGCGGCTTTGCATTGCATTGCAGAAGTCTATGTGCAGCGGTTGTCTACCGATAGAGGCACTTAAAAAAAGAGTTGGATCCTGCACTGACGCACCTGTACCATGCATACCTTGATCACCCTACCTCTCAGGTTTTATGCTAAAATATTCATTTAAATTATATGGTAAAATATTATAATAATGTGCAAATTTATGTCGTATCCGTGTAAATAGCTTTCCAATTACCGCATTGTACATAGATTGGGAGCTATCCTTAAAAGATAGAAATATGCCATCTCGGACTTTTTAGATGTATAAAAGAGGAATCCCATCATGCATTGTTTTATAATATCTCAAAGGGATTGAAACTGCGCAATTAGAACTGTGCCACCGCAGGCAGTCTCAGAATATCCTACCACCAGCAAGTATTAAGTTATGTGGTCATAAATATAATATAAAATTATATAATTAACTAACTTAATATTAAATTTAATGCGAAGGTTAATTAGTGGTAGTGTATTTGAACATATGTCTGCATATTATTATGCAAATTTTTATGATGACGTCTTTTCGAATTCAACGAAAATATAAAAGCGTGAAAAATTATAATTCGAAAAATTTATTTGTAATATTGGCTGATGCCCCCGGCCCCGCCTGCGTGAAAGTTGTTTTTGGAATAAAAATTATATAATCCATGGAGGAATCTTAAGCTATAACATTTTTCTATATAGTAGTGAATTTATAAAGTATCTAATATTTTTCGGGATTAAACATATTCTATGTATTATTCCAGGTAATAAACTATCTTTGTGCCAAACATCTAATTTTGTTTAGCCGTTTCTGCGTGATTGAGTTACAATATGTATGTTAAAACTTTCATATTCATAATACTACTAGCTGTTGCTCGCGGCTCCGCTCGCGTGGAGGTTATTTTTGGAAGAAAATGTGTACAAGCTATGGAGGTATCTTAAGCTACTACACCTTTCTATATTTTGCTATACCATAGGAAGCGTGCATTTTCCGGGATAAGCTCACCGACACACAAAGACCGATCCGTTCAGCTGTTCTGGCGTGATTGAGTAATAAAAATCCATTCCAAACATTTGCATTTATAACATTAAAGTATTAATGATAAACCCGATATAAGAGTTCACAACTTTTAGACGGCTGAATTGATTTTCATGTTTCTTACAGTTTTGTAATGTACACGTCTTGCCCTTTTATTTGATATTTGAAGATTGATTGATTTTTATTTGAAGTACTATATTAGGTTATATTAAACAGAAACTCCATATAGCATTATTTCACATCAACTACGAGAACCCATCTCGCCAATTATATATTTTTTTAAAAGTCACATACATTCAAACTATATTCTAATAATTATCACAAAAAAACTTAACACTAAGTCGCATCATCAATAAAGGAGACTCATGTTGTACTATTGGAAAATGTAACAGTATCCTGGCAGCTCCTAGTTCTCAGGAAACTAAGAGTTTATATAGAATGGTTCAGGTCGGAATCGATCGTAGATAATTAATTAATAAGTGTTATTACTTGTAAGCCTCTTACGGGGGTGACGTGTCCAATTGTGATCAAACCCTCTCAATAAAATAAAGAAAAAAAAGGAGACTTGCTCTCAGCAGTAGAATAATATATAATACAATAAATATACTATTAGTGGGTAAGCAATTAGAATATTCGAAGAGACATCACGATACAAAAAGCATTCACGGACTAATGGTGCATGAGAATAATCTCTTCAATCGATATCCGGGGGGACTCGTAGTCATAGAAATGAAGTAGGAAGCAACAACGTAATGTCAAAATGTATTGCGCATTAAATATGAGTGAAGTAACGACTATATATATCATAATTTAATTAAAAAGCCAACTGTCCAAATGGAATTAATGAAAGTGTCAATACAGGAATGACATAAATAAGGAAATTTATTTTCGAAACACCACATGCGTTTTCGGTGTCGATAAGTTCGGTTGTAACATGTTGGTGCCAGTTTGTATAACCGTTTTCCTTTTGAAGACCAGTTTGGGAGTCATCCACGATTCCTACACTGGAGAACCTATCAGCGATGAGCGGGTGGAGTATTACAAAAACCTCAATATCCTCGAGTTAGTATAAAATATTTGTATAACTTTTTTATTTTCAGAAATTTTATATGTTGAATGGTAACGGTTTAAGTTTTAGGATAATCTGATATCATTTAAATAACTCGCAACATCACTCAGTTTTGTTAGCATACAGCATTTACTGGTAATAAGATTGATAAATCATATGATTTTGGATTAGAAGAACTCAGAATATCATATTCAATGCATGACCTCCTATGCTTTGTCTCCGTCTGTACTCACCATCACCAACTGGTCTGTAACATTAATATTCACATCTTATTATTTCAGAAATTGTACTAATGACATCGTATTACCCTGTAATGATACTGAGCCGAGGCGACTGGATGGATCATGCAATAACGCCAAATACCCGTCTGGTGGTACTTACCATACACCCTTGAAATACGTATTAACACCTATGTACGAAGTCGGTAAATACTTTTTAATTTTATTAATACAATAAATAATAATTATATATTTCTTGATATTATCATGACTACAGCTAGCTAATAGTAAAGACTCAACGAACGAACAGCATCTCCAACTTTGATAAACCCAGGGATTGGCAGGCAAAGACATAATGATGATACTGAAGCTAGGAAAAAATGATAAATGAAACACCGTAAAAGCAGAAAAACATGGTTTAGGGTATACACAATGATAATAATTAAGAGAAAGACTGAAAGGAAGTGAAGATCTCTAAGGAAAGCTTGACACGTTTTAAAATTTTAGAGTACACACAACATACAATGAATCAGATTTTTTCTAAAGAGTTGTTAGAAAATAGCATAGTGTGTGTATGAATTGAATGTCCATTATACAATATATTTGTGAGATTAATCTTATATTTATAATTGAATCCAAGATATTGGTGACAATTGAATATATCTATCAATCATTTTGCTTATTAAATGGGTGCAGATTTAATGTTGCTACTTTGTGTAAGCCATTAATTATTCAAGTATGAGTGAGAGCAGTGCCACACCAAATAAACATTTTATAACTTCGCTTTGGCAGTCAACGACTTGAGAGTTTATTGTCTGGTATTTTGCTAGTTAGAAGTACCTACTTAGTTATTTGCATTTTTATTAGCCCTGTGTTATTCCAATGCTGGTCTAGGCTTCCTCTACGAATAGGATAAGATCTTTTGTAATGTAAAAAGTACACCAACTTCAATAAAATTTGATCAAGGGCAACCCGCCCTTGATTTTTCTGAGATCCTATCATCAGATCCTGACTTAGTGCCAATGGGACCACTTGGGAAATATACCCTTTTAAACAAAAAATAATTTCTCGAATCGGTCCAGGCGTATTCGCGTAATCGGGTAACATACATAAAAAAAAAAGATTTCGACGAATTGTTAACCTCCTCCTTTTTTGAAGTCGGTTAAAATACTTAGATTTATCTACGGGATGTTTTCATTCACTTTTATGACATAGTTTCTTCATTTAAGGTAATGAAACGAAGGAATCTGTGACTGGAGCACCCCTGCCTCTTGAAAGAGTAGTTCGAAAACAAGTGCTGTTGGAGGGCAAAGCTTCAAATACTGAACATACAGAACTTTTCACCCTGGTGCCTGCGATACCCTTCGCGGATGTAGGATCCGTCCACGATACAAGTTTGTATTAAATTTACAACTAACTCTGAATATTGAGGCGTCGACGATGCAACAAATCTTGACTCAGGGAAGTCGAATCTCATTTTTAACACAATTTGTCGCTCGCGGCTTTACTGTGACAAATGCTGCAATTTTTATAGTACATAATTTAAAATCTACATGATATATTGCTTCATTAGCTGCGTCGCACACTATAGCTAGCAAATCAAGGTGGTTTGGTCGGTGAGGTTAAGGTTTGATTTAAATTTTTGATGCGATTAAAATGTTTGTTTTAAACAAATGCGAGCTGCCTAGGATTAGAATTTGCTCTCTGCTATTTAATTAGTATAGTTGTCCCTCATCATATTTAAGCTTGACTAACGGTAAGTATTACGGTACACTTACTCATTGGGGAAAAGAGACGTGAAATTTTACTTGTGTTGAAAGACTATTCCTATATAATACATAAATATCCAACATTATCCACAAATGGCATCGGTTTAGTATTTTCAACGAATTGTACACCGCTAATAACACCATGAACTTGTAAAACCATAAACTTTGAAAATACGTTAACGTCGTGCCGATTTGATATGTGTTGGTTGCTAATGTTTAAAATTCCTATAAAACACGTTTGATGCTAATTAATAAGATATATTACAAATTAATATTATAATTACAGACTAGATCTACGTAACATACTGTAGATACTTACTTACAAATACATTAAAGAAATCTTCTTTCAGTGAACTACATACGGGAAACAACACACTGTTGTAAGGCAGAAGGAAAAAGCGATGACACTTGCACTCCCATTGAGGTTCCAGCTGATGATTCCACTCACAGATTTTCTGGCATACGATGCTTAAACTTGACTAGACCGAAATCGTTCCAATCTTATGGATGTGCTGCCGCAACCACCGATGAATCTAGAGTGAGTTAATATCTTATCAATTGCTAATAAAATCATCCGTCCTTAAAGCATCCGCGATTCCCGGCGCCTTTGGTTTTTTTTCGTTGTTTATTTTAAACCATTACAAAATAAAATAAAATTATCTACCAACTGACTATTGTCTGTAGCTTCGCAGGCGTGATTACGTTTATTATGGTACTTTTGATAATGCGACGGCGGCGAAGGGGAACTTGCGCGTACGGTACTTTATTAGTATGGCGCCGAAACCTAATTATTTTTTCTAAAGAAAAATTAGTTTATGATACTCCCCATAAAATCAGCTATCTACCGTTTAAAGTCCCGTCAAAATCAGTTTAATTGATTCGGAGATTACTCGGAACAGACAGATTTAAAGGGATCTTCTGTAAGGGAATTTTTTCAACATACTTTATTAAGGAGGTATTGATTTCATGAGAATTATTTTAAGCAATAGATATAATATAATTAAACAATGTAATATATTACAATTTGACAGCCTCCGTGGCGCAGTAGGCGAGTAGCCGGCTGTGAAACGAGAGGCCGTGGGTTCGATTCCCACACCGGGACAAATGTGTGTGTGACAGACAGATATTTGTGTCCGGGGTCTGGGTGTTGTAAGACCGAAAGTCAAAAACACAAGACTCGTATCTTAGTGTGGGATCGGGGCTATGTGTGTGACTGTTGGGTGTTATTTATTTAATAATTGGGTAATTTTGCAGGGTTTGGTAAGGTCAAATTATTTATAAATGTTCTATCGGGTAGTAATGTCTTGCTATTGCTAGTATTCATCTTGCTATTTAAATCAAATTTATCTGAAATCTCAAATAGCGTAACGTTTTTACTTTTGTAAATATAATTTCTCGGACTTCTCCAGATAATATTAAAGCAGCCGTCAAAAATCCCAAAACTTCTCTGCAAGTTGTATAAATAATTTACTACAATTTTTAATGAGATTTGAGGAGTATGACGATAAAGGATAAAGATGTTACTTTTTTTTTAGATAGAGTTTAACAATCCCTCCTTGGACTTATCACAAATATACAGAAGTACAGTGCCAGCACCAGAATATAGAGCTTATGAGGGTGGTTTGCTTCTTACTGAAACTGAAGATGATTCAATATGGCCACTGAGTCAAGGCCCGCATAACGTTACATCGTGTTTAGCAAATGTGCGAGAAAATGGAGAGGACAGATGTTGGGGAGTTGGTAAGTGACAATTTCGTTTTTCTGGTGTTAGAACAAAATATAAATATTATTTGCTAGTCGATTATTGGTCTTGTGATACTTGGTTTTGTTAGTATATATTGGCAAAAAAATATACTAGAATTGCTGGGATCAAATTTGTGCATGGAGATAGCAACACCAACTTACACATTATGCACTACGGTTCAGAGAAAACCGACGTAAAGTGCAGCATTGCTAATATATTTTGATCGTTAATCGAGTGGCCGAAAAACTAAATTGTGTTTGTCGGATCACATACAGTGAAGAGTTCGTTAGTCTAGAATAACGTCCAGGGTTAATCCAATCTTAACAATACAATAATATTCCATATCTAAGAAAAATCAAACCTTATGTTTTTAAAAATAGGTTTAAAGTGAAGTTTTCAGTTGCAGCCTCTAGATATACCTTCAACATTATTTTCGAAGATTTCTCCTTGGTTTGTGGGTATCATCAGCATGTTTTTCTTCACCATTATAATGAGGTATAATTGACCATGAAAAACATGTAACTTATAAAATGTTGGAGTTGTCTTTCTTAGGTTTGTTTTTATTAGGATATTGCCACATATGTGGACTACCACGTCTAATTATTTCATTACACTACTGTAAAAAAGATTGTATAATGACAGCCTCCGTGGCGCAGCGGGCAAGTAGTCGGCTGCGAAACGAGAGGACGTGGGTTTGATTCCCGCACCGAGACAATTGTTTGTGTGACAGATGTATGCTTCGGGTCTGGGTGGGTCTCATAGTTCTTGCAACCCACGATACAGGTTTCACCTAGTGTGGGGTCAGAACTATGCGTGTGACTTTTGGGTGTTTTATTATTATTATTAATAAACCTGCCTTCCAAATGTAAAATATTATTTCGACGATTGGCGAGCTATTTGATTTAAGCTACTTTTTTCGATATTGAGTTATATACAAAATCCGGAATCAGGTTTTTCGGCATTTCTGAATCTTTTGAGCATAGAAATTATATAAAAATAATAAATATCTTGCTTACACAAGTAAAATATTAATTCTACTCAAATCCACGCAATAGTTTTTTTATAGTGAATTAAAAAAAAACAAAAAAGCTTTAAATCTCACTCCTGTAATTCAAAAATGTCGCTTAAATCTATCAGCCCGCCAACTGTCAATATGATTCTGTCAATTTCCTTCTGCTGATCTTTCAGCAGGGCAACCATGAATTCTTTCGTGCTGTGGGTGTGTATAGTGGTAAAACTTATGAACCTACTTACTGATATATGGGTCTTCTAATATACCCTATATTATCTATATTTGATAGTAAATTTATTTCCGTTTTCCAGTACAAGGTTCGATTCCCCCAGTGACAATTGGGACCGTTTGGTACTATAGGCTGCACAACATAATCGCTACCAAGCTGGGAAATATCAATCCTCATTGGAGCGATGATAAACTATTCTACACAACCAGAGATATCTGCATTGCTATCTACAACCAGTTGAACTACTATGAAATGTTGCCGGAAATGATGGGTAAATTCACTTTTGTTAAACATATCAAATCCGATAGCGACGATATTCCTTCAATATTATTTCAATCAAAATCTAAACATGTCTTAGCTTATCATGCCTTGGGATTGAACCGTAATTTCCAAATGAACGTATAAATCCTGGGCACTACGTTGCCTAAATTATGTCCCGATTGATGTAGTGTTTGTTAAAAGGTAACATCACACATTGAAACTATTAGATTATATAGTTGTTTGTTATTGTTAGTCTGTTTTCTAGAATTGTTTGATAGACCCGCCAGTTCGAATTGGATATATCCTGTAATGACTGTGTGTGTTTTGATTAAATAAATCCACAATGATAACAATGTGATTAATTAGGAAATTCCACAATAAAATATTAGCAATATTGCCAAATATATTTTAAGTCGCTTTTGACTTGTCATGGCATGTTACCGCCAAAAAGAAGATAAGGAAGTTACCGTACTCTTGCTTTAAGAGTTAGTTTGCACTGACACCAGTTTCGTTACAGGCAAAGAATACACTTTGAAAGCTGGGCTTATTTCGGAAGACAGTGGCTTCAGGGATCTCTACAATAAAGATGAACTTATTCAAGCCTCCTTTGATTACATATACGCATTAAGGTGGTTCCATATAATGCAAGAAGGATCAATGAGGTTAGTACAATTTAAACAGTATGAATACATATAATTAGTAGAAAAAGAAAGAAAAAATATATATTTATTTGGCAATTGTCTCTGGACCAGATATCAGAAGGTAGTAGATACAGCAGCACGAGGATCGCATTAAGTAAAATTAAATTGATACATACTAACTAATACATAAAACGAAAAAAACTTAAAGACTACACAAAAAAGTCTATACTTATACATCCTCTCTCTCTCTCTTCCTGGCTATTCGTCCCACATGGTGGTGGTGGTATACTTATATATCCTAGCCATCCGTATACAAGGCTTGCACAAAAGGCCACGGGCGTACGCCAGGATACTTGATACTCTATCTGGACGGCACTGCGCTTACCATCAGGTGCGGTGTTGTCACCACGCCAGCATAAAAAAAAATATATCTATGCTCATACATAATTAAATAATTATTGATTGTGGAGAGTTACTTCAAATATAAGTAGTAACGCCGGCTTGATGTCGGCGGGGTAAGCAGGCACGGGGTTGAAGCGGCCCGGTCGCAACTGAAGGCCGATTTCACCATTGAACACAAACGCGATTAATTCAAACTAAACTCAGTTTACGCGTTTAACTGAGTTCAAAATTCCGAATTGCATTTCACTAACATAAACTGAACGCAGTTCAAGCTAAACCTAGTTTAACTTCTGAACCGCGCATTTTCGTCATTTAGCTCTGCTAAACGCGTTCAAGTGCTTCATCAATAATATAAAATTATAAAATATTGTTTTGTTTACCACAGTGGCAATTTTTTCTATTAGTACTTCGGTTTAATTTTGTTATTATTATTGTCGTCGTTTTAAAGAGGGTATCAAAAAATCCTGGTTAAATCAGTTTGACATAAACTGAGATCAAGATTGACAATTGAACTCGATTAGTCAGAACTAAGTTTTATTAAACTCAGATCTTATTGTGAATCGTGAAATCGGCCCTGAGTCGACTGCTATCGAGGCTTTGAGACACGACGAACGGAGCGATGATGCCCGTCACTACATCCACTCATGGGTCACAGCGGCGTACGCACACTGATATTAAGTGAAAAATATGTAAATTAAATTATATTTCATTATGACCACTATCATTTAAATTTACAAATATGCTGGTGGTAGGATATTCATATCCGCCCGGATAGCGACCACCGTACACAGGGCGAAAAACCCGCCATAGTGGAACACGCAAGTGTGTCGCGTTCCGGGATCAGCCAGTGTACATCCGGTTTTTGTCGGCGGTCTGGTGTTGGGGTACCATGGCCATTTTGCGGCCTTCTTAGTACTCTGACACTAGACCCTCGACCGCTTCTTCACCTTCTTGCCCATGGCGTAGTGTGAAGAAGCAGGCCGGCATGAGTGTGTTGAGTAGTGGGGGATAGATCGTCTCTCGCTACTCAGTACTCTATTTGGACCGCACTGCGTTTACCATCAGGTTCAGTGCGGTCACTTTGCCGTGCCAGGAAAAAAAAAATGTTACTATGACTGTATTTCTCGCGAAGCTTAAATAGCTTGTAACATTCCAGACTGTATGATGAAAACAATTACTATTTAAAAAAGATACCTACTGTTAATGTTACGCTGAGGGTTGGATATTTGGCGAAAGATGATAACTTTGCTAAGATAGTGAGAGGAACATTCTTAGGGCGTGCTGGTAAATACGATCGTGTCGTAGACCCTGATGTAAGTATATTCTATATTTTTCAAAGAAATTATAAACATTGCAAATAGTACTGATAAAAGCTTTTTAAATATACCAAAAATGAATTTAATTTATGTGGATGTCAATTTTCTATTATTAACTATTCATACGATAAACCAAAGAGATCAATGGATTTTATCGATAAAATTGGAAAAGTCTAGTAAAGTAGTTTTTTTATAATATTTAGAATCTATCATATAAGCATGGCCAAAGTTCACCCACTTTAGACAGTAGTAGGTACTATATACACATTTTTTTTTACCTAAATACGTAGCGTTTGACCACTATCTCGCCTGATGGTAAGTGATGATGTGGTCTACGGTGGAGCACGCTTGCCTAGAAGATACCTATTCACTCTTGACTTAAAGATACCCAGATTATAATTTTCGGGAAATATAGACTCCGGCAAAGAGTTCCACTCTCTAGCGGTGCGCATGATAAATGTACTAGCAAAACGCTTATTATATTATTCTTGACAATTCACGTCTTCCCACCTAAACTAAACCGGAAGCAACGAATGAAGATTTTAATAAAAAAATAATAAATATAGAAGCAGACATCTAGAAATTATTTGATGTGTATTATTCGATTTCACAATGTAGTACAATAATTAAAATAAAATCATTAAAAGGTTAAAATCTAGTATAGTGTAGATTAAGCCGGAAGTCATTTAATAAATTATCGTTCTACTAAAAAGCACACTTACAATCGTATAATGTCATTTGTTGTTATTAGAAAGCTATCGAACTTTTGAATAAGTCCATCCGAGATAGCTCTCAACGTAACAAGCTAAATTGTTAAATACCTGACGCTTAAATGGTGACACTCACGAATTCCCGTTTTTTCGTCAAAAGTTTCAGTATCGCTTCAGATTTTTATTAATTTTAATTATTTAGATTTAAAGATTATTTTTAATTATATTATTATTCATATCAATATTTGAAGTCACGTTATCGGCGTGTCGATAAGTCGACTTACTTTTGGGCCTCTTTTGGAAAACATGAATTCACCACTATCATTTGGCCCCTGTGATTTATGGCACCCACAGTCCTCGATCCTCGATTAACCGTGTCGTTTTACTCTTGCTTTGGCACTGAAGTCACCCATTACACTACTGAAGGAAGTTTTGTTAAGAAACATAACTTTCACTATATTTTCATGCATGGCCAGAACTTTGTAGTCACGGTGTCCCGGTGTCGACATGGAACTAGAAATTTGAGTATTAAGAACTTTGAGGTCTTATACATTTTATTTTATATTTAATTTGCAACTATTAATTAGATTGCAGAAATGGGACTGGGAGGTTTGCAACGGACTACTGACCTCACTGCAGCTGATTTACGTAAAGGCAGATTATTTAAAATACAACCTTATGTTAATTACTTGGAATATTGTGGTTGCGATAAGCCCACGACTTGGAAAGATTTAACAAAATATATGAATTGGGAGGTAATGTATATTTTTAACTGACCATAAAAGTTGACCTTTACTTGGAATGATCCGAAATTATGATTATTTCTTATTTAATACGGTACATTCCCCTTTAATGTTAATCCATTTAAATATGAAATAATCCATACCAAGGTGAAATTTTACAACTGCTTGAGGAATGGACATTGGAAGAGGATGTTATATATTGCTCTAACTTTACTCATCGAATAAAGTACAACAGAAAATAAATACAGTTTTTTTTATACGTAGCACAGTACACTGACAATTAAGTAAGAAAGTAATTTAATGGTATGTGATCTCCACCACCTATGAACGTACGATTACAGAAAAATCATGGGTTCGTTGTCCGCCTTGAAGAAAATGAACGGGGATCGGGAATCAGATGGGAAATTGGCAAGCTGTAACTTCACGTATATTTTTTAGAGACATTGGTAATAACCGGGTCAAGTCTGTCCAAATTTATATAATCTTAAAATTTTAAATTTTAACGTGACTGCTAGTTCTATCATGATGTAAACAAATCTGTTGACAACATGGTTCTGTTAATCTTTGCATGTTTGCAGTTCATTGAACAAATGAAAGATCTGTACGAAGATGTCGGAGATATAGACCTCTTAGTTGGATTATGGGGTGAAAACAAAATGGAGGGAGGTCATGTGCCCCCAACGTTTGCTTGCATACAAAAAGACCATTATTACCGTTTAATGTGTACTGACAGACATTGGTACGAGCGCCCTAACAGACCTGGCGCTTTCTCATACGGTAAGTCTACAAATCTGGTGTTCGCCATAATCGTCGATAAGTTTATGAATTTATGTTTAATAGAAAATGACTTCGTTCAATATTAAAAAGCCATGTCAAGGTCCATAAACATTGCCAGTACAATAAATTGCTGGTGGTAGGATATTCATATCCGCCCGGATAGCGACCAACGTACACAGGGTGAAAAACCCGCCATAGTGGCACACGCAAGTGTGTCGCGTTCCGGGATCAGCCAGTGTACATCCGGTTTTTCTCGGGGTTCTAGAGTTGGGGTAAAATGTTTGGCCATTTTGCGGCCTTCTGAGTACTCTGACAATATACCCTCGACCGCTTCTTCACCTTCTTGCCCATGGCGTAGTGTGAAGGAGCAAGCCGGCATGATTGTGTTGAGTAGCGGGGGATGGATCGCCTCTCGCTACTCGATACACTAATTGGACCGCACTGCGCTTACCATCAGGTGCAGTGCGGTCACTTTGCTGTGCTAGGATAAAAAAAAATGTACGGGTTTATCCATTTAATATGCCTTTATTAAACGTAAACGTTACAATGATGGAAATTCGCGAAGATCTAATAATAATATTTAGTATATCAGTATTATCAAATAAATATTTCCAAAAATAGTATGTAGGTAATAATATTTCATGAAGATAATATTCTTTACAGATCAATTGCAAGAAATCAGGAAAGCAACTTTCCCCTATCTTATTTGTGTAACAGAACCCAAAATTAAAACTATCCAGCGTAATCCTATGAGGATAGTTAGTGATGAGTAAGTATATTTTACCATATTACACACTAGATGTTGCTCGCGGCTCCGCCCGCGTGGAGGTCATGTTTGGGAGAAAAAGTATACAATACAAAATACCAATATTCATGCGTTTAACTTAAAAATGACGGATTTTCATACAAACTTTCATTCCCTATTTTACCCCCTTAGGGGCGGAATTTCCAAAAATCCTGAAATATATATTTTTTATTTTTAACTAAAATGCCAAAACATAATTTTCATGAATTTAACTTCAAAAATGACGGACTTTCATACAAACTTTCATCCCCTATTTTACCCCCTTAGGGGTGGTATTTTCAAAAACCCTTCCTTAGTGGGTGCCTACGTTATAAAAGGTACCTACTGTCAAAATTTCAAGTCTCTAACCCCAGCCGTTTAGGCTGTGCGTTGATCGATCAGTCAGTCAGTCAGTCAGTCAGTCAGTCAGTTTCTTCTTTTATATATACAGATATACTAGAAATATTAATCTACAAAGGAACACAAAAAATTCACAAATTTATTGTGGATCATTCCCGTGAGGCAATCTACACCATACTATTTAGATTGCCTCGCAGTTTAGTTTTATCACAAATATGATATTTAATTAGCGTTTTAAATAATATTACCTAATTAATTCCACAGTAATCAAAGGATTAGACTAAAGGACAACGGTAATTCAGTATATTTTCAATAGTCTGAATTACAGTTTAGTCTTTAAATAATTAAAGTATGGTTTTTAATATCAATTGTACCTATTCCAACCTTTTGAAACCTACTATGGAAAGATACATACGCACATTTAGCGTCATTTTGACATCAAAAATTATATTATATTTTATGAAGTATTTTTTATTGCGGGTATTTTTAAAAAATCAGACCCGTTCCGATATAAAAGTGCGCTCGTGTCTACTAATAAATTTGCGCGCTAAGCATGCTGCAATCTTCGCAATCACCAGAATAAAATATAAATAATTTGTAATAATGAATTTCATTAAACTAATCATTATCCACATTGACCGAGCATTTTACCCGTATTTGATTTGAGTATTTGACCGATACATAGAAAGTAATATAATTTTATCTATTCTAGGAACCCTCTAGTCAGCTGCGACGATATTGTACAGCTGGATTTCAGTGCCTGGAAGGAAGAATGTGACGAATAGTTTTGTTATAAAAAAAAATAAAGCATTATAATAAACTATTTCAACGTCTTATTTCAAACTATTTCACATCTTGAGATTCTTTCATTGTAATAAATATATACACCCAACAGTCACACACATAGTCCTGACCCCACACTAGGTAAAACCTGTATAGTGTGTAGGAACTAAGAGAGAATTTCTGTCTCACAACACCCAGACCTGAAACAAATATGTCTGTCACACAAACATTTGTCTCGGTCCGGAAATCGAACCCACGGCGCACAGTGGTAAAAAAACTAAAATTTTTAAAGATCAGGCATTGCCGTTGTTTATGTCTTAAATCTATAGTAGAAAAGTTGGATAACTTGACCCTGGAAGGATTTTTACTTTAGTATATTCTTAATGGGAAAATTAAGGCACCAAACTTGTAAGACTTGATGCGAACTAATAATGAGTTAAAAAAGACGTTTGTTTGAAGTGTCACACTGCTAATACGAGTTATACTTGAGTTTTATTTTTTATTTTATTTAAGGCAGCATATATTAAGGTTTTTAAAAACGATAAAATTATTATGATTTGTTTATTAATTTATGTATGGCCTGGATTCAAACAACATAACCTTTATTTTGCCAATTGTTGTTATTTCATTGGCTGTAACTTTTTTACGTCAAAAATCGTTAAAAAAAAACATATCACAAATAATACCTTAATAATGTACAATAACTACCAGATAGGTTTCAGCTGCAATAATCCGCAAACTTTTGAAAAATGACCATTTTACCAACGAGTTAGTTTCTTGTCTAAAAAACAACAAACAGGAACAAACACTTTAATTAAGGCAAGTAACACGAAAATAACACAACTTGACTATAAAAATCGTAGATTATAATTTTACTCTTCATTTACTATTACCGATTTGAGAAAGTAATACAGTATTAAGTAGTTATGACAAGTTTAGCATATCATATGTTGAGTTAGTTAACACTGTATTGTCTAGTAACCGGGAAGTGCATAGGTATTTTAAAAGTCTGAAAAGTATAAATCCAAATCTTTTAGAAACAATGCTAGAGCAAATACATACTGAGTTGAGTAAAATATATTTGCCTAATTTCACGAAAAGGTAGCATGCTGCATCAAGAACGAAGCAATATTTTTGTACCAAAAACAAAGTGTAGCTAAACTGTACATTTTCTATTAATGTGATTGCTCCAGAATCCAATGCTATAGATAGGGGCCCAGGACTTTCAAAACGATCTCGAGTGGTCGTCTAGATAAACCTTTCAACGAATCTTGTAGCCGTACTTAACGATATACTTAAAGTGAATAGTTTGTGCGAGAATGTTCCCGAAGAGATGATTATTATCAGAGCTGCCGACAAAAATTCACGACCAAGCGATTAAATTTTCCAGCTTTAGTCCAGAAAAAGTTTTAGCTTTAATGCTGGTTGCATCACTTACAAAATATTTGTATTAAAGTCCTCAGAAAAGTGGCGAAAGACATAGGATGTGATATTATAAAATTAGGAACGGGTCTTAATTGCGCGATTAAGACCCGTTCCTAATTTTATAATATATATTCAAATCGCGAGAGTCTAAAAACATTTATAGGATGTGATATTTTTCCACACTATTACAGAGTGTGATTACTTGAAGACACCATGCATATTGCTCTTTCATCAGACCCATATATATAATCTTCAGCTTCTTCTATTATTTATTATAAATGTTGTCTAATTCCTATCATACAGAGATAGGTTAGTAGCCTAGTAATATTTGTTTCCTTTTTTTATGCTTTTTTATATAAAGTTATTAACACAATTGAATTGTAAAAAGTAACAATTTATATTTTATATACATGCGCGTTGTACACGCATAATTTCAGCATTCAATTTATATTTTTTTATTTATTTTTAACACTTTTATAAACTTATATTTCTTAATGTTTTTCTACATTTTATGTTTAAACTAGCTGTTTCCCGCGGCTCCAGCCAAGTGGAAGTTATTTTTAAAAGAAAAGGAATTAAATCCATGGAGTCATCTTAAGCTATTACATCTTTCCATATTTCGCTACCGAATGGTAACGTGCATTTCTCCTGGAAAAAATAGTCTATATCAATCTCTTATCCCTAAACTGTGCAGAAAATCATATCGATAGATACCTTGCTCTGCGAAAATCAAAAAACTATCCCGCGGGAAATGTAATTTTTTCTGGGATAAAAAGTAACCTACGGCATTTTCAGACCCTTAAACTACCTGTATTGCAACCTACCTAAATTAGCATGTTATAGTGTTAAGAGTGTTATGTTAAAAAGTTGAGTGAGTTTCCCGTGAGTTTTCTTGACAGCTTCTTTCCCATTGGATAATTGCATTCCGAACTGGTGTAGCTTAATGAACTATTAAATTTTGTTTTTTTTTATACTGGCACGACAAAACACCTGTTAGAGTATCAAGTAGCAAGAAAGAAAGAAATAATTTTATTAGTGGTTCTTCTTATAACTTATTAACTACGTACATAATATATTAAAGTAATTACAACCAATAATAGGATCCCTCATTCAGCCACATGCGACAGTACGGCAGGACGGTACCTGCAGCGCTGATTTTCAATGGGGGGTCCGGGCGACGTGTGGACGCTAGGTCCGCGGACATTTTTACGTATTTAAAGTAATATTAGTATTAAAAAGAAATGAAACAAAAAATAATAATAATAAAATTAAGTGTTGCATATAGCACGTCGTGTTGGTCGTAAGAATTAATTGCACTCATTGACATAGCACAATTACTATTAGTTAGACACAAATTTGGACACTATGCTCGGAATTTCGCTGAGAGACCTAATAAGGAATGAGGCTGTTCCACAGCTTGATGGTGCGGCAAAAATACGACTTTGCAAACCTCTTGGTAAGCACCATCAGGTGCTGTGTCACTTTGCCCTGCCAGGATAAAAAAAATACTAAATCCACAACAAGTTAAACCTGTATCGTGGGTGTCGAGAACTGAAGAACAAATGATCCATGGACCTTTGATTGATATGATCTATGGGTGCATATCAAAACAGCTATATAAGAGTTTTTTTGTTAAACAATGGTATTCTTATTAAATATCGTCTATTCCCTGTGAAGGTATCGGTGTTTTGTTTTAATTGTACTGTTTATATTCTATCAAAACAGGATAAATGCACCGATTTGAGTACAATTTTAAAATGGGTATATTAATTAAATAAATAGAACTTAGTAAATAACAGTCACAATTGTAAAATAGAAAAAGCCAAGCATTTAAACAAGGCCATATATAATTTATTGCTTTGTTTAAATGAAACAGTAAACGAAAGCCGTTTTCAAATAAAATGAACTTTATGTCGAGGAAAATAAAGGTTTTATAAATATACTTTCAAAAAAACTTAAGTATTGCTTAGGCAAGCAATATTTAAGTTTAACACAGTATAATTTTAGTACGTAAATACATACATATGCACTCAAGCCTGTAATCCCCCACTTTTCGCCGAATTTCGATCCCATAATGTGATAGGGGGCGAGCCTATCGCCATATCGGGCACAGGTTTCAGACTCCGGGCTAATACTGAGAATTTCTAGATAGAAAAACCCAATATCACTTTACCCGACCAGGGGATCGAATCCGAGACCTCAGCACAGCAGTCGTAACGCATCTGCAATTACAACTGCGCCACCAAGGCAGTCAATGGTATGCGCAGTGCCGTCCAATTAGAGTATTGAGTAGCGAGAGATAATATATCCCCCGCTACTAAACACCACCACGAGGGTTTGCTTCTTCACACTACGACATGGGCAAGAAGGTGAAGCGGTCAAGGTTCTAGTGTCAGAGTACTCAGAAGGCCACAAAACGGCTGAACATCGTACCCCAACTCTAGACCCCCGACAAAAACCGGATGTACACTGGCTGACCCCGGAACGCAAAACACTTGCGTGTGCCACTATGGCGGGTTTTACACCCTGTGTATGGTGGTCGCGATCCGGGCTATGAATATCCTACCCACCAGATCCTATAATTTTCATTTACTCATCACCTGATGCCAGGCAGCACTAAAAAAACATGAAAAAAAAAATTGCCTCATGAAAAACGTAACAAAAACACAAATAATAACACCCAACAGTCACACACATAGCCCCGACCCCACACTAAGATACGAGTCTTGTGTTGTGGGGACTTCGAGAGACTTTCAGTCTCACAACACCCAGACCCCGGACACAAATAACTGTCTGTTACACAAACATTTGTCCCGGTGTGGGAATCGAACCCACGCCGTTTTGTTTCACAGCTGGCTACTAAGCAACTGCGCCACGGAGGCTGTCAAATATGTAGCCAATTTTGACCGATGCATAGATGATAGACGATAGATGCATACAAGTGTACGTCATTGGTGGCTGCTACCGTCGGCCGGCCGCTGCAGCAGCGTATTATTTGATAGTAAGACCTTGATCCATTTTAATTTACCGATCGCTGGTCATGCGTACACGTGATGTTATTGTTGTCAAAGTTTGAAATGGATTATCAAAAACATAAAAATCTAATATACATTCAAATATAACGAGTAGTTAATATTTTATCGAAAAAATAAAAGGGATGTTTAAGGATTCGCGTTATTTCATTAACACGTGTTATTTTTTAAATGCATGGCAATTTGGAACATGCAAAAATGGTACAATAACGAGAAAAACAGTAATATAATTATACCATATTGCGGAAACGAAGAATATTGAACAAAAGATGATATTGATTCAGCTAGGAACGATTAAAATTGAATGCATAAGTGGCGAAACGTGGACATTTACCGCCAACAGTAATAAAACTTGTATCAATAATAAGTGTTTATGTCTTTTAAGCATCATCTAAGGAAGAAAATGTCATCCCTAAGGGGGTAAAATAAGGGATAAACGGTGGAATGGAAAGCCGTAAATTTCAAAGTAAGAAGTACGTAATTTTATCTACCTGGCGAATGCGCCGAAGAATTGTTAAATCTTATTCTCTCCCTTCCAGACCAGAACAACGCGTACTGGATTGCGGAGCCACAGCTTCGTGGTGTTTACTATCCGAGCTCGAACCAAAAGGTTCACAAATTCGTATATTTGCCGCACCATCTAACTACGGAACAGTTTGCCAGCTAATGTATTCCTTCCTTCCTATCATTCCCTTTAGACGTGGAGTAAAGAAGCTACTCAGCAGGCCGGCATAGCAAGGTTTAGTTGTCTCTCGTTACTTGATACTCTAACTGGACGGTATTGCGCTACACATTTTGCGATATAAACGTTCACTGAGAACGGATTTTTGTAACATTTTGGGGTTAAGTAAGGGTTGAACATATCCCATGTATGGATGGATTTCCCTTATTTTAAAAGTTATAAGCACGAAAATTCATTTAATAAATACCATCATCATCACATACCTGCTTCTAATAAGAAATAAATTTATCAGCGTTTTACAAAATTTTACTCCTTAGAGGGTGAATTAGGGGTTGAAAGACTGTCTGTTACGTTTTGCGCGGCTAAACCACTGAAGCAATTTTGATGAATTTTTTTGATGATATCTTTAACTCCAAGGACGAACATATAGTACTTATTTTTTAAATCGTCTTTGAAGCTGCTAAAATAGGGGATGAATTTATGTAGGGAGTTCAGAAACTGTGAAATTAATAATATAATTGAAGTTACTTATTTAATTAAACTCTTAGTGATCTCACCCGCATATCAATAGGGGATGAAATGAAAGTAAATCACTGAACCGGTTTTTCTAAAAGTCAGTATGAAGATATTATGAACTCTGAGGATGGATAAGACAATATAATTTTTTTAGAGGATGAAATAGAAAACAATGAGGATTTTTTAGTATCATAAAACATAACATAAAAATACTTTTTAGTGTATTATTTTTTTATTATCTCTTATTATTGACAGAAACACTTAAACAGATGTAAAAATATTATTAAACAAAGATAAACAGTATATATATATATGGAGTGAACCTCACGGAATTCACTTTTCTCTTACAATAGTCGAGAAAAGAAGACTGTCAAAATGTGGAATTATTTTTATATTTTTAATTTGCTTTATTTTACTGTCAATACATTAACATACAATACTTACGACAGAGTTCTGACATCCAGGAAACAATTAGCAGAGTTTGAAGAAAAAAATATCGCTGAGTAAGTTCACATAGCACAATTCGTAATTTCTGTTTCTGCATTGAAATCTGAGTGGTCAAACAAAACGAATTATAGTTACAGATATAGATTTTGTATATATGGCGATAAAACGATGACCACTTTTTCGTGTATGAATATTTTTATATTACGTGTATATTCATTATTAATTATCGCTTGCTTTAACGGCGCAGGAGAACATTGTGAGGAAACCTGCATACCTGAGAATTGTCTTAAGATTATTTTTTATACTGGCACGGCCAAGTTAGACCGCACCGCTGATTTACGTGGCGCGTTAGTAACAGGGCACGTAACCGTGTTATATTATAATCTGTTTTTTTTTTTTTTTTCCTTCTTATTAACGGAACAGCAGCGATACGTCTTCCATCCAAATTCAATGTCAAATGTCAATTGCGTGTCTCACGACACCGCTTGCGACGAGAGTGCGCGGCGCATTACTTGCGTTGCGAATTTCACGTTGCAAATTGGCAGCGGATGCGTATAGGAATTTATTAGGAGCAGAACGCCGATTTTGGCATTGCGGCGCCGCACCGCTTTGTTGTGTTTTCGCCCTTAGTGATAGGTATTGCTGAAGATGAGTAGTAACTCATTTTGATTATGTGATGATACATGTCGATATAAAACCAATAAAATGCCAGTCCATATACTAATATGGACTGACATTTGATTGGATCCATCGATTTTATTGAAAAAGAGAGAGATGAACAAGGATTAAAAAATATATATGTGTTTTATATCGACATTGTACCATCACATAATCAAAATGTGGTAAAAATTTACAAGATCGAATAAGATTGATTACGAAGTAACCGATTTTATAACAATCAAATTAATCGAATGATTTCTACTTTTTCAGCTAGCTGCGTGTTGTTATAGTTTTCTTAAACTATAATAACACTAGAAAGAGGTTCTCAATTCGTCGGAATCTTTTTTTTTATGTATGTTCCCCGACTACTCGAAGACGCTTAGACCAATTCGTGAAATTATTTTTTGTTTAAACGGATATATTTCCCAGGTGGTCCCATTGGCAACAAGTCAGGATCTGATGATGGGATCTCAGAAAAATCGAAGGCAACCTTACAATTTTATAGGGACGTATAATGTGTTTTTTATTGAAGTCGGTGTACTTCGTGAGGCTATCATATTCGTTTTTAGTCTCAAAACAGCATCAAAAGAACTTAGAATAAAAATACTTGATTTCAAATCAAGACATTCAAGACTTGATTTTAATCATACGATAAAAAATCTTTTAAAATAAAATCTAAAATGTTTATATTCCAAATTATCCTGGTGATCTTGGTTGGGATATATATCTAAACTTATGAAAATATTGTACTGTCATCGGTGCTTGACACGTGTGCAAGTAAATCGGACGTTTGAAAGGTGGTGAAAATTCCGATACATACAAACATACACACATACATACAAAGATAGATACAGCTGAAGCTAATATAAAACGTGTAAAAATAAAAAGCGATAAAATCCGTATTCCTTAGTATTAGTATCATTTCAATGACATGACGTGTTGTTATAGTTATATTGTTTTCTAGTACATGCACAGTCACTTTTGAACCTTGTGACGAGTACGAGTGGAGAAGAATTGACGGTTCCTGTAACAACCTGAAGTATCCAAGTCATGGAACATACAACACTCCCGAGCTGAGGTTGCTACCAGCTAATTATAGCGAAGGTTAGTAACTAATATTCATTTTCATCATGTGCTTAAGTTTAGAGTAGTTTTTTTTAGACAAATAGTCTTGCGTTTGACCACTATCTCGCCGGATGGTAAGTGATGATGTGGTCTACAGTGGAGCACGCTTGCCTAGAAGATACCTATTCACTCTTGACTTGAAGATACCCAGGTTATAATTTTCTGGAAATATGGACTCCGGCACAGAGTTCCACTCTCTAGTAGTGCGCATAATAAATGTACCTACAAGCAAAACGCTTCGTGCGAACTAGTGGCATATCAATGACGCTTCACCGTGTCTCTTGTCGTCCGATAAAAGGAGTTGGGGGAATTAGATTGTCTAATTCCAATGCACACTCGCCGAAATGTATCCGGTAAAAAACCGATAAACTGGCAACTGGTAAACCTAACGTGAACTAAAATAATCTAAGTAAGGAAAAAATGGCAGCACGTATTTATGCAATAAACAAGTACTGAACTGGAAGTTTCTAAAAGAATCTTCTATTATGATAATCTATATATAAAATTAAATCCACATTTCCCTTGGTCACGGCATCACACGTGGACGGCTAGACTGATTTCGCTAATTCTTTTTTTTGTTGTGTTTGTTATTGTCAGGAGAAGGTTCGTATGAAAGAAAAATTAAGGAAGTTGCACGGAAAATTTAAGAAAACTTAACTTTACCATATTAACTTTTCTAATATACTCTTAGCGCGTTTGACATAACTGTCAGTCGTTTGACAGATCGCGAAATATAGAAACAGGTAATAGCTTAAGATGACTCGATGGATTTTATACCTTTTCTTTCAAAAATAACTACCAAGCGGGCGGGGCTACGGGCAACAGCTATAGGTGATAATTGCGAAGGAATAGACTTTTAATACTGTTGAAGTATTTAGCCCAATCCAAACATAAAACCTATTCAATAATAACTCCTATTTTATCTAATGTTGCAAAGTTAGTAAATATTTATGATTTCGTTTTAGGATTTGAACCAAGAAAAATGAAATCAGGAAAAGATTTTCCATTGGCCAGATTAATTCGCCTGAAACTTCTTGATGTAGGAGAAGGCACGGACCCAATACTCGCCACATCTGCTTCATACTTCACAGAATTCTTGATTGGCGAATTTATCTCCATTCATGACACGGGTGCGTATATTAAAATATTTAATGTAGCTAATATATTCCCACTACAAATGCTGGTATGTCATATTATCTATAATCTGTTGTTTTTGTGTGAGCTATAAACATGATGATGTCTTGTGATAAAATATGATGACGTCACAGTCAATAACGTAATTTCGGGTACAGGCGAAAAACTTGTTGTTGAAGTGTAAGTCCTTGACACCCATTTCAAATATACAGGTTTGACGATATTTTTCCAGAAAACTATGTTTTGATAACTACTAATTGCTGTGAACCAGAAGGTTTGAGCAATCCAATGTGCACACCAAACTTTATACCAGAAAATGACAACGTCCACAGGTTTTCTGGCCATAAATGTATAAACATGACCAGACCGAAATCTTTCCAAACTGAAGGCTGTGCGCCAACTGACACGGTTCCAAGCAGAGTAAGCATTCTACAATAATTTTCTGTGCTATAGATGCTGGTGGTGGTAGGGTATTCATATCCGCCCGGATAGCGATACACTTGCGTATGCCACTATGGCGGGTTTTACGCCCTGTATTTTTTTTTTTTAATCGAAATAGGCTTGCGTTTGACCACTATCTCGCCTGATGGAAAGTGATGATGTGGTCTACGGTGGAGCACGCTTGCCTAGAAGATACCTATTCACTCTTGACTTGAAGATACCCAAGTTATAATTTTCGGGAAATATAGACTCCGGCAAAGAGTTCCACTCTCTAGCGGTGCGCATGATAAATGTACTAGCAAAACGCTTCGTGCGCACTGGTGGAATATCAACCATGTATCGATGACGCTTCGCCGAGTCTCTTGTCGTCCGATGATGGAAAGGGGTTGGGGGAATTAAATTATGTAATTCCAAGGCACACTCGCCGAAATGTATCCGGTAAAATACCGATAAACTAGCAACTTTACGTCTGTGTTCAAGGCTTTGCAGCCTTGCCTCGACTATGGAATCGTTGCCTATGAGTCTCTTGGCGCGTCTCTCGATTGCCTCCAATGCCTCAAGCTGGTACTTGGCTGATCCATCCCAAAGATGAGAGCAGTACTCCATGCACGACCGGACTTGCGCTTGATACAGATCAAGGATCTGTCCCGGCGTGAAGTACCGTCTCACCTTCGCAAGGATAGCCAGCTTTTTGGCAGCCAATTGAGCTTTATGCTCAATGTAGGAGCCAAAACTGAGAGTTGGAGACAAAGTTACACCAAGAATCTCTAGGTGGTCAGTTATCGGTACGGACACATCTCTGAAAGTAGGAGTCAGTTCGAAGGGACTCCGTTTAGCAGAGAATAGACAAGCCTGGGTCTTAGTGGCATTAAACTTGACCAGGTTGGCATCGCCCCAATCGGAGACTGCCTTTAAGGACATGTTCAAGCGTTCTACCAAGGCCTCCCTGAGGGCCTGGACTTGCACTCCACTGGTTCGTGCATTAGATATGTAACTTTCTACCACTGTGCTGTCATCAGCGTACCCAAAAGTACCGGGCTTAAGCAGTTCATTGATGTGCAGCAGGAATAGAGTCGCAGAAAGTACGGACCCCTGAGGTACCCCGGCATTGATAGCCAATAGATCGGAGGAGCAGCCATCAATGACCACTCGAATCAATCGTTCCCGCAAGAAGTCCGATATCCAAGCGCATAACCCAGTGGGCAAGCCATATGATGGAAGCTTGCTTAAGAGGCTATCGTGCCACACTCTGTCGAAGGCCTTCGAGATATCAAGTGAAACGGCAAGCGCTTCCCCATGCTTCTCGACGGCCTCGCTCCAGATGTGAGTGGCATACGCTAGAAGGTCTCCAGTTGACCGGTTTCGGCGAAATCCGTATTGTCGGTCACTTAGGAGGTCATTCGCTTCTAGGTATGCCATGAGCCTGCCATTCAGTACACGTTCCATACTTTTGCAAAGTATGGACGTAACCGAGATGGGCCTATAGTTGGCAGGCTCAGCACGACTACCTTTTTTGGGCACAGGTTGCACGTTAGCTTGCTTCCAGGCTTGAGGCACTTTTCCAGTGACCAGAGAGAGACGAAACAGGCGAGTCAAAATAGGAGAGAGCTCAGGCGCACAAGTTTTCAGTACAATTGCTGGAATCCCATCTGGGCCGTTGGCTTTATTCACGTCCAGATTACGCAGCGTTCTTCTTACCTCAGTCTGACGAATGCGAATTTCTGACAAATGTGTCTCGCAAACTGGTAGACTAGGAGGTACTTCGCCAGCAGTATCTAAACGCGAAGATTCGGCAAAAAGAGAAGCAAACAAGTTTGCTTTCTCTTCAGCAGAGTGAGCCAAAGACCCGTCGGGTCTCAGCAGTGGAGGAAGTGAGGGGCGACGGAAGTTCGATTCAACTGATTTTGCCAGGGACCAAAACGCTTTACTACCCGCTGGGTACGAAGCTAGTTTCTTCCCGATTTGGCTTATGTGGTCAAATCTAGCTTGCCGTAGAGCCTTCTTGCATGATTTGGCAGCCTTGTTAAATGCTCTCTTCTTTAAGCGCAAGTCCTTTGCTTTGCGGTTTCGAGCATCAACCCATGCCAGGTATGCCGCATGCTTCCGCGCTTCAGCGCGTCCGCACTCAGCCCCGAACCATGGGCGAGTTCCGCCTGACATTGCTACGTCGGAGAATGGAATGTAGTATTCCATACCTTGACGCAGCACATCCGTCACAGCATCCGCGCAAGCTGAAGGGTCTTCAGAAGAGAAGCAAATGGGCCGCCAAGGATAAGATGCAAAGAAAGCTCGCATCTCATCCCAATCTGCTGACTTGTATCGCCACACCCGCCGGGTGCCTCTAGGGCTGGGATCGGGCGGTGAGTAGGCAGATACAGATTTCACCAGACAATGGTCGGAGCTACCCAAGGGTGATGAAACTGACACTGAGTAGCGGTCTGGATCAGTTGTCAACAGAAGGTCCAAGCAATTGGCTGTGTGCGTGTCAACATCCGGGACCCTTGTTGCCACCTGGACCAACTGGGTGAGATTTTGCGTCAGCGCTAGCTTCCGCATTTCTCTCCCAGCATGGTCGGTACACTGGTATGGGAAAAGCCACTCTTGGTGGTGGGCATTAAAGTCCCCCAGTAGTACTAATTGGGCACAAGGGTACCGCCTTTGTGCCGCATCCGCCGCCTCACTAAGGTATTCTGTGAGCCTAGTCGTCTCCTGATCTCCGCTGTGCGACCGGTATACACAGGAATAAAGAATTTTCTCAATTCCTGTATCCACCAGTACCCAAATAACAGAGAATCTGGGATCTTCAAGATAACGGAGACGCCGACAACAGATGTCATCACGGGCGTACAAGCACACACCCGCATGTGGCTTAAAATTGTGCTCCAGAGTAAACCCTGGGTATGAAAGGTACGCCACGTCAGACGGACATCTTATCTGCGTCTCTGAGAGGAATAAGAGAGCGGGTCTTTCAGTATCCAGGTGGTGATGGACCGCGACGAGATTTGAGTGCAATCCTCGGATGTTGGTAAGGTGCACTTTTAGTGAGAGGGAGTGCTGCCGCTGTGGAAACGTTCTCTTATTCGTTTTACTTTTCATTGTTTTTTGGAAGAGCGAATGAAGGTAGAAAGACGGCAGTGGAACGAGACTTTATGCATCTAACTTTCAGACACAAGATGAAATACCACACAGAAGGGGGACTAGTCTGGAGACTGCGGGGACGCCCGAGCCCCCCCGGGATGTCCATCGGGCCCTCTCATCCGGTCGCCGACCGGCACGATGGCGCATCCCGGGATTTTTCGTCAGTTGGCGGGGCAGCCTTTCGTGTGTGGCTAGCACACTACTTGGGCCCCCAACTACCTGCGGTCGGCCAGCGGTGCACCGTGCCTCGGATCCCGCTACCCTCCACGACTAGTCTCCCAATGCGGCATTATCAACTTGCGTCAGATTAGCCCAACTGCATTATTCCGCAACTATTCCGACCCGTCTCCGTAAATGGCATCACCGAACATCGCGCCGGAACACGGCAAGCCGTTTGGCGGCACGGCTTTGTCCGGTGGGTGGTCACTAGCCACGGCCGAAGCCTACCACCAGTAAAAACCACCACCTACCACCTACCACCTGTAGACGGTATTAGCTATCCGGGCGGTTATGAATATCCCACCACCACCAATTTGTGGTTTGTGTGTGTTCAGCAACTGCAAACTAACACTAAAAGGCCAACATTGTGTGAGTTCCGCTTTTTGAGAACCAAAAATCATTAAACGTGTGAATTTTGATACACTTTAATAAAGTTTAAAATTTAAGCACTGTATACTTAAAAATATTAACTATCCTATATTTCAGATTAACCTTGGGACGCCATTTTTGGATCTAACGGCCGTATATTATTTTAATGCCGATGCTTCAGCATCCGCAAATCAAAGAACTTATGAAGGTGGAAAGCTCAAAGTTGAAGTTGTAAATGGAATAAGTATGCCAAGTGATGCATCAGATTCCACAACATGTTTCATAAAACAAGCTCGGGAAACTGGTTGCACCAGAAATGGTAAATTGCACTCAGTTATGTAATATATGCTTATTAGAACGCCTTATGGAGAAAAAAAATTGATGTCGGTGCGATGAGTCTAAAATATTTATGTAAATAGTGTTTTTTTACTCGGACAATATGGAGAATTCTTGAACCATAAGAGACACACTAAGCATATTTGAGGATCCATCATGTTTTTAGGGCTCCATAGCCAAAAGACGAAATCATCTCATTATTTATGTTGCCGTCCGTATGTCACAGTCACTTCACTCCGAGCAAGACATTGTATTTTTTTAGATAATTGAACCTATTTCTACTTACCAGTTTTATACGGGTACTATGAATTGATAGTAATATTAAATTTTAACCATTCACGTTAAAATTATAAATTTTATCCAGTTTTAAAAACGACTGAGCTTTATCTAATATATTTGTTACACCAAATCTTTCTCATTAACAAAACCTAAAGGTTCCTTAGATAGATTTCTTTGTGTTCTATAGCTTTATTGACAAAAGCAAGTAAAGATAATAATAATAAAAATACCATTAAATTATAACTTTTATCTTTTTTTAGTTCCTAACGCGTTAGCTGGCACGAATATTTTCACGATATGGTTTTGGAGATTTCACAATTTCATCGCGGACGAGTTAGCCAAAGTGAACCCGTGCTGGGATGACAACACTCTGTTCCATGCAGCAGCAGACATCAACATAGCTTATCATAACCAAATTGTATTTTACGAACTTTTTCCAGCATTATTTGGTACGTAGCTTTCATACATACACTTACATCACGCCTTGAGTCTATAGGGGCTAAATACATAATAAATATAATAATATCGACAGTAAAAAGAAAATAAAGATATATAAATAAATACTTAAACCTATAAGCATCCAAAAATACAATTAACCTAACTACCATTTATTTAAATTATGTACCTCAATAGAAGCAAGTGATAGCCTAGTTGGTAGTAGTACGGACTGTCGAGACGAAAGTCGTATGTTCGAAACCAGTCCAATAAATAAGGTTTATTTTAAGTAAAATATTTTATAATAATATTTTATTCATCACAATCAATATCAATTATGGGCGATTTTAGTTGTTTCTTGGGTCCTGCTTTGTTTATGTTTTATACATTACCCAATTATAAGGTTGTTCGGAAAGTAATTTCGTTTTTCCCAACTAAGGATTAAATTGTATTTTTCCACATCTAACTTCACACTGAAGCCGCATAATCATATTTTAAATTGAATTATAATAATAATAAAAATCTTTATTTCACATAAATACAATTGAACAAACACAACTATAACAATACAATTAGAGAGTACAGATCATTATGCATAACGTGTTGTTGAACACGCGGTGTCCAAAAAAGATTTAACTTGAGTATGGACAACGATTGCTCACATCAGGAAAAATATGGTCGCAAAAATGCCTCGGTGGCGCAGTTGTAATTGCGCATGCGTTTACGACTGCTATGCTGAGGTCTCGGGTTCGATCCCCGGGTCGGGTAAAGTGATGTTGGGTTTTTCTATCCAGAAATTCCCAGTATTAGCCCGGAGTCTGGAATCTGGCGAAACCGACCGACCGAAATTTGGCGAAAAGTGGGTGTACTAGTTACACCTCTGCTCACCCCTTCGGGGATTACAGGCGTGAGTGTATATGTATATGTATGTAAAAATGATTCTTGTTTATTTGTTGTGTATATATAGTAGCGTTTTGTGTGTGTGAAATATTTTTTTATAATTTGAAAAGAAAACTAATAAAAGGGAACTTGATACTATGTGTAGATGTAGGTGTAAGTGTCTGTGTGGGTGTGTGAATTTAAGAAAAATATGAATGTGTATAGGTATGAAACTGCTAAATTAAAATTTACTTTAGAAAATCCTCGATTTCGCTATAGCTTTTGTTGAGGAGCCATTTCGTTACTCTCTCCTTACAGTCATATCGGTTAAGGGAATAAATGTGACAAAAACTATTTATTTTATTATATATAACACTGCTAACTCTTTCATAATTTTCTTTAGCGAGGGTGGTTCTAGCAAAGCTCACGGGGCAGACATCGTAAGCACGTCTCTTAGGTGGAAGTCTGTCGTCAAAGTGTATAGAGGTGTGTTTGCGTAAGACTGTATAAAGTATAAATAACTTTCTAGCCGAGAGAACTTTACAGTGAATATACAGGAGAGAAGTGGGATATCTAAAAGGCCTAAAGGTCATGACCTTCAGGACGGCTCTTTGAGCGCGCTCCAAAGCCAAGAATACTGTTTTCTTAGCACCGCTCCAAACTGGAATGCAGTAAGTCAGAATGGATTGACACATGGCAAGATAAACAGTTTTTAAGGTATCAACATCTGCGGAATGTCTTAGTTTCTTGAAAATAAATATGAGTTTTCGCATGCGGCAAATTAAAGTTTCCAAATGAGCTTTCCAATTTAAATTACTGTCGGTGTTTACCCCAAGATATTTAGCGCATGACGTTGTTAATAACTTTTGGCAGCGGCGTAATGAAGTCTGACTCTGGCGGACAAGAGTGGGCCTTAAGTGTAAAAGAGTCTATCATGGGTAGAGTGGCAGACTGTAGGGAAAACGGAATATAACAGGTCTTTTTTACATTTAACGTAAGTAAATTTTGGGAAAGCCAATCCATAACATACCGAAGTGCATATTCCGCATGTTCAAAAGTAACATTCCAATTTTCGCCATGAACTAGCAGAGCCGTGTCATCGGCATAAGTAAAGATGGAGCAGTATGGAATGTTGAGTCGACAGAGAGGTTTAAATAAATAAGGAAGAGTGTAGGACCTAAAATAGAACCCTGAGGAACTCCGTAAGTCAGACTAGCTTCGTCGCTTATATGCGATCCAATTTTGACTCTTTGAGTCCGCTCAGATAGATAACTCTTGAAGATATCCAAAGCAATTCCACGTACGCCGATATTTTCAAGTTTGGATTTCAAGTCCAATCGGCCTACACCTCTGACATTTCTAAAGTTACCTGTATATTAATTGTTAAATATTGCTTGTTTTAACTTTGAAGGAAAACATCGTAAGGAAACCAACATACCTGAGAATTCTTATACGAATTTAAAAGGTATGTGAAGTCTACCAATCCGCATTAGGCACGTGCGGTAAGCCCTAAACCCTCTAATTAGTAGAGAAGGCCCGTACCTAGCAGTGGGATAGTGTTTAATACAGGGCTAGTATTATTATTATGTGATAATAATAAACCAAAATCAAGTCCGTAGTTATCGATCGAGATCGGTATTTAAAAAAAAAGAAACGAAACGAATGTCAATAAATAATGAATGCTGCCAAGCGATAACATATCATTGATATGCAGAAGAAATAAGGTGGGCGAAAGCACAGACCCTTGTGTTACTCCGGCACTTACTGACATGAGCTGCGAAACGTGTCCAGCAACGACACGCATGCTACGCTTGTACATAAATCCGGAAATCCACTTGAACAAGTTGTCAGGGCAGACCGTATGCCGAGAGCTTGGAGAGTAGGCCACGATCCCAGACCCTATCAAACGCCTTGGCTCTGTCGAGACTCACAGCCAGAGCCTCGCCATGCTTGTCAATCACCTCCCTCCAGTGATGTATAACAAACGCTAGAAGATCACGCCTCCGTATTATCTGTCACTGATCAACGAGTGATCCTCTAAGTAGCGAACCAATTGGCTGTTTATCAATACCCCCATAACTTTAGACATCACTGAGGTAATGACGATAATTGTTAGGGTCTGACCGATCACCTTTTTTGGGGATCGGCTGCACATTGGCCTCCCTCCAAGATTCAGGCACAACATCTGAGAGGTAGGACGATACATACTTTTAACAACGACTTAGTTTAGATGCTGCTGGTATTATATTGATATCCGCCCGGATAGCGACCACCTTACACCACTGTGTACACACTTATAAAACCCGCCATAGTGCACATACACCTCGCTGAACTCGAGTCAGAGCTTGACGGAATCACGGATTATCGGTCACTCTAGGGCTATCAGAAGTTCGAAGACGCGATAACTCGCGAACTTTTGTCAGGGGTCTAGAGTTGGGATACGCTGTTTGGCCGTTTTGCGGCCTTCTGAGTACTCTGACACTATACCTTCGACCGCTTCTTCACCTTCTTGCCCATGGCGTAGTGTAAAGAAATAGGCCGGCATGGTTGTGTTGAGTAGCGGTGGATACATTGTCTCTCGCTTCTCGCTACTCGGACGGTGATTGGACGGTGCCAGGATAAAAAAATAACAGTGAAAAGTTTTAGTTGATTTGTATAATGTTACGGTATTTCACATAATAGACCGGCTATACTACTACCGAGCTGTCAAATTAGTTGCAAATATAGTCTGCACGAAAATAATATATTTTGATTTTTAAAGGAAAAGAAAATTTGGTGAATATGGGTATTCTTCACAATGAAGATGGTCACAGAGATATCTATGATGAGGAATGCCTTCCTCAGTTGTTTACTGAATTCGCTTACGTATTGCGTTGGTTTCATGGGACACAGGATGGCTTGCAACGGTATGTAATATATTGAGATCAAGATGAGTTTTGTTTACCACAATTAGCTTTGTACAGCGTAAATGTCAGAAAACAATAGTAAAATTAGATTCAGTGTTGCCACTTACTGAAATTTTTAGTTCTATACAGGATGTCCCTGGAAGTATGGATCAAATCGAATAGGGGCATGGGCAAGGTCATTTCCAAATTTTTAACCCTAAAAATGTTGGTGCAATTTTTTACGGCTCAAAAGTTATGACCAATTTTGTATTTTTCGCAGTGCTCAAAGAAAAACATCATAAAAAATAAACTGAGCTAATAATGTAATTTTTTTTGACAACGTTGTTCAAGAGTGTGCCTTCCTGATGTAATACATTTACGCAGCTAAAAAACATGAGTTCAATAAGAAAAAATATTTATTGCAAGTTTCGGTCTGGCACAAATTTAACTCAATTTCTGAGCGATTTTCATGGGAAATAGTTACACTAGCGAAAGATGACTACGTATTGAGAGACTTGTCCAAGTCATAAAGATTATTTGGAGGTATGAATCACTGGGATAATCTTATTAGATTGAAAGTTACAGCATATTATTTACAAGGACGTCGCATTTTTAAATTGGTCATCATTTTTGAACCGTAGAAAATTGCACCAACATTCTTAGGGTTAAACATTTGGAAATGACCTTGCCCATGCCCCTATTCGATTTGATCCTTACTTCCAGGGACATCCTGTATATTAATACGTGAATAGATATCCATGTGCCGTTTTTAAGCATTTTGTGGAGATGGCAGAGTGTTAATATTTGGCATAGTTAAGGTTTATATGGAGAAGGAGTGCAAAAAGCTAATGTTTATATTTAATGTGTGTTAAAAATACATTAAATGAAATGAAATTAAATAAATATATTGTTTACATTCATATGGTCAATGTCAAATACATATTCCGATATGTAATAAAATACAACGTGACCCCATGAATCAAATTGATAGAAATGCAAAATGTTAATAACGTGATTTTGATCCACACTAATTATGTTTGAAATAAAGAGATAAACTAATTGGAAGGATAGCTTAAAAATAATGAACTTGGATGCAACATATTGTAAGCACATGTGTCACTAAGGGAGTAGACAAAAGAACAACTAGTGCACTAAGTTGCTAGCTGAAATTATTTTCCATATATCGATGTGATTGGTAGGTGATGGACTTTACAGACAGCATAAATTCCAATACACGGCCACTGATATGTATGACGATGTTACATCACATACACGAAGTAAAATACATAGTTTATGTTACAACTCTGTCACTTTTGTTTCTCAATTTGGCCATTTTATCAATGACTCAGGAAATTGGAAGGATTTTTCGTCGTTACATTTTATTGACAAAATTCAGTCAGAAATTTATACATAGATATAAAAGTCTGCTTCTTTAATACATAGTTTGGATCGAGGAGGGGTCATTTTTAGGTGCATAAAATAACATTGCCGTTGATAAAATAAATTATTTCCAGATTATACGACGAAAAAAACAATTTTTTTGGTACGACCCAAATGTCGAACTTTTCTCTTAACGTCCATTATTTTCCATACGATAACAACATGCTGGGATACACTCATGGGCTTTTTATACAACCTGCTGGTGCACACGATGACCATACTGTACACCCTGATGTAAGAATTGAACATTGATAATATTATTTATTTTAATTCGCCTTCGTGAACTATCAATACTTATAATATTTAGTGAACCATGAATGTAGGCAACCAAAATATAAAACAAAATATTTCATGATGTAGATACTGTAGCCTCGTCCAGTATTTAATTGAATTTAAATTACTGACACTATACAACATTAGAAATAATAAAAATATTCACTTCTCTTTTTCAGATGGCTGATTTTGCTATCGGACCCTTGCAAAAAATACTTGACATTTTAACTAATGATTTAGCGAAAGGAAGATTTTTCGGATTCGCGCCATACATACAGTACAGAGACTATTGTACTAACTACACTGTAAAACATGATACCTTCGAGTCATTGAAATATCTCATGAGCGACTCTGTAAGAATTAGGACTTACTTATTCCTTTAAATGTTTTTTTTTGTAATAAAAACCTACGGGGTGGCCTAATCTGTTATATAAATAATTTAAGATATATTTGACGATTGAAAACAAATATGATAATATATATCACAAGATAAGCTTTCGTGACCAAAATATAGATGTTCTAGTTGTACTCAACCACTTATGATTGAGAATATAATATGGATATATTATTATACATACCTACTTATAATAAAACGGTAGGGCTTTTGCTATCTCTCCTTAGAATACCCCGGAATCACTCCGTAAGCGCCGAAGAAGACCACCACAGGGTTTTAGCTGGTAGTGTCGGGTGGGGTGTATATAGGGGGTAGGGACTCGGCCCAGCGGCAGCACGGATAGCCATCATCCGTTCGAGGGGGATGCTGGGTCGTAAGACCGGCTAGTCCAGCATACCAGTTTTATTCTTATTCCGCTTCCCCCCGGAGCGGGCGGCAGAAATAAAACGCTTTCCCCACGACAAAAAAGGGCTTTTGCTATCTGATGTAATCGCACATTGCGTTAAAAATACTTTCCACAAAATATAATAGGGTTATAAAGTAACTTAAAAGTACCATTCCACAAAAAGATTATGACGACGCAGGGCAGAGAACAACTTATTATAATAAATATTTTTATTAGAATATAATGATAATGATAATGATAGCCTTTATTAAAAATCTTATAACTAGTTTTACATAACATTTTTATTATTATAAATATCTACATATTTTAGTTTCTACTATTCTCTTCAGGCATCGGTAAAGATTGTTTTGCAATTGCATAGGACTCCCCCAAATCCCTCCATAGGCTTCGATCTTGACTTTTACGTCTCCACATTGCACCTGCAAACAGTTTCAGATCATCTTCCCATCTTCGGAAAGGACGTCTTTTCGTGTTTTAAAGAGTCAAACGCTTTATTATAATCGACAAATGCTAGGTAGTAGGGTAGTCCATATTCCTTGTACTTTTCAGTAATTTGTTTGATTGTGTGTATATGGTCTATTGTCGAGAAACGACTGCGAAAGCCTGCCTGCTCTTTTGGCTGGTTATCGTCTAACACTCTTGTAATTCGATCCAGTATAATTTTCGATAATATATTATAAAGGTTTGGCATCAGGCTGATGGGTCTATAGTTATTTATATCATCCAGTTTTCCTTTCTTGTGAAGCAGTATTATTGTTGAAGATGTCCACTGTACTGTTACTTCCTCTTGTCTGAGGATCTCATTAAATATGTCGTACAATGCACTTAATAAAGCACTCGAAGATTCTTTAATAAGTTCATTAGAAATTTCATCTTCACCAAGCGTTTTCCAGTTTTTTTGAGATTTAATAGCTTTTATTATTTCACTTTTCATGATTACTGGGATATTTTCTTCGCCGTCATTGTAATTAAGGTATATTGTCGATAATGGTGTTTCATCGCCGTATAGTTTACGGTAGAAATCTGTTGCGACTTCCAATATTTCTAATCTTTTTGTTTTGTTTTTATGGTTTTTTTTTGTTTATTCATCTCTGGTATCCATTTTTTATGGTCTTGCAACTCCTTCCATGCTTTATTCACTCCACCAGTAGTTTCTATATGAAATATAATTCGATCCTGTCTTAGTTTCAGTCTATGGTTTCTTATACTTTTGTTTATACTTATGTTTTTACTTATTTTTGTTATTTCTTTTCTATCAACTGGACGTTGCTGTCTCAAAATTTGCCTCCTCCTAATTAATTCTCTAGCCTCTTCTCCGATTTTGTCCTTTGAAGGTTTATTTGCTTGCATCTTTGTTTTTGTTTCTTTTAGCTCATTTACTAAGATGTCGTATTTTTCTTGTATAGTTTGTATTTTATTCAGTTTGTCTCGTAATGTATATTTTAGAGTATCTAGAACGGTATTTGACAAGGATACTTGTAATTGTTGTTGTCCATTCCTTTTAAATGCTTGCGAGATTGTTTTATATGTGACGTAGTTATCGTTGCGCGGACCATTCGGTGACCAGTGTTGAAGTCGAGTTGGTTTATAACGCTGACATCGCATAATAACTTAGGTTTGTTTGTAATTATAAAGTCTATTTGGTTCTTAACAGTCCCGTTTGGTGATACTCATGTCCATTTTCTAGTATTTTTTTGGTAAAATAACTGTTCATGACATTTAGATTGTGTTCTTGTACGAAGTCTATGAGCTTTTGTCCGTTGTCATTTCGCGTTCCGCATGTGTGTGGTCGCAAATACTTGTTCTTATTATTGGTTTGATTTCCTATCTGAGCATTCATATCTCCCATTACTATTACTGTTTTATGAGTATTTTCCATTGTAAGTCTAAGCTTGTGGTAGAATAGATCTTTTGTTTCTTTTTCTGCAATTTCTGTTGGGTCATACACTTGTACTAACGAGGTGGGGTGTTTGTGTCCGGGCAATTTAATGTTCAGTATTGATATTCTGTCTGAGACTCCAATGAACTCGATTATGTTATCGTTTAGATACTTCTTTACTAAAAACCCGACCCCATTCAGTCCCGGAATTTCGTTCTTGAAATAAAATATATAATCATCATATTCCTCTATTTGCTCGCCTGATCTTCTTATTTCTGACAGACCTATGATGTCCCAATTAATTCTTTGTAATGCATGACAAAATTCTATAAGTGTTTCCTGAGTTTTAAGTGTTCTTGTGTTTAAAGTTGCTATGAAAAATTTGTTTTTATTATGTTCCTTGTATATATTGTCTTCTTTTGACTTTGGGGGGTTTTGGTCTCTGACCCCACGGTGACCAACCGGATTGGGGAGAATTTCCTTTATTGTGATTTTATTGTTTGTTGTTGTTTTTCTTCGATTACCGATGTCTGGTGAATCCTATGCATTCGGAATAGGTTTTTCTGATAATGATTAGAATATAATAATAACTTAAATAAATAATATACTTTGCAGAGTATAGACGAGCTTGGAGAAATTTATGAAGATGTTATGGATGTTGAACTGATGGCTGGTATTTGGTCTGAGAAGTTGATGGAAGGAACACGGGTACCACCAACACTCTTTTGTATCGTTGTTGAACAACTGAAGAGGATTATAGTCAGCGATCGCTATTGGTACGAACTACCTAACAGACCACATGCATTCTGTAAGGGTGAGTTGATAATTGGTATCACAGCATTGGTATAAATGCCTTAACCAACCACTTATGTCTATACAAGGTTAGTCAGAAAGGGTGTACTAAGCCGCGGTCATCTTAAGTATCGGTGATAAGGATTACAACCGAGAATATCTCATCTCTTAAAGACAATATTATTATTTTCATACAAAAATCAAATATTATACTATAATTTTAAATACGCACAACCCTGTTACGCAATTTGTTAGACGTACGAGACGGAGTGGCAGGGAACTACAAAGCGTGTATCGGCCGCACATCGGTGTGAGTATCATACCTAACTTTGACGTACACTGTACAATCACGGTAAAGTTATCTATACAGTATTCTGTCTTTATACAAACGGTCGGAGCGCGAGTTATACCTACGCGCCTAGAGCTCGGTCGACACTCGGTCCGCAACAGTCGCGAATGAGCCAGCGCCGCCCCGCGTAATGGTTTTGTAAGCAGTAAGCGTGCGATTCATGAATATTTGGCTGAAATAAATACAAGTACTAACTCAATATGGCAAAGACGAATTATAGACTATATCATGCTGTATATATAGTCATTTATATCATACAACATGTATTATTTGGGTACACTTCTTCACGACTTTTGTTTTGTGACCTTAAATGAAACTCAGCTGATCTTAGGGTTATGTGTACCTATTTTTTGAAGAAAATGTTTGAACTGCAATATCTCGGAAACTATTCTGTTTTTTTGAAAAATTTAAAGTATAAAAGTTGCTTACAAATGGGATACTTGTATGTCCTTTCGGCTTAGTACACCCTTTCTGTCTAAACCTGTATAAAAACAATAATGATCAAATCAAACGGTTTCACCATAATATTGGAATTAACTAACATTTACAATTTACAGAACAATTGGCACAAATACGTACAGCATCTGTAGCTAGATTGCTTTGCGACGTCGGAGACAAGGTGTCAAAGATTCAACGTCATGGTTTCCTAAGAATTGGACCAGAGTAAGGAACATTATTCTATTACCACAATCCATTCATCAGCCTGTAGCCGTCCACTGCTGGACAAAGGCCTTTTCCAGATTACGCAACCGTTGGCAGTCCTCCGCATTCCTCATCTACCCGCCTCCCGCAACATCTCTTAGGTGGACCATTGGCGCTGCTGACCAACATTGGTCAGTGTTATTTAGAGGATCGATATATTTGGATGGATATACCGCCATCTTTGGTCCCAAGCTTGGTAGAATACCCGCATTATGCCTATTGTATACCTCTTACCATTCACCGAATAACTTCGGGGGGTTGTGGGTAGGATAGGTACAGATGAGCCGGCACTAGCTCTACCACCTACTTATTCTTCCCATTTAATGATATATTTAAAAGATGGTAAAGGCCCGGTCAATTTCGTGTCAGACAGGTTGATTTCTTACGTGATTATTAGAGGAGAGATTTTCAGAATTGATGCCAATGGCTACAAAATAAAATTTACACCAACTCCTAAAATACCGCCCTTCTACTATCATTCAAGTTAGAAATTAATGTTATTGCTTGCAGGCGGTTTTATATACTTTGAGGCTTAAAGGACTACGAACGTAGCTTTAGTATTTCGTTTGTAGTAGATTGAACCTGAATAATTACGTTCTTCTTTGTCTTTAGCAATGAACAGGTGAGCTGCGAGGAAATTCCCAGCATCGATTTCAGTGTCTGGAAGGACGACAGCTGCAGCAATATGCACTATGGGTGCATCTGAAAATACATATGACAATGTAATTTTTTTGTTAAACAATGGTATTTTTATTAAATATCGTCTTTTCCCTGTGAAAGTGTCGGGCGTTTTGTTTTAATTTACCCATAGATACAGGTATATAGACATATATAACCATGTTACCTAATAAAGACGCACCTTGAAAGTAGTTTATCAAGAATGAATTACTGCATCAATTTAAGTAATTTTTAAATTGGGTAAAGTGTTTGCTAAAAATAAAGAGAACTTAGTAAATAATAGTCCCCATCGTAATACAGTCAAAATAAACTAAAAAGCCAACGTCGTAAATGCAACAGCAAACAATAGTCTTATTTCAAGGGAAATAAATGCTTTTTACGTATACGTAAGCAATACTTACATTCATCACAGTATAATTTTTAGTGCAAATTATGATTATTTAATTGTGATGGCTGCGGGTGTGTGTTATTCCTGCGACAAACTGTATCATATAATTGGACATAGGACTTAACTCTTTTTTTCACACACTTTATTCTGTTTTTATTGTCTTGCTAGTGCTTCTTGAATGCATTCAAGTCGTCCCGCGAGAGCGGAGTTCAGTCCTCTTAACACGATCTTTCAATTTTATTCCTAGTATGCTCTGATCGATCGCACGTTGGCAAATCTTGTGTTTAGACTTACAAGCTTGCGTTAAGGACAAACTCTGTCCTCCGTATGTTAGGATTGAGAAAATGTAGTTGTCCATGACATTAATTCAAGGGCAAAAGGAAGGTCATCTTTCTTCAGTTCCTTTATTGACCAATGACTCCTACCAGAGTTTTAAGCTTGTCGTTGGACTTCTTTATCCTGTCTCGCTTTTGAAATGAACATTCTGAGGCCAACGTAGATGCCTCTCCCATCCCACTTTTCGGTAGATTTTGTAAAAATTCTTCAAAGACGCTCCGGAATAATTTTGGGAATCGGCGATCAAATTTTTTTTCTATTATTAATCTTATTCTGAAACAATTGTTCTTTGACGCTCACGTCTTACCTCCGCTGTAACGATGTCCCACTTACCTCCTTTAGAGTAATTTCAACTGGGCGGTTTTTGATGACTAAACTTCAAATATTATAACTAGTCATTTTCAGATTTTTAACAGTCCTTATTCGTAACTATGTTTGTTTAAATAAATAAATATAAATAACACCCAACAGTGACACACATAGCCCAGATCCCCACACTAAGATACGTGTCTTGTGTCGTGGGTATCAGGGACTACGAGAGACTTTCGGTCTCACAACAACCAGACCCCGGACACAAATATCTGTCTGTCATCACAATACAATGTAGTTATCTTATGCCGTTTACAGAACGAAAATCGATACAATATAACTATTTTTATGGAATATATAAGTATATACGTTTGATTTTCCCGCGTTTTACGCGTACGTCATTTAAGGTACATATTATTTAGGTTGTCAAAATTTGCTTTCTGATCGTTGAGGTTTAAATAGGTATTATTAGGGTGATTCTTTGAAAATGTACATATTGAGCGGCTCTCAATAAAGAACTACTTAGTAAAACGTTAATTAATGATCTTTTTGATTTAATGTAAAATATAGGTCCAGCACTATCTATGCATGTACATATCATATTCCTATTATAAAAAACAACGAAGTTATCTTCATAAATATACCGCAAATCTCATTACCGTGTCCCTTTTCCCAAATTTTAGCAATCATTGCTCGAAAAGTTATAGATAAGTCCAGTAGAACGTATTTCTTAGTAGTTATTTATATGTATAATACAATACACGCTTTATAAGTTCACAAAACTATAGTCATTAAAGAACACTTTTAGGTAGTTTTTAAATACTTTGAAATTTGTCCCTCCACTTTCTACTCACTACCGTTTGTTGATATTCTCAGAAGGTAAGACTTTATTTGCAACGTCGTGGTATCTGAATGATAAGCTCAGCTGCTCCATGTTTAATTTATCTTCATGACTCCAGCGGGTCACACTTGAAAGGGTTTTTAAGCGCCAACTGGAGCTTATTTATCGTCCTGAAATCGGTTCGGTCACAAAAAATTCTCCTTACCGTTCGAACTGCTCGTGGTGAGTCTGTTATTTGTATTTATCATTTTTATGAGCTGTAATAATCTTCTAAGGATTAATTTTTCTTTGATAAATTACCAAGTTATAAAGTCCTATAAAGAACGTATAATATTAGAAAATATACAAAAATCTCACTACCGTTTTTTATAATTACCGTTTTTTACCGTTTGCAGTTTGACAAACGGTAATGAGAAATCAAAAATGGTAAGCTTTTTTTTTTTTTTAGTGCCTGGATAGGCAGACGAGCAGACGGGCCACCTGATGGTAAGTAGTCACCGTCGCCCATAGACTTCTGCAATGCCAGAGCATAGCAGAGCTATATCTTGATTGTCGGAACGCCATAAATTCCATAATTCTTCATCACATTACATGATCCAAACACCATAGCTTAAATTTGCCACTATTGACGAAAAATAGACAAATGTTGTAAAGTAATAGGCGTTTCCATAAAAACATGAAAAATTAACAGTGTCATCTGTCGAATGTATAATCAACCAATTTGTTGTATTGTTACTACAAAAGAAGTATTCGCATGAGTCATCTAGTGATACATATTTGGAAACTGATCATGAATATCAGATAATAGAAAAATATATGTTGAGTCCAGAAAAGTGACCACACTGCACCCAATAGTAAGCATAGTGCCGTCCAGGTAGAGCTTAGAGTAGCGGGAGAAAACCGTCCCTCGCTATTCGACAAAGCCATGCCAGCCTGCTGAGTAGCTTCTTCACACTACGCTTAAAGGTCCCAGGATCATAGGAAGTGGGAGCACGTGGGCCGGCAAAATGTTCCACAGTGTGATGTTGCAGCAAAGATACGAGTTTGCGAACCTATCGGTATAGGCCGGGGTAGTATACGTCATAAAGCTGTGGCTGTGGCACAAAGAGACGGTGGGATAAGATTAAACAATTCTTTGGAGCATTCGCCTGATACAGATAATAGAACACGCTTTGCGAGGAAATATCTTTACAGCTATAGCGGCTCTAGGCTGTTAGTCACATCTGCATCATGCACAATGCGTATGGTCCGCCTCTTCAACCCATCCTAAGCATCGAGTACATACATATGTTGAGCGGAATTATCCTAAGGTGCGAGCAGTATTCCGTTCCCGACTGTACCTGCGCCTAATATAAGAGGTAGAGCTGACCCGGTGCAAAAAGCCACCGCGTCATATTCAAGATTCCAACCCTGCGTGAAATGGCGGATATTACGCCTTTCAACTCCGTGATGGATTAAGATCACACCGGAAATCCATAACTAAGAAACTAAGGTCATTCCAATGAGATAGGAGCACCCCGAAGATTGGGGACGGGAGAAGACGGAGATTTTTTGCACGGAAACGTGCATACCTGAGTTCTTAGTATTGAACTCAACAAGATTCCCGAATCCCCAGTGTGCGAAATAATCCGGCATACCATCTCGATCTGCCAACGGCTAATGCCAGAATCTGCCCTAAACAACTACAGGACGTAAAAGCAAAGCGCAGAGTACTGACGTTCTGTCCAGATAGTAATCGAAGGTACCTAGAGGAGCATCGTCACTTTATACCCAATCTATTGACTCGTCAGCATAATGTCCAGCATCCATGACAGTTAGAGCCAATGCATGACCAGCTCTCCCAGCATGGTCAGTTCTGGAGGAGCCTGAACGATAGGTTATCGGATTTTGTCGTGTTATTAGAATTTATGTATTCGATTAAAGGTTCATTGTTGTGTATAAATAAAAGTAAAAACTGTGATTCTGGAATTATTTTTAAAATATTGTTTTAGAAATTAATAACATTTTAATAATGTGAGAGGCTCAAACTATATTTTTAAATGTAAAGAAAATTTAATCACAAATTTTTATAACATACTTTAAAAAATAATAATATTTATAAAAATAATATTATCCATAGTTTTACCTCATACTAGAATGATGGATGTAATAATGAAACTAACTTGACAACCCCTAGTACAAGGAAAATGATTCATTCATTCAACAAGTCAACGCATACAATATCAAGTTGATTATTTTATTTTAGTGTTTTAATAAAAATATTAACTAATAACTTTCAATCGTTACAATTATTATTGGTGTAATATACTTAACAGTTCAACTTTCAAATTCAACCGTTATGTCCATTCATACGTAATTGCGTTTTTACTTAATGTTGTTACTAAAATAATTAATAATTATGTGATTCAAAAGGACTTTTTTATTTACACAGTCAGGTCATAAGTATTGTCACACAGTAAAAACTTTTATTTTAGAATGCTGGCCACAAAAAAGTTTATTGAATTCGAATTTCAAATTGTTCATGAAAATAAAAATGTATACTTTTTAGAATTTTACTCATTTTTAAATATGGAGTGTACGCTTAAAGAAGACCGTGTTGCAGTAATTGCGTTGCATCGTTGCGGTTACGCGCCAATTCAAATTTTTGACATACTGAAAAATTTGAATATAACCAAAAGATTCGTTTATCGTACCATCAAACGATAAAATGAAGACTCTAGTGTAGATGATAGGTCAAGAAGTGGTCGTCCTCGGTCTGTTAGGACTCCAGCAGTGATAAAAGCTGTCAAGGCGCGAATTCAAAGAAATCCCAAACGTAAGCAGAAACTGTTGGCCCTTCAGATGGGGTTAAGCAGAACCACGGTGAAAAGGGTGTTAAATGAAGACTTAGGGCTTCGGGCATATCGAAGAAAAACAGGACATCGTTTGAATGCTCGTCTAATGGACCTGAGACTGAAGAGATGCCGCGCTTTGTTGAAGCGGTACGCGGGAAAAAAATATCTGGAAATTCTTTTTTCAGATGAAAATTTTTTTTCCTTAGAAGAGAGCTACAACAAACAAAATGATAAGGTGTACGCACACAGTAGTGAAGAAGCGAGCAACCGTATTCCGCGTGTCCAACGAGGTCATTTTCCATCCTCGCTCATGGTATGGTTGGGAGTTTCTTATTGGGGCTTAACGGAGGTACATTTTTGTGAGAAAGGTGTAAAAACGAATGCAGTCGTGTATCAAAATACAGTCCTGACGAACCTTGTGGAACCTGTTTCTCATACCATGTTCAATAACAGGCACTGGGTATTCCAACAAGATTCGGCGCCAGCTCATAGAGCGAAGAGCACACAAGACTGGCTGGCGACGCGTGAAATCGACTTCATCCGGCACGAAGACTGGCCCTCCTCCAGTCCAGATTTGAATCCGTTAGATTACAAGATATGGCAACACTTGGAGGAAAAGGCGTGCTCAAAGCCTCATCCCAATTTGGAGTCACTCAAGACATCCTTGATTAAGGCAGCCGCCGATATTGACATGGACCTCGTTCGTGCTGCGATAGACAACTGGCCGCGCAGATTGAAGGCCTGTATTCAAAATCACGGAGGTCATTTTGAATAAACTTTAGTGTCATAAGAATCTATGTTTTGTTAAGTTCGTTTTGGTATATAAATGGTAACATAATGAATAAACTTGTTTCAATTATTTTATATTAAACATGTGACAGAATTTATGACCTGACTAGGTAGTTTATAATTACCAATCGCAAAATACAATTACCATTTCTAAAATACTAATTACCATATGTATCCCTTCTCACTACCGTACGACGAAAATTTTCAAATGCAAATTCTGACCTATGTATCGGTCCAAATACTGTGCCTTTAATTTATTTTGTATTTATACACTACAAACCTTCCGTTATATGCATAAAGAATGTAATTGGCAGCATTCTTTGAACAAAAATTTTTAACACCCAATATGTCTATCTTTAAAGATTCACCTATTAATGTTAGTAATATTGTTCAATTGATACAACTTGTTAAAAGCAATTACGGAAGTAGTACAGACAGGGATAATACTAGGAACATTATCACCAATGCAAATGTTAAAATCTCCAACTAAAAGACAATAGAGTTGTTCTTTATCTTAGTTTGAACGACTTGTATATTTGAAAATCGTTCTAAGGCGTCATAAGTGACCGGTGGAGGAATATATACTGTGCAAATATAAATCAATTGCAACGTTACCCCGCTGTGTTTTACCCAGTGTTCACTTTGTGACTCTTCTCCGTTGTGACTCATATTTTTTGAGAGTAGGAATAAGCAAACAACCGCGCCGCCCTCGCTCTTGATACTACGTGATGACGCACGGTCATGCCTAAAAATATTGTATCAAATCTGTTTCATTAAGTCTAAGTTAGTAAAATTATATAAAAATTATATTTTAGCGCATCATTTTTGGTCCTAAGACCTCTTACATTTGATATAAAATTTTAAAATTGAATCTTGTAATCGAAAACAATTATATAAGCTCGATAAATTATATAATTGACTCACGGAAATATTATCGTATAAAGTTGAGATATATTTGTTTTGTTCCAAATTCATGAAAAGCGTGACTAATGAAGCATTCAATTAAATGACATATACTATACTATTTTTATCACATCTGTATTCTTTCAATTTATTTCGAAATGGAAAAGTTTCTCATTCGTATTTTTATCCAACTGTTCAAGACAGGACAGTAACATTTTTACATGACGATCTAATTGATTTCTTACAAAAAATAGGTACCTACACAATAATAAAAGCACTGAATAAAAAAACTGCCTCACTGCTGGGCAGAACAGGCTTGTTCTACTAATAAGGGCTAGACATTAGTCCTAAGGTATATTTAATAATTTTTGTTTGTCCTACTAATCAAACTCTTGGGAGCTCACTGCCATTACAACAGGTGATGAAAGCGAGTAACTGCTTTAATATATTTAGTATGAAGTTATTATGAACACTGAGGATGTGAATTAGAATTTGAAAGTTTCTGTCTTTTACGATGGCGAGTACATCACTCACCTTCGGTTTGCCGACGATATTACTATATACTACTACTATAGACTACTGTCTTGGCTGAGAACATGGAGGACTTGAGTGCGATGCTCGATGACCTCAGTAAAGGTTTGAAGCGAGTTGGTCTTAGGATGAACATGGATAAGACGAAGATCATGTCAAATGCCCATGTAGTACCAACTCCCATAAAAAACGGAGACTTTACACTCGAAGTTGTAGACGATTATATATACCTAGGACAGAGTATCCAGTTAGGTAGGTCCAACTTCGAGAAAGAGGTTAATCGTCGAATCCGACTCGGTTGGGCAGCATTCCGGAAGCTACGGCACATCTTTTCGTCCAATATTCCGCAATGTCTCAAGACGAAAGTCTTTGACTAGTGTGTGTTGCCAGTGATGACATACGGAACTGAAACGTGGTCCCTTACTATGGGCCTCATAAGAAGGCTCAAAGTCACCCAAAGGGCAATGGAGAGGGCTATGCTGGGAGTCTCTCTGCGTGATCGCATCAGAAATGAGGCCATCCGCAGAAGAACTAAAGTAACCGATATAGCCCTCCGAATCGCTAAACTTAAGTGGCAGTGGGCGGGGCACATTGCGCGTAGAACCGATGGCCGTTGGGGCGGAAAGGTTCTCAAATGGCGACCACGTACCGGAAGGCGCAGCGTGGGTAGACCCCCCACAAGGTGGACTGATGACCTGGTAAAGGTCGCGGGAGTCCGCTGGATGCGGGTGGCGCAGGACCGGTCATTGTGGCACTCTTTGGGGGAGGCCTATGTCCAGCAGTGGACGTCCTTTGGCTGACATGATGATGATGATGATGATGTCTTTTACGTATTCACGGCTAAACCAATGAACAGATTTTGTTAAGATTAAATGGTATGAAGACACCTCTTACCCCGAGGATGGTCATTTTTGGGATACTTATTTAATCAAATTCTTAGGGAGCTCACCCTTATTATAACAGGCGATATCAGTAAGACACTGAACCGATTTTTATTAATTTCAAGATATAATGAACTCTGAGGATAGATAATGAAATCCTGTGGAATATTTTTAATTTTTGTTATTGGACTGTAACGAGAGAGCGGATCTACAAAAAAACAATATCCGCGGACGAAGCCAGAGGCAACAGCTAGTTCAGCTAGCGGTTTCATAAAAACGCCAACTGAACAAATGGAACTATTAACAATTGTTAATACAGGATGACTTAAATAGAGATATTCCTCTTTGAAACACCACATGCTTTTTCGGCGTCGATAAGTTCGGTTGAAGCATGTTGGTGGCAGTTTTTATAACCGTTTTATTTTTGAAGACCAGTTTGGGGGTCATCTACGATTCCTTCACTGGAAAACCTGCCAGCGATGAGCTGGTGGAGTATTACAAAAGCCTCAATATCCTCGAGTAAGTATAAAACATGTTTTTGTATAACTTTTTTATTTAACAAAAAGTAGATATTTGTAATACAATGCGCGTATATACATGTTATCGTTGTTTTTATGTATGACCACGCATACATATATATACATGTTAAGAGAGTGATCGTCGCTGTTGAATTTTTTTTCGATGGGAATACGTTATAGGTTTAAATAAAAAAAAACACGTCTACATAACACTGTCGTAGCCTATTGATGTCTACTTATGGTCGTAGGTCTCCCTATTCGAGCGTCAAGTACCGCACCTTCAGATTAAAATTTTCGGTTTATCGTTCAGCAGGTCGTCCCACAATAGGTCTGCTAATGTCTTTTTAGCACGTGTCTGTTCATTTGTCTAGTGACCATCCGTTTACCTTCATACATGATTGGTTTACACCTGCTTGCTGATTTTGCGAGCAATGTTTCGTCCTTTTTCAAGGTGGTAAAACACAGAATTAGTACAAAAAGTACATAAGAGCCTTTATTCTGGTATCGGCGATTACACTAAAATAAATGTAAAACTAAATTATGACATTTCGAGGTGTTAACAAAGCGATGCAGTCTTTGGTAGGGTGTTAACATTACAGCGAGTAGTGAGTACACAATGAGTGGCGATATTCTTATTGCTATGCAGTTAATGCCCAGGTCTTTTTTCGTCGCGGAAAAAAGTATTTTATTATTGCCGCCTGCTCCGGAGGGTGCGTAATAATAAGAATATAACGGTTATGCTGGACTAGCAGGTACTTGGGATCTCCAGCCTGGTAAAATACTCCTCGGCAGTTCTGCGAAATCATCGGAGCCAATCCCTCTCGACGGCAGCAGAACGCGAGATCGTGCGGCAGCTTACCAATTGTGTGCTAGAAGCAATTTGCGCAGGAGAGTGACGTACCGGCCGTTAGGGACTCAACCCTAACGGGACCAGCTACATGGCCAGCGACCGCACGACTCCAGCGTACAAACTGCGGCAAGGGTTTTTAGATCCCGTCAGGTGCATCACAGTGCGTCAGGTGTGATCACATTGCCGTGCAAAGATTAATAAAAAAACCCTCGTAGTTCTTGATGCCTCCGATACATGTTTGACCTAGTGTAGGGTCAGGACTATGTGCATGTGACTGTTGAGTGTAGGTATTTATTATTATATGTTTTGGATTATAAGAACTTATATTATCATATTAATTGCATGGCCGGCTATACTTTGTCTTCACTTGTACTCACCGTTACCAACTGGTCTGTAACATTAACATTCACATCTTATTATTTCAGAAATTGCACTAATGACATAGTATTACCCTGTGATCGTGCTGAGCTGAGACGACTGGATGGATCATGCAATAACTTGAAATACCCGTCCAGAGGTTCCGAACACACACCTTTGAAATACGTTTTAAAACCTATGTACCACGTCGGTAAATACTTTTTAATTTTATTAATACAATAATTATATAATTCTTTATAATCATTACTACAGTTAGCTCGTAATAAAGACTATCGAACAGTATCCAACTTTGATAAAGCCATCACGGAGTAGTAGGCAAATATATAATCATAGTTTAGGGTAAAAGATATACAATGATGATAATAAAGACAAAGACTAAAAAAGCAAAGATCTCAAAGGAAAGCTTGACTTGACAAGTTTTAAAATTTTAGAGTACACATAACGTACCATGATTCTGACTGAATAAAATCAAAATAATAACAATAAACTACAAAGAAAACTTTAATTTTAATGTATTTTGCTGTGTGATCGGTTCTTTTGTAAACTGTTACTACGCGCAGAGCAAGTGTGCACACTTATTGTTTTTAGTAGATAATTTGATGAAATATTAAGCACCTTTTTACATATTTAGTACGACATTCGAGTACCAAGTACCCTCTGTTTGTTGTTTTATCAGTCAGACTGTATTTTGTGGGGTGAATCATATATATTTGGATCCAAGATGTCGGTTACAATTGCATATATCTATCAATCATTTTATTTAATAAATGAGTACAGTTTTAATGTTGCTACTTTGTGTAAGCCATTAATTATACAAGTATGTGTGAAAGCATAGCTACACCAAATAAACATTTTATAACTTCCCTTTGGTAGTCAACGACTTGAGAATTTACTGTCTGGTATTTTGTTGGTTAGTAGTTCATAGTTATTTGCATTTTTATTAGCCCTGTGTTATTCCAATGCTGGTGTGGGCTTCCTCTACGAATAGGATAAGATCTTTTGTAATCATAAAGAAGATTATTTGCTATACTGGCCGTATGCAGGTTAATATACGGGATGTTTTCGTTCACTTTCATGACATATTTTCTTCATTTAAGGTGATGAAACGAAGGAATCTGTGACTGGAGCACCCCTGCCTCTTGAAAGAGTAGTACGTAAACGAGTACTGTTGGAGGGCAAAGCTTCAAATCCTGACCATACACAACTTTTCACCACAGCGGCTGCGATACCCTTCCCGGATATAGGATCCGTCCAAGATATAAGTATGTATTAAATTTACAAAATGTAACTCTGTATGCTGAGTCATAGACGTTGCAGCAAATCTAGACACGGGGAAGTATAATCTTATTTTATCATAATTAATTGCAAGCGGCTGCACTGTGACAAATGCTGCTATATAATATATAGTTCACAATTTGAAATATACGTTATACATTGCTTCATCAGCTGCGACACACTAGTGTGTGCTAGCTAGTTAGCATATCGAGATAGCATAACTTGACTTTTGAAGCGATGAAAATGTTATGTGTTTGCAATAAAAGCGAGCTGCCTAGGACTAGAATGTACTCTCTGTTTATTAGTAGAGTTGCCCCCCATCACATTAAGCTTGACTAACGGTGAGTATTATAGTTACATTTCTACCTACTCATTGGGGGCAAGAGTCGTGAAATATCACTTGTGTTGACTTTTCCTATTCAATACATAAAGGTCCGACATTATCCACAAATGGCATCGGTTTAGTATTTTCAAGAAATTGTACATAATGCTAATAATATCAAACTTGTAAAATCATAGACTTTGAAAATACGTTGACGTCGTGTCGCTTTGATGTGTAATGGTTGCTAATGTTTATGTATAATGTAAATAGAGGTATAGTATAAAGTGAAATTCCCATAAACAAGTTGATACATATAAATATGAATCTTAGTATAATATTATAATTATAAACTAGACCTAACATACTGTAGGTTTAACGGTAGGCAGCGGCTTTGCTGTGCCAGGGCACATTGCAGAAGTCTATGGGAGGCGGTGACTACTTACCATCAGGTGTACCGTCTACTCGTCTGCCTATCGAGGCACTAAAAAAAAAGTACTTACAAATACATTAAAAAAACCTTCTTTCAGTGAACTATTTACAGGAAACAACACACTGTTGTACTCCACAAGGAAGAAGCGATCACACTTGCACTCCCATTGAGATTCCAGCTGATGATTCTACGCACAGATTCTCCGGCATACGATGCTTAAACTTGACTAGACCTAGTACGTTCCAATCTTATAAGTGTGCTGCAGCAAACACCGATGAGTCTAGAGTGAATTAATATCTTATTAATTGCTTAACGGTAGGCAGCGGTTATGCTGTGCCCTGGCACTACAGAAGTCTATAGGCGGATTGTTTGTTTCATAATTTCCATTCAAGTATCAGCTGCCTATATTTTGCTGCGCTAAAACTGGTAATACTCGCCGTTATTGACGTGCGCATTAAGCGTATTTCTAATGTTAACTTTTTAGAAATAAGGTTGATTTTGGCTTGTATGCTTACAAACTACTTTCTTTACCTTTATTACCTTTCTCTGAAGACCGGTGTCCGTATGATGTTTGAGAGGTTAAACTATTAAGAGAATATCTTCGTTACTGTATAAATTGGTCAAAGCTTCTTGAGGAAAATGCGCAAAAACTCTATTTCACGAACTTGAAACTCTTTTTAAACACACGGCTCCTGAAGGATACAATAGTTATGCTATCCCATAGGAAACGTGCATTTTTCCGGGATTACGTCATTCTCCGACCCCTAAACTACCACTATTATTAGGATAGTTCCTTTTATTAGAAATACCGAAGGTATAATTGAGGTATTTAGGAGACTAGTTGGGGGTAGTTAATAATGACAACCAAAGTGGGAGTAGTAAATGTTTAATATAAAACAGAGTGCCTTCCGCGCTCCGTGGTTCAGTTCAGTTTAGTTGAGTGGAAGACGAGAGATAGCCAGTATATTCGTGGTTCGGTGTAGTAAGTGTAAATGGTAATCATAATGGTAATCAGTTCAATGGCGTTGTTCAGTTTAAAAGGGTAATGCTGGTAGATTCATTATAAAGAGAAGCCTTAAGTGAATCCTGACATGCGTGTGTGTTAATATTAATACACTGAGATGTGTAACAGTGCCGTGTAAATCAATCAATAAATTATAAACATTGTATTTGTGCCTTTTAAATATACTTCTTGCATAGTTTTGTTGATGTTCCTAACACTATGCAAAAAATCATGTCGATCCCTTCCTGTAAAAAAACAAAACAAATCTATCCCACAGCGGTATGAAAAAAAAAATAAGATAATCATTTTTTTTTGTTTTAGATGGAGTTTACCAATCCCCTTATGGACTTATCACATATATACAGAAGTACAGTGCCAGCACCAGAAAATAGGGCTTATGAGGGTGGTTTGCTTCTGACTGAAACTGAAGATGATTCAATATGGCCAATAAGTCAAGGTTCGCATAACGTTACATCGTGTTTAGCAAATGTGCGAGAAAATGGAGAGGATAGATGTTGGGGAGTTGGTAAGTGATAATGTCGTTTTTCTGGTGTTCGAACAAAATATACATATTATTTGCTAGTCGATTATTGGTATTAAGGTAAAATACTTGGCTTGATTAGTTTTGTATACCTTTTATAAGAATAAAACAAAACGTTTTTAATGGACTTAGACATGTCGATAATTTTAGGCCTGTCAGTACACACTAGCACTCTGTTTCGTGGACTCTCTTCGCGTGTAGTACGACGGCGACTTTTTATATGTATATGTTTATATATATAATTCTACTGTTCGTGTGTATGTCACTGAACTCCTCCTAAACGGCTGGACCGATTTGAATGTTTTTTTTTGTATGCCCAGGCGCCCAGGATGGGTTATATTCACAAATCACCCCGGCAGATGGCGCTGTAGTCGGTGTGGCGCTGCTTTTCCGGGCAGGACGTCGTCTGCTGGGCCTGCTAGTTTATATATATATATATAAGTAAATTTGTGGCCGCGTTCCACTGCCTCTGTGCCGATGACCAACGGCAATAAGCTTGTTTCTCCACACCTCATTTTCTGGGTCTTCCCAGTGTTAATTTTTAGTCCCTTCTTCGCTGTTTCCTCCAGCAGATCGTCCAGCTTGCCCTGCATGTCCGCGCGGGTATGGCTTAAGAAGCATATACCTAGTCAGGTCATAAATTCTGTCACATGTTTAATATAAAATAATTGAAACAAGTTTATTCATTATGTAACCATTTATATACCAAAATGAACTTAACAAAACACAGATTCTTATGACACTAAAGTTTATTCAAAATGACCTCCGTGATTTTGAATACAGCCCTTCAATCTGCGCGGCCAGTTGTCTATCGCAGCACGAACGAGGTCCATGTCAATATCGGCGGCTGCCTTAATCAAGGATGTCTAGAGTGACTCCAAATTGGGATGAGGCTTTGAGCACGCCTTTTCCTCCAAGGGTTGCCATATCTTGTAATCTAACGGATTCAAATCTGGACTGGAGGAGGGCCAGTCTTCGTGCCGGATGAAGTCGATTTCACGCGCCGCCAGCCAGTCTTGTGTGCTCTTCGCTCTATGAGCTGGCGCCGAATCTTGTTGGAATACCCAGTGCCTGTTATTGAACATGGTATGAGAAACAGGTTCCACAAGGTTCGTCAGGACTGTATTTTGATACACAACTGCATTCGTTTTTACACCTTTCTCACAAAAATGTATCTCTGTTAAGCCCCAATAAGAAACTCCCAACCATACCATGAGCGAGGATGGAAAATGACCTCGTTGGACACGCGGAATACGGTTGCTCGCTTCTTCACTACTGTGTGCGTACACCTTATCATTTTGTTTGTTGTAGCTCTCTTCGGTACGGTAAAAAATTTTTCATCTGAAAAAAGAATTTCCCGATATTTTTTTCACGCGTACCGCTTCAACAAAGCGCGGTATCTCTTCAGTCTCAGGTCCATTAGACGAGCATTCAAACGATGTCCTGTTTTTCTTCGATATGCCCGAAGCCCTAAGTCTTCATTTAACACCCTTTTCACCGTGGTTCTGCTTAACCCCATCTGAAGGGCCAACAGTTTCTGCTTACGTTTGGGATTTCTTTGAATTCGCGCCTTCACAGCTTTTATCACTGCTGGAGTCCTAACAGACCGAGGGCGACCACTTCTTGACCTGTCATCTACACTAGAGTCTTCATTGTATCGTTTGATGGTACGATAAACGAATCTTTTGGTTATATTCAAATTTTTCAGTATGTCAAAAATTTGAATTGGCGCGTAACCGCAATGATGCAACGCAATTACTGCAACACGGTCTTCTTTAAGCGTCCACTCCATATTTAAAAATGAGTAAAATTCTAAAAAGTGTATACTTTTTAGAATTTTATTTTATTTTTATTTTCATGAACAATTTGAAATTCGAATTCAATAAACTTTTTTGTGGCCAGCATTCTAAAATAAAAGTTTTTACTGTGTGACAATACTTACGACCTGACTGTGTATAGTCTGCATAGTCCTCAAAGAGTCAAGTCCTCTAAGATATTGGTTATACCCCATTGTATGCCGCGGCGCTTGTTGTTGGTGGTGTCATGCAGAATGCCGTCCAAAACGATGAGGAAGAGAAGTGGTCACAGAAGACACCCCGGTCGTACTCCTGCATGTACCGCTATATCCTTCGAGACGAGCCCGTTATGCGTCACTTTACAAGACTAATTCTTGTTTATGGCTATGTTTATGTATATGTAATTTTCTTTTGGAAAGATCGGCGAGGCAACCATGAATTATTTTGTGTTGTAAGTGTGTACAAGTATATGTATTCATAGACGGTAAAAAATATGCACCATTTAGCAACCTACTTGCCCGATTATGGGCATTCTAATATGTACAACTCATATGAATATTTGACATCACATTAATTTCCGTTTTACAGTGGAAGGATCGATTTGCCCAGTGACAATTGGGATCGTTTGGTACTATAGATTGCACAACGTAATCGCTACTGAGCTGGGAAAGATCAATCCTCATTGGAGCGACGATAAACTATTCTACACAACCAGAGATATCTGCATTGCTATCTACAACCAGTTGAACTACTATGAAATGTTGCCGGAAACGATGGGTAAATTCACTTTTGGTTGATGTAGAATTTGTAAAATGGTTATTTCACGCAATGAAGCTGTTTATATCGTCTTAGTAATTGAATGAGGCCTATACCAAAATGATAAAAACATGTTTATTTATTAATTTCGAAATTGAAATGAAAATATTAGCAATGTGATTTTAAAAATATATTTGGATTTGTTTTCTGAATTGACATGACATATTAGCGCCGAATAGAATATAAAATAAAAACAAAATAAATAAAAAATGTTTATTGCCTTAGTGTCTACTTACATAGTCCAATTGTATGAACTATGTAATATATGGAAGTTACCGTACTCCGAAAGTAAAATAAGTTTTTGCTTTTAGAGTTAGTTTGTACTGATACTAGTTTCGTTACAGGGAAGGAATACACTTTGAAAGCTGGCCTTATTTCGGATCACAGTGGCTTCAGAGATCTATACAATAAAGATGAATTTCCTCAAGCTTCCTTTGAATACATATACGCAATGAGGTGGTTCCATATTATGCAAGAAGGATCAATGAAGTTAGTCTAATTTAAACAGTATAAATTCATATAGTAACATTTTAGTATGGCCATTATCCCTTAAATTTACAAAAAAATAATTAATACTGTATTGCTTACGTAGTCTTAAGTTGCTTGTAACATTGCAGAATGTATGATGAAGACAATTACTATTTGAAAGAGGTACCTATTGCTAATCTTACGCTGAGGGTTGGATATTTGGCGAAAGATGATAACTTTGCTAAGATGGTGAGAGGAACATTCTTACAGCCCGCTGGTAAATATGATCGTGTCGTAGACCCCGATGTAAGTATGAACTATATTTTTCAAAGAACTTATAAACGTTTAGATTATTATTAGATCACATGAAATCGTGCCAAATTAGCCTCTTCACTTCCTTATTAAATAACTAAATCTTAAATGGTGACACGAATTCTAGTATTTTCGTCAAAAGCTTCAGTCTCGCTTCAGAGATTTGACTAGCGTACGTTGTGTCAGTTCAAAAATATTTGTGGCCCACCTCGCGAATAGCTCGTATCAGATTGTCGGTGGTCAATATTCGTTGCGGTTTCCAAAACGGCGAATTGCTCCTATAGTTCTTGTTGGCAAGGTTGTTATGATCACTACCGGTAATAAACTTGATCGTCACTCATATCTACAAATATTTGACGACTGTCGACCATGATAAAGTTGATCTCATTTTGAGTCACAATATTGGCGCTTCGTTAAGCCACTTACTTTGGGACCTCTTCTAGAAAAAAACAATTCACCAGAAAGAGCCCGATTCGAAGAAGTTGATAGGGTTTGCCCCCTGTGATCACTGCACCCATCGTCGAATGGTCCTATTCTAGATCGAATATCCTTTTACTCCTGCTTTAGTACTGAAGTCCCCATGACACCACTGTAGGAAGTTTTGTTAAGAGACATAACGTTCACAGTATTTTCCTACATGGCCAGAACTTTGCCGTGTCCCGACATTGTATAACTAGATTTGATTATTTAGAACTGTGGACTTAATCAATTTTATTTTATATTTAATTTTCAACTAATAATTAGATTGCAGAATTAGCACTGGGAGGTCTACAAAAGGCTGCTGACCTCACTGCAACTGATTTACGCATGGGCAGATTATTTAAAATACAACCTTATGTTAATTACTTGGAACATTGTGGTTTCAAAAAGCCCAAGACTTGGAAAGATTTAGCAAGACATATGAATTGGGAGGTAATATATATTTTCAACGTTTTATGTGTTTTTAAGACACAATTTTTTATTCAAGAAGGTATAATAAAAAAATTAAAAAAATCTCTTTAGACAGCTCGACATGGCAATTTCCTAGTGATGTGGCAAAATGTAGCAGGTAGTTTATATCGATATATATTTTATTGCAATGCAATAAAATAAGACTTAAATTAATTAAATAAGGTTTATTATAAGTAAAATATTTTATAATAATATTTTATTCATCACAATCAATATCAATTATGGGCGATTTTAACTGTATATTGGGTCCTGCTAATTTCGATTTGGATTGTAATCTGGGCAAAGTTCTAAAATTAACTAATAATTAACTTTTCGTTTAATGTCACAATTTTCTAATACTTTACAGATCAGTTCTCTTGCTTAAGAATTAATTATTGTTTTAATACGTGACGAGAAAGCGACCGAAGTCATTTTAATACACAACGACAAAGAACAATGTGAGCGAGATCGATATCGATAAACGCGGTCAATGCGGACTCGTGCGTCGTACAGCGCTACGACTAAGACGGCGCGGGCGATGTGCGGGTATGCGGGGTGACCCCTCCCCAGCGCCTCACCTCATACCCCGATTGCCATGTCGACCTGTCGCGGACTATAGGTGGAATTTCGTGATTTCTTGACTTGATTGTATTGAAATTGTCATCGTTCACGTTGCAATTTTATAGCAGGCGACAAATGAGTTGCAAAATGCAACAGCGAAGAAATTCGTTTTCTTTATATATAGCTTAGGCAGACAATCTATTAAGAATAGTATGTGATCTCCACCACCTATGAACGCACGATTACAGGAAAATCATGGATTCGACTTAAAGAAAAGGAATGGGGATCGGGAATCAAAAGGGAACTTGGGTCTTCCGTACTCCAACTAGTCGTACGAAACACGACAGCAAGATGTAACTTCACGTATATTTTTTAGAGAACATTAACTGTTACTAATACACACACTGGTAATAATCGGATACAGTCTGCCCACTTCCATAATATCTTAAAATTAAAATTTAAACGTGACTGCTAGTTCTATCACGCTGTATGGTGACAACATGGTTTTGATAATCTTTGATCTATTTATCTAAGCATGTTTGCAGGTCATTGAACAAATTAAAGGACTGTACCCGCATGTCAATGACATAGACCTTATGGTTGGATTATGGGGTGAAAACAAAATGGAGGGAGGTCATGTGCCCCCAACGTTTGCTTGCATACAAAAAGACCATTATTACCGTTTGATGTCTACTGACAGACATTGGTACGAGCGCCCTAACAGACCTGGCGCTTTCTTATACCGTAAGTATTTAGAAAACTGTTATCTCACATTTATTGTTAGAAGGTTTGAATCAATAATTCGCCATAATCGTCCAAAGTTTAAAGATCGCCATAATCTCCTTGACATGTAGCATAAGCAGGTGAAATTGACTTGGATTTCAAGTAAAATATGCGGGTATACATAGAATCATTTAAATGGTCAGCTTTTACATAAGAAATCAATATTTAATCCGATTTAAGGTTCGTCATCATTGACAACAATAATATTAAGTTTATCAATCGTAAACGTCATAATAATTCTAATTTGAAGATCACAATATAGTAGCATGCTATTTGAAAATATTTTCAAACTTAATATTTCCAACTAGAGTATGTGGGTAGAAATATTTCATGAAGGTATCATTCTTAACAGGTCAATTGCAAGAAATCAGGAAAGCAAGTTACGCCTATCTTATATGCGCAACAGAATCGAAAATTAAAACTATCCAGCGTCGTCCTATGAGGGTAGTCAGTGCTAGGTAAGTATATTTTACTATATGCATGAACTAGAAATAAAAATAAAAAAATGGCATGGCGCATTCCGTTGAGGTAATCTAAAATGGTATTCACTCCAAAACGGTTATGATACAACAAAATCTCATGTCTGAAGCCACATTCAACAGTAAATTCGGCGAAACGTGGGTGTGCTGGTTACACATCTGCCTACCCCTTTGGGGATTACAGGCGTGAGTGTATACTGTATATGCATTTGTAAAGATTGAAGTACTTCTTTAAAATAAGCATATTAAAAACTTCAGAATTGGAATAGGTTTATAACTAAATAAAAGTGTAGTGCTCATTCACCCTCATTCACTAATGAATTTGTGCAACGAACACGTAGAAATAATATTCACAATGATTAGAATAAATATTTTTTATGAAACTAATAATTATATATATTGACTGAATATTTTCAACAATAGAAAGAAAGAAAATTAATTTTATTTGGTCAACACTTTAGATGACATACAAATTAAAAACACAGAAGAGTAATACATCAAAAGCAATTATAAACTCTAAGCACACCTGATACTTCTAAATGTTGTACACCTGTGTCTAAAGTATGACCAAAAGGCCATAGGCTCAGCATTAGCTACCGGCCAAAGGTAAGGTATTGCCTGGCGCTGGTATTCTAACTAGGCCTCAATACCCACACTATGGTACATACACAATTACACAAAATTATATACTAATACACACCCAACAGTCACACACATAGTTCACACACTAGGTTGGGTAGGTAAACCTGTACCGTGGGTATCAAGAACTACGAGGGACTACGGTCCCACCCAGACCCAGACCCAGACCAAACACCCAGACCCGAAACAAATATCTGTCTGTCACACAAACATTTATCTCGGTGCGAGAATCGAACCCACGGCCTCTCGTTTCACAACCGGCTACTAGCCCGCTGCGCCACGGAGACTGTATAGACAGTAATATATTTTTATCTATTCTAGGAATCCTCTGGTGAGATGTGCTGATATTGTGAAACCAAATTTCAATGCCTGGAGAGAGAACCCAAGGGAAAGTAGCAATTGTCATTGAGCAAATATATAGTGCTTTAAAATAAACGATATTGACATTATCAATTGGCTTTAATTTGTGTGGCTTGGCTCCTGAGATACAGCTTTTTTTTTACCTAAATAGGCTTGCGTTTGACCACTATCTCGCCTGATGGTAAGTGATGATGTGGTCTACGGTGGAGCACGCTTGCCTATTCACTCTTGAATTAAAGATACCCAGATTATAATTTTCGGGAAATATAGACTCCGGCAAAGAGTTCAACTCTCTAGCGGTGCACATGATAAATGTACTAGCAAAACGCTTCGTGCGCGCTGGTGGAATATCAACCATGTATCGATGACGCTTCGCTGAGTCTCTTGTCGTCCGATGATAGAAAGGGGTTGGGGTTATTAAATTGTGTAATTCCAAGGCACACTCGCCGAAATGTATCCGGTAGAAAACCGATAAACTGGCAACTTTACGTCGATGTTCAAGGCTTTGCAACCTTACCTCGACTATGGATTCGTTGCCTATGAGCCTCTTGGCGCTTCTTTCGATGGCCTCCAACGCCTCAAGCTGGTACTTGGCCGATCCATCCCAAAGAAGAGATCAGTACTCCATGCACGACCGGACTTGGGCTTGGTACAGATCGAGCAGCTATCCCGGCGTGAAGTACCGTCTCACCTTCGCAAGGATAGCCAGCTTTTTGGCAGCCAATTGAGCTTTATGCTCAATGTAGGAGCCAAAACTGAGAGTTGGAGACAAAGTTACGCCCAGAATCTTTAGGTGGTCAGTTATCGGTACGGACACATTTCAGAAAGTAGGAGTCAGTTGGAAGGGTCTCCGTTTAGCAGAGAATAGACAAGCCTGGGTCTTAGTGGCATTAAACTTGACCAGGTTGGCATTGCCCCAATCGGAGACTGCCTTTAAGGACAAGTTCAAGCGTTCTACCAAGGCCTCCCTGAGGGACTGGACTTGGACTCCACTGGTTCGTGCATTAGATATGTAACTTTCTACCACTGTGCGGTCGTCTGCGTACCCAAAAGTACCGGGCTTAAGCAGATCATTGATATGCAGCAGGAATAGATTCGCAGAAAGTATCGACCCCTGAGGTACCCCGGCATTGATAGCCAATAGATCGGAGGAGCAGCCATCAATAACTACTCGAATCAATCGTTCCCTCAGGAAGTTCGATATCCATGCACACAATCCAGTGGGCAAGTCATATGAAGGAAGCTTGCTTAAGAGGCTATCGTGCCACACTCTGTCGAAGGCCTTCGAGATGTCGAGTGAACCTGCAAGCGATTCCCCATGCCCCTCGACAGCCTCGCTCCAGATGCTAGAAGGTCTCCAGTTGACCGGTTTCGGCGAAATCCGTATTGTCGGTCACTTAGGAGGTCATTCGCTTCTAGCACTTTAGGCACTTGCCCAGTGACCAAAGAGAGACGAAACAGGCGAGTCAAAATGCGAATGCGACGAATTCGAATTTCCGACATATGTGTCTCGCAAACTGGTAGACAAGGAGGGACTTCGCCAGCAGTGTCTAAACGCGAAGATTCAGCAAAAAGAGAAGCAAACAAGTTTGCTTCAGCAGAGTGAGCCAAAGACCCGTCGGGTCTCAGCAGTGGAGGAAGTGAGGGGCGACGGAAGTTCGATTCAACTGATTTTGCCAGGGACCAAAACGCTTTACTGCCCACTGGGTATGAAGCTAGTTTCTTCCCAATTTGGCTTATGTGGTCAAATCTAGCTTGCCGTAGAGCCTTCTTGCAGGATTTGGCAGCCTTGTTAAATGCTCTCTTGTTTAAGCGCAAGTACTTTGCTTTGCGGTTAGGAGCATCAACCCATGCCAGGTATGCCGCATGCTTTCTCGCTTCAGCGCGTCCGCACTCAGCCCCGAACCATAGGCGAGTCCCACCTCACGTTGCTACGTCAGAAAATTGAATGGAGTACTCCATACCTTGACGCAGCACATCCGTCACAGCATCCGCGCAAGCTGAAGGGTCTTCAGAAGAGAAGCAAGTGGGGCGCCGAGGATAAGATGCAAAGAAAGCTCGCATCTCATCCCAATCTGCTGACTTGTATCGCCACACCCTCCAGGTGTCTCTAGGGCTGGGATCGGGCGGTGAGTAGACAGATACCAGCTACCCAAGGGTGATGAAACCGACACTGAGTAGTGGTCTGGATCAGTTGTCAACAGAAGGTCCAAGCAATTGGCTGTGTGCGTGTCAACATCCGGGACTCTTGTTGCCACCTGGACCAACTGAGTAAGATTTAGCGTCAGCGCTAGCTTCCGCGTTTCTCTCCCAACATGGTCGGTGCACTGGTATGGGAAAAGCCACTCTTGGTGGTGGGCATTAAAATCCCCCAGTAGCACTAGTTGTGCACAAGGGTACCGCCTTTGTGCCGCATCCGCCGCCTCACTAAGGTATTCTGTAAGCCTAGTCATCTCCTGATCTCCGCTGTGCGACCGGTATACACAGGAATAAAGAATTTTCTCAATTCCTGTATCCACCAGTACCCAAATAACAAAGAATCTGGGATCTGCAAGGTTACAGAGGCGCCGACAACAGATGTCATCACGGGCGTACAAGCACACACCCGCATGTGGCTTAAAATTATGCTCCAGAGTAAACCCTGGGTAAGAAAGGTACGCTACGTCAGACGGACATCTTATCTGCGTCTCTGAGAGGAATTAGAGAGCGGGTCTTTCAGTCTCTAGGTGGTGATGGACCGCGACGAGATCTGAGTGCAATCCTCGGATGTTGGTAAGGTGCACTTTTAGTGAGAGGGAGTGCTGCCGCTGTTGAAACGTTCTCTTATCATTTTTACTTTTCATTTGAATGCAAGAGCGAATGTAGGTAGAAAGACTGCAGTGGAACGAGACTACATGCATTTAACCTTCAGACACAAGATGAAATACTGATACTGCGGGGACGCCCGAGCACCCCCGGGATGTCCATCGGGCCCTCTCAACCGGTCGCCAACCGGCACGATGGCGCATCCCGGGATTTTTCGTCAGTTGGCGGGGCAGCCTTTCGTGTGTGGCTAGCACACTACTTGGGCCCCCAACTACCTGCGGTCGGCCAGCGGTGCACCGTGCCTCGGATCCCGCTACCCTCCACGACTAGTCTCCCAATGCGGCGTTATCAAATTGCGTCAGATTGGCCCAACTGCATTCAGCAACTATTCCAACCCGTCTCCCTAAATGGCATCACCGAACATCCATTATGACATGTTGTGTAAAGTTTTAACAATTCATATTTTGTTGTAGAATAACACATAGCTCTTGATAAGGTAAAGGACAGCTGTTTTTTTGTATCCTGGCACGATAAAGTGACCACACTGCGCCTGATAGTAAGGGCAGTGCCGTAAAGTTAGAGTATCAAGTAGCGACAGACAACTATATCTCGCTACTTGACACAATCATGCCGGCCTTCTCTTTATACAACGTCTAAAGGACTCAGGATAAGCTGATAGATAAAGATAGTAAGACGTTGTAGAATCGTTACCCTCTGTTTGACAATCCCGCCTTTTGTAACACTCGCCCATTTGAATACTTTTATAATGTATTCATGTTGCAACTTTTCTATTGTATATGCATTGATTTTATTACTTCACAGACAGCTTCCGTGGCGCAGTGAGCGAGTAGCCAGATTTGAAACGAGAAGCCGTGCGTTCGATTGCCGCGCCGAAATAAATATTTGTGTAACATAGTTTCGGACCGTAGTCCTTCGCAGTTCTTGATACCCACGATACAAGCTTGAACTACTGTAGGGGCAGGACTATGCATGTGGTGACTGTTGGGTGTATTTATTTATCCTACTAATGCTACTATCCTACTAATATTATAAATGCGAATATTTGTATGGATGGATGGATGTTTGTTACTCAATCACGCCACAACGGCTGGACGGAAATGGTTGAAATTTGGCACAGAGATAGATCATAGTCTGGAATAGCACATAGACATCCTGAAATTTTATCATTTATCCTGAAAAAATGTACAGTTCCCGATATTTAAATTTTTCACAGGGCAAGGGATCGACATGTTTTTTAGGTTTTTTTAGTGGTAGTTTAGGGATCAGAAAATGACATAGGCTACCTTTTTATCTCGGAAAAATGCACGCTTCCTATGGGTTATTAAAATGTAGAAAGGTGTAATAGCTTAAGATGCCTCCGTGGAGTGTATACCTTTTCTTCCAAAAATAACCTCCACGGGGGTGGAGCTGCGGGCAACATCTAATGAATTTAATAATTATAAAAAAACAAGTTTTAGAAGTTGATAATGTATCCATATTTGAGTATTGAAAGTGAGAGAGTTCAATTTATCTTCAATCACTAAAGATGATGCTTGGGGTTTTTTATTTTGACGTAGTAGCAAGGTACCTTATTTGAAAAATAGGTTGCTAGTACCATTTGGCAGCACGTTTTGTTTGACCCGACACGTTGACCACACATCTAGAAAGCAGAAGCATCAAATGATGAGATTTCAAATATTTCATGCGGTAGTATGATTTCTACCAAATCGTAAATCTATTTACTGAGTCAGCCTCCATGCTATAGAGAGCGAGTAGACAGATTCCACTAGAAAGGTAATTCCTTACATTTACACTATGTATGTACAATGTATGTAGCAGCGATAGCCTAGTTGGTTGCGGTACGGACTGTCAAGACAAAAGTCGTAGGTTCGAAACCCAAGTGGCATACACCTCTGACTTTTCTAAAGTTATGTGTGTATTAAAATGTTAATTATGGCTTGCTTTAACGGTGAAGGAAAACATCGTGAGGAAACCTGCATATCTGAGAGTTTTTCGAAGGTATGCGAAGTCTGCCAACCCGCATTGGGCCAGCGTGGTAGACTAAGGCCTAACCCCTCTCATTAGTAGAGGAGGCCCGTGCCCAGCAGTGGGACAATGTTGATACAGGGCTAGTATTAATATTTTTTTATGTACAATGTTAAAACTATGAGAATGACAAAAAAAGATAAGGTTATAGGAAAAGCGAAGATTTATTTTATGACTGAAGTGAAGACACTTGATGAGTGGCGTTTAAAAGACGGCGAATTAGAAGATGAATTAAGGATGGAGTAGAACGTAGTATGTGCGCATAAGCGCATAATGCTGGCAAATTAGTAGCCACTTCAGTTGAGAGCAATAGGATAATACGTGGTAGTATTTACCAAGATTAAAATTATGAACATGTAAAAAGAATTACATTATTTATACAGGTGGTATCACTTATTTTGCGGAACATTTTGGTGTATTGCCACATATGGTTTTAATGGTCAAATTGTCATGTTCTATTGAATTAATATCTTTTGTTTTAAGTCTCACAAATCATCTTAATGTGCATATTGCAATATGATAAATGATGTCATTTGTTTAATGTGTTCCAAATTACCGTGCATATATTATGATGAAAACTTATTTTTATGTTTCGGTAAATACGTCATTATAAATGAACGAATTTCTTATAGGATCACTTTGTGTTCTGTCTGAGCATCAAAGTCCCCCTCTCTGAAATAAATTGACGTTTTAAAAAAAAATAATGTTTCTGGTATTTATATTCTCATAAAAATAATATTAAATCATAAGCATGTACCCCTGCAGCGGTAGACAGAGGTAAAATTGTAACATCCATTTTCGCCGAGCTGAAGGTCGTACAGAAGCGATAGTCTGTTGGAAGTGGTACGGACTGCAAAGACGAGAGTCGCTAGTTCGAAACGAACGCTAATGGCATATATCTCTGATTTTTCTAAGTTACTTATTATTGTTAAATATCCCTTTCTTAAACATTTCCTTATCCAGGGAGACGCGAATGATGGGAGGCCAGCAACTCCACACGGGAGCGACTCCACGGGATAATTACCGGGTTGGCTATAGATATCCGGTACTTGATTTTAGTAGTAGGTTGAATTTAGGGGTGTTCTAGGAATTAAACCTAAGCCTTTTAAACTATTTTTGGATCTTTTTTTTATGGGGACAATCTTCTTGGTTTCCCGTTTTGGCGACGAGGCATGCCGGATATTTACCAGCTAAAAACCGCATGGTTGACTCCATCAACACCACAGAAGGAATCCAGGTCTTCTAAAAGAAACACGCCGGAACCTCTCTAATGTTACGTTGTACTAGCACGTCAAGAGCGTAGTATCAATGACTCCGGAGCATTGTTACGTACCCTTATACAGAAGAACCGGGGCGATTTCTATCATCGCTTCGGTTTCTACGTCTTGGAGCGGGACCAGCTCTTTCCCGATCCCGTTTGCAGCCTCTTTCCGCATCATAACTGATTCACAGAAGAAGGCTACCGCTTTCCATTCATCCTCTTCCGTAAGCGTCGTTGACAAAAGTGACGACAGGGAGAGGTTATGCCCGATCCGGCTGATCAGGTCTGCCGCTCTGCTACCCATGCAGCACACTCTGAAAGCGTGTGTGTTGCGGAATCCAGGTTACTGTCATCGCAGTGGTGATAGTTCACCGTCTCTTCTCGTCTTATACAAGTAATCACTGAAACACCCATGCTCGGTAATTATCTGTGTATGTCTTTAGGTGAGTCGACCGTGTTTTCGGTTCATCATGGTGAAAATTCAGAAATCATACTACCGCATGAAATATTTGAAATCTCATCATTTGATGCTTCTGCTTTCTAGATGTGTGGTCAACGTGTCGGGTCAAACAAAACGTGCTGCCAAATGGTACTAGCAACCTATTTTTTCAAATAAGGTACCTTGCCACTACGTCAAAATAAAAAACCCCAAGCATCATCTTTAGTGATTGAAGATTAATTGGACTAAACTCTCTCACTGTCGATACTAATTTATGGATACATTGTCAACTTTTAGAACTTGTGTTTTTGTATTTCTATAATTCACTAGATGTTGCCCGCGGCTCCGCCCGCGTCGAGGTTATTTTTGGAAGAAAAGGTATACACTCCATGCAGGCATCTTAAGCTACTACACCTTTTTATATTTTGCTATGCCATAGGAAGCGTGTAATTTCCGGGATAACAAGTAAGCCTATATGTTATTCCAGACTATAATCTATCTCCCCATATAATTCCTCTATACCTGTAACCCTGAGGGCCGACATAGGATACTTTGCTTTCTTTAATCATTCCTTAAAATGATGCAATAAGGGATGAACAGATGTTATATTTTTTTTTGTATAGATAATAGTCGAAGAAGCAAAAGAAAACGAAGCAGAAAAAAATTAGGAATTTATCCAAAAAAATTGAAAATTCGGGAACTGAAAGTATTATTTTATAGAATTTAATTCTTCTACGCTACCGATAAGCGTAACAACGCCTGCGAAGCTGCGGGCAAGCTAATTAAAAATAAGATCTGACATTTCTGAAGAGTTGATTGGAACTATGTTTGAGATGTGTTTATGATGTGCTGCAGAATTTCCCACAAACTTCACATGCTACACGCTCACTTGGACTAATTTAATGATAATATGGTTGCCTTCTTAGAAGGGAAGGGGGCGTGGAAGTTATTTTTGGAAGAAAAAGTATACTTTCCACGAAGACATCCTAAGATATTACAGTTTTCTATGTCTGTCTAGTAGCCAGTTGCCGGGCGCATATTGTAAAAAGTCGCAAGGATCTTGTTATAGAGCTCCATTGGACCCCAGATCTCATGTTTCCATGGGAAATCAAGAATAAGGTTGAATTCAATGCCAAGACAACCTAGGTGTGCCCGTTATCATGCAAACTATCCCCATTTTGTATCGTTTTCCTTTTGGAGTGTTCTACTGTCAATAAGAAAGGTATAGAGTATAAATATCTAATGTAATCTTAATCCAAGGAGTCACACCGAGAGCGTAATATCCACCAGCAGGTCGGCATGTGTTTACTCTAATTGGACGGTACTGCGCATATCATCAGGTGCAGTGTGGTCACCTTACCGTACCAAGATAAAAAACACTTTACGCAGGGTTGGAAGCCTGAACAGGATCCGGCGGTTTTTAACGCCCAATTAGTATCGTCCGTTATATATAAAGTACAGATTCATCCGGGAATCGAGTACTGCTCGCACCTCTGGCACGGTTCCGCTTGGTGCCTGCTCAATGCTTTGGTTGGAGTACATCGTTGGGCTATTAGTAGTATTGTGAACGTGACTAACTGCGCAGGGATATTATCGCATAGAGTATAATTGTTTAATCTTATCCTACCTCTTCCACACCAAAACCACACTTGCTGGCTTGCGGAGACACAACTTCGTGGTGATTTGTACCCCGGCTTGAACCAAAAGATTCGCAAATTCGTATCTTTGCCGCACCACCGAGCTGTAGAAAAGTTTGACGGCGCACGTATTCCCTCCTTCAAAGAACTCAGGATCATAGCCGGGGTTCTTTAAGCATAATGTGGTGAAGTTCCTCAGCAGACTGGCATGTTGGTGTCGAGTAGCGACGTATAGTTGTCTCTCGCTACTTGATAGTCTACCCGGACAGCAGTCTGCTTACCATTAGGTGCCACTGCACTATCGCTTTTACCCGACCCAGGAATCAAATCCGTGACCTCACCATATGAGTCGTACCGCATACGTAATTACACACCACCTTGGTAGCTATTATCCACAATCATATATGTATATAAGATTTTTTGCTAATCAATGTAATCGATAGATGACGTTGTACTCCGCGAGCTAATAAAATCTGCTGGTACAATAGCTTTTAATCTGAGTATAATGTATATTTTAATACAGGGTTAATTTATTTGTATCATTATTAAAGTTATCACGTATCACTGGGGCGAGGCGATTGACAGGCAGGCGAGGCTATGGGTCTTGAGATAGCCAAGGCGTTTGATATATTTATCATATGATATAGTAATAGATTTTATTAGCTACTAGCTGTCACGGCAAACTTCATTCCGCCTAATAGTCAATGAATGAGCAGATTTCTCATTCCCGTGTCCCTCCTTCCTATGATCCTGGATCCTTTAGGCGTAGTGTATAGAAGCTGAACAGCGACCGGCATGATTGTGTTGAGTAGCGAGGGATAGACTGTCTCTCGCTACTTGATACTATATCTGGACGGCACTGCGCTTACCATCCGGTGCCGTGTGGTCACTTTGGTGCGCCAGAATAAAAAAAAAGACATAATTAATTCAAAATTATTAAGTTAATTTTTTTCTTAGGGTAATAAATATAAATTTAAATCAAGTATTTTAATGACGTGCCAGCAAGAAATTTGCTTTATTGGCCATGTATATTGGTGCATAGGTTGCACTCTTCAGTGAAGCAACTTGTGATATACTACATTTTTCGTTTTGTTATCATTGCGTAGATCTTTCAATTTTCGCTTTAGAGCTTCCAATGCGCGTTTATGCGCCATTGTGCATTCGTCCCAGATGATGATTTTAATTGCTACTAAAACTTAAAATGTCGTGAATCGATGTTTCGCCACGAAGCAATAAATGCAATGACTCAGGTGGCGGAGTCAACAATGGCAATTTCACTTTGCTACTAATGCAGCACAATCCTGGCGCTTCCACAAAACTTCAATGCGCTACAATACTCGCAAACAAAGTCCATTGGCCCAATGCAAATGGAAGCATGCGAGCTGTAATCAGTGCTGGAATCGTATCGAAACGCTGCTCGATTCAAATCAGTACTTGACAAAATTTCTTCTTGCGCGTCGAAAATTGTCTAGTTGTTGACCTCTGATGTTTGCTCTACGATTTCGCATTGCCAACCGAGCCGTTTATCAGGCTGCCTCACTTGCTCGGCTTGCTCTTGTGATTGAGAAGCACGAAGTCGGGCCATACCAACGCGGCGCTCTTCACGTGCAATTTCTTGTTCTTCTTCAATAGTTTCATTTGTGATGTTTCGAATCCTAATTGCATTACGGCTTTGTCGGGAACTTCTTGGTCGCGGCGTTGTCAATAATAGTATCGACACAAAAAGATTTATTATAATAATACTCCTAGAAACTCGTGACACTCTCACAAAACAAACACATCGACCGGTCAACTTCAATTTCAACGTTTTTCAGTAGTATTTTATTGCTCTTTGGTTTTGCGGTATTTTCAAATATAGATTTAGTGTATATATTTTCAAAACAAACCATATACAACATTATGTGAGCTGTCAGTTGCGTTGGTTATACCATCTATATCAAATGAAAACGAGTTTTAACAATGGTTTAAAATCAGACAAATGAAAAGGAGTTTAAATGCAGTCACCATTGCCGAAAACGGCTCAGAAAGATCATAACAAATGAATGGCTAGACTGATGGATTTTTTGACAGATGATTTTTTCATGATATTTTTTTTATTGATGAATATCATATTTTAATACTTATTATCCTATTCCCGATGAAGACAATTCCAAAAACATCAAAATCATAAAAATTGGTCCTGCCGTTCTAGAGTTATAAATGGTGTAACTAACACGACTTTGTTTTATACACAGTCAGGTCATAAGTATTGTCACACAGTAAAAACTTTTATTTTAGAATGCTGGCCACAAAAAAGTTTATTGAATTAGAATTTCAAATTGTTCATGAAAATAAAAATGTATACTTTTTAGAATTTTACTCATTTTTAAATATGGAGTGGACGCTTAAAGAAGACCGTGTTGCAGTAATTGCGTTGCATCATTGCGGTTACGCGCCAATTCAAATTTTTGACATACTGAAAAATTTGAATATAACCAAAAGATTCGTTTATCGTACCATCAAACGATACAATGAAGACTCTAGTGTAGATGACAGGTCAAGAAGTGGTCGCCCTCGGTCTGTTAGGACTCCAGCAGTGATAAAAGCTGTGAAGGCGCGAATTCAAAGAAATCCCAAACGTAAGCAGAAACTGTTGGCCCTTCAGATGGGGTTAAGCAGAACCACGGTGAAAAGGGTGTTAAATGAAGACTTAGGGCTTCGGGCATATCGAAGAAAAACAGGACATCGTTTGAATGCTCGTCTAATGGACCTGAGACTGAAGAGATGCCGCGCTTTGTTGAAGCGGTACGCGGGTAAAAAATATCGGGAAATTCTTTTTTCAGATGAAAAAAATTTTACCGTAGAAGAGAGCTACAACAAACAAAATGATAAGGTGTACGCACACAGTAGTGAAGAAGCGAACAACCGTATTCCGCGTGTCCAACGAGGTCATTTTCCATCCTCGCTCATGGTATGGTTGGGAGTTTCTTATTGGGGCTTAACAGAGGTACATTTTTGTGAGAAAGGTGTAAAAAAGAATGCAGTTGTGTATCAAAATACAGTCCTGACGAACCTTGTGGAACCTGTTTCTCATACCATGTTCAATAACAGGCACTGGGTATTCCAACAAGATTCGGCGCCAGCTCATAGAGCGAAGAGCACACAAGACTGGCTGGCGGCGCGTGAAATCGACTTCATCCGGCACGAAGACTGGCCCTCCTCCAGTCCAGATTTGAATCCGTTAGATTACAAGATATGGCAACACTTGGAGGAAAAGGCGTGCTCAAAGCCTCATCCCAATTTGGAGTCACTCAAGACATCCTTGATTAAGGCAGCCGCCGATATTGACATGAATAAAACTTTAGTGTCATGAGAATCTATGTTTGTTAAGTTCATTTTGGTATATAAATGGTTACATAATGAATAAACTTGTTTTAATTATTTTATATTAAACATGTGACAGAATTTATGACCTGACTAGGTATATATAGATGTTACGTGATCACCTTAATAATACTAAATCAACTTTGTATTATACATCGACCCACTGCTGGGCTTGCGGAGCTTCCTCTCCTTAAGGCTGCGCTTGTTTATTCCAAGTGAGAAGTGAGAAGAGTGCAAAATTTACAGCTAGACATTAAAATAAAATTTTGGACAATTTTGGTCGCAAAAAAATTAACATAACCGATGGTGTTGAAATAAAACTAATTTTTACGGTTTCTATCGCGGTTTATTTAACTTTTTTATCCCGACGTTTCGAAATCTTTACGCGGGTCCTGCGTAAAAGAATACATAGCTGATGTCAAACACCGACGCTCCACGAAGTCTGCAGTTGCTGAACATTCTGAAGAAGGCTCCAATCATTATCTTCGATTTGACAAACCACAGATCCTTGCCAAAGAACACCGATTCCTACCTAGGATGATACGCGAGGCTATTGAAATTAAAAAACATCCAAATTTCAATACAGAAGATGGTTGGAAGCTAGCACCAGCCTGGGATCCAATTATACAGTTAATGAAATCGGAATCCAAAAGACCAGCTGCCAGACCTACAGGACACTGTGAGCTCCTTCTGCGTAGATCGGACTACAATAAATAAAAATTAAAAAACAACTACATGGAGGGTAGAAACATTGCACTATACTTGCGTGACGACATACAACTCAGTCCGCCCCGTGACCATGAAGGCTGTAAAGCTTTCGAAACGTCGGGATAAAAAAGTTAAATAAACCGCGATAGAATCCGTAAAAATTAGTTTTATTTCAATGTATAACATTCGTGTAAACATAAGAAACCATTATAACCGAAATGTATAACAACTCCACCAGATCTTATTATAGAGTATCTTGTCGTGGGAGATTTTGAAAATGATATAGATCTATTGCACAACGCCATCTATCCATTGCATTGGTTAACAAACATCCAAATTTTTAGTGAAAAATGTTCTTTTTTTTATTTCCTGTGTTTTATTTGCGAGCATATAATTATTATACATTATTTTGCATAATGATTGCCATGGTTGCGTAGTTGTAATTGCGTACACGATACGATGTTAGGTATGCTGAGGTCTCGGTTTCGACAGCAGGGTCGAGTAAAAGTGATATTAGGTTTTTCTATTACGAAATACTCAATATCAGTCCGGAGTCTGGAATTGTGCTTGACATAGCGATAGGCTCGCCCTCTATCACATCATGGCATTGTAATAAGCTTCTCGAAACATGGGTGAATTGCTTACGAGGTGTAAGTGTGTGTCCGTCGGGGATTAAAGGCGTGAGTGCGTGTATCCGTACGTTTGCATAATTTCATCACCTTTTCTAATCTTATAATTATTTTAATTATAAAATCACTTGATCTCTCACCACGCCTATGATCTCTCTATGATCCTATTGCAGATTCATTTGTAGTAATACAGTACTTTGGAAGTGATGCCTTGACAGACAGACAGACAATATTTCCAAAAACAATTGTTTTGGGTTCTATATCGATAATATAACACGCTACGATCGTCATTTTTCAAAAATATGCTTTAATATAGTATAGATATGATGTAGTAAAAGATTTTATTAATTAATTTTAATGGTGGGTAGTTATATCCTCTACTACAGACAGAGTTTTTTAAATTAATTTTATGTATATTATTTTGTATACTCTTATAATATTGACACAGATATACTTGAACAGATGAACGCGTGTAATTTCGCAAAGCTAAATGATATATATACTTCTAAAAGCCCACAGAATTTACATTTTCTCTTCAACCAGTCGACTAAAGAAGACTTTCAAAATGTGGAATTCTTTTTATATTTTTAACTTGCTTTATTGTATTGTCAATGCAGAAACATACAATACTTACGAAAGAGTTCCAACAAAGAGTGAAGAGTTAGCAGAATTTGAAGCAAAAAACATCGCTGAGTAAGTAACTTCTGTTTCTGTATTAAAATCTAAGTGATAAAATATATTTTTTTGTATTCATTAAAAATATATGACTTGAAGGTAACTTTACAGGTCTACTTTGGTAGGTTTATTTTAAGGTTATGCTGGTGGTAGGATATTTATATCCGTCCGGATAGTGACCACCGTACACAGGGTTTAAAACCCACCATAGTGGCACACGCAAGTGTGTCCCTTTCCGGGATCACCCAGTGTACATCTGGTTTTTGTCGGGGGTCTAGTGTTGGGGTATGATGTTTGGCCGTTTTACGGCCTTTGACACTAGACTCTCGGCCGCTTCTTCACCTTCTGGCCCATAGCGTAGTGTGAAGAAGCAGGCCGGCATGATTGTAGTAAGTAGCTTGTTGATAGTTGAGCTCTAATACTATTTCTAAAATTGATTTTAGTCAATTATCTCCGGTTCTGTTTGACGGTTGTCCTAATTCGTTTAGCGACAAAGTAAAAGACTTATTAGGGGATATACATCGACAAGAATCTTTCCTGAGGCCTCCAAATATAAGAACTTGGGAGCAAAATACAGTGGGAGGGTCCTTAAAAATACTACGAAATTTCTTACCGATACCCACAAAAATTGCGCTGGTCCAGTCTTTTATTTTCACTATTCTTGAATAATCAAGAATAGTGAAATTATGCTGACGCTAGCTTTCTCAATCTTACCGAGGCCCAGTTTGTAAAACTTGAGCAGCTCCAGAACTTTTGCATCAGGTTCATATTTGGTTTACGCAAATATGACCACGTTTCGGAATTTCGTAGTAAGCTCAAATGGGCATCTATACTCCTTCGCCGGAATACTCGTATCTTATCACATTTATACCGGGTTCTGTTTGATCCTAGTGCACCGCGTTACCTTAATGAGCGCTTTACATTTTTAAACGATACACATGCACGGACTCTGAGGTCATCGGAAGGTTTGACATTAGAAATCCCGAATCACAGCACTTCATTTCTTGATAAATCCTTCATAGTGTATGCTCGTCTGTGGAATGTATTACCAGTAGCTATACGACAAGCTAAATCTTTAGCTATTTTCAAAAGACGCCTTCGTATTCATTTTTCGTCACTTCAATGATATAATAATTCAACTGTTATTATTTATTTTTGTACATATAATATATTATATACATACATACATATACACTCACGCCTGTAATCCCCGAAGGGGTAGGCAGAGGTGTAACCAGTACACCCACTTTTCGCCGAATTTAGGTCCCATAATGTGATAGGGGGCGAGCCTATCGCCACACCGGGCACCATTCCAGACTCCGGGTTAATACTGAGTATTTCTAGGTAGAAAAACACAATATCACTTTACCCGACCCGGGGATCGAACCCGAGACCTCAGCACAGCAATCGTAACGCATGCGCAATTACAACTGCGCCACCGAGGCAGTCTTGTAATATATTATATGGTTAATGTATTAAGTATATAACGATGTTAAATGTATGTAGCATAATAAGTCTTCACCTATGAAATTGCCGTTCTGCAGTACTGGCCATTTCAAATGTAAATATTTTTTGTTTGGCTAAGAATTCTAATTTCAAATTTTTATTTTGAAAACATGAAATTCTTTTTCCTAAAAGTAGTCATTTGTTTATCGATGAGTGTTCTGTTTTATCGCATTTGATCCTTTTTCGCCATCATCACGCACCACCTATTATTGGTTTTCCCGCTTCCGTTTTGGGGATTTAGACCTGAGAAATGAAAGTCGTGATCGTCCGAAAACTTTGGTCGACAATGGCGAATTATAGGCGATTGTGGAAGCTGATGATACTCAATCTACGGCTGAATTAGAAGCAGCTTTCGACGTTAGCTTCAAAACAATATTGGTTCATTTGCGTCAAATTGGTAAGGTAAATAACCGTGGTGCCCCACGAACTCAATGATCGCCAGCACGAGATACGCGTCGAGAAGTGCCTTGCACTGCTCAAAAGGCACATAAATTAAGGAATTTTAACCATATTGTGACCTGCGAAAAATGGATTCTGTTTGATAATCGCAAGCACTCAGCAAGTTGTTTGGATCCTGCTTCAGGACCTAAACAATTTGCTTAAAAAAAGCTTACCCCTAGAAACCCCTGGTCACTGTTTGGTGGTCTAGCGCTGGTGTGATCACAGCTTCTTACCAAACGGGATGAGCATTACTGCAGATGTGTACTGTGAAGAACTGAACACAATGATGAAGAAGCACGCACATCTCCAACCAGCTTTGGTCTATCGTTCGTCATTTCCGCTGCTCCTGCAAGACAACGCATGACCTCATACTGTACAGCAGACGGTCTCCTAGTTGCAAGAGCTGGGGTTGAAAGCTCTCCGTTATCCACCATACTCACCAGACCTTGCACCTACAGACTTCTAAACACACAACTTTTTGGCGAAAAAAAAACAATACCCGAGAAGCAATACAAAATGCTTATGAAGAATTTATTGCCTACCGTCCAGCTGATTTCTTCAAGAAGGGCATCAATAAACTGTTATTGCGTTGGCCAAGAAGTGGCAATTACATAGGTGATTATTTTAATTAATAGAAATAAAAATATAGAAAGAAATAGTTTGAATTTTGTCATATAATACGGCAATTCCATAGGTAAAGACCTAATATTATAGTATGAAGTATTTATGTTATGTCTAAGCATTTTGCTGGACATCAAAACCATGATGGTAAGTGGAGTGCCGTCCGGTTAGAGTATCAAGTAGCGAGAGACAATCTATCCCCCGCTACTCAACACAATCATGCTGGTCTGCTTCCTCAAACTACGCCATGGCAAGAAGGTAAAGAAGCGGTCGAGGGTCTATTGTCAGAGTACTTAGAAGGCCGCAAAACGGCCAAGCATCGTACCTTAACTATAGACCCCCGACAATAACCGAATGTACACTGGCTGATCCCGGAACGCAACACACTTTCGTGTGCCACTATGGTGGGTTTTACACCCTTTGTACGGTGGTCGCTATCCGAGCGGATATGAATATCCTCCCACCAGCATGTCTGGAAAAGATCGCAGTGATGGATATAACCGCCGTTTGTACAGTATATTTTAAGTTTATTGCAATGTACTGGTAAAATTTTATTCTGGTGTACAATAAAGCCTAAATAAATACAATATTTGTGTTTTGTATGGAGTTTGTAACATCACAAAATCGAAATTTTGCGAAAATATTCAATGTAAAAAGTGCCGTTTCAGTTATGTTATAAATGACGTAATGGACTCACATATACACATTGACAGAAAACTAATAACCCGTGACCATGACGGTTGTAAAATTAATCACAACATTTTTCGAAACTACAAGACCAAAAAATAAACCGATGGATTTCATCTATAAAATTAGTTTTATTTCAATTACATGACGTATTGTAATGATTACATTGTTTTACAGTATTTGCACAGTCACTTTTGAACCTTGCGACGAGAATGAGTGGCGAAGATATGACGGTTCCTGTAACAACCTGAAGTATCCAAGTCATGGAACATACAACACTCCCGAGCTGAGGATGCTACCCGCTGATTATAGCGAAGGTTAGGAACCAATTTTGTTCTTAGTCATGTGCTTTAGGATTAATTTGAAATGAGCTAAAAGTATCTTAATATTGGAATAAATTGGCAGCATGTATTGATAAAATAACCAAAAACCAAACTGGCAGCTTTTAAAAGAATATTATTCTTTTTAATATCGGTAATGATTGCGAAGGAATACATTTGTAACACTGATGAAACTCTGATTGGACGGCACTGCGCTTACCATCAGGTGCAGTGTGGTCACTTTGCCGTGCCAGCATAAAAAAATATATATTATTTATTGTTACCATACATATTTAGACTAATCCAAACATGAATATGTAGTAAAACATATTATCAGGGTCGCAAAATGCAGACAGTTCTGTAGAAAAACAATAGATTAACACTTCAGAGTTTATTAAACTTCTGCCAGTTCAGAATACAATAATCAATGGCAAAAAGAACTGGCAAGAAAACCATAGCAGCTTTTTTAAATACAGCACAATCTATATTACTATAACTTATACTAATAACAGTTTCACATCACGTCAACTTATTACTTTAAACAGTATTTCAGCATTAAGATATCTAAGTTACTAGCTATTCAAGATTTCATGTGGAATCCTACAAATGACAAGCCGCATCCTTTTTATTGTGATATTTTCTATTGTTCCCCACTCTGTGCGCGAGATCACAATAAAACAAGTGACTGTACAGACATTTTACAATAAAACGAGTTATTTAAAATTTCAATTCAGTATCCGTTTCCATATAGCTCCGACAAATATAATACCTCCTATTTTTTTCTAATGTTGTTTGTCATGTCACTTAGTTAATAAATATTTATGACATTGTTAGGAAAAACGACTGAACACACATTAATGCTGCTGTACGCAGACTAGTTGAACTGCCGAATATGCCGAGGCTCTGTGTTTTATTGTAAACCTTCACCCCGCTCAGTCTATAACTTATCAATTTACCCAAACTTATTTTATAGCAGATTCCCGGTATTTCTACCCTATCATTATCATTTTAGGATTTGAACCAAGAAAAATGAAATCAGGCAAAGAGTTTCCACTAGCCAGATTAATTCGCCAGGAGCTTCTTGATGTAGGTGTAGGCGTAGACTCAGTGTTTGCCACATCTATTTCATACTTCACAGAATTCTTGACTGGGGAGTTTGTCTCCATTCATGACACGGGTACGTATGTATCAAAATATTCAATGTAGCTAATATATTCCGACCATAAATGCTAGTTAGTTAGTAGGTCACACTCTCATTAATCTGATGTTTTTGTTTGAGTTATAAATATGAAGTATTTACTATAGTATAATATAAAAGTCCCCATATGGAGTTCTGCTATCATCTCTGAGTATCTGGATACCAGCTTAGTCCTTTTGACTCGGTTCAAAGAAGAGCTGCGAAAATCGTTGACGATCCCAAACTCGAGCCTTTAGGTTTGAGGATATACATATACTCCTTGTATGTGTTCTACCGGTTGTATAATGGTTTGTGTTCCGGGATTGTTCGACATGATGCCCACGGCCACTTTCTACCATCGCACCACTCGACATCGACGGGGAGTTCATCCTCACACACACCCTAAATGAGGGATTTCTTCCCACGCAAACGCTTGCAAACGCTTTTATTGGGAAATGAGCTTTATGACGAGGTTTTCCAAGGGGACTTCTGTATGGGATTCTTCAAGAAGAGAGTAAACAGATTTATGAAGGTTCGGCAATGTGCAAGTGAAGTTCCTGGTGTTTTTTTTAGTACCTCGATAGGCAGACGAGCAGACGGGCCACCTGATGGTAAGTAGTCACCGCCGCCCATAGACTTCTGCAATGCCAAGGCAAAGCCGCTGCCTACCGTTTAGGTGTTTCAGGTGTTGCAAGCATCCATAGGCTATGGTAACAGCTACCATCAAGCCGACCGTAATCGATTGTTTGCCAACATCGTTGTTAAAGAAAAAATAATAAAAAAGACACGGTGATGTATTTTTTTAATATACGATGACGTCAGAGCCAATAATGTCATTTACAATACAGGCAATAATTTGCTTAATAAAATGTAATATTCTTGTTAATTATTTTTAAATATACATGTTTGACGATATTTTTTTTAGCTAACTATATTCTGGAAACTCCTTATTGTTGTAAACCAGAAGGTTTGTGTGACAGTATGTGCACTCCAAACTATATACCTGAAGATGACAACGTCCACAGGTTTTCTGGCCATAGATGCATAAACATGACCAGACCGAAATCTTTCCAAACTGAAGGCTGTGCACCAAATGACACGGTTCCAAGCAGAGTAAGAATTCTAATACCTTTTTTATCTGCTCTAAATATTGAGTTCTTATAATGTTATAATTGTGAGAGTATCTTCATGAGTTCAAAATGCATGAATCCTGAAAATAGGCTTATTTTCCCCAAATTTGAAAGGTTCCACATAATCAATCTTGATTATATTGCTACTGTCCACATCTACATAAACTGTGTTATAAATAAACTACGAACATTGTTTTAAATTTAAGTCTCTGTGTGGCAACTGTATTCAAATAAACTCTGTATTTATACATGTGAAGTGAATATTTTTAGTTTTTCTTATAGTTAGAATTTTAAAGTCGCCAAAATAGCTGAAACATCTCGGTGATATTTTATTCTAAGATGAATATTATTTCATCGATGGTGTAGTTACTTAGCATTGTGTTTTATTCTTTTTACATAATTGAGTTCTAATATGAACCTAATATAAAAATAAAAAATTTGCTAGTGGCAGGATATTCATATCCGCCCGGATAGTGACCACCGTACACAGGGTGTAAAACCCACCATAGTGGCACATGCAAGTGTGTCGCGTTTCGGGATCAGCCAGTGTACATCCAGATTTTGTCGGGGGTCTAGAGTTGGGGTACGATGTTTGGCCGTCTCGCGGCCTTCTGAGTACTCTTACAATAGACCCTCGACCGCTTCTTCACCTTCTTACCCATGGCGTAGTGTGAAGAAGCAGGCCAGCATGATTGTGTTGGGTAGCGGGGGATAGATCGTCTCTCGCTACTCGATACTCTAATTGGACCGCACTGCGTTAACCATCAGGTGCAGTTTCGTGTCAGAATAAAAACAGAAAACCAGCTTTTGCTCGCAACTCAGCCCGCGTAGTATTTTAGATCGCAAAGGTTATTTTTTGTTGATCTGTTTTCTCGTTTCACTCTTAATATAATAACAAATGATTCGTTACACATACGCAAAAACAACTAAATGGTAGCTATTTTCTCAGTTTTAGTACGAGATGTATTCCTCGTATCTACGGGTCACCCCAGAGATTTATTTAGAATTCAAGCGAATTTTCAACAATAGGACTTCTTTTCATTCCTTATTTAAATCTGTAAGAGATTGATTAAAAAAATAAGATTGTGATGTCCAATCATCAGAGTTCACTAAATCTTCATAATGAATTTTGACAAATTGGTTTATGGGTTTCTCTGATTCCATATATGGGGTTGATCTTTTTGGGAATCGAAATTCGCCAAACATCATAGGATCATTTTAGCAACAACAATTAAGCATTGGATACTTGAAAACATTAATTATCATACCTATATTTCAGATTAACCTGGCGACACCACACATGGATCTAATCATGGATCTATAGAAGTCGTAATGCATGCGCAATTAAACTTCGTCACCGAGGCAGTCGCACTTATATAATAATGTGAGGTCTGCTGGGCAAAAAAATTGACATCTGTGTCATTGGATTATTACACTTAATGGTTTCTTATGTTTACGCGAATATTATACATTGTAATAAAACGAAATTTACGGATTCTATCGCGGTTTATTTCACTTTTTTAACCCGACGTTTCGAAGGCTTTACAGCCTTCATGGTCACGGGAGAGACTGAGTTGTATGTCGTCACGAAAGTATAGTGCAATGTTTCTACCCTCCATATAGTTGATATTTAATTTTTATTTGTTGTAGTCCGATCTACGCAGAAGGAGCTCACAATGTCTTGAGGTCTGGCAGTTGGTCTTTTGGGTTCCGATTTAATTAAATGTATAATTGGATCCCAGGCTGGTGCTAGCTTCCAACCATCTTCTCTATTGAAATTTGGATGTTTTTTAATTTCAATAGCCTCACGAATCATCCTAGGCAGGAATCGGTGTTCTTTGGCAAGGGTTTGTGGTGGTGTGTTCAGCAACTGCAGACTTCGTAGACTTCGTTTCTGCTGAACATTCAGAGGAAGGCTCCAAGCATTATCTTCGATTTGACAAACAACAAATCCTTGCCAAAGAACACTGATTCCTGCCGCGAATTATCCGCGAAAATAATGATAACGTTAAAGTATGACTTTTATCTTATTTTAGTTCCTAACTCATTAGCCGGCACGAACCTTTTCACGACATGGTTTTGGAGATATCACAATCTCATCGCGGACGAGTTAGCTAAGGTGAACCCTTGCTGGGATGACAACACACTGTTCAATCTAGCAGCCGATATCAACGTAGCTTGTCATAACCAAATTGTACTTTACGAGCTATGTCCAGTATTATTTGGTAAGTATTACATTACGCCTTTATTCAATAGGGGTAGACAGAATATAGATTTTCACTTTGCACGATCTGGACATATCTTCATCTACTTTAATTAATCTCTTTATGCGTTAATGTTAGTTTAGAATACTCCTAACCTGTTCTTTATTAAGAACATCGCCAATTTTTTTGACATAATTTCAATGCTGACGTCCTGTACCACTATTCCGTCCACACTCTGTATCTGTTTCGTCAGTCTCAGTACAGTACAGTAGACTCATTACTTATCAGTTATTACATAATAGAGCGGCTATACATTGAGCTGCCATATTAGTTGCAAATCCACTCTGCAAATCAGACGAAATAATATCTCAAAAACAATATGCAACAAAATAATTAATTTTAAATTTTACAGGAAAAGAAAATTTGATGAGTATGGGTATTCTTCACAATGAAGATGGACATAGAGATCCGTATGATGAAGAATGCTTACCTCAGTTGATTAGCGAATTCGTTTATGCATTACGTTGGTTTCATGGGACACAGGATGGCTTGCAACGGTATGTAATATATTGAGGTAAAGATGGAAAGTGTTTAACTATAATTATTTCAAAGCACAGGTTCTTTTTATTCAGGGTCGTTTAATAAGGTGTATTTCCTCCACGTTCCCTTTCATTTCTTCCATTCTAATCAGTTCCGTATAGATCTGATTAGGGTTATTAAACTTTTTTGCGAAATATTGTTTTATTCTTGTGAAATCGCTGTTCTTAGTGCTGCCACTGTTGTGGACACAGAATTTCTCGCATATAAAGCTTTTTTTAAACTGTCCCAAAAATGCTCAATGGGTTTAAGATTCGGGCTGCGTGCTGGCCAATTCATGGTACGGTCGCAACCAAAAAGATGTATACACTGATAGGCGGCCATAAATATGTACACACTGACGTGCCATAATGTTGTATCCACGTAAAGTTCCAAAAAGATGTATTCAGTGTTATGACCAATATGAAGTATACAAAATTATTGATTATTTAAGTTTTTGCTATGATCACTTGTGTTATAATACATAATTAATAAGTAGTATGACCACCAAATATACTCACTGATATCTACGTTAGTAATGAGTATTGTATATTATTCAGCGGGATCTACAAGCATATAAATTATTATTGAATTCATAGACAAGTCGGTAAAATGTGTAAAAAAAATAATTAACGCAACACTGCTTGCCTACAACAATAAGATGTGATTGATTTATGCGGTCGAGGATCTAGTGTCTAGTGTGTCCCAAACAGACGTAAAGGACTGACTTATGTCCAGATTTGATTATTATAATGTTGGAAATAAAAATTCATTCATTATCGGTTTCATATAATTTTCCACCAGGACTGATTACCAAGTTCTAAGACTATAATTGTAAATAACTTCTTGAGATACAACACTTTGGATTTTATTGAATTAAATTTATGGAATCAAAAGTTCTGCTGCTCGAATTTTTTGGAAAATTAAAGTCACAAAATATAATTACTGAAAAAGACGGCCTTGGTGGCGCAGTTCTAATTGCGCATGCGTTACAACTGCTGTGCTGAGGTCTCGGGTTCGATCCCCGGGTCGGATAAAGTGATATTGGGTTTTTCTACCTAGAAATACTCAGTATTAACCCGGAGTCTGGAATGGTGCCCGGTGTGGCGATAGGCTCGCCCCCTATCACATTATGAGACCGAAATTCAGCGAAAAGTGGATGTACTTGTTACACCTCTGCCTACCCCTTCGGGGATTACAGGCGTGAGTGTATATGTATTTGTATGTATATGTATGTAAAATATAATTATTTAATATTATACTCTTATTGGCTTAGACTAAATATGATGATAATCAAAAGTCAACCTTACGAGGGCAACTCAGCTTTTTAGCGGTTTGACACAATGCGTTTTCATTTACTCGCATGTTTTCGGTGGATGATCGATTAATCTTTATTGTATTCGTGTTTATAAGAGAGAAGTAATATATAACTGTTCTTGTCATTTCGTGCATGACGTCATTTAAACATGTCCTACACTCATCGGTGAACAATATGAAGGTCCATTGCTCTGCACTCCAATTAAGATGTTCACGCGCAAATCTTAAACGAGCTTGTCCGTGAGCTGCAGACAGCTTTGGACCATTTGCTGGTCTAAAAGGGGTGATTGCCGCTTCCTTAAGTCTCCTTCTTATTGTTCGTTTACTCACGTGTACTTCACGCACTTCATTTAGTTCTGTTGTGATGTTTACTGACGTAAGGAAACGATTTCGTAGGGAATTCGAATCAATAAATCGGTCGTCACGGCGGATGGTCGCTCGAGTTCTGCCGGTACCGGGTCTCCTTTTGTAAGAACATGTCTCTACAAATCTTCGGTATACTCTAGAAACCGTAGACTGGTTAAAATTTCAATTTCTAGCAATTGTTCTATCATCCAAGCCTTCCCGCACCAATGCCACAATTTGAGCGGCTTGTTCGGACGAAGTATCCATATTTATGGTAACGAAACTTTTGTTGAGTTTAAAAGACTAATAATCAATTATTTTCACGGCTATAATTTTATCTATTAGTGCAGTTCTATTTTTTTTACGATTAATGGACAGTCTCGAAATTTTCATTTAGTTTAATCTTAAAAGTTTCCATACTTATCAAAATTCCGCCACGCAAACCTCCCCCTACTCTTCATGTCCGCCGATGTAGAACCAACATTGCTAAACACTCCCCCATACCTCGACTGTCTACATTGTATAATCAGCTATCGAACAAAATCACTAAGCTTGACATATTTCATGATTCGCTGTCCACATTTAGCAAAACTCTTTTAGGTGAGATTGATTAACTGGGGCCCTAACATTCTGATAAATCTATCCTTTTTTTGTATAGTTCCATATAATGTTTAATAAAGTAATTATATTGTAAAATGTATTACGCATGTTGTGGTTGCCTGTAGTCTAAGTTGCAATTAGTTCTTTTTTCTAATTGTTATTATTATGTTTGTGATGTTGTAAACTTTGTTGGCAATCCTCAAATAATAACATAAATAAAATAAAATTATCATAATCATTCGAAAGTAATCCTGAACTTTGATGCAGTTTATTAGTCCGTCAGTGTAGATATAATAATCTGCTTCGTTATTACATAGTTTAAATCGAGGGAGGGTTATATTAAGTATATAGGCACAAAGTTACATTGCCATTATTAACACAAATTATTTCCAGACTTTACGACGAAAACGGCAATTTATTTGGTACGACTCGTATGGTGAACATGACTCTGGTCGTCCACGAATTGGCATACGATAACAAGATGATGGGATTCACACATGGGCTTTTTCTACAACCTGCTGGAGCCCACGACGACCAAACTCTGCACGCTGACGTGAGAATGCAACATTGATAATATTAATTCACCTTCATGAAATAATAATAAATTTTGATTGTCATCTCCAGAAATACAGTTAGTCAGGGATCCACGGTACTGTGTTTGCTATTGATTACTATCAAGCCAATCTTTTGTGAATAGCTCCATTTTGATAAGACGCCCAACTTTTTCTCTTACAAACATTTTCAATTGTGGTAGCTAACAGGGGTAGCAGGGATAAAATATGTCGATTTGATGATTCTCAAAAATGTATCACTAACTGGGTGTTTTTTTTGTTAAATCTCACGTTAGTAAAAAAACGTTAATTTGGACGTAGACACACTAACCTATTATGTAATATGTTTGTCCTACAGTTAGTAATGAGAAAAATGGTCTTTTGAGCGTATGACCGGGATAACGTACCACGCAATTTGTAAGTAAGTTACTGAAAAAAATCAGCTGGCTATCATTTTTCGTTATCGATACATGTTGGACGGGGGGGACTTTTTGATCAAACCATACATTTTGTACGATAAATTTTTTTTCGAATAATTCAGATAATTTCTTGAGATTTAACAAAAAACGGCCCACGGCCCAACACACGTTGAAGGAATGCCCAGCCTGGGACGAAGAGCGCAGCTCTCTCAGAGCAGTCGTCGGAGGAGACCTCTCGCTGCCGGCCATGGTGTCGTCCATGGTTGCCAGCCGGAGGTCCTGGCGTGCGGTGGCCCACTTTTGCGAGAGCGTCATCTCGCAGAAGGAAAGTGCCGAGAGGGATCGGGAACGATATGATCCCTCCCGCCGCCAGAGAAGACGTAAGAGGCGCCGGGTGGACGACTGATCGGCGACTCCCGCCTTGTGGAATGGGGGTGTTTGAATTCCACCACGGTAACCCCTGCCTGTCGTACGAGGCGACTAATTGTGGCCATCGGGAGTCGTCGGTGCGCAGCGGGGGGCTGTCAGCCCATATCGATGCACTCCAATTTCAGTACATCGTGCGACCCGGAGATGGACGGCAGCTCGGGTGGTAAGGCCTCGTTCGCGGTCGTTGTTAGGTGCGTGGGAGCTCCAATGGAGATGGGCCGCTACAAGGCACCGCGCAGGGGCGGTTCGGGCAGCAATTCTAGCACTCGTTAGAATACCCCGGGATCGCTCCGTAAGCGCCAAAGAAGGCCACCGCGGGGTTTTAGCTGGTAGTGTCGGGTGGGGTGTACATAGGGGGTATGGACTCGGCCCAGCGGCAGCACGGATAGCCATCATCCGGGCGAGGGTGTTGCTGGGTCGTAAGATCGGCTAGTCCAGCATAACCGTTTTATTCTTATTCCGCTTTACCCCGGAGCGGGCGGCAGTAATAAAACGCTTTCACCGCGACAAAAAAAAGTACTCATTGCATGGGCAGTGCGCATTCGCCATGAAACAGACGGTAGGACACGCTAAGGCACGTCCGCCTCATTCACAATGAGTATGGCCCATTGCTGCAACTCATCCGAGGCATAGAATAGATATTTAACGGAACCGTCCCAGAGGTGAGAGCAGTATTCCATTCCCGGCCGCACCTGTGCTTTATATAAGCGGTAGAGCTGACCTGGCGTGAAAGACTGCCGTACCCTGTTCAGGATTCCGACCCTGCGTGAAGTTGCGGTTATTACGCCCTCAATTTGAGTCATTGTATTAAGATCACAGCGGATATCCATACCTAGGATGCTAAGGTCATTCCGCATTGAGAGCACACCCTGAAGAACGGGGATGGGAGAAAACGGGGACTTCTTGCACGAGGACGAGCACACCTGGGTTTTCTTGGCATTAAACTCAACCCGATTCCTAGTATACCATGATGAGATGAGATCCAAGGTCCAGTTGAGCTCAATGACAAGATCCTCGCGTCTCCTCTCAGTATCTGCCCGGCAACCAGGAGGCTTGCTGCTACAACGCCCATGAACCGTTTTGTCATCTACATAGCAATGAATGTTGCCAAGCGACAACATATCATTGATATGCAGAAGGTATAAGATATAAGGATCTTAAGTGGAGTACAATCCCGTAACCTTTTCATAATGTAGATCAGTTTTCTGACACGATCCGAGAGTGTTAGAATATGTGGAGGGGAGGACAAGTTTTCATCGATACCCAAATATCTGATGGACTGTGTTCTGGAAATTATTGGACACTTACAAGAAGGTTTTACAGAGTCTCGTAATCGTAATCGATTTTTATTGCAGGAATGAAATTTCGGAGTTATATTGGAAGGAGCAGCGATAGCCTAGTTGATTGCGGTACGGACTGCCAAGACGAAAGTCGTATGTTCGAAACCCAAGTGGCTTACACCTCTGACTTTTCTAAAGTTATGTGTGTATTAATGTTAGTTAAATGTTAATTATCGCTTGCTTCGACGATGAAGGAAAACATCGTGAGGAAACCTGCATATCTGAGAATTCTTATACGAATTTCGAAGGTATGTGAAGTCTACCAACCCGCATTAGGCCAGGACTAAGGCCTAAGTGGTGGACTAAGGCCTTACCACCTCTCATTAGTAGAGGAGACCCGTTCCCAGCAGTGGGACAATGTTTAATACAGGGCTAGTGTTAAGAAGGAAGGAGGGCTTGTGATACCTTGGTTTTGAAGAAAGTAATAAGTTGGTTCGTTTTTGATTTAAAGTGAGTAGCTTTATCTCTGAAATGCCAGCTCGCCTAATTAAATTATCTTCTGCAAGATGGAAGACTTGTTCCCAGGATTTATAATTAAATAATAGTGCTGTATCTGAATCTGCATCTGCATAGGAAATTATATGAGCGTTTGCAAGTGCTAAAGTGCGAATATCGTTAATGTAAAGAATAAAGAGTGTCGGGCCCTGTATACTGCCCTGGGGGACTCCAAATGAGACGGGGAGCAACTCACTTGAGTAGTCACTAACTTTGACAAACTATTTGCGATTGGTTAGATAACTTTTAAACCAATCTAGCGGCGTCACCCTGATACTTAATCTAAATTGGTGATCAGAAATGAGATTGTTTTGTTCTAAGAATGTTATTAGGCGGGAATTTACAGCTTTTTAAAGAATTTTAGAGAAAATATTTATCAGGGCAATAGGTCTTTATTTGTCAGGGATTTGCATCGAGCCACTTTTGTGAACGGGAGTCACTGCAGAAATTTTCCAAGAATCTGGAACCGTTGCTGTGTGCAGGCTTAAGTTTATGAGATAAGTAAGAGGTTAAACGATTGCGGGTGATATTTTTTTTATTACATACATACACACTCACACCTGTTATCCCCGAAGGGGTAGGCAGGGAGCGTAACCAGTACACCCACTTTTCACCGCATTTATTACGGTCCCTTAATGCGATAGCGGGAGAGACTATCGACATAACGGACACAATCCCAGACTCCGGGCTGACACTGAATATTTTTAAATAGAAAAACCCAATATTAATTTACCCGACCCGGGGATCGACCCTGAGACCCCAGCACAGCAGTCGTAGGCATGCGCTACCCGTTGACAACTCAACCTTGTTGTAGTTGAGTTGTTTAGTGACTCACAGGGATCTCGAGTATTGGTAATCACCAGTTACTTAAGTTAGTATATATTTAGATCAAATCAAATCAAATCATTTATTTTGTAAATTAGGCCACTAGGGGCACTTTTACATGTCATAGTAATGTTAAAATCTAAGTCTACCGGTGCTTCGGAAATGCCCACTGGTCTGAGAAGAAGCACCAAGAAACTCAGCCGTAGGTCTTCTGTAATTTGTCATTATATTCCAACAAAAAATCACACATAAAATACATTTTTAAACAAGTCACATTCACATGACAAAAAAAATGACGGTATAAGTACATGTCAATACAAGGTAGTGTCGTAAAAGAGGCTATACAATTTGTTATTTAATTTTATCCTACTAACAATCAATGAGCAATCCAGGTAGACCAGTCCACACAAGCAGCACCCGTTCACGAGTATGACGAGATTATAGTTAAGTATAATCAACTTAATCAAGTTAGAAGCATCTGTTGATTGGGAGCTGGGAATATGAACAGTCTTAAGTATTTTTCAAAGCTTGTTAAGAGAATTTTGATTTATGCAAATTTTCAGCGTTGAAATAGATTGTTACAAAAATTCCTGTATTCAGTGTATACTTTATGTTAAAAATATCAAAACAGGAATGTAGGGAATCCCAAAATATAAAACAAAACATTTCATGATTACTGTAGCCTCGTTCAGTATCTATGTATGATATCTTGATAAATTATATATATGATAAGTAAATACATGATTACATGAGAAGCGTTAAGCGTCTTAATTTTTGCCTTAAAACCTCTCAATCGCAGGCCGATTTCTTTTGAATAAAAGAATTTAAATTACTGTAACTACACATTAAAAATAATAAGAATTATCCCTTCTCTTTTTCAGATAGCTGACCTTGGCGTGGGACCCTTGCAACAAGTACTTGACATTCCAACTAATGATTTAGCGAAAGGAAGATTTTTCGGATTCGCGCCATACATCCAGTATAGAGACTTTTGCACTAACTACACTATAAAACATGATACCTTCGAGTCATTGCATTATATGATGAGCAACTCCGTAAGAATTAGAACTTTCTTATGGTTTATTGTTAAAAAAGCGATGGGTAGGCTAGTTATATAAATAATTTAATATATATTTTACAGCAAGCAAATATGAAAGTATATATTGTTCGTATACAGGATACAAGCAGCGATAGCCTAGTTGGTTGCGGTACGGACTTTCAAGACGAAAGTCGTATGTTCGAAACCCAAGTGGCATACACCTCTGACTTTTCTAAAGTTATGTGTGTATTCTTTGTTAATTATCGCTTGCTTTAACGGTGAAAGAAAACATCGTGAGGAAACCTGCATACCTAAGAATTCTCTAAAGAATTTCGAAGGTATGTGAAGTCTGCCAACCCGCAATAGGCCAGCGTGGTGGACTAAGGCCTAACCCCTCTCATTAGAAGAGGAGGCCCGTGCCCAGCAGTGGGACAATGTTTAATACAGGGCTAGTATTATTATTATTATCACAGGATATGCTTTCGTGACCAAAACTATAAATGTTGATGTAATATGTAGATTTCTATTTATCCCATTTGTGTATTTTCGTCACGCCAAATACGCCATCTTCTCTCCCTTCTCTCCCTCCATCTCTGCCTCTCCCTGTTTTATTGCAACAAGTAGGCTAAGAAGAAGATAAGATATACAAACATCTTCATGAAAACGGTATTTTTAAATTTATTAAAAAAAAACCTATTAACTGCTTAATAGGATTTTTTCGCAATTTTTTAGATTTTTTTTCAATATTTTTAGAGACAGCGTTCGGAATGAAAACACATCTTTTGGTGATCATCATCTCTTGGTTCCGAAATATCTTTATTATTTATACATACAAAAGTTTAATGAGGATGTACTATACATATAAACCATCCGGTATCAGTTATGCATTTTTTTTTTTAGTGCCTTGATAGGCAGACGAGCAGACGGGCCACCTGATGGTAAGTAGTCACCGCCGCCCATAGACTTCTGCAATGCCAGGGCACAGCAAAGCCGCTGCCTACCAGATTTAAATCGTATAAAAAACATTTTCATGAAATATAATATAAGTTGTAAACTGTCTCATTTATTCGAGAAAAAGATTGTGACGATGCAAGGCAGAGAACAACTTATAGATAGTAATGAATATTTTGATAAAAATATAATCTTTGCAGAGTATAGAGAAGCTTCAACGAATGTATGATGATGTTAAGGATATTGAGCTGATGGCTGGTATGTGGTCTGAAAAATTGATGGAAGGAACTCGAGTACCACCAACACTCTTCTGTATCGTTGTTGAACAACTGAAGAAGACTGTAGTGAGTGACCGCCATTGGTACGAACGACCTAACAGACCACATGCATTCACTGAGGGTGAGTTGATAATAAGTATCATAGCATTGGTATAGATGCCTTAACCAACAACTTGCGGGCACATAAGGGCAACAATTATTAAACCAAATGGTTTCAGCATAATATTTGAATTTTATTACTTACAGAACAATTAGCACAAATACGGAAATCAACAATAGCTGGAATGCTTTGCGAGGTCGGAGATAAGGTGTCTAAGATCCAACGTCATGGTTTTTTAAGAATTGGACCAGAGTAAGGAACATTAAAATATATTATTACCATAAGCAAGCAGCGATAGACTAGTTCGCAATGGTACGGACTGTCAAGTTGAAAGTAGCAGGTTCGAATTCGGGTCAGGTCGGTTGATTTCTTAAGTGATCAATTGAAGAGAGTTTTTTTGAGAATAGGTGCCGATACCGGCAAAACTGAAATCACACCAACTGCCAACTGCTGACGCCGTTCTACTATCATTAATGTAAGAAATAAATGGTTTTGATGTCGGTTTTATATAATTTGAGGCTTTATGGACTTATGAACGTAGCATTAGTGTTTCGTTTGTTGTAGTTTGAACCAGTACCTGAATAATTACGTTCTCTTTTTCCTTAGCAATGAACAGGTGAGCTGCGAGGAAATTCCCAGAATCGATTTCAGTCTCTGGAAGGACGACAGCTGCAGCGAGTACTCTACAGATGTTTGATTAATATGCTCTATGGGTGCATTTTAAATAAGCTATAACATTGTTATTTTTTTTGTTAAACAACGATAATTTTATTAAATATATCGTCTATTCACTGTCGGTGTTTTTTTTTTTATTTAACTGTATCTGTATATAACCATGTAAAATAATAAATAAACACATTAGAAGTAGATTATCAAGAATAGTACAAAAGATTACTGTTTCAATTTCACTGTTTTTTTGCTTAAAATAATTACATACATATACACAGTCAGGTCATAAGTATTGTCACACAGTAAACACTTTTATTTTAGAATGCTGGCCACAAAAAAGTTTATTGAATTCGAATTTCAAATTGTTCATGAAAATAAAAATGTATACTTTTTAGCATTTTACTCATTTTTAAATATGGAGTGGACGCTTAAAGAAGACCGTGTTGCAGTAATTGCGTTGCATCGTTGCGGTTACGCGCCAATTCAAATTTTTGACATACTGAAAAATTTGAATATAACCAAAAGATTCGTTTATCGTACCATCAAACGATACAATGAAGACTCTAGTGTAGATGACAGGTCAAGAAGTGGTCGCCCTCGGTCTGTTAGGACTCCAGCAGTGATAAAAGCTGTGAAGGCGCGAATTCAAAGAAATCCCAAACGTAAGCAGAAACTGTTGGCCCTTCAGATGGGGTTAAGCAGAACCACGGTGAAAAGGGTGTTAAATGAAGACTTAGGGCTTCGGGCATATCGAAGAAAAACAGGACATCGTTTGAATGCTCGTCTAATGGACCTGAGACTGAAGAGATGCCGCGCTTTGTTGAAGCGGTACGCGGGAAAAAAATATCGGGAAATTCTTTTTTCAGATGAAAAAAATTTTACCGTAGAAGAGAGCTACAACAAACAAAATGATAAGGTGTACGCACACAGTAGTGAAGAAGCGAGCAACCGTATTCCGCGTGTCCAACGAGGTCATTTTCCATCCTCGCTCATGGTATGGTTGGGAGTTTCTTATTGGGGCTTAACAGAGGTACATTTTTGTGAGAAAGGTGTATAAACGAATGCAGTTGTGTATCAAAATACAGTCCTGACGAACCTTGTGGAACCTGTTTCTCATACCATGTTCAATAACAGGCACTGGGTATTCCAAAAAGATTCGGCGCCAGCTCATAGAGCGAAGAGCACACAAGACTGGCTGGCGGCGCGTGAAATCGACTTCATTCGGCACGAAGACTGGCCCTCCTCCAGTCCAGATTTGAATCCGTTAGATTACAAGATATGGCAACACTTGGAGGAAAAGGCGTGCTCAAAGCCTCATCCCAATTTGGAGTCACTCAAGACATCCTTGATTAAGGCAGCCGCCGATAATGACATGGACCTCGTTCGTGCTGCGATAGACAACTGGCCGCGCAGATTGAAGGCCTGTATTCAAAATCACGGAGGTCATTTTGAATAAACTTTAGTGTCATAAGAATCTATGTTTTGTTAAGTTCATTTTGGTATATAAATGGTTACATAATGAATAAACTTGTTTCAATTATTTTATATTAAACATGTGACAGAATTTATGACCTGACTAGGTACATATACACTCACGCCTGTAATCCCTGAAGGGGCAGGCAGAAGTGTAACCAGTACACCCAATTTTCGCCGAATGTATTACGCTCCCATATTGTCATATGAGGCGAGCCTATCGCCATACCGGGCTCAATTCCAGACTTCGGGCTTGTAATGAGCATTTCTAAAAAGGAAAACCCAATATCACTTTACCCGACCCGTTGATCGAATCGGAGACCTCAGCAGCAGTCGTAACGCATGCGCAATTACAACTACGCCACCTAGGCAGTCAGTAAAAATAATTAGAACTAAGTCAATAACAGCAGCCATCCTAAATACCATCACACTCTTCTTTGTACCATTGGGCATTTTGATAGTACTTGTGTCTTTGGGAATATAGTGTGATGATAAAGTTTTAAATTTCTGTATTAAATTTATACTTGAAATTAAACAGAGGGGTTTTTGATAACTGTCTGTTAATTTGAGAGTGCGTCAGGTTTTACCTGATGCACTTCCATTGTTCTTACTGTTCTTACAGCTTATCAGATTTAGGTGTAGATTCCACAAATAGGTAAAACAATACTCCGCAAAATGTACAGGTTCAACAAGTAACAAATTGAAAAAAAACTCAGAAACAGACTGTCCTGGGGGTGAAACCGCGAGCAACTTTGTGAATAATTATTTTGATTATATTATTATTCTACTGCCTTCTTACTCATCAGCTAAAGAGGACTGTAATCTAATAGAGCATATGCATTCTGTAAGTGGACGCTGAACTTTTTGACTAATACAGATGGCGTGACTAAGATAAAATAATATAAAGGTTCAAACAGTCAATAAATGAAATATACCGTATTGTAACATCTTATAATAATACTAACAGTCCTGTATTAAACTTGTCCTTCAGCTGGGTACGTGGCTCCTCTACTAGCTAATGAGAGGGGTTAGGCTTTAGTCTACTACGCTGGCCTAATTCCAGATGGTAGAGGTCACACACCTTTGAAATTTCTATCCTCACGATGTTTTGCTTTACCGTTAAAGCAAGCAATAATTAATTATGAATACACACGTAACTTTAGAAAAGTCAGAGGTGTATGCGTCCAGTGATACAGTCCGTACCATTACCAACTAGGCTATCGTTGCTTAGAACTTGCTTTACCAAACGAAAAATTACTAAATCAAATAATTGTTTAATTGCTAATAATTATATTTACAAAACAGCTGAAACAAATATGGTCAGCATGATTAGCTGCATTGCTTTGAGCCATCGGATATGAAGTGTCAGAAATCTTACCTCACGCTTTCCTAAGAATTTTACCAGGGTCAGGAACATCCCCTGAAGGAGTCCGCTGTGACTCCCTGTACTGAACACCGGTGCAAGTCGAGCATGGTTCGGGGCGGTGATGTAGCGTGACTTCGACGCGGCCATAAAATACAGTTATTAAGTGTTCACAGAGACTCGCCGAGTTCCATTACTAGATGTCAAAAAATTCATGCTATTGTTGATCCTGGCTAAACGTGAGTTACAGCGGCGGGTGTGGGCGGGATAGTCTCTAGACGATAGTCTCTGTACGACCCTCAGCTTGGCTTGGCGAAAATGGGTGTTACAATTTCACTGCTGTTTGCTGGTGGTAGGATATTCATATCCGCCCGGATAGCGACCACCGTACACAGGGTGTAAAACCCGCCATAGTGGCACACGCAAGTGTGTCGCGTTCCGGGATCAGCCAGTGTACATCCGGTTTTTTCGAGGGTCTAGAGTTGGAGTACAATGTTTGGCCATTTTGCGGCCTTCTGAGTACTCTGACAATAGACCCTCGACCGCTTTTTCACCTTCTTGCCCATGGCGTAGTGTGAAGAAGCAGGCCGGCATGATTGTGTTTAGTAGCAGGGGATAGATCGTCTCGCACTACTCGATACTCTAATTAGACCGCACTGCGCTTACGATCAGGTGCAGTACGGTCACTTTGCCGTGCCAGGATAAAAAAAAAACCTCTGTCTACCGCTGCAGGGGTACAGGCTTATGATTTAATATTATTTTTATGAGAATATAAATACCAGAAACTTATTATTTTAATTTTAAACGTCAAGTTATTTCAGAAAGGGAGCTTTGATACTCAGAAGAACACAAAGTGATCATATAAGAGTTTCGTTCATTTACCAAAACTAAAAATTAGTTTTCATCTTAATGTATGCACGGTAATTTGGAACACATGAAACAAATAACACAATTTATCATAATGATATATGCACATTTAGTTTGCTTTAGGAGTTAAAACAAATATATAAATTCAACAGAACATGACAACGTGACCATTCAAACCATATGTGGCAATACACCAAAATTTTCCGCAAAATAAGTGATACCATCATACCACCTGTATAAATAATGTAATTGTTTTTATATGTTCATAATTTTAATCTTGGTAAATAGGACGAATAGCAGCGATAGCCTAGTTGCTTGCGGCACGGACTGGCAAGTCGAAAGTCATATGTTCGAAACCCAAATGGCATACACCTCTGACTTTTCTAAAGTTATGAGTGTATTTTGGTACTGCCAAGTGATTTTGCTATTTTGAAGGTAGTTTTGAGTTTTTTATCAAGTGGTCACAGTCTTTTTTTTTTTTTTTTAAACTTACATCTATCATTACAGGTAATCATAATGCGATAGAGAAGTAAACTATACTAAATAATAACTAAAACTAAAATTCCTTAAACATAATACAACACTATTTCAATAATTGTATCATGGCCCCTGTAAACTCGACCAGTGAGCAGCTAAATATATCAATACTATCAGCAACTGCATTGAGCGAACGGAGCGCACATGTCAGTGGCGTTTCGTGCAGTAAGTTGGTCCTGGCACGCTATGTGGCACGCGGAACTGCCAGCAGCTGCGCCCGCCTTTGTCCACCTGTTCGAATCGGTATGCATAATCATCAAAGCAAGAAGCTAATGAGCGATATGACATACAGCAACTACTTGACGAAGAGAGGCGGAAATACATCATCATATCAACAGGAGGTGTATTCCTATACAGACCATGTATGACTGCCTCGGTGGCGCAGTTGTAATTGCGCATGCGTTACGATTGCTGTGCTGAGGTCTCTGGTTCGATCCCCGGGTCGGGTAAAGTGATATTGGGTTTTTCTATCTAGAAATTTCTCAGTATTAGCCCGGAGTCTGGAACCTGTGCCGGTATGGCAATAGGCTCGCCCCCTATCACATTATGGGACCGAAATTCGGCGAAAAGTGGGTGTACTGGTTACACCTCTGCCTACCCCTTCAGGGATTACAGGCGTGAGTGTATATGTATGTATGTATGTACCATGTATGCAAATGGAAGATGCTAAACTCAATGTCTGTTTGTGTTGTTAGAACTATATTAAACTTAGATTTATAAAACATTTTATACAGGCTTTACCTGTTTCTATGTATGTAACGGAATCTTTCAATTTAATTTTCACCACCTTCTAGACGTCCAATTTGCTTGAAATTTTTTAAACGTGTCAAGGACCGATGACAATACAAAACTTTAACCTTATATGCCAGGATCACGAGGATAATAAAAATAAGAAAATTTGAGATATTCTTTTTTTTATCATGTGGTCTTTATTTGAAATCGAGTCTTTCATTATAAGTACTTTTAATGCTGTTTTGAGACTAAAAACAAGAAAATAAATTAAAAAGCTAATAAACACGCTAAGCTAGCTTCTAGTATTAGGGTATTTCCTATTATTAGAAATACCGAGGGTATATCGGAAGTATTTAGGAGACTAGTTGGGGGTACATTAATAATGACAATCTAAGTGGGGGTAGTAAATGTTTAATATAAAACAGAGTGCCTTCTGCGCTCCGGTGTTCAGTTCAGTTAGTTCTAGACTAGGGATAGCCAGAATATTCGTGGTTCGTTCGCGGGGCAGTCAGTAATTGTAAAAAGTTCAATGGCCGCGTAGCCGTCAGCTTAGAGGGTAATGCTGGTAGATGAATTATAAAGAGAACCCTTAAGTGAATCCTGACATGCGTTTATGATAATATTAAGTACTGAGATATGTAACAGTGTCGTGTAAATCAATCAATTATATTTGTTTATAAATTATAAACATATATTAAAATATAGTTTTGTAGATGTTGCTAAACTAGCTGAAATAAAAAGTACACAATAATTTGACGATAAAAAACCGTGGGTGATTTTTATTATATCCTGATAATAATTAATCCCGCGCGTGATTTTTAGTTCTTTTTAAACTAACATTTTTAATAGGACTGCATTCACAATAATTGTAAACAGAATGAAGCGTTATAGAGGAAGAGCCCGTGAACCCCAGACCTACGTTAGTTTATAAAAGCTGACAGTTTGTCAGCGCATGCTCCCAACACAGGTAAGAACGATGGACCATTATGAAGTTTGGGTTACAGTGGCTTTGGCAGGTAAACGTCACTAAAGGTGTGTAAAATACCGATCTAAATACATCAAATAATAAAGTGCGATTTTTTGGTATTACCTTTAGAATATTATTAGAAATCACGTTATTCATTGCCAGACACTTAACATCGTGGCAACCCCTTGCCAGATACCCTTAATGGTCATGAAATTATAATTTTACTTACGTTATAGTATAAAAGCTGATTTTTATAAATAGTACTTGGGTAATAAATAGATGATGTTTCCTCATTAGCCAGACACTTTTGATAGTTCCAACCCCTTGCCAGACAAGCATGTAGGGTAGCTGTAGGAGAGCGCGAGTATGGATTGTACAGTCTTACTATTTTGTAGTTTATGATGGTATCAACCAGTCAACAAAGACAGGCCAATAACTGATTTAAAATTCACAATTATTTTCAGTTTAATTATTAATTGTCAGTTTATGATCTAGGAGAATAAACTATTATTTAAACTGCAACATAATTTACAAAGTGTTACAACATGATTAACTTTCTGTATTGACTAAGAGTAGTTATTAAGATTTGTTTTATATTGTAAATTTGAGAAAATTTTAAATTTTGTTGTGGTTACAGCAACACTAAATCTCTTACCATAATATCACTGCCTAATTAGCAGTTAAACAAAAACTTCAAATATTAATAAAAGTACCATCAGTTTTAATAAAACTAAAAGAAGAATTACCATCAGATTTTAACACCTGAAATAGAACCTGGTATTTTTAACCTAATGAATTGTTTAGTTTATCAGAATGAACAAAATTAAAACGATTCTGTAAATTTTAAAACCAGAAGCGACTCACCAAATTTTAAATACATCCATAGGAACATGACCTATGTAGGTAGGCAGGCAAACAACCAGCTATCTCAGTACTTGCACTACCAGAGAACCACCTCAACAACTCAACAGCGCCAGGGGACACCATCCACAGCATATGGAATTTTGACACCAAAATCATTAACACAGTAAACATTGACACTTAATTTTGACTATCGTTTAAACGATTTAGTTTGGAACATAAAATAAATCAAAATGATTTACAAAACTTAAGGGACTTACTATAATTTATAAACATAGCACATCCAAATGATTCTCAACATTCGCAACCTTGAAATTTACTGGAGACTAGCAAATTTACAGTACCATTGAGCACTTTTTACCACGTGTAAAGCAGTAGCATATTACACTATTTTATTTCGGATGATAGAATTTCAATAATATATAACTTTTTGCTCAACCCGTAAAAGTGCGTAAAACTAATGATTAATGTTTTCCAAACTCTCAAACAACAAAAATAACATGGTACGAGACTGTAGGATTTACATCACCTGATTTACGATAGTGGATGTCGAGTTCAATCCCACTTCTGATATCCGGGTTCTATGTGTTGTGGTCAGAATGGCTGAGGACATGACGTCATCATAGGTCATGACTATGAGAGTTATTCATCCTTCTTTGATCTTCAGATAACCAGGATGCATAGCGTACGATAGTTCAGTAGAAATAACACACTTTCATCTGTTCATTGTTTATTAAGCTACACCGGTTCGGAATGCAGTTGTCCACTAGGAAAGAAGCCGGCAATAAAACCTGTAGTTGCTCTTTTAAACATATCACTTTTACATCAGTTGACAATTACTTTTTACTTATTTAGTCCAATAATTAACAAAAACGACAACCGGCCTTCAATAATAATATTTTTTCATTGTATTATTTACATTGTATTTTAACCTGTTATTGACATAATAAATTAAATTTTTAACAATTTAAGGTAGTTGTAGCATCGAATGTATTTTCTTAAAATGTTTTTAAAATTTACATAGACTATCAGTAGAAATAACAACTGCGCAGTGAGGGACCGCGGTAGACTTAACTCGCTATCTCACTCGCACTCACCCATATGCATACTGCCTCGCGCTCTCCTACAGCTACCCTACATGCTTGTCTGGCAAGGGGTTGGAACTATCAAAAGTGTCTGGCTAATGAGGAAACATCATCTATTTATTACCCAAGTATTATTTATAAAAATCAGCTTTTATACTATAACGTAAGTAAAATTATAATTTCATGACCATTAAGGGTGTCTGGCAAGGGGTTGCCACGATGTTAAGTGTCTGGCAATGAATAACGTGATTTTTAATAATATTCTAAAGGTAATACCAAAAAATCGCACTTTATTATTTGATGTATTTAGATCGGTATTTTCCACACCTTTAGTGACGTTTACCTGCCAAAGCCACTGTAACCCAAACTTCATAATGGTCCATCGTTCTTACCTGTGTTGGGAGCATGCGCTGACAAACTTTCAGCTTTTATAAAATAACGTAGGTCTGGGGTTCACGGGCTCTTAGAACATTATATTTTATTCAAATAAGGTTTGTTGATTATGATATGAGAGATTTGTTTAAAATGACTGTTTTCACAGACATCATGGTTGTGGCGGGCAAGACCACAACAGAAATGAAATGTTTTCCATCTGTTAATAAAAACCCGCCGAAGTCGTTTTAGATATTAGCAAATAAATAAACAGACATAAATACATAATATAAAATAAAAAATCCTTACAATTTAGCATGTTTAATTTAGCAACTAATTTCCTTATACAAATTACATCTGATTCTAGTTGCGTTTATCCTTGTTTTGATAAATATTAATCTAGTTTTTTAGTTATTACTGTTCTTATCATGTACATGTTATTTTAAGTTAAGCTTATAGATTTAATTGCTTATGCTTTGTTCAGTATGAACCCAGATTGGGTAAAGGCCTCCTCCAAATATGCCCAGTTTTCCCTGTCTTGTGCTATTTGGACCGGCGCTTTTAATTATCTCGTCTTCCCGACATGTCAGTGGTCTTCCTTTGTCTGTTTTCCCTTGTAGGCCTCTCCACAGGGTTAGTTTTCCTGTCCATCTTTGGTCTGTAATCCTCGCCACTTGACCTGCCCATTTCCATTTTAGTTTTAGTGCATAGGTCAAGGTATTTATGGTTTTAATCTTATTTTCGTTGTCATATCTAGTGGGATAGGCTGGTAAAATTTCAACTGTGCTGTTGTAGTGAGTTTTGGTTCTTTGAGTCTTATCACTGAATATGTTTTTATAAAAATCGGCTGCTCTAGTAATAATATCCTTACGTTGGTTTAAGTCTTTGTCTGACTTCTTCAATACATATTATAACGCGAGACTATAGATTTCAACTTTGCAATATCCTGACCACGTCTGTATTATCAACTAGTTTTATGTAATAGTGACTGCGACTGCTGTGCTGAGGTCTCGGGTTTGATCCCCGGGTCGAGTAAAGTGATATTGGGTTTTTCTATCTAGAAATTCTTAGTATAAGCCCAGAGTCAGGAATCTGCCCGGTAAGGCGATAGGCTCGCTCGCTATCACATTATGGGACCGAAATTCAGCGAAAAGTGGGTGTAATGGTTACACCTCTGCCTACCCTTTCAGGGATTACAGGGGTGAGTGTATATATTAGTATATATATTAACCTACTAGTTTCGTACAGTCTGAATATTGACACAGAATTACTTGAACAGATGAAGCGTGTAATTAAACAAACATAAGTGATATATATACTAAGGGTTCAGGCTCACAGAATTTACATTTTCTCATTTCACAGTCGACAAAAGAAGACTATCAAAATGTGGAATTCCTTTTATATTTTTAACTTGCTTTATTGTATTGTCAATGCATTAACATACAATACTTACGATCGAGTTCTGACAACGAGTGAACAATTAGCAGAGTTTAAAGAAAAAAATATCGCTGAGTAAGTAGTTTCTGTTCCTATAGATATTAAGACCTAAGTGATCAAACAAAGCGATATTTTTTGTATTCGATAATTAGGTGGGACTTGGTAGGGAAAACGCCTATAAATAAATTAAAAGTAAAAAACCACAAGCACTCACGTGACACCACAGATACTATATATATCCGACCGTGTTCGGCCTTGGCGACTGTTTTGTGACTTTAAGAGCCACGTCTCTGGTGCGCTCTCAAGTGACTGATGTAACCAATCTTCGCAGTGAATGTGCGGCCACAAATACCGCACGTTAACACTCCTCCGACATAGTTGTAGGATATGACCGCGGGTGGTCGGGCCTTTAGCTCGTCATGCTTAGCGTCGAGCTCCACTTTTCTTTTATCCTCGAATACCTGGACCTTAGAGGTTACGATACTCCTCCACTGTGACCGGTCTGTAGCCAGTGTCTCCCACTGTGATGGGTCCACGTCACAACGCTTCATGTGACGCTTTAACACATCTTTATACCGAAGGAGTTGACCGCCTTGTTTCCGCTTGCCCTCCTCCAGCTCCGAATAGAAGATGCGCTTGGACACTCTGTCATCGGACATTCGGGCGACATGCCCGCACCACCGCAGCTGCCGCCTCATAAGGTAGGCCTCAATCCCACCGACATTTGCACGTCGTAATACTTCCGTGTTCCTTACACGATGCGACCAATGGATGTTCATGATATTACGCAGGCATTTAATGTGAAACCTATCCAATGTGCGGATATGCTTGCGGTACGGACACCACGTTTCAGAGGAGTAAAGCAGATTCGGCAGAACCATTGCCATGTACACAGATACCTTGGTAGAAAGCTTTATGTCGTGTGAACGAAACACTTTGACGCGAAGTTTGCCGAAAGCTGCAGCAGCGGCTCCAATTCTGCTGTGAACTTCATCGTCAAGGTGGCACTGAGATGTTTTTGTGCTGCCCAGATATTTAAATTTCTCTACCTGCCTAAGCGAGTGTTCACCAAGTTTTATGTCAATTGGTGTGTTTATTGTGTTCGTAGTCATGATTTCTGTCTTTTTGACATTAATTCGAAGCCCAAACCGCTGACATGACACATCGAGACTCAACATAAGCCGCTGGAGACCATCAAGGGATTCCGCCACAAAACATAAGTCATCCGCATACATTATCTCAGTGATGGTTGCGTGAGACACTTTCGTGTAGGCCCTCAGTCTAGACAAATTGAAAACGCTGCCACTGGTACGGAAGCGAATACGAATGCCCTCAGACATAGCTTGTAAGGATTCTCGAACTACCACTGCAAAGTAGAGTGCGAAGAGTGTTGGCGCCAGTACGCAACCTTGTTTGACGCCACAGGTGACACCGAAATACTCTGAGTATTCCCCTTTTACACTGACGCAGCATTGCATGTCGTCATGCAGGAGTCGAATTAGCCTCACAAACTTGTCCGTACATCCCAGTTTCGCCAGAATCATCCAAAGAGCTTCACGAGGGACACTGTCGAAAGCTTTCTCTAAGTCAACGAAACAGAGATACAGTGGTTGACCTTGTTCTTTACTTTTCTCCTGGAGTTGGCGTACAGAGAAAATAGCCTCACAGGTTCCTCGGTCAGGCCGGAAGCCGAATTGCGTTTCAGGCAGAATATTTTCCGAAAGCGACATGAGGCGATTTAGTAAAATCCGGGCGAAAACTTTCCCTGATGAAGTTAAAAGAGAGATCCCCCTGTAAGAATTGCAGTCGGAGCGGTCTCCTCTGTTCTTGATTGATCAGCCAAAGAAAGAAAAACTAAATGTTGATGATTTTATTTTAACCTAATATTAAATTTGCATTTTGTTACCTAGAGTTTCAAATATAGATTTTGAATATAAGTAAATAAAATGGTCATATTTTCATTCCTCATTTCAAAATCAGATCTACCGTTTGTCAATAGCTAAAACAAATTTTACATTTTTCAATTTTAATCTGTATATATAAAAGAAGAAACTGACTGACTGACTGACTGATCGATCAACGCACAGCCAAAACGGCTGGGCTTAGGGACTTGAAATTTTGACAGTAGGTACCTTTTATCACGTAGGCATCCACTAAGGAAGGGTTTTTGGAAATACCACCCCTAATGGGGTAAAATAGGGGATGATAGTTTGTATGAAAATCCGTCATTTCTGCAGATAAACGTATGAAAATTGGTATTTGGCCTTTTAGTTGAAAATAAAAAATATATATTTCTGGATTTTTGGAAATTGCACCCCTAAGGGGGTAAAATAGGGGAAGAAAGTTTGTATGAAATTCCGTCATTTTTAAAGTTAAACGCATGAAATTTGGTATTTGGCCTTACAGTTAAAAATTAAAAACACATATTTCAGGGTTTTTGGAAATTCCACCCCTAAGGGGGTTAAATAGGGTAAGAAAGTTTGTATGAAAAACCTTCATTTTTGAAGTTAAATGCATGAAAATTGGTATTTGTAGTGTATACTTTTTGTCTCAAACATGACCTCTCCGCGGGCGGAGCCGCGAGCAACAGCTAGTTGTTTATAATAATAATTCTAGCCTTGTATAAATTGTCCATTGTCATTGTCATTGTTCTACTGCTGGGCACGGGCCTACTCTACTAATGTGAGGGGTTAGGCCTTAGTCCACCACGCTGGCCTAATGCGGGTTGGTACACTTCTCACAACTTCGAAATTCATATGAGAATTCTCAGGTATACAGGTTTCCTCACGATGTTTTTCCTTCACCGTTAAAGCAAGCGATGATTAACAATGAATACACACATCACTTTAGAAAATTCAGAGGTGTATGCCATTTGGGTTTCGAACATACGACTTTCGTCTGGACAGTCCGTACCGCAACCAACTAGGCTATCGCTATTAAATGTTTAAGGTACATGATATATAAATAAAACATTAAATATATTTTCGTCATCATATAGTTATCCCATCAAATATCATATACACACATACGCACTCAAGCCCGTGATCTCCGAAGTAGTAGACGACCAGTATACCCACATTTCAGAGAGCTTATTACCGTCCTATGATGTGATAGGAGGCGAGTCTATGTCTATGTCTAGTCTGCGCCATACCGAGCGCAGTTCCAGACTCCGGGCTGATACTGAGTATTTTGTGATAGAAAAACCCAATAGCACTTTACCCGACCCGGGATCGACCCCGAGACCTCGCACAGCAGTCGTACCGCATGCGCAATTACAACTGCGCTACGGAGGCAGTCAAATATCAAATCATGAATATACTTATATTTTGGACATCGTAGATGCTTAGGATTAATAAAACAGTTATTCCATTTTTTTTAGTGCCTGGATAGGCAGACGAGCAGACGGGCCATCTGATGGTAAGTAGTCACCGCCGCCCATAGACTTCTGCAATGCCAGAGCACAGCAGAGCCGCTGCCTACCGTTTTATGTAGTAGAAGTTGAAACTCCTCGGCCAGATTCTTTGAAATTGCTACGCATGTTTTGAGAAAATATAAAGTACACTAGCCACGTTTTTAAAATTCATCAAACTAAGGTTTTTAAATTACCACTCAAACTTTAAACGCCTTACAGACTTTTATAAAAAACAAAATATCCGCTTGATAAGGGATATCAAGGTTTAAACTTTAGTCAAGCCAAAATGTTATCTTAATGAATTCAATAGTTCCCGGGATTCCTTCGCATATGCAAACGAATAAAAAAATAAATCAACAAAAATGCAAGTTCCGTACTCTTACGGTAATAGAGGAACAAAAATGTATCACTGTTTTGTTCGAACTACCGGAGGTATGGCTATAAAATGGTAAATTAACTAGTGTTGATTGCCATGGTAAAATTGACAAAAATATAAATTAATTTTTTTTTCTGAGACAAAATTGTTTCGTTTAATTGTTAATCATTATCAATAATTTATAGGTATCAAGTGTAAAACTAATTCAGAATATTAAATTTGTCTTGTACCAGTTGGACTATGTAGTATGTAGCATGTAATTTTTTGCACAAACCAGCTAACTGCGCGTACCATCAGGTGCAGTGTGGTCACTTTGCCGCGCCAGAATAAAAAAAAACTTGAGCAAGCGTCCAGTGTGACATCTACATACTCTAATTAATTTATTTCCTAAACTAATTCAGATCCCTTTCTGTAGTTTTTATGGCACAAATTATAAACGTATACATTTATTTTACAGTAAAAATAAATAAAACTAAAACGGTTGAAATTATAAAAAAAAGATTGAAATATTTACTCCTGGTTTGTAACTAGAAAAAAAAACAAATTTAGAACCCGATTTCAAAATAAAAAAGAACAGTAATTTTTCTACAAAAATACTACATTTATTATTTTATTATAATTTATGTGAAAATAAATATGAAAATAAAATAATCAATATGAAAATAAAATTCCAAAAAACCCTTCCGTCAATCAGATGAATTCTTTAGAAAACCATATCTTAACAACTAAACCTCATATAAAACAATGTGTACACGTTAATATGACCTAGAAGTTAGAGTACGTCTAATATGAACGAATTTCAGAACGAACCTCACATTTTTTCGTTGTCCACTTCACTTGAAATGCCCCATATTAATTCTCTAATATTACACATTGACAGAAAACTAATAAACCCGTGACCATGACGGTTGTAAAATAAATTAAAAGAATTTCGAAAGGTCGAGACCAAAAAATAAACCGCTATGAAATCCGTAAAATTAGTTTAAGTTCAATTATATGACTTATTGTAATGATAACATTGTTTTACAGTACTTGCACAGTCACTTTTGAACCTTGCGACGAAAACGAGTGGAGAAGATATGACGGTTCCTGTAACAACCTGAAGTATCCGAGCCATGGAACATACAACACTCCCGAGCTGAGGATGCTACCAGCTAATTATAGCGATGGTTTGGAACCAATGTTGTTCATTAGTCATGTGCTTTAGAATATAGTGTATCGTCGTGCCAAAAATAAACCTGACATGAACTTAAAGTAACTTAATATGAGAAAAAATTTGCAGCTTTTAAAAGAATATTCGATTTAAAATTGGTGATAATTGCTAAGGAATACATTTGTAACACTGATGTAACTATTAATATTATTTGGGCTCCATAAATATGTAGTATGTATCGAAGGGTGAAACTTGCTCAATAATAATTCCAATTTTTTTATGTTGATTGTGTATCATGTCACTAAGTTAATAAATATTAATGATATCATTTAAGGATTTGAACCAAGAAAAATGAAATCAGGCAAAGATTTTCCATTAGCCAGATTAATTCGCCAGAACCTTCTTGCTGTAGGTGAAGGCATAGACTCAGTGTTTGCCACATCTACTTCTTACTTCACAGAGTTCATTAGTGGCGAATTTATGTCAATTCATGACACGGGTAAGTATACATATGTATATTATAATATCTAATAATCCTCATCATCATAGTACTTACAGCCCAGGCCTTAGCCTGGTCAAGTATCTTATTCCAGACAGATCTGTTCATGTCTTTCTCTTATGTATATAATAATATCTAATGATGCCAATATATTCCGACTACTAATGCTATTAGATCACTCTCTGTAATCTTTTTAACCGACTTCAAAAAAGGAGAAGGTTAACAATTCGTCGGAATCTTTTTTTTTTTTTGTATGTTACCCGATTACTCGAAGACGCCTGGACCGATTCGAGAAAATCTTTTTTTGTTTAAAAGGGTATACTTCCCAGTTGGTCCCATTGGCACCAAGTCAGGATCTGATGATGGGATCTCAGAAAAATCAAGGAAAAACAAGTTTTATAGTGACGCATAATTTGTTTTTTATTGTAGTCGGTGTACTTTTTATGAATTAAATATTTTTTTACAATGTATGTGAGTTACAAGCATAATGTTATCACTTGAATAACATACGATGACGTCAGAGCCAATAATGTCTTTAAAATATACATGTTTAACTATATTTTTTCAGCAAACTATATTTCGCAAACTACTTATTGTTGTGAACCAGAAGGTTTGTACGACAGAATGTGCACCCCAAACTTTATACCTGAAAATGACAACGTCCACAGGTTTTCTGGCCATAGATGCATAAACATGACCAGACCGAAATCTTTCCAAACTGAAGGCTGTGCACCAAATGACACGGTTCCAAGCAGAGTAAGAAATCTAATACATTTTTTTTATCTGCTATGAGTATTTGGTTCTAGTGAAATTATAAATGCGAGAGTAAGATACTCTCGCATTTATAATTTATATTTTCAATGAGTTCAAAATGTTATGTTATTTTCATATAGCCGATTTCTTTGTGAAAACAGTACTTTAGACGTGATGGCTTGACAGACAGACAATAATTAAAAAAAAATTGTTGAGCTCTATATCTATAGTATAACATAATCTATAACAATTTCGCAAAAATATTTAAGGTACAGAGAAAAGTGCAATTTAATTATAGTATAGATTGTTCTCGCAGCTCCGCCAGCGTAAAATTTCTAGACCGAAGGGGATATTTTTTTGTTGATCCGTTCTCTCGTTTCAATCCAAATATTACTATTCTCCAAATTAACATATTATTATCCAAAAATTTGACAGGAAATATTTTAATGATCACAAATTCGCGAAGTAAAACAAAATGTCAGCCACAGTGATTGTCTTAACTTATTATGAAATCATTATGACAGCTACATTTTCAGTTTTAGCACCGGATCCATTCTTTGTATATAATAAAATTTAATAATAGTGTACACCAGCAACCATTTGTTAAACTTGGGATTACTTATTATATTAAACATTGAAACTGGATATATACATATATTTAAAATTACTATCTTTTATTATAATAATTTACTAAACTATTGCAATTCAATATTTGTTTAGCGTCACCGGCGAACATAGCCGGCGAACGTAATTTTAATTTACAAACCGTCATTATGCATTCATAGATAGAAAGCAAAATAACATTTCAACACCAAGGTCAAGCAACGCGTTGGCATTGCGGTATCACCACCCCTTACACGATTATGATACTGGGTGTTCAAATCCTGCACAAGTTATAAATTCATTATTGATAATTTTGCATTTCTAATAATAATAATAATATAGTCGTTACTGCCAATGGGCTGATACCAAAGAGCCTCGACCAACATCTTCAGAGGCTCTCAATTGGTCGTTGGGTCAAAAGCCAGATACAAAAGGCAGTATTATTGGACACGGCACGCATTGTGAGGAGGTTCCTCACTCTGGGGTCCTAACCGCCGGTGGCTTGGGTCCTAGGCCTCGCCATCGGAGGGTGCACATTTTTATATTTTTAAATCTATTTTTATATTATAATTTATATTTAAAAATGTAAAAAAAAACCTTTTAAATAAAGAGTACTGTACATAATAATAATAATAGTCACAGAATAAAAATGTAAAGCATTTGCTCCCGATGCCATAATATTATAAATTAAAAATAAACTGTTGCCGAGCGAGTATAGCAGTGACTCGTCGATTAAAACAGTCTTATTGAAAACCCAAATAATAAATAGTTTTAACTTCAAAAATAGAGCGCGCTTCCCCGACTTCCTGTTACAACACTTTCATTCCTCACTAGAAAATCACTCCCAGAAATCTATAGTAAAGATGATAAACATCAAAAATTAGTACCATATATGCGTTCTCGGGGTATCCTCATACAAAATTGTATCAAAATCGGTTTAGTGGCTTAGTCGTGAAAAATTAACAAACAGATACACAAAGTTATTTTTATCTTTTGCGGAGTAATGCTGTATCGAAAGACTAATGACTCCAGACACCATCCTGTATTTTCCCCGGGGTCCAACGGTGGCGATAAATCGTTTACACGGCAAATACAATAGCATATACAATTACACTAAAAGGTCAACAGGTTGCGTGAATTCCGCTTTTTGGGAATCGAAATTTCAATTTCATTAAGTGTTAATTTTAGTAACGACAATTAAGTGTTGTATACCAATATAATAACCTATGCAATACAATAGCCTTACCCTAATCTTTTAACAAACATTCTTAATTTAAGAAAGTTTTGTTTCAATCTTAATGTAATATAAGTTTTATTGTCCAGTCAAATAAGAGTCAATCAAAATTTTTGCTACATCTTTGCATTTTTGATATAATTTAGTTTTAATAAAACAAAAACAATGTGTAAGATTTTCGTGTCCGCAACCCCCGGCAAATGTAAAAAAAATTAAAGTGTCTTTTAGCAATTACTCGCAAACGGTAAAAGTTAGCCCAGAAAAATTTACATGAAGTGTGAAGAGCTTATAATTTTACATAAAAAAGGTTCTAAAACTGACTGAGTATTGCTAATGGCCGGAGAATTCGCGATTTGTGGGGACTTATATGCTTATATGGGGAAAGCGTAAATATTCACAAATAAATCACAAAGTTAGTCGTACATTGCTATGATAATTTTATCTGCTGGTGGTAGGATATTCGATCAACTGAAATGATTTCTTTAGTCGGTAGGAAGGTATTGTTTACTGCAAATTAAAACGCTTTTAAATACATAATTTAAAGGTATTAAACAAGCTAATTACTAATTGCTGGTGGTAGGATATTCATATCCACCCGGATAGCGACCACCGTACACAGGGTTTAAAACCCGCCATAATGGCACACGCAAGTGTGTCGCCTTCTGGAATCAGCCAGTGTACATCCGGTTTTTGTCGGGGGTCTAGAGTTGAGGTACAATGTTTGGCCGTTTTGCGGCCTTCTGAGTATGCGGTCTGACACTAGACCATCGACCGCTTCTTCACCTTCTTGCCCATGGCGTAGTGTGAAGAAGCAGGCCGGCATGATTGTGTTGAGTAGCGAGGGATAGATTGTCTTTCGCTACTCGATACAATAATTGGACGGCACTGCGCTTACCTTCAGGTGCAGTGTAGTCACTATGCCGTGCCAGGATAACAAAATAATAATAATAACTCTTTGAATGGGTAAATTGAATAGATAAGCATGTTATCCCGCAACAAAATATACTTAGCGTATTGTTTCTAATGATTGGCGTCAGTGAATATTCGTGGGATCCGGTCAAAGGCAGCTAGGAAAATAACCAATTTTCCTAAAGCCCAGTGGCACGGCGATACATAATTTTTAATTTTGCAGTACTTTAAAAATTCTCATGCCATTAAATATCAATCAACTGCCGTGAAATTTAATTCATTTATTCCATTTCTACACCATTGTCTAAACACTGGTTTGAATCGGTTCACTAGATGGTAGATTTGTTTATTTTTATTCTTTTAGTTTGATTTTATATAATATTAACACAAGTAATAAGTTGCTTATATGTGAAAACATATAAGTGGTTAGTTTTAAACTTAAGTATTGTATATATTTTTTTTAGTGCCTTGATAGGCAGACGAGCAGACGGGCCACCTGATGGTAAGTAGTCACCGCCGCCCATAGACTTCTGCAATACCAGGGCACAGCAAAGCCGCTGCCTACCTTTAAATAAATGTAACTGTTTGTTTTCCGAATAAAATACTATAACACATTAATTGTCCTATATTTCAGATTTCTTTGGCGACACCATACATGGATCTAACGTCCGTGTATTATTTTAACGCCAATGCTTCAGCATCTGAAAATCACAGAACTTATGAAGGTGGAAAACTCAAAGTTGAAGTTGTAAATGGAATAAGTATGCCTAGCGATGCAAATAATTCCACAACATGTTTCATGAAACAAGCTAGGGAAACCGGTTGCACCAGAAATGGTAATTAGGTCTCAATTATCTGTATATATAAAAGAAGAAGCTGACTGACTGACTGACTGATCGATCAACGCACAGCCTAAACGGCTGGGGTCAGAGACTTGAAATTTTGACAGTAGGTACCTATTATGACGTAAGCATCCACTAAGGAAGGGTTTTTGGAAATACCACCCCTAAAGTGGTAAAATAGGGGATGGAAGTTTGTATGAAAATCCGTCATTTTTTAAGTTAAACGCATGAAAATTGGTATTTTGTATTGTATACTTTTTCTCCCAAACATGACCTCCACGCGGGCGGAGCCGCGAGCAACAGCTAGTATGTATTATAGGAGCTTATTATAATGCCTGTTGGCCAAAAAATAAATTGCTAATGCTATACAGTGATTTTATACCGGGTCTATATGGAGAACTCCTAAACCATAGAAGACACAGAAAATATATTTATGGATTCTTTAACTCTTTTAGGTCCCATAGCTAAATCACGGATACTTTGTTTGTGTGTTTATCCGTTGTCATCTTTATGTCACAGCCGCTTTACTTTGTGACTCTTGGCACATATACAATATAAAACAAATATTATAATTTTTTTTTACTTATAGACATTTTTGCCTACCCGTGAAATTTAGCCATTTTCATAGACGACTAGTTTAGCCAATACCAAAATATACAATACAAAACATTGGTAACAACATAGCCTAATGAGGTTACGCTAATATCTATTATTTTCATTTATTTCCCTATACTGTAGCGGTTATTACAAATACTTAAAAACAGTTAAACTATATACAGAATTTCAAATAATTATAATTTTATTTCTTAGAAAATTACTGTATTCACTCCTCTTTAGCAGAAACCATGGCCTTCGACTTGCCATCATTTTCGACTAAAGAAATATGAGCGAATATGAACCAGCCGCCGAGACATCGTTTAGGGAAAAACAAAAAGTGCCTTTTTCCAATGGGATCAAGTCTCCTACGATACCAATAAACGAAATCACGCAAGCGAAACTGCGAGCTAAAGTTACTTTTTTATCTAAAGCATTTAGATAAAAAAAAACAAACATTTAATTATGACTTTTATCCTTTTTAGTTCCTAACGGGTTAGCGGGCACGAACCTTTTCACGACATGGTTTTGGAGATTTCACAATTTAATCGCAGACAAGTTAGCTAAACTGAACCCTTGCTGGAGTGACAACACACTGTTCAATCTAGCAGCAGACATCAACGTAGCTTGTCATAACCAAATTGTACTTTACGAGTTATGTCCAGTATTATTCGGTACGTAGTTTTCATACATACACTTACATTACGCATTTATTCTGTAGGGGTAGATCTCTGAGTATAGATTTCTATAGTCAGAGACTATAGATTTTCACTTTGCACGATCCGGATATATCATTTTATCTTCATCTATTTTAATTAATATCTTCATGCATTCAGATTAGAATAACTCCTTACCTGTTTTTACTAAGAATATCGTCAAGTTGGTCGATAAAATTTCGGTGCTGACGTCCTCTACCATTCTCCCGGCTACACTCGCTATGTGTATCTGTTCGTCAGTCTCCTATCATCCATCCTCTTAATGTATCCTAACCTCCTCAACATACATTTCTCAATTCTCATCACTATATCTTCTTCCACTCCACAAAGTTCTATCAACACATTATTCCGCACATTATCACACAAAATCACACCAAATATGATTATCAAAGGTTCTCATCTCGTTTAATTTAGTTATGGCAAAAGAGTAAGGTATAACTCTTTGCCATAACTAACTCTCACTACTATACAAAGTATGGCGCTAATCCTCCTCTAGGTATGGATAGCTTTTTTTATAGCATAATCCGACAAACGAGCCAGTGCGTCACCTGATGGTAAGTGATCTCCACCGCCCATGAAAATCCACAATACCGACAGTATCATGTATGCGCTGTCGGCCTTGAAGGACAGGAATACGTATTAGGGAAGAGAAGGGGGAATTTGGGCGGATTCCAGATATCTCACTTACCATACGAAACGCGACAGTCAACTGTCACTTTACGTTGGTTTTCTGTGAGACAGTGGTACTACCCCGGTCGAGCCGGCCCATTCATGCTGTAGACAAATATGTCTACAGCGGGGCTCTACCACTATCAAAGCTAGTAAGTAGTTTTGAAAATACTAAAATAACTAAATAGTAAATTAATCTGTTTTAGTTGAACTTGCATAGATTTTTATAATGTGGTGGTAGACTCGTCACTTATCACATAACACAGTGACTATAACCGTTACTGAGCTGCCATATTAGTTGCAAATCACATAAAATAATACAATATGGTAGAAAATTATTTAATTTCGAAATTTACAGGAAAAGAAAATTTGATGAGTATGGGTATTATGCACAATGATGATGGTCATAGAGATCTGTATGATGAAGAATGCTTACCTCAGTTGTTTACTGAATTCGCTTACGCATTGCGTTGGTTTCATGGGACACAGGATGGCTTGCAACGGTATGTAATATATTGAGATCAAGATGGAAAGTGGTTTACCACAATAATTTTAAATCAATTGATTTTGTACATCAGTAATATGACAAAACTATAAAAAAAAATGTGTTCCGTTCAGTAATTTTACAAATTGACACGCAAAGAGAAAGCTTTTTACCCCTTATTAATCTTTTTGTGGAGATGAAAGAGTGTGCGATTTGGCATAGTTAAGGTTTATACAAATGAGTGTATAAAAATCTAAAATTTATATTGTTAGAAACACAACAGAGTGCTATCTAAGATACCTACCTTAAAATACACATAAACGATGTTAGGATTTCTTCGTTCAGCCCACCAACCCACTGTTGGGTATAGGCCTCTCCTCTGTCACGCTATTCGTTCCGGTTTTTTTTTTGTTTTCGCGGGGAAATGTGATTTATCACTACCACCCCACCGGGGGGATTGCGGGACGGTTATGTTGGGCTCACCGATCTTACGACGAAAGATGGCGACATCCGGATAACCACTGTGCCGAGTGCCTTACAAATACCCTACACCGGCAATACCAACTAAAATTCCTCGCGGTGGCCCTCTTCGGCGCATAAGAGACGGCCGTGGGCTCGGGATGAGAAGCGCCCTAGGGGGGGGGGGGGGGTCTCATAACCCTCCGCGCAACGATGGACGCCCGCGGCGTCCACGGCAGCATCGAGGCCGACCACCCGTGCTGCCGTCTCGGACAGCATAACCCCCTATGCGGAACTACCACCAGACCAACAGCGGTATGAGCCGATATGAACTGATTGCACGCCATGTCTGCACTGTCACATGGCTGTCGGAGAATGGACTGTGTTCTGGAACGCTTGAGCGCTCCCTTCTATTGTAAACCTTTACACCCACTCAGTTGGTACTAATCGATCTACCCAGTTATTTATAAAATAACCTCGAAATGTCTAATAAATGCGTCTTACTTTAACAAGATATAATAATGTGAGAATCGAAAGGGTAGAATATGCGCGTAACTTGGATCTGGTGATCGACCAGGAGTTGCGGTTTAAGAATCACATTAATCAAATCAAATATTTATTGAATCCATAAAATTTTATACATCATTTAGATTCAGTCAATTTTTTCACTCTACCGCCAGTTCGGAATGCAATCTCGCTAGAGAAGAACGGGCAAGAAACTATAGAGTTGCTCTTTTCACATCGGTTAACAATATTTGGTCATATAATTATAATCATTGGTCATATAATATATACGATTTAAGTTTAATTACCTTAGATTAGAGCAGCTCAATGTATGTTAAGTTGCCTTATTGAAATATTGTGAAATAGAACTCATTACAAGACCTAGTGCCACACATGACCGTCGTGATAGTGATAAAAAAATCGATTTCTTAAAGCAGTCGGTCCTTACTGAAACAGTCTGAGCAGACCAGTCCACACGAGCCGCACCCGATCACGAGTAGTGACGCATGTGTCAGCCATCGGCCTCCTCAACCATGTTACAGGGAAGGGACCGACCTGGCACATGGCGCCGCAGCAAGCACACTTTAGCGAGCATGACATACCCAGACTGAATACAACAATTGAAATACTAGACACAAAATATCAAGTAAAGTCATGTAAGGCATATAAGTTCGCAATGTTAAAGAAATAAATATATTGGCATTACTATATATATGTACCCAAAGTTCCCAATAATAATTTAATGGCTACGCTTCTAAGTAATAGGATAACTTATTCCCAAGCCTTTAGATCATCTAAATATTCCGAAATTTTGTAATAGGCTTTATTACTTAGTTTTCGCTTAATAGTAGCTTTAAAACATCTTTCATTTAGTTCTTTAATATGATTGGGAACCTTATTGTAAAAGCGTACACAAAGACCCTTATTAATGATATCGTTTAAATTGTTTTTATATGTTGAAGGTTCTGTATAGGATAAGATAATTTTTAAGTATAACAATGAGAAAGAGACTGTCAGACTGCCTAGTGCTATCAAAACTAATTTATTATCTGACAGCCTCCGTGGCGCAGTGGGCGAGTAGCCGGCTGTGAAACGAGAGGCCGTGGGTTCGATTCCCGCACCGAGACCAATGTTTGTTGACAGACAAATATTTGTTTCTGGTCTGGGTGTTGTGGGACCGTAGTCCCTCGTACTTCTCGATACCCACGATACAGGTTTGACCTAGTGTGATTGAACAAAATTGAATATATTCATAATTCATATAAATATATGCAATGATTATAGAAGTACCTATACTTTTTGAAAAAAGAACCTCAAGTAGTTCGAAAATTATTTTTTTATGAAGTACGCTCGAATTTCGGCCGGTGGGCAAAGTAGTAACAAAAATGTTGTCGCTCAGATATGTAACAAAACACAACGTCACCTCATGCCGCAAGATGAGAGAAACGCAAAAAGTTAATATTGTGACTCTGCTTCACACTGATTATTTTTGCTGTGCTTGAAATAAAGACATGAACTAATTGAAAGGTAGTTTAAAGTACATAATTAACTTCGATACATGAAATTGTAAGTTTACATCTGTATCACTAATGGGATAGGCAGAGTAGTGTAATTAGCGGTTCGCAGTGTTTTTATCCGTCTATAGATGTGGCAGGTACTGGTGGACCTATCTTGCGGCATCAATTCCAATACACGACAACTGATACGTATGGTGACGTATCACAGATATGCACGAAGTAAAACACATCGCGTCTGTTACAACTCTGTCACTGTAGTCTCTGACTTTTTTCATTTTATACATTAATTATTTCCAGATTTTACGACGCAGAAGACAATTTTATTGGTACGACTCAAATGGTGAACTTCTCTCTTCGCTGCCAAGATTTACCATACGATAATAACATAAACGGATTTACATATGGTATTTTTAAACAACCTGCTGGAGCATTCGGTGACCATATTATAGACGCTGATGTGAGAACTCAACATTGATAGATAATAATATTATTCATTTTTAATTCGGCTTCGTGAAATATTAAAACGAAATACGAAAGTAGGGAATCCCAAAATATAAAACACAAAAGTTGTTTAATTCATAAAAAGTACACCGACTTCAATAAATAACAAATTATGCGTCCCTGTAAAGTTTGAGGGTTACCCTCGAGTTTTGTGAGATCCCATTACTAGATCCTGACGTGATGCCAATGGAACCACCTGGGAAGTTAACCCGTTTAAACAAAAAAATAATTTCTCGAATCGGTCCAGGCGTCTTCGGATAATCGGGAAACATACATAAAAATAGATTCCGACGAATTGAGAACCTACTCCTTTTTTTGAAGTCGGTTAAAAATAATAGAATTGAAATTACTAATACTACACAACATAAGAAATAACAAGAATTGTCACTTCTCTTTTTCAGATGGCTGATTTTGGTGTCGGACCCTTGCAAAAAATACTTGACGTTCTAACTAATGATTTAGCGAAAGGAAGATATTTCGGATTCCCGTCATACGTACAGTATAGAGACTATTGCACTAACTACACTATAAAACATAATACCTCCGAGTCATTGAAATATCTCATGAGCAACTCTGTAAGTATTAGAACTTACTTATTCTTTTAAATGTTTTTTGTAAGAAAAACCTACGGGGTGGCCAGTTCTGTTATATAAATAATTTAAGATATATTTTACGATTATACACAAATATGAATATATCGCTTGGATCATAGGATAAGCTTTCGTGACCAAAATATATGTACATGTTCTAGTTGTACTCGACCGCGTGTGTTTGGGAATATAGTGTTGATTTATATACTTTTAATAAAACGGTAGAGCCTTTCCTGTCAGATATCAACGCGGATCTCGTAAAAAAGCTTCTCTTGCAATATAAGCTGTAAAAAGTATTATTTAATCTAGAAAAAAATTGTGACGATGCAAGACAGAGGACAACTTATAGATAGTAATGAATATTTTGATTAAAATATAATCTTTGCAGAGTTTGGAGCGGCTTATAGAAGTTTATGATGATGTTAATAATATTGAACTGATGGCTGGTATGTGGTCTGAGGACTTGATTGAAGGAACAGGAGTAACACCGACAGTCTCCTGTATCATGTTAAATCAACTGAAGAAGACTATAATGAGCGACCGCCATATGTACGAACGACCCAACAGACCACATGCATTCACTGAGGGTGAGTTGATAATGGGTATCATAGCATTGGTAGATAAATATTATGATACCTTAAGTAACAACTTGTGGACATATAAGTGCAACGATTATAAAATAGACCATTCTAACATAATATTAGAATTTTCTAACATTTGAATTTACAGGACAATTGGCAGAAATACGAAAATCATCAATAGCTAGAATTCTTTGCGATGTCGGAGATGAGGTGTCAAAGATCCAACGTCATGGCTTCCTAAGAATCGGACCAGAGTAAGGAACATTGAGATATATTAGTATCATAAACAAGCAGCGATAGGCTAGTTGGGAATAGTACGGACTGTCAAGACGAAATTCGTTGGTTCCAGCCAGCCTACCAGATACCTTGATCCCAGATGTGTGGAGTCACTGCTGGATCTGTCCATTACCGGATGTGGCGTGGTCTGAAAAATCTAAATCATACACTACCCCACAGCTCGCAAGAGAAGGTCGATTTACTGGGACACCCCTTCGCGGCTAATTGGAGACTCGAGGACTGTAATGCTCATTTACCAACTACGCTACCTGGTTATGGTCACACAATGCCTAATATCCGTATCAGGCATTGTGATATGCGGCGTGAGCTACTGTCTCTCGACGTCCGGAAGGCTAGTGGTCCTTATGGTATCCCAGCGTTTGTTCTTAACGGTGTTCTAAAAGTGTGCAGCAGAGTTGTGCCCTAAATTGACGCGCCTATACCGATCTTCCTGTATCTCTGGTGTTGTGCCTGAATCTTGTAGGAATGCCAGTGTCCAGACGATCACCAAAAAGGGTGACCGGTCAGACCCTAGCAATTATCGCCATTACCTCAGTCATGTGTAAAGTCAAGTAGCGACTGATAAACAGCCAATTGGTTCACTGTACAACTAGAGGATCACCCGTTGATCAATGACAGATAATACGGGTTCCGTCATATTCGATCAACGAGTAATCTTCTAGCATTTGTATTAGATCACTGGGAGAGGCGATTGACATATTTTTTGTCATAGCCAAGGCGTTTGATAGGGTCTAGCATCATAGCCTTCTATCCAAGCTCCCGGCTTACAGTCTGCCGAACAGCCTGTGCACGAGGATTTCTGGCTTTCTGCAAGAGCGTAGAATGCGCGTCCTCGTTGATGGACACGCTTCGCAGCCCATGTCTGTAAATGCACAAGGCTCTGTACTTTCACCCACCTTGTTTCTTCTGCATGTTAATGATATGTTGTCGCTTGATGAAATTGATGGCGCTACTCGCCTAAGGCCTCGGCCTTTTATGGGTTGTAGCGGCGAGCCATCCACATTGTGAATGATGCAGACGTTAGAATCAGCCTAGAACCTCTACAGCTGCGAAAGGATATTTTCTCGCTAAGCGTGTTCTACCATCTGTATCATGACGAATTCTCCAAAGAATTGTTTAATGCTATCCCATCCTCTCCCTTCCATACCAAGACCATGCGTACTGGCTTGCGGAGCCCATCATCGTAGTGTCTGCTACCCCAGCCCGAACCAAGAGGATCGTAAATTTATATTTTTGCCGCACCATCCAGCTGTGGAACATTTTGCTAGCTATCGTGTTCCCTCCTTCCTATGATCTTGGAACTATTGGAAGTAGTGTGTATAGGCTACACAGCATGGTTTGGTCGGCATGATTTTGTAGCGAGGGGTAGAGTATCTCTAACTGGACGGAACTGCGGTTACCATCATGTGGAGTGTGGTCACCATCTCATCTCTCGTCTCATTAATGTTTTAGCAGTTGGTTTTATATTATTTGTGGATTTTTGGACTTATGAACGTATCAGTAGTATTTCGTTTGTAGTAGGTTAACTAGAAACTGAATAATTACGTTCTATTTTTCCTTAGCAATGAACAGGTGAGCTGCGAGGAAATTCCCAGCATCGATTTCAGTCTCTGGAAGGACGACAGCTGCAGCGAGTACTCTACAGATGTTTGATTAATATGCTCTATGGGTGCATTTTAAATTAGCTATAACATTGTAATTTTTTTGTTAAACAATGATAATTTTATTAAATGTATCGTTTATTTCCTGTCGGTGTTTTGTTTTAATTTAACTGTATCTATATATAACCATGTAACCTTATAAAGGCATACCTTGAAAGTAGCGTATTAAGAATGGATTACTCTTGGATTTTATATTAAATATAAATAGAAATAAGTAAATAACAGCCACCATCGTTAAACAGTAAAAAAAAACTAAAAAACCAAGTGATACTGCCTTCTTTTAATGTAAAGGAATTAAAAAACTTTTTGTCATTGCGGGGTGAAAGGTTCGCTTTTCGTCCCCTATATGCGGGAGAGAAATTATTCCGAAAGTCACAAATACGAATTTCAAAATACCGCTTTTCATATTTCCGAATGGTTCAAAAGTCCTTATATAACAACTCCGAATTATAATTCATCCTATTTTTATAATTCCGAAATTTCAATATTCCTAACGTTTATAATTACTATTAGATCGAATAATTATTTTGATTGATAACCAACAATAGAGGGGGATCTGGCGCTTTAATGGTCACTGATGTAACATAACCTAACCAAAAGGATTCAATAACAGTAGATGCCGTTTTTCGGACTGAGAACCCATCGAGCATTTGATTCTTCGGACTTATGAAAATCGGAAAACAAACAAATTTACGACTTACGGTAAAATGAATTTCTTGATTCTTAATAATCGAATGTCTATTCTTAGGTATTATTGTATGTCTATAATTCTTAGGTATTATGAAATTCTTCAGGCGCGGAGAGAGACTGGCCCTGAGAGACGTGGAGGTCATCCGTGGCTCCCTCCGCAGAGCCGCCGTGGATGAATGGCGTCTCAGGCTGGAGAATCCAATTTGGGTTCAGCGGGTCGTAGCGGCAGTGCGTCCTGTCTTTCGCACAATGGTTGGACAGGCGCCACGGCACGGTGACGTTCCGGCTGACACAGGTGCTCACAGGCCATGGTTGTTTTGACTGGTACCTGTGTCGAGCTTTGGCCTCGTTACTGCCGTGGACGCCGAGGGAGTTCTTCGGTGCGCGGGGGCTTCTGAACCCCCCAATGGAGACGGGCCGCAAGGCGGCACCGTGCAGAGGCGGTTCCGATCGAAAATGGGACGTAACTCGTCCCATGTGCTCGGGAACGTCGAAGAGGGCCACCGTGGGGTGTTTAGTTGGTATTGCCGGTGTAGGGAATTTGTTAGGGACTCGACCCAGCGGTCGTCTGGATGTCAACATCCCTCCCGGACGGCTTAACGCTGGGTCGCAAGGCCGGCAAGCCCAACATAACCGCCCCCCCCCCCGGCGGGGCGGTAGTGATAAATCGCTTTTTTTAGAAAATCGGAATATCGAAATTCGGAATAAAATATTTCGGAGTTTTTTGGTGTCCCGAGAAAAGTGCCTTGTTCTCTCCCGGTTAGATTTTTTTTTTAGATTAGATTAGATTCCAAGCTTGCCCTACTTTACTTTCCCTCCCGATAACCTAGCAACGACTTGTTTATCGAAGTGTCCATGACAACTTGCAACACGAGACGAAAGTTAAATTTTTAATCATTGAAAAATGGAAAATTAAATTAAATATTAATTTAGAAATTCGGCGAAAAGTGGGTGTACCGGTTATACCTCTGCCTACCCCTTCAGGGATTATAGGATTTAGTTAAATGTATGTTAGAAAATTCTAGTGACACTGATATGGAAGGAAAAGAAATAATAAGAAATTTAGAAGCACAGGAAAATCAATTACCGATGATCTAATGCCTACTAGATCGAAAGCGCAGTATGAGAGAAGATACAATGAATTAAAATTGTAGGGTTCCGCCCCCTTACCCCCGCCGGGGCTTCACCCCTGGACTTCTTCTTGAAAGAGTAATGGGTCGAACTTTTCATCCCAATGTAAGAAAAAATCGTATACGCACCACGGGAGAAAAGTACGGCATGGTCAGAAGAACATAGTAGGACATTCCTACTTTTTTCTCTTGCTGCGTAATATACTATTATTTCGTTAATACATGTTTCTAACAAATACGTAAGCAATCTTTTAATTTATCACAGTATATTTTTATTACATAAATTATGTTTGTTTTATTATTCAATTGGGATGTCTGAGGGATGCGTTATTCTTGTAACAATCTGTATCATATAATTGGACATAGGACTTAACTCTTTTTTTCCCACACTTCATCCTGTTTTTATTGTATTGCTAGTCCTTCTTGAATGCATTCAAGTCATCCCGCGAGAGCGGAGTTCAGTCTTCTAAACACGATCTTGCAATTTTATTTCTAGTATGGTCTGATCGATCACACGTTGGCAAGTCTTGAGTTTAGACTTCCAAGCTTGCGTTAAGGACAAAGTCAGTGCTCCGTATGTTAGGATCGAGAGAATGTAATTGGTCATGATTAATTTAAGGGCCAAAAGAAGGTAATATTTCATCAGTTTTTTTATTGACCAATGACTCCTACAAGAGTTTTAAACTTGTCATTGGACTTATTTATCCTGTCTCGCTTTTGGCAAGGTATTATATACCTATACTAACGGGCCCGGCAGACGACGTCCTGCCCGGAAAAACAGCGCCACACCGACTGTAGCGCCATCTGCCCGGCTGATTTGTGAACCTAAACCATTCTGGGCGCCACCCAAACGCTAAAAAATCATTCAAATCGGTCCAGCCGTTTAGGAGGAGTTCAGTCACACACGCGTACAGTAGAAGTATATGTATAAAGATTAGGTGTGTCAGTTTGACATTTGTAATTGCCGTTCCGTTCGCCTTATGTTAAGGCTGGCCCTGCAACAGGCAGTCGAAAGTCGATAGCAAGCCGTTAGGGTGCACCCCGTGTAGGGGAGGCTTAGGTCGTATTTGTAACCTTACACTTTACATCGTCATACATCATGTGTTTGAAATACCCTTGCATCTATCACGTGTTAATGAAATAACGCAAAAAATTAAAATAGTCTGTTTGGAATCCGAAAAATTATCGATTAAAATATAATGCTAAGGGTTCGATGGGACTGACATACGCTATGCATAAAAGTCCTAGGTATTTTAAACCAGCTATGGGTTAGGTTACTTTAGAATTTAGATCCAACTCTGGGGCGGTCTGCAGATGTGAAGAATAGATATGGCGTTAAAACTGAAAATCGGTCTTTACGCGGTCGGTGCTGCGAGCTAAAGCTAGCAATATATAATTACAAAGACAAGCAGTATATATTATAGGTATCACTAGTTGTTGCTCGTGGCTTCGCCCGCGCAGTGGTCATGTTTAGGGAGAAAAAGTATACAATACAAAATATCAATTTTCATGCGTTTAACTTCAAAAATAAAGGATTTTCATACAAACTTACTTCATCATACGTCATAAAATGTACCTACTGTCAAAGTTTCAAGTCTCAAACTATAGCCGTTTAGACTGTGCGTTGATCGATCAGTCAATCAGCCACTTTCTTCTTTTATATATACAGATCACTAGACACAGGTTACATCTACTAATAAGAAGGGTTAGCCATCACGCTGTCTGGCGAGATGGTATGAAGAATATGGAGAATTCTCAGGTATAGGCAGGTATCCTTATGGTGTTTTTTCTCACCTTTAAACAAAGCGATTATCAAAACGGTACCGGTATTTAACAATAGGTAGCGGCTCTACTAACGGTAGGCAGCGTCTCTGTTGTGCAATGCAGAAGTCTATTGGTGGTGGTGACTACTTACCATCAGGTGGCCCGTCTGCTCGTCTACCTATTCAGGCATAAAAAAAATGAATAAACACATAACTTTACAAAATTAGAACATATGAAGTCTGTACCACTCTACTATTATTACCGTACATATAATAAAATTGAAAATTTCACGTGTCTATACCATTGTACAGGCTCACGACATCGATTGCGGGGAACTAAGGATAAGATACATATATATACACTCACGTATGTAATCCCCGAAGAGGTAGGCAGAGGTGTAACCAGTACACCCACTTTTGGCCGAATGTATTACAGTCCTATAATTGATCGGTGGCGAGCCTATCGCCATACCGGGCACAATTCCAAAACTCCGGGCTAATACGCGTTTTTCTAAATAGAAAAACCAAATATCACTTTTCCCGATTTGGGGATCGAACCCGAGACCTTAGTACAACAGTCGAAACGCATGCGCAATTACAACTGCGCCTCTAAGTAGTATATATTGTTATTGCGTAATTTCATTGAAGACGAAAGACAGTAGCTAGTTAATTACCTGCCAATGATCGACTTACCGTTTCTTGGACCTTCAGATATTTTCTGTTCAGCCGCCAATTCAAATAATAAAAAAAATGGGTGCGTGTACTTATGTACGCGCGTGAGAAGTTATACGCTATGCAACAGTAAGTAAGAACTTGGTAACTTGGTAAGAACATCCACAAAACTATGCAAGATGAATATTTAAAAGGCACAAATACAATGTTTATAATTTATTGATTGATTTACACGGCACTGTTACACATCTCAGTGCTTAATATTAACGCACGCGCATGTCAGGATTCACTTAAGACTAAGTATGTGTCGTTCGTTCGATCTCAACGAACCGAATCAATACTGATCTGTTAACAAAAAGATCTGGTTCGTTCGATTCGTTCAATCGATTGATTGGTTCACTAGTGATTCGTGAGCTGTGATCAACAACAATGGTTATTGGTCAATGGGTCACTCACCAAATTCAAATTTAATTTAAAATAAATATTTATTTTAAAAACGTAAACAATTACAGTATACTGAGTTGTTCAGCAATAACCATATTGAACCCTCAGAATACAGAACAAACCAGAAACCGCGCTCAATAATAATTACATATCCCGCGCTGTGTCCAAAACCAATACGTACGCCCCGCGCCTGCCCCACCTCCCACCCGCGTAATGTTGCTAGCTCGGAGCGGTTTCCCACTTTTTGGGGTAATCTTATAACACTAAAGAAAATATATTTATTAAAAAATATTAACTGATATTTGTAAGTAGGGTAAGTAAACTAACGTTGTACACAACTACGCGACTAGTGTTCAAACATTTTATGCACTTGCTATAGAATATGATAACTAGAGAGGTGTCCAACGTGAGTTATACCAACAACTTTAAATAAAACACGGCTTTAAAAAGTTAAGATTTTATTATTTTCAAATCAAATGTAGCGATTGTTTTTTATTTTGTTTAATATACTCTTTAGAGATTCGTACTTCTTGGCAAGTCTATTGTGTTTTTGCTGTTATGTTTTCAAACGTCGAACATGACGCTTACAAAATATTTGTTTTCGTCGTAATTGAGATTTTAGTTTGACCTTTCTCGGCGTATCAAACACAGATTCTAAATCAGAAATATTGACTTCACCAATCTCTGAGTTTGATGGCGCAGGTGATTGTGGTTGTGTAACCTGAAATGAAAAATCTTAAGTTTATCATAAAATAGAAAAACAAAAAGTTTAATCAAATGCATTAAATTTCTGTCGTACAAGGCATGAAAATTCAGTCCTCATGGATGGCAACGCATTAGTAATAGCACTTTGTGCCTGATTGCAAATTTTCATGAGCCTTAGTTTACTTGTAACTATCTATATAGATTAATTGCCTAATTTTACTTCCTACAGTACAAAAAATAATGTATGCAATTGAAACATTTATTATAGGTACGCACACGTACGTACGGTAGGGTACGCACATTGTCCGATGTCGAAGGTTTAGATGTTCCTATGTGCAATTCGGAAAACTCTGGTGTCAAGGCCAAATGCTGAACTATAACGTTACTATTAGATTATTCATATATTTAAATCACCGAAGTTTCATTAGCCCGGAGTCTGGAATTTGTGCCTGGTTTAGGCTTGCCTCCTATCACGCTGTGGGACGGATAAGCTCGGCGAAAAGTGGGCGTACTTGATACACCTTTGCCTTTGTTGACCAAAACCTTACTTCAAAATACATGACAAATATACTGAACAGGAGGGATGCAATATAAATAAAGTAATTATTATGACTATATCTACCCTAGTTGGAATAGCTGCTTTCCTCAGTCTTTTTTCTTCTTTTTCTTTTCTTTTTTGTCTTTCTTCACCTTTTGTGTCATAAAAATATTGCTCTTCAAAATGAATTGAGATTCTCGACTTCTCTTCGTGGGCGTCAGCAATCGGTGCGTCTCGATGATACCTTCTCTAGTTGGTGCAATCTCGATGCTGGTGTCCCACAAGGCGGTATACTCTCTCCCTTATTATTTTCTATCTTCATCAATCTCATAACCCAAAATCTTCAATGTGCGTATCACCTGTATGCCGATGACTTACAATTGTATACTCAGACGACTGTTAATTGCGTGGCAACGGCAGTTAACTTAGTTAATAACGACCTGGCACACATACAAAGCTGGTCTGATAGTTTTGGCCTCACTGTGAACCCTGCTAAATGTCAGGCCATTATTGTAGGCAGCCCTAGGATCATGAGTAGGCTAGACTTCACGACGGTTCCACCTATGATATACAATAACGCAATCATCGCGTGGAGTCCCAGTATAAAGAACCTAGGGTTGCACATTGATCGCACTATGAACTGGCGGGTTCAGACAACATCTGTTTGCCAGAGAGTTACCAGTACTCTGCGCGCACTGTATCGTTTAAGGAACTTTCTTCCGATTACTACTAAGACAATGCTGGTGCAGTCCTTGATCTTTCCTATAATCGACTATGGTGATGTGTGCTGTTTTGACCTGAATACAGATCTACTCAATAAACTAGACCTTCTTCTAAATAACTGCATTAGATTCATTTATAACCTTAGAAAATATGACCACGTCAATTCTTTTCGTAATCAACTGAAATGGTTACCTATCCGTCAACGTCGATCTTTACGTGCTCTTACCACACTTTTTTCTATACTTACATCTCCTACTCCACCTTCTTATTTATCTTCTCACTTTCAGTACTTAGGCAGTAGCCATGACAGAAACCTTCGCTCTTCTAATAACCTTTTACTTAAGGGTCCGCCTCATAGTTACGATTTTATACACTCTTCTTTTGCTATACAATCTATTCTTCTCTGGAATGCACTGCCCTTTGAAATTAGGACATCCACGAACCGTTCGGCATTTAAAACGAGAGTTCGTCAATTACTTTTAAATAGTGTAGCTGAATCATCCCATTAGTATGCGGTTTCCTAGACAGAACATATATATATATATATGTATGTATGTATATATATATTACGGTATGCATGTATGTGTTTATAGTTTGTATATGTATTTATATATGTATGTAATGTGTGTATATATATATATTTATTACACCTACTTCTCTATTCTCTGCACAACCCAAAGGTTGACAGGTAGAGAATGCCTCAGGCATTATGTCCGCCTTTATACAAATTTTGTATAAGAAGTTTAAATAAATAAAAAATAAAATAAATAAAATTGAGCAAATTACACTCCGGCTTGATAGTTTCCAAAACTCATCTAGCCGAGCTCTTTGTATGATTTTCATCCAGTCCGATTTTCTCTTTTCATCAGCAGGGAAACTAAAATTACAAAAAACTATATACAATAGAACTATATACACAAAAATTGTGAGTATTCTATAAAAGTATTAAAAAAATAAGAGGGTAAAATTTGCGATCAAAATAAAATGGCAACACTCAAAAAATGGACGCGTCATGTTCTAAGACGATCACAATAAGTAAAAGAAATTCAATAATTAAATAAATATACTTTTGAATGCGCTACTTACAGATGAAATGTGATCCCATCCTGTTTTTTTGTAATCCCAGCAGTATTTTTACATGTAGGGACAACACAAGACGGCATTTTTAAGTTAAAATTGACACTTGTACAATACGTCACGACGCGCTTACTGCAAAGGAGTGACTAATCGCAAAAACTTCAAACCACTCTGTTTTAGAGTGGTTTTTGTTGCTTCAGTTTTAAGCGCGCTGGCGGTTTCTGGTTTTTTCTGTATTCTGAGATTGAACCTTATTTATCTTTATATAAAAACCATTATAATATTTCTGGAGTAGTACTACTAGAATAGATTAGATACAATAGTAGATTAGACTCTAATACTCTAAATTTAAAGCACATTTTCTACATAGTTCGTAAGGTCGTGACGTTTACTCTCCGGTCTCTCTCTTACGGTCTACGTTTCATTCAATCATTCGAGAACCGTCGCGTCGGGCTCGGCTCGATTCGTTTGTCTCGTTCGCGGCTCGCGGCTCGCGCCTCTGGATCGCCGCAACTCGCGATGCGATACGACTAAAATCGAACGAACGAATCTTTTGCAACGAAGTGATCCAATGGATCTTTCAGATATTATGACCCGGTTCTTTTGATTCGTTCAATCGCGAACGACACATACATACTTAAGACATCTCTTTATAATTAATCTACCAGCATTACCCCTTTAAACTGAACAACGCCATTGAACCGTTTACAATTACTTACTGCCCCGCGAACGAACCACGAATACTCTCACTACCAACTCACTGCTACACCACTAGTCTTCTGAACTGAGCACCGGAGCGCAGAAGGCACTCTGTTTTATATTCTTCTTCTCCTTTTTTTTAATTTGGACTCCACCGTTTCATCGGTGATTTTGCCAATGTCAAGTATCAGACTTCCTAACGTTACGGCCCGACGCGACCTACACTAATTACACAGATACATAAATAATTGTTAAAAACCGATAAAGTAAAGCTAAGAGTGAACATTGATTTATGGAACTATTTTTTTTTAAATACTAACATATATATATACGTAAAAAAATATATTGAAAATTATTCTTATTAATTGTAAATTATGGATTGATATACCTAGTCAGGTCATAAATTCTGTCACATGTTTAATATAAAATAATTGAAACAAGTTTATTCATTATGTAACCATTTATATACCAAAATGAACTTAACAAAACATAGATTCTTATGACACTAAAGTTTATTCAAAATGACCTCCGTGATTTTGAATACAGGATTTTGACCTGACTGTGTATAACATGTGCAACTGAACAGGTGAACTGGCAGTGGTGGAGGCGTAATATTTATTAAGTAGGTACGTCTGTTTTATATTAAACATTTACTACTCCCACTTTGGTTGTCGTTATTAACTACCCCCAACTAGTCTCCTAAATACCTCAGTTATACCTTCGGTATTTCTAATAATAGTAAATACCCTAATACACGGTGCACCAAAATCACATTTAGATATTTTTGACGCCACCCTCAGAAATTATAATACGCAAATTAAGTTACTTAATTTATGAAATCTATGAAACTACTGTACAACAATCACTTTTAATGTTAATGTTTACTCTTAACTGACCAGTATTTATATTTTCTATTGTTTTGTTTACGATATATATGTTTTTTATAAACTTAATTTTAAGCATGCAGTGTTTACTGTGCAAAATTGTGCACTTAGTTCTAGATAGTTTTATAATTTTAACCTCTTTTATAGTATAACAATGGAGGTAGACCAATAAAGAGAAAAAAAATACTAATGACTATAGGACGTCAGTTACAAATTTAAGAATATTAAATGTTCATTACGGCACTCTAACAAGTGTGAAATTTATAAATAATATTAACTGTCGGTGTACTTTTTATGAATTAAATTTTATGAATTAAAAACTTTTTATTATTATTAAGGTGCTTGCGTAATATTCGATGTTTTTTTAATATAATTTGCTGTACAGTACAACTAAAACTATTTTTATATCCTGGCACGTCAAAGTGACCACATTGCATCTGATAGTAAGCGCAGTGCTGTCCAAGTAGACTATCAAGTAGCGAGGACAAACATCCCTCGCAAAGTGACACAATCATTTCAGTCAGTCAGAAGCTTCTTTACAGTACGCTTAATAAACCCGGGAATACAGAAAGTAGGGAACACGTGCGCTAGCAAACTTTTCCATGACTTGATGGTGCGGCTAAGATACAAATTCGCAAACCTCTTGGTTCAGGCCAGGGTAATAGACACCACGCTGTTGTAGCTCCGCAAGCCGGTACGTGTAGTTCTGGCGTGGATGGAGGAGGATGGGATAAGACCAAACAATTCTTCGAAGCATACGCAATGATAGAACATCGAGGGCGTAATATCCGCCACTTCACGCAGGATCGGTATCCTGATCAGGGTGCGGCGGTTTTTCACGCCCAGTCAGCTTTACCGCTTATATAAAGCGCAGGTGCGGCCGGGAATGGAATACTGCTCGCACCACTGGGATGGTTTCGCAAGGTACCTTCTCGATGCCTTGGATGGGTTGCAGCGGCGGGCCATCTGCATTGTGAATGATGCAGACGTGAGTAACAGCCTGGAGCCGCTACAGCTGTGTAGGGATATTTCCTCGCTTAGCGTGTTCTACCGTCTGTATCATGGCGAATGCTCTGAAGAATTGTTTGATCTTATCCCATCCTCAACCTTCCATACCAGAACCACGCGTACTGGCTTGCGGAGCCACGGCTTCGTGGTGTCTACTACCCCGGCCCGAACCAAGAGGTTCGCAAATTCGTATTTTTGCCACACCATCAAGCTGTGGAACAGTTTGCCAGCTACCGTGTTCCCTCCCTCCTATGATCCTGGGTCCTTTAGGCGTAATGTGAAGAAGCTAAACAGTAGGCCGGCATGATTGTGTTGAGTAGCGGGGGATAGACTATCTCTCGCTTCTTGATACTCTATCTGGACGGCACTGCGCTTACCATCAGGTGCAGTGTGGTCACTTTGTCGCGCCAGAATAAAAAAAAACATGTTAAGCGCTGGGCTGCTGTAGCAGCTCTAAGCTGTTGGTCACGTCTGCATCATTCATAATACAGATGGCCCATCGCTGCAATACATATCAACCATCGAGCAAGCAATTATCGGAACCATAACAGAGGTGGAAGCAGTATTCCATTCCCAGCTGTACCTGCGCTTTATATTAGCAGCTAATATACGCTGACCGGGCATTAGAAATCTCCGCCGCAATATTAAATCCGATGTCTACACCTAAGATCCTAACATCATTCTGCATTGTCATTGGAACACCCTGAAAGTGGAGACTGGAGAAAAGGGGGATTTGTGGCATGAAAATACACACACCTATGTTTTCTTGGCACTGAATTCAATCCTATTTCTGATATCCTGCGAAAATATGAGATCTAGGGTCTGGTTGAGCTCAAATACAAGATCCTCGCGTCTCCGCATAGTGTCCGCCCGGCATCCGGCTACTAGGCAGATGCTAGAGGGATGTAATAGCGTAATATGCCTCCATGGATAGAATGCCTTTTCTCTCAAAAACAACTTCCACGCGGGCGGAGCTGCAGGCAAAAGCTAGTATCATAATATAATTATACATGTTTTGCGAAAGTGAACACAAAAGATTATTGAACAAAAGATGACGTTCATTCTATCGGGAACGGTAGAAATTGAATACATAATTTGCATTACATGTACAATTTACTGTAAACAGTAACACAACCTGCATAAACAATATGTATAAATAACACGTTTTACCTATTTACATCGTCACCACATAATCTATGGGAAACATATTCTACACGATGATTCAATATTTAACATGTAAAATTCACAATCTTTCGGAAGTGAAGTTACTTTGAAAGTGTAGGCTTGCTGTAGATGGTTTGCATGAATGATCTGGCTCGCTCAGTTTAGGGCCACTGTCTTAAAGAAAACTAGCTGGGAGTTGCAGTTATGTACTGCTTTGCATGATCAGTCAGTCTAACACCTGTCCACCGCTAAAAGACAGCTGTGACGTTCCGGCTGGCACAGACCCATAAGCCATGGCTGTGGTGGCGATGCTGTTGCAGAGGCCCAGCGTTTTCTGATATTAGCCAAGATAAGCAACATATACAGACAAATAGTTCTCATTATTCATTTTATATATAGTCCCTTTTTATGGTCTCATAATATTGACACAGAAGCACTTGAATACTATAAATGCATAATTAAACAAATATAGATAGTATATATACTGAGTGAAGCGTGAACCTCACAGAATTTACATTTTCTTCTATGATAGTCGATGAAAGAAGACTAAATAGAATGTGGAATTATTTTTATATTTGTAACTTGCTTTATTGTATTGTAAATGCAGTAATATATAATACTTACGATAGAGTTCCAACAACGAAGGAAGAATTAGCAGATTTTGAAGAAAAACATATTGCTGAGTAAGTTCATATAGCACAATTTGCAATTTTTATTTATTCGATCCGCATTAAAGTCTAGAGGACTTTAATTTAGATCAACTGAAATAATTTCTTTAGTCGGTAGGAAGATATTGTTTACTGCAAATTAAAACGCTTTTAAATACATAATTTAAAGGTATTAAACAAGCTAATTACTAATTGCTGGTGGTAGGATATTCATATCCACCCGGATAGTGACCACCGTACACAGGGTATAAAACCCGCCATAGTGGCACACGCAAGTGTGTCGCGTTCCGGGATCAGCCAGTGGACATCTAGTTTTTGTCGTGGGTATAGAATTGTGGGGTATGACGTTTTGTGACCTTCTGAGTCTGAGACTCTCAACACTAGACCCTCGGCCGCTTTTTCACCTTCTTGCCCATGGCATAGTGTGAAGAAGCAGGCCGACATGATTGTGTAGTATGTAAATGTAACCAATTATTTTTGCTTTGTAGTTTCTGGTTTTTTTTGAAGGCGGTTTTAATTTTATTTAAAAAGATTTAATTTATTTTTTCTTTTTAGTGAGTCCAAATATAAAATAGGTACGGATAGAGTAGGTGGTTCATGATGGGGAGGCCTTCCATACGTGCATCTCGTATTAGAAAGCGTCGCGCACAAGAGTCTAAAAATGACCCATTTTTAATGTTCATTAGTGTTCAGTATCATAAAATTAAGACTCCCGGCGCAGTCACCGAAATAAAGTGAAAGAATATAACATAGCTTTCGAAATCTGGGTGTGTTACACCTCTACATACCCCTGAAAGGGGAAAAACGCGTGATATCATTTTTATATGTATGTAAGAAATAGATCAAACAAAATCCAACGCGAAAACACCACTGAAAAAGTCACAGAAAAGCAAAATTCGCATTTTCGTATACTCTGCCAACATAATAAAAGAAGAATTTTCCAAATCGGTCAATAAATGACGGAGTTCTCCTCCTTTTTTTTGAAGTCGGTTAAAAAACAAAATTATGACGACTTTGGTGAAACTTAATACTAGAGTTACTATTTGTTACCTAGAGTTTCAGATATCGATTTTGAATAAAATGTGATAAAATGGTAGTCACTCTTTTAAATGTAACTTTAAAATAAGATCTGTCATATGTGCCTACAGGGTTCTCCAGATATTGATTTTGTAGTAAATCAGAATTGAAACAAAGAAAGTATTTTCAATTTTATAATTATTCAAGTAAAATTAGAATATTACATATTTGGTGATCACAACCCGTCATCTATTATATAAAAATAAGTCGGGTTTTCCTTCCTGACGCTATAACTCCAGAACGCACGAACCGATTTCCACGGTTTTGCATTCGTTGGAAAGGTCTCGGGCTCAGTGAGGTTTATAGCAAAGAAAATTCAGGAAAAATTTCAACAGAAAAGCGGGAAAATCTTTTTTCACATACAGCGCCATCCCTGATACATAGCACGGATCTTGTTGAAATTTGGCACAGAGATAGATTATAGTCTGCAATAGCACATAGGCTACTTTTTATCCCGGAAAAATTAACAATTCCCGTGGGATAGTTTAGTTTTTCACAGAGCAAGGGATCGACATGATTTTTTGCATAGTGGTAGTTTAGGGATCAGAAAATGACAGAAGCCACTTTTTATCCCGGAAAAATGCACGCATCCTATGGGATAGCAAAATATAGAAAGTTGTAATAGCTTAAGATGCCTCCATGGATTGTATACCTTTCCTTCCAAAAATAACTCCACGCGGGCGGAGCCGCGAGCAACATCTAGTATATCATAATTATGTCTATTTTTGGCAATTATACTGAGTTTGAGAAATGGAATTTTTTCGAAACGTCGGGACCAAAAAGTAAAAATAAGCCGCGATAAAATCCGTAAAATTAGATAAATTATTTAAATTTCAGTTATATGACGTATTGTAACAATAACATTGTTTTCCAGTATTTGCACAGTGACTTTTCAACCTTGCGACGAGAACGAGTGGAGAAGAATTGATGGATCTTGTAACAACCTGAAGTATCCAAGTCATGGAACATTCAACACTCCCGAGCTGAGGTTGCTACCCGCTGATTATAGCGAAGGCTAGTAACCAATTGTGTCATGTGGTTTAGAGTAGAGTATATCTTCACAAACCTGACATGAACTAAAAGTATCTTGATATGGGAAACATTGGCAGCATGTATTAATAAAATAAATTATTTAATGTTGTTTATTATATCATTTTAGGATATGAGCCAAGAAAAATGAAATCAGGCAAAGATTTTCCATTAGCCAGATTAATTCGCCAGAAGCTTCTTGATGTAGGTGAAGGCATAGACTCAGTGCTTGCCACATCTACTTCATACTTTACAGAATTCTTGGCTAACGAATTTGTTTCCATTCATGACACGGGTGCGTTTATATTACAATATCTAATATAGCTAATATGTTTCGACTACTAATGGAGTAGATTACGCTTATAATTTAATTTAAACTCGTTGATAAAGTGTCATATTCTCGACATCTATTTCAAATATACACGTTTGATATTTTTTCAGCAAACTATATTTTAGAAACTACTTATTGTTGTAAACCAGAAGGTTTGAGCGACAGAATGTGCACCCCAAACTTTATACCTGAAAATGACAACGTCCACAGGTTTTCTGGCCATAGATGCATAAACATGACCAGACCGAAATCTTTCCAAACTGAGGGCTGTGCACCAAATGACACGATGCCAAGCAGAGTAAGCATGTAATACCGTTTTTTTTTTTGCTATATATATTTAGTTCAGTAATATTATAAATGCGAAAGTATCTTCATGAGTGTAAAATTGTATGTTATTTTCACAACATGAATCTCGAAAAAATACTATTTTTTCTCAAATTTGGATGTTTGGATGGATGTTTATTACTCAATCACGCTACAACGGCTGAACGGATCTGGTTGAAATTTGGCACAGAGATAAATTTATAGTCTCGAATAGCATATAAGCTACTTTTTAACCCGGAAAAATGCACGCTTCCTATGGGTTAGCAAAATATAGATAGGTGTAATAGCTTAAGATGCCTCCATGGATTGTATACCGTTTCTTCCAAAAATAATCCACGCGGGCGGAGCCGCGGCAACATCTAGTCTAATTCATAAATATTGTTTTCCTTCAACTGAGCACACATAATTACCACATTATCTTTCATTATCGACCCTTTTGTATTATTTTTAACTAATTATTTTTCTTGCTTTGAAACTCATTCAATTGATAGAATTTTTTACGTTGATATTTCATATACCTAGTCAGGTCATAAATTCTGTCACATGTTTAATATAAAATAATTGAAACAAGTTTATTCATTATGTAACCATTTATATACCAAAATGAACTTAACAAAACATAGATTCTTATGACACTAAAGTTTATTCAAAATGACCTCCGTGATTTTGAATACAGGCCTTCAATCTGCGCGGGCAGTTGTCTATCGCAGCACGAACGAGGTCCATGTCAATATCGGCGGCTGCCTTAATCAAGGATGTCTTGAGTGACTCCAAATTGGGATGAGGCTTTGAGCACGCCTTTTCCTCCAAGTGTTGCCATATCTTGTAATCTAACGGATTCAAATCTGGACTGGAGGAGGGCCAGTCTTCGTGCCGGATGAAGTCGATTTCACGCGCCGCCAGCCAGTCTTGTGTGCTCTTCGCTCTATGAGCTGGCGCCGAATCTTGTTGGAATACCCAGTGCCTGTTATTGAACATGGTATGAGAAACAGGTTCCACAAGGTTCGTCAGGAATGTATTTTGATACACAACTGCATTCGTTTTTACACCTTTTTCACAAAAATGTACCTCTGTTAAGCCCCAATAAGAAACTCCCAACCATACCATGAGCGAGGATGGAAAATGACCTCGTTGGACACGCGGAATACGGTTGCTCGCTTCTTCACTACTGTGTGCGTACACCTTATCATTTTGTTTGTTGTAGCTCTCTTCTACGGTAAAAAATTTTTCATCTGAAAAAAGAATTTCCCGATATTTTTTTCCCGCGTACCGCTTCAACAAAGCGCGGCATCTCTTCAGTCTCAGGTCCATTAGACGAGCATTCAAATGATGTCCTGTTTTTCTTCGATATGCCCGAAGCCCTAAGTCTTCATTTAACACCCTTTTCACCGTGGTTCTGCTTAACCCCATCTGAAGGGCCAACAGTTTCTGCTTAAGTTTGGGATTTCTTTGAATTCGCGCCTTCACAGCTTTTATCACTGCTGGAGTCCTAACAGACCGAGGGTTGCTGAGCGATGCTAATTCCTGTGGATAACTTATATTGATATAAACGCTTAATTATTATTATTATTTATTATTATTAGCCTGGTGTGCCCCACTGCAGGGCAAAGGCCTCCCTACTCGCTTTCCATTTGTCTCTGTCCTTTGCCAGAGATCTCCAGTCCTTTATATGGTGATCAAAGTCATCCCGCCATTCTTCTGGGTCTACCGCGACGCCGTGTCTTATCTATTGGGACCCATTCTGGAGTAACTTTCGCCCAAAGCCCCTCTGGCATGCGGTAAAGTGTCCTGCCGAATCCCATTTGAGCGTGGCCGCCTTCTGAGTTACGTCGGCGATTCCTGTACGAGAGCGCAGTACGGAGTTCCGCACACGATCCGAGAGCTTCACGCCCAGAATAGTACGCTCCATCGCCCTCTGACAAACCTCAAGTGCGGACCCATAGACCAAAAACGCTTAATATGTAACATAATTTCCAACTCCGATTTCTGCTCATAAATTGACTTAAGTTTAGTTTAGTTCATCTCAAAAGCTGTTTCACAATTCTAAGTTATTTTTATAACTTTAGAATATATGACGTCTCTTCTTTTCGTTCTCAACTGAAATGGTTACCTATCCGTCAACGTCGAGCTTTGCGTGCTCTTAATACACTTTTTATACTTACATCTCTTACTCCACCTTCATATTTATCTTCTCAGGTTCAGTAGTTAGGCAGTAGCCATGACAGAAACCGTCGCTCTTCTAATAATCTTTTACTTAAATGTCTCTTCTATTTTTATACAGGCTTGGCATGGCAGCAATAACACGTTTACAAAAAAAACAATACGCATTTTACACTTAAAGGTTAAAATAGCGTAAATCGAAAGAAATCGAAGTTCACTAAAGATCCTAGGAATTCAATATTTCAGTAACAACAATTAAGCGTTATACTTTAACACATTAATTGTTCTACATTTCAGATTAACCTGGCGACACCACACATGGATCTGACGCCGGTGTATTATTTCAACGCCGATGCTTCAGCAGCCAATGATCACAGAACTTATGAAGGTGGAAAGCTCAAAGTTGAAGTTGTTAATGGAATAAGTTTACCTAGCGATGCAACTAATTCCACAAAGTGTTTCATAAAACAAGCTAGGAAAACTGGTTGCACCAGACATGGTAATTTATAATCTTCTATAATAATAATGTATATAAAAATCTCGTGTTACGGTTTGTGGTCACGCTCCTCCAAAACGGCACGACCGATTTTTATGATTTTTTTATGTATATTTGGTAGGTATGAGAATAGGATGTAAAGTATATTTCATATCGCTAGGTGATTAGGGTGTCCCTATACAGGTTTTTTTTCTATTTTTTGACAAAAAAATATTTTTGTATTTCTGTTTGATTTGGCAACAAAAAATCCCAAAATTTTGACCCTCGCATTTTTTTATCGTGACTTTAGTATTATTGTATGAACAATATCCAAATAATATCGTTCTTTTTTCAAGCAGAACGAAATTTCATTTTGAATTATGAAAATGAATGGTTGGTGTTTTGTTATCGGCAGTCGTCGTCATCCCCACACACTTACAATACATTCGTGTTTTTTTTTTACATCCAAAATATTAACCAGAAATATTTTTTAGACAGAACATCGTTTGCTGGGTCAGCTAGTATATCTATCTTTATATATCGACGGTTAAAAGGTTATAGGGCATAAGCGACATTTTGGTCGAAAATGAGTTATGAATGCCATTCTACTTAAAATTTTCCGCTTTTTCAAATGCACTTACTCCCATAGCTCTACAACGACTTTTTTGTCACTTATGCCCAAGCAAAAAACTGCATTTGCATAGTGTCATTTCGGTGTAACCAACCGAATTATAGGCGTTTTTTATCTTAAAGGCGCTTGTAGCCCTGTAAAAAAGGCAACGTTTTTGGGTTGTAGTCGGTAATGTATTTTTACTTCTTACTGGCGTAGAGGTTCTTGGCGTTCACGGCTCTTTACCATTAGCACCTCTTTTGAAAGCTGGAACTAATGCCTCTTTACCTTTTTCGTCAGAAACATTAAGCGTCGGTTATACCAAACTACCGTTTACAATTTTATAATATAGTTGTCGCCTATACGCAAGTACTAAAATCTTATTTAATATTGAACTGTTGGTTATACCTTACTACCATTTATAAGTTTACAATACAGTTGTCGCTTATACGCAATTCCCAAAATGAATGTTGATATTGAAATGTCGGTTATACCTTACTACCATTTACCAATTCAATACAACTCTGTCACTTAAGCCGTATTACTTTATAATGATCAATTATTAATTGGTGCTTAAGCCATTTTGTATCACTTTGTTCTACTCAAGTAGCAATTTGGCGAGTCGCTTATTTCCAAAATCAGTCAGTCGCGTGAAGTGAAGGCGAGAGCATCCATTTTCATAAGTTTTAACTTGCAAAAAGTCTTGAACACACCATATGGTGATAGCATGTTATTATATACACGCAAGCTGGCAGTTTACAATGCAGCTATCTAGGAAAGTGGTACGCGCAATGTTTATTGCTATTATTGGGACGAAAGCCAGGGTAACCGTGGTGCTAATGAGATGGCTACAATATTAAGCAAGTACATAACAAAGCTTGACGAACGTGGGAATATAAGACGACTTCTTCTTTATTGTGACTGCTGTCCCGGTCAAAATCGGAACAAAATTGTTCTTGCAATGCTGCACGAGACTTTGCAACGGTGCAGAACTATTGAATCTATTCAAAAATTTTTTGTCGATTCGGCACATGCAACTATTGAAAACCAGGTTAAAAATACCACAATCTGGGCTCCTTCCCAATGGTATACAGTATTTCAAACGGCAAGACAAAATCCAAAGCCCTTTGATGTTGAGCATTTAACTCATAAACAACAACAACATGTGTAGTTTAGAAAATTGCAACAACAGTTTTCTTGTTAATATTTCTAATTTTGTAGAGAAAGATGTCGCTTATGGTATTACTAAGTTAAAATCTGACACATCACATCCCACCTTTTATTATAAAATATTTACAGATTTTTTTATTGCGACCATTATGCTATTTGTTTAATTTGTCCTTGCAGAAGCTATCCAGAGTTACCCCTATACCCAAAAGCTTAAATAAATCCAATGTCGAGGAATATCGCCCAATCGCAATTCTGTCAACAGTCGCCAAAGTTTTTGAAAATGTACTGCATAAACACATTTACAAACAAATTGAAATACACCTTGCGGATCAACAACACGGTTTCAGAACTAGAACATCCGTAGATACTAATCTTCTTATCCTAGTAGATTATGTTTCATCCAATCTCGATGTTGGTAGCCAAGTAGATGTGATATATTTCGATTTTAAGAAGGCATTTGACAGAGTTGATAACGATATTTTACTGTGTAAACTATATAGTCTAGGTTTTACCCCGAAGGTATTGAGTCTGTTGGCTGATTACCTTCGCGATCGCCAACAATTTGTACGATTGGGCTTTTACGAGTCAAACTACTATCACACTCGCTCCGGAGTCAGTCAGGGATCAATACTCGGCCCTTTACTTTTTCTAGCCATGGTCAATGACTTGCCTTTAGTGCTCAAACACTCCAAATGCCTCCTTTATGCGGACGATCTGAAAATATATAGGGAAATCAGATGTGAAGCGGATTGTGTGAAACTGCAAGTGGACATAGACGGTATGCTCAACTGGAGCAGAGATAATAGGATGGAATTCAATCTCAACAAGTGCCATGTAATGACTTTTGGTCGGATAATAATAATAATACTAGCCCTGTATTAAACATTGTCCCACTGCTGGGCACGGGCCTCCTCTACTAATGAGAGGGGTTAGGCCTTAGTCCACCACGCTGGCCTAATGCGGGTTGGCAGACTTCTCATACCTTCGAAAAAATCTCAGATATGCAGGTTTCCTCACGATGTTTTCCTTCACCGTTAAAGCAAGCGATAATTAACATTTTAATACACACATAACTTCAGAAAAGTCAGAGGTGTATGCCACTTGGGTTTCGAACCTACGACTTGCGTCTTGGCAGTCCGTACCGCAAACAACTAGGCTATCGCTGCTGCGGTCGGATGCAATACCCAATCTTTTCTAACTATAAATTAGAAGAAACTGCCATAAAAAGACCCATGACAAAGAAAGATCTGGGTGCCGCGTTTGACCAGAAACTTACCTTTCATGATCACGTTGTATCTGTGGCCAAGGATTCCTTCCGTAAACTTGAATTTGTCCTGCGAAATACTTACGAATTCCAGAGTCAGCACGCCATTAAACTTCTCTATAACACCCTTATGCGTAGCAAACTGGAATCTAGTGCTGTGGAATCCACACGAAAAATGTATTGCTCGTGGAAAAAGTACAGAAGACATTTCTACGATCCTTATACAAACTCGTGAACGGATACTATCCATACCTGTATCCAACTCTGTTCCTACTTGGATACAATTCTCTTCAAGTTCGGCGTCAAGTGCAACAAATCTTGATTGTTTATAAAACCATCCACAATCAAATTGATGTATCAGACCTACATAATCAGCTTTTGCGAATTTTGTGCCTGATAATTACGGCAGAACTCGAAACCATTCGTTATTCTTAGTACCGCGCGGTAGAACTGTTGCTAGAGCAATGTCTCCGCTGCCTCGCACCCTCAAGATGCTTAACAGATTCCTGGACTCAAAACCAGAGTGTGACATATTTGCGAGTGACAGACGTATATTTTTGCTAGAATGCCTGAGGTTTTGCGAGTACGATGTATTATTGTGTATTTCAATGTTATTAATCAATCTAATCAAATTAATTTAACTTCAATAAATATAATGTAATATCTGTGAATAGTGTAAGTGGTGTTTGTACCGTTCTATTCAATAAATAAATAAATAAAGATTTTAAGAGATGGGACCTACTTGCAGACAAGTATTTCGTTGGAAACCTTGTTGGTAAAATAAGTAAAATACGAGTAGCCACTTTCAAAAAGAACCGTGTATCCGCCATGGTTAAATTCTCTATCCAGATCCAGAGACTCCTGTGTCCAGTCATGAAGTCGCGTCCAAAACAAAGTTCCATGACTTAACGGACTGCTTTGAAGCTTTGCGCAGAGCAAGTAATACCTCAACAGTTTCAGGCAGAGTACTTAGCTTTAACTTTTAACAAAAAGGTGAAAGATACTTTGCCCGATACTGACATCGAAGATAATGTTGGCCAATAGTCACCTTATCTATAAGACTATTTTATGATGATAGTGCACTTTATTTCGGGCTATTGCTTCCTAGAGACCGACTTAAATTAATCTTCAGGAGATACCTAATTAAGACTGATTAAGTAATTAAACGATTTTAGTATTGGTCTCGATTAGCTGATTAGTTGTAAACAATTGTTATGCAGTGATACATAACATACTTATTATAATTAATGTATGCAGTTACTTAAGTCTTATTTTAAAGGAACATGACGATGGTTGTGATTCTTTTATTTTTAAGATATGACGTTTAATCCACGTAACCATTTGTCCAGATAATGCCGGATGTTCGATATTCACGTTTTCCTTTTGGTATAGAAATCTTGATGTGTGGAAGTACCACGTTACCTTTTTTTTCAACCCACTTACAGTGTCGCTAATTTCTAACATCCTCACGATGTTATTGCTAAGCACTGTTTCTTATGCTCTATTACCTGTTGGTATAATGATGTGAATCGTCACTTATCATTATTTACCCATTTAAGTTATTCTACATTCATGTGACTTATGCCCTTTTACCTATTGGTATAAGAACATCAAACGTAGCTAAGTCTTCTATACCTTTCGTTTATTTTCTATGTAGATTTAACTTACGCCGAATTACCTCAAAAGGAAAATAAAATCAATTGATCTAAGCGACATAAAACCCCTTAAAGCAACGTCGAATAAAATAAATAAAAGTGCCACTTAGAACTTTTATTTTTTTCGATTCTAGAGCTGTTTCCATTTTCACGATATGACGATAGCTAAAAAAGTAATGTCCATTTTTCTGCAATTTCAAACTTTAAACTCGTTTCCTGAACAATTTGGTTTTTGTTGCTTATTCCCTATTACCTTTCAACCGTCGATATATAATTCTACTGTACGTGTGTATGTCACTGAACTCCTCCTAAACGGCTGGACCGATTTGAATGATTTTTTTTGTATGCGTTTGGGTGTCGCCCTGGATGGTTTAGATTCACAAATCAGCCCGGCAGATGGCGCTGCAGTCGGTGTGGCGCTGCTTTTTCGGGCAGGACGTCGTCTGCCGGGCCCGCTAGTACTTATATATGTAAAGCTGAAGAGTTTGTTTGTTTGTTTATTTTAACGCGCTAATCTCAAGAACTACTGGTTCGAATTGTTTAGTGTTGGATAGACTATTTATCGAGGAGCGGAGCAGCAATGAAAAATGTTGCAAAAACGGGGAAAATTTATTCCTTTTAAGAGCTTTCGTTGCGTGCGCTGCGTAAACGGTTAAAGTTACGTAACAATCATCTACGACGGAATTGTTCCTCTTAAAAAGTTCTAAAAAAAAATCCATGATAGCATATGTCTATCTTTTTCGGTTGGCTCACTATTACCTTTTTAATGGTAATCAATAGTGTACTAAAATAATGAATTATTTGCAAAGGGGTTTTTATAAACATGGTATTAATCCGTATCCAAATAAATACTTCATCACAAGTATTTAATTTTGAACAAAGTTGCTCTTGCGTCATTAGATTTCATTGAATATCTTAGGAGATATAACAGTTTTAAAATATGTGTATATCCGCAGCAAAATTAATGTTGTTATTACCTTTTCATGACTAAACGGGTGAACGAATCCTAATGAAATTCAGCAGAGGGATAGATTATATCCTGGGGAATGACGTATGTTATCCTTTGTCTCAATAAAAATATCTTGAAGGTGGTGAAATAGGTGTAATAGTCTGTATGGGCAATCCGTAATACCTCAACTTAGGGATCTGAAAATTCATATTTAGACTTTTGGTAAGAAATACCAATGGTTTTTCAATGTTTTTACCAAATCATCCCTAAAAGGGGCGCATTAAGGGGTTAACTTATGAGGTATTCTTTAAATGAAACCTCAAGCTTCAGGCACCATACCTGAGAGACAGGATAATCGCTACAGGTGCCACAGTGCAGAAGACAACTCTTTGGATTGTATACTTCTGCTTCCGAAAATAACCTACACGCGGGCTGAGCCGCGAGCAACAGCTAGTATATAATTATTATGTGCTTACTATAAGGTCGTCAGGGCAAAAATATTTGACTTCTGTGTCATGAGTTTATTATATTTTGCAAATGCTAAATTGTTTTTTTTATCCTGGCACGGCAAAGTTACCGCACTGCACCTGATGGTAAGCGCAGTGCGGTCCAATTAGAGTATCGAGTAGCGAGCATGATTGTACTTAATACAATCATGCCGGCCTTCTTCTTCACGCTACGCCATGGGCAAGAAAGTGAAGAAGCGGTCGAGCGTTTAGTGTCAGAGTACACAGAAGGCCGCAAAATGGCCAAACCACGTACCCCAACTCAAGACCTCCGACAAAAACCGGATGTACACTGGCTGATCCCGGAACGCGACAAACTTGCGAGTGCCACTATGGCGGGGTTTTCACCCTGTGTACGGTGGTCGGATATGAATATCCTACCACCACAAGTGTTTTTATACTGGGTCTATATAGAATTCCTTAACCATAAGAGACACAGTAAAGATATTTGAGGAGTTTTTATAGCTCCGTAGCCTAATGACAAATACCACTCTCATTATTTCATTTCGTTCATATGTCACAACAATTTTACTCTGAGCAGCACATACATAATACAATGCACTATATATATATAATACAATGCAAGACAAATTTAAAAGAAAAGTGTATTTATAAATGTATTTTTTTATATAACTTGACCAATTTCGACTTACCAGCTATAAAGCTATAACAATATAATAGGTATAAACCTATGCTATTTAATTATTTTAATATGAAAATTAAACGATTCACTTTAAAATGGTAAACTTCATCCATTTTCATAGACGACTGTCATTTGTCGCGGTGTGGGAATCGAACCCACGGCCTCTCGTTTTATAGCCGGCTACGCCACGTAGGCTTTTAAATAATATATTTGTTACGCCAAAAGTTTCTCATTAACAAAACATAAAGGTTCCTATAGCTTATTTCAATTAACCGACACAGAATTTTCAAATACTGTACTGGTTTATTGATGTACATAAAAAAACGGGTAAACTATTTACAGAATTTCAAGTCATCATTATTTTATTTATTTATTTACTAATTAAGACACAAAACAGTATACACAGCCAAGAAAAACAATAAAAATACAAATGCATTAATAATTACTAAACTAGACTATCCTCCAAAGCATCTGTCCTAATCCAATTCAAATACATATGCTTGTGTATATCCACCTACTCAAAATAAATATAGTAAAACTACAAAAAATAATAAATTAGATCGGTAACTAAAAGTTAAATTTCTTCAACAATTGCTGTACTTACACGTCACTAGCAGAAACCAAGGCTTCTGGCTTGACAGATATTCTGAATCAAGACTAATGAGCGAATATGAACCAGCTGCCGAGACGTACGTAGCGGATTTGATCCTAACTTTCAGAGGGCACACACCTCAGACTTTTAGAAATTAGATCATGTGATAGATCACTTTAAAAAAACCTCTGGAGAAATCTACATACCAAAATCTATATAAATCAAATGTTATGTTAAGAATGACTAGACAGTTAAGGGTTAAAAGTGTATGTAAAAAGGATAAGGCTAAGGATAAAGCATAAGGGCTTTTCCCAGTGGGATTTAGTATTCTGCAACACCAATGAACGAAATCACGCATGCGAAGCTGCAACCAAAAGCAAGTTTAGATAAAAATAATGATAACATACAATTATTACTTGTATCTTTTTTTTTAGTTCCTAACTCGTTACCCGGCACGAACCTTTTCACGACATGGTTTTGGAGATATCACAACCTCATCGCGGACGAGTTAGCTAAGGTGAACCCTTGCTGGGATGACAACACACTGTTCCATGCAGCAGCAGACATCAACATAGCTTGTCATAGCCAAATTGTACTATACGAACTTTGGCCAATATTATTGGGTACGTAGTTTTCATACATACAGTTACATCACACATCTATTCTGTAGGGGTAGACAAAGATTTTCACTTTGCACGGTCCGGACAAACCATTTTTCTTTCAACTTCTTTAATTAATCTCTTCATAAATTCACGTCACTTTAAATGACTCCATACCTATTCTTTATTAAGAACATCGCCAAATTGGTAGATATAATTTCAGTACTGACGTCCTGTACCACTCTTCCGTCCACAATCGCTATCTGTATCTGTTTCGTCAGTCTCCTATCATCCATCCACTCACTGTGTCCTAACCTCCTGAAAATACATGTCTTAGTGGTTACCACTATGTCCTCATTCACTCTACAAAGTTCCATCACCACATTATTCCTCACTTTATCACACAAAGTCACACCCCACATATTCTCAAGGCTTTCATCTCTGAGGAGTGTCCAGCCTGGGATGAGGAGCGCAGCGCTCTCAGCTCAGCTGTCAATGGAGACCTTTCTCTGCCGGCTGTAGTAGCTGCCATGGTCGGCAGACGAAGATCGTGGCGTGCGATGGCCTCCTTCTGCGAACGTGTCATGTCGCAGAAGGAGAGCGCCGAACGGGATCGGGAACGAACCGATCCCACTCGTCACCAAACGAGAAGGAGGCGCCGAGTTTGACGATTGACTGGCGCCTCCTGCCCTGTGGAATGGGGGCCCTGAAGAATTCTACCACGGTATACCCTGCCTGTCGTAAGAGGCGACTAAAAGGGATCACGGGGGTCGCGGCTGCACAGCGGGGGATGTGCGGCCTTTATATATTTATATTTTTATATATATATTCTCATGGTGCGACCCTGAGACGGGTGGCGGCGCGAACATCGTGCTGCTGCTGTAAATTGGGGAGGGCATTTAGCCCAAGAAGAGACGGGCCGTAAAGGCATGGCGCAGGGATGATTCCGGCAGCAATCCAGAGTATACTCAGGATCCCCCGGGATCGTCCCACATGTGCTGCAGCAGGCTACCGCGGGGTTTTTAGTCGGTACACCGGCGTAGGAAAATTGGTTAGGGTCCCGACCTAGTAGTCCTTAGGGCGATCTGGGTCGGAAGGTCGGTGAGTCCGGCATAACCATCTCTCCTCCCCCGAGGACCAGAAGGTATCCGTAAGAAGGATTTTCCCCGCGGGAAAAAAAAAAAAAAAAGCTTTCATCTCTACTGCTAATTTAGTTACGTGACATACCTTACTCTTGCGCCATACCTAAGTTTCAGAATCTTACATAAGATAAAAAGTAAGTATTTATTTATTTTTATTTTATTTCAAAATCAATCCTCCTCCATGGACAACTAGTAGTATTTAAAATTTATAAATTATAGGTATGTTTACTTACATACATACATATACCCTCACGCATGTAATACCCGATGGGATAGGCAGTGGCTTAACCAGCACACCATTTTTTCGCCGAATTTATTACGGTGCTATTATGTGCCTATAGCCATACTGAGCTCAATTCCAGATTCCGGGCTGATAATGAGTTTTCCTAAATAGCTTTAGGGTCGAACCGGAGAACTCAGCACAGCAGTTGTAACGCATGCGCAATAACAACTGCGCCACCGAGGCAGTCATCAAAATGATATCTTTATAATTATTTTTTAATTGTTTATTATTTATATATCTCATAACAATATTACAACCAATAGTCAAACGCATAGTCCAGATTCCACACCAAGTTTGACCTGTATCGTGTGTATCAAGACCTACGAGAGACTATGGTCCCTTAACACCCGAAATAAGTATTTGTGGATCCCACAGTGGACCTCTCGTTTCATAGCTGTCTTCTCGCCTTTTGGCCACAGAGGCTATACATATTACGAAATATACCATCAAACTATAGTCAATTTGAATATATTTTATGTATTTCTTATTGAACGAATAAAATAGATTAAGATCTAAAGAAAATTGGGAAATCCTTTATGAATAATATGAAATGAATCTGTTTTAGTTGATTTGAATGGATTTGTAGAATATGGCGGTAGACTCATTACTTATCAGTTATGTTGAGCTGCCATATAAGTTGCGAATCTACTCTGCAAATCTGATGAAACAATATCTCAAATACGATATGCTAGAAAATAATTTATTTTAAATTATACAGGAAAAGAAAATTTGATCAGTTTGGGTATTCTTCACAATGAAGATGGACACAGAGATCCGTATGATGAAGAATGCTTACCTCAGTTGTTTACCGAATTCCTTTACGCATTGCGTTGGTTACATGGGACACAGGATGGCTTGCAACGGTATGTAATATTAAGAGGTCAAGATGGAAAGTGTTTTACCACAATTATTTTAAATAAATTGACTTGGTACAGTGTAATCACAAAACAATAGAAAACGAGTGTTAGAGTAGTCGCATATTATGTGTTACATCTGACATTAATTAACTTGGGCCTGTAATATTAAAAACAATATTTACTGTTTATAATTTTTCAACAGTTTCCAATCTTTGTTATAAACTAATGATCCTTAGAAATACATATTGTATACTTACCGTAATTATTAATTTTATTTAGACGTGCCTCTTGATTATAATTCTAAACTCAGATATTTAAGAGAAAAGGCTTTTATGTTTAAATGTAATTTCCTCTTTTTTCATAACTTCTATAACACTCACTCACAAACAAAATATTCACAATGCAAAAGTATTAAAATAATATAAACATTGCAAAATAAGATATCCATACTAATACTATAAATGTGAAAGTAACTCTGTTTGTTTGTTTGTTTGTTACCTCTTCAAGACTAAACGGCTGAACGGATGGTAATTAAATTTGGTAAGGGAATAGATTATATCCTGGAGACGGACATAGGCTATCTTTTATCTCAAAAAACAACCTTGAAAGGGGTCAAATATGAGTTCAAAATTTGTATGGGAAATCCATAATTCCACGACTTAGGGATCTGTAAATTCATATTTAGGCTTTCGGTAGGAAATAAAGAAATACATGTTTCAACGTTTTTCAAAAATCATTCCTAAAAGGGGCAAAGTGAGGTTAAACTTATGGGGGTATTCTTTAGATGTAATCTCAAGATTCAGCCACAACACCTGAGAAGCTGGACAATCGGTACAGGTGCCTCAGTGCAGAAGACAACTCCTTGGATTGTATACTTCTGCTCCCGAATATAACCTCCACGCAGGCGGAGCCGCGAGCAACAGCTAGTAACCTATAATACAAGATATGTTTTTATACAATTTCATTGAAAGTGGCGACTGACCGGATCAATCCAGCGACTTCAATAGCTTATATTTATTTATGTATTTATATTTAGGGAGACGGGTCGGAATAGTTGCTGAATGCAGTTGGGCTAATCTGACGCAAGTTGATAACGCCGCATTGGGAGACTAGTCGTGGAGGGTAGTGGGATCCGAGGCACGGTGCACCGCTGGCCGACCGCAGGTAGTTGGGGGCCCAAGTAGTGTGCTAGCCACACACGAAAGGCTGCCCCGCCAACTGACGAAAAATCCCGGGATGCGCCATCGTGCCGGTCGGCGACCGAATGAAAGGGCCCGATGGACATCCGGGGGGGCTCGGGCGTCCCCGCAGTCGCCAGACTAGTCCCCCTTTTGAGTGGTATTTCATCTTGTGTCTAAAAGTTAGATGCATGAAGTCTCGTTCCACTGCCGTCTTTCTACCTTCATTCGCTCTTCCAAAATAACATTAATGAAAAGTAAAACGAATAAGAGAACGTATAAACAGCGGCAGCACTCCCTCTCACTAAAAGTGCACCTTACCAACATCCGAGGATTGCAATCAAATCTCGTCGCGGTCCATCACCACCTGGAGACTGAAAGACCCGCTCTCTTATTGCTCTTAGAGACGCAGATAAGATGTCCGTCTGACGTGGCGTACCTCTCTTACCCAGGGTTTACTCTGGAGCACAATTTTAAGCCAAATGCGGGTGTGTGCTTGTACGCCCGTGATGACATCTGTTGTCGGCGTCTCCGTTATCTTGAAGATCTCAGATTCTCAGGATACAGGAATTGAGAAAATTCTTTATTCCTGTGTATACCGGTCGCACAGCGGAGATCAGGAGACGACTAGGCTCCTTAGTGAGGAGGCGTATGTGGCACAAAGGCGGTACCCTTGTGCCCAATTAGTACTACTGGCCACATTACTGGCCATTTAATGCCCACCACCAAGAGTGGCTTTTCCCATACCAGTGTACCGACCATGCTGGGAGAGAAACGCGGAAGCTAGCGCTGACGCTAAATCTCACCCAGTTGGTCCAGGTGGCAACAAGGGTCCCGGATGTTGACACGCACACAGCCAATTGCTTGGACCTTCTGTTGACAACTGATCCAGACCGCTACTCAGTGTCGGTTTCATCACCCTTGGGTAGCTCCGTCCATTGTCTGGTGAAATCTGTATCTGCCTAGAGACACCCGGCGGGTGTGGCGATACAAGTCGGTAGATTGGGATGAGATGCGAGCTTTCTTTGCATCTCACTCTGCTGAAGAGAAAGCAAACTTGTTTGCTTCTCTTTTTTCCGAATCTTCGCGTTTAGATACTGCTGGCGAAGTACCTCCTAGTCTACCAGTTTGCGAGACACATTTGTCAGAAATTCGCATTCGTCAGACTGAGGTAAGAAGAACGCTGCGTAATCTGGACGTGAACGCCAATGGCCCAGATGGGATTCCAGCAAATGTACTGAAAACTTGTGCGCCTGAGCTCTCTCCTATTTTGACTCGCTTGTTTCGTCTCTGTCTGGTCACTGAACAAGTGCCTAAAGCCTGGAAGCAAGCAACGTGCAACCCGTGCCCAAAAAAGGTAGTCGTGCTGAGCCTGCCAACTATAGGCCCATCTCGGTTACGTCCATACTTTGCAAAAGTATGGAACGTGTACTGAATGGCAGGCTTATGGCATACCTAGAAGCGAATGACCTCCTAAGTGACCGACAATACGGATTTCGCCGAAACCGGTCAACTGGAGACCTTCTAACGTATGCCACTCACATCTGGAGCGAGGCCGTCGAGAAGCATGGGGAAGCGCTAGCCGTTTCACTTGATGTCTCGAAGGCCTTCGACAGAGTGTGGCATGATAGCCTCTTAAGCAAGCTTCCATCATATGGCTTGCCCACTGGGTTATGTGCTTGGATATCGGACTTCTTGAGGGAACGATTGATTCAAGTGGTCATTGATGGCTGCTCCTCCGATCTATTGGCTATCAATGCCGGGGTACCTCAGGGGTCCGTACTTTCTGCGACTCTATTCCTGCTGCACATCAATGATCTGCTTAAGCCCGGTACTTTTGGGTACGCTGACGACAGCACAGTGGTAGAAAGTTACATGTCTAATGCACGAACCAGTGGAGTGCAAGTCCAGGCCCTCAGGGAGGCCTTGGTAGAACGCTTGAACTTGTCCTTAAAGGCAGTCTCCGATTGGGGCGATGCCAACCTGGTCAAGTTTAATGCCACTAAGACCCAGGCTTGTCTATTCTCTGCTAAACGGAGTCCCTTCGAACTGACTCCTACTTTCAGAGATGTGTCCGTACCGATAACTGACCACCTAGAGATTCTTGGTTTAACTTTGTCTCCAACTCTCAGTTTTGGCTCCTACATTAGTTTATTGGTATTTTACCGGATACATTTCGGCGAGTCTGCCTTGGAATTACATAATTTAATTCCCCCAACCCCTTTCCATCATCGGACGACAAGAGACTCGGCGAAGCGTCATCGATACATGGTTGATATTCCACCAGTGCGCACGAAGCGTTTTGCTAGTACATTTATCATGCGCACCGCTAGAGAGTGGAACTCTTTGCCGGAGTCTATATTTCCCGAAAATTATGACCTGGGTATCTTCAAGTCAAGAGTGAATAGGTATCTTCTAGGCAAGCGTGCTCCACCGTAAACCACATCATCACTTTCCATCAGGCGAGATAGTGGTCAAAAGCAAGCCTATTTCACTTAAAAATAAAAAGGATTTATTATTGAAAAACTTAAAAAAATTGGAGACAATTAATGATTGATTAATAACCTTGAAAATGATTTAGACTCATAAAAAAAGGTTAATGTAAAACGGGGTACTACTTTATTATATAAATAAATATTATTTTCGTGCTTAGCTACAAATTTTTGAAATCTTTATGATGTTGCAATAAAAATTAGATAAATGTAAAATACTTTTTAGCTACTCCTCCCTAATTTCATAATTTATGAATAGGGTATATTTTTTTCCTTATCCTGGCACAGCAAAGTGACCATACTGCACCTGATGGTAAGCGTAGTACCGTCCTGTTAGAGTATCAAGTAGCGAAAGACAATCTATCCCACGCTACACAACATAATCATGCCAGCCTGCTGTGTAGCTTCTTCACACTACGCCTAAACGACCCAGGATCATAGGAAGGAGGGAACACGGTAGCTGACAAACTGTCTCACAGCTTGATGGTGCGGCAAAAATACTAATTTCGATCGCCGTATTACATTACTTGGTGTCGAAAAAATACGTGGCATAGTCGATCCTGGCTAAACAGAAGTTACAATGGCGGGATAGTCTCTAACTTCGTCACTTTTGTTTCTGACTTTGGCAATTTTATCAATGGCCAAAGAAATTAAGAGGTTTCTTTCGTCATTTTATTAACAATATGTGCAAGGGATTTATTTATACTTTCATATAGTAGTCTGCATCTCTATCATAGTTTAAATTTAGAAAGAGTTATTTTTAAGATTTTAAGGTGCAAAAAATTACATTTTCTTTGTTAATAAATAATTAAAGGTGGGTTTTTTTGAAGGCACATAAACGACCATTACCACTGTAACGATCAATATAATGATCGCTGTTACACATCTCAGTACTAAACTTTTAGAATTAACCAAATAAATACCATTTTCCAATTAGCATCAAGTGCGTACGGACAGCCTTACGCTGAACTAACACCAGACGAACAGTATAGGCCTGTGGACTGAATAGACTACAACACTCTGACTCTGACATGAATGTACTGCTCTCCAGCTCAGATTGAACTGCACTCTGGAACTCAGTTTTGTAATAATTAATCTACCCGCAGTTACTTCTCAAATCACCTCTATATTGGTAGTAAATGGGAACTATTCTAACAATTATTAGAGTATTTCTTTTTATTAGAAATATCGAAGGTATATCGAAGGTATATCGAAGGTATTTTAGAAAGTTACTATGGGTAGAACAATAATTTTGGTGGTGAACTGACGTACATTCGTAGTTCGAGTTGATAGTCATATCAACTCGTCTGCTACACCATTGGTCACCGGAGCGCGGTGAAGCAGAAGCACAAATGGTGAAGCAGACGTAGACGCTCCATTTTATGCCAAACATTTACTACTCCCCACTTAGGTTGTAATTATTGATCTACTGTACTAATGTACTGACGTACATTCGTAGTTCGTTTGGGGTGTAGTAAGTGTAATCAGTTCAGTTGGTCGCGTAGTTCAGCTTAGAGGGTAATGTACGCATATGAGATTAATTATGAAGATAAGCCTTTAGTAAATCCTGACATACGGTTGTGTTAATATTAAGCACTGAGATGCGTTACAATGATAATTAAATCAATCAATAAAATGGTAATCATTGTATTTGTGCCTTTTAAAATATCCAACTTGTATAGTTTTGTTGTGTTGCTAACACAACAAATCATTCATATCACAACAATGAACAAAGTGACATGAAGTGCGATCAACATAGAACCGCGACCGTAGCCAGTAGCAGTGTTCTATAAATTTGTTCCTAACTTTAAATTATTTCCAGACTGTATGACGGAAAAGGCAATTTTTTCGGTACGACTCAAATGGTGAACTTTACTCTTCGCGTCCAAGATTTTCCATTCGACAACAACATGGTGGGATTCACACATGGTCTTTTTAAACAACCTGCTGGAGCACACGACGACCGCACTATACACGCTGATGTGAGAATTCAACATTGATAATATTATTTATTTTAATTCGCCTTCGTGAAATATCAATAAATTTAATGAAACGTCAATGTTGCTGGCCACAAAATATAAAACAAAACGTTTTATTACGTAACAGTATCTATACCATCGTTAGAGTATTACTCTAAAATGCCATCCTAACAAATTATATCCATGATAAGTAAATACGTTAATACATATGAAGCATTAAGTATGTTTTCTTATTTTTTGCCTGCCAGCCGCTAAATCGTATGTTTTTTTGTTAGTTCCTCGATAGGCAGACGAGCAGACGGGCCACCTAATGGTAAGTAGTCACCGCCACCCATAGACTTCTACAATGCCAGGGCACAGCAAAGCCGCTGCCTACCGTTATAAGTCGATTACTTTTTGAAAATATAGTTGAAATTATTGATACTACATATCATTAGAAATAATAATAACTGTCCATTCTCTTTTCAGATGGCTGATCTTGCTGTCGGACCCTTGCAACAAGTACTTGATATCCTAACTAATGATTTAGCGAAAGGAAGACTTTTCGGATTCGCGCCATACATCCAGTATAGAGACTTTTGCACTGACTACACTATAAAACATGATACCTTCGAGTCATTGAAATATCTCATGAGCGACACTGTAAGGATTACAACTTTCTTATTTTTTTAAGGGTTTTTTGGCTCGTAAAATTATAGGTGGGCCGGGCCAGTCCTTTTATGAAAATAAAATAAAATATGTTTTACGTTTGTAAATAAATATGGAAAAAATATATCGCTCGTATCACAGGATAAACTTCCTTGGCCAAAATATACATAAATATTCTACTTAATCGCGTGTGTTTGGGAATACAGTGGTATAATGAAGATAAAAAATTGCAGTTTGACATATGTACGATAAACAGTAGAGGCATAGCTTTCTGATATAAACGCGCTACAGCAAACGATAGCCTAGTTGTCCGGAAGCCAAATGGCATACACCTCTGACTTTTCTACAGTTACGTGTGTATTAACTGTTAATTATCGCTTGCTTCAACGGTGAAGGACAACATCGTGAGGAATTTCGAAGGTATGTGAAGTCTACCAACCCGTATTAAGCCAGCGTGGTGGAGTAAGACCTAAACCCTCTCATTAGTAGAGGAAGCCCTTGCCCAGCTGGGACAATGTTTAATACAGGGCTAGAAATATTCTTCTTTTTAAATAAACTATTCGCTATAAAAAGTACCAGTTATTCCGGAAAAGATTATGACGACGCAGGTCAGAGAACACCTTTTAGTAATCATTTTGATTAGACTAAAATCTTTGCAGAGTATAGAAGAGCTTGGAAAAATGTATGAAGATCCCCCGAATATTGAACTGATGGCTGGTATGTGGTCTGAGAACTTGATGGAAGGAACTCGGGTACCACCGACATTCTTCTGTATCATGGTAAATCAACTGAAGAAGACTATAATGAGCGACCGCCATTTGTATGAACGACCCAACAGACCACATGCATCCACTGAGGGTGAGTAGATAATAAGTATTATAGCATTGGTATAGATGCCTTAATAAAAACTTATGGGCACATAAGTGCAATGATAAATCGAATGGTTTCACCATAATATTTGAATTTACAGGACAATTGGCAGAAATACGGAAATCATCAATAGCTGGAATTCTTTGCGATGTCGGAGATGAGGTGTCAAAGATCCAACGTCATGGTTTTTTAAGAATTGGACCAGAGTAAGGAACATTAAAATATATTATTACCATAATCAAGCAGCTATAGGCTAGTCGGGAATATTATGGTTTGTCAAGATGAAATCGTAGCGTTAAAACCAGCCCGAATGGCAAACACCTACGACTTCGAAAGTTCCTTGTATATTAATTGTTAATTATCATTTGCTTTAACGGCGACGGAACAAAATATCTTGAGAAAACCTGCATATCTGAGAAATCTTATAAGAAGGTATATGAAGTCTACCAACCCGCATCAGACTAGAGTGGCGGACTGCCGCATTTCTAGTATAATTCATGTAAGAAATAAATGTTTTAGTAGATTGAACCATAACCTGAATAATTACGTTCTTTTTTTCCTTAGCAATGAAGAGGTGAGCTGCAAAGAAATTCCCAGCATCGACTTCAGTAACTGGAAGGACTACAGCTGCTGCGAATGATCCATAAATGGTTGATCCATATGCTCTAGGGGTGCGTCTTAAAATATGTATTACATTGTTATATTTTTTAATAATGGTAATTTTATTAAATATCGTCTATTCCCTGTGAAAATGACAGTGTTTAGTTAAAATTTTACTGTATACCTATATAGAATATAGCCATGTAACCTAATAAAGGCACACCTTGAAAGTAGTTTATCAAGAATAGATTACACTAAACTACAAAAAAATAAGAAAATATTTTGCCCTGAATATTACTGTAGATTATTATTACTAGCTAGCTGTTGCTCGCGGCTCCGCCCGCGTGGAGGTCATGTCTGAGACAAAAAGTATACACTACAAAATACCAATTTTCATGCATTTAACTTCAAAAATGAAGTATTTTCATACAAACTTTCTTACCCTATTTAACCCCCTTAGGGGTGGAATTTCCAAAAATACTGAAATATATATTTTTTATTGTTGACTAAAAGGCCAAATACTAATTTTAATAAACTTAACTTCAAAAATGACGGATTTTCATAAAAACTATCATCCCCTATTTTACCCCTTTAGGGGTGGTATTCCCAAAAACCCTTCCTTAGAGGATGTCTACGTCATAAAAGGTACCTACTGTCAAAATTTCAAGTCTCTAACCCCAGTCGTTTTGGCTGTGCGTTGATCGATCAGTCAGTCAGTCAGTCAGTCAGTTTCTTCTTTTATATATACAGATACTACATAGTTTATTAATATATTCATAAAAGTTCTAGATTGGCTCTGCTTTTTAAGTAATTGGATTATTTGCAAAAATAAATATTTCAACGGTACTCCTTAAAATGGATATTGTTATTTAATGTCTGCAATACGTTAGAAGTCACTTTTTACTCATTACTGTCTTGCATCTTTACATTACAATGCCACGTGGCACCTGGTACTGTGTTTGTGCAACTAGCAGGGCATTTCGTTATTTAATCAGATCAAAACACAACGTGCGTAAGGGTAAGTTTCTAATGTGATGATTAAAACTTTGTTTCATTTATTGACTTTTGATTCCTGAAAATATTTTTTCATTTTTTTTTTTTATATGAGTTCATCGTGAAATACAGATATACAGTGGGGTAAGGTAAGTTCACTGAGAATTAAATGTGTGGCTCTTGTGACAGTCCGTGACCGTAGGCAAAGGTGATAAAATAGAGAAAAAAGAAAACTCCCGCCTCTCCACATTAAATGAAGAATGATGAAGCAGGTCATCAAAACATTGGACAAGAATGTTTTTTTTAAGTATATTTGAAAATCGTTTCTGAAGCTGTCGTGGAAAAGTTGAAAGCTTACATTTTTTATCGCACTCTTTGAACATTAATCAATGATGATGCTAACTTAAATAGTTATGACTATTGTGTTAAGTTAAGAGTTGAGCTGAAGCTTGGGGAGGCTTTGTTTCAGTAGTACAATATTTTCCAGATAACCACAATGTGTTTAACTATAAAGAAATCGCCTATGTATATTAGAAAACCTCAGGATTTTTCAATGAAATGTTTATATAACAAATATAATAAGTTTTTCATATCATATTAGCAGATTTTTCTAGAGTAATATAAAAATACGTTTGATTCAATAACTAGAGCCAATATACCAACATCATTCATAGTTCCATTCATTGTAGGCATAACACTATCTGAGTCAATTTTTATTATCAGGGCAACAAAACTACTGTAGACCAGTGAATTACTGTATCAATCTCAGCAATTTTTAAAATCGATAATTTTTATCCCAAATATAAATAGAACCAAGTAAATTAATCACCATCGTAAAACAGTCACAACAAATGAAAAAGCCAATTGATACGGCCTTGTTCCAATGTAACAGAAAACGAAATCCGTTTTCAAAAATTACCTTTATTTCAAGGGAAATAAATGTTTTTACAAATACGTAAACAATACTTAAATTCATCACAGTACAATTTTAGCGCATACAATATGAATGTTTTATTATTCAATTTGTGTGTCGGAGGATGTGTGTTATTCCTGTGACAAACTGTACCCATCTGCGGAGGTGGAGGTCCTTGGAGACTTCAACGCTCACCATGCTGAGTGGTTGGGTTCTCGGACCATCAACGCTGCAGGTCGGTCTGCTTATGAGATGGCTTTGGCTTACGGTCTCACACAACTGGTAACTCAGCCCACCCGAGTTCCAGATGTTGAGACCCATGAGCTCTCTCTGTTGGATCTTCTGCTGACCACCAATCCTGAGGGATATAGGGTAGTGGTTGACCCCCCTTTGGGGTCATCAGACCACTGCCTTATTCGAACCTCAGCCCCTGCGGTTTATCCCGATCGCTCCTCAGCGACTGGGTTCCGCAGGGTTTGGCGGTATGGGTCAGCGGATTGGGAAGGGATGCGTGAATTCTTCGCGTTCTTCCCATGGAAGCGGTTCTGCTTCTCTTCCGAAGATCCTAATGCTTGTGCGGACCGCGTCAGGCACCTGGTGGTCTTGGGGATGGATCTGTTCATCCCCAATTCCAGGGTACCTGTCAGGCGGCGCAGCCGGCCTGGTATAATAGTACCTGTGCCGAAGCTGCACGCCTTAAGCGGTCCGCATACGGGGCGTGGAACGAAGGCCAAAAGCATCAGGGTCTAAACGCAAAGGAGGAGAGGCGGAAATTTAATGCCGCTTCTAGGTCCAACAAAAGGGCTATAGCCAAGGCCAAGGCAGGACATATTGGCAAAGTTGGCGAGCGGCTAGAGAGTTATCCGTCTGGCAGTCGGGCTTTCTGGTCGCTTGCCAAGGCTGTCCAGGGTAACTTCTGCCTGTCCAGTCTCCCACCACTGCGTAAGACCGATGACAGTTTGGCCCATATTGCAAAGGAAAAGGCCGATATCTTGCACCAATCCTTTGCCTTGAACTCGACTTTGGATGACGGGGGAGCTACTCCACCAAAACTTCCCCGGTGCGAGTACTCCCTGCCTGAAATCCGCATCAATCAGCGTGCGGTCAGGCCGGAGCTTAGGCTCCTTAACATCCGAAAGTCGAGTGGGCCGGACTGCATCCTCGCAGTGGTTCTTATGACGTGCGCCCCTGAGTTGACCCCCATTCTCACGCGCCTTTATCATCTTTCGTACAACTCCAAAAGGGTTCCTGCTTCGTGGAAGGTTGCCCATGTCCATCCGATCCTTAAAAAAGGTGACCGGTCGGACCCTTCGTGTTATAGACCGATAGCCACCACATCCTTGCTCTCTAAAGTCATGGAAAGAATAATTGACGCCCAGCTTATGGGGTATCGGGAGGAGCACCAGCTGATTAGCGATCGTCAGTACGGTTTCCGTCACGGTTGCTCAGCTGGTGATCTTCTTGTTTACCTCACACATCGCTGGGCGGAGGCTATAGAGAGCAAGGGTGAGGCTATGGCCATCGGTCTAGACATCGCGAAGGCGTTTGATCGGGTATGGCATGGGGGCCTTCTATCGAAGCTACCATCATATGGAATCCCCGAGGGACTCTGCAACTGGATCGCTAGCTTTTTGGATGGTCGGAGCATTAAAGTCGTCGTAGACGGCTACTGCTCCGACGCTTTATCCATTAATGCTGGCGTTCCACAAGGCTCGGTGTTGTCGCCGACGCTATTCATTCTGCATATCAATGACATGCTGTCTATTGATAGCATGCATTGTTATGCAGATGATAGTACTATCGACGTGCGATACACCGGCCAGCATACATTCCAGCAGGGTATCCCTCGGAGCACTTTGGAAGAAAGACGGTTAGAACTTGTGTCGGTAATCGAGAGCTCTCTAGGGCGGGCCTCTGAATGGGGTGAACGGAACCTAGTTCACTTCAACCCCACAAAGACACAAGTTTGCGCGTTCACCGCAAAGAAGGACCCATTTGTCATGGCGCCACAGTTCCAAGGAGTCACTCTCCGGGTTTCCGACGGTATTGGGATCCTCGGCGTCAATATATCGAGCTTGGTCCAGTTTAGGAGTCAAGTGGAGGACAAAGCCAAATTGGCTAGCAAAAAATTGGGGATCCTGAACAGAGCGAGGCGGCCCCACGTGGAGTACTGTTCTCATCTCTGGGCAGGAGCCCCGAACTACTTGCTAGACCCACTTGACTCCTTACAGAGGCGGGCCGTTCGAAGTGTCGGGGATCCTGATATCACGGATAGCCTGGAACCGTTGGGGCTGCGGAGAGACTTCGGGTCTCTCTGCTTGTTCTATCGGTTGTTCCAAGGGGAGTGCCCCGAGGAACTGTTTAAAATGGTAAAATGGTGCCTACATCACCATTTTATCATCGCACCACCCGAACAGAGTTCATCCATACCACCTGGAAACGATTCCGTCTAGCACGGTTCGTTTCCAGCGTTCATTTTTACCACGAACGTGCAAGCTCTGGAATGAACTCCCTGCAGCGGTGTTCCATGAGCGCTATGACATGTCTTTCTTTAAACGAGGCTTAAAAAGAGTAGTCCTTCAACGGTAGGCAGCGGCTTTGCTGTGCCCTGGCATTGCAGAAGTCTATGGGCGGCGGTGACTACTTACCATCAGGTGGCCCATCTGCTCGTCTGCCTAACAAGGCACTTCACTATTGAAATTTTGATGTTTTTTTTTACATCAAAATTTCAATAGTGAAGATGGTTGGAAGCTAGCATCAGCCTGGGATCCAATTATACAGTTAATTGAATAAGTTACCCAAAAGCACAACTGCCTGACCTCAAGACACCGTGAGCTCCTTCTGTGTGATCAGACTACAACAAATAAAAATTCAAAATCAACTACATGGAGGAAAAGAAACATTACTATACTTTTGTGACGACATACAACTCAGTCTACCCCGTGACCATGAAGACTGCAAAGCCTTCGAAATGTTGGTTTAAAAAATTAAACAAACAGCAATAAAATCCGTAAAAATAATTTTATTTCAATATTATAACTATTCATCGTCAGATTGTTACGAATCCTTACTCATAACTATGTTCGTTTGACAGAAAAGCCTTTCCACCTGGGAACTCTTAGCACTCTTGACCCCAGCCGCTGTTCATCTACCGTTCGACTAGTGCCGACCTGTGAATATTCTTGAAGATCTGATTATAGCACTCATTTTACTGTCTCATGCTTATTAGGTGTGTCAGTATGGCGCTTCGTTCGACTTATGGTAAGGCTAGCCCTGAATCAGGCAGCCGAAAGTTGATGGCAAGCCGTAAGGGCGAACCAGGTGTAGGTGACCTTAGGTCTTATTTGTAGGACCCTTTAAATAAATAAATAAAAAAAAATTAAATAAAACTTATTACAATACTTTTTTTTATTATTAATTTAGAGGGTTTGATGAAACATGATCATGCCACCCTCATAAGAAAATTCTACTAAAAATGTATCTCCGCTTAATGGCTAATTGGGCCAGATTACAAGACTTATTGCCGCACATGACCGCGTGAGAGACATGAAAATCTCTATTTCTAGAAATAGTTACAGACAGTATGAGCAGACCCGTTCACGAGTAATTCGTATGTGTCAGCCGAGGCCGATGCTCCTCAACCATGTTACAGGGCAGATACCGACCTGGCACAGGGCGCCGCAGCAAGCACAGACACTTTGGCGAGCATGACATACCCCGACTGAATACAACAATTAAAATATCAAGTAAAGTCACGTAAGGCTAATAAGTATGTAAGTTCGCAATGTTAAGGAATTAAAATATATTGGCATTACTTAATAGATATATAAAAAAAATATAATACCTTGATCTGTGTTCGTTTACGGTTCGCCGGTTGTGCGTACACGTGATGTGTATTATAATTATGAAAAACATAACAATCTGCTACAATTATAACGAATAATTAATATTTTATCGAAAAAAATAATCGGGATGTTAAAAATATACGTATCGGTATGTTATATTTTATTAACACGTGACAATTTTTTTAAATGTATATGACGATTTGAAAAATGTGAAAATAGCACCAAAAACAGAAAAATATCATAATTATACCACACGTTGTGCGGAAGTGAAGGCAAAAGATGATTGAACAAAAGACATTGTTGATTCAGCTCGGAACGGGTTAAATTGAATGCATGACTTTGCAAAACGTGTACATTTACCGCGATCAGTAATAAAACTGTAGTTATAATAAGTTTTTACCTACTTATGCATCACATGATCAACGCTTTTTTTATTTAATTTTTTAGTGCCTTGATAGGCAGACCGGCCACCTGATGGTAAGTAGTCACCTCCGCCCATAGACTTCTGCAATGCCAGGGCACAGCAAAGCCGCTGGCTACCGTTGCATGATCAATGGGTACCATATTCTATATGGTGGCCGACAATCATCGACATAACGAAATAGTTAAAATATTTTTAAATTGGTGTGATTTTGGAAATAGGAGCGGCGCGCTGTAGTTTTGCATAGCCTGGCGCGATCAGTCTAGTGTCACTGTCTGAAAGAAAAAACTGCTTGGCGTTGCAGTTGTGCACTGCTTGGTATGATCAGTCAGATTGGCAACCGTCTAAATAGCCTGCTTCTCTTATGAACTAACTGTCTCTCTAAATAAGAATGTAATATAATAATTAATCTTATTTTTGTAAGAAACCTTTTCTTACAAATTAATTGTAATAAGGAATTTTAATAACTAGAGTTCCATAATATGTTAACATACATAAAGAAATTGCAGGATTTAAACTAAGTAATATTATAAGATCACAATAAACAAATATAGTAAGTCTGCCTTCCGTTTGTGGCCCCTTCACACTCGCGCAGCTCGTATTATGACGTCCTTTGATACCCGGCGTGTGTGTGTGTTTTTTTTAAAACCTGGATAGGCAGATGAGCAGACGGGCCAACTGATGGTAAGTAGCCACTGCCACCCATAGACTTCTGCAATGCCAGGGCACAGCAAATCCGCTGCCTACTTTTGAAAGAGTACTTACTCTTCTTAAGCCTCGTTTAAAGAAGGAAATGTCATAGCGCTCAGGGAACACCGGGGAGTTGCTCTGCTCTGCATTCCAGAGCTTGCACGTACGTGGTAAGAATGAACGCTGGAAACGAACCGTGCTAGGCTTCTGCAATGCCAGGGCACAGCAAAGCCGCTGCCTACCGTACCGTGTGGTCTCAGACTTGCCGTTGAGTTGTCTTGTTCTACCGAAATTCGGATGCGTAATGAATGTTCAGCGCTCACATCCTTCTCATAGAAGTCAGCACACAGTTTCTCAGCGACGCTGAAAACAAGGTAGGTACAGCTGTCGTTTGCAATTTCCGGACACCCATATATCTCAACATCATTACCCAGTAAGGAGTTATGTGAGAAATATCGGCCTGGAGTTTTAAAATTGCTTTCTCAAGACTTAGGATGCATATGTAATGAAACTCTTGGGGTGCTCATCCCCATAACAACAAGGGATGAAAGTAAATCACAAAACTGATTTAGAGAAACACAGTATATACTCTTAGATACTTATGACTCTGAGGATGGATAAGACAATATTTTTAATTATCATCCTAGAGGATATTAAATAGGAAATAAAAATAAGCCATATCGAAATAAGCCATATCGTTATAAGACCGCTTGACTTCAAAATTGATGTCTGGGGTGGCCCGTAGATACGAATAATAGATCCAGTGCCAAAACTGAAATAGTAGGTGCCATTTTGTTTTCCTCCTATTCATATTTCCTGGAGAATATTTGTACTAAAACGCGACAACGAATCAACATAAAAATAGCCCCTTCAGTCTAAAAATTTTACGCGGGTGGAGCCACTAACTAAAGCTAGTAATCTATCCATCCATTCAAACATTCGTATTTATAATATTAGTAGGATTAGCTGGTTTTGAACCTGCTACCTACTACTCAGAAGTAAGTACCACTCCCAACTATATTGTTACTTTTCATATAATACATACATATACACTCACGCCTGTAATCCCCGAAAGGGTATGCAGAGGTGTACCTGGTTACAACCAGTAAACCCACTTTTCGACGAATTTCAGTCCCATAATGTGATAGGGGGGCGAGCCTATCGCCACACCAGGCACAGATTCCAGACTTAGAGCGAATATTGAGAATTTCTAGATAGAAGAACCCAATATTACTTTAACTGACCCGGGTATCGAACCCGAGACCTCAGCACAGCAGACGTAACGCATGTGCAATTACAACTGCGCCACCGAGGCAAATGTAGACTGCCTAGATGAGACTTCCTGCTGCATAATGAACCAACAACTTGAAAATGGTGATCGATAGCGGATGGGTGCGGGTCATCCCAGATCAGGATGATTGGCGTTAACTTAGGGAGGTCTACGTCTAACACTGAACGGCCATTGGCTGGAATTATGACTCCAAAGAATATATAAAATACCTAACCCTGTTAGCGTCGTAACTTTTCATATAATAAAATTGAAAAATGTACGTGTCTGCTACCTCTCATCTCACAGGCTGTGCAGGTACAGTCTCTGTCTACAGTGCCACGTGATAAAATTTAAATTAAAGAAAAATTAGTCTCATTTTTAAAAACATATGTATGATCTAAGAGTATTGACATAGAGCAACTTGAATAAATATGAAGTAAATGCATATATAGAACACCGTACGGTACATACATGCACTGTGTTTTAAAAAGTCGGCGGAAGAACAGTTCCAGAATGTGGAATACTATATGTATTTTTAATCTTCTTTATTGTATTGTAAATGCCTTAACATACAATACTTACGACAGAGTTCTGACAACGAGGGAAGATTTAGAAAAGTTTGAAGAGAAAAATATTGCTGAGTAAGTGCATATACCACACAAATTTCCTTTATTAATACAAATATATTAATTTCACTTTGTAGATCATTATATATTGCTGATGCAAAGATGCTGGTGGTAGGATATCATATCCACCCGCATAGCGACCACCGTACACAAGGTGTAAAACCCACCATAGTGGCAAATGCAAGTGTGTCGTGTCCCGGGATCAGCCAGTGTACATCTGGTTTTTGTCGGAAGTTGGGGTACGCTGTTTGGCTTTTTTGCGGCCTTCTGTGTACTCAGACACTAGACCCTCTATTGCTTCTTCACCTTTTGCCCATGGCGTAGTGTGAAGAAGCAGGCCGGCATGATTGTGTTGAGTAGCAGGGGATAGATTATTTATCGCTACTCAATGCTCTAATTGGCACTGCGCTTACTATCAGGTGCAGTGTGGTCACTTTTCGTATGATCGTGGCACCACTTCGGATTCAAAGTCCTATTCATTTCACAGTCAAAAGTATCAATATCGTGGTCTTACCACTTCATCTACTTATTTCGCAATAAAAAATACGACAATGTCTACCCTATAACGTCTAATTACTTATCATCGAAACCTATATGGTATTTATCGTTGAGCTATAAATTTGAACTTTCCCCTAAAGAATATCTTAACAAGTTAAATTAATCCTTAAATCATTACCTTCAGCTTGAAAGTGAAATTATTGTTAGTGATAAATACAATTACAAATATTATATAATGATTTCTTAAGTTTACGCAAATATAAAACATTGAAATAAAACTAATTTTACAGATTTTATCGCGGTTTTTTAACTTTCTTAACCGACGTTTCGAAAGCTTTACAGCGTTCATTGACACGGGGGGTTGTAAGTTGTATGTCGTCACGAAAGTATAGTGAAATGTTTCTAACCTCCATAAAGTTGATTTGTATTTTTTATTTGTTATGTATTTCCAACTCTTCCATATATCTCAATTTGATTAATTATTACGTTGTGGAAGACATTTCTCGGACTGCGTCGGTGGCTCAGTTGTAATCAGCGCAATCTGCATTTCAACTGCTGCTGTGCTGAGGTCTCGGGTTCGATCCCCGGGTTGGGTAAAGTAATATTGGGTTTTTCTATCTTGAAATTCTCAGTACTAACCCGGAGTCTGGAAACTGTGCGCGGTATGGCGATAGGCTCGCCCCCTATCACATTATGGGACCGAAATTCGGCGAAGTGGGTGTACTGGCTACACCTTTGCATACCTCTTCGGGGATTACAGGCGTGAGCGTATATATCTGTGTGTGTGGAAGACATTTATGCATTCCCAGAATTTTGCCGAGTCGTCAGTCAATTTGATCGTCAGCCTTTATAACGATCAATAGTCGATCGTTATAAAGGCGACATATTCCCTAAATAAATTACTTTAAGTTTATTTACCGAATCACTCAAAACCGTATCTTATTAATTATATAAAGAACAAAATAATAAAAAATTTGCAGTAATTTAAAAAATCTGTTATAGCGATAATACACTGTAAATGTATTAGTTATATCTTTGGCTATTCCTTCTGGAATACTGGCGCAAGCTTAACCTCCGCTTGGCTCTATCCCGGCTTGTTGCGTCCGCACCCCAGATTAATCGCTCATAGATTGCCCGGTCCTAGGAGGTACTGTAGGCCTACTCTTGAAATCAATTCCAATCTCAAACCAATCCGAACTCGATACAGTTTCAATTCCAATCTAGGAGATACTGGCACTCTTGACACAATTAAGTAAGAAGTGTTAATCGAGTCTACGACAATCAGTGTGGCCATTTAACACAACACCTCAAAAAACTTGAAATACGATTTTCAGTTCGATACGTTAATGGCAAAATCTACTCAAACCAAAATCGATCGTGTGCGATCATAAATACTCTATTTCATTTAGTTACTAAAATTCCGTTCAAGAGTGCCAGTTGTAGAGTTTTCGAACCCAATTCCAATTTCAAATTGGAATCGAGTTTCAAGAGTAACCACCCTGTAGTCTCTTATTCCTTTCCCGATTAGTCATGTCAAGTGCTGGCTTGAATTGAAAGCACTGGCTTTTAGCACCGTTCGCATAATTATAACTCTTAATATAGGTTTGAATATATTATTATAAAAAGCAGTAATGAATAATACATGCATATACACCACCCGGGGATCGAACCTGAGACCTCAGCACAGCTGTCGTAACGCAACGCACCGAGGCAGTTCGTAAATAATATATCCATTATATGATATCAAGAGAGATCATGAGATATTAATTGTTAATCATTTTCCAGTATTTGCACGGTGACTATTAAACCTTGCGAAGAGAATGAGTGGAGAAGAATTGACGGCTCTTGTAGTAACCTGAAGTATCCAAGTCATGGAACATACAATACTCCTGAGTGGAGGCTGCTACCCGCTAAGTATGGCAAAGGTAAGTTACCGATAGCTTAGTCGAGATGGGAACACGCTGCCGAGTCAGATATTGCAAATTTGATCTTTGCTTCCAGAGCAAAACTCACGATTTTTCAGTTACGTATTCATTTTAGGGTTTCAACCAAGAAAAATGAAATCAGGCGAAGATTTTCCATTAGCCAGGGCAATTCGCTTGAAGCTTCTGGAAGTAGGTGAAGGCATAGACTCGAAGTTTGCCCAATCTTCCTCATATTTCTCAGAATTCACGTCTGCCGACATTCTCTCACTTCATGACACAAGTAAGTAGATACAATAGAAATATACAAGTAAGTAAAAATATATAATATATCTATTATATTTGATTGAGTCATAATTTTCACCGTTCCGAGGATATCAATAAAAAAATTATTGTTATAAGTAAATATTATAATCGTAAATAATAAGTACCTAATGTCGTAAATATGAGAAACAATGAGCGACTTCCAATCCCACAATACACAGACCCGAAATATATGCCACCGTGGCGCAGCTGGCGGGAAGCCGGCCGTGAAACGAGAGGCCGTGGGTTCGATTCCCACATCGGTACAAATGTTTGTGTGACAAACAGATATTTGTGTCGAGTCTGGGTGTTGTGGGACCGTAGTCTATCGTAATTCTTGATACTCACGATACAGGTTTTACCTAGTGTGGGGTCAGAACTATGTGTGTTACTGTTGGGTATATTTATTTATATATTATATATATATATATATATATATATATATATAGATATTTTTATCACGACATATTCAGTATCAGTCCCGAGCCTGGAATTGTGCCCGTTATAGCGATAGGTTCGCCCCCTATCACATCATGGGACGGTAATAAGCTCGGTGTAATCTCTACCTCTGCCTGTCTGATAGGGGTTATCGGGGATTACAGGCATGATGCGTATGGTATATTTACAAACATATTGGATTTATTTTACGGTAGGCAGCGGCTTTGCTGTGCCCTGGCATTGCAGAAGTCTATGGGCGGCAGTGACTACTTACCATCAGGTGGCCCGTCTGCTCGTCTGCCTATCGAGGCACTAAAAAAAATGCATATATAACACCGTTTAAATATCTTTAAATTAATAAAAAGAATACTTAATAAGTGGTATAGTTGTTATGTATATTATGCCCAAACCTACATTTACATTGACCATTAGTTATACATCCAACAGTCACACACATAGTTCTGTCCCCACACTAGGTAAAACCTGTATTGTGGGTATCAAGAACTACGAGGGACTAAGGTCCCACAACACCCATACCCGAAACAAATATCTGTCTGTCACACAAACATTTGTTCCGGTACGGTAATCGAACCCACGGCCTCTCGTTTCACAACCGGCTACTGCAACCTGCAACCGGCCCGCTGCGCCACGGAGGCTATCTCCGTGGCGGCGTAAATTAAATAACGGCGTAAACCAATGTTAAAACAACTAAGACCTAACCCATCTCATTGATAAAGGAGGACTGAATACGGCGGAATTTTTAGTAACATACATATACACTCACGCCTGTAATGCTCGAAGGGATAGGCAGAGGTGTAACCCGTAGGTACACCTTCTCTCCTTCGCCTCTTTTCGCCATATTTAAGTCCCATAATGTAATAGGGGGCCTATCGCCATACCGGGAACAGATTCCAGACTCCGAGTTAATACTAAGAATTTCTAGATAGAAAACCCAATATCACTTTACCCGACCCGGGGATCCCTGGACTGGTTACACCTCTGGCTACCCCTTCAGGGATTACAGGTGTGAGTGTGTGTGTGTGTGTGAAATTGATGCCTAAAGATGATTCCGACTTACAAAATTATGGGTTTTTAATCACTATCACTACATAGTATAAAGAAAAGTCGCTGTCGCTGTCTGTCCGTCCTTATGTATGCTTAAATCTTCAAAAATACGCAACGGATTTTAAAGCGCTTTTTTTAATAGATAGAGTGATTCAAGAGGAAGGTTTATATGTAGCGCGTTAAAGGCCACGCTTCTTCCTATAGCACAATCAGTCTTATTAATAAAAAATGCTTATTCCAACCTTAATCTGGAGTTACTCTTAGACTAGTTATTCCCAGAGTAACATCGTATTAACTTCGTTATTGCATTAAACTTGGAGTAACCTCGGAATAGCAATACATTCGCTACACCAGGATTAAGGTGTGCATTATGGCAACCCACATCAATTAAAAGTAAAAAGAGTGAGTCAATGAACGAACTCAATCCCCCATGATGACATTAATGACAGTGACACAATATTTTGGCCGGCGATTTATCAACAAAACTATGTTTATCAAATTGGATGTTTTGTGTTTCGATCTCTAGTTTGTGTAAATGCGTGTTGTTATCAGCAGAAAAATACAATAAATTTCGGCGGAAATCAACTCAAAAAAGTATTCGTTCCTTTAACTGAGATGAAGACGAAAAGGTAAATATTGTTTTTAACATTGTATTGCATGGTTGTTACAAGTTCATTTAACAGAGAATGATATCCTTGGTATTTATTGACCTGTATACCTTATGTTTCAGCAATTATTTCGTCCAGTTCTTATTAAATATGCTTCAATAATCGAATATAAATTCCTGGATTTACAACATTAATAAGAATAAAGTTGAACAAGTGACTACTAGCGAGACATATATGGTTGATAGAGAACAGGTCAGTTGATTTAGCCAGATCGCATAATGATAGTTATTTAGTGTCTGCCATAGATAATACTATCTTCTTTTTCAGGATTCCAAACCGTTAATAATCACTAGTCTTAATGTAGTAGATTAGCAGGATGTAGCTGTAAGTATCAATCAGTATTATTAAAGCAGAAAGCATTATAATTATCTCTGGAATAATTATTAAATATACATTTTATTTTTTTCTAGAATATATTCGTTTAAACTATTGAAAATGTTGATGAACAAGTAGACATTCAAAAATTGACTCCAGTAGTGGTGAACAGATAGGAATATAATTATTGAGTATACATTCATTTATTATGCACATACATACTAAGTGGTTTACCTAAATGTTAATGTCTTACAGGTCTCTCAAGATGATCCATCATGGCCACACAAAAAAAACATATGGACACACAATATAAACTTTGTTATAGACTTAATTTATAACTTTTGTAGATACCCAGAAGAAAAATTAAGATAAAGAATATAATGAGAACTAAGAACTGTTTGAAGTCCAGAAAGGTAATATAACTACTACTTTTGCTAGATTAATGGGTCATATAGGAAAACCCATGTGTTTGTAATATATGCGGGCATGGTAGGATTGACACCTATGTGTGTCTGATGTGACATCATAAGGAAGACCTGTTGGTATCAACCAAATCACTGCAGAGAGGTACTATTATAATGCTGTTATTTGAGATGGGGGCGATGAGTCCTGCACTGATGTCCTGCTTAGGGTGTATTTTGCATTCCCCTTACCAGCTCCCCCTAGTCAACCTAACTCCCTAATGATTTTTTTTGCACATGTTAACAAAGTAAGTTAAACTTTGTTAACATGTTTTATTAACCAACTGTGATGTAACTGGTTGTTATTTTTACAGGACCGTGGTGACTATGTCAATAATATGATAAGCCATGGTAAAGTGTTGAAGGAGGAAGAGCAATTACGGACAATTACGGATTATGGCTGAAGAAGAACATTTAATAAAAATTCACAAAGAAATATTTAAAAGCGCAATTATCGGAAGAGCAATTTTTGAGTTAAAAAAAGGGTGTGAAGAGCGCACTTAGTTAGGTACCATGTAGAATTTATTTACCTTCTGTAATATGAATTTCTAATAAAAAAAATCATGTCTTTAATTTTTTATTTACACTCAAAACACTAGTAAGAAAGAAAAAGATTACTTTTTAAATAAAAATAAAACCACCTTAAAAAACCCAGACACAACTAAAAAGCAATAAATAATTGGTTACATTTACAACAATTAATTAAATAAAATCTAAATCAATTATTTTTGGAGTCAGTTCTGGTGTTGTTTTCTTTACTTTTAGATTCATAAAAACCAAGTATGGATCTATTTTATATTTTTTTGTATGCCTGATTATTCTGGTTTTTCCATGTTTTGGCTGGCACTGACTCCAAATAATTGATTTAAATTGTATGTAATTAATTGATGTAAATGTAACCAATATTTATTGCTTTTTAGTTGTTTGAAGGCGGTTTTATTTTTATTTAAAAAGTCATAATTTATTTTTTGCTTTTTAGTGGTACAAATATAAAATAGGTTCGTTGGATAGAGTACCAAAAGAAAACATCACTAAGTCACAGAAAAGCAAAATTCTCAGTTTCGTATATTCGGACAACAAATTTTTGAAAGTTATTTTGGTTTTAAAACCAAATTACTCCTCAACCTGTTTTGATAAAAATAATCTGGAAGCATATTCTCTGTAATAAAAGAAGAATTTTCCAAATTGGCAAATAAAAAACGGAGTTCTGAGGTAACAAACATAAAAATAAATACGCGTCGAATTTGAACATCCTCCTTTTTTTTGAAGTCGGTTAATAAAAACACAAAATACTTGTTTATTGCACGACGATATTTCTAAAATTGTGGCTATGTCGGATGTACATTGATATAAAAACGTTATGTCGATGTGATACAGATTACAGTATTGCTAAACCATCCTTAAACCTACATATTGGTGGGAGTAAATTTAATCCTTGGCGTAGTCTCGGCGTAAGCTAATTCTTGCTTACTTCGAGTTTATTAATACAAGTTTTGACTAATACTAGTTTAATCCTCGGCGTAACTTTAATCTCACGTTACTCCATGTTTATTAATAACACCGTTTATGATTAGCAGCGATCGGACGTGTTTATCAGAGCTCTCTACTATACTATCGTTTTTCACAGAGCAAAGGATCGACATGATTTTTTGCATAGTGGCAGTTTAGTGATCAGAAAATGACATAAACTACATTTTATCCCGGAAAAAATGCACGCTTCCTATCGGAAAGCGAAATATAGATATGTGTAATAGTTTAAGATGCCTCCATGGATTGTATACCTTTTCTTACAAAAATAACCTCCACGCGGGCGGAGCCGCGAGCAACATCTAGTTTATGATAAATTAGTGTATATTAAACGATTTTCTGCGAAATGAAGTTTATGCTATCCGTTGTTATACAAAATATTATTATGACATAAAAAGTTCTGCTATAAAGGGTATATCCGGGTAGGGACTCGGCTCAGCGGCTGTCCGCATAGCCATCATCCGGGCGAGTGGTTGCTGGGTCGTAAGACCGGCTAGTTCAGCATAACCGTTTTATTCTTATTCCGCTTCCCCTCGGAGCGGGCGGTAGAGAGATTATCCCGCCCACACACCCGCCATTGTAACTCCTGTTTAGCCAGGATCAACAATGGCACGCTTTTTTCGACACCGAGTAATGAAACTCGGCGAGTCTCTGGGAATGCTTTATAACTGTCTTTTATCCCTCATCGAAATTAATAAAATAGAAAATAGGGAGGAGTTGGAAATATAAATTGTCCACTTCCCTCCATAGCAAAGCGGGAGACAAATACTCAACTAAAGAGGTATTAACCTCCAATAAAGGACATTTACGTCTGGAGAAGCCACCAGCGTAAGACGTAAAGCACCACGGAAGTAACTTAACGGGTCTTATCATGCGAGCTGTTACGCTTGATTCCAATAATAGGTATGGCAAAAACGCCGAAAAGCACGGAAATTCCTCCTAGTCTCCACAAGGTCCATATAGTATACAACTCCAGATGTTCACTGCATACTGTCAAGCATAATGTTGCGCTCATTATGCCAGAAACTACACTCCCAAAGAACATGATGCGCGGACTGTTCGTACTCACAGTTTGGTGTAGACATGGAGTGGGCGGTAGTAAAAAAAAGTTTTCCACGCGACAAAGACCTGGTACTTCCATTATTGTATATACACCAATCAGAATTCTAGGAAAAGACAATTACTGGCGTCACGATCGTTAATTTATGTCACACTTCTACCACGATTTACCTCACTGGATGAGTTCATTCTCTAGGTGTATATAATAGACATGTACAAGAAATCGCTCTAATTTATTTGTAATTTGTAGTAATCTATATTTTGTCGTGGTTGTGCGTGTACGAGTTGTAGCTATAAAATCGATAAACTCACTTTTGGTACCGACTAGGAGTGGGCGTTGATTCCAACGAACCGTTTTTTCAAACTGTTAACGAGTCAACCGTTTTCTCATTACCGTAAAACTAGTTGAATTTATCAACCTGTTTCATTCAACGTCGTTGAATCAACGACAGACGCGAACAAAACGGGCGCACGGATAAACTAGTTGAATTTATGAACTTGTTTCATTCAACGTTGTTGAATCAACGACATACGCGAACAAAACGGGCGCAGAGATAAACTAGTTAAATTTATCAACCTGTTTCATTCAACGTCGTTGAATCAACGAAGCCGGGAAATTAACGTATAGATCTGTGGACGTTTCTGCAAACCAGTTAAAAACGTTAACTGGTTTTTCAACTAGTTGACCGTTTATAGGAAACTGTTTCATTTCGTTAACGCAAAAACCGTCAACGACCCCGTCTAGTACCGACGAAAATATATTTGATAAATTATATATTATTCTTTTCCTCATTTTCAAATATATGTTGTCATGATCGATGTCATTTTTCAGATAACTATGTTTTGCAAACTACTACTTGCTGCATGGAAGAAGGTTTGGACGAGCCAATGTGCGCCCCAAACTATATACCTGAAAATGACAACGTCCACAGGTTTTCTGGCCGCAGATGCTTTAACATGACCAAACCGAAAACTTTCCAAACTGAAGGATGTGCATCAGTTGATACGGTTCCTAGTAGAGTAAGCATCTTAATATAATTATATCTATGCATTTCAGTTCTGTGATGTGATAATCTTTGAGAAGGAGAATTTAAAAATATTGGGATGAATCCAATCCCACTCACGTCCAAAGAAGACGTGAAAGGTGGAGATAACATACCGTAATCTCCGGCCCTGGGGATTGTGAATGTTTGGAGAATTCTTTTACAGTTGTTGATTGTTTCCCGCCTTTCGTAAAAGGCAACTGATGCAACTATTAAATGTCGAGAACACGCAGAAGGTGCTATTATAGCCTGCTTTGTATTTTCATGTAACATTTATGATATGCGACCTCGACTGGTCGGATGCTTGGCCTCGTAGTTCAGACGAGCTTAGGCCTAGCAATCATTTCGATGTTTTTCACCTCTTCAGTTCGCTTTTTTATAGCAGAAGCTATCATTAGTGGGTCACTTCATAGAGAGTCATCTCCATTTTCTAGAACATCTACAACATCAGAATAAATGTCGGTACGTTGCCAGCCTAATTTGTAAATAATAAGGATTAAACATTACACTCACAGTACGAAACACAATAGCTAGCTGATACGTCGGTTTTCTGTGACAGAGTAATAATTGGTAATTTGCATATAACTGGTTCATATGACTAATGAGTCATATGAACATTTCCGCCTACTTCCAGTGTAGTGTGGTAGATATAAATAAAAACGTATATTCGTTACCCGAAAAGGTGAACATTAGGAAGTCCACATTTTGGGAATAAGAATTAATGAAACATTTAAACTACCCAATATACCAAATACTAAGCATTTTGTATTTGAACATATTTATCATTATTCTGTTTTTAGATTAACCTGGCGACACCACATTGGGATTTGTCGGAGGTATATTTTTTTAACTCGAATGCTTCAACAACCAACGATGAAAGGATTTATGAAGGTGGAAAGATCAGAGTTGAAGTTGTCAATGGAATCAGTTTACCTAGCGATGCAGTTGAGTCCACAACATGTAGGATAAAACAAGCTAGAGAAACTGGTTGCACCAGATATGGTAATTTGGACGCATTTTTTATATGAATTTCTTAAATTATGTCTGTATTGCAAAACCCCTTAGGGATGATTTAAAAAAAATGTGAAACACGTATTTCTTTGTTTCCGACCAAAAGCCTAAATATGGATTTCCAGATCCCTAGGTCAAGGAATTATGGATTTCCCATACAAATTTTGAATTCCTATTTGACCCTATTCAAGGTTGTTTTTTGAGAAAAAAGATAGCCTATGTCCTTCTCAAGGATGTATTCTAGCTCCTTACCAAATTTCTTCACAATCTGGTCAGCCGTTTAGTCGTGAAAAGGTAACAAACAAACAAACAGAGTTACTTTCGCATTTATAGTATTAGTATGGATCTATTATAGAAATCGGTATCTGTGATATTTGTTGTCCATGGCTTAGTAACCCTTTCTAATATAATATTATATATATTAGTCCGGTAAATGTATTTTATGAACCGCTATTACATATATTGATTCAGTGAAATTATGAGAAGTAATTCTTTATTCCACCAGTTAAAATAAACTCTTTATTAGAAAGTGGGTAAATTATTTACAAAATTCTTCGTGAAACTATTTCTTCCACTATTACTCCACTCTCCTTTACCAGAAACCATGGCGAAAAATCTGTAAATTTTAGAGAGTTAAGATTAATAAAACAACTTTTTTTTAGTTCCTAACTCGGTGGCCGGGTCAAATATTTTTACGGTATGGTTTTGGAGATTTCACAATTACCTCGCGGAGGAGTTAGCTAAAGTAAACCCTTGCTGGGATGACGACACACTATTCCATGCAGCAGCGGACATCAACATAGCTTGTTTTAACCAAATTCACCTTTACGAATTTTATGCAGAATTACTTGGTTAGTATATATCATAATATTATTATGAACATGTTTTTACTTAAATTAATCCTTACATAAAAAACCTTGCATAAAATAGGTAGACTAATTTAAATAATTATTTATTTATTTAAACTTCATTTACAAAATTTGTATAAAGGCGGACATAATGCCTGAGGCATTCTCTACCTGTCAACCTTTGGGTTGTACAGAGAATAGAGAAGTAGGTGTAATAAATATCTATATATACACAGGTATATACACTAACAATACATACATATATAAGTACATACAAACATATACACACATTACATATAAGTACTTACTCCCTAAAAAAAAACTTAATACACACTATAAAAACATATAAAATTATATATATATATTTTTTATTTATTATTCTTATATAGTGTAATATGTGCACATATTTTAGATTAAGTTATTATTCCAACTTTAAATTTTATATTAGCACCTACTTTTTTTATCTCTGCACCACCTCAGATTACTGGCAGAGAATGCCTCCAGCATTAAGTCCAGTAAATATATAAAGTGTAAAATGAATAAATAATAGGGATATTATTGATACAGTATATGAATATAAGTCGAATCTGTTTTACTACAGTCAGTAGTAGTTTAAATAAATATCCACAACCACAGAGGAAATCCCAAAGAAGAAGGGAGATTTTAATAATAATGTCGTCAGGTCAAAATATATGTTAAATTAATAAATAAATGTCATTTTCGTGTAATAAACACATTGCGCTGTGGTCAAAAGCGAAATAATCCATTATTGTTTTACAGGAAAAAAAACTTTGATGGATTTGGGTATTCTTCACACTAACGATGGACATAGAGATCCGTATGACGAGGATATCCCTCCTGGGATGTCTACCGAATTCCCTTACGCATTGCGTTGGTTCCATACTACACAGGATGGCCTGCAATAGTAAGTAATAATGTTTTACACGAATACCAAACCTAAAGAATTTTAATTTATTAATTTGAAAATATGTGTCTTCGTATTACCTTATGTTTATAACATTATGCCGGCCTACTTTTTCACACTACGCCATGAGCAAGAATAGGCCATGATTGTGTCGAGTAGCGAGTGATAGACTGTCTCTCGCTACTTGATACTCTATCTGGACGGCACTGCGCTTACTATCAGGTGTGGTCACTTTGCCGAGCCAGTAAAAAAAAAGAAGGTGAGGAAGCGTCAGAGTAGGTACCCAGAAGGCCGCAAAACGGCCAACACTGTACACTGGCTGATCCCGGAACGCGACACACTTGCGTATTCCACTATAGTGGGTTTTGCACCCTGTGTACGGTGGTCGCTATCCGGTCGGATATAATTATTATACCACCAGTAAATGTTGCCATTTAACAAAATCTAGCGAAGTCATCAATTATTGTAATATTGTTGCTTCTATACTATGTATATTAGTCGAAAACCGTCAATTGAGAAACTTATCAACAATGTTTAGTTGAATCCAACGAGAGAAAATGATTTGTTATTCTCTTTTTACTATTTTCAATTTTAATTTAAAATATCAACGTTTTAATCATTATTCTCTCGAAAGTCTTTATAGCGCAGCTGGTCTGACACTAGCTATGAAATTAAAAACTGTGTGTGCATTGCTCATGTGACCATGGTTTTGTATCCCGAAATTGTATCGCCCAACCCCGATACCTAATGTTATGGGACTAAAAATCCCTCGGGGATCCCTTTTATATCTTCTTGTATCTTGTTAGATTTATTTGGCAATGTTGTCTCTAAGTATGGTCTTCTTGCCATATGCAGTCAATCAAAAGTCTGTCGATTTAAAACACCGCAATAATCCTATCCAATCCTATAACACCGTACCGCTTTTATATTTCTGCGACTAAGAAGCAGTGTAACAATACATTTAAGCAATATATCTGTTTCTTTACGCTAAAGTACTTATTGAATAGTGTTAAATTTACCATATTATTCTTCCATGTTGTTTTTGCAGTCGCTTTTTTCCTCGTGGCTTAGATAAAATTTATAGACATCAATCGATTTCAACCATTGTAATTCTAATATCAGTTCAACCAAGTATTATTAGCCCAAACTACCCGAAGACTTGTAAAAACCCACCTGCCAGGCAAATCTGCTAACATTATAGGTTCTTTAAAACTTTTGCTGTGGTTTTATTGCTTCTTATTACTTGTCCAGTTTCCTGGATTTTCCTCTAACCTAATAATTAGTGATACTACGATTTCTGCTCAACATAAATATATCGCCTGTTGTAAATGTTTTTCCGTCTTGCGCTCTACTTCTCGTTTACTGTGGAGTTGGCTGTCCTTACTAATCTGAAAATTACAAAATAATATTTCCAATATTTTCATTTATTTTTAAATCTGTCAATAAATATTAATATATTTCCAGCATGTACGACAAAGATTACAACTTTGTCGGTACTACTCAAATGGTGAACTACTCTCTTCTTGTCCACGATTTCGCATACGATAACAACATGCTGGGATTGACGCGTGGTCTCTACCTCCAAGCTGCTGGAGGGTACGAGGATCAAATAATACACGCTGATGTGAGTAATCAATATTTATTTTTGATTGCCTTCGTATAGTATCAATATTTTAAATAAAAGAAAAAAAACCAAGGAGACCCTAACATTAACAAAGTTAGCCTTGCCCAGATCCTACGACACCCCTGAGCCGAAGAGACGCAATACATCTTTGATAATCAATACATAGTTTTTATAACAGAAGTGGATTACTGGATGATGAGTAATCTCCATCGCCCATAAGCTCCAAAAAATCAAAAGTGTCATAAGTGCGTTGCCAGCTCTAAAAAAACTCTTACGACAAGCAGGGGAAACGCCCCTAGACTAAAACACCGGCCAGTTGTCCACCCGGCGGCTTCTACGTCTCCTCTGGCGGCGCGGTGGAAGGGATCTAATCGTTTGCGATCCCTCTCGGAAATTCATGCTGGACCGTTCCAACTTACCACGTTTTCGCCACCATATGAACGGTTAGGGATGTAACCGTCTTTAATTGCTGGTGGTAGGACTCATATCCGCCCGGATAGCGACCACCGTACACAGGGCGAAAAACCCGCCATAGTGGCACACGCAAGTGTGTCGCGTTCCGGAATCAGCCAGTGTACATCCGGTTTTTGTCGGGGGTCTGGAGTTGGGGTACATTTTGCGCCCTTTTTAGTACTCTGACACTAGACCCTCGACCCCTTCTTCACCTTCTTGCTCATGGCGTAGTGTGAAGAAGCAGGCCGGCATGAGTGTGTTTAGTAGCGGGGATAGATCGTCTCTCGCTACTCAGTACTCTATTTGGACCGCACTGCGCTTACCATCAGGTACAGTGCGGTCACTTTGCCGTGCCAGGATAAAAAAAAAAAAAATTTTTGCTTTACTTAACCTCAAAAATAAAGAAACAATCTTTTATTTATTTACAAGCAACCGGCCCCAGCTTCGCAATGGTTTGCTTCCCAACCAGAAATGTTAGATAGCAACCTGCTAGCTAGCTGCTAGCTGACATCTGCTGAGCATATAGGTCAACATTTTATTCTCTGGTAAAGTCGTAGCTGCCTTTTCTGGGATCTTCAACAATTATCATAATATTTCAGCCAATTTACACAAAAATTGTATGATTATATTATGTACCTAAACCTTCCGTCTATTTGTGAAAACCATGTACCGTGTTTTATAATCTGTATGGAAAGATTTATTTACATAAATGGCACACATGGTCATGGTCACATGGTCAACTCCACAGATCATAGAATCCTCTTTCTATGTTCTGTGGTCAACTCACACTGGCGGAGAGTCAAAGCGTCGCGACGCGTCGTGTTTTTCAGATACAACACAGCGTGACGCGCATCGTCGCGCGGTGAAGTCGCTATTACTGACGATCGTATTGATTATCGATACGTCTGGTGTGGCCGGGGTCTTACGCGTCACTCCGCGCGAGTATAGCACGGAGGCACGCGAAGGCGCGCGGTGTCTTGCGTCGACGCGCGATTCCATATTTGCATGACACAAATTTGTATCTTAATAATGGTAAAATAATGAATATGCTATAGGCGAAAAACATGACCCGACGCAACGCTTCGACTCTGCGCCAGTATGAGTTTACCCCAATTGTTAATAGACTGATACGTTTCTAATACAAACTACTGATTATATAAAAAAAATAACAATAAAAGTTTTTTTTTTTTTTTTTAGTGCCTCGATAGGCAGACGAGCAGACGGGCCACCTGATGGTAAGTAGTCACCGCCGCCCATAGACTTCTGCAATACCAGGGCACAGCAAAGCCGCTGCCTACCGTTCCAGTATAATTATTGACAACTACCAACTGTAGTTTATCGAAAATAATGATGTCATAAAAGTGACAATCTTGTTTCCTCTCTTTTTCAGATGGCTGATTTGGCTGTCGGGCCCCAGCAACAAGCATTTGACCTCCTAACCACTGATTTAGCGAAAGGAAGATATTTTGGATTCGCGCCATACGTCGAGTACAGAGACTTTTGCACTGACTACACTATAAAACACGATTCCTTCGAGTCATTGAAATCCCTAATAAGCGACACTGTAAGAATTTAAACTATATTCTTTATATAATATCAATATTACATAATAATGAGATTGCTAATTTTACTTCTTACTACTATTACAAAAGCCAAAGTTTGGATGGATGGATGTTTGTTACTCAATCACGCTACAATGGCTGGACTGATCTGGTTGAAATTGGTACAGAGATATATAATAGACTGGAATAACACATAGGCCACTTTTTATCTCGGAAAAAGACACGCTTCCTACGGGATAGCAAAATAAAGAAAGGTGTAATAGCTTAAGATGCCTTTATGGATTGTATATCTTTTTATTATTGATATATATATCTTTTCATCCAATAATAACTTCGACACGGGCGGAGCCCCGAGCAACATCTAGTAATGCATAAACCGCTTTTTAAAAAAAAACCTTATAAATATAATATTATGAACTCTGAGGACTCCTAAAAGGTGAAATAGGGAATTAAAATAAGCCTTATTGTTTTAAGACCCCTTGATATCAAAAGCAATGTCTAGGGCGGCCCGTAGATACGAAGAATAGATCCGATGCTTAAAAAAAATCCTGTCATTTTATTTTCTTCGCGAATTTAATACCATTAAAATATTTTCTGTCTGTATTTGGATTGAAACAACGAAAGGATCAACAAAAAAATATACCTTTTGGTCTAAGCATTTCAAAACTCGACCTTCTTCACCTTCTTGCCTATGGCGTAGTGTGAATAAGCAGGCCGGCATTATTGTGTTGAGTAGCGAGGGATAGATTGTATCTCGCTACTCGATACTCTAATTGGACGGCACTGTGCTTACCATCAGGTGCAGTGTGGTCACTTTGCCGTGCCAGTATAAAAAAAGTGCATCAGCTACGAACAGCTGATTAGATTTCGGTGCTAGATGCACTAATATATTAAGCAATACTCCGAGAAATGTATAGGCTAAAATAATAATAGACTCAAAAGAGACTGGCCTGACGGTTGAAGCCGCGAGCAACTTTAAAAACAATTATTTATATTAGAATGATATAATTATTACAGAATATAGAGGAGCTTAAAAGAATGTACAAAGTTCCTGAAAATATTGAATTGATGGCTGGTATGTGGTCTGAGCGCACGATGAAAGGAACCAAGGTACCACCGACAGTCTTCTGCTTTATTATTCATCAGCTAAAGAGGAATATAAAGACCGACCGTCATTGGTACGAACGACCCAATAGACCACATGCATTCTGTAAGGGTAAGTGGACACTGAACATTGTGACTAGTATAGATGATGATGAAGATAAAATAATCTGAAGTTTCAAATAGTCATTAAATATACCGCGTCCTAACATCATAAGCTAAACGAAAAATTGCTAAATTAAATAGTTATTTAAAATTGCTAACAATTATGTTTACAGAACAACTTAAACAAATACGGTCAGTAACATTAGCTACACTGATGTGTGCCATTGGAGATGAGGTGACCAAAATCCAACCTCGTGCTTTCCTAAGAATTGGACCAGGGTGAGGAACATTTTAAAACGATACTACCGTAATGTTAATCTATATATATAAAAATCAATCGCCGTTCGTTAGTTTCGCTAAAACTCAAAAAACGGCTGACCGATTTGGACGAAATGTTGTGTGTATATTTCAAAGGATTCCTGGATGGTTTGAGAACACAATTGGACCCGGTAGATGACGCTACTGTACGTCACCTATTTTGATTTGCTGGGATTTGTGGGAGAAATGCCAAGAATCTTTAAAATATAATTATTAAGGACTACTAGGACTACGTCTGCCGGGGCCGCTGTAATGAATATAATTGTGCGATCTAGATGATATATTTTGTAGGATGGGTAAAACACATTTTTATTTAAGAATATAATCCAATACTGCTGAGGCATCAAGTTTGTTGCGTATAATTATAAATCATCTCCTACAAACATTCAAAGTGGAATAGACCGGCTGGACTAGTTAAATACCACGGTCTGAAGTAACCTTGCTGTTGTTTCATGCAGTGAGATTTCCGGAGGCCTGAATTCCTTGCCCTCTCCCAATACACATGTTTTTCGTTTAAAATCGAAACTAAAGTTTACAATCCAAAATATTTACATTTTAACAATAATAATTAATCCTAACAACTAGCCTCTTAAAAATAATAAAATTTTATTTAATAACCTAGTGACCACACTGCACCTGATGGTGAGCGCAGTACCGTCCAATTAGAGTATCAAGTAGTGAGAGACAATTTAGCCCCCGCTACTCAACACAACACACTCAATCATGCCGGCCCACTGTGTAGCTTCTTTACACTACGCCATGGCCATTAAGGTGTAGAAGTGATCGAGGGTCTAGTGTCAGAGTACTCTAACTGTAGATGGACCCCCGTACCCACACTGTACTCTCGTTTTCTGTTCAGTGGCTGATCCCGGAACGCAACACACTTTCGCGTGCCACTATGGCGGGTTTTACACCCTGTGTTCGGTGGTCGCTATCCAGATATGAATATATAATATAATATATACATATAAGTTATGTTTTAATAGTTTTAACGATTTACGTTATGTTTCCCTTAGCAATGAAATGGTGAGCTGCGAGGAAATTCCCAGCATCGACTTCAGTCACTGGAAGGACTACAGCTGCTGCGAATGATCCATATACTTGTTACAGTTACGCATCAGGGTGTATCTGAGAATTGCTATTACACGGCTCTTAATTAAACTACGGTGTTTTATTTAATTTCTGATCATTTGTCTTAGTTTAACTATTTAAGAATTTTACACACGGTGCGCTTAGTTTCTAAGATATCTGTAAATCAGACGTTCACTCTATAGTGAATGTTATGCATATGTATGTCGCAGGCAGTTCATCATGTCAAGGCTGTAAGGGGGGTTATACATCCCTCTGCGATCACCAGATACAGTCAGGATGTTCTATCAGAATGTTCATAATTTTTTTGTATTTAATTCCTAAAACTTTTGTACAAACAAGGTTTTAGTCCCCTGACACCCAAACTAGACATTGCCTGTATTTTGGGCGTCAGTGTTCCTCCACAAAATAAATAATAATAATCAGTGACATCATTTGGGATATAACATATATGTGTTAGTAACTATAAGTAAGTCTTATTTTACATGGTTCCAGCTCTAGGAGTGCTATGAAATCCTTCTGTTCTTCATGTACGCGCGTGTGTGATGGGTGTGCGTAGTGGTATTTGAGATTTCATATAGGGGAGACCATATTTTCTAAACTATTGTAGAATCGATGCGATAAAAATAACAAATGGTTAACACTTCACAGTCTATTGTTAGTTCGGAATGCAATCCTATGGGAAATAATTGGTAAAGAACCATGATTGCTCTTTTAAACATATCAAACTTTACATTATAATAATCCATACACAATTATTCTCTATTGTATTAATTTCGTCATATATTTATCTGTTATTGATAGATGCTGTGAGCCATCCAAATAAAATTAATGAATGGGCTGGTTGTGACAATATGGTAGTTGACAAGATTGTTTTTATTTTTTTAATAAACAAGTTATATTACCGTAAACTGACTGACTTCCGAAAGGCATTTGATAGGGTGGACCATAAAGTACAATTGGACAAGATCGCATTTAATGGTATACGAGGCAACTTACTGAGATGGTTTACTTCGTACATTACTAAAAAAACACACACGGTCATTATTAACGGTTTTAAGTCTGATGATATTGTACCTGAGTACGGAGTGCCACAAGGTTCGATATTGGGGCCACTCCTCATTTTAATATTTGATAAATGACGTTGAGGCTTGTTTCATGAACTCAAGGTTTTTAATGTATGCAGACGACATTAAAGTTTATAGAGCATGCTGGAGTGTTCAGGACTGTACGTTACTACAGGAGGACCTCGATAGACGCTCTCAATATTGCATACATAATAAACTTTCAATGAACTTGTCGAAATGTAATAGTATGGTTTTCACTAAGAATAGAAATATAATATCTTACCCTTATAGTTTGAACGGTGTCTCGCTATGTAAAGTGGAACGTGTACGTGACCTAGGATTATTACTGGATTCTTAATTGCACCTCGATGCCCACATTGATAACATAATTAGTCAAGCCTACAAAATGTATGGTTTCGTCATGAGATCAGCTTTGCTGTGCCGTGGCATTGCAGAATTCTATGGGCGGCGGTGACTACTTACCATCAGGTGGCCCGTCTGCTCGTCTGCCTATCGAGTCACAAAAAAAAACCCTCAACTTTTCTTTATTTATATAAGACCTGATTCGGTCCCAGCTTGAATACGCTGTACCTATCTGGAGTCCGTATTATTGCAAATATAAATTGGAAATTGTTCAAAAAGTTCTTGCGTTCTGTACACTACAAATGATTTGGGTATAAAATCCCGTACCATGATCTATTAACTGATTTATTACTCAAAGCTATGGCGTTGTGAGGCATATGTACTAACAAATACGATTGTACTTATCTTACGAAAAAGTTATGTTATGCAGTACCGAGGACGATGGTTCGGCGGGAGGTGCGCGCATCCTACTTGTTCTACACCAACAAGTGTAGGACTAATGCTGGTAAGCGTGCACCTCTACGTCGCCTTGTATAACACACACTTTGCTAGTATCGACATTTTTGAAATGTCACCACAAAAATTCAAAAAGTTAGTAAATGCCGTGCTTGCTGGAGACAGGTAAACTTCCTTTTAAAATCGCATCGCAACAAAAAATTTAATTAAATGTATCCTATTTCGTTTTATACAAATATTTTTACTTCCTTTTTATCTTAATTATAAATTAATCATTCGTCATGCTCCTATTCACATGTATAAGTTGTGGGCAATGGTGTGGTTTATACGTTTTCTTGTCTATTTATGTAATTTACAGTAAAAATGTAGCGTATAACTGGTTTTTGCTCCTAAAACCAACGTAAAGTGACAGTTTACTGTCGCGTTTTGTATGGTAAGTGAGATATCCGGAGGCCCAGATTCTTCCCTTCCCTAATCCCTATTCCTATCTTTCAAGGCCGACAGCGCATACATGATACTTTCGGTATTGTGGATGTTCATGGGCGGTGGAGATCACTTAACATCAGGTGACCCACTGGCTCGTTTGTCGGACTATGCCATAAAAAAAAACATACATATATACACTCACGCCTGTAATCCTCGAAGGGGTAGGCAGAGGTGTAACCAGTACACCCACTTTTCGTCGAATTTCGGTCCCATAATATGATAGGGGTGAGCCTATCGCTACACCGGGCACAATTCCAGACTCCGGGCTAATACTGAGTTAAAAACCCAATATCACTTTACCCGACCCGGGGTTCGAACCCGAGACCTCAGCACAGCAGTCGTAACGCATGCGCAATTACAACTGCGCCATCGAGGCAAATGTACTTCCGAGACCTCCTGCTGCATAATGAACCAACAACTTGAAAATGGTGATCGATAGCGGATGGGTGCGGGTCATCCCAGATAAGGATGATTGGCGTTAACTTAGGGAGGTCTACGTCTAACACTGAACTATATATAGGCTGAAATGATGACTCCAAAGAATATATAAAATACCTAACAGTGTTAGCGTCGCTCAATTGACGTATTTTACCATTTTCTTTAACAACCAGCAGCAGAAGTGCAAGACCACGCTTTAAATAGACATGTAGCATCAGCCACGTACAGAAAACCGAAAAGAAATAATAGCTGGCTGATGCGTTTCAAATATTAAGTGAACGCACGTAAGAACGTAAAGAACGCGACACACTTGCGTGTGAAACTATAGCGGGTTTTACAACCTGTGTACGGTGGTCGGTATCTGGGCGGATATGAATATCCTACCACCAGCAATGGCGAAGGCTCCTTACAACATGTACTTCCGGCACCATCTCCTGTATGAAGTTTAAAATTAAGCCTGTACTTGGTTTGGAGAAGCATCGCGAAAGCCGCTACTACAAATGATTCTGGACCAGCAGACTTCATGAGTCATCTAAATAATCTACCAAATTGCACGTGCATGGCCTTCAACATATCGATAAACATTATACACTTAGGTATTTAATACAATTCGTGGACAAAGATAAATATGAAATTGAATTATGGTTATTTACCCAGTTTTACAGATCCACGGTAATTTGGAACACACGAAAGTAATTAATTATATATATACGTTAATATTTAAATAGTATAACAATACGAGTCTGTCTGTAATTTATTGGAGTTGAAGTTTTACTATTATTTCAGGCAAAAAAATATAGACAGTCGTACACCAACAGTGAAAACTTAAAACTTAGGAATTACTGTATTTTTTTTTAAACGGTTGCATGAAGTAGTAAATTTTTTGTTTATGATTTTTTTATAGCCTATTTTATGTCCCACTGCTGGGCAAATGCCTCCATCTTCCTCTTCCACTCCTCTCTAGAACGAGATGGAACGCAGGTCGGTGTTTCTAACGCGATCAATGAGTTAAATGCCTAGCATACTACGTTCTATCGCTACTACGCTTTGACTTTCTGACTTTGGGTCAGAGACCATGTCTGCGAACCGTATGTTAGAATGGGTTGGATACACATGTCGAGTAATTTTCGCTTCAGGCAGGTTGGTAAATGTTCTCTTAGAGACCAATAGGTTTTCCATAAATTCTGGATCCATCTTTCGACTTCCTTGTCTTGAAATATCCTTACACAGCTGTAGCGGCTCCAGGCTGTTACTCACGTCTGCATCCACGGCATCAAGAAGGTATTTTCCAGAACCGTCCCTGAGGTGCGAGCCGTATTCCATTCCCAGCCGCACCTGCGCTTTATATAAGTGGTAGAGCTCACAGGGTGTGAAAAACCGCCGCACCCTGTTCAGGATTCCGGCCCTGCGGGAAGTGGCAGATATTACGCTCTCGATGTGACTACTTGGGTTAAGATCACAGCGGATATCCATACCTAGGATGCTAAGGTCATTCCGCATTGCGAGTGGAATACCCTAAAGACGGGATGAGAGAAAACAGGGTTTTTTTTGTCGCGGAGAAAGCGTTTTATTACTGCCGCCCGCTCCGGGGGGAAGCGTAATAAGAATAAAACAGTTATTCTGGTCTTACGATCCAGCATCCCCCTCGCATGGATGATGGCTATCCGTGCTGCCTCTGGGCCGAGTCCCTACCCCCTATGTACACCTCACTCGACATTATCAGCTAAAACCCCGCAGTGGCCTTCTTCGGCGCTTACGGAGCGATCCCGGGGTATTCTAAGGAGTGCTAGAATTCCCCTAGGGGATGGCCCCAATTAGTCACCTCGTACGACAGGCAGGGATTACTGTGGTGGATTTCAAACGCCCCCATTGCACAGGGCTGGAGACGCGGGTCAGTCATCCACCCGGCGCCTCCTACGTCATAATGCTAAAAAAATTGAAATTCGTAGAATAGTGGGAAAATAGATTTTTTATAACTTTAGGCCGACTTAACTCGAATACCCCGTGGTTTAGCGCAGAAAAACTTTACCATGTTATAATGTGTTATTATCTTATATTATAATACCCAAATTTGAGTTCAAAAAGTAGCCCAGTCTCCTAAGGAAATCTGGAAATCACCTTCCAAATGAGATGATTTTGGAAAAACCTTTAAAAATAAAAAGAGTTGAGATGCACTTCATTACTCATCCCGCCATTCAACAGACTCGTAGACTTCAAATTACTTCTGATAGAGTGATCTGATTTTAATATAAATAAAAATAAAACTGCCTTCAAAAAACCCAGACACAACTAAAAAGCAAAAAATAATTGGTTACATTTACATCAATTATAATTAATTAATTACTTACAATTTAAATCAATAATTTTTGGTCCAAATGAGTTTTATTTCAATGTGTAATATTCGCGTAAACTTAATAAATCATTATGATAGAAATGATTTAGTTAATTTATTTATAGAATTTTCTAACGAATTTTTCGAAAATACATATATAAAATACATAATTACGTAAAAAATTCAATTTTATACTTATGTGGATAGCTTAGATGTAGGAAGCCCAAGACAGTATTGACATAGCGACATCAGCTGTGTACGCAAAAGGCAAAAATAAACAGAAAAATGGTATATATATAATGCTCACAATGAAGTCGCTACCTATTAAGAAAGTCGACGGCAGAAGACTTTTAAAATGTGGAATTCTTTGTATATATTTAATTTGCTTTACTGCATAGTAAATGCAGAAACTTATAATACTTACGAAGGAGCTCCAGTCACGGATGAAGATTTAACTGAATTCGAAGAAAAAAACATCGCAGAGTAAGTTAGAGGCACATTTTTTACCTTGTAACAGCATAAAAAATAATAGTAATAATGTGTCATATCACAATATTAAATTTAAATTATCTTACGGGCCTCTACGTGTTGAGATCGATTCCACGCACGCCTTCCAAAGGTCCGGGACATCCGGGTAATGATATCAACCCGGACGGACCCATGTATGCCATAGAAAAATAAGGTTCCATTAGCTTTTGTATATGTTCCTCTAAGAGATATTTTCTCAAGATTATGCCCAAAATTTTCGGAATTCCTATGATATCAATTAAGTAGATGACGTGTAAAAGTAATCTAATTATTCTATTGACAGATTAAACGTGAAGAAGCTAAACAGCAGGCCGGCATGATTGTGTTAAGTAGCGGGGGATAGACTGTCTCTCGCTACTTGATACTCTATCTGGAGGGCACTGCGCTTACCATCAGGCGCAGTGTGGTCACTTTGCCGCGCCAGAATAAAAAAAAACGTTTTTTCATTTGATTTAGAACAAGACCCCGCAGGCCTCCTAAGCTTTTACAGACAAACTGTTTCAAATCTCTTTTTTATAAAAATGATCATTGTAGAGATCATTGACTGCCTCGGTGGCGCAGTTGTAATTGCGCATGCGTTTACGACTGCTATGCTGAGGTCTCGGGTTCGATCCCCGGGTCGGGTAAAGTGATGTTGGGTTTTTCTATCCAGAAATTCCCAGTATTAGCCCGGAGTCTGGAATCTGTGCCCGGTATGGCGATAGGCTCGCCCCCTATCACATCATGGGACCGAAATTTGGCGAAAAGTGGGTGTACTAGTTACACCTCTGCCCACCCCTTCGGGGATTACAGGTGTGAGTGTATATGTATATGTATGTATGTAGAGAATAGGTTATCGGCAAACGCTAGAATCGAAAGGGTAAACTTACATCTCTACTAAGAATATAGGCACAATGGATTAGATTACGTCAGTAATTCAAGAGTTTTCAACATGCTTCGAATGGAGTTCTAGACTTTCCATATATACATTTGCAACTTTGAGCCTTTTAATTCTATTTTCCTATGCTGTGAAATGCATATCTTTTCATATAATCCGAATAATTGTTTAAAGTTATCGCACCCTCTCCCTTCCACACCAGAACCACGTGTACTGGCTTACGGAGCCACATCTTTGGGGCCTGAACCAAGAGGTTTACAAATTTGTATCTTTGCCGCACCAACAACCTGTGGAACGGTTTACCAGCTCACGTGTTCTTTCCTTCTTATAATCCTAAGTCGTTTAAGCGTAGTGACAAGAGGCTACTTAGGATCTTTTTAAAATTCTCATTATTCGTAAAGCCAGATATTTCCGATAGTTGTACTATTCGCCAGTCACTTATGTTTTCAGCCGTCCGAGCATCATTTTCAATATTCGGTTTACCATTTGATCTATAACATTTTATTTATTATTTATTTATTTATTAAAGTTCTCCAACAAAGATAACACATTTTAAATGTATAAAAAATGTACAGTAATAAATGAACCTTGTGCATCTTAAATCCAAGGAGACACAGCATGCGAAAATAACAATTTCAAAATTTTATCTTATATAAAATAACTATAAAACTATAGTTAAATATTAAATAAATAATCCCTAATTGTATTTTTTTTTTGTATATATATTATTTAAAAATTAAAATTTAAAACAATTGAAAATAAAAACAAAGTTAATAACATTCAAAAATAAAATAAAAACTAAAAATACATTAAAAATTTAATAAAAAAATGAAAAATAAATTATAAATCGAAAAATAAATTAAAAATTAAATTATAAATTGAAATATAATTTAATTTTTATTTATAAATAAAAAAAAGACAAATTATAATTTATAATAAATTGATAACACGTGCAGAACGATGTTTAATAAGATGTTTGAAATTGGTTAAAGAATTGTTGAAAACATCTATTTCTGACAGGACGACTGTAACTTCATTGTATTCTTGCGTTAGTCTAGCGATCGGTGAATATTTACCAAGGTTGGTCCGAGTTCGAGGTGGTTTGAACAATGGATAAGGGTAACGTAATCCTACTAGGTAAATTGATGCAGATCTTACTAAGCAGGTCCGGACAATCAATACCATTATTCAAAAACTTATGCAGAAAGACAAAATCAGACATTTTACGACGAGACTGGAGAGACGTTATATTGAAGAATCCTAGTCTTTCTGTGTACGACGGTATTGTGGTTTTGACTTTGGCCCGTGACGCTAGGTTACGTACCAGTTTTTTCTGTACATTCTCGATCCTCCTTATAATGATCGACCTTTATAATGATAATGATAACCTATTTGGGACTGGCACGGACTGTAGAAACGAAACTTATGGCGCGAAACTATCCCTAAGTCATGCGCCTCTGACTCTTGATGTTAGGTATTTAGTTATGTATTCATTGTTAATTGTCGCTTGCTTGAATACTGAAGGGAAATATCGTGAGGAAACTTGCATACCTGAGTACTATGGATAATAACTTCACTGGTATGGAAGGGCCCTCAAGGTGAACGTGTCAACTTTCAAAAGTTTTGACTTCAAAAAATTACTCAAGTGATATGTATTTAGTATGAGAGTCCTTATGGGTAGATATAAACTTTATCAGTTGTGCAAGCCCCAGTATATGAGGACTTTTGTATTCCATTTGAAGGGTATTAAACCGAATAATATTACACAAGACTTAGTATCAACTTATACGTCTACGACTCAGGGTATGTCGTAAGTACCTAATTTTTGGTAATCCAAAATTCTGGATAATGTCTCTGCTGTACAAATTATATTATAAACAATCGCCACCATAGATTATTATTAAATGCAGTGCAATAAATTGACAATTTGGCAAAGGCTTCGTTTTTCATCTAGATTTGCTCATATTCATCTAAGTTTCTATGAGGTGCATACATTTCCAGTATATGCACGGCCACTTTCGAACCCTGTGATGAGACGGAGTGGAGCCGAATCGACGGTTCCTGCAACAACCTCGAGTATCCTAGCTTTGGAATGTACCACACTCCTATGTGGAGGATGTTGGAAGCAAACTATAGCGAAGGTTAGTAGATATTTGCTAACATCAGGAAACTTTTGCTGGTGGTAGGATATTCATATCCGCCCGGATAGCGACCATCGTACACAGGTTGAAAAACCCGCCATAGTGGTACACGCAAGTGTGTCGCGTTCCGGAATCAGCCAGTGTACATCCGGTTTTTCTCGGGGGTCTAGAGTTGGGGTACAATGTTTTGCCATTTTGCGGCCTTCTGAGTACTCTGACAATAGACCCTCGACCGCTTCTTCACCTTCTTGCCCATGACGCAGTGTGAAGGAGCAGGCCGGCATGATTGTGTTGAGTAGTGGGGGATAGATCGTCTCTCGCTACTCGATACTCTAATTGGACCGCACTGCGCTTACCATCAGGCGCAGTGCGGTCACTTTGCCGTGCTAGGTTTTATTTATTGCAATAGTAGGCTGGCTTGACCAGGATAGTGCCACTGTCTTACAGAAATCCATGTGGTCTATAAAATAGCTGGAACGCCGAAAAATGGTGTGAAAGATGCGCATCGCACACCGGCACTGACTTCATTTATTTAATAAATACACCCAACAGTCACACACATAGTTTTTGTATCAAGAACTACGAGAGACTACGATCCCACAATACCCTGACCTGAAACAAATATCTGCCTGTCACACAAACATTTATCACAATGCAGTAATCGAACCCACGGTCTCTCGTCCCACAAACGGCTACTCGCCCGCTGCGCCACGTAGGCTGTCAAGTCAGTATTTATCCTTAATATATGTCAAAGTGAAGAGTTGTGTCAGAGGCAGAGGTAATGACATCCTCATAAGTCATCATTGGTCATCGCATCGAAGCTAGGAGAGGGCTTATAGGTCCCTCTCCGATTATCAGATATAGTAAGGTATTCATTATCAGAGTATTATCAGAGTAGTGAGGTATTATCAGATATGGTAGGATATTCATATCCGCCCGGATAGCGACCACCGTACACAGGGTGAAAAACCCGCCATAGTGGCACACGCAAGTGTGTCGCGTTCCGGGATCAGCCAGTGTACATCCGGTTTTTTGGAGGTCTAGAGTTGGGGTACAATGTTGGCCATTTTGCGGCCTTCTAAGTACTCTGACAATAGACCCTCGACCGCTTCTTCACCTTCTTGCCTATGGCGTAGTGTGAAGGAGCAGGCCGGCATGATTGTGTTGAGTAGCGGGGGATAGATCGTCTCTCGCTACTCGATACTCTAATTGGACCGTACTGCGTTTACCATCAGGTGAAGTGCGGTCACTTTGCCGTGCTAGGATAAAAAAAAAGAAAAAAATGCATGCGTATGATGGTTCGGTAGAAACAACACAAGTTTGACACTTTACCGTTTATTAAGCTACTGCCTGTTCGGAATACAGTTATCCTATGGAAAAGAAGTGGCAAGAAAACCTATGGTTGCTCTTTTTAACACAACACGCTTTACATTACAATAACGAACGCACAATTACACTTTTCACTGAGACACATATTACATTAACTTAATACTTGTAGGTAACGTCAGTCAAAAATTATTTCGGCATTACAACCTGTAAGTTGATAACTGCAAAATAATTATTCCTGAATCTTTCTGAATTATTCTTTAATAACACACCAAAGAAGGCGAGGCGAGGCGTTGCCTTATATTGTGTAATTTCTGTATATACCATGAGTGAGATTACCCGATAAAACAACTCTGACCACCACAAAAATAGCAGAACAACTGACGGTACCAACAATTTACAATAGAATAGTTAGTTCAAAAGTAACAATTCCATTATTTAACTCCTACTCAATATTTTTTTGGTTTCCAACCTTCTTACTGAATGTACGAAATGAAACAATTTGATTTTCTGCGTTACAAAAGTAGGTACAGCATAGCTTTGCCATATGAACTATACTTAAAACACTATGTTTAAAACAAATTAACATTTATTTCAGGTTTTCAACCAAGAAAAACAAAATCAGGCGAGGAGTTTCCTCCTGCGAGATGGATTCGATCGCATCTTATTCCAGTCGGTGATACAATTAGTCAAGAGATTACTACAGCTGCTTCATACTTCGCGGAATTCTCATTTATTGACTCCGGGTCCGTTCATGATATAGGTACATACGAGTATATTACGTGGTAGTAAGGAGGCGGCATTTGTTTACTAAGGTTTCTTTGGCAGTATAAGTAAAAGTTTTTTAATTCATAAAAAGTACACCGACTTCAATGAAAAACAAATTATGCGTCTCTATAAAATTTGAAGGTTTCCCTCGATTTTTCTGAGATCCCTTCATCAGATTCTGACTTGGTGCCAATGGGACCACCTGGGAAGTATACCCTTTTAAACAAAAAAAGAATTTCTAGAATCGGTCCAGGCGTCTTCGAGTAATCGGGTAACATATATAAAAAAAAAGATTCCGACGAATTGTTAACCTCCTCCTTTTTTTGAAGTCGGTTAAAAACAATTAATGAAATTCTTGTTTTGACGCTGGTAATTTATTAAAACTAACATCAAGTGTGGTATTTAGTAAAGCATTGCTTTTATTCTGATATAAGCGTGAAATTGATTGAGACAGTGCTCTTAGAAAAAAAAATTGATCGCGTAGAATTTAAATTGCTGTTATGACAAGCTGTTATTCGCTATATTTAGTTATTGATATTTTATTTATTTTCCAGAATATTACATCTTTAATAAAACAACCTGCTGTGAACCTGAAGGCTGTGGTGACCCGATGTGCTCCCCTAACTTAATACCCGGCGATGACCACGTCCATAGGTTTTCTAAGTTGAAATGCTTCAACATGACCAAGCCACTATCTTATCAAAACACGGGTTGTGTAGCAGCTGATTCGACTCCTGAAAGAGTAAGTATATTTTTTAAGAATATATTATTAGAAGATTAATGTGTGAAGAGTGACATTGTGGATAAATGATTACAAATACATTTATAATCAAACTGTTACCCCCATTTTGTCCACCTCTGATAAACTTACTACAAAAATTCCAACTGCAAAGTTGCCAATACATGTCGGTTTTTTATGGTATCTCTGTAGCATATCGGTGGAGACAGTATATGATTAACGGAAAGCAGCGGTTTGCTGTGCCCTGGCATTACTTACTACTTACCATCAGGAGACCCGTCTTCTCGTTTGCCTATCCAGGCTCTAAAAAAAACTGTAAATTGGCTACCAATTACATTTTTATGTCCGACACAGATAAAAAGTTGATAGTAGGGATTGCTGTATATAGAATAATTATGTCGAAACGATTATCGTCTTTACTTGATTTATATGTACTGATGTATAAATAATATTAATTTATTTGATAGGTAACTAGCGTAACTCTCAATTAACCGCCTCCATATTTATCTTACAATAGTATTCTATTCCTGCATTTTTTCCAGATTAACTACGCAACAACATTCTTCGACTTATCAAATATATACCTACACAGGGCGGGGTCTATCGAACAAAACAGGGCTTACGAAGGCGGGCGACTTAAAGTTGAGATTTTTAATGGGAGAATTTATCCAAGCGACGCCAATGAAAATACCACTTGTTATATAAAAGAAGCTATAGAAACTGATTGCGCCAGAAACGGTAATTAATCACAATAATATGCATTTAATTTTTAACCGACTTCAAAAAAGGAGGAGCTTAACAATTCGTTGGAATCTTTTTTATTTATGTATGTTACCCGATTACTCGAAGACGGCTGGACCGATTCTAGAAATTATTTTTGTGTTTAAAAGGGTATACTTCCCAGGTGGTCCCATTGGCACCAAGTCAGGATCTCATGATGGGATCTCAGAAAAATCAAAGAAAAACAAATTTTATAGTGACGCATAATTTGTTTTTTGTTGAAGTCGGTGTAGATGAATAAAAAACTCTTTAATGTATTTGAACATACCCGCCGACTTTTTTACCGCACCTTTTTCGTGAGACTTATAAGTAAAAGTTTTTTTAATTCATAAAAAGGACACCGACTTCAATGAAAAACAAATTATGCGTCTCTATAACATTTGGGGGTTTCCCTCGATTTTTCTGAGATCCCATCATCAGATCCTGACTTGGTGCCAATGGGACCACCTGGGAAGTATACCCTTTTAAACAAAAAAAGAATTTCTCGAATCGGTCCAGCCGTCTTCGAGTAATCGGGTAACATACATAAATAAAAAAGATTCCGACGAATTGTTAAGCTCCTCCTTTTTTTGAAGTCGGTTAAAAGGATGTGTCATGGGTAATGGTTTTAAATTTATTTTAACGTAAGTATTTAGCGGAGCAATAACATATTATTGGCAAAGTTTCTGCTAAGTTAGAACTTTAAGTTACCAATATTAACCAAACATCTTTAACGAGTCATTTGCATTTGTCAGATTAGAAACCATAATTAACAAGTTAAGTATTTTATGACCGTGTTGAGTAGCGAGGGATAGACTATCTCTCGCTACTTGATACTCTAAATGGACGGCACTGCGCTTACCATCAGGTGCAGTGTGGACATTTTGCCGTGCCAGAATAAAAAAAAATATGATAAGTAATTTATTAATTAGTAACTCATCCGCCTATTTATTTTAATATTCATTGGGTACTTTTTTCAAACATTGATTAATAACAATATTTTGTTAGACCGAAAGGTTGATGGGGTTACTAATATTAAATACGTTTCAATGATTCCATAGAACTGCACAAAAATCTGCCACTGGCAGAAAGATAAAGAAGAAAAAACATCACAAACATTAACGACAATAATAAAAAAAGGAACAGAACATAAATATTATGTGTTACGCTCTGTTATGATGAAGTGGCTTATTTAGTCTAGAGTTACATTAGCCTTTGGGCCCTCATATGAAAACTTGGCAGAATTCTAGCGACTATAAAAGTATACAACATTTCACGTCGGTTTTCACGACACTGTACCGAACAACAAGTAACAAAGTAAAACAAGTAAACTTATTGCGAGTAGAAAAAATGCAGAAAATAGTAACATCCATTCGTGATGTGCTGACTCTTGTGGAACAGAATCAACATATTATTTGAACACGACAAAAATGTATATTCATAAATTATTTTTCAGTTCCCAACGGTCTGATTGGTTCAAATCTTTATACGACATGGTTTTGGAGATTACACAATCACTTCGCGGACACGTTGGCTGAGTTGAATCCTTGTTGGGACGATGACAGACTGTTCTATGAAGCTAGGAACGCTGTCGTGGGTTTTTATTCACAGATTGTATTTTACGAATTTTATGCTCTTGTGCTTGGTAAGTCATTTACTAGGATATTATTGTTTGTGTACAAACTACAGTGGGATTAGGCAGGACATGTTGTTCGAATGTGTAGGGAGAGATGGGCAAAAATTGTCCCCCAGTGAGTACGTTCTGGCGGCCGGCGGCGTGGTAGGTCTAGGAAGAGATGGCGGGACTACTCAGACGCCTTTGAAACTACGTGGTCGGAAAGGCACTTAATAGGGATCAGTAGAAGGAATTGGGAGATTTACCAAACAGTGCGACACAATAGGTTAACAAAAATATCTATGAATTGAACAATACAGATACTACAATAAAAACATGCAAGCAGAGTAGAAGTTCGATATTTAAAGTGCGGGCTTCTTTGTGGAATGCGCAAACAATCTTAACATACCTACATATTTTGGCCGGCATGATTGTGTTGAGTAGCGAGGGATAGATTGTCTCTCGCTACTTGATACTTTAACTGAACGGCACTGCACTTACCATCAGATGCAGTGCACTTTGCCGTGCAAGGATAAAAAAACGAACATAGGTTAATATATGGGTCGTATAGAACCAAAGTCGGCAAAGTAGTAGGCCGACTTATTTTTTGGCAAATTATAATAAACTGATAACTTTTGTTTAATTCGAAAAACAATTTTGCTGAATATTTTATTTTAATCTGATATTTAATTAATCGCAACAACAATGTTAAAATTTAGGCTTAATTTTTTACCATGAAAAATCTTATTAAATTTTCTAGATTGCCGAGTTTGATCGCAGCACTGTACTACCAAGTTTGTCATTTTTTTATTAGTCATTGACTTCATGAGAAATAGGATTGTTGACTTGACAGACGCTTCTGATTGGTTGATAGTGAAAGATTGCCGACTTTGGTTCTAAAGCAACATTTGTTTTTAGAAGTGTTTTAAGCCGTTTTTAATTATAAAACATCGGAATAGCCGACGCAGATTTGAATTTCCTATATTGCCATATATTTTTTAATTTTTGCCCAACTACCTACCTACTTTGCCGACTTTGGTTCTAAACGACTCGTATAAAACAAGATTGCTCACTGCAGCAAAAAGTATATCACCTTATTCATCACTATTGAGCCTATACTCACAAGTTAAAGAGATCGAGCTCGGTATATACGAGTATACCGAGACTATTAGATTTGTATTGGAATATGATATGAAAATTTTCGTTAGATCGCAAATATTTCAGAGAGAGAGAATAACTAATCTAATACCTAGCTCTATATTAAACATTGTCCCACTGCTGGGCACGGGCCTCCTCTACTAATGAGAAGGATTAGGCCTTAGTCCACTACGCTGGCCTAATACAGGTTGGTAGACATCACACACTTTGAAATTATTAGGAGCATTCTCAGGTATGCAGGTTTCCTTACGATGTTTTCCTTCACCGTTAAAGCTAGCGATAATTAATACACGCGTAACTTTTAGAAAAGTCAGAGGTGTTTTTTGGGTTTCGAACATATGACTTTAGTCTTTACAGTCCATACCGCAACCAACTAGGCTATCGCTGCTATAAGATCGCAAATAAAAATCTTTATTTTACAGGCAAAAAAAACTTGATGAAGGAAGGAATTCTCCACAGTAGCGAAGGATTTAGAGACATTTATGATCCAAAAGTCCACCCAAAACTGTCTTTAGAATACGCTTATGCCCAACGATGGTTCCATGTCACGCAGGATGGATTTCACCAGTATGTAGTTTGTCTAGCTTTATTTCTCAACAACTTTTTTAACAAACTATGAGCAGCGTTCTTTTTACACGCTTTATATTAGCTTGACCTGTCTCTCTATATTCACCACCTTCAAGACGTCGCATTTATTTGTATAAAATACCGATGATATTATTTTCATTTATTTGGCATTATACACCCACCCTAACCAGAATCACCAGGATAATGAAATATATGATCATTTTACATTATATTTTTTATTATGTGGTATTGATTTTAAATGGAGTCTTTAAATTATGAGCACTTGATGCTGTTTTGAGACTAAAAAAGAATAAAATAAATAATAGTTGAAAAACTAAAAAAAAACACGCCTTGATAGTTGGCACAACTAAAAAGTTGAAAATTAGCATTAAATTAATTTTTAAAATATAATTTACTATATTATAAGGTGGGAAAATGAGCTACATGAGCATCATTGCCCGTGAACTCTAAGAATGCCTGAAGAATTGCTGATTCGTAAGGGAAGAAATCGTTTGGTGTCTACTAATGCTCTAGACAAAACCGCATGTGGTGATTCTACCACTCGACGTACTTATACAATGCAATAATAAGTAACAAAACATAGTAAATAAATACAGTATAATCATAGAGAATAAGAATCTTATTAAAAATACGTATTACTGATCTGTTAAAATATTCCACTGTCTCGGTGGCGCAGTTGTAATTGCGCATGCGTTACGACTGCCGTGCTAAGGTCTCAGATTGGATCCCTGGGTCGGATAAAGTGATGTTGGATTTTTCTATTTAGAAATACTCAGTATCAGCCCGATATCTGGAATTATCCCGATATGGCGATAGGCTCGCCCCCTATCACATTATGAGACCGTAATAAATTCGGCGAAAAGTGGGTGTACTATTTTACACATCTGCCTACCCCTTCGGGGATTACAGGCGTGAGAGTATATGTATGTATGTATATGTAAAAATATTCCAGATTGCACGACGCGCATGATAATTATGTTGGCACGGTTCCCATTGTAGACTTCAATCTACGTGTACAAAAAATTGCAGCCAATGACACCATGGTGGAGTTAACACATGGTAGCTACATGCAACCTGCTGGAGGCTTTGACAATATAGGCCATCCTATTGTGAGTTGTAATTGTTTTCAACACACCCATTTTGATCGTGAACATAATAATATATAATCGTCATTGTTCTTTTGTTTTTATACTGGCACGGCTAAGTGACCACACTGCTCCTGATGGTAAGCGCAGTGCCGTCCAATTAGAGTATCGAGTAGCAAGAGACGATCTTTCCACTGCTACTCAACACAATCATGCCGGCCTGCTCTTAACACTACGCTATGGGCAAGAAGGTGAAGAAGCGGTCGAGGGTCTACTGTCAGAGTACTCAGAAGGCCGCAGAACGGCCAAACATTGTACCCCAACTCTAGACACCCGACACAAACCGGATGTACACTGGCTGATCCCGGAACACGACACACCTGCGTGTGCCTCTATGGCGGGTTTTACCCCCTGTGTGCGATGGTCGTTATCCGAGCGGATATGAATATCCTACCACCAGCAAAATGTTGATTGATGTTGTACTTATTATCATCTAATAAGATGTTTTTTAGAATGCAAGTGAAGATAATATCACCAGAGCACATATGCGTGCCAGAGGGATTGGAGTTCCTTTGCTGATCTTTGAGGAGAGGAAGGGTTAGGGCTCGGAAGATGTTTAAGTCTCTATTAATCTACGTAACTATACTAAACTTGGTCAAGCAATATCAACGTGGATTAAAAATTTATACAAACTATTCTATCATCTCGCCTTCCAAAAGCTTCTAAAAACTTACTCTCAACATAATATGTTATGTATCACACTATTTTTAGATCACTGAAAACGGGCTCGGACACTTGGCAAAAATATTTGACGTCTTTACAGCCGACCTATCCAGGGGAAGAGACTTCGGGTTTGCAACTTACATGGATTACAGGGATATGTGCACAAACTACACAATCAAGCATGAGGAATTTGAAGATTTAAAATACATCATGGATGATCAAGTAAGATCAAGAAACATTTTAGTAAAACATCAATTTCTTAGTACGTTACTGGATGTGGACTGCCTCCGCGTCGAAACATGTGAAACGAGCGGTCGCTGGTTAGGTTTTGTTTATCCTGGAACGGGAAAGTGACCACACTGCTCCTGATGATAATCGCAGTGTCTAATCAGAGTATCAAGTTGCGAGAGGCACCTAATTCTCGCTAGTTGACACAATCATACCGGCATGCTGAGTAGCTTCTTCTTTACACTATGCCTAAAGGAAGGAGGGAACACGGTAGCTGGCAAACTGTTCCACAGCTTGATGGTGCCGCATATATGTTTATATACTGGGTGACATTTTTACCGTCTTGAAAAAAATAGGGCGTGATAGGTAAATGGAGTAGAAGTCTCAGGCATAGTTACTTTATTTTTTTACTGACATAGGCTGAAATTAATCTACTAATATACACTCCTAATTTATAATCTATTTTACATATTAAAAAACTTAAAAGAAGTAATTAAAAAAAAAACACATTCATAAACATTGTCACCCTAATAACACGCGACAAATTAGTAGAAATGATTACGTAACAAATAACATAAAAACTATTTTCAAGAACACTCGCACTCGCCGGCCGTCGCAAGCGCTGGACCCCTGCTACCTTCCACCCTTTCCCGGTCGCCCGCCGCCTTTGTGCTTATTACTTTCATCATCATCATCATCATCATCATCAGCCGATGTCAGTCTACTGTTGGACGTAGGCCTCTCCCAAGATGCGCCTTACTACTCTCACGCCTCTTATTACTTTAGTTCCATGCAATTAGGCATATTGTGACGACGCGTGATCTGTTCGCATTGTTTACGTACCATGCCGTCTCTCACTGTGATATCGTATAAACATGTACGAATACAATAACGTTGAGTAGTCAGTCAGTTCAGTGGCAAGTGGATAGGTCTCGGAGGTTCTGTGAACTGGCCGGCCGGATCACCAGACCTAACTCCTTTGGACTTTTATTCGTGGGCCGAGCTAAAACGGTTGGTGAGGAAGCTCGCAGTGTTAGTGAATTAAAACAGCGCCTAATTAACACTTTTGATATTTTAAAACGTTATAGAGACACCCTTCATAGTTTCAAAAACAATTGACAAAGACGTGCTAGTTTGTGTTTAGAGAGAAACGGTGGTCACTTCGAAAGATTACTGGGATATCGCTAAAGGTACATTTTATTTTGTAATTATGTAATCAGTGTAATGTGTAAATAAGTTGATTCCAATCTTTCAAATATGCCTAGTATGTTGTAGTTTACGTGGTATACTCATCCTGCATGCCTACTATTTTATTCATACTGATAAATCATAACTAATGATTAGTTTAACATGTAACAATAACCACATCATGTAAGAAGGTCCTAAGCCTTTAAAATATGAAGGTAAGATCAAAATAATCTCTCGAATTATAACTATGCACGCGCCGTGTAGGGTGTATTTCTTTTATGCATTTTATTAGACTTTCGGAACTTTCGTAATCGAAATGCTAGTACACAAATACTGTTGTTTATAGATTCTATTCCACTTACACAACACGCCATATTATTATCAAGACGGTAAAAAAAATCACCCAGTATACCTCACCTCTGACTATTCTATGTTATGTGTGTATTTATTAATTATTGCTTACTTAAGCGGCGGAGGCAAACATCGTGAGGAAATGCAGGTTTCCTGATAATTCTAAATAAGAATTAAGGGGTCTTTTAAGTCAGCCAACTCACATTACGCCAGCGTGGTGGACTAAGGCGCAACCCCTCTCGTTAGTAGAGGAGGCCTAGGCTCAGCAGTGAGACAATATATAATACATGGCTGATATAATTATTATTATCATTAAATAGTATAATTTAATACACAAATTGATACAACTTGTCGTTTTAGATAGAAATACCTTTTTTTGTTTATTATTCTCTTGATAACCCTTACAACTAAAAATGGAATTCGAAACCCAAATCGCGATACGTATGTAGTTGTCCGTTAAGGAGTTTACGTTTTTCCCCTCATACCTCGTCCATCGGATCGGAGACAACGCTCGAGGACAACGTTAACGAATTTTAAAATAATCATTATAATATGTATAATTATCATATATATTGTAATATAAATAAAATATAAGTCGAAATGATAATACATTTTTTGAAGTTTGTTGAAATCCTTTATATATAAGATAAGTTAAGGGACGCGGGTGTGCCGGCGGAATATACATCCCTCCTCAGATACTGGTATGCTCACCAGAAAAACCGGGTGAGGTGGGTCGGTACTCTGTCGGATGAGTACAGAATGGAATGTGGTGTCAGGCAGGAGGGTTAAGCTCGCCTCTGTTATTTAATCTATATATGAACCAGCTTGTCGAGCGGCTGAGCGGCACACATGTTGGATGTCACATTGACGGTACGTGCATCAATAATATAAGTTACGCGGACGACATGCTGTTGCTCAATCCCTCTATAAGTGGTATGAGAAAGTTACTGGCGACCTGCGAGACGTATGCGGAGATGCACGGCCTTAAATACAACTCAAAAAAGAGTGAGATGTTGGTATTTAAAGCGCCTAAACAACAGCCCCGTCGTGTACCTCCTGTATACCTCAACGGAGTAGTGCTCAACGTGGTTGATAGTTTTAACCTAGACCACGTTGTGACCAGTGATCTGCGTGATGATGGTGACATAGAGCGTGAGAGCAGGGCGTTGGTGGTGAGGAGCAACATGCTCGCCCGTAGGTTCGCTCGTTGCACTGCAGACGACAAAGTTAGTTTATTTAAGGCGTTCTGTCAGTCATTTTACTCAGGCGGCCTATGGGTGTCATATACTATCCGAGCCTACAACGTCCTGCGTGTACAATACAATAACGCCTTCAGGATGCTGTTGCGGCTGCCGTGGCGTTGTAGTGCGTCGGGCATGTTTGCCGAAGCTCGCACGGATGGCTTTCACGCCATCATGCGTAAGAAAGCGGCTTCGTTACTGCAGCGCTTGCGTAACACTCGGAACGGCATCCTGAAGATAATTATTGATAGGCCGGACTGTCCCATCCGCAGACACTGGGTGGGGCTGGCCATAGGTAGGTATATATAAATAAACAGCTGTTACATAATTTATTTTTAATTTAGTTATATACTAATAACACTAATATAGCATATAAGCACAATATTTTACTACCATATCACTGACAACTTATGGGCTAATATGCCTGAAATAAAGATATATACAGTACTCTTTATTTAAAAGGTTTTTTTTTACATTTTTAAATATAATTAAAAAAAAATACATTTAAAAATATAAAAATGTGCACCCTCCGATGGCGAGGCCTAGGACCCAAGCCACCGGCGGTTAGGACCCCAGAGTGAGGAACCTCCTCACAATGCGTGCCGTATCCAATAATACTGTCTTTTGTATCTGGCTTTTGACCCAACGACCAATTGAGAGCCTCTGAAGATGTTGGTCGAGGCTCTTTGGTATCAGCCCATTGGAAATATTTATCATTCATTTATTTTTCATTCTTTTATCCAAAAAATAAAGATATTATTATTATTATTATTTATTTCACAGAAAATAGAAGAGCTCAAAAAAGTTTACAATGATACTGTAAATGTTGAAGTGATGGCCGGTATGTGGTCTGAACGTCTGATGAACGAAGCCTGGGTACCACCAACCATGTACTGCATCATTGCAAGTCAATTGAAGAAAATAGTGGTCAGTGACCGCCATTGGTACGAGAGTCCTAACAGACCGCATGCTTTTAGTGAAAGTAAGTTGTACTCTTTGAATTGTCACATTATTCACTACATCACCTTTAATCTAACATCTGCAGTATTAAAAAAACAAATTTGAACACTAATTTAACAAATTCAGCCACTAGGGACACTGTTTAGATGTAACTAATGCTTCCTTAAATACCTGTTAATATGAGAGCAGCACCAAGCCCCAAGAAACTCAGCTGTAGGTCTTTTATTTATGTCAGTATTTTAAATTAACAACTATTCAGGATTAATGTACATATCAAGTAATATGAGACGACGGAAACAAGGTAATTAGTTTACATTAATAATTAATAGGCTATTGGTCTTACAGGAAACAAAATTGTGGATAGGATAGCTAAAGATATCTCAAAAGAAAATATCACCTTTGAATGTGTACCATATATTTTTCAACGACTCTGTTACATAAAAAGATAATCATTTGATTTATGGCGTGAATATTTTGATGAGTGATCAGCAATTAAGGGTATATATGGTATAAAACTATACAGCCACAACTCCCGAAATCCTCATGGATAGATAAGACCAATATGAGTAGATCCGAAATTATTATAGGGCTAAGATTGCGTTCAGGTCATATTCCACTGAACAGCTTTGCATATTTAATGGGCAAACGTGGTAGTCCCAATTGTGATATCTGCGGAAAAGTAGAAGATGTTTATCATATTGTTAGGGAATGTGTGCGGAACGCAAACGAAATATCTACGTTATTCTATTTCTCATGTTGTACCATTGGAAAATTGGTATCCTGGCAGCTCCTAATTCTCCGGAAGCTAAGAGTTTATACAGATTGGTCTGATTTGATCTTAGATAAGTAATTATTAAGTTTTATTATTTGTAAGCAAAATAAAGATAAAAAATTGTAAATAAAGATAAAAAACAAGTAATAAGCAATCCCAGTAGAGCAGTCTGCACGAAAAGTATTCACACGTTCACGAGTATAAAGTTAAAGACAAACGAGTAAACATACATATTACTAATTAATTTTTACAAATTATTGTATAGATTGTGTAATTAAATTGTAATACAAATATGTTTAAGAGGTAGAGTCACGCTGTAGACTACAGCACAAATAAATCGGATCTACGGGTTAATTCAACTATCTGAGAGAAAATTAACATGATATAGCAGCTTGCCTAAATCAACCACTCTTCGTTCCCAATAACCATTCCTTTCCTATAAGGCTGTTGACGGACCCAAGATTCATCTGATATAGTTGGTGTTTCGGATACATATATTTGCCACCATGTAGGTACGCGATTGTCGGCTAATTAACATTTAGTAATAGTTGATGCCGCTTGAATCAAATGTAAAAAACTTAAGGAAGTTTTCATATAATTGTTATATCTTATTCAAAATGTGCTTCATACATTTCAGAACAATTGGAACAAATACGGACAGCATCATTAGCTTCAATGCTTTGTTTGGTTGGAGACCAAGTGTCCGAGATCCAACCTCATGCTTTCCAAAGAATTGGACCAGAGTGAGTAACATTAAAATACATTACTACCATATGCTGACAATAAGACATTTTGATGAAAATGGCCAGTCCTATGAAGAATCTCTAAGCATCGGCGATTGTATATCACAGCCATGCTTTTCAGCTTCTACGATAGTACTGGTACTGCCTGATACATTTTTGTTCTTAATTATATAGCGAACATCCCAGGCTGGTATATTTTATCGACGGTGGTTAGATATTGCGATTGAAAACAACAATTGAATTTCGAATTATTGACATCGATAAAGACTGAAATACACTCTAGACTGTGGATTTGATCTGATTTAACGCATGCACTACAAACAATCACATGCTTTTATCCATAACAAACTAATATTACTATGACCAATACAATAAAATTAACGCATTGTTTAATTTAGTATTTCCAAAATTTTATTCTAAATTATTACGATGAATCGAGTTTGAACTAGTTACTTTGTATCTCTGTTTTGGGATGTTTGTTAAAAAGTTTAAAGAAAAAGAAATTATCGTTAATATGTATTTTTAAAAACAATACTGCTAGCTCATTTATGACTAAACAAGTGGACTAGCATAATTTACGTTCTTTTTTCCCTTAGTAATGAAAAGGTGAGCTGCGATGAAATTCCAAGAATCGACCTCAGTCCCTGGAAGGACGACAGCTGCAGCAAATGATTCATAGATATTTTCAAGGTGTGGATTTATTTTAAAATTGCTATTACACGCCAGTTTTATTGAATAACAGTATTTTATTTAATTCCTACGCTTTGGTCTAGATTCCAACGCATCTTATTCATACAGTCTATGAAAACTCTGAACCCTAATCAAATGACTGGGTCACTTAGAAAATTGTGAATTACACTTTCACTATACGTATAGCATATAGATTTGCGACAAACAGACGATCGAGAATTTGTGGCCGTGTGTCATAGTACTTTAATCTGGCCGAAAGTTATTACGTCGCTTGTATGATTTTACAGTAAATATGTATTAAATGGGTGTACATTTTTTATTTTCAAAGGTATTTCATTATAAAGCTGTGCTCCCTCAAACGTAAGCGTATTTTTCCCATAGTTGGTTCTGATTTTTGGCAGAACCAAAAAACTAGCACGTCTCTAATGCTCTTTCTCATACATCAACAAAGTGACTCACAATAATATCTGCATCGACCTCATAATATAGTACAAACTTAGTACAAAGAATGCCCATTGTCAAACTTACAATTTGTACCTCTCAGATCACAAAACATGACAAACCATAAGCTTTACTACAAGAAAACCGATAAATAAATTACAATACTGATACGTCATTACGTAGAATGATGAAGCATGAAGCATTTTCTTTACTGTGATCTTTTATCATTATAAAAGGTCACAGTAAAGAAAATGCTTCATGGTCACGGGGCGGACATGAAGGCTGTAAAGCTTTCGAAACGTCGGTATAAAAAGAGTTTTTAATTTCAAAAAGTACACCGACTTCAATGAAAAACAAATTATGCGTCTCTATAAAATTTGAAGATTTTCCTGGATTTTTCTGAGATCCCATCATCAGATCCTGACTTAGTGTCAATGGGACCACCTGGGCAGTATACCCTTTTAAACAAAAAAAGAATATCTCGAATCGGTCCAGGCGTCTTCGAGTAATCGGGTAACATACATAAAAAAAAAAGTTTCCGACGAATTGTTAACCTCCTCCTTTTTTTGAAGTCGGTTAAAAAAATTTAATAAATCGCGATAGAATCCGTAAAATTAGTTTCATTTCAATGTATAATATAAGATAATTCGCGTAAACATAAAAAAACATTATTTTTTTGTCAAACAATGTAATCAATAGATGGCATTGTACAGGAAATCAATTTTTTTAAATAGACATGACAAGATGCTCGCAAGCTAATAAAATCAGCTGGTACAATCGCTTTCAATCTGAGTATATATACTATATAATACAGGGCAAATTTATTAGTATGTACAGTACTCTTTATTTAATTTTTTTTTTACATTTTAAATATAAATTATTATATAAAAATGTGCACCCTCCGATGGCGAGGCCTTTTTTTTTGTTGTCGCGGGGAAATCGTTTTATTACTACCGCCCGCTCCGGGGGGGAGCGGAATAAGAATAAAACAGTTATGCTGGACTAGCCGGTCTTACGACCCAGCATCCCCCTCGCCCGGATGATGGCTATCCGGGCTGCCGCTGGGCCGAGTCCCTACCCCTTATGTACACCCCACCCGACACTACCAGCTAAAACCCCGCGGTGGCCTTCTTCGGCGCTTACGGAGCGATCCCGGGGTTTCTAAGGAGTGCTAGAATTGCTGCCGGAACCGCCCCTGCGCGGTGCTGCGTAGCATACCATCTCCATGGGAGGGCTTAGGAGCCCCCGCGCACCGAACAACGACAGCGAACGAGGCCTTACCACCCGCGCTGCCGACCATCTCGGGGTCGCACGATGCTCCGAAACTGGGAGTGCATCGATTCGGGCTGACAGCCCCCCGCTGCGAGCCCGCGACCCCCGATGGCCCCAATTAGTCGCCTCGTACGACAGGCAGGAGTTACCGTGGTGGAATTCAAACGCCCCCGTTCCACAGGGTGGGAGACACCGGTCAGTCGTCCACCCGGCGCCTCCTACGTCTTCTCTGGCGGCGGGAGGGATCATTTCGTTCCCGATCCCTCTCAGCACTCTCCTTCTGCGAGATGACGCTCTCGCAGAAGTGGGCCACCGCATTCCAAGGCCTCCGGCTGGTGACCATGGACGACACCACGGCCGGCAGCGAGAGGTCTCCTCCGACGACTGCTCTGAGAGCACTGCGCTCTTCGTCCCAGGCTGGGCACTCCTCCAACGTGTGTTGGGCCGTGTCCTGGCGGCAGTTGCCACAATGGTGGCACATGGCAGACACCTCCTTTCCGATCCGACACAGGAACGAACCGAAACACCTGTGGTCATTCAGTACCTACGTCAGCCGGAAAGTTGGCGCACCGTGGCGCCTGTCTAGCCATCTCTTTAGGACAGGACGCACTGCCGCGACGGTCCTCAAGCCCGCACTTGGGCTTTCCAGCCGATGGCGAGGCCTAGGACCCAAGCCACCGGCGGTTAGGACCCCAGAGTGAGGAACCTCCTCACAATGCGTGCCCTGTCCAATAATACTACCTTTTGTATCTGGCCTTTAGTATAATTATAAAGGTGATCACATAACATGCGTCTACAAAAATATTTTTATTATAATATAATCTTGCTGTATACAGCTAAAACTTCTTTTATCCTGGCACGGCAAAGAGACCACACTGCACCTGATGGTATCCAAAGTGATGTACAGGTAGACAATCAAGTAGCGAGAGACAACTATACGTCGCTACTCGACACTATCATGCCAGTCTGCTGAGGGGTTTCATTACAGTATGCTTAAAGAACCCAGGCTATGAACCTGAGTTCTTTGAAGGAGGGTATACGTGCGCCGTCAAATTTGGTGGTGCGGCAAAGATACGAATTTGCGCACCTCTTGGTTCAGGCCGGGGTACGAGATTCCACGTAGTTGTTACTACGTAAGCCAGTACGTGTGGTTTTGGTGTGGAAGAGGAGGATAAGATAAGATGAAACAATTACTCGGAGCATTCGTCTTGATACAGATAGTAGAACACGCTGAGCGAATATATCCCTGCGGGGCTGTACCGGTTGGTCACGTCTGCATCGTTCACAATGCGGATAGCCCGACTCTGTAGTCCAACCAAAGCATCGAGCAGGCACTAAGCGAAACACTAAGGCACTAAGGCAACCGGGACTAGACAGACATAGAAAAATGTTATATCTTAGAATGCCTTCGTGGATTTCTACCAAAAATAACTTCCACGCGGGCGGAGTTGCGGGCAACAGCTAGTACAATATAATCCTACTACCATTACAAATGACAATGTTTGGATGGATGGATGGATGTTTGTTACACAATCACGCTAGAACGGCTCGACGGATCTGGTTAAAATTTGGCACAGAGGTAAACTATAGTCTGGAATAGCACATCGGCTACTCTATATCCCGGAAAAATGGAAGGCACAATAGTTTTTTGTTTTTCACAGAACAAGGGATTGACACAATTTTTTGCATAGTGGTAGTTTAGGGATCAGAGAATAAAAGGCTATTTTTAAATCCAGGAATAATACAAGATTCCTATGGCAAAAAATAGCAAGAGCTTCTTGATATTATACCAACAATAACTACCACGCCGGCGGAGCCGCGGACAACAGCTAGTATTATTATAAAAACTATTTACATATTTACTCAAGTTAGGATACGAATATGATATAGTGAGAGACTCACTACCCATTATTACATCATAGAACACATTTATTACACCTTAAACGGCGAAACCTATTTTTACGATGTTTTCATTGTCAGTTCAAAAACTAAATCTACATCCTCTATTCTTTCTTTAGGAGAAATTTGAGAAACTGAAGAAATAAGGAGCAAATTTCTGTTCAGATTTATTTGTGCGTGTTCTACCGTCTGTATCATGGCGAATGCTCTGAAGAATTGTTTGATCTTTTCCCATCCTCTCCCTTCCATACCAGACACACGTACTGGCTTGCGGAGCCACAGCTTCGTGGTGTCTACTACCCCGGCCCGAACCAAGAGGTGCGCAAATTCGTTTTTTGCCGCACCATCAAGCTGTGGAACAGTTTGCCAGGTACCGTGTTCCCTCCCTCCTATGATCCTGGGTCCTTTAGGCGTAATGTGAAGAAGCTAAACAGCAGGCCAGCATGATTGTGTTGAGTAGCGGGGGATAGACTGTCTCTCGCTACTTGATACTCTATTTGGACGGCACTGCGCTTACCATCAGGTTCAGTGTGCCGCGCCAGAATAAAAAAATAATAATTGAAACTTGATGTAAATACCCTTCGGCATAGTAAATAAATAACACCCAACAGTCACGCACATAGCGCCGACCCCAACACTAAGATACGAGTCTTGTGTAACAGACCGTGGGGTTTGTGTCGAATGATACTCAGGAGTCTCAATTCACAATCGCTTTATTTACTGGCAGAGGTTTCGCTTATTACAATTACAATGCAAATGAATATTTGTTACTGTCATGCTACGACTTTTATATGGTTTAGTCACAATTTTTAATTATATAACGACCAATATGTAGGACTTCTAAAATAGTTCCGATGTATATAATTTTAATTAATATTATGCTTAGAGTAGGCAACCAAAACTCTAAGATACTATGAGACTATTTCCTTAAAACATAAAATATTTAGTATGTACTGTAATACTTAATTTTTTATTGTTATTTACTTGGATAATTTTTATGAAGATACTACTTGCTATTAATAATTAAGTAATTAATAAATGAATCAATCAAGAAAATCAATCAGACGAAGGAGACAAGAGGATGTGACGTGTTATGTATTGGCACCATCACTAGCGCCGGGTGTCAGTCGCTAACACTTGTGTTGTGGGCATCAGGGACTACGAGAGACGCACGGTCTCACAACACCCAGACCTCGGACACAAATATCTGTCTATCACACAAACATTTTCCCCGGTGTGGGAATCGAACCCACGGCCTCTCGTTTCACAGCCTGCTACTCATTAACTGCACCACGGAGGCTGTCAGGTCATGAACTGCCTATTATCCTGAAAAGCTAGTTATTGTTATTTTTAAATAATGGGTTCAATCCATGAACAAAGTTAGGGCGTGTAGTAGCATTCTTTTTTTCAGCTTATTGCCGCCAACCGTTGGACCATCCCGGTCTTGGGAGCCCGCTTCCATCCGCTACCTGCCACCTTCTTCAAGTCTGTCGTCATCGTGCCATGGAGGATGGACTGATTACATGAAATAACTCGTTTCAGTAGCAATCGTCAAGAGCCAAATACCTGAATGCATTCACGCACCGTAAAACTTAACTCAATCTTAAGTTTAACAAACACAAGGTTAACTGTATATACGGTGTTGGTTTAATTTGTTTCAATTTATGTGTCTCTTTTTACCTTATGTTTCAGTTATATTTGTATTTTCTTAATTTTTTTTATTTGCTTAAATGGCTTATATTGTTTAATTACTACGGAGGAGCGCTGATTACTGAAATGCAGATTCAGAATCTAGTTCAGACACAGATGCACATATTGTATATATGTAAGCATTTTTATATTGAAAATAAAAAACCTGATTATGCTAATAGTTTTCTTTAATGTTATGTTCGATTCGTGAAGCTAATGTTATAAAACAAACACATTTTAATGAAACAATTGTATTCAAAGTACCAAGTATATGAAATATTCTTTATTATCGCTCAGAAAAATTTCTTGTTTGATTCTTGTATCAGAGCTCAAGCATCACAGGTGTCGTCGTACCACTGCGTGTAGTCAATGTCGTCGATATCATGGCAAGAAACAACCATATTGCTAAAAAACAGGTTAAATTTATGGTATCTATGTCGGGTCGAGTAGCAAACGGTGGTTTCTCGCTACTTGATACGCTACCTGGACGGTACTGTGCTTACCATCAGGTGCAGTGTGGTTACTTTGCCGTGCCGGTATGAAGACAATCCTCATAATTATTAGAATTCCAAGTGCTATTAATTGTTATTTTTTTATCCTGACACGGCAAAGCGATCACACTGCACCCAATGGCAAGAGCAGTCACGTCCAATTAGAGTATCGAGTAGCAAGAGACGATCCATCCCCCGGCTACTAACACAATGATTCTGGCCTACTTCTGCACACTACGCCATGGGCAAGAAGGTGAAGAAGCGGTCGAGGGTCTAATTTCAGAGTACACAGAAGGCCGCAAAACGGCCAAACATCGTACCCCAACTCTAGACCCCCGACAACAACCGTATGTACACTGGCTGATCCCGGAACGCGACACACTTACGTGTGCCATTATGGCAGGTTTTACACCCTGTGTACGGTGGTCGCTATCCGGGCAGATATGAGTATCCTACCACCACCATTCTTTTTATTATTAGACATACTTAGAGAAGTTAAACTGACTAAATACATGGTGATTATTACAAGATAGTTACAGCAGCACTCAGAGACTCTAATATACCATTAACACGTCCCTTAGTAAATATTTCATATAACACTCTGAGTGAATCCATCGTTAGCTAGAGTAAAATTTCGACGAATATTGAAAATTTTGCAATCAAAATTGCATCATCATTTTCTTTGATGTATGTAAGTATGTTTCCATAAATTTGTGGAATAATTTGACTCTCTTTGATTTGAGTCTCACCATTACTTAAGATTTTTTTATCTGGTGTTTTTTTTAAGGACATTGGATGACATTTTCACAATGCCAACCCCATCGCACCCTAAACAGTATCTTACGTATACACTATATTATTTATAAATGTATATATGGTAATAGCGGCTTCACATGTACATTATAAATTGTATGACAATTAACTTATTATTTAGGATTAATTTACGAAGCTCTCTGAACACGACAGTTATCCTTTACAGAAATTATGCGTATGAAAGCAAATATACTTGATTTATATTTTTAAATAAAATAATATTAAAAGTGCATACTCATCTCCCGCCAACTCAAAAGCTCTGGGCTGAATTTCAGTTACTGATTCTCCAACGGCACATAGTATCCTAGATAAACTGATTTTTCTTATCTCGCACAGTTGTTCTGCAACATATAATAATTATTACATACAATCATAGATATACACTCACGCCTTTCAAGATTGTTTTTTTGAGAAAAAAGATAGCCTATGTCCTTCTCCGGGATATAATCTATCTCGTTGCCAAATTTTTCATCACAATCCGGTCAGCCGTTTTGTCGTGAAAAGGTAACAAACAAACAGAGTTACTTTCGCATTTATAGTATTAGTATGGATGCTCAGGCATGCAGGTTTCCTCACGTCGTTTTCCTTCACAATTTACGCACACGTAACTTCGTAAAGTCAGAAGTGTATGCATTGGGCTTGGTTCAAACCGGTGACTAATGCTCCTGTCTTTACATTTTTGAATCATAGATTTTAAAATAAAATATAAATTAAACATCAAATTGCTGACCTTCGGTGAAAGCGTTCGGTCGACTAGATCTTTCATACCAATGCCTGTCAGACTTCACATTGTGAAGAAGTTGCTCCTTAACAAGGCAGTAAAAGGTAGGAGGGACGTATCCACTATCGATAAGATACTCCAACCACATTCCCGCCAAAAGATCTATATCATCAACGCAGCTGTACTTGTATTTCAAGGCCTCTATTCCCTAGAAACAGAGTGTTACTTCATATCGAAATTTTATTGAATGCTGAGACAACTGATTAAATGTCATATAAGCACTTAAACTAATCTTTTATTATTTCACACCATTTAATCTGAATTGACTAGATGTTCCCTAATTCATATATGGGCTTTGACATCATATTTTTGCTATATGAGCTATAAAGTTATTATACTAACATGCTTCAATGAAAGATGATAATAATTGTGGTATCATTAACTCTTTAAGTCAATGCCAACAAAATCTTGCAGTAGTGCGACATTTTGCTTGACCTTCAAAAAAATATTTTCGCTTTAACGCTTACTATGGTAACAGTAACCTATATAATATAACGCATTAGAGCTACTTGAATGTAATAGCGACAGTAAGGGGACACATTTTTTGTAATTCACCTCTTTCGAAATTATTCCTTCCAAATCGTCGAAGCTTGTGATGTCTTCGTCGAAACAGTATTTTCTGTATTTTGTGTATGATGGGAAGCCGAAATATCGCATTTTTGCCAAGTCATTTGTCATGATATCATTCGATTTTTGCAAACTTCCAAGTCCCATATTCACAATCTACAAAAATATATAATACGTTAAGCAATTATTACACCTACTTAGACTAAATCAAAACAACGTGGTAAATATGTATAGGAACGAATTTTATGTTGATTTTTATAGCACAGCGACGACCAAAGTAAATTCACCAAAAAACAGGAGTAGACGTGCTTCCAGAAGATTAGTTTCTTCAATAAGTATAAGGTTTTTGAGGGTATTTTTAAGTGAGATTTTTGGCACACCGTAATCATGGGACTATAGAGTCCCGGACATTTGGAAGGCATGCGTGGGGCCGAAGCCAACACGTAGAGGTCCGTTAGACAGTTTGAATTTAATGTTTTATTCTCAAGAACCACTCCAAACTCTATTGGTGAAAAACCGTATAAAAATCCTTTCCAGAGTTTTTAAGTTTATCGCATTCAGGCATACAGACGAGACTAGTGGACTTTGGTTTTATATTTTATTTTTATATTGATGTAAATTAATTATTATATTTATAAATGTATATTAAAAATATGCTATTTCTGATATATATATATATTCAGTTTTTATCTCTGAAGGGGTAGGCAGACGTGTAACTAGTACACCTACTTTTCGCCGTATTTATTACGGTCCCATAATGTGATAGACGGGCGAGGCTATCTCTATATCAGGCATAATTCCAGGCTCCGGGCTGATATTGAGTATTTCTAAATAGAATTACAATTACAGTTACAACTGCGTCACCGAGGCAGTGATAGTTGTGCCGTTTAATATTTATGATTTCGATAAGAATGCAAATCATTAACTGAAACTAAGCGATCACCAAATAATCTATGTGTTTTAATAAATAGGATTCTGGGCTTACGTCCGGGTCGACAATGTTGTCATCCACTTTGCCACAGGCCTGTCTGAAACATCCTTGAGAGATATATGCCATGCGGCCATTTTCTTTCAAGTAGCTAAGTTTCGAAGTGAGGTTCACCATGGGGAAGGACTCATTAAGATAGTTCCCCTTGGAGTCGTAGAACCTAAAATTTGTGTAATAATTAGCAAAGAAATAATATAGTATGTTGACTGGGAATTATGCTTTTCCCCATTTTAAGGCTTCTTTAAGACAAGGCGTTTTAAGACATTGATAATTGAAATCATTATCAATGTCTAGGACGCCACGCCATCACAGATAATAGATGCGATGTTGAACTCGAATAGTTCGTTGTGTGGTCCTATTGGGACATACAACGCTTAATGTCCTGGAAAAATGAAGCAAAATAACAAAAAAGCATAACATAAAGAAAATACAGTTATAAAAGAAAATGATCTCCAAAACAAATTAAAAAACTGCCTATCGTGCATTGACTTATATAACTACTAGATGTTGCTCGCGACTCCGCCCGCGTGGAGGTTATTTTTGAAAGAAAAGGTATACAATCCATGGAGGCATCTTAAGCTATTACACCTTTCTATATTTAGCTCCCATAAGAAGCGTGCATTCTTCCGGGAATAAAGTAGCCTATGTCATTTTCTGATCCCTAAACTGCAACTTTGTTTTGTGTTTTCTGCATCGTGGCTATTTGTTTAAGTCAACAATGGGCCACTTTTTTATCTGATAGTTATCTTATCTTTATTTTGTGGTTTATCTAGAAGAGACTGATCAATTATAATTGATTCTCATTCAGTCTGTTGAATCTGTCATGAAGATTGGGAACACTGTGTCTTTTTATTCTTCTGTATTGTAGGCCTCCAACTCCACTTAGCCTGTGAGCAAGTTCATTTTTAAGTTTTGATAGTTTTTTCTGGTACTTTATGCTATACTGAGCTATCTCCTGTTTGACGGTTGGTAGTTTTAAGTCTTGATATATATGTACTTATTACTGATCCATTGAGGGATGTTGAATATGCATCTTAGTGCCTAGCTTTGGAACAGTTCTAGTATTTCAATGTTACTATTACTAGTAGTACCCCACAGTTGAATACCATATGTCTATAGGCTTGAGGATTGTTTTGAAGACTGTGGCTTTGCTGTGTGTGTTAAGTTGTGAGTGGCGTCCTATCAACAAGTACATATTACGGAGATTTGTGTCTAATTGCTTCCGCTTGGCCCATATGTGTCTCGTCCACGTTAGCTTCCTATCAAGGTGCATACCCAGGTACTTAGCGTGATCATACTGAGGAACTTCTTCATTGTTAAGAATTACAGGATGGCAAGTATATCTTCTGAGGTTGAAAGTAACATGTGTTGCTTTGATTTGCTTTAATTCTACAGTCCATAAGCCATTTTTTCTATTTAGTACGTTGCAGGTAGTCGAATTCCGTCCCTAGGTCCTAAACTACTATGCAAAAAATCATGTCGATTCTTTGCTCTGTGCAAAACAAAACTATCCCACGGGAACTGTGCATTTTTCTGGGATAAAAAGGAGCCTATGTGCTATTCTATAATCTATCTATGCGCCAAATTTCAACCAGATCCGTCCAACCATTGTATCGTGATTGAATAACATACATCCATCCATCCATCCAAATATTCGCATTTATAATATTAGTAGGATATCAACGCAAAATTAGATTTTTATTTATTTGTTTACTTCAGAGTTGACTTTTTATGTAATTGTTTTATATTTTATTGTGTTACGATTAATAGTAACAATCACAATAGTTTAATATTTGTTTAATCTAGTCTGGGTGGATTTATATTTAAAGTTTAAAATGGGACCTACTTTTTGGTATACCGAATAAAAAAAATGTCGAAATCTCATAATGTTCTGGTTATGATATATGGATCGCACTTCACCATTCTAGTATTTCTAGATAGATTGGAGAGGAAATCAGTATTATCAATCGCAAGCAAGCACCTTGTGAGTTTACCAGCCTTAGAATTTGTATTCAAATAGGCTAGCATACTTATTCACCACATATTACTTTCACTTATCTTTTACTAGAACTTCAAACCGCTTTTGTGATACCTATCTATTTTTTTGAGTTAGTTTTTACAGTATTTGTCTCTTCAATTATAATAAAAGGCTGAGTATTTGGGCTTAGGAGTAATTCAGTGAATAAATCATTACTGCCGGTTCTTTCTGGTTCGCCGGGTATACAGGCATGAAAAAGTAAATACAAAAATTAAACCTCACTTCATTAAACCATCCTGCATTTTGTGCATCCATCGTAGTGCTGCAGTGAATTCCAAAGACATCCGCGGTGGCAAAGTTTCATCATATATGTCTCTGAAATTGGCTGCTCCGTCTGTCAAGTCCATTATGACTTCATCCTCTATGAGATTATCCTTACCTACAGAAAAGTTACGAATTAAATAAATAACCATACCCAAGATTCCTGACCCTACACTAGGTCAAGCCTGTATCGTCAGGTGAACTGAACCAAACCGAGGCACTTTGCTTGCTGATGCTGCTGCCGAACTTGGAGGGACCTAGTAACCCTTGACGAAGTTTATACGCCGGAGTCGTGCAGTCAATGGCCCTGTACGGATGTCCCGTATGGGCCAAGTCCCTGAAAGCCCGCTGCGTCGCCTTGCAGCGCAAACCGCAGAGTTTGGTGACGCAGCGAATAGTAAGGGGCTACCGCACGGTCTCCCACGAGGCGGCCTGCGTATTGGCCGACACACTCCCTTGGGAGTTGGACGCAAAACTTCTCTCGTCCGTGTTCTTCTAACGGGAAGAGGCCTCCAGCCACCGTCAGGAAAGACTAGCCCCGAAGGAGATTGCAGCCCGGTGTCGCAGAACCGCCGTAGAGGAGTGGCATTCCAGGCTGGAGAGCCAGAGTGCGGGCTTGAGGACTGTCGCAGCAGTGCGATCTGTCCTAAAGAGATGGCTAGACAGGCGCTACGGGGCGCCTACGTTCCGACTGACGCAGGTATTAACGGACCATGGGTGTTTCGATTCGTTTCTGTGTCGGATCGAAAAGGAAGTGTCCGCCGTGTACCACCACTGTGGCAACTGCCGCGAGGACACGGCCTAACATACGTTGGAGGTGTGCCCAGCCTGGGATGAAGAGCGCAGCGCTCTCAGAGCAGTCGTTGGAGGAGACCTCTCGCTGCCGGCAGTGGTGTCGTCCATGGTCGCCAGCCGGTGCGGTTGCTCACTTCTGCGAGAACGTCATCTCGCAGAAGGAGAGTGCTGAGAGGGATCGGGAACGAAATGATCCCTCCCGCCGCCAGAGAAGACGTAATGGCGCCGGGTGGACCACTGACCGGCGTCTCCTGCCCTGTGGAATGGGGGCGTTTGAATTCCACCACGGTAACCCTTGTCTGTCGTACGAGGCGACTAATTGGGGCCATCGAGGTCGCAGGCGCGCAGCGGGGGCTGTGTACTCCCAAATTCGGACCATCGTGCGACCCTGAGATGGACCCTCGTTGTTCGGTGCGCGGGGGCTCCTTAGCTCCCCATGGAGATGAGCTGCTACGCGGCACCGCGTAGGGGCGATTCCGGCTGCAATTCTAGCACTCCTTAGAATACCTCGGGATCGCTTCGTAACTGCCGAAGAAGGCCACCGCGGGGTTTTAGCTGTTAATGTCGGGTGGGGTGTACATAGAGGGTAGGGACTCGGCCCATCGGATAGACATCATCCGGGCGAGGCGGATGCTGAGTCGTAAGACCAGCTAGTCCAGTATACCCGTTATAATCTTATTCCGCTTCCCCCCGGAGCGGGCGGCAGTAATCAAACGTTTTCCAACAACAAAAAAAATGACAAACCTGTATCGGGGGTTACGATACAGGTTTGACATTTTTTATATTAACAACTACGAGAGACTACGGTCCCACAACACTCTGACCCGAAACAAATATTAGCCTGTCACACAAACATTTGTCTCAGTGCGGGACTCGAACCTACGGCCTCACGTTTCACAGCTGACTACTCACCCGCTGTACCACGGAGGTTGTCATTAAATCATAATTTACCAAAATAGAATATAGTACGGTACTTTTCAATAATTTTAATTAAATTCATATCTTACCCATCAACGCGGCCATCTGTTCATAATACCATATCTGGTTTCCACAAGCTATATTAATTTCCCTGGCTGTTGCAAATATCTTCTCGTCATTCCAACAAGGGTTGACTTCAGCTAGTTTTTCGGCGATGTGATTATGGAACCTCCAGAAGAAAATTATGCCAATGAAGTTCACACCGAGCAGCAGGTTTAATCCAGCTGAAATACTCAATGCATTATTATGCGGTAATACAAACATACGCAGTCACTCCAGGAAGCTCGAAGGGGTAGACGGAGATGTAACAATTGCACCCACATGTCGCCTATCGCCATAACGGGCACAATTTCAGACTGCGCTCTGATACTGATTATTTCGTGGAAGAAAACTCAATATCATTGTTCCGTATATTATGTTAGTACAAGCCTAAAACTTCCTTCCATATCTTTTCTAATGTTTAAAATCATGTTGTCTGTCACATAATTCACCGGAACGTATACAATGCAGAAAGGTGCTGCCACCTACAACAAAACTCACGTCTCTCTTTCATTTTCGAATCTACGTAACGTACGTTTCGGAGCGAGAACGCGCGCGGTGCAAATTCTAGATAAATTGACTTTCTTTGGAAATACGAGATTAGTATTCGTGTCTGGTGCAAACCTGAAGATAGCTCGACGGCAACCAGCAACCTATATCGCCACCCACGGGGTACCCCAGAAGACCGGCAGTTCTGCGTATCAGGTGAGTGGCAGACATAAATCATACAGTCCACTTAAACTCATAAAATCAATGCGGGTTACGACCAACAGGTCCATTTCCCCAACAATCACTTTTACCCAGAGTGGGAATTGAAACCGACACCTCAGAATATGACATATCGTTAGTGAAGGTCAGACAGTACGAAAGTCATAAATAAATACCTGCTTTACAATAGAGAAAAATATGTATGAACGCAATCAAGTACACGCTTCTAGAGCTTTCTAATAGAGCAATGATGCGTTATATAGTTTTAGGATCAGGGCGACTGAGCTGTGTTCGGCTTTTTTCGGAAAAGATACTTAAAAATCAATATCTTATCTAAATCCAAAATTACACCCAATTCGTTGGAGCCGTTTCCAAAATACGAAAGATATAAAAATACATATAAATATTCAATTATATTTCTATATGTAACATTGTTTTTAAATGCCATGTCATAGAGTTTTGAGATACCAGTATGTTAACATCCAATAGTAACAATGCAAGTATCCTAAATATTTACAAACTCGCGTTTAATAAAAAATATATGTAAAATCGCATTTTTACAAGAAATACAACTAAACTAAGTAACTTAAAGAGCAGAACCTTATCTAAATAAAAACAATCATCCACACATTCAAAAGAAATATATTTATATGAATTGCATAAAATATATAAGATGATATATATTCTTAAAACACTTACATGTAGGTGGGAATATTGAGCCATCAATAGTTTCTGTTCGAAGCGTTCCGTTCGTGAATGTCCTTCTGGCTGGCTCTTCAACATCCCCATATATCGGTGACAAGTCGAACACTGGCGTGGCATCTACAATCTAGAAAAAAAGGAAGAAAAATTCTTTATTTGATTAAAAGTTGTTAATACAGTATAGACCTTCTTCGTCTTAGCAACTTTTGTCAAATTAATTGAAATGCAAATATTGTGTGTAATTTAGGGAATTAAAGATAATAATATTTATAAATATTAAAATTTATTTATTTATTTATTTATTAATTTATAGGGTCATCAACGTAATGTACACTAACAAAACCGAATACAAAATCAATAATAATTATTAAAGCTAAATGTAATTACAATTACAGATGACCATAGCATGCGAAGTTATGAACAACTTAAGAATTTATTAATTAAATAATTTAAAAAGAAGAAGAACATAAAATGCAACAACAATACAATAATTCAAATACAGAAATAATCAATAAATTATCAAATAATCAAACACAAAAATTTAGTAATAGTCAATTAAAAAAAACAAACAATCAATAACATAAAATAATAGTATTGCAAGTTATAATTCTTAGACTATACACAATATATCCTATCGAGGCTCTAAAAAAAAATATATATATGACGGGTCGGGCGGTCATCGACAGAGGCAGTGAGAGGGCTTACACGACCCTTTCTGATCTCCAGGTATGGTCAGGATGGATAGCGTATCATAGTTCGGTAATAAAACACGAGATTAACACTTCAGAGTCTATTTAAGCTACCACCAGTTCGGAATGCAGTCATCCATGGGGAAGAGCTGGCAAGAAACCCTCATGGTTGCTCTTTTAAACACATCACAGTTTACATTACAATATTCGGTACACAATAACACTTTCACATCACGTTAACTTACTACATTAATAATATTTCGGCATTACGACCGACAAGTTACTAACTGTTTTAATGATTATACACGAATACCGCACCAGAGACGAGGTGCTCTTTTATATTGTGATTTCGTTGTGACCCACTCCTCTGCGAGTGAGATCACTCGATAAACAAGTCGAAACCACCTCCAAAATAGCAAAACAAATGGCGGTATCCACAGTTTACAATAAATAAAGTTATTAGAAAGTTCAATTCAGTGTCCATATTCATCACGCTCCGACACGGCCGTCCTGACAGCTCACACGTCCCAGTGTGATGTACCTGAAAAGAAAATACCACACAGTATCATTCACGCTCGGCCATATCTGACCTAATCTTATTACCCACAGAGATTGGACCCACATAGGCTTTTGCTACATAGAACCCCGGCACATAGAACCCCTCACATAGACCCCTTTACCACATAGGCTCCTCACAAAGACCTCTTTGCCACATAGGCTCCTCACACAGACCTCTTTGCCACATAGGCTCCTCACACAGACCTCTTTGCCACATAGGCTCCTCACACAGACCTCTTTGCCACATAGGCTCCTCACACAGACCTTTGCCACATAGGCTCCTCACACAGACCCTCACACAGACCCTCCCTCATATACCTTAAGCGCGGACCGCGGACCCGAGGTCACTCAAAATACATTGAGTAGACAATAACCAGGCTACGGACGCAAGGTATAGACTAAACCCTCATATTAACATCTCAATTAATTGCTCGCTTTAACAGGGGGTATAAAAACAAAACCAGAAGCGGACTCACCAAATTTCACATAAATCCACGCGCACACAACATGTGTAAACACGCAATGTACACGCCATTGCACTTCGTACACCTCCACCACACCGATACAGTTGCGCCACAGATCCGCCACAGCTCAGCCACCGCATATGGAATTTAAACACAAAATCATTAACACAGTAATCATCAACGCTTCATATTTTCCTGATTTTTCATAACGATCGTTTAATCACGACTATCGTTAGAGACTTATTACATTTCGTCAACATAGAACATCAAATTGATTCGAAAACTCCCAACTTTTAAATTTACAGTAGACCAGTGCATTGCGCACTCTTTACTAAGTAAAACACGATAGAATACTACAGTGCTCTTGGGGGAACCTATACCATCACTATTTTGATAATAGAATTCTAATCGAGTCTCTTTGGATAACCCCATAAAGTTCGCGCATAGAGCCAGCAACCAATGTTGTCTAATCTGTCAAAAACAAAAATAACACTTTGGTACTGTGTGTACTATTACATCACCTGATTCACGATTGTGGGTGTTGATCCTTTATCTCACTTCTGATGATGGGTCGGACGGTCATCGACAGAGGCAGTGAGAGGGCTTACACGACCCCTTTCTGATCTCCAGGTATGGTCAGGATGGATAGCGTATCATAGTTCGGTAATAAAACACGAGATTAACACTTCAGAGTCTATTTAAGCTACCACCAGTTCGGAATGCAGTCATCCATGGGGAAGAGCTGGCAAGAAACCCTCATGGTTGCTCTTTTAAACACATCACAGTTTACATTACAATATTCGGTACACAATAACACTTTCACATCACGTTAACTTACTACATTAATAATATTTCGGCATTACGACCGACAAGTTACTAACTGTTTCAATGATTATACACGAATGCCGCACCAGAGACGAGGTGCTCTTTTATATTGTGATTTCGTTGTGACCCACTCCTCTGCGAGTGAGATCACTCGATAAACAAGTCGAAACCACCTCCAAAATAGCAAAACAAATGGCGGTATCCACAGTTTACAATAAATAAAGTTATTAGAAAGTTCAATTCAGTGTCCATATTCATCACGCTCCGACATATATATATAAGTATAATTACAAGTTTTAAATTATGATTATCTTTCATTAAACGTTGTTAAATAATTTGTTATCAGAGATTTGAACTGGCCTTGTTTATTGTGGAAGATGTCTATGCCAACCGAAGCAAGTGACGCATCATTACACGATTAACCAAGCGCACAATAGGTGAGTGTTTACCCAGATTTGTTCTATGTCGAGGAGCTTTGAATAATGCGACAGGGTGGCGTGGGATATTGTAAGGTACATTAACACCGATCTTAACAAGAAGTTTTGGACAATCAATGTCATTGTTCAGAAGTTTGTAAAATAAAAGAAGGTCAAGAATAGCACGACGAGATTTAAGGGATATAATTTTGAAATGTTTTAGTCTCTCTTCATATGATCTTAGAGAATTATGAATTTTCATCCTGTAGGCCAGATTTTTTACCAATCTCCTTTGCAACCCCTCAATTCTCGCAGCATGTACCTCATAGGAAGGGTTCCAGACAGTACTACAATACTCGAGACGATTTCTTACAAAGGCATTAAACAATAATATTGCAGTGGCTGGTTCCCTGAATTCCTTTGAGTTCCTTAAAACAAATCCAAGTGCCTTATATGCAGCTCTGACCGTTATATCGATGTGCGACGTGAGACGTAGTTGGGAATCCAAATGCACACCCAGATCTCGGATATTGTCTGTTTCTGACAGAACATTCCCTTCAATATGATAAATAGATTTGAATTTATTTCGTTTAATAAAATAAAAAATTATGTCATTTATACTTTGAGTTTCTAACACTGTTTTCAATTGATTAAATAACGAGACTCATTATGCGTATTTTAACCGACTTCAAAAAAAGGAGGAGGTTCTCAATTTGTCGGAATCTTTTTTCCCAGGTGGTTCCCATTGGCACCAAGTCAGGATCTGATGATGGGATCTCAGTAAATTGAGGGCAACCCTAAATTTTTATACATATACACTCAGGCCTGTAATCCCCGAAGGGGTAGGCATAGGTGTAATCAGTGCACCCACTTTTCGCCGAATTTATTTCAGTCCCATAATGTGATAGGGGGCGAGTCTATCGCCATACCGGGCACAATTCCAGACTCCGGGCTAATATTGAGAATTTCTAGATAGAAAAACCCAATACCACTTTACCCGACCCGGGGATCGAACCCAAGACCTCAGCACAGCAGTCGTAACGCATGCGCAATTACAACTCCGCCACCGAGGCAGTCAAATTTTATAGGGACGCATAATTAGATTTTTTTTTGAAGTCGGTGTACTTTTTTGATTTAAAAACTTTTTTTATGTTAGATACATCTTTCAGATTTGATAAGGTTTTCACAAATAATAAAATTATTACTATTTCTCAAATCATATATAAACTACTTTAACTTTTGTAGGCAAATCTATATTTTGATTATAGTTCCCTGGAAATCTAAATTTTACCCGACTACGGCGAAGCAAAACGGAGGGTTCATCTGTTCCATCATAACTTCTAAGCTACTTATCAGAATTTGACAAATGAGGTGTCGTTGGAAGCGTCTTATTTGTCCGCATACATAAATACATACTCACATACCGATCAAAAACATAACCCTCCGTTTTGCTTCCCCGTTATCGGGTAAAAATTATCTTTAGCACACCCCTACCACTTGCAGATTTGTATACAGTAGTAGAGTTTATTTAACCAAAACAACTTACTCGAAGAGGTGTGGTAGTTTCAGGCAGACACCCTGAGGTCTGGAATGTAAGTGGTCGCGTCATGTTCAAGCATCGTATGCCAGAGAAACGGTGGACGTAATCATCTTCAGGAACAGGGTTGGGGGCACATTGGGGGTCTTTAGCGCCAGCTGCTTGACAACAATACGGCCTCCAAGAAACATAGTTTGCTGTAATAAAACATATTTTAATATTAAAATTATACACATATAACAAACACCCAACAGTCACACACATAGCCCCGACCCCAACTAAGATAAGAGTCTTGTATTGTGGTATCAGGGACTACGAGATATGCACGGTCTCTCAACACCCAGACCCCGGACACAAATATCTGTCTGTCACACAAACATTTGTCCCAGTGTGGGAATCGAACCCACGGCCTCTCGTTTAACATCCGGCTATACGCCAACTGCGCCACGCAGGCTGTCATGATAAATAACATAAACATGATAAATAGTTCTGCCTTAAATCCAACGGAAAATGAATCGATGATAAGGCTAAACAGTAAAAAAAAATGTTTGTCAAGATAAACCTAACGAGCCTAAACATTGAGGTTGCTGTAGGCTATTAAGAAGTAGGGTAGTCTGCACGTGGCAGCGGGTACACTAGTGAAAGTTAGTTTTGGAGTTATGAAAATCGGAAAACAAACAAATCGGATTTACGATTTTCGGCAAAATAAATTTGGTGATTTTTAATAATAGACATTATAATTGTTAGGTATTACGAAAGTCGGACTTTTGACAATCGGAATATCGAAATTCGGAATAAATATTTCGGAGTTTTCGGAGGTTGTGTCCCCTGGAAGCAGTTTCAGGGCCATCTCAACATGATATTGTCATTAGGTTTATGCATGAATACCAAATTTCAATGGCCAATCATCGTACCCCAACTCCAGATCCCCGAAAAAAACTGGTGTCTACTGGCTGACCCCGGAACGCGATGCACTCTCGTGGGTTTTAAACCCCTTGCACAGTAGTCGCTATCCGGGTGGATATGAATATCCTACCACCAGCGAAATTAATCCACCAACATCTAAATTACTCACGATAATATGTCTTCAGTTAATACTGTTAAATAAATAAATTAAATCTAGATGGTAATTCTGTGGACCGGTGAAAAAAAAATTTGGAACAACGATATTTATAAAACGTGTTGTTTAATAATAATAAGCCCTGTATTAAACATTGTCCCACTGCTGGGCACGGGCCTCCTCCACTAATGAGAGGGGTTAGGCCTTAGTCCACCACGCTGGCCTAATGCGGGTTCACATACCTTCAAAATTCTTATGAGAATTCTTAAGCATGCAGGTTTCCCCACTATGTTTTCCTCCACCGTTAAAGCAAGCGATAATAATTAACAATAAATATACATATAGCTTGAGAAAAGTCAAAGGTGTATGCCATTTGGGTTTCAAACATAGGACGGTCTTGACAGTGCGTACCGCAACCAATTAGGCTATCGCTACTTATTATACTTATTATTTATTGGATAACAAATACAAAATACACAATTCCTTTTCTTTCACTCGAAATATATTAAACATTTTATAGACGGCACTTCTTTCCCTTATAAACGGAATATCTACAAATTACTGTCACAAACATTCTATTAGTTTCCCACAGTAAACAATAAATTTAAATTTTAGAATATTGTATTTTTAGTTTAAGTTTTAGTTTATATTTTTAGCTGTATTAATGTTCCGAATAGTATATAATATTTATTTTAAATTTGTATTACATTATTTTGCTTTTTCTCGAGTATTATTTTAATTTTTATTTTATTTTATTATACACAAAACAGAATACAATTGTTACAAAAATAAACTTAAAATTATACAGTTTAAATCTAGATTGTATTCCAAAAGTATGTGTACACAGAAAACTAAAATTAAACGTTATGTAAGCCAAAATTGTTGTGCATATCAGTCATGTTTCCATATGTAATATTATGTTTTAAGTATTTTAAGCAATATGTACGTGGCAGTGCTATTTTAAATAAATGAAAAAAAAACATATTTTATCAAATTTCAGACTCAATATCGATATATAAATAAATACACCGAACAGTCACACATAGTTCCGATCCCACACTATGTTAAATCTGTACCGTGGCTATCAATAACTACGAGGGATTACGATCCCACTACACCCAGACCCGAAACAAATATATGTGTCACACAAACATTTGTCACGGTTCGTCAATCGAACCCACAGCCTCACAGTTTCACAGCCGACTACTCGCCCACTGCGCCATGGAGTGGGAATACTTACTTGTATCCCGTGTATTTGTAATGTCAGTGACGAAAAACACGGCAAAGTGAGTCATGCTATGAGTGAACTTGGTGTCTTCAACGCGGCCGTCGGACAAGAGACTTCGGCGCAGGTCTCGAGCTCCCGCCAGTGGTCCACCAGTACACGATGATAACCTCGGGTCAAACACTGCAAACAAACACTACACTAAGCAAGCTTTTTACACGCACACATACACTCACGACTGTAATGTAGGCAGAGGTGTAACCAGTACACACACATTTCGCCGAATTTCAGTCCCCTAATATGATAGGAGGCGAGCCTATCGGGCCCAGATTCCAGACTCCGGGCTAATACTGAGAATTTCTAGATAGAAAAATCAGTCTTTTTACTACATAATTATTGTAATATGCCAGCAAATTTAGAATTGCAATCTAGGAGTTGTACTTGTAACTTATATGTTGTAATCTGTTTTGTTGACCAATAAATAAATTAGGTTGCGTTATTTAAAGACGAATACGATGGCTAGTCTTTCCAAATGGTGCACCGATATTAAGATGGTTAAAAATTAAAATTTTAATTTTTTCAAACTTTCTTCAATATTGACTAACACGTTCAGTATTTCTACTCATCATTGGTGACATTCATATACTGTAAGAATATGGAATTCTGTTTTCGCAAATGTGAAAAGTTCGTTGTGGTCAAATAAATAAAAAATATTCATACCTGTTGAAGAAGTTCTGTTGTAGACGGCAGCTAAAAGTCTTTTATAGGGAGTGCGTGTTGCTCCTCTGCTGGGATGTTTAAGGTTGTTGCATGTCCCATTAATTCGTCTGGGCTCAGTTGCGTTACATGCCGCAACCACATTGGTGCAGTTCCTAAAAAAAATAACCATGTGAAAAAAACAATCTATTCTAAACCTATTAGAAGCGACAAAGTTACCAAAGGCATAAAAAGTAATGTTCATATCAACACCTTCATCGCCCAATTCTTATTCAATAAGTACAAACACACAGAAATTAAACCGTTTGTAGTAATGAAATAGCTCTTTCTGATAGACAGGGTTTGCTATTACCATGTGGACACTATTGACACTGATGTCGTTTTCAACATATTACCACCTACCATCCATTGTAAACATATTAATTCATTCGCATACTTTCGACATTCTGACAAAAACACACACAATGTATTAAGCAGTTAGAGTAAACTATTGTTAACAATTTTGACAATCTCCGTGGCGAAGCAGGCAAGTAGTCGACTGTGTAAACCAGAGGCTGTGGGTTCAATTCCCGCAGTGAGACAAATGTTTGTGCGACAAAAAGATATTTGTTTCCGCTCTGAGTGTTGTGGGACCGTAGTCCCTCATTGTTGTTACCCACGATACAGGTTTTACCTAGTGTGGGGTCAGAACTATGTCTGTGACTGTTGGAGATAGTAATTAACAGGACTGAATAATAGACCCTGGCATTTTTTTTAAATGAAACCGAGTAGATCATACGTTTAAGCTATAACGTTTCAAAAGCAATTTAACGATGAGTAGCACATATGCCCCACTTTAAGGTTTTTGCAGTATTACAAACAGCAAAAGGTTTTGAAAAAAAAATCGTATGCAGTATACTGCAGTAATTCCGGCTGCAGATAATCAGAATACTCTTGTACAAAATGTTACGCCAGATCTTATACTTCTTCTCAATACGCGATATCTATTCGGATCTATTTTTTTATGGAAAAAGGGGGCAAACGTGCAGGAGGCTCACCTGGTGAAAAGTGATCACCGCCGCCCATGAACATCTGCAACACCAGAGGGCTTGCAAATTTTTATCAGTTAATCTATTAGTGCATACATATACACTCACGCCTGTAATCCCCGAAGGGGTAGGCAGAGGTGTAACCAGTACACCCACTTTTCGCCGAATTTCAGTCCCATAATGTGATAGGGGCGAGCCTATCGCCACACCGGGCACCATTCCAGACTCCGGGTTAATACTGAGTATTTCTAGGTAGAAAAACCCAATATCACTTTACCCGACCCAGGGATCGAACCCGAGACCTCAGCAAAGCAATAGTAACGCATGCGCAATTACAACTGCGCCACCGAGGCAGTCAATCTATTAGTAATAAAAATATACGCACGCTAATGTCCCATTAGTTCTATAGGCTGCTACTTCAGTACTGTTCAGTTTTTTACCAAAATATGAATTATAGTAATCAACGCAATTAACACTCCAAACTAGTAATAAGACTAGAGGGACTATAAAACTGTTGCACCTCTCCATCATCGTGGCTTCAATGGCGAAATTAGGAAAATGGCCCAAATTTATCCAATTCCTTTGTTAGCTCAATTGGATATACTTAGCTTATTTATTCAAGTGTTTTCTTTTTCAAAAAGATCTTTCACGTGGCTTGACTCTCGAAATGGTGATATATCGAAAATGAAAATATTGGAAGGTAATATTTAATAACGTAAGATATTTCTGAGAAATAGATTGTTTTTATCTAGTTGTGTAGATTTTTTTACCCTGGCACGGCAATGTGACCTCACTACACCCGATGGTAAGCGCAGTGCCGTCCAATTAGAGTATCCAGCAGCGAGAGACAATCCATTTATTCCCTGCTAATCAACACAAGCTAGTTCAGCTAGCTATTAGAGCGTCTTTTTATAGGGTTTTAAAATATAATTTATCAGATAAGAAGTCTCGAAGCTTGTTGTTCCGTCGTGGCCTTGAATAATGAAAATTTCATTAATTTATTATTAATAAAACAACAGTCACGCGGCTTCGTTTGCACAGGCATTATCGTTATATTTGAACAATTTTGGAACAGTTTGTTTAGTCGTGGTAGATGGTAATTATAACCATACAATGTAGTACCTATTCTCCTTCGTATTACTCATTACAGATCGTGGCCATCATGAAGTATCTTTGTTTTTTTGGCACGGCAAATACACTGAACCTGATGTTAAGCGCACTGCTATCCAGGATGAATATCAAGCAGCCAGAGACAACTATATCCCCCTATTCGACGCAATCATGCTGGCATGATGAGTAGCTTTTAACACTATGCTTAAAAGACCAAGGAAGAACGGCAGCTTTGCTGTGCCCTGGCATTGCAGAAGTCTATGGGAGGCGGTGTCTACTTACCATCAGGTGGCCCGTCTGCTCGTCTGTCTATCCAGGCAGTAAAAAAATGAGGCAACACATGGACCAGCGAACTGTTCCACAGATCCATAGTGCAGTAGAGATATGATAGCGAATCTCTGCTACTAATTTACCTCAGTTGTCTGTGAGACGGATAAAAACGCGGTCGGCCTATTCATGGTGTAGACAAAACTATATAAGCGTGGCTCTATCGCTTAACAATTCAATAAATGAGAGTACCCTCACTATAAATCAATTATTTATTTTTCCAGTATTCAGGACTGTAATGAAATATTTCCACTGTCTCGGTAGCGCAGTTGTAATTGCGCATGCAGTACGACTGTTGTGCTGGGGTCTCGGGTTCGACTCCCAGGCGAGTAATGTGATATTGGGTTTTCCTATTTGGTAATACCCAGTATCGGCTCGTAGTCTGAACTTGTGCCCGGTATGGCGATAGGCTCGGCCCCTATCACATTATGGGACCGTAATAAATTCGGCAAAAAGTTTGTGTACTGGTTACACAACTGCTTACCCCTTCGAGGATTACAGGCGTGAGTGTATATGTATGTATGAAATCATTAACACTGTCCCATAGAATCTTCTTGAAATTCCCAGACACACACAACCAATACTTTAAGGGGACCGGATGTCCATTACACTATGTTACATTTTATTGCTTCGATTAATGCAAATATATGATAGGATACGTTGGACAAGAGAATGATATTGTATAGTGTAAATAAAATAAGGTGATAGATTTGCGACATGGAGATTATTGATATAGACTGGCGGTTGACACGCTGCGGGTGAACTGCTGAGAAAAATATTTTATTTTGTATTCAAACGCCTCGGTGGCGCAAATGTAATTGCGCATGCGTTACGACTGCTGTGCTGAGGTTCCGGGTTCGATCCCCGGGCCGGTAAAGTGATATAAGGTATTTCTATTTAGAAATACTGTGTCAGCCCGGGGTCTGGAATTGTGCTCGGCTCGCCCCCTATCACATTATGTGACCGTACTAAATTCGGCGAAGAGTGTGTGTACTGGTTACACCTCTGCTTATCCCTTTGGGGATTCCAGGCGTGAGTGTATATGTATGTATGAAAAACAATGGTTTCGTAAATCTATAAATATGGCAATTTAGCTATTTTATAACCATTTTACAATATTTCGCATGTCATTATCAATGCTCGTTAATTTAATGACATACAACATTAAGTATACAAATTAACCTTAAACAAAAGAAAAGCAGGAATTTGGACTGTGACAGCCAGTGACCCGGTTCAAACTAGTGGTCTGTTAAAATACAAATTGCGGAGCCACAGCTTCGTGGTGTCTACTACCATGGCCCGAACCAAGAGTTTCGCAAATTCGTATTTCTGCCGCACCATCAAGCTGTGGAACAGTTTGCCAGCTACCGTTTTCCCTCCTTCCTATGATTCTGGGTCCTTTAGGCGTAATGTTAAAAAACTAAACAGCAGGCCGGCATGATTGTGTTGAGCAGCGAGGGATAGATTGTCTCTCGCTACTTGATATTCTATCTGGATGGCACTGCGCTTACTATCAGGTGCAGTGTGGTCACTTTAACGCACCAGAATAAAAAAAACTTGAACGTGACGAACTTGAATTTAAAGTGGTCTTCCTCGTGGTCCTCTCTTGAACTCAGGTTCCAGTAGGATTGAACTGAAGTAATCGAATAGCATAATTTTTGTGTTCAGAATGTCTTAGTGGTTACGATATTACAAAAATGTGGAATGTACTGTACAGACTTTATCTTAATTCAAAGTGGCCAGCATTTAAACAACAATTTCATACTCCTTACCGTACCATGTTATATGTTCGCTCAAATTGATACACTTGCAATATTTGTGCAAATGTTTTATTTTAAATATAAAACTAAACGTGTGTAGCGTCTCGAGTTAATGATATATTGATAATGAGACCAATTACGTACATTGTGTTTAAAATAATACTGGAATAAGTCGTTTACGATGGCGGAAAAAATTACGAAATGTTTTTTTTAATTTTAATTAAAAGAGCAGAAATTAATTTAATTTATAACATTTTTCAATTTCTTTTATTTCTTAATTCTGATATCATTTACTTCTATTTTTTTTATCCTAGCACGGTAAAGTGACCGCACTGCACCTGATGGTAAGCGCAGTGCAGTCCAATTAGAGTATCGAGTAGCGAGAGACGATCTATCTCCCGCTACTCAACTCAATCATGCCGGCCTGCTCCTTCACACTACGTCATGGGCAAAAAGGTGAAGAAGCGGTCGAGGGTCTATTGTCAGAGTACTCAGAAGGCCGCAAAATGGCCAATCATTGTACTCCAACTCTAGACCCTCGAGAAAAACCGGATGTACACTGGCTGATCCCGGAACGCGACACACTTGCGTGTGCCACTATGGCGGGTTTTTCACCCTGTGTACGGTGGTCGCTATCCGGGCGCATATGGATATCCTACCACCAGCAAACCATATGAGTATGGCTGTTAAGTGTATTATTTATTACAAACTAGCGGGCCTGGCAGACGTCGTCTTGTCCGGAAAAGCAACGCCACATTAAATATGAAATTTTAAAGATCTCAATCTTAGGCATTTCTCCCACAAATCCCACCAATCAAATACCAACAGCATCACCACGAACCAGGTCCAACGTGTTTTCAAACCATCCAGGAACCCATTGAAATATACACACACAATTTTATCCAAATCGGTCCAGCTGTTCAGAACCCTGAAATGCCACTATGCAAGAAATCATGTCAATCCCTTGCTGTGAGAAAAACTAAACTATCCTATAGGAACTTTACATTTAAAAAGTAGCCTATATGCTATTCCAGACTATAGACAGATAGATTAACTCTGTGCCAAATTTCAACCAGATCCGTCCAGCCATTGTAGCGTGATTGAGTAACAAACATCCATCCATCCAAACATTCGTATTTATAATATTAGTAGGATTTCACACGCTTTCATTAGAATCTAGGCCTACCAAGCCAGGATCAAACGATGTTAAATCGCAGCATTTATACGCTAGTATATGTCAAACACCAAATATGAATATTGCATACGAAGCGAGCCAATTGAGCCAGCACTCGCGTCTCGGAATTCCGAACGATTCTGACAATCGAACACTTTATTTGCTTAAAAAATACATAAGCTCTTGCCCGCGAATCAATTTCTGTCAAACTATAAGTCCCATGGGAGTTTTATTATGAGTATAGTAACTATGTCTGTAGAATTTGAAGGTAAGTGAAGTATACTAAGGGCTAACACCTCTTATCTATAAATACAAAATTAGATATGTGTACGTATGTTCCTTATTGACTCCAAACGGAAGGACGATTTTGATAAAATTTTCAGGTAAACTTCAAATAAGCCCAGCGGATGATCCTGTAAAGTTTGGTAGCGATCGGATAATCATAGTTTTTTTGGCTTCTTGGTAATTTTGTGTCACACTTTCGTGGGCAGGAGTAGCAACATACTTAATTCAAGATAAATTTATTACTGATAGGTTATATTTAATACTGTCTAGTTTTTAAGAGTTCTTTATTTTTTTATTTTATGAATATATGTACGTCACTGGCTGGGTTCTCTATTGAAAACCAGCGCTGCCATAAGGGTTAGCCTGTACTGCAGCATATAGCTGAATAGGGATTCTCATTGTTGGTTTGATTATTATTATTGTAATTTTTTATATGTGTTAGTTCTATTTTACGTTCTGACAATAAAAAAAAATATTTCTAATTATGGCTTCGGTTCGACGGGATGGCAACAAATTCATTCGACGCGGACGAAGTCATGGGCGAAAGCTAGTAGAAGACAGAGACGTGCCCAGCAGTGACACAATGCAAATAAAGGGCTGATACCAACACATAAAAATAACACAATAGGGTAGTTGACAGTAAGTGAAAACCTGATAGAATTTTGTTTTGTATAATAGATTTAGTCTAAAAGTATCGGAAATTAGACCAATTTGTTAATTTATTTGTGATTATTTAGTATTTGTAAGAGACAAATATGTAAAAATAAAGCATTTTGTCACGCGACATGAAACACAAATCAGTCATGCATGACGTCACCGTACTATACACCTATTGAACGCTGAGCCAAACGTCTATTAGTTTTGCAGACGGTCACGTCACACGAGAAGCCATGATAGTTGGTAGCGTTTTGGTAGGAAAAATAAAGTAGGTTTATAAAAATGCAAATTAAATATTGAAAACTTATGTTTTATATTTATTAATGAGAATATTTTTATAATATAGACCGTGAAGAATAAAATAAAACGGTTTCCCAAAAACAGTCAACTAGCATATTACGAGTCTAAATTCAACCATATTCTGTTACCGCATGTCACTCACAACCCTAGCGTTAACAGCAGTTGTCATTTGAGCGGCCTGATGTCAATTCACACATGATCTGATATATTACTAACAGCCTCCGTGGTGCAGTAGTCGAGCCGGCTGTGAAACGAGAGGCCGTGTGTTCGATTCCCACACCGAGACAAATGTTTGTGTGACAGACAGATATGTATGTCGGGTCTGGGTGCTGTGAGACCAAAAGTCTCTCGTAGTCCCTGATACGACACAAGACTTGTTTCTTAGTGTGGGATTTGGGCTATGTGTGTGACTGTTGGGTGTTATTTATTATTATTGTTGTACAAAAGTTTTAGGTGTATTAAATCAGTAAATAATAAAAGATTCAGTAATAAAGGTCATTTTATTGATAAATACATCCAATCGCGTGATGTTACACAAGGACGAACCCGCATCGTGGATATCCAGAACTACGAGTGAATACAGATCCACATCCTTGTAGTCCACAGTGTGGTCTCTTTGTCATGTCAGGATAAAATAATTATTTTTTTTTTAATTCATAAAAAGTTACGACTTCAATAAAAAACAAATTATGCATCCCTATAAAATTTGAGGGTTGCCCTCGATTTTTCTGAGATACCATCATCAGATCCCGACTTGGTACCAACGGGACCACCTGGGAAGTATACCCTTTTAACCAAAAATTATTTCTCGAATTGGTCTAGGCGTCTTCGAGTAATCGGGTAACATACATAACAAAAAGAATTCCTACCTCCTCCTTTTTTTTGAAGTCGGTTAAAAAACACATCCAAACCCGTAACAAATATTTGTGAATCACACAAACGTTTGTCTTGGTGCAGGGATCGAACCGCGGCATCTCGTTTCACAGCCGACTCACCCGCTGCGCCACGGAGGCTTTTTTATCCTGGTACGGCAAAGTGACCACGCTGCACCTGTTGGTAAGCACCGTGCCATCCAATTAGACTATTGAGTACCGAAAGACAATCTATCCCCCGCAACTCAATACTATCATGCCGGCCTGCTTCTTCACACTACGGCACGGGCAAGAAGGTGAAGAAGCGGTCGAGGGTCTAGTGTCAGAGTACTTGGAAGGTCGCAAATCGTACCCCAACTCTAGACCCCCGACAATAACCGGGTGTATACCGGCTGATCCTGGAGCGCGACACACTTGCGTGTGCCACTATGGCGGGTTTTACACCCTGTGTACGGTGGACGCTATCCGGGAGGATATAAATAACCAACCGCCTGTAAAAAAGTATAGCGCGCAACAACAACAATTAACATTAACATATCTATTTTTACATTTCACTTGTTTGATAAATACCTAACAATTTAAAGGGAATTATTAAATGTTCCTTGGTCTGGAATGTTTAGGAACCGCTGGTACAGACTACAGACCCCTCGGACTCTGATTACGCCCTTCACCCTATCGTAACTGTGGCTGTCGTTTAGCCGGTTCGATGATTATTATTCACACATGAGCCGACACGCGCATCTGTTTCTAATGGTCATTGCACGTGCCATGGGCGCCTGGTTAAACCTAAGTTCACGGGGAAAAATTACAACCGCGGCAGTTTTTTGAATTAAGAATAATTGGGGCTTTGAACAGTCATTTGTCTAATTTCGTTTTGTGAAATTTATATGGTGCAAGTAAAGGATCAAAATTAAATTCTACCTAATCATCATTAGCCTATCGCAGTCCACTGGTGGACTGGTGGATAAGCCTCCCCCAAGATTCGCCATTGAACCCGACCCCGAGTAATTATATTGTATTTAAAATTGAAATATAAATGGGATATAGAAATAATCTCTGGTCCAGGGTTTTGAATAATATTTTATACTATTTTATAGTCTTTATTACATTTTGTAATAAATAATAAATATATTGATAAAAATTAAAAATGTAACACGGAGGGTAGAAACATTGCACTATACTTTTGTGACGACATACCACTCAGTCCGCCCCGTAACCATGAAGGGTGTAAAACTTTCGAAACGTCGGGTTAAAAAAGTAAATAAACCGCGATAAAATTATTTTTATTTCGATGTGTCATATTCGCGTAAACTTAAGAAATCATTATCGTCCAAAGAGCATTATATTATCGTCTGTCATTACAATATAAATTATTCGTCTTCCATATTCATTAGGTACATTCGTGCCGGCCAGTCATTTTTACACAATAAAGATTCTATTATATAAAAAATATTATTAAATATAAGTAAACGTTTAATCTTTACTGTTTTATTTATAAACTGTATAATTATGAACTGAGCATTGAGCAACAAATTTTGGAAACGAACATACAGATTATGACAAATGTCTATGGTTTAAATTTTATCACAATAATCTGTTTATTTATTTCTCACATCTGTAGTGGACACACCACAACGTGTGACTTACAAAAAAAAAATTACAAGAAATGTTAAATTGTTAAGTAACGACGGTGAGTTTTAATTTCAGTTTAAACTAATTTTAAATATAACTAGCCCTTACTATGAGCCTGTCAATGCATTGTGTGCGCGCCCTTAGTATGCAAGTGTCATAAGCAACGTAGCGATCAACGAACTGCCACTGCAGGGCTAAAAGTTTTCGGCAATTAGACCAACTTTACACGATCGATTAAGTAACTGTAGCAAATCATAAGCAGAAGCGAGTTGTTAATTAAATCTTAAATTGTTTGGAAAAAGTATTTTTTATTTTGGAAAAAATGAGTTTCACGATATATTTTTATGTTTTTCTATATTCTCATGTATGGCTGTTAGCCAGTTAGATTCAGGAATAATCAAGCAAGTATAATTTTTTTTTTGTTTGGAACTATATTTTAGCAACATTATAAAAAAATAAATGTTTTAAATTTTAGAGGTAATTTTTGGAAGTTTTTACCAGATACTGGTAAGAAAGTTATATTGCCTCAAAATATTATAGACAACTTTTATTGTATAATATATGTGTGTAATATGTATGCTCTAATGTTATGAAGTTTAAATTGTATTTTAATAATACGTCGAAATTTTGTATCCAGTTTTCGAGAAGAACAACGCTAGAGTTCTTCGCTAGCGTAACTGCATTCCAAACTAGCGATAAAGTAAAAAAAATACCTGAATTTAAGTGTATAACATTTGATTATAATTCAATAAATATTTGGAATCTATATTGAAATTTAAGTTACAAATGTACTTTCACATGGATCCCCGACTAAAATCTACTAAACATTTTAAATCAAAACTGTTCCAACTTATTTTTCAGGCGTCTTTAAGCTCACACAGTTTTTATTTTTTTATAAGAACAACTAGCCAGCCTACGTACTCTATGCTTTTAAGTATTTTAAAGTTAACTCTATCCAAGACCTAAAGTTTTAGGCGCATCTCCCCACTTATTGCGGATCATTCGGCAGCCGGCTACCGGACAAGAACTGGCAATACTCGCACTTATTGACGTTCGTATTAAGCGCATTTGTAACCTTAATATTACGGAAATAAAATGGTTTTTGGCTTGTACTTCCTTCTTATTACCGTTATCCGAACACCGGTGTCCTATGAGACGGGAGAGGTTAAAATCTAAAAGAATATATCATTTTCTATCAACGCATTTGCAAGCCCTCTGGTGTTGCAGATGTTCATGAGCGCCGGTGATCACTTTCCATCAGGTGAGCCTCCTGCCCGTTTGCCCCCTTTTACCATAAAAAAAGAATCTATCGCTTACCACTTGGACCGGAGTGTGGTTTTAACGAGCAACACGTGTCCGTTCCATGTGCTTAGTTATTGTAATTAACTGCAACACGTACAGTGCGGGGTCTCTTCTGCATCATATGTACCTACTGACGTACCTACTCTTGAGGGCATATTGTTTGATTTAATAATAGCTTTTGCTGGCTCTACCTGCGTTTAGGAGAATCATTTGACGTATATTCTTGTCATATATATACTGGGCGTATTTAGAACACTACTTTTATATTCTTAACTAAAACAGCGATAGTCTAGTCGGAAGTGATACTAAATGTAAAAACAATAATAAATACACCCAACAGTCACACACATAGTTTTGACTACACACTAGGTAAAACCTTTATCGAGGGTATCAACAACTACGGACTACGGCCCCACAACACCCAGACCTGAAGCAAATATTCGTCTGTCACACAAACATTTGACTCGCAGGAATCGAACTCACGGCCTTTCGTTTCACAGTTGGCTATTCACCCGCTGCGCCACGAAGGCTTTTAAAATAAAATCGTAGGCATGAAACTTGCCCAAATAGCATACACCTCTGTATTTTCTAAAGTTAAGTGCGTATTTTTTGTTAATTGTCGCTTGGTTCAACGATCGCGATTGAGGAGATCTGAATACCTGACAATTCTCATAGAAATTTCAAAGGTATCTGAAGTCTACCAACCCGCATTGAGTCAACGTGCTGGACTAAGAACTAACCACTCTGATTAGTAGAGGAGGCCCGTGCCAAGCACGGGGATGATGTTAAAATATCAAGATATAAGAATATCTACGACATTGCACCGTCTAAAAATTAACTAAGAAACAGTCGCCAATGTATATTTCTACATTTGATAAAGTTCGATCCCAATTACACGAGTAGAACTCCCGAAAATGAAATGTATTTAGTCGCAGAGATAATAATATTATTTTAAATTTATGTAAAATAAGAAAATTCATAGAAATAGCATCGTGGGGATAGACTTCAGGACCTCTCGTTTCGCAGGCAGCTACTCGCCGTCACGTCACAGCTGTCAACTTTGTCTCTTCGCTTAACCCAACCTTTAAAACAGGTGGTGGTAGGATATTCATATCCGCCCGATTAGCGACCACGCGCACACACACACAAGTAACCAGTCAAACACACAAGTGTGTCGCGATCCGAGGTCAGCCAGTGTTTCCGGTTTTTGTCGTAAGTCTAGAATAATATTTGGCCGTTTTGCGGACTGTTGCGGCCGTTTTCTGAGTACTCTGACACTAGACCCTCGATCGCTTCTTCCCTTCTTGCCTCATGGCGTAGTGTGAAGAAATTAACACAGTAGGCCGGCATGATTGTGTTGAGTAGTGAGGGATACATTGTCTCTCAATACTTGATACTCTAACTAGACGGCACTGCGCTTCCCATAAGGTTCAGTGTGGTCACTTTGCCGTGCCAGGATAAAAAAAAACTGTGACAACAGCCAGTAATATGTTACTGTACTTCGTAGTAATATGTCACCCACCGCCTCTTTCTTCGTTATACAATATGAATATAAAATATCTAGTAGAGCTCATATGCGCATCATACTCCTTTGAGAGCGTAGTACCTTCCTTTATATGATTTGTGAGATGGAAAATGAAATAATATCGTGTGTTGAGTTTGTTTCCACAAATAAAATTGCATTTTCTATCCACTGATTGCGGAAAAAAATTCATAAATGACATGAAAATTGTTTGCATTGAGACAGAAACTAATATTAAATTGTAAAATTGCCCTTAGGTTTGAAAAATCTTCATTACCTACCGTACCTTTCAAGTAATTATGTAAATTATATGTTAAATACTTCATTAAAAAAAACTGTCGTTTCTAAGAAAATATTTATGAAAATTCTATTACAAACAAACTTTACTTGTTTTTAATGCTTCTTTAAAATTTAATTTAAACATCTCTGCTGAAAGTCAGAAAATATCCCACACATGTGTAATTCTTCCATAATATATTGGTTGCCCGATAGTGATATTTTGCTTTCCTATAAAAATATATAGAGTACATAGTCAAGAAATAATGTCTAAGCTAAGGTTTAATTAATTTTTACTGAGTCTGAAAAATAAATACATTCACAATATACGAGCTTATTTGATACAAAATTTATCAAAAAATCATATTAGCCCTGGGCCGTGGGTTCGATTCCCGCACCGAGATAAATTTTTGTGTTGGAGATATTTGTTTCGGGTCTGGGTGTTATGGGACCGTAGTCCCTCATAGTTGTTGATACCCACGACAGGTTTTGCCTAGTGTGGGTTTAGAACTATATGTGTAACTAATGAGTGTATTTATAATTAATAAATTGAATAATATTTTATTGTATCTCATAGAAATTTCCATCTAAATATATTTTCCGTTACCTACAAATACTTCAACTACTTACAAATTGTATTCAAATCCTCTCTTAAATATATTAATATTAAATTTGATTATAGAAATCTACATCAAAATATCCATTCTTTGAACCAATAATTTCAGGCACCTCAAAAAATCTTGTCGTAACATGTTGAACTGAAGGTTATTTCCTGTGAATTTATCCCCAAATATCTAGGGACGTAATGGTTACGTTATAATATGCAGGAAGGGACTCTTGAGTGTATATATTATTAGTTTCCTGAATATTTTTCCATACGAGCAATATGCTCAGAGAGCTTTCTCCCTTTTATTTGTCTTTTGGTTATTTTTTTCACAAAATGTCTTTTATGTTTTCTATGCCTTACCAACAACAGCTTTAAAGATGTGTTTTAAATCGTATTTTTACATCCGACTGCCACAGAGATAAACAAGAGAGCCAGCATTTTCTGCTGCTTGAAAAACTTTAAAACAAAACATTAGGCTTCGTGGTGGTCTTGGTTTAAATATATTTTAATTTTTAAATATTTCTGGATTATACAAACATTTGGCGATCGAACCCGTGACCTATCGTTTCACAGCTGCCTACTCGCTCACTGCGCCACGGAGGTCGTTATTGATATTGTTTCCTACGTTTATTTTTTACAGGTCTTTTTTAGTACTACTAATGTGGGACACAATATTGATTTACGTCACACGCGCCCATCAACACAAAATATGTAGCTGCGTTACCGTATGGGAAGGAATAAGAATATATAAAATACAACAATCCTACTCCAAATATCATATTATAAATGCGAATGTTTGGATGGATGATTGTTATTCAATCACGCCAGAATAACTGAACGGATCTGGTTGATTGGCATCGAGATAGATTATAGCCCAATAAGGGTAGGCAACGGCTTTGCCGTGTCCTGGCATTGCAAAAGTCTATGGGCGGCGGTGACTACTTATCATCAGGTTGCCCGTCTTCTCGTCCGTCTATCGAGGCACTAAAAGTCTCAAATAGCACCTAGATTTTTTTCCCGGAAAATGTATGATTCCCGCGCGATAGTTTTGTTAGAGCAGTGGTAGTTTAGGAATCAAAGGATGACATAGGCTACTTTTATCCCGAAAAGAACCACAAAAGAAGAGTGTATAAAGTCAGAACTATGTGGTGGACATTTGAGAAGAAGACTGCTTGAAGAGCGAAGATTTCTGTCGTGGTTACTACCAAGGTACTGAAAGTGGGACGTTAGATAGGAAGGTGGAGTGGGGGACGTAAGAAGAGAGAAGAGGGTAGTGAGTGCACGCAAAGAGCGGCGCTGACGGATAGGTAACCATTTCAATTGAGAACGATAGGATGATACATGGTCGTATTTGCGAAGGTTAAATATGAATCGAATGCAGTTATTAAGAAGTCGGTCAAGTTTATTGAGCTGATCTGCATTCAGGTCAAAACAGCACACATCACCATAGTCAATCAGAGGGAAAATAAGGGTTTGCACAAGCATTGTCTTGGTCTTAGATGGCAGGAAATTCTTCAACCGGTATAGGGCGCGAAGAGTACCAGTAACTCTCTGGCATACAGAGGTTACCTGGGCCTGCCAACTCAGGCTGGAGTCTATGTGTAGCCCTAAGTCCTTAACACAGGGGCACCAAGGAATAGCCGTGCCATTAAACTCAAGACATGGAACAGTTGAGATGTCCAGTCTACTCAATAATCTTGAGCTACCCACGATAATAGCCTGACATTTGGTTGGGTTGACGGACAAACCAAAGCTGTCAGACCAACCTTTTAAGTATACCAGGTCCTTATTCACACTGGCCACAGCTGCCGACACACAATCGACGCCAGCCTGAGAGTACAACTGCAAGTCATCGGCATACAGATGATATGCACACTGAAGATTTACAGACAAGAGATTGATAAATATAGAAAATAACAACGGGGAGAGAATGCCGCCTTGAGGGACACCAGAGTCGATATTACACCAATTAGATGTGGAAACATCAAGGCGCACCGACTGCTGGCGCCCACGAAGATAAGATGAGAACCATTCTAGCGCTTCTGGAGAGATCATAAGATGGGAAAGGATCGATAGGAGGATGACGTGACTGACGGTATTAAAGGCGTTCGAGAAGTCGACCAAAGCCAGTATTGTAACTTTGGTGTTCTCCATGCCCACCCTAATATCGTCAGTCACTTTGAGAAGGGCAGAAGTGGTACTGTGGCCTGGTTTGAACCCAGACTGGAAAGGGCTTAGCAGGTTGTTCAGGAACACAAACTGCGAAAGCTGTCTGTGTGCACAGGCTTCCAGTACCTTAGATAAGAAGGGAAGGATAGATATAGGGCGAAAATGGTTGGCAAGTGAGGGATTATATTGTATTGACAATATTGTAGTTGGCAACATTTTTACTGGGGTAGGTCGAGGGATGCCGTTTCCATGGTAACGGCACGAATACAGATACTCCCGTTTATCCATTCAACTGTTTGTTAAGCTATGGAAAACGGGGAAATTGCTTGCAACATAATACGGTCAACTGCGTAAACACCATAAAATGTTATGAACCCCAATATAAAAATATCAAAGGACGTTTTAGTTTTCATGGTTCCACGATTTGTGTCATAAATGAATAAATAACATTGATAGGAATTTTTAATTGGGTATTGTCAAGACAGTTATACAATAGGGCAACCTAATTAACTTACATTGAGCTGCTCTAATCTAATGTAATCAAACTTAAATCGTATAATAATTAGATGACCAAATATTATTAACTGGTGTTCAAAAAGAGCAATGCTAGAGTTTCTTGCCCGTTCTTCTCTTGCGAAACTTCGTTCCGAACTGACGGTAGAATAAAAAAAATTGTCTTAATCTAAATAATGTAAAGTATTTCATGGATTCAATAAATATTAGTTTATTTTTTTACAATTTTTGCGTAGTTTATAAATCCTCCAAAACCAAAAACAATAAATTATTATTGTAGTTCTAGCTCGTGGTTTAATCAAAATCAGTAGTGCTATTTATATAGTCAACTTCTACAAGAATAGATACGTGTAATAGAGTAAGGTACCACAAGACTCTGTACAGAGGACCTTTCAAGAGTTGCGTGTATATTCATTATTAATTAGTACTTCGACGAAGGAAAACATCTTGAGAAAATCTGCTTTCAAAGATACGTGAAGCTATCAGCCCGCATAAGACCAACGTGGTGGACTAAGGCCTATCCTCTCTCATTAGTAGATGAAGCCCGTGCCCAGCAGTGGGACAATTTAATACAGGGCTGGTATTATTTTACCACAAGAGTAAGTGCCAATACTAAGAAGGTAAATACAAAATTAATTCAAAATGGTAAACCCAGAGTGCAAAAGTACAGGAACAATCCAAAATCACTCGATTTCTCTTTCAAACACCTTTGAAATTTTTCGCAGAACCAGAATTGACGTTTGGTAGATGGTGAAAGTTATAAACGATTTATCAAAAGCCAGCTCGGGGCGAACAAAGTTGGGAAGGAACATGACGCGTTAATGACCATTTCATCTCATCTTGCACTGATGCCGTCAGGCTGTGTGTACAAAGATTTTCGTAGTTTTATATATTGTTAGGGTAGTTGCCTATTATTAGAAATACCGTAGGTATATCGAAAGTATTTTAGAAAATAGCTGTGGGTAAATTAATAAGTTATAGGCTGAGCGGGGTGAACGTTTGCAATAAAAGTTTTTTAATTCATAACAAGTACACCGACTTCAACAAAAAAACAAATTATGCGTCCCTATAAAATTTAAAGGATGCCCTCGATTTTTCTGAGACTCCATCATCAGATCCTGACTTGGTGGCAATGGGACCACCTGGGAAGTATACCCTTTTAAACAAAAAAAAAGAATTACTCGAATCGGTCCAGGCGTCTTCGAGTTATCGGGAACATACATAAAAAAGATTCCGACGAATTGAGAACCTCCTCCTTTCTTTCGAAGTCGGTTAAAATGGCAGCTTAGTTTATGTGCCTTTTGAAATACCCATCTTACATAGCGACTCAGTTTTTGTTGCTAAAAATATTGCTAACAATTTTTTATATCTATATCCGTTACAGACTTTGAAATTATAGGACCGTAATAAATACGGCGAAAAGTAGGTGTACTAGTTATACGTATGCCTACCCCTTCCGGGATTACAGGCGTGATATGTATGTACAAAACTGAAAAAAAGATATATGTAAGGTATGGTATCACATTTTGGGACCGAAATTTGGCGAAAAGTGGGTGTACTGGTTACACCTCTGACTACACCTTCGGGGATTATAGGCGTGAGTGTATGTGTGTGCGTCTGCTCGGACCACTAGTATAAACAAATAAGAGTTCACCTGAGAGCTTTTGCAGTCACTTAGCAAGCCGGCAAGATTGTGTCGAGTAGCGAGGTTTAGTTGTGTCTCGCTACTTGATAGAGTATCACTGGACTACACTGCGCTTACCCTCAGATGCACTAGTCACTTTGCTGTGGCAGGATCTGATAAAGCCTCCGTAGCGAAGTAGCGTGCGAGTAGCCTGAGAAACGAGAAGCTATGGGTCCGATTCCCGCACTGAGACTATTGTTTGGTGAACGACAGATATTTGTTTCGGGTCTGGGCGTGGTGGGACCGTAGTCCCTCATAGTTATTGATATCCACGATACAGGTTTGACTTATTGTGGGGTCTATGGTCTGCTGTTGGGTGTATTTAGTTATTACTATCTGACAGGCTGAAGAAAATGTCGTCGGTGATACTGCAATACGTTCCATGACAAAAAATATATATTTTATATTTTTTTTTTTTGTTAAAATGATCGAGATTTGGCCTGTTATTATATAGGTCTAAATAGCGTTATATCATTATAAACATCTCATACACTTAGCGAATTATTTAACAACAAAAAAAAACGTTTTTGTCTCTGCTGTAAAATCAGTTCTTGGTGACATAGCTCGTTTTGCAGTATCACCAACGATGTATTATTTAAACAACTAACGCCATCTATCAACAAATATGATAAATTACCCAATAACACAATATTATATTAATCATATGATTATGTTAATGATAATTATTATTTCATAAATTTATGTTAATTATATGCTATAGTATGTAAATTTTTATTATTTATTTTAATAAATATTTCAATGTCATTGTCAATTAATCGACCGCGAAATTTCTTGAAAATGAGGTTGTATTTTAATTTAAGTATTAATACAATTGGCGACCGATGACGCATTCAATGAACTGGTTTTAAACTGCATCATAGTATAGAAAGCAGATCACTTTTTATTATCCTGGCACGGCAAAGTGACCACACTGCACCTGATGGTAAGTGCAGTGCCGTCCAGTTAACGTATCAAGTAAAGACAATCTATCCCTTGCTACTCAACACAATTACGATCTAGAACTTTCGTTTTGAAATCCATATTAATTTGCCATACAAGTGACCGACTATACAATGTTTTATAGAATAACTAGCAAGCCTGGCAGATGTCGTCTTGTTCGTAAAAACGGCGCACATTAAATAAAATATTTAAAATATCTTCTTTGTCATTTCTCCCACAAATCCCAGCAAATCAAACTTGCTGACATACCGACAGCAGCCCCACCGGGTCCAATTATGTTTTCAGACCATCCAGGAACTCATTGAAATATGCGCACAAAATTCCATCCAAATCGGTCCAGCCGTTTAGGAGGAGTTAGGTGACGAACACACTTACATGACACGAATAAACATTAAGGTTGGCTTCTAAATTTAAAAATGGGTTTGTTGTTATTCGTTAATTTCTAAATACCTAATTAGATTATAACTATATATATTAGTGATCATCTTTAAATACTTTCAAACGGAAAAAAACCATCAATATCGTCCCATACCGTGTATACAATAATGTTCAGTCGTCTAAGCAACGAATAGGTACATGGATCGATTTATGTAGCAGCATATTTGAGCAGCAGTTGTTCGACATAAAAACATCGAGAACTATATCCATTTTTAAAGTTGATAATAAATAGTCACCGAGTTGTGTGAACGTGGCTTTAGAAAACATTATCGCTGACGCGCTCCCTCGTGTATGAATGCCCTTAATTTAACGTAGTTAGCAAACTGCGCGGTTGAGGCTGACGTAGCTCAAACACGAGCCTTAATTAGTCACAAACGAACTAGGTACAGTACTGTTCATTTCTTATCTTGTTTGCGGAAATATTTATACCTTTAACTTTATTACAACTAGTAGTCCAGTTTATGCTGGTGGTAGAATATTCATATCCACCCGGATAGTGACCACCGTACACAGGGTGTAAAACCCACCATAGTGGCACATGCAAGTGTGTCGCGTTCCGGGATCAGCAAGTGTACATCCGGTTTTTGTGGGGGGTCTAGAATTGGGGTACGATGTTTGGCCGTTTTGCGGCCTTCTGAGTACTCTGACAATAGACCCTCGACCGCTTCTTTACTTTCATACCCCATGGCGTAGTGTAAAGAAGCTACACAGCATGCCGGTATGATTGTGTTGAGTAGCGAGGCATATATTGTTTCTCGCTACTTGATACTCTAATTGGACGGCACTGCGCTTACCATCTGGTGCAGTTTGGTCACTTTGCCGAGCCAGGATACAATAAAATATATTATATATTTTAGTGTTCTGCACTCTTTCTTCATGGAAACTTTAATTATGCCAGCTCTCATACTCCTTCATTCAGGGATATGCTTAAAAAGGGATGTTTCATTTTCTCTTCAGTGGCTCGCAGCGGGGGGCTGTCAGCCCGAATCGATGCACTCCCAGTTTCGGAGCATCGTGCGACCCCGAGATGGACGGCAGCGCGTGTGGTAAGGCCTCGTTCGCTGTCGTTGTTCGGTGCGCGGGGGCTCCTTAGCCCTCCCATGGAGATGGGCTGCTACGCAGCACCGCGCAGGGGCGGTTCCGGCAGCAATTCTAGCACTCCTTAGAATACCCCGGGATCGCTCCGTAAGCGCCGATGAAGGCCACCGCGGGGTTTTAGCTCAACCGTGAGTTTATATCATAAATGTACTATAAGTAAAGGAAGCCGCAGTTGCAGTGTTGTTTTTATGTAGGTATGGAATGTTTCATTCTTCCGCGCGCTGTCATATCCTCTGCTTTTTTTCTCTACATTAGAGTATAAAGCTATTAATTTCGAGGAGTATAATCAAATATTTCAAAAGTAGAAAGTAAGTTGAAATGTGTAAAGAAATACCGTACATACGTATTTACCGAAGCCCTAACATTCAACTCACAATAAATCAAAAGCTCGCTAATATAAAAGTTCTAGCGAAGTTTTTACACATACCTGCGCCATTTATGAACAATAATTTGTAACTGGTAACTTCACCCCACTTATGTGGAATAATTTATAATCATTTAACTTATTACTTTACAAGCCTTCACAATTTCAAGTTTTTTGTTGAGTATAAATTTGATAGTGCCAAGATTAAAATGTTAATTTACATATGCACTAATGCCTGTAATCCCCGAAGGGGTAGACAGAGGTTTAACCAGTACATGCACACTTCTCCCGGCTTATTACAGTCCTACGATGTGATAGAGGGCGAGCCTATCGCCATATCAAGCACAATTCTAGATTCTGAATTGATACTGAGTTTTTCATGAAGGAATTATTACAATCACCCAATCTGGGGATCGAACCCGAGACCGCAGCATAGCAGTCGTACCACGTACGCTATTACAACTGCGCCACCGAGGCAGACAATATGTAAATTTAATTTTAATATCAAAATTTTATCGTATGCGTTATTTAATTATGGCTGATAATAAATAAAATAATAAGAATGTTGCCAAAGCTAAAACCATGCTGTAGTGTTATGCTACAATATAGACTGCCTCGACTGGATTATGGCCACTGTCTCTAAGCCGACGTGAAGTAACGTATTGATATTTCATACTTCAGATGTCTCAAGGCCCAAATCCCTTATTTTTCTAATCTCATTCCCTTACTGAAAGTCTGTCACCACACATATGATTCTTGTGGTATTTTGGTTGGTCTTGTGCGATGATCCACTATATCTGATGTGTCACTTGCTCCCTTATCTGTCACTAAAAATTAAAAAAAATTAGTTTTAATTTTTCTCCTAAACACAAATATAATTGATATTTGATAATGTTATATTTATTCTTAACATGATGGTTCTGAACAACAATACAACTACAGTACTAAGATTTAATAAGCTCTTTTACTTAAAATTCGTGCCAAATAGAACATTTTTTTTATTTAGCATAGTCCGACAAACGAGCCAGTGGGTCACCTGATGTTAAGTGATCTCCACCGCCCATGAACATCCACTATACTGAAAGTGTCATGTATGCGCTGTCGGCCTTGAAGGACAGGAATAGAGATTAAGGAAGGGAAGGGGGAATCTGGGTCTCCGGATATCACACTTACCATACGAAACGCGACAGTAAACTGTCACTCTACGTTGGTTTTCTGTGAGACAGTGGTACTACCCCGGTCGAGCCGGCCCATTCATGCTGTAGACAAATATGTCTACAGCGTGGCTCTACCACTTCTAGTATTTAATTATTTAAGAAAATATTATGTGATTAAAAATCTGCTCAACACATTCAGTTAATTAATTACAGAAATGTACACTACTCATAAAAACAATATACCTTCTAGACTCCGCTGTTACAACCTTACCTGTCTAACATAAACTATTCGAGAATTTCCAGAAATCATACCCCATCTAATTTATACCAGGAATTACGATCCATGTAACATTCAGACATGGGACTGTTAATTTCCGGTTTCCGCTGCAAACTGGCATATTTCATACTGAATATGTATGTATGTGTGTTGAAAATCCAATTTTGGTAACTGTTCAACAGTACAATAATATATACATCTATACTCACGCCTGTAATTCCTGAATGGGTAGGCAGAGGTGTAACCAGTACACCCACTTTTCGCCGAATTTATTACGGTCTTATAATGTGATAGGAATGAGCCTATTGCCATACCGGGCACAATGCCAGACTCGGGCTGATGCTGAGCATTTCTAAATAGAAAAACCCAATATCACTTCACCCGACCAGGGGATCGAACCCTCGGGGCTCGGCAAAGTGACCGCACTGCACCTGATGGTAAGCGCAGTGCGATGCAATTAGAGTATCGAGTAGCGAGATACAATATATCCCCCGCTACTCAACACAATCATGCCGGCCTGCTTCTTCACACTACGCCGTGGGCCAGAAGGTGAAGAAGCGGTCGAGGGTCTATTTTCAGAGTACTCAGAAGGCCGCAGAACGGCCAAACATCGTACACCAATTCTAGATCCCCGACAAAAACCGGATGTACCCGGAACGCGACACACTTGCGTGTGCCACTATGGCGGGATTCACACCCTGTGTACGGTGGTGGCGATCCGGGCGGATATGAATATCCTACCACTCATGAAGATACTCTCGCATTTACAATATTACTAGAACGAAATATTTATAGCAGATATAAAAGGTGTTAGAATTCTTATTCTGCTTGGTACCGTGTCATTTTATTTAATATCAATAATTCTAAAATTCCAGTTTCATATTTTCCGTTTATTAAGAGCCACGCGAGGATGTCGTTTCCCCGAAACGCTCGTAAATCATTTAAACGGTGTACGAAAATAATTTGCACAAAGCGCACATAGGGACACGCTGTTAATATCTAATTAAAATTTATCTCTTGCCACGTATTTACATGGGAAATGGTTTCGTCTGTTTGTTGTACCTGATAAATAAATAAATAACACCCAACAGTCACACACATAGGCCCGACCCCACACTAAGATACGAGTCTTTTGTTGTGGGTATCAGGGACTGCGAGAGATTTTCGGTCTCACAACACCCAGACCTCAGACACAATTATCAGTCTGTCATGACATTTGTCATAACACTTGGCCCAGTGTGGGAATCGAACCCACGGCCTCTCGTTTCAAAGCCGGCTACTCGCCAACAGCGCCACGGAGGCTGTAAATATCATTACCATTTTGACTTAAAATAAACAAAACACAAAATGAACAAAACGTAAAATGTATTAAACGCAAAATGTGCAAAACGCAAAATGTACAAGTTAGTGACAGCTCATCATTTTATATCTCCTTAGTCCACTGAAATAATTATTAACCATCCGTACGAAACAGGAATACTGTCTGAGAGCTATGAACTATTTTAATCCTATGAATGTTTAGCATTAGAATGTAGACTTTTTCTACTGCCATTATAAAAGAACCTCATAAAATCCTTTTCACAAAAAGACAAAAGACTTAATAAACTACCTCTGCGAAATAAAGCTGCGGAGATTAACCGGATGAAAAGGAGAAACCCGTAAATAAAGTCACCGGAAGACGGAAGCTATATATCTTGAAGTTTGTTGGCTGGCTTAGTAAGCTAGAGAAAAGTAAAGGCAAATATTAAAATGTACGTTGAAGATAAACAAGGCTACAGCGGTAAAACATTCTAAAAGAAAACAGAAATCCTACTAATCCTATTAATATTATAAATGCGAATGTTTGGATGGATGGATGTTTGTTACTCAATCACGCTAAAACAGTTGGACAGATCTGGTTGAAATTTGGCATAGAGATAGATTATTGTCTGGAATAGCACATAGGCTACTTTTTATCCCGGAAAAAATTATAGTTCCCGTGGGATAGTTTAGTTTTTCACAGAACAAGGAATCGACATGATATATTTACATAGTTTAAGGATCAGAAAATGACATAGGCTACTTTTTATCCCGGAAAAATGCACGGTCCCTATGGGATAGCAAAATAAAAAAATTTTAATAAACATATTGTAATAAACCGGGCAACAGCTAGTGTTTAAATAAATAACTAGTGATGCCTTTTTTCGTGGATAAATTTACTCAACAGATATCAAAATTAGTTGAGGAAAATCGTCATAGTATTTCATTACATGAAAAGACACGTTTGTATCCAATTGGCCCGAGCACTACCCAAACAACGAAAACTCCTCTATAATAGCTCATTTCGAGTCGCCTTTTGGGATCAGCCAGTATATGTCCTTGTCACTTTAGAATCATAGATTTTTTTTATACTGTCACGGCAAAGTGACCACACTGCACCTGGTGGTAGGCGCAGTACCGTGCATTTAGAGTATCAAATGGTGAGAAACAATCTAGCCCTCGCTATTCAACAAAGTCACGGCTGCTTTCTGTGCAGCTTCTTCACACTACGCCATCGGGCAAGGATGTGAAGAAGCGGTCGAGGATCTAGAACCGGAACTACACTGGCTGACCCCGGAACGCAAAACACTTGCGTGTGCCACTATGGTGGGTTTCCACCCTGTGTACGGTGGTCGCTACCCGGGAGGGTATGAATATTCTACCTCATTATACAACGTTTTTCAGTGGTCGATATTTAACTGTCTTGACAATCATATCAAGTGTAATGAATTTTCTAAACTGAAAAACAGCTAATCGCTTTCCAGGGTTAGTTTTTAAATCCGGTTTACTTTAGGCTTATTCTGGTGACATCTGTGTGTATCAGTCATCCGTTTACAATTGACATTTTCATACATAATACTATGACATGGAGAATATAATCTACGATGGAGGATATACAAATCGAAAAGGTATATATGTTTGTAAAAAACCCTGTGTGCAAAGATAAAATATTAACATTAAATCACAGCAGGGTTCAAGCGATGTTGTGAGCAAACCCAGTATACGAGACATAGATATTTCTGATTAGGTCGATATCCAAGCAAAAACCATCCTTCGTATACAATTATAAGGTTCGAATTGTATCAAACTGTATCTCAATTACCTGAATACGAAATCAGACGACGTTCTCAGTAATATAGCAATCATTCATATCCTTTCTTATTTGAAAGATTAATGGAGAAATTTATTCTCTAACAAGTTAAGTATCCATTTTATCTGGAAAACATCGCAGTCATTCTTATTTGATAGACCATTTGTGATCTCGTGTCTAGATTTATAAATGAAATGTCTGAATTGTATAATGACTTATTTCTACCCATATAACCATAGTTTATTAATCATATTCAGAACTTTTTAAGCATATGACAGCCTCAGTGGTGCAGCGGCTGAGTCGAGAGAGTGAATCGAGAGGCCGCGGGTTCGATTCCCTCATTGAGACAAATTTGTGTGACAAACAGATATTTGTTTCGGGTCTGAGTGTTGTGGGACCGTAGTCCCTCGTAGTTCTTGATACCCACGATACAGGTTTGACCTAGTGTGGGGTCAGAGAACATGAGTTACAAATACATTAAATAAAAAAAATGTTTTATGCTCATAATGGCATATGAGTGACAGCCTCCGTGGCGCAGTAGGCGAGTAGTTGGTTGTGAAACGAGAGGCCGTGGGTTCGATTCACACACCGGGACAAATGTTTGTGTGACTGTTATATATGCTACTGGCAGCTTATGGCTGTAGCCTCTTTCTGTATCTGCGAGTATCGGCGTTCAGCCGCATTCAGTGTGCGCGATGCAAACGACACCGGTCGTTCCGCCCCCGTGGCGTCTTCTTGTGACAAGATCGCCCCTAACCCGGACGGTGAAGCGTCTACGGTTAAAATTACCTTCGCGTTTGTATCAAAGTGCGCTAAAACTTGCTCGGATACCAATATTTTTTTAATATTATTAAAAGCAATATTATGCTCTGAAGTCCAACGCCATTTACAATTCTTTCGTAGTAAGGAATACAGAGGGTTGAGAATCGAAGACGCGTTAGGAACGAAATTGCGATAGTAATTTACTAACCCCAAAAAAGATTGCAACTTAGCAACATCTTGAAAAGATCTAATGTGAAAGATCTAATTTAGAAAACTGTTGACCGCCTTGTAATTTCGTAAAAAGTTCATGCGCGGTAGGCAATGGATATTGATCAACCAATAGCTGTTTGTTTATTGTGACTGAATAATCGGCACACAAACGAATGGAACCGTCACGTTTTAACACCGGAACCACGGGCGACGCATACTCAGAAAACTCCACAGACTTTAATATGCCAATGTGCACCAGTCGCTGTATCTCTTTGTCTAGTTTATCTCGCAAAGCAAAAGCAACAGGACGCGGTTTAAAAAAAATTGGTTTTGCGTCATTTCTCAAATTAATCTTTAACTTCGAAACTAGCGGAACGCCAGAGTATGTTGATGATAAGACTTCGTATGTTAATTTTGTTGTAGACTCTAGCATACCTATAACTCTACACACGTTACGCGAACAAACTCGTAAAAATGTAGTCTTAACAAAAGTTGTAAAATATATTTTCAATGGTTGGCCGGTAAAAATTACAGATGAACAGGTTCGTCCATTTTTTTATGTAGAGACCAACTGTCATTTGAAAATGGCGTAGTTATGCGGGGTTATAAAATAGTAATTCCGGACACGTTACAAAAAGAAATTTTGTTAGAGCTTCACAAATCACACTTAGGGATTGTTAAATGTAAAGCTGAAGCTCGCAGTAGATTTTGGTTTCCGGGTATAGATAAAGCGATAGAAAGCATGATCGCTGATTGTAACATTTGTACGCAGCTCAGACCGTCTCCAGCACGAGCACCACTTGCTGTATGGCCACACCCTACACAACCATTTTCCAGAGTTCACATAGACTTTCTCGGACCTGTTAACGGTAAATTATATTTGGTTATAGTGGATGCACATTCCAAATGGGTAGAGGTGTACAGAGTAAATTGTACTTCTACGAGTACAGTTATAGCCAAATTATATGACTTCATGTCGAGGTTTGGTCTAATTCACACGTTGGTCAGTGACAATGCTACATGTTTTCTATCGCAAGAATTTTTTAATTTTTTATCGGCAAACGGAATATCGCACGTGACCTCGCCTGCTTATCATCCAGCTAGCAATGGCCAGGCGGAGAGCCATGTTAAAATAATTAAAAAAGGTATTAAATCTTGTTTATTAGCTAATTATAATTTTAAAGAAAGTGAAGATAACTTGCTAAAGTACCTTTTCGATTATCGGAATTCAGTACATTCTACAACTGGCTCATCGCCTGCGCAATTAGTTTTTGGGCGGAAACTTCGTTCACGTTTAGATTTATTAAATCCGAACTCACCGCCATCTCCACCTAGCCTCCTCACTGAAGTCGTAGAGCGGCAACAGTGTTTACAGAGTAGAGCCTATGGAGGAATTAATAGACAGTGCTTTAAGGCCGGTGATAGGGTTATGTATAAAAAATATGAAGGTAATAAACATTTCACTTGGAATCGAGGCATCGTTACTAAACGAACAGGGCGATTAACTTATTTAATTAAGGATTGTATGACTTCGGTACAAGTAAAGAGACATAAAAATCAACTCATACCTTACAAGGGGAAACTTCAAAGGAACAATCACAATGCTGTCGACGTGTCGGACTTCGTACCCGAAGTTTACGAAACGACCGCGTCTTCTAGTGAGAAGGAAGTTGTAGAGCCCCAAAATAGCGTCCAAGAGGAAGAGGGTGATAAAGAAATGATACGTCCTGAAACTTGTTCCACTGAAATGCCATCAACCATGGATTCAGAAGATGATGAATTCATTGAGGCTACATCAAATTTAGAAAACCAGCAACCTGGACATGAAACTGAGCCCGATCAAAATACTAGACAGGCGGATAGGTTATTGCGCCAAATTCCTAGAGTAGATTATAAACAGTTTTTTTGTATGGACATGTAGTTTTAATTGTATTTGTGTGTTATTGGTTTTTAGGTTATTTTTTATTTAGGAGGGAGATATGTTATATATGCTACTGGCAGCTTATGGCTGTCCTAAAATGTCAAAATAGAAAAATAAAGCAGTGCGTTTTCAACTGTCAATTCGTTGGTCTTGTTTTATTAATATATTATATTTTAAATATAATATTCGCATATTCAACAGTGACTAACAGATATTTGTGTCCGGGTGTTATGAGATCGAAAGTCTCTCGTAGTCCCTGATACCCACAACACAAGACTCGTATCTTAGTGTGGGCTCGGGGCTATGTGTGTGACTGTTGGGTGTTATTTATTATTATTATATTATGTGTAAACGCTCTCTTTTGACATAATAGAAAAATTGAAATAAAAACTAAAATTATGGAAGTATACTATGTATTTGAAAAAAGAACTTAATAACTTTGAAACTTACTTTTTACGAATTATCGAATTTCGACCAGTGGGCGACTAGTATAAATATATCATATAAGACTCACGAACAGCGAACCACTTCCTGTTAGGATCGACATCACTTCGGTCGAACCCAAAATAACCGAAGTTGGCACCGCCCATTCCATGTTAATGTGCCTCATAAAAATATTAATTTCTTCATCTTAAATAATAACTCGCTGTTAAGGAGAATGTTATTAATATTTGTTCATCATTTGTGTTGGTCTAGACGAATATAAAAAAAATATACAACCATAAAAATGTATACTGATCACGTCTGTAATCTCTGAAGGGGTAGGCAGAGGTGTAACCAGTACACGACGATGGCACTGCGCTTGTCATCGGGTGTGGTCACTTTGCTGTGCCAGGATAAAAATAAACATAGGTCTCGGTGCGGGAATCAAACCCACGGCCTCTCGTTTTACAGCTGGCTACTCACTCGCTGCGCCGCGGAGGCTGTCAATAGAGATAAAATCGAGTCAACTATGCATTTTGGGTAAGCACCTACTTTATTGTTTTATCTGATGGAGGATTTTTTTGCTGAGTAAAACTGAATTGGCTGGGTAGGGGGAGCCATTTGGCGGTTATTTTGAGTCACTTTCTTTTTCATTTTTTTCGAAGTCGACCTATGACTATTAGATTATTAGCTCACCAAAGTGAAATACTACCAATACAATATGGCGTTCCCCAAGGCAGTACACTGGGTCCAACCTTATTCATCATCTATATGAATGATATCCACAACATCAAATTACCTAATGCTGAGATAATTTGCTATGCTGACGATACGGCCGTTTTGTTTAATGAAAAAGACTGGCCTTCCACTTTCCTCGTTGCAGAGCAAGGTATGCAAGCCATCAATAAGTGGATGCAATATAATCTTTTGACCCTTAACAAACAAAAAACAAAATACCTCTGTTTTCACAAGACTGCTGCTTCTCAGCCACCATTGCCAGCCATACTACAAATCCATAACTGTAAAAGACTTAACCTAAACCACAATTGCAATTGCGACACTATACAACAATCACACACAATAAAATACTTAGGGATAATTATAGATCAAAACTTAAATTTTAAAGACCACATTGAATACATGTCCAAAAGAATCAGGAAAACATCCGCAATATTAAAAAAACTTAATAAATCCGCTAGTCACAATATATTAAAAACTATCTACACGGCCATTTCTCAATCCATTATAACTTACTGTATCTCCGTATGGGGTAGCGCTCCAAAAACAACTCTTATAACCGCCGAAAGAGCACAAAGGTCTGTACTTAAAATTATGCTTAGAAAACCATTCAGACACCCTACTAAAAATCTATATCAGGAAGCTCAAGTCCTATCTGTACGTCAACTATTTATTCTGAGAATGTGTATTAATACCCAAAAACGCCTCTCGTCCTATTATGACTACGAAACACTATTAAAAAAGAGAGTATTCAGATTACCACTTCCCAGAACAAGAACCCGTTTTGGACGTAGATTTGGGGAATTCCTCAGAGCACACACATACAACTCAGTACTAAAACACTGTGACCTGAAAAACCTCTCGGTTTCTGAAACCAAATCAAAGGTGTCTAAATGGCTGCAGTCATTGGATTATATAGATACCGAAGACATTTTAAAATAAATTAAATAATTTATTGCCAGTAATTAATAATTAAGTAAGATTTTAAATACCATTGTTAAAATTAAATTCGTGATACAGATTTTTATTTAATGCTCACTATGTAATAATATATAACTATATTTATACTATATATAAAAATACATATAAAATTAGAACTACTATAAGCACACTACTGTAACTACATAACATAATTAAGTATAAGTTGGAATATAAGTTTTAAATTTGTTAATTAACTTGATAAAAATTATATAATTATAATTAATAAATACATAAAACCACTAAAGTAAAACACAATCCATAATTATAAGACTAAAACTAAGCTAGATTATAACTAAAACTATTCTGGTCTCCAAGATACAGGCATTGCCTAGTTTGGGGCCCCCTGTCAATTAGAGTTTAAAATTTCTGTATAAGCAACAACAATTTTTACGGCACTCAATGTTTTGAATATTATTGTTAACTCCATGTTGTGCCAAATAAATATTTTTTTTATTATTTATTTTACGTAAATATTTGATATAGTGCAAAACAAAAACTCTTAATCTTATCTGTGTCTTTGTTTATATTTTTACAAGAGCTATACGTGTTTGTAACAAACATTGCATATTATTATCTACAAACTGAAAAGGATGAGTTTTAGAGAGTTTTTAAAATAATTGACAAATACTGTGCTCCTGATATAAGCTAAATTAGGGAGTTCCCCAACTAGAATATGATTTAATAATTTTTATATTTTGATAGTACTTGTGTCTTTGGGAATATAGTGTGATGATAAAGTTTTATATAAAGATTTAGTCATTTTGAATTTTCCTGCATAAAACATAAAGTAATAAAAGTATGTGAGGATTCATTATTTATAGTAAATAGTGTATTTTTTCTGAATAGATTATTAGACATCACGGCTCCATAGGAAGAGTAATCTCTCTTAAAGACTACGTTTAGATACATTCGGCTGGATTTTGAACGATTAACGAAATAACAGCCTAAACAAATCTGATTTTTATAGTTACGTGTATTATTAATTATTATCGCTTGCTTAAACGGTGAAGGAAAACATCGTGAGGAAACCTGTATACCTAAAATTATTTTACGCATTTAAAGGTATGTGAAGTCTATCAACCCGCATTAGGTCATCGTAGTGGACTAAGGCCTAACCCGTCCCAGCAGTGGGACAACGTTTAAAACAGGGCTAGTATTCTTATTTTTATACAGCTTCCACTTAATTTTCAATCATACGTACAAGTATAGTTACAAGCAATTTATACAATTTGTACATTATTAAACGTATTAATAAACATGAATCGATAAATAATGTTCAGTTTTTATCGATGGTATCACGCCTTTTGCCGCAAGCGATGGGCAAATGTACAGACAACGACCACCTTTCACTGTGAACCAGAGTGGGTTTTATATAAATAACTTTTATACACTATTTCGAATGTGTAATGATTGCGGATACCGAAGGAGAATAAAATCCCACGAAAATAAGCAATAAAATTTTCCTGGATTCCCCAATAGTCCGAATAGTTATAAATAAATAAATAGCACCCAGCAACCACACACATAGCCCCGACCCCACACTAAGATACCAGTCTTGTATCGTGGGTATCAGGGACTACGAGAGACAGCGGTCTCACAACACCCAGACCCGACATAAATATCTGTCTATCACACAGACATTTGTCCCGGTGCAGGAATCGATCTGAAAAGTCAGACCTTAGGCTTCAATATATAAGTTGTTAGAAGACATAATATTTTAAGTTGTTATAAAATATTTTATGTTGTTATAAATAAATTTCAGGACTGACCATTGAACTTGGCACCCATTTAGATCTCACTTCTTTTGTCGTTGAAGTCAACAAATGAGGCATATATCATAATAGTGAACTTGGCTCTTATTTCACATTTATGTTTTTATGGGATATCATTACTTTTTGTACATATATATTCACGTGAAGACCTTAAAATCCACATAAAGACCGGCTGTCATCAATTTTGATTGCTGATTCTTACATTACAGGCACTATAAGTAAGTGTACCCAATAGAATCAATTAACTGAAAAATTATAATAAAATGATAAAAAAAATATAGTTTCTGATTTATATCTTTGTGTTCAGCCAACTATCTATCTGGATGCCAAATTTCAACTTCCTATGTCATCTGGAACTGGGTTAGAGTTTTGATCTATAGGTCAGTCAGTGATAAAAATTACGATTTTTGGATGTTAATAAAGAACTGTTTCAGGTGTGTTTATGAAATTTGGAGCACATGTGTATCTCGCAAGTCTCAATATATGAGCCAAATTTGACATGTTTATGTGACATCGTTTTTGAGTTATGAGGGGGTCAAAAGTGGCTCCAAATGGTTCGTGTAATATTATACACGGTACCGCTCGCCATTATGTTAGCTTGAACTTAGCTTTGCTACCGCGTGTCTAGATTGAATTTTTCTATCACTAAATGAATTGTGCCCGGTATGGCGATAGTCTCGCCAACTATCACATTATGGGAGTGTAATAAGCTCGGCAAAATGTGGGCGTACTGGTTACCCCTTCGGGGATTACAGGCGTCAATGTATATGTGTTAAAAAAACATTTTCTAGTTTTTTAGCTATATATATATGGCTTACTATTTGGCAAAGGTCTTTCTTCCCCTCTTCCAATTATAACACACTAATTGCCTATAGTTTGTAAATGGTAAAGTCGTGATTACCATTACTAAGTTAAGCCACCGCTTTGACCGTTAAAGTGCTAATCAGATGTAATGTGATCAGTCCACCCTTTTACCTGAATGTCGTTAACATACGACTAATTACATATTCAAAGGGCTAAATAAATTTCCATAGCATATGCATATTAACAAGTCTGTATTTACTCTTATTACATATTCTCCAACGGTAATTCATGAGGTTCGTGTCTTACGCAAATTCTCGAGAAGAACATTTCGATAGAAAAAATATAGGTATTACAGTTTATGTTAAAGAAAATAGGTTTCATAAAAAATAATACTTTTATTTTTTTCATTTAATATAATTTATTTTATATCGTGATCATATTACACATTCAAATTAAACAAATTTTACTGATTTTCAGGTGGTTTATTTTTACTATTTAGTCATGACGTTTCGAGAACTTTTCAGACTTTACTACGCAGAAAGACCACACAGTGTCATGAGGTCTGGCAGTCCTTTGGGTTCCCATTTAATCTAATCCCAGTCCAGTACGTCCTTTTAACTATCTTCTCTAAAATTTGTGTGTTGCTTAATTTCAATTGGTAGGAATCGGTGTTCTTTGGTGGGATTTACGGTTCGTCAAATCATGAACCGGGCAAATATAAAATTGATTGTAAACGTTACAATCAAATCTTAACGGTAGGCAGCGGCTTTGCTGTGCCCTGACATTGCAGAAGTCTATGGGCGGCGGTGACTACTTACAATTAGGTGGCTCGTCTACTCGACTGCCTCGAGGCACTAAAAAAAACAATTTTATATTTGCCCAGACTCTAACAGAGTCAGAATAGGTCAAATTTATGCTGAAAAGAACATATCGACGGTTGGCGGGCTATTTGATTTAAGCGTATTTTTTGCGATATTCAGTTATTAAATATTCGGAATTAGCAAATTTTTCTGCATCTTTTAAGCCTAGTTTAAATTTTTGTGCACTTTTTGGCGCTCAAATCAACTGACAAAACAGGGCTCATTCATTTCGGAAATTAATGCTCATAAATGCATGAAAATATGTCACAAAGATTACATGCTTACGCAAGTAATATTTTAATTGTACTAAAATTCACACAATAATTTCTAAAGTGTAACCTTTAAACGTCTCTCCTGCAATTTTTCGAAACTGTCACTTAAATCATATAAGCCAGGCTCTGTTTTAAAAATCTTAGCCAATAACCAAGAGCCCTTCACAATATAACATAATCAATAAAATCTCGAAACGGTGCAATAATATCGATTCGCGTTTAAAAATTAATAGTATTTTGTTTCCACCCCTTGTTATTTCAAGGAAATTGCCGGATCCGCGATCCCCCCTGAATAGGAACACTCGAATGCATTAGGTAAACTTTGGGTAGACGTTAAGGCCAGGAGAGTCTATAAACTGGATTTTCTATATAGACACATGAATGCGTCGGTGGCGCAGTTGTATTGCGTACGCGGTACGCGACTGCTGTGAGGTCTCAAGTTCGATCCCCATATCGGATAAGTGATATTAGGTTAATCTATCATAAAAAAATCAGTGTCAGCCCAAAGTCTGGAATTATGCCGGGCGTGGCGATAGGCTCACCCCCTATCAAATCATAGGACGGCAATAAGCTCGGCAAAAAGTGGGTGTACTGGTTAAACCTCTGGTTACTCCTTCGGGTATTACAGGCGTGAATGTATGTGCGTAACTGAGGACTTATATTTTATCTTTTTCATATAAAGTAAATCAGGTTAACGTCTGTCATAAAAAACCTTATTCTAATATAATTGACAGCCTCCGTGGCGCAGTTGGCGAGTAGCTGGCTGTGAAACGAGAGGCCGTGGGTTCGATTCCCACACCGGGACAAATGTTTGTTTGAAAGATAGATATTTGTGTCCGGGGTCTGGGTGTTGTGAGACCGAAAGTCTCTCGTAGTCCCTGATACCCACAACACAAGACTCGTATCTTAGTGTGGGGTCAGGGCTATGTGGGTGACTGTTGGGTGTTATTTATTTATTTATTTAATTCACATGTTCTTCATAACAATCAATATAACCGAACAATGTTTAAGCTTTTTTACTGTATCTACGCATGAACAATGTCACGATTAATTTGAAATTATTTTATAATGGCCATAGCTAAAATTATTAACGGACTTAAATCGCAGGTTTGATATCCGTGTCGGGGCGGTTCCGGCAGCAATTCTAGTATACCCTGGGATCGCTCCGTAAGCGCCAAAGAAGGCCACCGCGGGGTTTTAGCTGGTAGTGTCCGGTGGGGTGTACACAGGGGGTAGGGACTCGACCTAGTGGCTGCCCGGACAGCCGTCATCTGGGCGAGGGGGATGCTGGGTCGTAAGACCGACTAGTCCAGCATAACCGTTTTATTCTTATTCTACTGCCCCCCGGAGCGGCGGCAGTAATAAAATGCTTTCCATGCGGCAAAAAAAAGGTAAGATCTCCATGACATATTTCTACGTAACTTACGTATTCCTTGTTAATTATTATAGCTCAATTTAATGTCTAAGAAAAACATCTTGAGAAACTAAGAATGTTTTATAATAATTTCTGATGGTGTTAGACAAATAGTTAACTGCTCTAATTCTAGAGGAGCCACGTGTGCAGCAGATAAATTATATACCAATATTAATGTTATAATCGTTAATGTGTGTTTTAATAGTCCATATTTTATTTCTTCCAATCTTAATAATAATTTACGAAAGTAGTGATTCAATCTAGATTTTAATATTTATATCAGAGTTATAGCTAATGGGTAATCCATTAGCAAAACAAATAGCTCTAGATTTCTCGTTGTGGAGCTCCGTACTAATATAATGCAGGGTCGGTTATTTTATAAAATCTTCTCCTTAACGCCGGATCTGTAATAAAACGATGCATAATTAAATCGTAGACGTTTGATCTCCAGAAATAAACAAGATAATGCAAACAATAATGTATTTTTAACGTTTTTACAAACTTTGCCAATAAATGATGCCTCTTGGAGGAAATACTTCATTTCATGAATGTGAAATGTCTACTAAAGAATTTGTTTTTGGTGTGTAAACATTTTTTTAAATATATTTGAATTGAAAATTTCTTTAGACACGTTGGGCACATTTAGGATATGGAACAAGCACTGAGCTCGCGTGACCATCAAGCTCAGATTATTTTACTTTTGACATAAGGACGCCTATGAAGTTCTATACTTATTGACAACAATAAACAATTACCCTTATTATTAATAAGGGTAATAATAGACAAAAAAGTCACAACTTCATGAACGCTGTTTTAAGAAAGAACGCTTACTGCTTACTTCCATATTTTTAAGTTCTCACGTCTATCGGTAGTACCCGTGACTATTTTTTTACTAGCCCTGTATTATATATACTGTCCCACTGCTGGAATCGACTCCTCTACTATTAAGAGGGGTCAGGCTCAGTCCACCACGGTGAATTTGCGCTAGTTGGTAGAATTCGTGCACCTTTAAAATTCTTATTATAATTTTCAGGTATGCATGTTTATTATGATGTTTTCCTTCACCGTAAAATCAAGCGATAATTAATAATGAATACACACGTATCTCCAAAATGTCTGAGATGTCTGCCATTTGGGCTGGTCTTGAATCTGCCACTTTCGTTACGGCAATCTGTAACACCCACTAGCTGTAGCAACCACTTATAAATTTTGTTAATATATGCTCAAAGTGAAAAGGTATTTAAATAAATTAAACAAAAAAAACAACTAGTAACTGAAGTATTAATTTTACCAGTGCTGCAAAAATGTGACTTTTTTATTTCAAGATAAGTGGTTTGTTCCACCTCTTCAGGGATTTATGCATGAATTTATGGTATGTTAAAAGAGCATTATGTGATTCCCAATTTACTGTTCTAGAATTATCCAGTACATGCTTTCCTTAGGGATTGGCATCCTGTGTATTTATTTGTATATCATTAAGATCAGCAGGATTACTCTTGACACTCGATTCCAATTTAAAATTGGGATTGGGTTCGAAAACTGTACAATTGGCGCTCTTGAACGCAACACCTGCGCACGATTTAACTAAATACAGCAGAATTTTTAGTAACTAAATGAAATAGACACTTCAATTCAATAACAAACTCGATTGTGTCAAGAGTGCCAATATCTTCTAGACTTTAATAAAAAAGTATCGAGTTTGAGATTGGAATTGATTTCAAGAGTAGGCCTGCTGATCATCAATTCAATAAAAATCAACTAATCTAGAAACCCTTGATTATAAATAGAAGTTTATTACTTTTAAATGGCCATAAAATTATATTTATACCGTCAGCCACTATTCCATTAGGGAAGCATTTGGAGCGCATTAAACTGTCCATTCAAGAGCAAACATAACGTTAGTAAAATGTTTTATGATTGCCACTTGTTTTCAGTGAATATAGGTTTCCATCTTGTCTGTCTTGATAACATTGGTCTAATGCAGGTGCTTTTTTATTTCTCCTGCTAAAGTTAAGATTTGAATACAATGTTTTACAAATACAATTTGGCCATTAAATCGGTAATAAATGTTCTCTAAAGTACTAGAGATTTAATCTTTTAAGTATTAATAAAGGAGGCACTGTAAGGCGAAGGGTAAGTACTAAATTTCGAACGGCAACGTTATGTTTACAATAGAAAAATGCGCAAAATTTTTCAATAATACATACGAACTCACGCCTGCAATCCCCGAAGGGGTAGACAGAGGTGTAACCAGTACACCCACATTTCGCTAAATAAGCTTATGTGATAGAGGGCGAACCTATCATCATACCGGACACAATTCCAGACTCCGGACTGATGCTATTACTGATATTTCTTGGTGAAAAACAAAATATCACCTATACGACCCGGGAATCGAACCCGAGACTTCAGCACAGCAGTCGTACCATATACGAATAACAACTGCGCCACCTTCTTCGCTACTCGAAGCACTCATCTGTATATATAAAATAAGAGACTGACTGACTGATCGATCAACGCACAGCCAAAACGGCTGAGGTTGGCCGGCCGGCCGACTTAAAATTTTGACAGTAGGTACCTTTTATGACGTAGGCATCCACTAAGGAAGGGTTTTTGGAAATACCACCCCTAAGGGGGTAAAATTGCTTATAATTGAATTGAGAACTTCTCTATTTGAGTTGATAACCGGAAATGCAACTTAACACTAGAATATAAAATATGAAGAATGTATGTAATGTATTATAATTATTCATCACTAAATAAAAATCACATTAATGAGCGTTAAAGAAGACCATTAAATCAAAGAATTAAAAATAACTTCAAATAACTGTCCCAATTTCGACAAACACCTAATAAAAACCAAAGTCATTGCGAAGTATTAAAAGACATTGACAGTACAAACATTCCAAATCAAAACATCAAATAACAAACCATAATTCACACTATCAAAACGGTTGCAAGACCGTTAACAAAACAAAGATCTATTTTGAACTCTGGTTGAAGACGAATTAAGTTCAAAATGCATACGTGAGAAGTCTAAATGACATTGCTCTGTAAACAACTTAATGCAGCCTCGAGAAACGCGGTTTATGCAAAGAACCTGAAGATAATTTTTTTCATCTATTACCATAATACACGTGGCAAAATGTTTGTTGTAATATAAAGCGACGTGGGAATAGCTAACTTCGTTTATAAAACTGTTAGGAATTGCAGACATACTAATCAAACTCCACTGCACGCTACATTTAAAAATACTTTTATATGACAGCCTCCGTTACCCAGCAGGCCAGTAGCCGGACAGACTGATGTTTGTTTCAGGTCTGGGTGCTGTGCTGTGGGACTGTAGTCCCTCGTAGTTGTTGATACCTACGATACAGGTTTGACCAATAGTGTGGGGTTAGAACTGTGTGTGTGAGTGTTGGATGTATTTGATTATAATTTCTCCATTTATATGACCAATGGTGCATAAATTTGTGTGTATTTATGAAATAGATTTTCTTAGGTGTTATTTTACCACTTTCAACCATCATTACGTTACATTGGCATAAAATCATGAACACAATTTTCAGTGTGGTCAAGTCAATATTTGTTGGTTAGACAGTGTTGCTCAAAGGACAAGATGGGCGTTGGCGAATATTAACATTAGGAAATTGAAGTTGGGTGTTCACTGAACAGATGCAGAAAGATGCCAGAGATTTTATGATTTAGATTTTTAATTAAGAACATTGAAAAGGTTATGAGATTATTTTCAAGACCGTGATACAAATTCTTTTAGCATATAACTCACGTGAATAATAAGTAGTATAACCGATTTTAAAAGACAAAACCCTATAAAGTGGTAGTTATCATCTGTATATAACTTTTGTTGTATTAAACACTTAGGCATAAAATCTACCGAGACTGAAATTCCAATGTAGCTATATTTCACACATTATCTATTCGGTAGTTCATCGAACAGTTTGTTAAGGACATTCTTGCAATCTAGAGTGTTTTCACGATTTATCTTTAAACACATGATAAGAAAATTGTATAAAGTCACCAAAAGTTTTATTTATAATGGTTAATTTTTAGACAACACTTCACAGAGCGTAGTACTAGTATGTCCGTAACTACACCAAGATCATATGAACAAGTTCACACAATTGTCAATCTTATTGCACGAATCATAAGGAAGATCAACACGCAAAGTTAGCAAACAGTAGCAATATGCGGGCGTTTTTTGTGTAATTGTTCCACGAGGTCGTCATTATCAAATTTCAGCAATATCGCATTACACACAACCCTCTTTTAGTTTGGTTTATGATAAACAAGTGATTACTCATAATATAGTTGGAAAACGGTTTATGTCTACTTTAGTATATAAAGAACTAGCTGTTGCTCGCGGCTCCGCCCGCGTGGAGGTCATGTTTGGGAGAAAAAGTATACAATACAAAATACCAATATTCATGCGTTTAACTTAAAAATGTCGGATTTTCATACAAACTTTCATTCCCTATTTTACCCCCTTTGGGGCGGAATTTCCAAAAATCCTGAAACATATATTTTTTATTTTTAACTAAAATAATAATATAATAATAATAATAATTCATTTAATTCAGACAATACAGTCCATATAAATTACACAATAAACTAAACTAAATTAAACAATTAAATTAAATTAAATTACAAAGAACATGTATAAATTAAAACATTACTACAACTACATACTTATTACTAATTATGGTTCCCACTGCGGTGCACATACAACCAGTGTTTGACAAAAGCATTGTTTGGACATTCTGATACAGCTTTTAAAATACCATTATTCGAAGCCCGTAGCCGAGACCAAAATGATGCTATTCGAGATCGGATAATGGCATAAAAATCTGAAACTCGGGACTCGGCGAACATAGTCGAGGCACTACAAAACCATGCTTTCCCCATCATCATTCGAAAGGCGTTATTGTACTGCACTCTGAGAGTATTATAGGACTTTTTGGTATACAGCGACCAAAGCTGACACGTGTAGAAATTTTGACAATACGTGGTAAATAAGGTGAGTTTAACTTGGTCACTGCATTTCGAAAATCTACGAGCGAGCATGTTACATCTTACAGCCAGAGCCCGTCTTTCCCGCTCTATATCCTGGTCATCCTTAAGGTCATCTGTGAGGATGTGAACTAGGTATTTAAAACTGCGGACAACCCGCACCGGTGACCCAGACAATAATACAGTGGGCACCTTCTCCGGGCCTCCGAATGCCGAATACTAATTTTCATGAATTTAACTTCAAAAATGACGGATTTTCATACAAACTTTCATCCCCTATTTTACCCCCTTAGGGGTGGTATTTCCAAAAACCCTTCCTTAGTGGATGCCTACGTGATAAAAGGTACCTACTGTCAAAATTTCAAGTCTCTAACCCCAGCCGTTTAGGCTGTGCGTTGATCGATCAGTCAGTCAGTCAGTTTCTTCTTTTATATATACAGATAAAGTATAACAGTTTTATGCGTGTAAGATATCCATTTCCAATAATAATTAAAGCAGTATTCTTTATAAATACTCTATACTAATATATAAAGAGGTAAACTGAGTTTTGATGTTCGGGGGAATCTTTGGTACTACTTATTCAATTTTGAAAATTCTTTCACTGTTAGAAATATTATCCCTGAGTGCTATACGCTTACAACTTTTTATATATACTATTAAATAAAGAGGTAAAGTTTGTGAGTTTTGATGTTCTGGGTAATCTCCAGTACTACTGATCCAATGTGACAACTCCTTGGATTGTATACTTTTTCTCTCAAAAATAACATCCATGCTGGAGGAGCCGCGGGCAACAGTAGTATTTCTATTATTTTAGAATATCTGCCTCCATTTAACATGTCAAGCCGCAGTCATAGAAATTATATTGATATTGAATACGTTTGCATGACTTCCATGAGCATGGTTTTTATCACGGCGCATTGATCCCACTACACCTGGTGGTAAACGCAGTCCTGTTAGAGTATCAACCGAAAGACAATTATAGCTCTCTGCTCGACACAATTATTCCTGCCTGCTAAGTATCTTCTTCCGTAATTAAATTAAGACAAACGTATGCAATATTCTCACGTTTTTCAATAATTAATCTAATCACAACAATTTCACCATAAACCGTTTCTGCCAGATGTTACTTTGAGTTTGCAAAAAGAATAACGTGGTACATGACCTCAAAGATTTACAATACACATACATCAGTATAATTACACTCAAGACGTGATTAAAAACACAAACAAAAGAATGAAGAATGGAAAAAAACAACCTGGAGCCGTGTGTGAATCATAAATTGTGTTTGTTGTGGTTCTTTTATTTGAGTACTTATTTAAAGATGTTTGAACTGTGTACGACATAATTCACGATATAAAAACGAATAAGAAACATTCAACGGTTTCCAGGGCTTGACATGACTCTTCAAAACACTGTAGATGTCTATAATTCTTTTGGCCTTACTGACAATTTTTTTGGGTCAGCTCTCCTAATCGTCTTTGTTCTAGGATGCCTATCCCAGATCGTCATTGGGCCTATCTCTTTAGATCAGTGTACAATCCACAGTCAATTACGTTTTAGGTTAAGCAAAAGGCACGACCATGCTGGCCTTATGGAGCTTGATAGATTTAGCATACATCCAAAAATAATGAGGAACTGATTAAGGACTGAGGAACTCTAAAACAAAGGTTCATTCATAATGTTTTCCTTCATTGTTAAACCGAATGATAGTTAACAATATAGTGGTAATAGTAGTTTTGACAAGTCTGCGGTGCCCTCGCAAGATTGTATCGCACTTAAGATTTCCTTTCATAATTTAGAGACAAAAATTCTAGCACGCAGTCATTTATCAAGTGTAATGATTGGTTTAATGGAATTTTCAAAACACAATGTTAAGCAACTAGTATCTAAAAGCTTCAAACAAGTACATCTGCAGTCAGCATTTCCGTCTGCGTCAACATTAGGAAATATCAAATTGGTCCGTATCCTCAAGCGTCGCGGTGCGCGGGAGTGGCAGGAATGTCTGGTGCCAATTAGGAAGGCGGGTGACAAATGCGACTAACACAGGATACACTTACACACGTATTTTTTATCAAGTTTAAGAAGTAACACGTTTGTGATGGTTTATTTTTGCGACTGGTGCACTTTTTGTCTCTGATTTCAAAAGAAACAACATTAATATAAAAACACGTTACGTAGACTTCTTCTCAAAAGTTAATTGATTTAAACTTAAAATTAGCTTTAGGTTTTGTCTGCTTGATCGTATACAAAAATTACTTATTAATTTTTGATATTTAAATTAATTTAACTTCAATACTACTTTTATTATAGATAGTTAAAATCATATCAAAGCTAATGAGATCATTATAAATTTTAATCATAACTACATTGTACATCAGTTTTTCAAAGTGGTATCATACCCGTAGTTCTCTAGACGCTGGCAAAGTAAAATATTATGAAATCTAAATAATTTAAAACATTTTCAGACAATTCTAAAAAAGCTTCCCAATTTAATCCATAAGATTTGATGTATTCAATAAATATTTTTTTACCGATACCTCGTCCTAAGTATCTATATTTACTATGCTGGTAAAAAAATGTTTAACAAATAAAACCTAACAACATATAAAACCATTACCAATTGTACTATTTGACATGCAATTACAATTTCACGTGGCAAAATATACGACATAATCAAAGACATTTCTCGTCAGTTGTACAGTGATATGCTACGTTTACTTTGAATAATGGTTGACGCCGACTGTCTTACACAGTGTTTCGCAAGACATACGCACAGACATGCGACATTTAAATTTAATTTCACACTCAGCCTTTAACGAATAATATGTACATGTTGTAAATCTTACATCTGACAAGATTCAGGATTGTAGTCGTGATTTTCTTTTGTAATGTTTAAGATTTTCGTTGCCTATAAAGTAATTTAGGAACTGTATTTTTGACAGTCCAATTTTTTTTTATCCTGCGACGTGATGGTAAGTACAGTGCCGTCCAACAAGAGTATCGATTAGCGAGAGACAATCTCCCCCGCTACTCAACACAATAGTGCCGACCTACTTCTTCACACTACGCCATAGGCAAGAAGGTGAAGAAGCGGTCGAGATTTTCCTCAGTACATCTAGCTAAATTATGAACTTTATCTCAAGTCCACTGTTGCTATTACTCGTTTGTTTTACAATTTTAGTTGCAACTATTACAAATAGCTAGCTAGTGTTAATTGTTATCGATATCTTTTTTATAACTTAGTTATTTAAACGTTCTACTACTTCTGCTTTATATTCTTTAATATACAGTTCAGAGTTTAAATCTAGAAAATCAGCAGTTTTATCAAGATCACAATCAGTTTTCGTAAGACACTTCGTACACTAAAGATCGATCTTACAATGATTCAAAGTTCAAGTTCAAACCAGGAATAGATAAATAGCAATTAACCAAACCATCAAAATCTCAACTGAATGTCTCTATACTGTACCTGACTGAGACATGAACTCAATTTATGAATACCCAGCAGGCATGACTCTGGTTTTATTTGGAACATGTCCACAGCACAGTGGGAGGTAGCGAAGTGACGCACTCCGCAAACGTTTTCCACTACTCGTAGACAATTCTAATAGCCCTCAAGTCCCTCTCGATTGGAGCAAACAGTTTTACTCTACAGTCCACTTCGACTTTGTCCTACAAAACCAACATAATTTTAGCATTTATGCCTTCAATATTCGTCCTTATACTCAATGTGTTAAAACGTATGTCTAATGCATTACTAACGTGGTTTTTTGTTCGTGCCGTTGCTATAGTTACGGATACCAGTTATTAATTTTTTTTTAATATTTGCGATGAATATTGTACTCTATCGTGTATTGTTAAAGTCTGAATTTGAATGGGGATAAAATAAGTGCGTATTGTTTCCAAATGATACAATATTTCCTACAATCGAAGCTTTGTTTAGTTGGTATTGATTATATTGTTCTTTCAAATACATTTCTGAAGTTTTTTTGTTTGTTTATGAATCATTGGAAAACAGTTAAGGAAAATATGAGAAGGCTATCAATTGAGCTGGCAAAATTATTTTAGATCTTCAGTCAATTCTTTAAGTTAACAAAAACAAAGTATGATCTCAACTAAGGATAGCAGAACAAATTTTACACGACAAACTGAACGAAAACAGGAAATCACAAGATCAAAAACCACGGAAGAGTCATTTTGCGCACTCAGTCCCATTCTAAGTATCGCTTAATTAGCCATAAACAGTCTAAAGCTACCGAAACTGCGTATTAAAACTACGCGACTATTATTTCAAACGCAGGGATTGTAAATCTGGGATGTCTTAAACTTGTTCTATTTTTGTATGGGATGAGTGTGCATTGTACATATTATGAGAATAAATCGCGGGTCGAGACAACAAACTGAATTGTGCACGTCCCCGCTGAGACGGGACTATTAAGAACCGTACACATGTGCCGAGCTAGCTTTGTCAAATGATGCATAGATTTTTGTCGGGGGTCTATAGTTGGAGTACGATGTTAGACCGTTTTGCGGCTTTCTGAGTACTCTGACACTAGACCCTCGACCGCTTCTTCACCTTCCTGCCCATGGCGTATTGTGGTAGGCATGCATGATTGTGTTGAATAGCGGGGATAGATTGTCTCTCGCTACTCGGTACTCTAATTGGCAGCACTGCACGTGCCAGGATAAAAATAATACTAGCCCTGTATTAAACATTGTCCCACTGCTGGGCACGGGCCTCCTCTACTAATGAGAGGGGTTAGGCCTTAGTCCACCACGCTGGCCTAATGCGGGTTGGCAGACTTCTCATACCTTCGAAAAACTCTCAGATATGCAGGTTTCCTCACGATGTTTTCCTTCACCGTTAAAGCAAGCGATAATTAACATTTTAATACACACATAACTTAAGAAAAGTCAGAGGTGTATGCCACTTGGGTTTCGAACCTACGACTTTCGTCTTGACAGTCCGTACCGCAACCAGTTATTATTAGCCAGGATAAAAGAAAAGATTTTTGCAGTTGTGCTACTATGGTGTTGACACTCATGGGTAAAAGATAGATAAGAGATCCCAGAGTACGAGCTTCATGGCTCAGTATTACTAGTTACGTACTGTTGATCTTTTTACTGGCATTGGAGTGACAAGTGTGTGAGCAAGATATCCTACGCTTGATCTTTAAATAGTTATTACGAATTCAGGGAGAAATGTGCATCTCAGTGACTCTTTATGAAAATTACCGCCCAAATCTGCCAGTATTATTTGATAAATCTTCCTAAATTGACTTTTAGTATTATTAATAAAATTATTGTCACTTACCGTCGTAGACTAACCCAAATAGAATAACAATTTTGGATAATATTTTTTTTTATCTTAATGAGGAGATTGAAACAGTCACAGCCAAGCCAGTCCTTACATAACGTAAGGATAGCCATCCTTACGTTATTAAGTAGTATTTCATGTCTCTACTGCACTGCCTCAGCCATCCTGCAACACCTTTAATAAAATATCTGCACTTGATATTTTCTCCCGGCGCTATCTCGCAGCGTATAATAAATCCTTCAGCTCGGAGGGAGTCCCGTGTGTTGCAACTAGAAAATATGAAAGCATGCACTGGGGACAATGATCGTAGTTTTCGTAGTTTTTTAACAGCTGTCTTATTGTTTAATGACTTCCTTTGGGTGTGCGTTGCGGAAATTATTAGCCGAATGGGTACTTTTTGCAGTTCTGGGTTATGATGAAAATAAATTGAGTTTGAAAGTATACATACATACATATACGCTCACGCCTGTAATCCCTGAAGGGGTAGGCAGAGGTACCAGTACACCTAGTTTTCGCCGAATTTATTACGGTCCCATAATGTGTTCGGAGCGAGCCTATTGCCATACCGAGCTCAATTCCAGACTCCGTGCATCTGCCCGTTCATACTCAGTATCAACTGAGTATATCTAAGTATAAATACCCAATATCAATTTACCCGACCGGAGGATCGAACCTGAAACCTCAGCACAGCAGTCGTAACGCATGCGCAATTACAACTACGCCACCGAGGCAGATTGAAAGTATCTGTTGTGAAAATGATAATAACATGAAATTATCATAACAATATTTCCCCTACCTATGTGTGACATGATGATGATGTGAGACAGGTGTACTACAATATCATATGTCCTTGCGGTAGATGCAGGAGCTAGAATCCTTCTAGGCCATACGAAACGCAAAGTAAGTGGTTACTTTTTTTTTTATTGTCGCGGGGAAAGCGTTTTATTACTGCCGCCCGCTGCGGAGGGAAGCGGATTAAGAATAAAACGGGTACGCTGGACTAGCCTGTCTTACGATCCAGCATCCCCCTCGCACGAATGATGACTATCCGTGCTGCCGCTGGGCCGAGTCCCTAACCCCTATGTACACCCCACCTGACACTACCAGCTAAAACCCCGCGGTGGCCTTCTTCGGCGCTTGCGGAGCGATCCCGGGGTATTCTAAGGAGTGCTAGAATTGCAGCCGGAATCGCCCCTTTTTTTTTACCGTGGTGGAATTCAAACGCCCCCGTTCCACAGGGCGGGAGACGCCGGTCAGTCGTCCACCCGGCGCCTCCTACGTCTTCTCTGGCGGCGGGAGGGATCATTTCGTTCCCGATCCCTCTCAGCACTCTCCTTCTGCGAGATGACGCTCTCACAGAAGTGGGCCACCGCACGCCAGGACCTCCGGCTGGCGACCATGGACGACACCACGGCCGGCAGAGAGAGGTCTCCTCCGACGACTGCTCTGAGAGCGCTGCGCTCTTCGTCCCAGGCTGGGCACTCCTCCAACGTGTGTTGGGCCGTGTCCTCGCGGCAGTTGCCGCAATGGTGGCACACGGCAGACTCCTCCTTTCCGATCCGACACAGAGCCGGAATCGCCCCTGCGCGGTGCTGCGAAGCGCTTCGCAGCCCATCTCCATGGAGGGCTAAGGAGCCCCTGCGCACCTAACAACGACAGCGAACGAGGCCTTCCCACCCGCGCTGCCGTCCATCTCGGGGTCGCACGATGCTCCGATTTTGGGAGTGCATCGATACGGGCTGACAGCCCTCCGCTGCGCGCCCGCGACCCCCCGATGGCTCCTATTAGTCGCCTCGTACAACAGGCAGGGGTTACCGTGGTGGAATTCAAACGCCCCCATTCCACAGGGCGGGAGACGCCGGTCAGTCGTTCACCCGGCGCCTCCTACGTCTTCTCTGGCGGCGGGAGGGATCATATGAAATGAAATGAAATTAAACGACTGATCTGAGAGCGCTGCGCTCTTCGTCCCAGGCTGGGCACTCCTCCAACGTATGTTGTGCCGTGTCTTCGCGGCAGTTGCCACAGTGGTGGTACACGGCGGACACCTCCTTTCCGATCCGACACAGGAACGAACCGAAACACCCATGGTCCGTTAATACCTATGTCAGCCGGAACGTAGGCGCCCCGTGGCGCCTGTCTAGCCATCTCAAAGTAAGTTGTTACCTCGCAGCAGTACGGTAGGCAGCGGCTTTGCTGTGCCCTGGCATTGCAGAAGTCTATGGGCGGCGGTGTCAACTTACCACCAGATGGTCCGTCTGCTCGTCTGTCTATCCAGGCAGTAAAAAAAATGATTTATCAAGCTGGGCCATTCATGCTGTAAAAATACTGTCTACGTGACTAAAATATCTAATGGTGTATCCCCAAGTAGCTCAATATACTTACTTCTTATACTTCCAGCAGAAGCACCAGTATTGATGATATTTTTAATGACATATGAAATGGGACACGTGTCTTAGACCTTACACAGCTCCATACGTTTTATCCAGGCGATATACGAGCGCATTAAATCCTGCAGTTAAACCGGACATAATACGGGATAAGCGTCGCACCCACGGCCGGTACATTGCATCAATTAACAGATTAACGCCTCCCGCAGATTATACCGGGTACTACTAATTGAAGTGGTGAATGTTTAAGTTTATTTTTTAAAACAGAGGTAGACAAACGAGTAAGTAATGATAGTGGTCTTCGCTGCACAGGAAAAGAAATTATGAGTGCGTTGTCGGCCTTAAAAACAGGAACGGAGATTGGTAAAGAAGGGGAATTTCGCGTTTCTTCTAGTTATGAATCTTTATGATCAAGATTGAATTACAATGCCATCTTACTTTTTTAATTAGTACGTTAAAAAGTGATATGTATAAGCAATTACAATGCCATCTTACTTTTTTAATTAGTACGTTAAAAAGTGATATGTATAAGCATATGAATTCATATTCGTTCTGGCATAAACAAGTAAATACTCTTTTTTTTATGTTCACTTGTGATGCATAGGTGATTTATTTTGGGCACTCCTCAACTGTGTGTTGGGCAGAGTCACGCGGACAGTTGTCACAATGGTGACACACGGCCAACACTTCTGCGCCGGCTATACGACATAGGTACTCGCCAAAACAACCATGGCCTGTGAGCACCTGTGTCAGCCGGAACGTCGCCGCGCCGTGGCGCCTGTCCTACCACTGACGGAAAACAGGACGCACTGCCGCTACGACCCGCTGAAAGTAAATACTCTTACATTAATTGTATTAATAAAATTGACAAGGACAAATATCAATTCCAGAATAAAAATTGTACAGTCTGTCAACAAAAGTGTATAGATAGATCGGTGAATAACTAGCAGTAGTAGTGATCATGTGTTGGATACCCGACAGCACAAAAGGGTGTTGCTGACAGAGACAAGTTCGAAATTTCATAGTTCGTATTTTAGTATGTCTCAGGTGGTGATTATCCTTGTACAAATTAGTTGTTTATTCATTCATTAACATCAAATATTATAATTTACTGCATTCTTTTCAGACTGTTGTCCATTATAAAGTACACTAATGCAGTGTATTAATTGTCAGTTTTGTTAAGTTCACATACCATGGATATTTAAGATGTTGTACAGCTGACATTTATAATTACAACTGGTGGTCATTTAATACATTGTATTTATATAATTAATATCATCTGTCTCACTATTTCAAGTATTTCTAGATAGTCTGTGCAGCCCGTGTTTATAAATAACTAGCTGTTGCTCGCGGCTCCGCCCGCGTGGAGGTAATGTTTGGGAGAAAAAGTATACAATACAAAATACCAATATTAATGCTTTATTATGTTTAACTTAAAAATGACTGATTTTCATACAAACTTTCATTCCCTATTTTACCCCCTTAGGGGCGGAATTTCCAAAAATCCTGAAACATATATTTTTTATTTTTAACTAAAATGTCAAATACAAATTTTCATGAATTTAACTTCAAAAGTGACGGATTTCCATACAAACTTTCATCCCCTATTTTACCCCCTTAGGGGTGGTATTTCCTAAAACCCTTCCTTAGTGGATACCTACGTGATAAAAGGTACCTACTGTCAAAATTTCAAGTCTCTAACCCCAGCCGTTTTGGCTGTGCGTTGATCGATCAGTCAGTCAGTCAGTCAGCTTCTTCTTTTATATATACAAATTAATCCAGTATTACACTGTTCTAAGATATTTCTCAATTTAAGCGTTTGACTTGGGGAGACATTTAACGTCCTTTCACCTTGAAGGCTTGTACTACAATTATCAGCATTAGGTCTACACAGAATCGGTTAAGTCTGTATTTGAATATTAAAAGTGGTTCTTAAACCGATGGAAATCATGCAATTTTATGAGGATCTCGTTCTATACTACGGTGAGACTTAGCCACTTTCAATAAACAAATTAGAATAAAATTTTAGTCAAACGCCTGTAAATACATAAACTGATTGTTTTATTTTTGGTATTGATTTGTACATGTGAATTGAGACGTCGTCGAAGTTTCATATTTTAAATTTTCAAATCCTGTTGAACTAAAATTACAACAAAGGATTTCCAGGTCGATAATTGTTCCTATTCTCCAATGTACTTACGAACCTGGCATATACCTTACCTATATTGTAGGTCTCACAATAAACAAAGAAGTGAAATTAAGAATTAATTTAAAACGATGATTGCTAACATAGAAATTACTTATGCGCAATATATACAAGCATCAAAGGATACAAACGAATAGTCGAAGCACTCAAATGAGAAACAAAAAACCTAATAAAACATGGGCCTATCTAAAAATACAAACACCTTTAACTTTACATTTAATTTTACTTTACAAAGTTTTCAACTAAACTAAATATAGGCATTGCGCATAATGTCATATAGTTTAGCTGTCAACGTGTCTCGTAAATACTAGTGTGTCGCAGCAAAACATGGAAATGTGCTAAAGCGAGAAGTGTCTGTTGTCTGTTGGGCTATGAAAACCGTGCTAATTAGCAAAAAATTAAATGAATCGAAATATTTTTAATTAAATTCTCAATTCATAGTAAAAGCAAATTACTTTTTTAGCCCGAAGTTATATGGATAATAATATAATCCTTCCATAATGCTTAAAAAAATATGTTATTTATTTATGGCAAACATATTTATGATATACATATTAGCAACATCAAATAAACTGAGCTAGACTACCGCTAGTCTCGAATAGACTGCTCCCGCGAGGTTTGAAGCGTCCCCTTTTATAACAAATCTTTCCCCATTGAGTCTGTAACTCATCAATCTACCCGCAAATATTCTGTAAGTGACCCCCCGATATTCCCTTAAAAATCTAAGGTAGAGTAGATTAAACCGGAAGTTATAGAATAAATGATTGTGTTAAAAAGTATGCTTACATATATATCTGTCAAAGGTAAGTAAATACTAATAATTTATATTGCCAACGCGAATGTAAGAGCCCTACATTTCAGGAGCATGGTAAACGTTAGTTAGCGCCAGTGTACAATTTGCAGACCTCAAATTGGCCACGCCTCGACACCGCTCCGACAGACACGGTTCGAACTACGATATTTGTAAAGCAAGATGGCGACAAGGTAAAAGTAACTATCAATTAATGTTGACTTTTTTTTTTTTTTTTGTTGTCGCGGGGAAAGCGTTTTATTACTGCCGCCCGCTCCGGAGGGAAGCGGATTAAGAATAAAACGGGTATGCTGGACTAGCCGGTCTTACGACCCAACATCCCCCTCGCACGGATGATGGCTATCCGTGCTGCCGCTGGGCCGAGTCCCTAACCCCTATATACAACCCACCCGACACTACCAGCTAAAACCCCGCGGTGGCCTTCTTCGGCGCTTACGGAGCGATCCCGGGGTATTCTAAGGAGTGCTAGAATTGCAGCCGGAATCGCCCCTGCGCGGTGCTGCGTAGCAGCCCATCTCCATGGAGGGCTAAGGAGCCCCCGCGCACCGAACAACGACAGCGAACGAGGCCTTACCACCTGCGCTGCCGTCCATCTCGGGGTCGCACGATGCTCCGAATTTGGGAGTGCATCGATACGGGCTGACAGCCCTCCGCTGCGCGCCCGCGACCCCCGATGGCCCCTATTAGTCGCCTCGTACGACAGGCAGGGGTTACCGTGGTGGAATTCAAACGCCCCCATTCCACAGGGCGGGAGACGCCGGTCAGTCGTCCACCCGGCGCCTCCTACGTCTTCTCTGGCGGCGGGAGGGATCATATCGTTCCCGATCCCTCTCAGCACTCTCCTTCTGCGAGATGACGTTCTCGCAGAAGTGGGCCACCGCACGCCAGGACCTCCGTCTGGCGACCATGGACGACACCACGGCCGGCAGCGAGAGGTCTCCTCCGACGACTGCTCTGAGAGCGCTGCGCTCTTCGTCCCAGGCTGGGCACTCCTCCAACGTGTGTTGGGCCGTGTCCTCGCGGCAGTTGCCACAATGGTGGCACACGGCAGACACCTCCTTTCCGATCCGACACAGGAACGAACCGAAACACCCGTGGTCCGTCAGTACCTGCGTCAGCCGGAAAGTTGGCGCACCGTGGCGCCTGTCTAGCCATCTCTTTAGGATAGGACGCACTGCAATTAATGTTGACTGTATTATTGATAACTAGTGGTCCCTGACAGACGTTTTCCTGCCATAAACTGCCTTTCGGTGGCAGAATTTTGGTTGAAAAAATTAAAAAAATTGATCTCGACAACAGCGCCACCTATTGGATCTAAAACTATCCTATCTTTAATGCTGGACCCAACAACACAAATATTTCTATTTCTTTTTATTGATGACGTAAATGAGACTAGTTCCCCAAGATAGAGAAAAATATATTCATTGTAAATATATGCACATCGAATAATTTATTTTCCATTCAAAAGGTATTTCCAAACATTTTCACACAACGCAGTTTACTTTGGTCTGCCAATGTGATGGATATCTCGAAACTCTTCACGTGAAAACTCGGGAAATACATTCGGAAAATTCAATGCACAAACAAAATGACGCGTGATTGTTCGTGGCTTGAAATTTAAAAATGTGTTTTTGATTTTAAATCATATACATCTGCCCTAAATTTTGGAAGAAGCTTTTGTGTTTTTTGTAGTCTTTAGAAGCCTTAAATTATAATGGTTTATTATGTTTACGCAAATAATTTTACAGATTTTATCGCGGTTTATTTTAACTTTCAACCCGGCGTTTCGAAAGCTTTACAGATTTCATGATCACATGGCGGACTAAGTAGTATGTCGTCACGAAAGTATAGTGCAATATTTCTACCTCTCATATAGTTGACTCTTATTTTTTGCAGTCCAGAATCTGTCGCTATGTATGCAGAAGTAGCTGACAGTGACACAGGCCTTCAATTAAATACGTCGAAATATCTATATGAAATAATATACTATAACGTAATATACGGTGGTTAAGTTCTCTGGATGCCCAGAACCCCATTGCTTTCCAGCAGCGATAAAAGCAACGATAGTATTTTTTAACATCCCTTTAATCAAGCCTCTTTTTCGCAGTGTTTAAAAATGTGAAATACCTTTATTAATGAGCGCACATCTCTAAGAATAGGCAAACTTCCCCCAAAAGGAACAAGAATAAACAATTTAAAATCAAATCCGTCACTTTTGTTATATACGGAACTTACATACCGTCCCCAACGTAGGGTAACTACAAATAAACATAAACACGACACGCGATAATATTCCTTATGTCCAAGTAACAAAGTTCTCGTCAAATCTATGTAGAGTGTTGGGTTACAAAGTTAATAATGCGGTTGGATAACGCGAAAAGTACATAGATAAGTGAGTTTTTGACAATGTTATACTGTATACTATTTTACTCAAGGGACTACTTACGCTTTAGATATCTCTTATCACACACAAGCGGGAATGAGTTTTGAATCTAAAACAATAGTTATGAAATGCTTTTGTCGAAAATGTTAAAGAAAAATGAAAAATTTAACGCAAGATAACAAAAAAACATACAAATAATAGCATTTTAAATAAAGCTAATGTCTCATGTATTGAATATTAAAGTTTAAAGCAATACTGCCCCCCTAGTTCGTGTATGGAATATAATCGATAAAGAATAGTAAGCAAAACAATCGATTGAAAATCTGCAAGTATAATGCATTTGAAGCATATCAAAAGACGTAGACAATTTTCGATTTCTTTTTAATTTTTCATTCAAACATAAAATCGTATAGTTCTCGTTGTACAAAGTAGTTAGTTACATTTATTAAAGAACAGCAAAACAACGTTGGCACGTCACCGGACCCTCGCTGCATTGTTCGGCAAGATGTTTTGGAAGAATGTCGCCACGATTTCGGATGTGTCAGTCGCGGGCGCTGTCACAGTGCAGGGGAGGGTGAGGCCATGAAACCAGCGTGTACAAGTTATACATAATTGAATTATGAGAGCAAAATAGACATTAGACAGCCTCCGTGGCGCAGTTGGCGAGTAGCCGGCTGTGAAACGAGAGGCCTTGGATGCGATTTCCACACCGGGACAAATGTTTGTGTGACAGACAGATAATTGTGTCCGGGGCCTGGGTGTTGTGAGACCGAAAGTCTCTCGTAATTCCTGATACCCACAACACAAGACTCGTATTTTAGTGTGATCAGGGCTATGTGTGTGACTATTGGGTGTTATTTATTTATTAATATGGCCTGCTTGTTCAAAACAATATCACAACTTTAAATTAAAATATATTGCAGAGAGTACGGACTAGATGAAATTCTAAAACTATTGCTGACAAATAACCATTTTAAGAGGCCTTTAAATAAAATAGATTCGTAATAAAAGTCGTAGTTCTTAATACCCACGATACAGATTTTACCTAGTGTTGGGTCTAAGCTATGTGTGTGACTGTTGGAACGTGGTGTATTTATTTCTTATTTTTTTGGTAAAAGTTGAAAATAGTCATTAGTAATTGTAATAGTCTTGGCTTCTTGTTTTTTTAAAACTATTGTCTTGTGAATTTGTATCTCTATCATTCCTTGTCACGATTAAGGTATGTCATGCTCGCTTAAGGGTCTGCGCTTGCGGCGGCGTTATGTGCCGGGTCGGTCACTTCCCTGTGTCATGGTTGAGGAGGCCGATGGCTGGCACATGCGTCATACTCGTGAACGGGTGCTGCTTGTGTGGACTGGTCTACCTGGATTGCCCATTGATTGTTAGTTAGAGAAAATAAATAACAGGTTGTATAGCCTCGTTTACGACTCTGCCTTGTATTAACATGTATAGGTACCGTTTTTTTTGTTTCATGTGAATGTGACTTGTTTAAGGATGTATGTATTTTATATGTGAATTATTTTATAATGTAAATTGTAATGACAAATTACAAAAGACCTACGGCTGAGTTTCTTGGTGCTTCTTCTCAGACCAGTGGGCATTTCCGAAGCACCAGTAGACCTTAACATTATTACGACATGTAAAAAGTGCCCATAGTGGCATAATTTACAAAATAAATGATTTGATTTGATTTGAAAATATAGCTAGACCAGTTTTAGGATGTCACAACCCATGTTATTATAGGATACACGTAAAAAGGCGTCGTTTGCCGGGTAATATGAATTAAAATTATAATATTTAATATATAATTTCTTTATAGTTATTGGCTCAGCTCAGTCAAGAATTTTTTGGAACATGACGTATTTTTTATGACTTGTGCACAGATGGCCTTAATTATTAGATATTATCTAGGATTATGTGCAACGCTGGACCGACCAACTGGAATACGTTTGAAGTATAGTTTCTAATCTGTTTAGAGTTACACAGCTAATATATTTTGTAATTTTTTGTCCTGTCCGCATTAAATACCATTAGAGTTATTTTATAAAATAAATAAAGTCTTTCTGTTCCTAAAAAATATTTTTGACGCAATGGGGTTTTTTTTATGAATTATTGATATGTATATTCCTAGAATCTTTTCTACATTTAACATCCACGGTCTATCTTCATCCCGTCACTCTCGGGGCCCGCTAGGCTACCTCCCCAACATCAAGTGATTGCTTACATCACGGCGGCAGATTGAATAACGTTTTGTTTATTTTTGTTTCGTCCTTAGCTCGCAAACAATGGCTCCAGTTTCGGGATATTACGGGATATAATCCCGGAACACGAAGAACGGGATTACGTTTTACCCTATACCTAATTGGTGTCAATGACCCTATCTGTTTGACAATACTTATGTAGGTATATTAAATCTTAAAGCAACTTTAAAGGTCATTAGTTACCTGAAATAAATTCATGTCTTTATTTTATTTATTTTTAATTAAATGAACAAAAATCTTAATTTTTACAGCCTCTGTGGCGTAGCTTGCATGTCTGCTGTGAAACGTGAGGCCACGGGTTTGATTCCTCCACCGATATTTGTGTCATTTAGATATATTTGTTTCCGATCTGGTATTTCTTCGGGTTATTTATTTACTGATCATGAAGAAACCTCTATATATATCTAACCAAAACGAAATTCGAAGGTATGTGAAGTCTGCCTACCCACACTAGTTAATAGTTAGTAGCTAGTAGACCAGCGCAGTATACTAATATACCCTCTCCAAGTAAAGAATGTCTGTAGTCAGTAGTTTGTTAATGTAATACAAGGCTAAAGTTAATAAGGATAATGTTTAAAACCGCCTAAAGAACGCTGATACGTCAGTAATATTGTATTGAAGTATTTGGCAGCACACTCAGTCAGTCATGCGTCAACAAGATTCTGTTTACTCGTCCTACGTGGTGGCCGCGAAAACTATGGAGTTTGTGTGCTAAATCTTCCCTTTACTTTTAATCTTGTAGGCCTGCAGTGGGATAGACTAATTATAAATATTAGGACTCAGGACAGAGTAACTGGCCCAAATATTAAATCGCATTCTATCTCTATGCCGTCGGTTTTGGATAAGCGCTATTTGTCATGAGCAATAAATTACCGTAATAAATTCGGCGAAAAGTGAGTGTACTGGTACACGTACACCTTACACCTCTGCCTACCCCTTCGGGGACTACAGGCGTAAGGTATGTATTTGTCATGAGCTTGATCTTTGACACATTCATCCTCAAATATATACTTCACTCCACTTAAGCGTAATTTTGAGTAGTTTGATACTTATCAAGTTTTTGCAGACTTCATTAGTCATGCTTAAATTTCATTTACAAGAGATTTTTGTGACGTGTGTACTCTTTATTATTCGTTGAGGAGTTTCGGGTTTGATAATTGTACTGTCACCGTATTTTAATCAAATTTATATGATATAAACTCGCAGATACTACTATAACTTTTTTAGTAACTTGGATTGTAATTTGATCACCTACGATACAGGCAATGCCTAGTGTAGGGACCAAGGAACTTAAGTTTAATGTGTAATTCCTTCTCCCAATACACTGTATTAGTTTTAATTGTTACGATTTCACATTGTTTTTCACATAATCTTATTTTATAAGTTTCTCATGTAAAATTGTATTTTGGAGATAAAAATAAAATAAAAACATTAGATAAATGCTACCGAACAATGAGTAAAAGTTGGTATATATAAAAACAGTTCGGATTTGCAGACCTATTTGGACTCTTTCAAAAACAGTAGACAAATGCTAAACAAATTTATATAGAGATTTTATAATTACACCAAACAAAAGTCCAGTAAAAATATCATACAAAACTTCAATAATTTGATGACGAGAGATAAATAATCCAAAAACGTCTAGGCGAGGGTTAGCTATATTTAGATTTAAAAATCAAAAGACATTTAAAAATCTTAATGACCTACAAAGAAAAAGTCATAAAATATCATCAAAATCAAGTAGATTTTCAAGTATGCCAAAAGCGTCAAGTCCATACAATCAGCGATTCGTTAACCCGTGCCTACATCGGGTTGGGGTAAATTGTGAAATTACCCAGTTTTGTTTACCTGTCCGGCCCTTACCCTTGTTTGCACTGCTGGCTTGCACTTTTCACAACCTTATCGATTGACGTCATTTTAACATAGAGGGGACGGTTCTGATATTATAATTACAATATGATTGAGAACTGTTTGAAATTTGAAAGTAGTAGAGCAACGCTGTAGTAAGCTCTACGGAATGTATGATCTAAGATAGTACTATTCTACAGACAAACAATGAGAAATGGCTATTGCTCTTACCTTTCATATGATGGCTAACGGAAATTCTATGTCCTAGGACCAGTAAAGAAAGAAAAAAAATATTTTTTGGCCATTGTCTTTGGACCAGACGGGAGTAATTAGTATGTATATAGTACATATGCATTGAGAACACATTAAGTAAAGTTAATACAAATATGCAGTTACATGCTATCTAATACATAAAAGAAAAACTTAAAGACTATCGCACAAAAAGGGTCTACCGGCATACTTATATACCCCAGCCTTCCGCGTTCGAAGCATGAACATAATGGCCATAGGCTCAAGGTCCACCAGGTGGGAGGGTTCACCTGATACTGGTGTCACAGTGATACATCCATACCCAAATTACAATTCTTTTCCACTGGTACCGCACCCGATTTTTTAACAGTGTATACTACTACGTATAGTGCTGATCACTTAGGTGGCCTATTTGCAATGTTGATGACGTTGAAATATCAGGGAAATAAAAAGTCTATTTAATTTATTCAGTGTAAGTAATCAAACAGCTCTGTCGCGTCAATACAATAACAACATGAATTGTATGTCTGTCTGCACTAATCTGAGCTGAGATAGAGCTTACCTCAGTAATTCTTAAACAAAGTATCTTAAATTTTAATATCAAGTCTGTACTATTATTATAAGCTATATAGATGGTTTAAACGCGCCAGTCTCTAGAACTACTAGTCAGATTATAAAAAATGGTTTTATAGCCTCTTTATTGGAGAAGGTAATCTAGCATCACTTTACGACCTAGAAGCGAAGTAAAAGCTGTCACGGAGGTGACGTCACAAGCAATAGCTATACTCAGATTTTTAATTAGGTAGGCTAAAATGACAGCTGAGATCGACCTTTTTTTAATGTTGCAAGCCTGGAGGATAGTGCTGTAGTGTGGCCGATTATGAATGATTCATCGACATGTTGTGACATGACCTTTCTATATAATTTTACTCCTGGTGGTATTAAATATAAAAGTAATAAAATGAATATATCAAAATTAATAATTTATGTTTTTAATTAATAAATTACGTTAAAAAATAATAAATTATGTTATTAATTTTGTCATATTACATTAGCTTTACTTGTAATAAATAAGAAATAAACTATAAAAAATGCAATCGATAGAATTTAATTCATTTTTAACCGACTTCAAAAAAGGAGGAGATTAACAATTAGTCGGAATCTTTTTTTTTATGTATGTTACCCGATTACTCGAAGACGTCTGGACCGATTCGAGAAATTATTTTTTGTTTAAAAGGGTATAATTCCCAGGTGGTCCCATTGGCACCAAATCAGGATCTGATGTTGGGATCTCAGAAAAATCAAGGGAAACCCTCAAATTTTATAGTGATGCATACTTTGTTTTATATTGAAGTCGGTGTACTTTTTATGAATTAAAAAACTTTCACTTATTACTCTTTTTGTTAGTAGGTACGTGTATTATTTATATTGCCTGTGTAGAGTTATACTAATAGTATTAATATGGTATCAATGGTAGGCATCCGCTATTTTATGTATCATTCGTCTTCTTTCTACGCCGGCGATTGGTTGTACGAATATTCCTTGCGCTCTTAAAGCAACAGAACTAAAAAAAAACGGTTTCAACACAAATTCAAACAAATACTTTAAACATTTTATTGTAAAAGAAAATGAATCATCATGTTCCGATTATCGATCGGAATACTCGATAGCTCAGGTTGCAACACTATTTTTACTTTACAATAACGTGGCAACCCACCAAATGTCATTTTAGTCTATCTAATAAAAAAAATCAGAGTATAGTTATATATCTTTAGCATTTACACAGCCGGTTATGGTTAGTAGAACGCATTTTGTAGCTTAGTGCATCCTAAAGAGTTTACGAATATAGACGTCATCCAAGTTTAGTGTAAATGGGCATACATCATAATATCAATTCTTACACAAGTTATTAACGTCATCACCTAATTTTTTTATTCTGACGTGGCAAATTGGCCACAATGCATCTGATGGTATGATGAGTATGGAGTAGCGAGAGACAATCTATCCCCCGCTACTCAACACAATCATGCCGGCCTTCTTCTTCACACTACGCCATGGGCAAGAAGATGAAGAAGCGGTCGAGGGTCTAGTGTCAGAGTACTCAGAAGGCCGCAAAACAGTCAAGCATCGTACCCCAACTCTAGACCCCCACAAAAACCGGATGTACACTGGCTGACCCCGGAACGCGACACACTTGCGTGTGCCACTATGGCAGTTTTTACACCCTGTGTACGGTGATCAATAGATGGATATAAATATCTTGCCACCAGCACCACCTATTCAACAGGATTGACTAGATATTTGTAGGAAACCATAAAAAACATCCCAACTAACCAATTTCAACTTGCTCTCATTTCCAAAGATCACACAAACATTACCTAGTTTAGTAACGTGAACTGTCAATTACAACCGTCGCGTTAACTTACAGTAACTGTGCCAGTTAAACGACCACTCACGCCGACAGTAACTAAAAAGTTCAATTAATATCGATTAGACTTATGTTTCCAAACTAGTTACGTATTGACGAAATAACTACTGAAGAGCCGAGTTCGAAAAGAACAAAGAAAAATTAAAAGTTTTTAGTAACACAAGAGGCAACGATAGACTAGTTGGTTGCGGCATGGACTGTCAAGGCGAAAGTTGTATGTTCGCTTGCTTTAACGGTGAAGGAAAACATCGTGAGGAAAACTTGCATACCTGGGAATTCTCACATGAATTTCGAAGGTATGTGAAGTCTACCAACCCGCATTAGGCCAGAGTGATGGACTAAGGCCTTTTTTTTTTTTTTTTTTTTTGTTGTCGCGGGGAAAGCGTTTTATTACTACCGCCCGCTCCGGGGGGAAGCGGAATAAGAATAAAACGGTTATGCTGGACTAGCCGGTCTTACGACCCAGCATCCCCCTCGCCCGGATGATGGCTATCCGGGCAGCCGCTGGGCCGAGTCCCTACCCCCTATGTACACCCCACCCGACACTACCAGCTAAAACCCCGCGGTGGCCTTCTTCGGCGCTTACGGAGCGATCCCGGGGTATTCTAAGGAGTGCTAGAATTGCTGCCGGAACCACCCCTGCGCGGTGCTGCGTAGCAGCCCATCTCCATGGGAGGGCTTAGGAGCCCCCGCGCACCGAACAACGACAGCGAACGAGGCCTTACCACACGCGCTGCCGTCCATCTCGGGGTCGCACGATGCTCCCAATTTGGGAGTGCATCGATTCGGGCTGACAGCCCCCCGCTGCGAGCCCGCGACCCCCGATGGCCCCAATTAGTCGCCTCGTACGACAGGCAGGGGTTACCGTGGTGGAATTCAAACGCCCCCGTTCCACAGGGCGGGAGACGCCGGTCAGTCGTCCACCCGGCGCCTCCTACGTCTTCTCTGGCGGCGGGAGGGATCATTTCGTTCCCGATCCCTCTCGGCACTCTCCTTCTGCGAGATGACGCTCTCGCAGAAGTGGGCCACCGCACGCCAGGACCTCCGGCTGGCGACCATGGATGACACCACGGCCGGCAGCGAGAGGTCTCCTCCGACGACTGCTCTGAGAGCGCTGCGCTCTTCGACCCAGGCTGGGCACTCCTCCAACGTGTGTTGGGCCGTGTCCTCGCGGCAGTTGCCACAATGGTGGCACACGGCAGACACCTCCTTTCCGATCCGACACAGGAATGAACCGAAACACCCGTGGTCCGTCAGTACCTGCGTCAGCCGGAAAGTTGGCGCACCGTGGCGCCTGTCTAGCCATCTCTTTAGGACAGGACGCACTGCCGCGACTGTCCTCAAGCCCGCACTTGGGCTTTCCAGCCTGGTATGCCACTCCTCCACGGCGGTTCTGCGAAACCGGGCTGCAATCTCCCTCGGGGCCAGTCTCACCTGACGGCGACTGGACGCCTCCTCCCGCCAGAAGAACGCGGACGAGAGGAGTTTTGCGTCCAACTCCCAAGGGAGGGTGCCGGCCAATACGCAAGCCGCCTCGTGGGAGACCGTGCGGTAGCCCCTTACTATTCGCTGCGCCAACAAACGCTGCGGTTTGCGCAGCAAGGCGACGCAGCGGGCTTTCAGGGACTCGGCCCATACGGGACATCCGTACAGGGCCATTGACCGCACGACTCCAGCGTATAAACTTCGGCAAGGGCTATTAGGTCCCTCCAGGTTCGGCAGCAGGCGTCCGAGCGCGCCCGCCGCCCGCACCAATTTCGGCGACAACTCCTTGAAATGGGCACGGAAATCCCACCGGCTGTCCAGAATCAACCCCAAGTACTTCATTGTACAGCCGATGGGAATCCGCACCCCCTCCACATTGATGTGGGGCATTAAAGGTGGCCGAATCCGGGGCCCGTGAAAGTAAAGGGCCTCGGTTTTGTTCAGGGCCACCTTAAGGCCCAGTCGCCGAATCCTACCCACCACCTGTTCGGTTGCGAACGAGGCGAGCAGGGTGGCCTCCTGGGCGGCGCCTGGTGCACTCGTATCTCTCAGATAGATACATAGTGTATCCGGGCGCCAACGGTTGGCACCGAAGAGCGATGGCCTGCGGTGTTCCACAGGGCTCAGTCTTGGGCCCTCTGTTGTGGAACATCGGCTACGATTGGGTGCTCCGTGGTACCAACCCTCGAGGTGTCGCTGTCGTGTGTTACGCGGACGACACACTAGTGACAGCGTCGGCCAGGTCTTTCCAGGAGGCCACCCTGCTCGCCTCGTTCGCAACCGAACAGGTGGTGGGCAGGATTCGGCGACTGGGCCTTAAGGTGGCACTCAACAAAACCGAGGCCCTTTGTTTTCACAGGCCTCGGATTCGGCCACCTTTTGGGCCCCACATAAGTGTGGAGGGGGTGCGGATTCCCATCGGCTGTAAAATGAAGTACTTGGGATTGATTCTGGACAGCCGGTGGGATTTCCGTGCCCATTTCAAGGAATTGTCGCAGAAATTGGTGCGGGCGGCAGGCGCGCTCGGACGCCTGCTGCCGAACCTGGAGGGACCTAATAGCCCTTGCCGAAGTTTATACGCTGGAGTCGTGCGGTCAATGGCCCTGTACGGATGTCCCGTATGGGCCGAGTCCCTGAACGCCCGCTGCGTCACCCTGCTGCGCAAACCGCAGCGTTTGGTGGCGCAGCGAATAGTCAGGGGCTACCGCACGGTTTCCCACGAGGCGGCCTGCGTATTGGCCGGCACACTCCCTTGGGAGTTGGACGCCAAACTCCTCTCGTCAGCGTTCCTCTGGCGGGAGGAGGCGTCCAGCCGCCGTCAGGAGAGACTGGCCCCGAGGGAGATTGCGGCCCGGTTCCTTAGAACCGCCGTGGAGGAGTGGCATACCAGGCTGGAGAGCCCGACTGCGGGCTTGAGGACTGTCGCAGCAGTGCGTCCTGTCCTAAAGAGATGGCTAGACAGGCGCCACGGGGCGCCTACGTTCCGACTGACACAGGTATTAACGGACCATGGGTGTTTCGGTTCGTTCCTGTGTCGGATCGGAAAGGAGGTGTCCGCCGTGTGCCACCACTGTGGCAACTGCCGCGAGGACACGGCCCAACATACGTTGGAGGAGTGCCCAGCCTGGGACGAAGAGCGCAGCGCTCTCAGAGCAGTCGTTGGAAGAGACCTCTCGCTGGCGGCCGTGGTGTCGTCCATGGTCGCCAGCCGGAGGTCCTGGCGCGCGGTGGCCCACTTCTGCGAGAACGTCATCTCGCAGAAGGAGAGTGCTGAGAGGGATCGGGAACGATATGATCCCTCCCGCCGCCAGAGAAGACGTAGGAGGCGCCGGGTGGACGACTGACCGGCGTCTCCCGCCCTGTGGAATGGGGGCGTCTTGAGAATTTCACCACGGTAACCCCTGCCTGTCGTACGAGGCGACTAATTGGGGCCATCGGGGGTCGCGGGCGCGCAGCGGAGGGCTGTCAGCCCGTATCGATGCACTCCCAAATTCGGGGCATCGTGCGACCCCGAGATGGACGGCAGCGCATGTGGTAAGGCCTCGTTCGCTGTCGTTGTTCGGTGCGCGGGGGCTCCTTAGCCCTCCATGGAGATGGGCTGCTACGCAGCACCGCGCTGGGGCGATTCCGGCTGCAATTCTAGCACTCCTTAGAATACCCCGGAATCGCTCCGCAAGCGCCGAAGAAGGCCACCGCGGGGTTTTAGCTGGTAGTGTCGGGTGGGGTGTACATAGGGGTTAGGGACTCGGCCCAGCGGCAGCACGGATAGCCATCATCCGTGCGAGGGGGATGCTGGGTCGTAAGACCGGCTAGTCCAGCATACCCGTTTTATTCGTAATACGCTTCCCTCCGGAGCGGGCGGCAGTAATAAAACGCTTTCCCCGCGACAAAAAAAAAAAAAAAAAAAAAAAAGGGTGGCCTCCTGGAAAGACCTGGCTGTCGCTGTTACTAGCGTGTCATCTGCATAACAGACGACAGCGACGCCTCGGGGATTGGTACCACGGAGCACCCAATCGTAGCCGATGTTCCACAGGAGAGGGCCCAGGACTGAGCCCTGTGGAACACCGCAGGCCATTGCTCTTCGGTGCCACCTGTCGGCGCCTGGATACACTATGTACCTGTCTGAGAGATACGAGCGCACCAGACGCCGGATGGACTAAGGCCTAACCCTTGTTATTAGTAGAGGAAGCCCGTGCCCAGCAGTGGGACAATGTTTAATACAGGGCTCGTATTATATTATTATTTAGTAAAAAAAAGTCTGTTTTACTCTGTTGTCTGTTTTTTAAATGATGCATATTATTTGACGTCGATATCCTGTAACATAGTGGTTATATTCCGGAGACACCAGCCAATTCATGCTGCAGACAAATCTCTCTACAGCTTGTCTCTATCACTATTAAATAGTTGTTAATAGATTGGTATGTACTGGTACATACCCATGTTTCACGTTTTAATATTGCGTGAGATATGAACTTCAATCATATTTTAAATGACAAATATCTATTTAAAACAGTTCGTACAAAAAGTAAACTAAGCACCACATGCGTTGTAGCAGTAAATAACAGCGGAGGCGCGCTTTAACGCAACCTTACTGCAACACTTAAAAGATAATAAGCCACAAACGTCATTGTCGAACAATTCCCTTCGGTTCTTGAAAAGAGACATTAAATGGATTTACGACACGGAAGGCGAATGACTCTTGCGAACCCGAAGTCGCAAAGAATATGTCTCAGATGTGTTACTGCATTGATTTATCTTACTGTACTGCACTACTGTCTAATATAGATTGACAGCCTCCATGGCGCAGTAGGCGACTAGCCGGCTGTGAAACGAGACGCCATGGGTTCGATTCCCACACCGGGACATATGTTTGTGTAACAGACAGATATTTGTGTCTGGGTGTTGTAGGACCTAAATTTTCTCGTAGTCCCAGATATCCACGACACAAGACTCGTATCTTAGTGTGGGGTCAGGGCTATGTGTGTGACTGTTGGGTGTTATTGGTAAGTTTTCATCTTCAATTTCTTCAACTCAATATTGGCATAATCACTTTGGACATTAAAAAGAAACTGATTCTTAATAAATGATAATACACGTTTTAACTAACATTAGGTCGAAGGTACCAAAGGTTGACGACGAGGTAAAAATACTTAATGGAGTCGGTCATAAGTTATGCAGGTGGGTAGACTTCACAATATATCATTGAAATTTTTCTTGCAAATTCTTACGATATTTCTTGACTGTTCTAGCAAGCGATAATTATATATAATTCACACGTTATTTCAATAATTCAGCTATTAACCTGTGACTTTATCTGCAGTCCGTACTATTCCCAATGATGCCGTAGGCGAGTACAGATACAAATTCATAGACAACGCATGTGTTATTTTTCAAAGCATACATTTTAATTTCCTTTAAAATTTTCATCTAAATCAATGCAGTAGTTTTGTGTGGTGCTCTAACAAACACACAGTCTTATAATAAGATGTCGTTCTGCGTTCACAATCTTTGGGAAATGCGCGTTCCGCACCGTACAAAAAGCATTCGAAACCGTTCAATAGACATAAGTGGAAATCTCAACAATGTTGCTTTCTATCTGTTACTAAACGAGTGAGCATGGTTTACGATCGCAAATGCATGGGTTGATGACACCGGTGGCGCTGTGGGGGACGTTGGTGGGGGTTTGGTTTCCAAATATCGTCTAAGAAAAATCTTTAAAGTGACTATACTACGCCTGGTATCAGGTACAGTGCAGTAGAAACATAGTATCAATAGTTGTGAGACGTCTTGTTCAATTATTTCTGGCCAGTATTCATCTTCAGAATTAATACTGGTCAGAAATAATTGGAGTTTTTAAATCCTAACCAAGTTAAAACTTTGGCAGTTACCAGATCTTATTTTAATTAAAGAACATACTTTAGCTTTTTCTTTTATTACATTCAGTCGACACATAGTAGCCTACATCGTTGTCTAGGATTCACTTACTTCTTAATAAATTTCATCAAAATTGGGTTAGTGGATAATTAAAAAACTAAATAAGACTGAGTTTTCCAAAATAGTGTAATAGATACAAAAATAAATAAACGCCGCTAGTACCCGTGTCTATATTTAAACTGTAATCCGGTAAACTTCTGTTCATTGCTATTTTTAACCGACTTCAAAAATGGAGAAGGTTAACAATTCGTCGGAATCTTTTTTTTTATGTATGTTACCCGATTACTCGAAGACGCCTGGAACGATTCGAGAAATTCTTTTTTTTTTAAAAGGGTATACTTCCCAGTTGGTCCCATTGGCATCAAGTCAGGATCTGATGATGAGATCTCAGAAAAATCAAGGAAAATCAAATTTTATAGTGACGCTTAATTTGTTTTTTATTGAAGTCGGTGTACTTTTTATGAATAAAAAAACTTTTTTGTTTTCTTGTTGTTATATTGTTAGTCAACGGTAAATTTTATAACTGTATTGTACATATTCAAAAAACATGATGACTCAGATTTAAAATTTGTTCCTATCATTTTTTTTAAATAAATTGTAAATACCTACAAGAGGTGAACACAGTCCTTTATAAATGCAATTTCATCATTTATGTATGTGCTGTGTTTTATCTAATGGTATTTCAAAACAAATAAATTCTTGAAAAAGTGACAAACAAACTGATTGAGCTTCTTTGACATGTATAATATTAGTAGAGATTATTGTAAATCTAAATAAACACCTTGTTAGTCAAAAAAGCATAGAATTATCTGTTACCCATTTCCACTCTTTGTCGTTACATAAATACGAAAGATTATAAAAAATGACCTTGATGCGAGAAAACCACAGATTCCGGAGGGCTCGGTTAAATAACATTAACTGGTCGCCCCTTCCCCCCACAGCAAACCCCCTCAAACCCCGGCGTGTTAAATAATACTACGACAAGCTGCAGAGACATGGCCACAAATAAACACATTTTTTTCCACGATAATGCTTATGTTACAGTACAAGATACGCTATGGTGTCAATCAGGTTTACTGCAAAATTGTTATAAAAGTTTGTGTTTATTCTGGCACGTCAAAGTGACCACACTGCACCTATGGTAAGCGCTGTACTGTCCAGTTAGAGTATCAATTAGCGTGAGACAAGGCAGTGCTCACTTTGCCGTGCCAGGACAAAAACAAAAAAAAATTCGTCGCAAAGCATATCTTGTTCAGGACGCCGGCACATGCTCCAAGAACTGGACGCAACAGGAAATTAACTCTCACCCGGTCGCGTGACAATTTTATTAAGAACACTTTTTATTTACTTATTTGCGATTTATATTTCCTCTTGTTTAACTTGAGGGAGGGATTTTCTAAGATTTTCCTTATTTTAAGTTTTATGTGTAAAAATGGGGGAGTTTCTTAGAGAAGATTAACGTCACCTAGAACTTATGTTTTTCATTGCCTATTCATATATTGATTACTTGATTATTCTTCAAATTGAAACCAAATAGCTTATATTATTAGACTCCTTGACAGCAGAAATTGACTTGGTCCTTTAATTGTTTACAACGGTAAACTGAATTAATATATTAAAAATATTTTTCTCTGGTTTAAAACGCTAAATTCTTTAAAACCATTATTAAACAAAGACCCAATCAAATGTGGTTTTCAAAGCGTTGAATTACGGTACGAAGCAGTCTATACCAGGAACCCCTTCAAAACCGCGGAGTTATACAATTAAAGGCACAAGTATAGGATAATTATTTAAGCCACACTTAAAAGATTTGCAATCAGATCGCTATTCTTGGGCAGTGAGGGATTTTTGAGTAGTCTTCTGTGGGGTTCGGGGCTCTGTGTAGACAAACGGAAGATTATGGTATTAGAGACTCGATGAATGGGGCGTATTATGTATGAGTAATGATTGGTTGTTTGTCATGGTAGTTGTAATCATATTATTATTTCCATAAAATATATTTTTTCATTTTTTAAGTCTTCTAAACTTTGTTCTTAAAAGTTACATCTCCTAAAATAGTACTATTTATACAAAAATGATGTATATAAATGGCCAGTAAAAATATTATTTTATCTATTTAAATAATTCAACAATGTAATTTGCTGCTGGCTGCCCGACTATCTGATTTCGGTATTTGTAGATTTTCTTTGATTGCTTTCAAATTGGCAGTAAAACGCTTGATTAAAATGAGTTTCTTAGTAACCTGCATGGTTGCGCGTCACAAGTTTAAAACTTAGTACACAGCCCAATATGTTGTAAAAATTGTTGTAATGCTTTTGAAAATAATACATTAAAGGTTAAACGCCAACTCTTAAAATATATCTAGTGGCTAATTAGTAACCGATAATGATTAAACGTGTTAAATCGTTTATTTATAACTTGCTTAATCCACCAAGCCTAATGCCAAAAAACATATTTTCCCAAGATTGAATCTAGTTACGTTTACCTTATCACTTAAAAATAAAGCAAAGAGGTCCCTTATTGAAATATTTAACTTTCTACACAATTATGAATAGTGCACGATTGAATGATAACTAAATATGAAAGCATGTTCTCGTGTTCAATTATATCAAAATCCAACTCAATTAATCAATTGAGTGAATGAATTAAATGAGCTTAATAATTGGAAATTATTAAACACACACACACAAACACACACACACACACTAGAGTTCCGTTATAGTTATTTGATATTAAATTTTATTTTTATTTTCATTCACATACTTTAATTTATATTACTTGTCGCTTGGTAGGCCAACGCCAAAAAAATTTCCGCATAACATCATAGGAAATGGGAGAGGCTGAAAACCAGCGCTGCCCGGAACTAATGTCCCGGTCAACACAAGCTGAGCCGCCTCCTTTGTATTATTATTATAGGCTAAGCATAATTATTTCTGTTATTGTTGTTAATGTATTAATAAGGCAATAAACTGATTTTATTATTATTATTATTATTTTTCGGATGAGTCAATAAATTGCCACTCATCTAACCTTTGATGTTGAAAGCTAAAAACTGACTGAGCGCTAAGTACATAAAATCACAATAAAATCTTTTATTTATGCGATATGAAACATGGAGTCGCGACTTTTAATGCCCATAAAGGGTTTACGAGTGTTCTTGTTCGGATGCAACACTAGGTGACCGTACAGAGGCGGGTTCAACTTTGAAGGTTTTTTACGAGTCACTTTAAACTTGAATTGTAATCTTTGTCTAATGTGATTATTGTGAGACAGAGAATCGTACCACGCGTACTGACTTGCGGAGCCACAGCTTCGTGGTATCTACTACCCCGGCCCGAACCAAAAGGTTCGCAAATTCGTATTTTTGCCGCACCATTAAGCTGTGGAACAGTTTGCCAGGTACCGTGTTCCCTTCTTCCTATGATCCTGGGTCCTTTAGGCGTAATGTGAAGAAGCTAAACAGCAGGCCGGCATGATTGTGTTGAGTAGCGGGGGATAGACTGTCTCTCGCTACTTGATACTCTATCTGGACGGCCCTGCGCTTACCATCAGGTGCAGTGTGGTCACTTTGCCGCGCCAGAATAAAAAAAAACGTGATGGCAAAATACCTTCGTATGGACTAGGTAAGTCCTGCTCAGTAACTAACTGCATTACTAACGTTTGAGGAATATAGTAGCTTTTGGAAGGTGAATGTGGATTTAATGCGAAATACATCAACTGCGGTGGCGCAGAATACGGGCCAGAAATTCTAGCGTTGCTCTTTACAGTAACTGCTTAACGATATTCGGACTACATACAAATAAAATATAACTTACAATAGATTACATTATATTAGAGCTCAAAGTTTACTAAATTGCTTATTGTAATACTGGTTTATTTTTATTTTAATCTCCGAATTTACCATCAATAGAAAAGTGTTTTTGTTATCTATTTAGGAAGTTTTATTTTATATCATTTTATTAGTATAGTTGATAGTTTTATTTTCACATCTAATTTAATTTAATTTTTGTTATGTTGTCAATGGTAAATGCTGTGTACACCTGTGTAGCACAAATATCTGAAACTGTGCCTTTTTATTGTTCATAGTAATGTCTTATTATGTAGTGCTGTTGATGTACCTTATATATAAATAAACTAGCTGTTGCTCGTGGCTCCGCTTGCGTGGAGGTCATGTTTGGGAGAAAAGTATACAATACAAAATACCAGTTTTCATGAGTTTAACTTCAAATTTTATAGCATAGGCCGATAAACGAGCCAGTGGGTCACCTGATGTTAAGTGATCTCTACCGCCCATGAACATCCACAATACGGAAAGTGTCATGTATGCGCTGTCGGCCTTAAAGGACAGGAATGGGGATTAGGGAAGGAAAGGGGAATCTGGGCCTCCAGATATCTCACTTACCATACGAAACGCGACAGTAAACTGTCACGTTACGTTGGTTTTCTGTGAGACAGTGGTACTACCCCGGTCGAGCCGGCCCATTCATGCTGTAGACAAATATGTCTACAGTGTGGCTCTACCACTTCTTAAAATTCCAAAAACCCTTCCTTAGTGGATGCCTACGTCATAAAATGTACCTACTGTCAAAATTTCAAGTCTCTAACCCCAGCCGTTTTGGCTGTGCGTTGATCGATCAGTCAGTCAGTTTCTTCTTTTATATATAAAACTATACAGATATTGTGAAAAACAAATACTATTATTGTAAATATATAATATATAATGGTATAGAATATAACATCTGACTTTCTACTTTGTCGTTGTAAAACTTATTCCAAGATAGTGTATAACTTTTCAAAGAAAACTACGTTCGTAACTACTGTCGTAAAACAGCAATGCAAACAACGAACTTGCTACTTCTTACTTTACAATTACTAGACTGATTGAAAGCTTTCTTAGTCTTAAATAAGTTTTGCTGTATTCCTTTTTTGAAGCCTTTATTCTATTTATTTATTCTAAGCAGATAAGATTAACATAGTGCAGTTGAAATCAAAAAAGAGTATTAGTTTGGTCAATAATTCTAAACCAAGCTTAAAGTTTAAATATAAATTGAGGAATACTGCATCGAGCGGTTAATAAAAAAACTTTTTTAAATTTTTTATTCGAAACAATGGGTTCGCGACAGAAATACGTAAAACAAAACACCAACATATGTCGCGATAAATAAATATTATTTATTCTCTCCGAAATAGGATTGAACCCATTGTTAAAGTAAATGAACCAACGTATTTTAATTTCGATCAAAAATTGCCTTGCCTATTTGTGATTAACTTGATCATAGATGAACTAGGGTTAGGGGAATCAATTACCCAACTGAACACGTGTAAAGAAAGTTTTATACCATAGTGGCAAATTCAAATCTAAATGGACTAAATATGTAAACAAAAATATCTAGAAATTTAATCCACAATTATTTAGATAATCAACCATCTTGTGGCTTAGCGCAGGAGTAGCAGGCTATGAAACGGGAAACCGAAGGTTCGGTATTTGTTTCGATTTGGATGTGGTATCAAGAACTACGAGAGACTAAGGTCCCACAACACCCAGATTCGAAACAAATATCTGTCTCTCACACAAACATTTGGCCCGGTGCGGGAATCGAACCCACAGCCTCTCGTTTAACCAACCGGCTACTCACCCGCTGCGCTACGAAATATTTGTGGATAATACAAACATTTGTCTCGGTACGGGGATCGAACCCGCGACTTCTCGTTCCACAGCCGGCTAGCCCATCGGATGCTGTCAAAAAAACACTTGCATTTCAAAAAAAAAAACACTTAGCCAATAGTCATGTATAGAAAATACCCCTTCTGGATTATTCTATGTTCTGAGTATACGTCTAATTATCGAGTTCGGTCATTATCCACTATTGATATGACGTATTATGCGAGCCAATGCGTCGGTGTCAGTGATGAAGTGTTATTCCACATGGACCATTGGAGTTCACTGATAGTAATGAGTGTATATTTTGGTTCGACGCACTTCGATGGGCTATTGTTTTAGTTACGGGTAATTGAACGAACAGATTTGAGGTAGAGTAGGTTGTAAGTTATGATATTTGAATAGTTGTTGTTTATGATTATTTGGTAGGATTTCATATCCGCCCGGATAGCGACCACCGTACACCGGGTGTAAAACCCGCCATAGAGGCCCACGCAAGTGTGTCGCGTTCCGGGATCAGCCAATGTACAGCCTGTTTTTGTCGGGGATCTAGAGTTGGGTTACGATGTTTGGCCGTTTGCGGCCTTCTGGGTACTCTGTAATGTGTCTGTAATACCATCAGGTGCAGTGTGGTTACTTTGCTGTGCAAGGAAAAAATACTTAGTGCTGTGATGTTTACGATAGTGTAGATATTGTGATAATAATAAACAAATAATAAATACGCCCAACAGTCACACACATAGTCCTGACGCCACACTAGGTCAAACCTGTATCTTGGGTATCAAGAACTACAGTTCCACAACACCCAGACCCGAAACAAATATCTATCTCTCACACAAACATTTGTGTTGTGGGAATCGAACTCACGGCCAATCGTTACATAGTCGGCTACGCTCCGCGTCGGAGGATAGATTGTTATTCAATAAAAGTTTACGACAAATTCGCGAAATCTGTTTTATTGTATCTAACCCAATTCCAATATTCAAAAATTGTTATTCAATGAAATGTTTGACGTGACGTGACATGTCGCGTATTTAGTGGACAGGATTTAACTTCTAGAATAATTATTTATTCGTGATATTTGCTGCATCCATAACAAATAACTATGAAACTTGGTCGTCCGAACAAAATACAACCGTTCCTAATATAACCGCATAACACTGCGCATGGCCGCAGACTGTTCCAACATTCATCGTTGGATTTACACATGTCGATAAACACTTCTAGTCAATAGATTTGCGGTCGCAGCTGGTTCACTTTGAGATGCTCCTGAATGTAACCGAATTATTGTGTATAGTGTATTCTTATTATATGCTTTATCTTCTGTTGATTTTATCAGTGTTTATTTTGTGACTTACTCCAATACTATATTACTATTAACATGCCCATCAATAGTTGACAGCCTCCGTGGCGCAGTAAGCGAGTAGCCGGCTGTGAAACGAAAGGCCATGGGTTCGATTCCCACAGAAGGACAAATGTTTGTGTGACAGACAGATATTTGGGTCCGGGTTCTGGGTGTTGTGAGTGAAAGTGCTTTGCTGGTGGTAGGATATTCATATCCGCCCGGATAGTGACCACAGTACACATGATGTAAAACCCGCCACAGTGGCACACGCAAGTGTGTCGCGTTCCGGGATCAGCCAGGGTACATCCGGTTTTTCTCGGGGGTCTAGAGTTAGGATACAATGTTTGGCCATTTTGCGGCCTTCTGAGTACTCTGACAATAGACCCTCGACCGCTTCTTCACCTTCTTGCCCATGCGGTAGTGTAAAGAAGCAGGCCGGCATAATTGTGTTGAGTAGCGGGGGATACATCGTCTCTCGCTACTCGATACTCTAATTGGACTTCATTGCGCTGACCATCAGGTGCAGTGCGGTCACTTTACCGTGCCAGGATAAAGAAGTATCTCGTAGTCCCTGATACCCATAACACAAGACTCGTATCTTAGTGTGGGATCGGGGCTATGTGTGTGACTGTGTGTATGTATTAACATGCCCATCAATACTTGTGTTAATAATAATACGTAGTTTATTTATATGATTTATTTACAAACAAATATGTCTCTTCTTTGACACCCACGACACAATACTTGTATCTTACTGCGGGATCGGGGCTATGTATGTGACTGTTGGGTGTTATTTCTTATTTATTTATTTATATTACTATTAACAGGCATAGTTGTGTTAATAATAATATGGAGTTTATTTATATGATTTACAAACACATATTTCTCTCCTTTAACTTTTACATAAAAACTGACATTGCAGAAGTCTATAGGCGGCGGTGGCTACTTACCATCAGGTGGCTCGTCTGTCTATCCAGGCAGTAAAAAAAACATGGTATAATGACAGACGCTTCATACAACAAACAGCTAAACATTTCAAACCTCAGCTTCAAGATCAGCATGTAAGCCTCAGCTATGATCATATAATTCGGTTGGTAGACTCCGACGTCGCCGTACATTCCCGCTCGGCTGTCGCAGGCATTTTGGACGCACCGCACGCCACGACGGATGTCTGAGACGAGACGAGCCGATAAGATGCTGCAGAAGGGCTTATGTTTGCATCCGTGTTGAAGATATCACAAGATCAATACCGAATATCTCTTTTATAGCTAGGCATGTAGAAACACATAAAATTAATATTTATTTTACTGCATACATTACATGCATATTTCAGGACTTGTTAATTATTATTTAATTGAATCGAAAGATTTAATTTTGACTAACAACAAATTCTAACGATGGCAAAAATTCAGTTCAACTAAGATCAGGTCTTTGCTGAAGCATATTTATTGCCATAGATACCTAGTCCTATCATTCAAACTAAAAGAATATTACTGTAACGGTTCTAGCACTTCTAGTATCACATGTTAGTGTACTCATAGTGCTTTTGTTCATTCTACGCCTGCGTTCATATCAAATTACAAAGATGTACTTAGCTTTATAAATGTATGTAATAAATGTAAGCTAGTAACACACATATATATGCTCTCACGCCTGTAATCCCCATAAGGTTGAGCAGAGATGTAACCAGTACACCCACATTTCGCCGAGCTTGTTACTATCCTACGATTTTAAGAAGGCGAGCCTATCACCATACCGGGACTACAATTGCAGATTCTGGGCTGATGCTAAGCATTTGGTGATAGAAAAACCCAATATTATCCGATTTCCTTTTATCCGATTCGGGGATCGAACCTGAAACCTCAGCACAGCAGTCGTTGGGCATATGCATTAAAATTGCGCCATGGTGGCAGCAAATATAATAATTCATAAAATGCGATATTCTACCGCTACACATTTCAAAGCTTGCAGCAAGAACGTCGATTCCACTGCAATCGAACATCTCTGGGACATTCTGCTCGTTGTATAGCTTCTGAATACACAGGACTGTACCTACACTATCTTGACATTGTAGTTTAGAGCTTATTAAACTGAAGTTAGAGTTTAAAATTATTTGCGATCCATTTATGAATATCAGAAAGTTGGAGGCGAGCTAGATTGCCTATAGTTATTGCCATAGTCTGAATGAATGAATGATTCTGATCAATGTTTCGATCATTGGCTAATTGTACCGTAGCATTCCTGTTGTATCTTTCTTGTTACTAGAAATGTTAAAGATGGTGAATGAAGAAACACATTGTCTCGTAATTGCTCTAAAGATAGCATAAACAAACTGAGATACCAAACATGTGTTGGGTTTAAGAAAAGAAAAAGACAATTTTATATACCTCGTGCATCAATTAAATTTACATTCAATAAGGCCCGTAATATCAACATTGATACTCTTACAGTAGTTGCATAGGTATTTAAATATAGCAATTTTAAAAATAATGTTTTAAATGTATGGCTCTAAATATCCCTTTAGAGCGTACCTTCCCTACTGGCAGATTTCAAGTAAACGTATGTATTCAGGTAATATTCGAAGGCACTGACATGCCAATTAACTTAATGAATATGCGGCTAGTCTGGTGTTCCGTGCAAACAATGCTCTGTACCTACACTGTAAAGGCTTACTACGAAATGCAAATTGAATAAGTGATAGAGAACTGTAAGAGGTTACGACAGAAGGATTAACTTGATTGAATAGTCACCCACTATTGTAACTCCAATAACAATCAACAATGGCACGCATTTTTCGACACCATGCATTGAAGTACGAGTAGTCTCTGAGAATGATGAATATAATTTTTCCATAATCAGATGATTTATTATGACCCCTCGTAGTGTGAAAAAGCTACTCAGACGCCCCGAATGATTTTATCAAGTAGCGTATAGGTGTCTCTAGCTACTTGATACTCTAACTGGACGACACTCCGCTTATTTGGTGCAGTGTGGTCACTTTGCCAGGATAAAAAGTCTACGATATAGTATATCGCTAATTAATCTGTTTTTGGAGACAGCATTTTTGTTCTGACATCTTTTTATTTTTATAATGCTTAACCGGAATATACTAACTAACCAAATGTTCTAGTCATTCTCAGGTGAGGCATATCCCAACGAACAGCATTTGATTTCAATTTCAATTTGTATTGGAAGTGAAATTTATATTTATTTTAGAGTAGGGTTCAAGTATCAACTACTCTGTCTGTCAGTCTTGAATCATAATTAGAGAGAGATTATTGTAATTGCAATTGTGGCATATTGTTATAGAACCAATTTACCTAGCACATTTTAGAATTATTTTCCCGTTCAGACAATCTTTTCCAAATAGGTACTATTTGAAATTGGTTTATACGAGATTTGATTTTACTAGACGTTCAGCGTTAATCAAAGCAATTCATAAAAACTTTACTTCAACTTTTACAATATGAAAGAATATACCTTTTAAATTGTCTGAAATTAATTTGTTTTGAAAGTATTTTTTTTTATCCTGGCACGGCAAAGTGACCGCACTACACCTGATGGTAAGCGCAGTGCGGTTCAATTAGAATATCGAGTAGCGAGAGACGATCCATCCCCCGCTACTCAACACAATCATGCCTTTTTTTTTTTGTCGCGGGGAAAGCGTTTTATTACTGCCGCCCGCTCCGGAGGGAAGCGGATTAAGAATAAAACGGGTATGCTGGACTAGCCGGTCTTACGACCCAGCATCCCCCTCGCACGGATGATAGCTATCCGTTCTGCCGCTGGGCCGAGTCCCTAACCCCTATGTACACCCCAACCGACACTACCAGCTAAAACCCCGCGGTGGCCTTCTTCGGCGCTTGCGGAGCGATTCCGGGGTATTCTAAGGAGTGCTAGAATTGCAGCCGGAATCGCCCCAGCGCGGTGCTGCGTAGCAGCCCATCTCCATGGAGGGCGGGAGCCCCCGCGCACCGAACAACGACAGCGAACGAGGCCTTACCACCCGCGCTGCCGTCCATCTCCGGGTCGCACGATGCCCCGAATTTGGGAGTGCATCGATACGGGCTCACAGCCCTCCGCTGCGCGCCCGCGACCCCCGATGGCCCCAATTAGTCGCCTCGTACGACAGGCAGGGGTTACCGTGGTGAAATTCTCAAGACGACCCCATTCCACAGGGCGGGAGACGCCGGTCAGTCGTCCACCCGGCGCCTCCTACGTCTTCTCTGGCGGCGGGAGGATCATATCGTTCCCGATCCCTCTCAGCACTCTCCTTCTGCGAGATGACGTTCTCGCAGAAGTGGGCCACCGCACGCCAGGACCTCCGGCTGGCGACCATGGACGACACCACGGCCGCCAGCGAGAGGTCTCTTCCAACGACTGCTCTGAGAGCGCTGCGCTCTTCGTCCCAGGCTGGGCACTCCTCCAACGTATGTTGGGCCGTGTCCTCGCGGCAGTTGCCACAGTGGTGGCACACGGCGGACACCTCGTTTCCGATCCGACACAGGAACGACCCGAAACACCCATGGTCCGTTAATACCTGTGTCAGTCGGAACGTAGGCGCCCCGTGGCGCCTGTCTAGCCATCTCTTTAGGACAGGACGCACTGCTGCGACAGCCCTCAAGCCCGCAGTCGGGCTCTCCAGCCTGTTATGCCACTCCTCCACGGCGGCTCTGTGAAACCGGGCCGCAATCTCCCTCGGGGCCAGTCTCTCCTGACGGTGGCTGGACGCCTACTCCCGCCAGAGGAACGCTGACGAGAGGAGTTTGGCGTCCAACTCCCAAGGGAGTGTGCCGGCCAATACGCAGGCCGCCTCGTGGGAAACCGTGCGGTAGCCCCTGACTATTCGCTGCGCCACCAAACGCTGCGGTTTGCGCAGCAGGGCGACGCAGCGGGCGTTCAGGGAATCGGCCCATACGAGACATCCGTACAGGGCCATTGACCGCACGACTCCAGTGTATAAACTTCGGCAAGGGCTATTAGGTCCCTCCAGGTTCGGCAGCAGGCGTCCGAGCGCGCCTGCCGCCCGCACCAATTTCGGCGACAACTCCTTGAAATGGGCACGGAAATCCCACCGGCTGTCCAGAATCAATCCCAAGTACTTAATTTTACAGCCGATGGGAATCCGCACCCCCTCCACACTTATGTGGGGCCCAAAAGGTGGCCGAATCCGAGGCCTGTGAAAACAAAGGCCCTCGGTTTTGTTGAGGACCACCTTAAGGCCCAGTCGCCGAATCCTACCCACCACCTGTTCAGTTGCGAACGAGGCGAGCAGGGTGGCCTCCTGGAAAGACCTAGCCGACGCTGTCACTAGTGTGTCGTCCGCGTAACAGACGACAGCGACACCTCGGGGATTGGTACCACGGAGCACCCAATCGTAGCCGATGTTCCACAAGAGAGGGCCCAAGACTGAGCCCTGTGGAACACCGCAGGCCATCGCTCTTCGGTGCCAACCGTTGGCGCCCGGATACACTATGTACCTATCTGAGAGATACGAGTGCACCAGGCGCCGAAGATACGGTGGCACCACGTGGTACCGCAGTGCTTCCATTATGCAGGCCCAGGGTTAAGTATTAAACGCGTTGGCGATGTCTAGAGACACCGCCACCACCACTTCACCCCGAGCCACTGCATTCTCCGCTTGTGCCTTGACCCGCAAAATCGCGTGTATTGTCGATCGGCCTTGCCGGAACCCGTACTGGCACTGTGGCGAGCGTGAACAATACGCTCGAAGAGCTTGCAGACCTCATCGAGCAACACGATGGGCCGGTAGGCCGATGGCGACTCTGCGGGCCGCCCCTCCTAACACAATCATGCCTGCTTCTTCACACTACGCCACGGGCAAGAATGTGAAGAAGCGGTCGAGGACCTAGTGTCAGAGTAATAATAATACTAAGGATTAATTATTTTTTTGTCTTGATGACTGCCTCGCTGACGCAGTTGTAATTGCGCATGTATTACGACTGCTGTGAGGCTGCCGAAGACAGACTAAGCATAGAAACAATTGAAGTTTCATAAAGCTCGATAATTGCACCAGCTTCAATACATCAAATCAGAACACAATAGTACCCATTACCCAAAAAATGCTTCTTTGCAACAGAAACGGACAAAGCGTTCTTATTTCTTGGTTCTTATCATTCTCATATCTAGTCAAATTCATCGTCAACATCATGTGAAACACTGTCTAAAAAGACAAATCGTGAAATAAAATCAGATTTCATAAATAAACCATCCAACTGCGTATTAAACAGCTCTAAAATATAATTTGAAATGTATAATAAATAGGGAACTAAAACCATTGTTAGCTAGTGTGTTTAAAATTCATGCTATGAAAGCCAAATAATATCAGTTCACCAAACATACAAATCTACTATAAGATATTCATATTACCGAATATAAATGACAGCCATACACGGCGCGGCCAACGAACGGTTCCATTTAATTGATTAATTGATTGATTAGTGGTCTCGACAGGAAACTGTCCAGTGGCCAGTGCCACAATTAGTTTCGACGTATGTATCGACTACCGCGTGCATGCATGCGTACAGGATGCTTGGGTTGGAATTTGTTATGCCTAAACAAGATAGGGGAGAAAAAAACGAGAATGTAGTCTGTTACATGTATAACCGTATTGTTTAATTCTAAATTTAACATGTTTTAAAAAACAAATAAGAGAAGATACACATAGTTATAATATAATAATTACAACTCTAACTATATTAATGAGATGGGTAAGGGTCCACCACGTTGGCCTAATATGGGTTGATAGACTTCATATACCTGCGAAATTCTTATGAAAAACTCTCAGGAGCTGCTCCATGGTAGGCTTTTTCACGATGCTCTCCTTCCATTTTTTATCCTGGCACGGCAAACTGACCACACTGCACCTGATGGTAAGCGCAGTGCCGCGATAATCAAGAAAAGTTCATTCATTGCTGTATAATGAAACCTAAGACAGAAGTTCCTCTAGTTCCTCCAAACTATTTTGAGCTTATTTCTATTTCATGTGACTGTGTACGTCGCATTAGGTAAAAAATCCAATCCTGGGAAATGGACAAATTTACAAATTAAAAAACTCATAACTTTGACTACTTAATCTGTGAATTCTGTGAATTCACTAGTGGTAGAGCCACGCTGTAGACATATTTGTCAACAGCATGAATGGGCCGGCTCGACCGGGGTAGTACCACTGTATCACAGAAAACCAACTTAAAGTGACAGTTTACTCTCGCGTTTAGTATGAGCGTATGGTAAGTGAGGTATCCGGAGGCTCAGATTCCCCCTTCCCTTCCTTAATCCCTATTCCTGTCCTTTAAGGCCGACAGCGCATACATGATACTTTCGGTATTGTGGATGTTCATGGGCGGTGGAGATCACTTTACATCAGGTGGGTCCACTGGCTCGTTTGTCGGACTATGCTATAAAAAAAAGAATACAAGTCAACCTCGTCGATTACAGAACCCAAATACTATCAACTAACAACTCTCACAGAACAATGAAGCGATTCATATTCAGTAGGCGTAAATAGCCTAGTGTTATAATTAAGAAGTGTGTTAAGTGGCACGCTGATTCATCCTAGATTTAATGAACTTGTTTTTGTATGAACTCATCGTGATTCCTGGAATATAGTAGTTTGTCTGATCCTGCAACACACAGGATTTTATTACTAGACAAACAAACGAACATCCTGTTATCTTTCACATAAGTATTAAGGTTCACAAACAATATACGTACTAGAAGTTAATTCTTTTTGAAATAAAACGAATTTTACGGATTATATTGCGTTTTATTTCAATGTATAATATTCTCGTAAATATAAGAAACCATTATGTAATTCTTTCATTATGACAATCTATCCCCCGCTACTCAACACAATCATGCCAGCCTGCTTCTGCACACTACGCCATGGGCAAGAAGGTGAAGAAGCGGTCGAGGGTCTAGTATCAGAGTACTCAGAAGGCCGCAGAAAGGCCAACATCGTACCCCAACCCCCGACAAACGGATGTACACTGGCTGATCCCGGAACGCGACACACTTGCGTTTGCCGCTATGGCGGATTTAACACCCTGTGTATGGTGTTCACTACCCGGGAGGATAGATTGTCTCTCGTTAGTCGATACTCTAATTGGACGGCATTGCGCTTACCATCAGGTGCAGTGTGGTCACTTTGCCGGGCCAGTATAAAAATTATACTTAGTAGTAGTAGTGTTTTTTTTTTATCGTGGCTCGGCAAAGTGACCACACTGCACCTGATGATAAGTGCAGTGCCGTCCAGTTATAGTATCAAGTAGCGAGTGATAATCTATCCCCCGCTACTCAATACAATCATGCCGGCCTGCTGTGTAGCTTCTTCACACTGCGCCTAGAGGACCCAGGATCATAGGAAGGAGGGAACACGGTAGCTGGCAAACTGTTCCACAGCCTGATGGTGCGGCAAAAGTACGAGTTTGCGAAGCTCTTAGTTCGGACCGGGGTAGTAGATACCACGAAGCTGTGGCTCCGCAATACAGTACGCGTGGTTCTGGTATGGAAGGGAGAGGATGGGATAAGATCAAACAATTCTTCAGAGCATTCGCCATGATCCAGACGGTAGAACACGCTAAGCGAGGAAATATCCCTACGTAGTTTCTAAATCAATAATATCTATTTATGTATTGTGTTCATGAAGACATTTTTTGTATTCTATATCGCTAAAGTGACAAACGAATAAAACATAGAAAATACAACCATTTCGACAACATTACGAGACAAGCAGCTTTTGCTGATAAAATTGTTCTTTTTTATTTCTTACGTTGTTATTGTGTCTTGTCGTGTCTTTACTGTGCTTTTGTTTCTTTTTGGTATTACTGTGCGACTGAATGTGCTTAGTTTTAAACGTGTTTATATTGTGATTATATTGTAGTCGAGTGTACCTAAAAGATAGACTGTTATACGTAAATTAATGCACGTAATACTGAAAATGGTAAGTGGTTCCAATATTAAACATATAAAGATCTCTACTCAGCAGACATTAATGTAATTTATGATTCTGACGTGTTTATTTTTTATTTATATTAATTAGATGGGACGTACTGGGAGACTGCCTCAGTGGCGCAGTTGTTATTGCGCATGCGTTACAACTGCTGTGCTGAGGTCTCGGATTCGATCCCCGGGTCGGGTAAAGTGATATTGGGTTTTTCTATCTAGAAATAATCAGCCCGGAGTCTGAAATTGTGCCCGGTATGGCGATAGGCTCACCCCCTATTACATTATGGGACCGTAATGAATTTGGCGAAAAGTGGGTGTACTCGTTACACCTCCACCTACCCCTAAGGCGGTTACATGCGTGAGTGTATATGTGTGTATGTATATGGAACATACTAGGTAGTATGTGATCTGCTGCCAAGCGATTATAATCCAAATTTAAAGAACATTTTATCCAGTCTTAGAGTAGGCATACTCTAAGTATCCAGTGGTATTATTGCTTAGACTTTACATCTGGAGGTGACAAACAGCGTGCAGCATCTCATTATGTTTAATTTCATGATTCGGAATAGCGTTGTTACTGATGACGTTATAATCTAACCATCAGCCATCGTCACGTCATTCAGTATGAAAATAAAATAAAAAGCAATAGTTATTTAAAATATCTATTTTAATATGAGCACCGGTGTCCTTCCACGGATGTTATAAAAGTTGAGATGCAAGGTATTAATGGCGGATGAAATAATTATCTACTAACCAGGTGTTATAAATGTAAATGTTACAGCATATGTTGAGCAAGAAGAGATTTACGCCGGGGTATGTTGATGCGTAGATGAAGAAGTACAGCGACTCATTTTGGCGCACTGTGCACATCTTATTTTTAACCGACTTCAAACAAATGAGAAGGTTCTCGATTCGTTGGAATCTTTTTTTAAGTATATTCCCCGATTGCTCGAAGACGCCTGGACCGATTCGAAAAATCCTTTTTTTTTTTGTTTAAAAGGGTATACTTCCCAGGTGGTCCCATTGGCCCCAAGTCAGAATCTGATGATGGGATCTCAGAAAAATCGAGGACACCCTCAAATTTTACAGGGACGCATAATTAGTTTTTATTGAAGTGGGTTTACTTTTTATGAATTAAAAAACCTTTTTATAGATAAAATAATGATAAAGTTATTATGTAACTATACTTGAGAATTATTTGATTGTAAAAAAGCGTGGGGGGTTTTTACAATATCCGCTTGTGTATATGCGCTTTTCTACAATCAAATTTTTCTTTACTTTTTAAATATTATAAATTGAAATGAAACTAATTCTACGAATGGCTGTAAAGCTTTCGAAACGTCAGGATTAAAAAAGTTTAATAAACCGCGATAGAATCCGTAAAATTATTTTCATTTCACCAATCAAAAAATGTATTCAGCCATTCATTGCTGAGCAGTGTCTAAGCCCTGCAATGGATGTATGTACAACATGTCTTACACAAGTTCCCCTTAAAATATTTCTCATACATCACGCTTTATAATAAGACATAAATAAAATCAAAGTGCTGTTAATAAATCGGAAAGTATCCAACTGCGCCCATTACTTGAGTGACAAATGTTAAAAGGGATCTTTGAACGTGTCCTGCTAGTACCCTTTGACAAATGGCGTGATACAAATAAAGCTCTTGTTGGTGATGTGGGGTATTTATAGTGCTCGGTACGATATCAGGACGATATTTTTAAAGAAATAAAGAAGGAAAGAATATATTTATTTGGCGTTTGCCTTTGGACTAGAGAGAACACATTCAGTAAAAATAAATATACACTTTACATACTACCTAATACCTAGTAATATATTTGATACTAGCTGTTGCTCGCGGCTCCGCCCGCGTGGAGGTCATGTTTGAGACAAAAAGTATACAATACAAAATACCAATTTTCATGCGTTTAACTTAAAAATGACTGATTTTCATACAAACTTTCTTACCCTATTTAACCCCCTTAGGGGTGGAATTTCCAAAAATCCTGAAATATATATTTTTTATTTTTGACTAAAAGGCCAAATACCAATTTTCATGAGTTTAACTTCAAAAATGACGAATTTTCATACAAACTTTCATCCCCTATTTTACCCCCTTAGGGGTGGTATTTCCAAAAACCCTTCCTTAGTGGATGCCTACGTGATAAAAGGTACCTACTGTCAAAATTTCAAGTCTCTAACCCCAGCCGTTTAGGCTGTGCGTTGATCGATCAGTCAGTCAGTCAATCAGTCAGTCAGTTTCTTCTTTTATATATACAGATTTGCAGTGTTTTTAGTAAGACTGAACAAGGTTGTAGGTGGTTAAAATGTATTCCAATATAACTATACTAATTGGCAGTGTATTGATAATGCTGTGTATATGTATTCTTATATTGTACTAGCTGTTGCCCGCGGCTCCGCCCGCGTGGAGGTCATGTTTGAGACAAAAAGTATACACTAAATAAAATTACCAATTTTCATGCATTTAACTTCAAAAATGAAGGATTTTCATACAAACTTTCTTCCCCTATTTTACCCCCTTAGGGGTGGAATTTCCAAAAACCCTGAAATATGTGTTTTTAATTTTTAACTATAAGGCCAAATACCAAATTTCATGCGTTTAACTGCAAAAATGACACATTTTCATACAAACTTTCTTCCCCTATTTTACTCCCTTCGGGTGGAATTTCCAAAAATCCTGAAATATATATTTTTTATTTTTGACTAAAAGGCCAAATACTAATTTTCATAAACTTAACTTCAAAAATGACGGATGATACAAACTATGAGCCCCTATTCTACCCCCTTAGGGGTGGTATTTTCAAAAACCCTTCCTTAGTGGATGCCTACGTCATAAAAGGTACCTACTGTAAAAATTTCAAGTCTCTAACCCCAGCCGTTTTGGCTGCGCGTTGATCGATCAGTCAGTCAGTCAGTCAGTCAGTCAGTCAGTCAGTCAGTCAGTCAGTCAGTCAGTCAGTCAGTCATTCAGTCAGTCAGTTTCTTCTTTTATATATACAGATTTCTCATAAGAGTTTTTAATGGCCAAGTTTTTATTTTTCTTCATTATTTTAGTTTTTTTACATAAATCCGTGTGTGATTATTAATGAACTAATTTTGGTCTTCTACTACATAAAAAATATTTAAACATTTTGGTAAATTCATAATTTAAAAACAATTTTTTATCAAGAAATATCTCCAATAAACAATATAGAGATCGTCTGATGATAGAAAGCGTTTGAATCTACACAAAATGAGATCCTTTTTTTAGTGCCTTGATAGACGGGCCATCTGATGGTAAGTAGTCACCGCCGCCCATAGACTTCTGCAATGCCAATAGCAAAGCCGCTGCCTACCGTTATCCTTAATATCTTACCAAATGATTTTGATTTCATAATGTGGTGAGAAGTATCCAATGCCTATGGTCAAACCACAATATGAAACCCTAGTAACTTATGTTTAATCAAGATATCACAATTTTTACCCTTTGAGAGCGAGGACTCAAAGGCTTCAAAGACTCAGGAGCCTAAAAGCTAGACACACACGCTCCACTCAAATGAACACTACCTATCTCTATGATTAATATTTTATCATATACCAATACGTTTAATCATCCATAAGTGGGGAAATAAATATAACCAAATTAAAACTGGACCCCACTTAATAGTACAAGTCCAGACATCGTGAGTTATAAATACACAGTCCAAAGTTCTGTTATCATTTAAAGATTCGAAAGTAATTAAGCACTTACGGGTCGTATGTAAGTTGAGCATTATTGGGTGGTCAGTTATTAATGGTTCATTACTTGTTAGGTCGTTGACTCTAGGGTCGATAGTTGTGGAGTCAATACTATTAGAGTATTTTTATTACGTAAATTATTTTATTACTTAACTCGACGTTTCTATCGGTAAATTATGAAAATAGCCCGAAGAAAATTTCCCCAAAAGACATTTTTGAAATTCAAGATATACGTATTATATTTCAATTGTATTTGTGTTACCCCAGCTTCTACTTTAATTACAATAATTAAAGCATTATGTTAGAGATGAACGATAAAATTCGGTAAAAAAAACAATTACCATTTTACAGAAACAAAAAATGACATTATCATTTGTTTTTATTCATTTTGAACCAGTTACAGCCTGCCGTATTATAAAGGTTTTGACAATTAAACAATTAACTAAATAACTCAGTCCATAAGGCGTAAGGTGTATCTGACAAAAAAACAAACTCCAAGAGAAAATCAATAATTTGAGAATGCTAAATGATCTTCACAATACATACCATTTCAAACAGTAGCTACTATTTCTTTTCTTTTTCCGTTATTTTCTGGTCCATCGTCCGCTCTCCTGTTCAGTGGGTTGCACTTAATCAATTTGAAGTGGCCATTGTAACAACAGCAGTATCGTGTCCTCAACAAGCTCGCTCGTCCAACTGACCGCATTCTTGATACTCCAAATATTATCTTAGCCATTTACTTGGCGTACTTTATTTCGTGGATATATTTTTATTCGATGTACTTCTAAAGATAATTGTTTTATTAGATTGATGGCAGATTATATTGCTATTTTAATAATTAGTTTTAGTAAATCTATAAACTGGAGATGTATGAGATGTCCTAGAAATCCTAATCTCCTTTCCAAACTAACCTCACCGAGGCTGTAAGACCCAACACAACTCGCAGCCCGCCATTTTCATTCAATTGCTGAAAATAAATAGGAAAACGATTCTACTGGCCTTTTTGGTGTTCACTTAACTAAGATGAATAATTTTTTAAAGTGACAGAGCCACGCTATTGATTGGTGTGTTGACGCCACGGAATAGACGCCACGCCAGGCTCGACTGGATTATTACCACTGTCGCATAGAAAATCGATGTTAAGAAACACCTTACTGTTGCACTGCGTATCATAAGTCAAATATCTTAGGGTTCAAATCTCCCCATTTCTTTCCAATCCAGTTGTGACTGGGTAGGGGAGGGTCCTTGCTTGTAAGACAACGCATGGTAATGTTCATGGGTGGTAATGATAATTTACCATCAAGTGATCCACTTACCAGTTTCCTGGGCTCTGCTAATACAAAGTTGACCCATTTGACGAATGCCTGGTTGGCGCAGGTGTAATTGCTTACGCAGTACGACTGCTATACAAAGGTCTCAAGTTTGATCCCTGAATTGGGTAAAAGTGATATTAGGTTCTTCTATCACTAAATAATGATGCCTGATATGGCAATAGGATAAGGGGTGACCCTTATCACATCATAGGATGGCAATAAGCTCGGCGAAATGTGTGTGTACTACTTAAAACTCTGCCTACCCCATCAGGGATTACAGGCGTGAGTGCGTATGTATATGTATGTATGTATTGCATGGTACTCAGCTGGTTTTTACGGCTTAGTTCCCGAGCTACTACATTCTAATCATCTTGAATCCGACACACGCATATCTTTGACGAAAAGTAAATGGAAGCCGACTTTAGTTTCTCTGTTTCGCAATATTTATAAACGATTTATGTATAGTTCTTAAGTGAATAAAAAAACGCCAATCCAATAAAATATTGACATGAGCTTCTCTGTTTTGGGGTTATGCCGTAGATCACCACGCTATATTTGGAGATCTTTTGGAGAACTTTTGGGCAACTGATTTCTTCACGTAGTTTACCGTCAGTATTCAAAGTTTATAAAGAAAAAGTTTTATGACCATCATGATTTAATCAAATATTTTTACTCATATTATGAGGTAAAGCGGAACTATCATCATGATCTCTTTATCATTTGTTGCTGATCGTACTTCTTCAGTTACCAAATAAACTACTAGCCTCTCTATAGATGTACTGTCCTTACTGTTCCACATATTAGCTATTACTAAGTCGATCACTAATAAGGAAATGGGTTATAAAGCAATTGATTTAGCAATTATTTAGTTGGCAGTAATATTTCCTCTTAATAATTAATCTGCCTGAGACGATGTCAGTGACTATTTGTTTAATATATGATTTGATTAAGCCGGTCTTATAATCACAATATTGACGATAATTAATTAAATGGTACTAGCAGGCACTAGGTGTTCAATGTTTCTTGGTTAAGTACCGTTATTTTAGATTATCTTGATTATAGCGGGTAAGCGTTTTATAGTTTTAATTTTTATTGATTTATTTATTGCTTATTATTGTATAACTAGACTCATTTTTGGGATGTCACTTTACTAATAAAGGACACAGGTAAATAGTAATGAGTAGTAGTTGGTCTTGAGACTTTGCACCATATTAAAATTTATTTGTATACTAGCTTTTGCTCGCGGCTCCGCCTGCGTGGAGGTTATATTCGGGAGCAGAAGTATACAATCCAAGCTGTTGTCTTCGGCACTGAGGCACCTGTAGCGATTGTCCAGCCTCTCAGGTTTTGTGTCTGAATCTTGAGATTGCATCTAAAGAATACCCCATAAGTTTAACCTCTCTTTGCCCCTTTTAGGTATGATTTTTCAAAAACGTTGAAACACGTATATCTTAGCTCTCTATCCAAAACTAACTCTATCCAAAATCCTACATATGAATTTACAGATCCCTAAGTCGAGGAATTATGGATTTCCCATACAAATTTTGAACTCCTATTTGACCCCTTTCAAGGTTGTTTTTTGAGAAAAAAGTAAGCCTATGTCCTTCTCCAGGATATAGTCTATCCCCTTACCAAATTTCACGATCCGTTCAGCTGTTTAGTCGTGAAAAGGTAACAAACAAACAGAGTTACTTTCGCATTTATAGTATTAGTATGGATTATAGCGATCAAGTCACCAGATTTCACTGAATGCCTTGGTGGCATAGCTGAATTGCGTATGCGTTACGATTGCTGTGCTAAAGTCTCGGGCTCGATCCCCGCGACGGGTAAAGTGATATTGGGTTTTTCTATTTAGTAATACTCAGTATCCGCCCATACAAATAAGATCAAAGGATCGTTAAATTGGTAAGAGATGAAAATAATGTCTCTCGATTTGAGGACAACAGCCACTGTAGTATCAATTGAACTAACTACTACTTGTCTGTACGTACTGCCTAATGACAACTAGAAGTAGTTTATATTCAATTCTGATCTAAGGTCATTGGTGTCAAGTACTTGATTAAACAGAGAAGCGATAGCCTATGTGTATAGACTACTGAAATGAAAGCTTTCAAACCAGACCAAACAGCTCACGCATTTGATGTTTTTAGCTGCGTTGTGTTAATTATTAATAATCGCTCTCTTGAAGATGAAGGCAAACATCATTAGGAAACTTGGATATCTGAGAATTCCTCATTAAAATTCCCAAGGTATACGAAGTCTACCAACTCCTTTAGGCCAGCGTGGTTGGCTAAGGTCTAATCCCTGTCATCAGTAGAGGAGGCCCGAGCCCAGCAGTGGGACAATGTTTAATACAAGGCTATTATTATTATTATATTTAGATTAGTTACACACCCAAATTTGTCTTTCAGTAGTTTTGTATCGGATGTCAGCGAACGTGCAAATGGGTCACCTGATGATGTGGTCTCCGCTGCAGAACACCTAAATACCAGAAGAATCTCGGGTGCATTACCGGTCTTATCATATTTGGATATTCATATCCGCCCGGATAGCGACCACCACACATACACAGGGTGTAAAACCCGCCATAGTAGCACACGCAAGTGTGTCGCGTTCCGGGATCAGCCAGTGTACATCCGGTTTTTCTCGGTGGTCTAGAGTTGAGGTACGATGTTTGGCGGCCATCCGAGTTCTCTGACACTAGACCCTCAAACGCTTCTTCACCCAAGGCGTAGTGTGAAGAAGCAGGCCAGCATGATTGTGTTGAGTAGCGAGAGATAAATTGTCTCTTGCTACTTGATACTCTATCTGGACGGCACTGCGCTTACCATCAGGTGCAATGTGGTCACTTTGCCCCGCCAGAATAAAAAAAAATGATACTTTCAAATTGAGTGATATTGAGTGTCACTTTATTAATAAAACACCATTACAATTTACGCATTAGTTTATTAAAATATCACAGATTAAAATACATTATGTACATATAAATACAGTAGATAATAAATGCATTGGCAGTGATCTGTTTCAGTCTTCGAAAATAAAAACTAAAACATGGTACATGACAGGATGGGTGCAATAACATTGTATTGAATTATTAGATCTGTAATATAGTTAGAACATAGATAAATAAGTCTTAAGACGCCACAAATACTTAGTTTTACATATACACGTAAACGTTTTATTATTTCAGTAAGAAATAAAAGCAACTACTCTATTTTGATCAGTCAACTCAAAAATCATTTTTCAAAAGGTAAATGTATTGATCAAACTTTTTACACAACTTTTTCATAAGTAAAATTTATTTAACAAATTACACAACGGTAGCGTAAGATTATTTGTCAGAATATGCTTAGAACATAACATTATTTTCACGATATAGCCTATATTACAACTTTGATGTAGCGTCTTCTAGGTTTACTTATCTATGGAAAGTAGCATAGCTTTGTGCGTAAAAACTAAAACTAAAATTTTACAAATATTTAGCTAATAATTTTCGCTTGTTGGTCCAAAAGTGTTATATAGTGTATATTTTTGATTCATAAGTACTTTGTTGTTCAAATGAGATAGTCTTTATTTATCGTGAAAAAAAAATACAATTAGAAGTAGTGAATGTATACATTTCTAGTTCGTTAGTATTTATTGACAATAGATTTACGTAGAATATTAATATAGTTTTAACAGTTATACAACATAAAATAGTTTATTATTAGTATGATCCAGTCAAAAAGTGGTATTCATTAAAAACGTTAAGACTGTTTCGAAAAAAGTTTACACTTCATTTTGAATATAAAGCAATTCTTATATCAATACATATCTTTAGCTACTAAGTAACCACTAACATTTACAAAAATAATTTTCTAAGAACTTATACACGCTTCCTCCCTCCCGAGGTAGGCACAAACATTCATTATATCTACTTTATAATTTAAACACAACTTAAACAAAAATACCTTTAAACTTAAGTATTATATAATATTTCCATGTATTTTGGAACAATTTTACAAGAGCCAGGTCCGTAATCAGTGAAAAAGCTTAGAGGCAAAACCACCCATAGCTAATACTTTTTAGAGATCTGTATAATTACTGTACAATTAAGATAACAAATATAAAGTGTATGAATGTAATAAAATTGAAAATATCATAAAGAGAAATCCGCTATAAAACAGCGTAAAAACGTATATTTTGTTTAATCTCTGATAAACGGAACATAATAATTATCCTCCATTTTAAACCGATATCTTAATTAAAAACTATCCTCAATTCGCTGAATGTGAGCCAATTTTGATAATTCTTTTTAATTTGACGGGGCTTACTTCGATGGTGGTCCTGTGTAGTAATATATAATTTGGTTAAAATCTAACTGCGGTTTATGAGAATATGGAGAAACTTTTGAGCGAATTATAGCTAACACAACGATATTTGAATTTTGTAGTATACATATATTTATAAATATCAAACTTATAAACTGCAATATCTACTTGTAATATTAAGAAGAATTAAAAACACCACATATTTTTATCAAAACCTATTTATTCCTCAAGCTACTAACTGACTACGGACCTGTAGAGACATAATCGTTGTTTAGACAATAGTTTATTTGACAATAGTTAGGCATATCTTATCTCTATAACTTGTGTCCAGTTGTCCCACAGGTAATGTCACTGCCACGTCCACCTTCGAATGAGGTGTGGCCATCAGATCTAGGGGGGAGGAGCATTCACTCGACCGCGATGTCATCGTGCGTGCTGTGAGAAGAATACATTTAAAGATAATTATTTTGTAAAAGAAAAACTGGAAAAGGACGGCATTGGATCTAAAAAGCAATATGATGATAGAGTAGTATAATTAACGAAGTAGATTTACGTGGATGTGTTCAGGAAATTCGACTAACTAGTTAGAAATACTTTTAGAAGTAATTTCTATACACATTTTCTCTCAAATGAACTTCTTTCAACAGTAAATGACTCTTGAAGAAGATTGTCAAATATAAAAAAACTACTCGACACAACTGTGTCTCTAGCATAACTGACATTCACGGATAATAGTAACCACTAGGTAGGTATTTACAGAGAGTATTAAATACTGATACTCTCTGTAAATTGGACAAGCCATATGTCACCTCAGTCTTCTGTGAGACAGTATTCCTCTGATCGAGCATACTTATTCTGATTATGCTGTGGACAAAACTATTTACAGCGTGGCTCTGTCACTTATAAAAATAGAACTTGACATAATTCACCTGTATAATAGGTAAAGGTGCAAAGGTACATTGCACGTATGTATAGTCAATAGTGTCGTAAAAGGTGTCGGCGTCTTCAAGAAATGCAAAGTAAGTTGGTCTGTCTATTTCATCCACAAACTCAGCTAAAATCAAACAATTCCTGAAATACTCAGTATTATAGAAATAGATAGTTTACTTACAATTAGTGTAACAGCTGGAGGCGGAATCTCCCGAGGGACTGTAAGGTTTCATTTCATAATGATTACTCCCTTGTGAAGACTGTTGTCTGCTCTTGTTGCCGAATGGTGATGAGTAGCTATGGAAAAAAGCTTAATAGAATAATAATCTAATACTCCGTTGTGCAATGATCATGATGGATTTTAAAGGAAAGGCTATGATTTAAATTTTTGCAACAGATCAAATGTACGTGGTCCGTAAACATTTGTTACAGGTCTGGGTTCTTAAGAAGAAAAGAAAAGTTTGAATTTAGTGAAAAATCTTGTATTTCTTGATATGCGTAATAAACCTCCTCCATTTTTTTTAGTCGGTTAAAAATAGAATGCGCTTTAATGGAAATGCGATAGGTGTTTTTCTAACTAATGCAATGTGAGTATAATAGAAGACTTTGTTAAATCCAATGTTCCAGCTTCTAGTCCGTTCTCCAGCGAAACTGCATTCCGAACTAACGGTAGAGTAAAGAAATTTGACTGAATCTAAATAATGTTCATTTCATTAATATAGTCAATGTTTTTCAATTGAAGTGTGAATTTAAACGAATCAATCTACTAGCGACTTATAATGATTACTTTGCATCTGAAATTCGAAAATTATACACGATATTATAACATGTTACCCAATAAGGGGCCTGGCTATTCCATCCGTTACATTTGAATAATTTATTGACATATTATAAAATTAGGAACGGGTCTTAATCGCGCAATATTATAATGGTATAAATACCACAATTATTTCCCGACGTTTCGACCGAGTTGCATCGGCCGTGGTCACGGGCTGACTGAGTAGATTTAGTGCCGTCTTCGTAAGGTGGGGTTTCGTGTGGTGGGAGTATCGGTAACCAGTTTAGTGGGGGTTTTGATTACTACCTTCCCTTGATTTTTATTTTTATCAAAAATGCTGTCGGTACTTCGACAAACCACACTGACAGTATCCTCGCGCTGAAGAGTTGACTCATTCTGTCGACGCGGTTTACATATACTTATGACAGGATTCCATGTTGTTGACAAACGGTATCCATCCTCTCGGTTGAAATTCTGATGTTTTTTGATTTCTACCGCTTCACGTACTATTCTGGAGTAATAATGGCGATCGGTGGATAGAACCTGTGGTTGGTGTAGTTCTATCCAATGATTAGATCCAGCCTCCAGCAAATGCTCAGCCACCGCTGATTTGTTGATCTGGCGGTTTTTTACAGCGGTAATGTGTTCCTTGACCCTTTCAGCGATCGTCCTTTTTGTCTGGCCGATGTAGGAACTACCACAACTGCAATTCACCTTATAAACACCAGGAGTTTGTAAGGGAATTACATCCTTTGGAGTACGCAAGTGGTTCGATATTTTTGCGAGCGGACTATATACAGTCTTAATGGAGTATTGTTTCAGTACTGTTCCAACTTTGTCCGTGACTCCTTTTATATATGGCATGTATGCTGGGACTCTGCTAACCTCAGGAAGACGCTCCCTCTTCTTGGGACGGCGTATCTTTCCTTTGTATCCGTTACTCTTCAGTACCTTCTGAACATGTGTGAGCTCACTTTCTAGATGTTGAGAGTCACAGAGGTCATATGCTCTATTTGTCAACGATGTCACAACGGATTCCAAATGCCGTGGATGGTGGTGCGAGTAGGCATTGAGATACCTGTCAGTGTGTGTAGGTTTTCTGTATACAGTGTGTCCTATGGAACCATCGTTTCTCACCATTACTTTCACATCGAGAAAAGGTAACGTTCTGTCCACTTCCATTTCATAACTGAATCGGATCTTTGGATGTATGGAGTTCAACCGGTTCGCGAATTGTTCTACTTCATGCTTGTTGCCATGCATGATGCAGAATACATCATCGACATACCTCTTCCACAATTTAACATTATATGTTTGTGTGTCTATGGATTGCTCGAAATATTCCATCCAGATGTTGGCCATTACCGGTGCCACTGGTGACATAGGACACACTGTATACAGAAAACCTACACACACTGACAGGTATCTCAATGCCTACTCGCACCACCATCCACGGCATTTGGAATCCGTTGTGACATCGTTGACAAATAGAGCATATGACCTCTGTGACTCTCAACATCTAGAAAGTGAGCTCACACATGTTCAGAAGGTACTGAAGAGTAACGGATACAAAGGAAAGATACGCCGTCCCAAGAAGAGGGAGCGTCTTCCTGAGGTTAGCAGAGTCCCAGCATACATGCCATATATAAAAGGAGTCACGGACAAAGTTGGAACAGTACTGAAACAATACTCCATTAAGACTGTATATAGTCCGCTCGCAAAAATATCGAACCACTTGCGTACTCCAAAGGATGTAATTCCCTTACAAACTCCTGGTGTTTATAAGGTGAATTGCAGTTGTGGTAGTTCCTACATCGGCCAGACCAAAAGGACGATCGCTGAAAGGGTCAAGGAACACATTACCGCTGTAAAAAACCGCCAGATCAACAAATCAGCGGTGGCTGAGCATTTGCTGGAGGCTGGATCTAATCATTGGATAGAACTACACCAACCACAGGTTCTATCCACCGATCGCCATTATTACTCCAGAATAGTACGTGAAGCGGTAGAAATCAAAAAACATCAGAATTTCAACCGAGAGGATGGATACCGTTTGTCAACAACATGGAATCCTGTCATAAGTATATGTAAACCGCGTCGACAGAATGAGTCAACTCTTCAGCGCGAGGATACTGTCAGTGTGGTTTGTCGAAGTACCGACAGCATTTTTGATAAAAATAAAAATCAAGGGAAGGTAGTAATCAAAACCCCCACTAAACTGGTTACCGATACTCCCACCACACGAAACCCCACCTTACGAAGACGGCACTAAATCTACTCAGTCAGCCCGTGACCACGGCCGATGCAACTCGGTCGAAACGTCGGGAAATAATTGTAGTATTTATACCATTATAATATTGCGCGATTAAGTTCCGTTCCTAATTTTATAATATGTATTCAAATCGCGAGAGTCTAAAAAAAAATTTATTGACACTCCGAAATAACTGCACTATATTGTATTAATTATGCACCACTGTAACTTCCCTTTGTCTACTCCATTTGGCGAATTTGCTTACTAATCGGGATAATTAAGTACCATAATTGCTCAATTGACATATAAGCCTATTATTGTAACTTTTACGACAACGTTTCAACGAACGTTGAAACGAATTTTATCACAGAGGACAAGCGGGTCACTTGGTGGTTAGTGCTGACCGCTGTCCATGGAGTGTTCACTACACAGATTGTCGATGCTTTACCGACCTACTAAAATAATCTCTTTTCTGGAAGGTTCCTAAGTCATATCGATCTAGAAATACTGAAAGCAAAATAGATTCCATATGGGTGCTGCACGGGAAAGGAAACTGCAAATTGATCTATTGGGGAACGAAATCTATCTGGATGAAGTGAATTGAATTCCACGTTGACGCGCGTTTACAAATAAATAGACGGGGTCTTTTGTCCAGGTCTTGCGGTACTTGGATGACCAACAGTCCAATTAATACTATTAAGTACCCGATCTTGCTGTTCCTTAATAATTTCATATCCGATATCATCTCAAGATATTAAGACCATTTTCACATTGTGCAGTGACATGATATTTATCTAAATGGCATATTCTATGGACTACTTTATCAAGTTCTGCCGCCAACCAGTAATTGGTATTCTTTCGTTAGTTCCAGTTTGAATCAAATTACTAACATTATAAGACTTAATATCTCAGTTACGACCAGTGCAGTGCCATACAGATCTCTATAATTCAGAGTTGTGAGTGGTGTTGAAACTGTTTATTTTAGCGTGGCACATATTATCAAGTGAGCAATCTACTTCACATCATTACGTTTTATGGATATTTAAAATATCTAGTTATTCTTGATACTTCTCACTCTGTTACCTTCAATTACCTCCCCTTAATTGCTTCCTGGCACAATTTTTAGATACATATAATACAGATGATTGGCGTTGATGTACTGAAAAACTAGACTTAGATTATGCTACATCTGTTGTACATATACATAATAACTGGCGAGGAAACGGCTGTAAAACACGAGGCCGCGCGTTCAATCCTCTCACCAAGACAAATGTGTGTCATCCATAATTATTTGTTTCGGGTCTAGTTGTTGTGGGATCTTAGACCCTCCTGATTCTCGATACAGACGATACTGGTGTGATCTAGTATTGAGTTGTGTGATTCTTAAGGTGTTTCACTCAAAATAATAAATGATAAATATATAATGTTACCTGTCCCTCACATGGGGCATGTCGTAATGGTTATCAGGACCGCCCATCCAGTACTCGTTGCAGGTCCGAGTGAGATCAGGGGCAGTGTTGCCCTTGTCCCGACTGGGACGTGACTTTGGTGTACCTAGACGAGAAGATTTTTATTCCTACATAGTTTTGTGGTTGTAATACCTATTTTTAAATTCTAAGTCTAAAGTTCTAAGGGAATAAAGGGTTTGCGTTTAAAAATATTTGTGTCTACTGCTCCGAAATTCGATGATCTTAAATTTGTACCGTGTGTATGTTTTAAGGATGTCTCTTTAACTTCTCATGAAATTATATTATTAAACCTGAAAAGACAATTTTATAATTTCTTACCAGCCCTCGCAGCGGCGTATCCAGGCCTGGTGTTCCTGAACTTGCACCATACGTAGAGAATGGCAGCGGCTGCTATCAGAGTGCCAACGGTGATTCCAATGCCCACGTAGAGAGTCACGTCGTTACTGTATAACCCTGGTTATTTCAGAAGGTAGGAATCTCTTTTAAATAATAAATCTTAGTAATCTTTAAATTTTATCGGTTAGATCTAGCAAACACTTTGTCAAGATGGTGGGTCATTTAAAGGAACACCACCATCCATGGTTATCATACAACGCCTGAAGAACGGGGAATACGTTACCAACCGTAAGTCAAGAAGAAACTTCCAATAAAACCTTCACTATAGTATTCAATACTTAATCAATAATAATAATAACAACATAAATAACTTACGAAGACCAGTAGAACACATCCCATCAAGGCAGTTAGCATGTTGCAGTGTTGAGCCGGAGCATTCTCCGGAGCATTGTCTTCTACGGACTCTGATACAATCTCCCCCACAAGTTGACCACGCACTCCAGGAAGACCAGGTACCTCCTATAGAGAAACTTACTATACTGATAGTGACAGTTTACATATAGTATGGTACTGACCATACTATATGTAAACTGGAATGGCAAATTGCGTTTGATTAACTCCTACTTTATTGTTGAAGATACAATACATCAAAAGTATATCTTAACTCATGCAGTGTCGCCTTTAAATAAGTTTCCATACATCATAAAATACGTAAATACTTAAATAACAAAGCATGTAAAACTCTGAAGAAAACTTTGCAGAAATTACATTTAAAATCATACAGTATCATAGAGATACTAGATAAATAACTAACCATTCTGACATCTCAGACAGTCGTCATCGTTCTGTGAAGACTGTCCTCTACACGGAGCCCCTCCATTCGCAGGAGCTGGTTCAGTGCAGCTCCGAGTACGTCTTCTCCCACTGGTATGTGAGCCACATTGGCACTGCACCCATGGAGACCAGTCCGACCAACCACCATTTACTAGGAATAAAGATGGAGTATTGACAGATCATGTTTTTGTGGCACTTTAGATCTATGCAATATCTAATAGGTCAGCGAAAAATACTGAAGTATGGAAATTTTCATTGATAACGTATCATGAAAGTTTTACACTACAAATCATGATATCACAGGTTTTTTATACTTGTAGATGATATGATACTATAGATGTGTGATATTCTTCAGAAAAATCATAGATTCTTTTATGTTTTCAGATAAAATAAATTACTATATCATATTGGGAGGTGCTGTCTCAGTATTAGCCAAAGGATTCTTCAAGATCCCCAAAGTATGAAATTGTATTAAACTCAGCTACAGGTTTAGAACAGTTTACAAATTGTATTTTTGAAATTTTTCCACTAATATTTTAAAAGACCATCAAGACATAAAAACCAGTACTTGTTTGATATCATCCATTCAAGAAGCTCAGCTAACTTTACAAAACATATATGATGAAGTCATTGTCACTATCAATGGTTCTAGTTATTAAACATACCGTATATTGATAACACGGCGACATCCGACTCACGGCGGCCTGCGATATTCTCAGCGATGCAAGTGTAGTTCGCCATATCCTACACAATGATAATAAGATTATTCCGCTGGTTTATTTCTGGGAAGAACTCGTAGTGGTTATAGGGAATCATATGTAACTATGGCCAGCAGTTAGTGTTTAGATGAAACAGAAATGTGATAAGTAAAAGTTTTTTAATTCATAAAAAGTACACCGACTTCAATAAAAAACAAATTATGCGTCACTATAAAATTTGAGGGTCGACCTTGATTTTTCTGAGATCCCATCATCAGATCCTGACTTGGTGCCAAAGGGACCACATGGGAAGTATACTCTTTTAAACAAAAAACGATTTTCTCGAATAGATCGATCGTCTTCGAGTAATCGGGTAACATACATAAAAAAAAAGATTTCGACGAATTGTTAACCTCCTCCTTTTTTGAAGTCGGTTAAAAATGAATTAATATATTAGAAATTTGGTGTACAATATTATGATCGAGTACTTTAACGGGATAGGTATCGAGGTTATTAACAATCAACTATTCGGTCCCAGGGTTAGAACTCAGCAAATGAATTCTAAGCGAGCCTCTAGGAATGAGTAAATGTCTTTATCCCGCTACGAAGTTAAATATAAATATAAGGAAATAAATATAGTTGGAAATATAAATCATCCACTCCTTTTTTTCTTTTGTAAGCTTTTTTGTTAGTATATGTGCACAATTAGATAAATGCAGGCAACCCTGTGTGCATTACATATATTATTCTGAATTTGTAATTTATATTAAGGAAAATTGAAAAATTGTTACTACCTATGTCCGTTAATAGCATTTGAAACCACTAAATCGATCTCAATTAAATAAAAAGACAACGTCTGTTGGGAACTAATAGTAAATTATAAACTTGTGTGGTCTCCCGCGCTACATGTTCGCCTAGTATAGTGACCATAGTGTTTGTCAATCATCGTGGTAAACAATGTGTTTAAAGGAAATAAACATCAACGTCCACAGAAAATCGAACGTATCTGAGAAATACTGAACATTAGAATACCAACAAGGCTCCACACAACAATGTTTAGAAAGTGATTTTCAAAACATCATTGTCATTATAACAGTATCCTTTTAATATTTAAAAAAATCTATGGGACCAATCTGGAAGCATATTCTCTATAATAAAAGAAGAATTTTCCAAATCGGGCAATAAATGACGGAGTTCTGAGGTAACAAACATAAAAAAACACGTCGAATTGAGAACCTCCTCCTTTTTTTTTAAGTAGGTTAAAATCAAACTATTAAAGTCTTAGCCTTCTCCCTATATTTCTATTTGATTAATTTCGTTGCGGGATAAAAGTCAGTTAAACATTCCCAGAGACTCGCCGAATTTCATTACTTGGTGTCGAAAAAATGCGTGCCACTGTCGATTATAGGCCCTAGCTAAACCGGAGTTACAATGGCGGGTGTGTGGGCGGGATAGCCTCTCTATTATAGTCTTATTGTAAAACTAATTAGTGTTCAAAATCCCTTACCTGCAAACCAACCTTCGGCAGTACTAGATTCTCATCAGTGGGCTCAATAGTTATGCCATTCCTGGTCCATTTGAGAGTAGGAGGAGGGGCGGCTGGTGGTGGGATGCATCGGAAGGTGACTCCTCGACCTGATTCTATTGTGGCTGACTGAGGTTGTTGGATGAACTGCTTCTTTATGTCTAAGAATTAAGTCATAGATCAATAACGTATTGCTAGGTGACCTGAAGACGATTTCGACTTCGTGCGAATTATTTGCACGAATACTTCGCACCGATAGAGGTCAGTTACATAATATAATAAAGTAGAAACAAGTATATAAAAACATTGAAATAAAACGAAATTTACGGATTCTATCGCAGTTTATTTTACTTTTTTATATTATTCGCGTAAACATAAGATACCATTATATTATATATATTTTTTTATTATTTTTAAATATTTTAATCTTCAAGATAGTAGCAATTCTTATAGATGACATTTCCTAAAATAGTCTATGTGCGTAATCTTAAATTAACAATACAACAAATTAGCTGATTATACTGTCTACAGATGGCTCTGTTATTATTTTCTTGGCCAAACCTTTTTTAAACATTTGTCTATTTTTCGTCGATAGCGGCAAACATAGGCTTAAAATGGTGTTTGAATCACTAAATTTAATAAAGAATTACGTTATGGCGTAAATACCTTTGAGAAATAAGGTATTGAGATTAATGGCCCAGTAGATAAAGTTACTTCGAAACGAAAATTATCATAAAATTTAAGACGCAGGTGAATTACATATTTTATTTTACTTATCAATCTGATCACATGATTTTATTTTAGTTAATATTCAAGAATTTTTATGATAATGTAAAAGTTATAACATAGCTCAGTCGTTTCGTCACGATAATTACTTCTCATTACTGAATCTATTTTAAATAACATCAATGTAAATAGCCAAGGCTTTAGGTATAAATAAAGCTTCATAACATATCCTTCATTTTCTAGTATCAGATTATTCCATTGTCTCTAAATAAATTCCCTTTTTTATGTTTTTAAATATAATCTTTTCTCTTTCAGCATCTCGAGAATAGACGACTTATTTACGATCCCTCCGACAGTTTACAAGTAAGGAATAGCATGGGCCCCCTGATGTTACCCAATGGGGTAGCATCTCAACGATTACTCCGGTTAACTTCTCCTCACTTAGCAACTTCACCCGTAGTTTGACGATGGAAAATATCAGAAATGCAATAACAGCCCTTCGTAGTGCAAACTCGAAAACATAAAATTGGCACCGTTGATTTGACAGAAAAACTCGCGAACAATAAAGAAATACGATAAAGTTATTTAACTTTCCCCGAACATAATTTTTAACGAGCGTCACCCATCCCCTCGGAGGGTGAGGCGGAACCATTATGTGCAGGAAACGTCACTTCCGCCCATCAGACCGAATGCTTTGCACTTTGACGGATGCACTGAAGCACTTTCGAAAGTGATTTGAGTGAGAGTGAGGGATGTAATATTGTAGAGGTCCTAAGGGTGTAATGGGGATAGTTGACTTGTGATATGGCAACCACATCATTTAAAAATAATAAAACACCCAATATTTACACACATAGGCTTAACCCCACGATACGATTCTTGTGTCGTGGGAATCATGAACTACGAGAGACTTTCGTTCCCGCAACACCCAGACTAGAACGAAATATTTGTGAATCACACAAAAAATTGTCTTGGTGCCATCGAACCCATGGCCTGTCGTTTTACAGCCGGTTACTAGACTGGTGAAGGTGATCCACGGAGACTATCAATATAAAAATCAGATCCTCGCAAATAAATATTGTCTCTTTATAATCATTATTAATATACTTTAATTTGATACAAAAAGTCATAGTCATATCATTAGTATACAGGGCAGTTTAGATAGACTGTGAAACTGGGGAGATACTGCGTTCAGTTCAGATCGAACAACCATAAATTCAATAAAGTTCAGTTGTTCGGGATTGTATTCCACGGCTCCGTGTCATATGAAATCAAAATTGTTGAGATAATTAAAACTCTTGATTTATTGTTTAATGTAACTATATTTAAACACTGTATTTTACATACGAGAGAAGACATAGAAAAAATATAACACGCAATAGTAAAAAAGGAACAAGATTGTTTTTTTTTTAATTATAGACAAAATCAGGGCACAGACAATATAGAATGTCTATACCAAAAACTTATTAGTTATTATTAGTGAGGTGCTTCATATCTCAACACTCCTCCTCAAATTTAACATCTTACAAAGTTAAATTTGTTATCAAGCACATCACTTTACACCACTATTTGTATTCACTAAACAAGTTTACAAAGTATTAAGCTTTAACTATAAAATAAAACTTTATATAATAAATGCTTTTTCATTTAACTCTAAATCAACACAACAGTAACTTAGTAATGTTCACAATTTAATAATTTTTGACAATAACTGTCACAATTTACAATAACTCTTCTATATTCCTAGCTAACACATAAATTGATTTCTGAATTTTATAAACTTTTCTTTGCCTAAACTCTTAGTCATTAAATCTGCTAAATTGTAAGAAGAATTTACATATTTAATCCTTATAATGTTCTTTTCAACCACATCTTTAAGAAAATGAACTCTAATATCTATGTGTTTTGTCCTTTTTGAATTTTCATAACTTTTAGACATAAAAATGGCTCCAATGTTATCAACAAGTAAAATAGTATCAATTTTATAATTAAGATGTTGACTGATTCCTTTAAGATTCACCAGTTCTTGAGCTGTGGCTGCAGCAGCAATGTATTCTGACTCAGCCGTTGACAGTGCCACACAGGACTGTTTCTTAGAAAACCAAGCTATGGGATTCACTCCATGTAAAATCATGCCACCACTCACGCTTTTTCTATCATTTCTATCTCCAGCCCAGTCCGCATCTGAGAATCCATACAAGTTTTTATCGGTAGTCCTTTTAAATACAAGTCCTTTATCTTTTGTTCCTTTCAAATAGCGAATTACTCTTTTACTAGCTTTCCACAGTTGTTAATTTGGTCTGTCAAGGTATCTGCTAAGATAAGATACTACAAATGTCAAATCTGGCCTTGAAGTTACGGTTAAGTAGATTAAACTTCCAATCAGTTCACGGTAAGGTACATCCAGTATTTCATCGTCATCATTAATGTGTATATTGTAGTTTATTTCCATTGGTGTTTTCATTTCTTTACATTCAGTCATATTATATTTCTTTAATATATTCTCAATCATATTAGTTTGTTTCACAATTATAGTATCCTTGTTTCTTTCTATTTCCATTCCTAAAAATTTCTTGATTTCACCTAGGTCCTTTGCATTAAACTTCTTTTTCAGAGTGTTTACTGTATCTTCTCCATTTCCTAAAATTAAGATGTCATCTACATATATTAACATCCAGCAATTGTCTTTATAATACATACAATAGTCATATTCCGAACGTAGAAATCCATTAGTCTTTGCAAATTCATTTATTGTTTCATTCCAACATTTCGGAGATTCTACCAAACCATATAGAGCTCTTTTTAACTTTAATACTGTATTAGAATCTTTAACTTTTAATCCTTGTGGTACTTTGATGTACACATCTGATTTTAATGTCCCATTCAAAAATGCTGTAGGTATATCAAGTTGTATAATTTTTAAATCTTCTTGTATTGCTTTGGATAAGAACATTCTTATTGTAGAATGTCTTGCAACAGGTGCATAACTGTTTTCAAGAATATCTTCTTTCTTTTGTTGGAAGCCTCTCACTACTAATCTTGCCTTTTTCGTGCCTTCTTCTTTTTGTTTAAAAATCCATTTTGTATCTATTGCCCTTTTTCCAGTAGGTAGTTTCATTTCTTCCCATGTTTCTAGTTTCTCAAGGGCGTCTAATTCTTTATTTATCGCTTCTTTCCACTCCGTATCATTTATTGCTTCTTCAAATGAACTTGGTGTTACAGCACTCAAACATACGACTATATTTGATGCATATTCTTCAAAATAATTAGGACGTCTTATTATTCTTCCTGATCTAGTCCGCTTTTCAATTTCTTTCTCCTCATCAAACATTTTTTGATTTGAATTCTCATTCTCTTCTGCATTTTCATCATCAGTTTTTCTAGTCTGTATATTTTCAGTTTCTGTACTTTTGGTTTCTGTATTTTGCTGTATCTTATAATCTTCTTCTTGGATATATTTTCTTTCACTATTTTCTTCTTGTTCCTTGTACTCAATATCGTTTTCATCAAATATCACATCTCTTGATACAATTATTGTGTTGTCGTCTGGATTCCACAGTCTATAACCTACAGAATTATAACCAACCATCCTTGTTTCTCTTGCTCTCTTACTCAGCTTGTCTTGTTTTGGTACTATTGTAGCCCATGCTTTTGATCCAAAAACTCTCAATCTTGACATATCATTATGACCATACTTCATGAAACACGGTGTCTTGAAATTGATTGCCCACGAGGGAGACCTGTTCAGTTGATAGGCAGCACATTGAATTGCTTCACACCATAAAAACTTTGGTAGATTTGTCTCTGCAAACAACGTTCTAGTTTTATCGCACAATGTCCTATTTAAACGTTCAGCAACTCCATTTTGCTGGGGTGTGTATGGTAATGTGTATTCTATATTTATGCCTTTATTATTACAAAATGTATTTAATCTATTAGCTGTGTATTCTCCGCCATTATCACATCTTATTCTTTGAACTTTATTTCCTGTTTCATTTTCTAATTTTAATATGTAGTTAATAAGTTTCTCAGTTGCTTCGGATTTATTACAAATTGGATATACAACACAGAAATGAGAATAATCGTCAATTACCGTCATAAAGTATTTTTCCCCGTTGAGTCCACAATTTTTTATTGGTCCCGCAATGTCCGTATGTAACATCTCTGCCACTCTCTTGGATCTTGGCCTCGCTTGCGGCTTAAATGGTGCTCTAGTAGCTTTCCCTTCTATACATGCACTGCAAACTTTATTAGACACTGGTAAATGCATAATACCTAAACCTTTTTTATTTAAATGACCTAACCGTTTATGCAAAAGGTTGGAAAGAACATCTTCAGAATTTACAGTTTGACTAATATTACATATTTCATTACAAAGTTTTGCATTTAATTTATATAATTTTTCATCACAATAACAAACAATGTATGTATTTTTACCCTTTATAATAACTTTATTATTATCGAATTGTAAGTTAAATCCTGCCTCGGTAATTTTATTCACTGACAATAAATTATGGGTTATATTTTTTACAATTAATGCTTCAATATTTATCCTTATATTTTTATACATAAATTTTAAATTTCCCTTTTTATTACTTAATATGTATTGACCATTAGCTACATATATCTTTACACTATTTTCTAATACTTTAATATCTGTTAAATATTTCTCATACATATCACTTATTATATGTTGGGTACAACCTGAGTCTACAATAAATGTTATATTCGTATTATTGTTCATTACACTGAGAATAGTATCACTAGCAATAAAACCAATATCAGTCTTACCAATGAGCGTTGATTCTTGACCTTGCATACCTCGACTACGATAACTTTGTCCATGTAATTTTGCTCCTGATCTTGTACTTCTGCCGTGCATTGGTGCCCTTCCTCTATTCCTTCGGTAATGCTGACCTCTGTTACTTGTTCTATCTTTTTCTTTGCACTCATAACTCTTGTGCCCGTTCTTGCCACAAGTGTAGCACGTTATAAAAGCATTTTCCTTTTCTCGGTTGTCTACATGAATTTTTGTCTCTGCATCTAATAACCTTGCCTTTACAAAATCAAAACTTAACTTATTTTCTGCTGCCATTGTTTCCAAAGAAGTGATGACATGGTCAAACTCTTTAGGTAAAGATGACAGGAGATAGCATATCTTGTCTTCTTCATCGACTTTTACTTCTATCGCAGATAATTGGTTTATTATAGAGCTGAATTTAATTAAGTAAGTTTCAAGAGGTTCGCTGCATTTTAAAGTAATCAACTTACGTTTTAAGTAGAATCGATTGTACACACTTTTTCTCTCAAAGGTATCTTCCAGTAGTTTCAACATATCTTTGGCCGTTGTGCCATTTTTGATTATTTCAATGTATCGGTCGGAAACACATTGCGCTATTATTGATTTTGCTTTCGAGTCGTCTTGCTTGTATGTCGCCGTTTGTTTTTCTTCGCCGTCTAATAGTACATGAGCGACTTGTTTTTCTTCCAGTAACAGCTTTAGACGAAATTTCCAGGTGCTGAAGTTAGATTTCTCACTTAAGCACGGTAATAATGAGACCACAGTCCCCGCAGACGCCATTGTTATACTCGACATTTACAGCTTTGTCTTCTCGTATCGACGTGGATCGCAACCCAGTTATCAATTTTCTTCATTTACTTTGCTCAACCACGCTCTGCTACCATGTTGAGATAATTAAAACTCTTGATTTATTGTTTAATGTAACTATATTTAAACACAGACATAGAAAAAATATAACACGCAATAGTAAAAAAGGAACAAGATTGTTTTTTTTTTAATTATAGACAAAATCAGGGCACAGACAATATAGAATGTCTATACCAAAAACTTATTAGTTATTATTAGTGAGGTGCTTCATATCTCAACAAAAATAAGCTTGGTAATCATGGTTGAACCAGCTGCGCTTTTTTTTATTTTAAGAATATGCGCTATTGTCTTCAAATAAATAGCGTCGGCTTCCCATTTGAAAATTATTGTCCTTCGCCAGTTTACTACGAATACTTTACTCGCTGCGATACTCACTTATGTTATATTCCCTCGGGATATTAAGGAAGGGAAGAGCGATTGTACTATTAGAGGGATAAGCACCTGTGATTAAAAAATATAAGGGATTATCGCCCTGAGCCCATGGAAATAATCGTGGTGGTGTCTGATGTCGATTATGAATCCATTTATTCTACCACAATCAATTTAAAACATATTTCACTGGTTTAATTTTAGTCTCGTTTTATGTCGAAATTAATTTGGTTGTAAATTGTGACAACGTTATTTTTTATTTTTAAAATTGAATTGAATAAATGACGAAAACATCTCGTGGAATCACTAGCCATAATTTTAATAAATTTAATTCTAAGTTTTTAACGGTTTTTTTAACGAAAATATACTGTTCTCTTTGGGTATTTGCAATCTGCAAAGCTAACATACCGATATATAAATTTATAAATAGAGCCTATTCTCAATTCTATTGAAGACCGAAGAAAAAACCAATAAGATTCAGTGCACAAGCCTATAACGTCTAACCATTGAAAACAATAACCGGAACAAACTACTATAAAACTTCGCGAATAGCCTCCGAAATTAGACACAATATCCGTCGATAGACTTATCTGTTCCCAGAATACTATACTTCTGGATTTAATACTAATAGTTGGACCATACTTCAATGACTATAAAACAAATAAAGAAGTAAATATCTAGTTTCTGGCTTCAGAAGAGTATAATGCTTAATAATTCCCAGATATCCCATCACGCCGAGACAGACAGCATGATTGAGTCGAGTAGACGACTAGTACTCTCGCTACTTGATACTCTAACTGGACGGCACTGCGCTTATCATCAGGTGCAGTGTGGTTTTCAGAGCCCCAATGAAAAAGAATTTTTTTATGCGTCATTATAAAACAGGGGGTAGTTCTCTCTATTAATGTTTTGTCTTTGTAATATGTCACCAGTGTAAAAGTCAGGATCTGGACAGTTTTATCTACATCATGAATAGGCTAGCTAGTTCTGTTGAATAGAACTGTTTCACAAAGAACTGACGTCAAGTTGCCCTCTATGTTATGTATCGTTTGGTGTTTAAGAATTCTGGAAGTCTGAATCCCTGTCCTTATTCTCAATCTGGATTTATTTCCTTGAAAGTCAGTAAATACATACACTTTATATTAAGTTATTGAGTGTGTTTGAAAGTGGAGTGGATTTGGTAGTGGAGGTTACTTAAAATCAAGTGACGCTAGTGAGCAAAGTAGCACAAATTGCGACAGTTTGTAATGGTCCATCTGTGTATTTATCCTGCCTCAGTGGCGCAGTTGTAATTGCTCATGCGTTACGACTGCTGTGCTGAGATCTCGGGTTCGATCCCCGGGTCGGGTATAGTGATATTTGATTTTTCTATTTCGAAATACTCGGTATCAGCCCGAAGTCTGGAATTGCGCCCGGTATGGCGATAGGCTCGCCCCTGTCACAGTATGGGACCGCAATAAATTCGCCGTAAAGTGGGTGTACTGGTTACATCTCTGCCTATTCTTCGAGGATTAGAGGCGTGAGAATATAATAATACCACGAATAAAGCATTGTCTCTATACCATCATTTATTTGGAAGTCTGATCTGTATACAAAACTCTTATAGCAATAACTTTCGGGATTTAATTTGAAAACTGAATATTGTCGACACAATTTCCAGAACGTAGACCTACTTAGTCGCATTCTGTGAGCCAAATATGACGCTAAACGATAATGCTAACAAGAATATACAAGAAACGGGGAAACTGTGCCAAAACTATGTGCTATTTAAAACAGCATCATGTTTGTAAAGCCTTTTCAAAAGGTATTTTAAAATCTAATATATAAAATTCTCGTGTCACAGTTTTCGTTGCCATACTCCTCCGAAACGGCTTGACCGATTTTGATGAAATTTTTTGTGCTTATCCGGTATCTATGAGAATCGGCCAACATCTATCTTTCATCCCCCTAAATGTTAGGGGTAGTCCACCCCTAATTTTTTTTTTATTTTTTAGACAAAATTTTTAATTTCTATTTTTTTATGATACAACATACAAAAATACATACAATCCTCAATTTTCACCCTTCTACGATCAACCCTTATTTTTTAATAGCCATTTTAGTAATTTAATCATTTTTCCTCTCCGGTCGAAAACTGATCAATCGTCATTTAATTAGTTATCCCCGATTATTTATATGGCAAAACAACGTTTGCCGGGTCAGCTAGTTGTAATATAAAATAACAATTATACTTAAAAAACTGCGATGCGTCTGCCTTTATCCGTTATGAAGTATTATCTTAATTGATCTTAGACAAGTTATATGGGACAACTTTTAAACTCTATTGATGATAAAAAAGATTTATCGAAACTGATCCACATTAATTGGTGGAGATATTATGTAAGATACATAATATACGTAAGTAACTCCTCCGTTCAGAAATCACTTAACGATAATTTCTATCAATTAATAATAACATATCGATTAATAATAAACTCATATGTAAAAGTTTATTGACATTTTCCGAACTTTATTTCCAAATTCCTAAACCACGAACCTAAATCACATAAGGGTCAATTTGACCTGAGAATTGAATCTTTATATTACAAATTTAAATCTTTATATTCTGTTAGCTACCCTGCGTACCGTAGTTTTACCATCGCACAGCGATACGAGAGAGTTCAGAGACTCAGTGCGATGATCAGATGTTGAGTTTCATGTTGTCCAATAATTTCATACTCACAAGCATATTCGATAAATACAGCTTGACTCCGTATCTTGCCTCTACTATTCCACGCGTAGCACTCGCAGCTATATTTCCCTCCAAAATACTCGTCTAATTCATTCCTGGTCACATTCAGTTCAGCTTCGACAACCCTTACCCCATTTTGAGGGTCTACATGCTCCAACTGTACTGTCTTGTCAGTCCTCACATCATTACACTTGAAAAATACTTGTAAAGCATTCGCAGCTCTGCATAACAGAGAAGCTGGTTTTATCCTGAGTACATATGAATTCTTAGGTTCTAGCAGAAATATGGGTAAACCGTCTATCGTCTCGTCATTCTCTGGAAGAGGTATGTAGTCATCTTCTTCAACTTCAGGCTTGATATCTGATAGATAGGGATCGAAGTTGAGTAGACCATCTGGATGGATGTATTCCGGTCTGGTTTCCTTTTTGGTCGTTTGCTCTGCATCTGTAACGATTTATCGAATCAGAAACCGATATCAAATTTTTCATTCATTCATTTAAATTGTATGATAAGTAATCGATAAATTCATAATATTTAATTAGATGCTAGGTTTCCAAGGCGAATATTATTTACAGACAACAGTTTCAATTTTTTGTAACCAAATTGGCTTCGAAGTCTATTAAAGACAAAAATGTGTCAGCATATCTATGTTTGTAAATTAAAACACAATGTAACAAACAATTATTATTTGGAATTACGTCACACTCTTTAATCTTAATATGTTTAAAAAGAGGTGCAAAGTTTTCTGTTCACGTAATATTGTAAAGATATCTCAGGTCACCAGTGCAATGCCTAGTACTTTGTTATTCAAATTGTTGATATGACAAGTGATAAAGAGGCATGCACTCACACTGGGCGACTGATTCAAGCAAATAAAATATATCTAAAGTGGAACCTAACAACGATGCCTATACATTGACAGACAGTATTAGCGCCACAACGGCGCGTGGAATATTAATACTGCTTTAGCCCTAATCATGTCGTAAAGAAACGGATGATGAATATATTTATGAACTATCGCTTGATCGTGAGTCATTCACATGCTTTGGATATTTGTATTTAATGATGAGATGTAGGAAACTTTTTTCAATACTGATTTTATTGGAATTATAAAGGAAGATAGAATGAAATTGTGCATTCGAGTAATAAATACTGCAAGGGCAACTATATTTATAGTACAAAAGCGACATAATGAGAATTTGAGAGTGCTCGTAGCACAATGGTCGATTACGAAACGAGAGGCCCTGGGTTCGATGCTCGCACTGTCACAATAATGTTGAGAGAAAAATCTCTCGTAGTTTAAATTATTGAAAGGAAAGATTGACACTTAGTAATCTTAACTTCAACTTAAATCTTCATGTAGTGAAAATGATAGCATTATAATTCTCGATTAAATAGTTCTGGAGTATATAGCATGTAAGATCCCTAGGGTAAAGTGTAATGACATTTTCACTATTATGATTGCAATTTTAAAGATTTTTGTTGGTGCGTATTGGTCAATTTTGTTCGTTGGACATGCTTAAAAATCACTGACAAAGAATTATACTGGAAGGATTTGACGCTAAAAAGCTAGCAAGGCCATAAAATCGTCTGAAGCCGGGTTTCAACGTCTCCTTATGACTTGGAAATATTATACTTCACACTGGCAGATGCACAAACCGCGCATCGTTAAGGAAAAAAATCAATGTTTATTCATTCCTGATCGAATGTTCAAAGCTATTCAAACGGTATCGGGCGGGAGGAATGTGAACAGTTGCAAGTTACCACCGTTATGTCGGCCAGAACAAAAACATCTTCACGCGTTATTCAAACCGCTGTTATTATACGTAGGAATACTTACAATAGCTATTTCCTTACCTATAAAGATTTCTCTGTTTGTTTGCATATTCATAGCTAAAATATGTTTGAATTACCTCGCTAACGGTCCTAAAGATATAAAAATTTGTTCAGGTTTTTTTTTAGATTAATTGTAAGTGATAGTGAAAGAATATGATAATGATGCACCCGTTAAAGTTATAGTAATTTTTTTTATATTACCTATGTAGGCTATCTGAACCTATTGGTCTCATTAAGCGACAGTGCGTGATGAGGAGAAACTCTGGGTTCAAATCACAAGCCAATAATATTTGTGTGTTTCGATTTGATCTATTCCAATTCGCAATGCAACTGAAATTGGATTTCGTACCCAATTTGGATAGTGGCCACCTACCATAAGGTTTGAAATAAGCTCGGCAAACCATAGTTATACAATTTACACATTACACATGTTTTTAATCTCGTTTAATATGCCTAATCACATATCACGAGCCATTGCACCAGTTACTGCAATGTAGCTACTCACATCGTAACCACCTTATTGTTACTGTCGTGTACAAAAGAATCAGTAGCTCGCATTCCAGTTACTTCAACGTTTTTTGTTTCTCGCCACTCGCTTTCCTCACTGTCACGAGTCTGCTCGCACGTCACTCGGACGTTACTCGTGTCACGTGTATCATATGGTCAGTCGAGGTGAATCGAGTTACTGAGTTAACGATGACGGGGCCTGTCCACTGTCAATTTAGTTGCTTGCATTGTGCAATCAAAATGTTAATTACTTTTGTCAATCTTTTGTTCTATATAAATCAAATGTGTTGTGATACCATGTTACTGGCTGTGTATATTTAAGTACCAGTATCAGTATTATATATAGCAGCGATAGCCTAGTTGAGTGTGGTACGGACTATTGAACTGAAAGCCGCAGGTTCGACACCAGCGTAAATGTTATCTTTGCCTTTTCTAGAGTTGCTTGTGTATGCATTGCTAATAATCGCTTGCTTTAAAGATGAAGGAAATTGTCGTGAGAAAACCTGTTTCCTGAGATAGAATTTCAAAGGCATGTGAAGTCTACCATCATGCATTATGCCAGTCCGATGGACTAAGACCTCACATTAGTAGAAGCACCCATATTGCCCAGCAATGAGACAAGTTTAATACAGGGCTGGTATTATTATTATTAAATATTAGCATATTGTTATATTATTTTTATTGGCAACGAGCATGTAGGTTAGCTGGTTGTAGGTGATTTTCACAGCTCATGAAGACCCACAATACCAGGAGAAGAAGATCCGTTACTTAAAGAAAAGGAATAGGAAGGGGAAGAGGGATCTCCAGAAATCTGGCTCATTGTACAAAATACAATAGTAAGCTGCTACTTCACGTCAGTTTCTTGCAAGACAGTACTGACCAGTAGCTCAACAATGAGTTTATGTCAAAAAGTTACGATAGTTAACGTACTCGCTAGCGTCGTTTTTTATGTATGGAAATGTTTCGTTCTTATAGTAACAAATTTAGTTTCTCACGTTTTTGCCAGAGGCGCTGTATATTTTGTCATATAAATATTTTACGTTACTGCGAATATATGTGAGATGTCTCTTTGGGCTACATTTTGGACCGGCTCATTCATGCTGCATGCAGCTGGTTCTACTTCAAATTATGTATATAATGATAGCCATGTATTAAACATTGTCCCACTGCTGGGCACGGGCCTCCTCTACTAATGAGAGGGGTTAGGCCTTAGTCCACCAAGCTGGCCTTATGCGGGTTGGCAGACTTCACATACCTTCGAAATTCTTGTGAGAATTCGTAGGTATGCAGGTTTCCTCACGATATCTTCCTTTATCGTTAAAGCAAGCGATAATTAACAATTAAAATACACACGTAACGTTAGAAAAGTCAGAGGTGTATGCCATTTGGGCTGGGTCTCGAACATACGACTTTCGTCTTGACAGACCGTGCCGCAACAAACTAGGCTATGCTCTATTTTGTATGATCTATTGCTCCATTTTGTAATCCTAATATCGATAATAACCTTAAAACAACATGAATAAATTTAGAATTTATATTCAACATCTCTGCTATAGAGTGTGGAATTCATCTAAAAATGCTTGTATTCTATTTAAAGCGCTCTTGTTGGTTGCAGTTTCGTTCTCAGTGGGGGATCAAATATGACGTACTGTGGTTTGTTTGGAATTGTATGAATTCTATACATAGTTCAAGTTTCTAGTGTCATTATTAAATGGAAACTGAGCAATTTTACAGTTTTAATACTCCAGTATTGGGTCTGCAGAATTGTCTAATTAGCTCCTACTTCTTTTACATCCATTTAATCAAAAGTTGCTCCTTAATCTATACGGACATGTATGACCATCGAAAGATTGCATTGCTTTTCTACTTAGGCTAATTAGCTTGAGCATCCTCCAGAGTGAGATAATTACTATTTGGAAATTACACTAAGCATCAACTATATTATAAAGGGTCGTGGGAAGGAGATAGCGAGATAATCCTACTACGCATACACTCATGTTTTGCCGCTGTTTTCACTGAAGTTTTGGCCAGGATAGCATCACTGTTACAAATAATGAGTTGAAGTGAGCTTAAGCAAGTGAGATTTCTAGAAACCCAAATCTACCACCTCTTTTTAATTCCTTTTCTTGTCTACAACCATGATTCGGTGTCTGTCTCAGTGGCGCAGTTGTAGTTGCGCAAGCGTTACGACTGCTGTGCTGAGGCCTCGGGTTCAATCCCTCCTATACTAGAAATACTCAGTATCAGCCCGGAGTCTGGAATTGTGCCCGATATGGCGATAGGCTCGCCCCCTATCACATTATGGAACCGTAATAAATTCGGCGAAAAGTTGGTGTACTGGTTACATCTCTGCCTACCCCTTCGGCGATTACAGGTGTGAGAGTATATGTATGTACAACTATGATTCGTCTAATATTGTGGATGTTGACAGATGATAGAAATTACTAACCACCAGGTGACTCGGTCATATGCCGGGACATGCTATAAAAAGCCAGCTAACCTATAAGGCCTTACAAGAACATTAAATAATGTATGAAGAAGATAAATGATCGTATCGTATCTTTATCTGCATTTTGTTGCTTCTTGTCTCGTAGAATTAAAAATAGCTTTTGCAATATGCACTTTAAAACGACTACAGTAGAGTTTATTGAACATTATCTAGTTACCTATAGCAATCAAAGCAGTTTTAAATGCTACCACATTATATTATGCTACATTCACAAAATTGAAACTCAATATCGAAATACTGTAAACAAATCGTAAAAGTTTATTTCTAGAAACGAAAGGTTATACTTAACAGTTACTTTTCGCAGTTGAACATTTATGATATTAAATAGATTTTGAGGTACGCGACTGCGACAGAAAATCGCGACGCGCGGCACTAGTCGGGTGACAAACGAACGGCAACGTTTGCATAGAAACTGTATCGCCGTCTGCTGTCTCGATATTAATTTAAAACGTAGACGTGTCGCATGTCGCGGTCTCCATAGCGCATCTTAAAGCCTAGTTCGATAGTCGATACTATAACGATAAATGAATTAAATTTAATATTTTTTTACTGAAACCGCAAAGTGACCGGCACCTGGTAAGTGCAGTGCCATCCAGGTGTGAGTGAGTATCAAGTAGCGAGAGGTAACCCCTTGCTGCTCTATACGATCATGCCAGCCCGAGTAGGTTCTTCAGACGCTTAAGGACTAAGGAAAGTTAAAGGAAGTAGTTTATTTTTATCCTGGCACGGCAAAGTGACCGCACTGCACCTGATGGTAAGCGCAGTGCGGTCCAATTAGAGTATCGAGTAATGCGAGACGATCTATCCCCTGCTACTCAACACAATCATGCCGGCCTGCTTCTTCACACTACGCCATGGCCAAGAAGGTGAAGAAGCGGTCGAGGGTCTATTGTCAGAGTACTCAGAAGGCCGCAAAATGGCTAAACATTGTACTCCAACTCTAGACACCCGAGAAAAACCGGATGTACACTGGCTGATCCCGGAACGCGACACACTTGCGTGTGCCACTATGGCGGGTTTTACACCCTGTGTACGGTGGTCGCTATCCGGGCGGATATGAATATCCTACCACCAGCAAACCTAGTTACTGGCCTTTATTTAAATAAATAACACCCAACAGTCACAAACATAACCCTCCCTTTTGCTTCGCCGTAGTCGGGTAAAACATGTCATTTTATCCAGTTGACAACCTCACACTATGAGTTAAATCATCATATTACTCCAAAGCGTGAATAAGGGTGTGAGTACCCTAACAGCGAGTTGAGCAGATGGTCGCAGAACCCTTGAATGAATAGTACACTCAGCTCAGGTATCTCATTGAAATCGAATGGGGTAACTGCTGGGGTAGCGGGATATGGAACGGCTTATCGTGAAGATCACAGGTTTGAATTCAGCTTTGAGAGCTTACACTTTTTAGTTTAAGTTATTTTAAAGAGACTATGACAGATAAGGGCTTTTTATTACCTTATCAGAAGCCCACAGATGGGCATATTATAATATAGACTCGACTAAAAATTAAAAATAATTTTGACGATATGTGAAGTGTATCAAATGTCTGAAGTGAATTAAGCTACTCCTTTTCATTGGAAAGTCCTACCCAGCAGTTCAATCAAAACCAAAATTATGGCTTTTAATTCAACTATACCCGACATTAACATCAAAATCCTAAGAATTTAACCCTTTAGAATCCGACGTGCCTTATGAAGTAGGATTAAATATATTTTTAAAAAGAATGCTTAATTGAAATACTTTACTATGATAAGATAATTAAAATAAATATCTTTATGGTGGTCATTATAATTTTTATTAAAACTAATTAAATGTACGAGGGAAAAAATCTGATTCCAAATCAAATAACCCAATTGTTAACAAAACAACCCAAACAACACGGTAAGGTAAAAGTAAATGTTTTTGTTTATTGTGATTTCGGTCAAACTTTAATAAACCGGTTAAAGGTAAAACAAATAATGGAACGCCACCAATGTATCGTAAGGATCTAACGTGTTGATTTTCTGTTAGGAAATGCCATCACAACGGTTAATGCAAATCCATCAGAATATTTAACGGGAGAGCCACACGAGTCTATAATATAACTCGGGTTTAACTTAAAAATATATATCTATATAAAAATACGTCACCTCCATTTGTAACTTTACCAACGCACATCACAAACAACGTAAAAATCCTCAGTTTTTCCACCAACATAACTAATACACTTGATTACCACGAATAGAGTAAATACATTTTAAACTTATACTCTCGAAGCATGTGCACTGCATCGAAAACACGCGCATACCCCGCGGTGACTCGGGCCTTACTGATGATCCCCTATTCCCTATGCATGCTTGTAGCATTTCATGGTGTCATAAATACGAGAAGAGTTGTTTGTGTACCGGTCAATGCGGTATTATTAATCATACTCTTTTTATAGCAATATTTTTTCCGTTATACAGTACTGCCAACCTTGTAGCGTGAACTATATTAGCAAAGAAGTCATTTGAAAGTAGAATAGAATAGAATGCCGCAAAGTCTTATTAGCGATAAAGTTGACATAGCAAAATATATATCGAAATAAAATAGTTAAATGGGTCGTATTTAAAGAAAAATGTATAATTATCGTTAATTTACCGCGTGTTGCTAGTTATAAATAATAAAATGTCTAGTGGGACTCCGTTTTACACTGATGAGTCATTCAAAAGGGTTAAACCGTTGCTACAAAATTGTAATTCATAACACACATGATACTCTAATATAATTACAATAAAGCTCTTACTGCCATCTAGTGACAGGACTAGCAAAACGCGAAAGCTTCGAAAACTTAGCACAAGGGAAGCTTTCACGATTACACGGGCCATTCGTTTCTAGATGAGGCTACAAGCTTGTTTCGTAGTTCTGGAGCTTTTACACAGATGTCGTTACTGAGAGTACGAGTAGAGTCCTCTGTGTATGTTAGTTAGAAACACCGACGACTCAGCATAAATGATTTAAAGAGCAGTGTAGCAAAATTCAAGTGATTTTTGAATATTTACAGTAGATGTCGCTATTAAAAGGTTTATTTAGTATTTATGTGTATAATGTTTATCTATTTCATACAATCAGACTTAATACTTATGACAGCCTCCGTGGCGCAGTTGGCGAGTAGCCGGCTGTTAAAACACCCACACCGGGACAAATGTTTGTGTAACAGACAGATATTTGTGTACGGGTCTGGGTGTTGTGAGACCGTGCGTCTCTGATACCCACAACACAAGACTCGTATCTTAGTGTGGGGTCGGGGCTGTGTGCGCGACTGTTGGGTGTATGTATAATACTATTTATAAAATAAATTATAACTCAGCGAAATATAAACGATACTTATCTTCAATTCCAAACTAACAACTGCTCTAATTTTTTATGAATATCGTGTGTTATACATTTCCTATCTTGCTAATAAACGCTGAACTATCTGTTATAAATAGATAGGCAGGGTTACCTGGCTAGATTCAGTTAATAACACATCGATAGAGCAAGACAAAATGTTGTTCAACTAATATGTATACAACGTATATTATTAAGATCCTTTTCTTATTACTTTAGTTGAAATTGCCAGAACAATAAATTCTCATAAGTAAACAAATATAAGAAAAGTTGACTTAAAGGGCTCCAGCACCAGCTAAGCTAAAATCTTACTTACTTATAAATGCGAAGGTTTGGATAGATGAATGGATTTATTACTCAATCAAGCCAGAACGACCGGACAGATCCGGTTGAAATTTGGCACATACGTAGATTATAGTTTGGAGCACATAGGCTCCTTTTTATTCCGGAAAATGCACGGTTCATATGAGATAGCATAATATAGAAAGATGTAATAGCTTAAGATGTCTCCATAGATTTTATACCTTTTCTTTAAAAAATAACTAAAAGCCGCAAGCAAAAGCTAGTTTTACATAATTTAAAAGGCAGTGATGCTAAATAAACCAACCTGACCCATTCATTCTTTAGACAAAACTGGCTGGCTACTCAGTGGCTCTACCAAATATAAATCTCAACTATAAAATTATTTTTAATAAATATTTCGATCACATTGCCACACAGTATACTCTACAATAATATTTACTTATCTACAAATTTAATTCGTGTCTGGATAAAATTAAACCTTTTTTGGAAACCATTATCTACTTAATTTTCACACAATAATTCACAATAGGGTAGTTTTCTGCATTTAATATTGTACATTATTCGATACGCAACCGAAAAAGCAAAGAATAAGCAAAAGAAAACCTTTTGAGAAAACCAAATCAAAGTTACTCGAAAAACTATGTCACAATATTTATTTTAAATAATGGTATGAGCAAAAACGGGTGCGTAGTGAGGACATCTCACTATCTCCCTCGCACAACGGCAAAGTAATGGCCATTCTGAGAGGTGACGTCACAGCTCATATCATGCATCCTTTTAATGTCATTTGACAACTACCCCTTCCAGCAGATTTGAATGGCGTCTAATTTTTGTTCGGATTCCAAAAAATATTTTAATAATGGGTTCTAGGTAATGTAACTTGTTGATTAAAATAATAAAAAAGTCGTGTCAACTACCCTATTCAGAAAACCTATTTGTCTACCAAGAACCTGTGTCAGATAATTTTTTTAGTATATTTTATTTAAGGGTGTCAAGACTTACTAGTAGGAAACTTAAACTATGTTTAAAAGTTTAAAAAGGAAGTTATTTGCAATTTTATTAAAAGTAAAGTTGACCACGGCGAAATGATACGGACAGTGTTTTTTTTCCTGGCACGGCAAAGTTCCCATACTGTAAATGATGGTAAGCGCAGTGCCGTCCAATCAGAGTAGCGAGAGACAATCTATCCCCGCTACTCAACACAATCATGCCGGCCTGCTTTTTCACACCACGCCATGGGCAAGAAGGTGAAGAAGCGGTCGAGGGTCTAGTGTCAGGGTATTCAGAAGGCCGCAAAACGGCCAAACATCGTACCGACAAAACCGCATATACACTGGCTGATCCCGGAACGCTACGTTTTTATACCCTGTATACGGTGGTCGCTATCCGGGCGGATATGAATATCCTACCAGCAGCAGTCTCATTTATTATTATATATTCAAACAAAAATATTCCAATGCATACCTACATTAGTCATTTGCAAGAATTTACACATCGAGCGTCTTCAAAAATTTGAAATTCCGAATGATTGATTCCAAATTCAAACGTGGCTAGCAGTGTTGCCAGCATTGAATATTGATTGCACAAAAGGCGCTTGGCGCCAAAGCGTATTCTCAATTCAAAATTATTCCTGAACCACACTCCTTTTGATGGTGCAAAAATATGTAAGTAGCCGATTTTCGAGTCACATTTTCATTCTGAACAACATTTTGTGTCACATTCACACTCATAAAAACTACATATCTCCGCTCTCATTCTGAATTTACGGTACGGAAATTCAAATTTGACGGGTTGGCTCGCCTTTCCGATGCGGATTTTCAAAGTATAATGAGCCTTTAAAGGTGGGGCAATCAATGAATATCAAAAGATTTCTCACGTATTTCTATAAAACACTATATTCAGACGCTGTTTCATCGCACCTATATCTTAATGTTAAATCAACTTACAAGGGAAAAATTAAGAAACATAATGTTTAATTTCATGAAGTGTTAGTAGAGCATTTGTAATTTAGTTAAGGCAACCGTCAAAAGTATTTTTAAGTCACATAAGGGCCAGTTACATCACTGGGTATAATCTCTTCCAAATATGAACATAAATACCCATAACACTTTGTTGCTTTATGGCTGATATGGAACAAACGGTGAGAACAATCCAGACGGATTTTCGCTTAGGAGATATTCATTTTATTCATCATTATGTCTTAGTGCAAGGTTCTATAGTAGTAGAGCCACGCTGAAGACATATTTGTCTACAGGATGAATGGACCGGCTCGACCGGGATAGCACCACTGTCTCACAGAAAACCAACGTAAAGTGACGGTTCACTGTCGCGTTTCGTATGGTCAGTGAGATATCCGGAGGCCCAGATTCCCCCTTACCTTCCCTAATCCTTATTCCTGTCCTTTAAGGCCGATAGCGCACACATGATACTTTCGGTATTGTGGATGTTCATGGGCTGTGGAGATCACGTAACATCTGGTGACCCACTGGCTCGTTTGTCGGACTATGCTATAAAAAAAACAGGTCTGTAAGTTTAACACAAGGAGTTCAGACCAATGAATACGTCACACTGGTCTATTGTGGATTGATAGATCATCATAGCCTTGTTATTATATCAGCTTGTAACCGGAGTGTAAGTATACCGCGGGTTTCCAGTGTTTTTGGGTCTGTAACGACATTGAATTAGTTTTATTTATTAAGTTATAGAATTTTCAGAAACAATTGCAGCTTATTTTGCTTTTTTCACCCGACGTTTCGAAAGCTTTAGAGCTTTCATGGTCACGGAGCGGATTGAGTTGTATGTCGTAACTATAGTGCTCTACCCTCCACATAGTTGATTTTATGCGATACATGTATGATTATTGGCAACCCAACATTACAATTTTGGTATTTTCTTCGAGCCGGATCATGATGGTGAATGTATGGCTGTAAAGTGGACTGTATTGTTACACTGGATTTGTAATATAAGTAAAATGAAACACAACAGGTTGTTAACGCAATGGCGACCAGGAAGGAAGAGAGCGCCTGCTTCATATATTTAAATGTTGTAAACTTATAAAAATATAAATACCAAAATTGTAATGTTGGGTTGCCAACAATGATTCTTTTAGTATTTTAGGTCTCCAAGGTGGTTAAGATTTCTTACCGTAAGTCGATTAAATGAATCACTTGCTTGCTTGAATCACAATAAAAAATGCTATATCTAATGTGTCAAACGCGTATCTAAACCTTAATTTTCAAAACGTACATTAACGGTATAATACCTCTCCGTTAATAATGATAATTCTCAGTCCATCATCTTCACATCGCTTCCAACAATAAAATATTTAAGAAATATATATAGTACTCGAATGTGCCAAATGAACAAACTAAGGAGAGTAAATCCGTATTTGTGTTGAGTGGATAAATACTGCGGGAGACGGTCAGGCACTTCAGTTAAACTCCTGCTTGGTTAGACTTCTTTAAGACATTTATAGCTCACGATACGAGATTTGGAGGCTTTCTATCTGCCATTTTTGTATGTGTGTTTTAGGTAGATGAGATTAATGGGGAGTAACAAGCGCAGTATAAGTATGTAATAATATTTTATTTACTTATTTACGCACCGTAAACCTTAACTCAATCTTGTGTTAGACAAAAACGAGAATAACTTTATCTTCTATACTTCTTCTATAATTCTATACTTTTTGGTTTAAATCGGATACCTAATCTATTTTTAACGATGTACAGCATTGATGTCTGAAGTACAGATTGAAAATTGAAACAGGTGCTCTAACAGTATGATTTTTAAACGTTATTGTAGTATACCGTGTAATACCGGTTTGTAACTTGATTTGTGTAATCCTACTATCCTACTAATACTACTAATCACATAGGCAACATTTATCACATACGTAGGCCACTTTTTATCCCGGAAAAATGCACGCTTCTTATGGGATAGCCAAATATAGAAAGGTGTAATGACTTAAGATGCCTCCATGGATTGAATACCTTTTCTTCCAAAAATAACCTCCACGCGGGCGGAGCCGCGGGCAACATCTAGTAATAAATAAAGAAATAAAATAAAAACTTTTTAATTCACGATCCTATGTGAATTTATTACTTTATAGGTAGGTTTAGCATTGATATAGATTAGCCACTAGTTCCTATCGTATCCGGTAGCGGCGCTGTATAAGACGTGTTTGATTTCGCGTAGCAATGTTGGTATTCGATCGATATCGTATCGTCCTCGTCCCGTGACGTCTATACCGTTCTCTCAAGTGTCACTTGCCCATCCCGGTCACGTGTTGTAGATTGCGGGCCGCTGAATGTTCACCAATTGTTCGAATCTTTGGGGCTTAACCGCATCAGCCGGTTGCCAGGCGAAAAAACCGATTATCTACAACAGTAGTGGCTTCTATGTTTATGGAGATACAGAAGAATTGATGGAGTATACTTTGAGCCTATTATAGACGAACACCTAATACCTTCGTTTATAATAGCCTATTATAAACGAAGACGAACTCTTTGTGTTTTGTATTATATAGGTATGTATTTATCCTGTATAATATCATTCTTCAAATCCATATCTAGACCAGCTAAAATCTTACTTCTTACTACTATTATAAATGTAAATCTTTGGATGGATGGATGGATGGGTGGGTATTTGTTACTCAATCACGACAGAACGGCTGGACGGATATGGTTGAAATTTGGACCAGACATAGATTATAGTCTAGAATAGCACATAGGCTACTTTTTACCCCGGAAAAATATTCGGTTCCTGTGGGTTTTGTTTTTGTTTTACATAGCATGGGATCGACATGATTTTTTGCATATTGTTAGTTTAGGGGTCTGAGAATGACATAGGCTACTTTTATCCTAGAATATGCACAGTTCCTACGGGATAGAATAATATAGAGAGATCTAAGAGCTTAAGATGTCTTCATGGATTTTTTACCTCTTCTTTCAAAAATAACTTCCACGCGGGCGAAGCCGCGAGCAAAAGCAAGTAGCTAATAATTTAACTCATTTAATTGGCATGGGCCATGAATCATGTTTAATTTCTATTTGTGCACGTGCACACTGATGAACATCTATTACCTATAGAATCATCCGATGATAGGTTCATTGCCGATATTAAGCAAGAGGAAAAGGGATTGAAAAGCGGGGGATTTGGCTTTCTAGAACTCTCTCACTGTACGAAAAGCAACACGAAGGATTCTGTAAGGTAGGTACTTTACCGACAGTTTTAGAAATACTAGCAATATGGCGCGGATACGTCACCAACTATTTCCTATCCATATCCTTGCGAAAAAATTAAGAAACAAACAAAGGAAAGTAAGAAATGCAGTATTCTGTACGTGTTCTAGTGCGGTCTCTTTAGTGATTTCGTCACCAGATTAAAGGAAATTTAATACTATTATGGTATATATGGTATGCTGTTAAATATGTCTTCCGCGCCCTTTCGTTTCTGGCGTCCCGGGCGGTCGCCCACGCCTAACACCTGTTCACCAGTCCATTTGTGCTGTAGACAAGACTGTTTACAGCATTGTTTTGGTACAACTATAGATTTACAAAAATTAAGAACAAATAATACTAGCCCTGCCTTTAACATTGTTCCACTGTTGGGCACGGGCCTCTGATGAGAGAGGTTAGGTCTTAGTCCACCATACTGGCCTAATGCGGGTTGGTGGACTTCACATACCTTGGATTCTTATTAGAATTCTCAGGTATGCAGGTTTCCTCACGATATTTTCCTTCACCGTTAAAGCAAGCGATAATTAACATTCAATACACACGTAACTTTAGAAAAGTCAGAGGTGTATGGCATTTGGGTTTCGAACATACGACTTTCGTCTTTACAGTCCGTATCGCAACCAACTAGGCTATCGCTGAATTAAGAATTATAGATCAAATATATTCAATTAAATTTACTATGTGGCAGCATGATGTAAAAATTAATTTAATGTAAAAAGTAGTAGGTGTTGTTTAAAACCTTCTATATACAATAAAAATTCTATATACAATATCTACAGATTAATCACAGCAGCTACAAAAATAATCATACCGAACCCCAACGAACAAGTGTCCGCACTCCCAGACTCCAGACCAAAGGTGAACAGTAACAAATATCATTTTTTAAGCGGCCAGAATTAAAACCTTTATCTGATTATCTTTTATCGGTTTTTCCATACTCATATAATATTTTATTATTTTCCGACACGCTTAAGCTGATGGCATTTTTACGCTGCACTGGTTCTTTATGAAAGCTTTATTTTTTATTTATATTTAAGGGTGTGACTGTTTATAGTTTATGACAAAAGTCTATTAACGCACGTGTGGTTTGAATCATCCGTAAAATATGATTAATAATTATTTATATGACTTTGTCTAAGAACTCTAATAAAAATGCAATCCGTGTGAGTCAATCAATCTCTGTGAGTAGCCGGCTATAAAACGAAAGGCCATGGGTTTTTGAAACAGCATCCATGAAGTAATAACTTTTGTTTATGATTGCTTGTCAATAATTACTTCATAGGCGTGCATATGTCAAAAGTAAAATAATCTGAGCGTGACGATCAGTTCAGTGTTTTCCCCATCCCAAAAGTGCCCAACATGCTTAGAAGAAGTTTTTACTTAAAGAAAATATGTTCACATTGTTGCAAAAGCAATCATAAAATTAATACAAGCTGCATAGATTGCTTCACAAAACAATGTCATCGGCTAATAAAATACATACAAACTAAACTATGGGCACAGAGAGAGACGGCGCGATGTGAAGCGAGGTGTAGATACTAGATAGCATCGTGTGAGCCGCGATGTGCATGCGGTGCTAATCCGCGAACATTCGTCTACCCTTTAACCAATACGTGACCGGTGGTGTCCCGAGCGGAGACTACGATGGGCTGGATGTGGTATATATTCAAATTTAATTAATTTGGTTGATGTGATAAGACATAGCTGGATTAAGCAGTTGAATTTGAAACCTTGGAAATGTAAACTGATTAGGGAATTTCATCCAGAATCTTCTAAATTAGACTAAAGACATATTCGACTTTTCAATTTGATCTATACCTGTAGGCCTACTCTTGAAATCAATTCCAATCTCGAACTCGATACAGTTTCAATTCCAATCTAGAAGATATTGGAACTCTAACTTACTCAACGAAATGAAATAAAATATTTACGAACTAGCGATCGGTAAATACTCTATTTCATTTAATTACTAAAAATTCCGCCGTATTCAGTTAAATCGTGTGCTGGTGTGGCGTTCGAGAGTGCCAATTTTACAGCTTTTGAACCCAATCCCAATTTTAAATTGGAATCGAGTGTCAAGAGTAACCCTCCAGATATGACGAGGTATACCTGAAAAGATTGTACTAGATGAATTATATTCAGAGGCTAGTGTATGTTTATTAGAAATACCGGGGGTCTCTATAAAATAAGTTCAGGTAAATTGATAAGTTATCGACTGAGCGGGGTGAAGGTGTACAATAAAAGACAGCGCCTTTCAAGCCCCATTTGTGTCCAGTTCAAGTAATACGATTCCTTTTCAATTAGTGTGCGTGCAGTTGTCTTCAGTATGTGTGTTCAGTGGTTTTTCCAAATATGATTTCAAGAAACTTCGGTCATATCATTAAGACATGGTTTTGCTTCAACAGAATACTCATACTAAGTCGTGTATTTAAAATGTTGAGTCCATCTTGCTTATACCAAAGCAAATATAAATACACTGTCCAATAATTCCGAAACAATGCGAACAACCGCAGCAGGCTTGTCTCGTGTCTCCCACAATCGGCTCAGAGTCCAGCGTGCCGTAAAATTGTGTTTGACGTGCGCTCGGACGCGGCGCGGTCCGGGGGTGTGCGGTCGGCGGCCGGGGGGAGGGTGGAGGGAGGAAATTAACTCGGCTTAGGACGAAATCTCCGTGTTATGATATTGCGTCGGGCGGTCGTCCGCGTGATCGCTTTAAGTATGCCACCGGATTTATGTTGTTGGGATTTCGCGCTTACGTTTTTTGTTTTATTAATATTGACGTTTTATAAGGTGTTATACGGTGTGTTGCGAAAATGCGGTACTAATAGAAGCTTCAGTATAGAGTTAGCGATTAGTAACTTATAGTTAAAAATAAAATAAATATTTTTGTCGTGAGATTTTTTTTTCTCTTTCACACTTCCGTTAAGATTAAAACTAATCATAAACACTCAGTAACTAGGTACTTCTCAAACAGAATAGTTATTATGTAGATAGTATCTTGGCCTCTTCTGAGAAAGAAACCAAGATGCTCTTAACAATTCTGTTTTTGCAGCACGAATTTAAAATTGTTTTATTGGCTTTGCAAAAACTAGTTGACTGTCTGCATATCTACTTAAAGGTCAGTTAAGCATTCCAGAGATTCACCGAAGTTCATTACACGGTGTCGAAGAAAGGGTACTATTGTCTGGGCTAAACAGGAGTTACAATGGCGGTTGTGCCGGCGGGATAGTCTTATTGTCTGTTTGGATTGTCTACAAAAGTCTTTGCAGGTCCTACAAGGACTTTGGTATTCTAGATTATTTCACACTTGACGCCTTAAAAATCTACTCACGACAATATTATCCATATAATACCTTATACATGAAGGGAAAACTTTGTACCCCTTTTTAAGAATATCGCGCACACCGAGCCTGAAATTTTGCATAGTTAAAGCTTATATGAAGAAAGAGTGCAGAGAGCTGTTTATAATGGGTTACAAACACACTAAATATGATAAAATATGTTTACATTCAGACTGTCAATGTCAAACGTTACACACGCTAATGACATATGTGTAGATGTCATCCTTCATCATCATCACATAAATTTTATTTACTTATTTAACTTTTTATTACGTGACATTGGCAAAATTGTGGAGTTGTTCCTCCGCAGAGGCCATTAAAGCAAGAAGAAGAAGAAGAAGACATATGTGTACACGCTGTGAGCTGGCGTAATACAACAGAATTAAAAAAAATGCTATTATTATAGAAGTATACTTTTTTAAAAAAGAACTTCTATCATTTTTTAATTAAATTTTAGTTATGGTCATAGTTTAACCGGTGAACGTTCTCTAATTCTACTAAAACTGTTTAATCAACGAACTACAATCCCCATTCTTACCCCTTAGCACTCCCAGACTGCACTTTCCTTTATATGAATCAACTAAATATCAATTCAAAATCCCCTTTCCCATCTAAAGAGTACAAGTCCCATATTCCCTTTGCGAGACAGTCTGCAGAGCAGGTCTCATGGGGAATATAAAAATTGGCGCTAAAACGTCACTCTCCTACGGGAGAGGAAAATCATATTCTGTTAAACTCGTTATGTGTCCACGCCTTGTCGCGCTGACCTGGCACCCGGCAGACTAACCTGGATAATACTTAGATTGGAATACTTTTAATTAAATCGAACTCTAAAGACCAACTGCCAGACCTAAAGACACTGTGAGCTCCTTCTATTTAGTTAACAGTAGGCAGCGGCTTTGCTGAGCCCTGGCATTGCAGAAGTCTATGGGTGGCGGCGAATACTTACCATCAGGTGGCCCGTCTGCTCGTCTGCCTATGGCGGCAATAAAAAAAAGTCCCCATAATGAACCTTCTGTATTATTCTGTGTTCGGAGGACAGGCCAAAAAAAATGGGACTACAACAAATAAAAATTAAAAACAAACTAAGTATATAGAATAGCCTTGCGAAGATTATATCATATAGATATACATATCATTTTGATCTTAGAATATATATCACTCATTTAGTTCTTTAGCTCAGTGAATGAACAAGTGTTTTGTCGTGTTATATTGCTGTTTTAAATTTATAAAATATAATGCACCATAATATGCTTCGCAAAAAATACTTTTTCCCTTGAACAAAGCAAGACGATAGAATCTATGACCTTATGAATCTAACAGAGCCGTAGCCAACTATCTCTCTCTTTCACATGATAAGCGCCATCATCCGATTGAGTGGCTCGTTCACTCTCGCTAGTTTTGTTCACTCTCACTCAGTTCTTCAGTATGTCGAAAATTAATCACAAATCTAGTGAACTACACATATTTTTAAAAAGCAAATGAGCTGGTGAGAGTCTAGCTCACTTGAACGGATTAGCTTCTTTATCTTTCTCTCATGAGTTACCTAAGTCTAATATGGAGGGTATATACTATATTGCACTATACTTTCGTGACGACTGACAACTTAGTCCACCTGGTGACCATGAAGACTGCAAAGCTTTCGAAACGTCGGGTTAATAAGTAAATCAAACCACTATAGAAACTGTATAAATTGCTTTTATTTCAATGGGTAAAGGGAATATAATAATATTTTTTTTTTCTAATAATAATATACCTGTGAAATAACATTATAAAATAATCGTATAATAAATTATGATTAAAGCATTATATTAAATTCTATATGTTTTGTTTTCGACATCTAGTCTACTCTAATACTTAAATATGCACTTACTAATTTCACAGTATTGAAGAATAAAAAAATAGCAAGAATTATACCGGCATGTCCACATAAAGTCAAACGCTGGCACTTCGCTGTGAAAGCAATACTGTATTGAGTTTTTAGCGGTGGCAGGGCTCTACTGGCAGAGCGCGAAATATTGAGTTCAGAATTTTTTTACTGGAACATGACTATCACTTGATACTAACTATTGACTTTATTTGAAAATAGACTTTCAATCAATAGTATTATAAACATTAAAACAATTTTGTATTAATTGTTATATTATTTATCACTATATCCATATTTGTGAGACATAAATCTATCGTAGTTACCTGATACCTGCGATACAAGACCAGTATATTAATATGGTTCAGGATTATGTGTGAATTTTATTATTTATTTAAAAAAACCATTTTAATTATATAAATCTACATTGGGCCATCATGGTGGACTACGGCTTAACCTCTCTCGTTAAATTATAAACCTATCTCACGATTATTTATTGTATTATTTATTTATTGTATTGCTTCGAAATTTGCAAACACCGATGTGCTTCACACTTATTTCTTCTCGACATATTATGTAATGTATACATCTAATGTATATGATTTAAATGTTGAATTTACACAAACTAACAACTCTATTAGACGATAGGTTCACTCTCGATCATATCATGGGAGGGAAGTAAACTTATTAGAGCATGATTGTAGTAATTATACCTCTGCCTACCTCTTTGCTCTTTGAGAATATGAGCCTACGATAATAATAACTGTCGCACTCTCAAAATGTATTTAAAAAATATGTTGAAATTATTATTCTACCAATTTCCCCGATAATTAATTAATATTTTAAGTAGAATTAGTCCTTTAAATATATTGTTCTATAAATAACACGATAACCAAACCCAACAAAAGAATATTCTCACGGAAAACCATCCACCGGTCAACTGTCGAACAGCGGGAGCTAGATATGGGAAAAACAAAAACAATGTCATCTACAGAACGCAACGACGCGGTGTCACTTGTAATTAATTCTTTGTTCATTTTATTTTGATCGGCCGGTATATCAAGCACCTATCGCATTGCACGCTTCGAGTGCCACCAACTTACATTTACTGACAAAAACAATATGGAACCACCTTATTTGTACTGTTATAAAGGTGAATTTCAAATACCACATGTGTCCAAATAAGTTTGTACGGGGGTGGTAAGTGGTAACCAAAGGAGACGCTTCAACAATAATTCGAGATATGAAAGTATACTTCAAATTACAAAGCATGATTTTTTAAATTAATTCCGCATTGACTTTTATTGTTTGATTTGTTGTGGGAATTGATTTTTGACTTCTAATACATGTGGTCGTAGAACATGGTCCGTCTGAATTTTGACAACGTATTAATTCATTAATTTATTTATTTATTTATAATTAATTACACGAAAGCTTACAGTAGAAATATACCAAGGCGCTTAAGTGCAAGAATTTATGTACTATGAAGTGCTAAAACTAACAACTTTTAGTAAAAAAATTAAATTATATAATGAAAATAATTTCTTTCTTATACACTACTGTAGGAACACAAAATTAAATTAAAAAAAAAACAAATTAAGAATTAAATTAAAAACATATTAAAAATTACATTAAAAACATATTAAAAATTACATTAAAAACATATTAAAAATTAAATTAAAAATTAAATTAAAAATTAATTAAAATACAAATTAAAAATTAAATTAAATACAAATTAAAAATTCAATAAAAAACAAATTCAAAATAAATTAAATACAAATTCAAAATCAATAAAAACAAATTCAACATTCAATAAATACGAATTATATATCAAATAAAAAATGACATACATAAATATGCATTCCTATGCGTGATACAACTACTATCAACAAATATGTCAGCATCTTGTCTACTCTCAAGATATGCGTTTAACTAAGCTATATATATAGCTTTAGCAGTAGGATTGTTAGTAGAGTGCCAAGTAGATGGAGCAGTGAGCAGGTGGTGCCTTCTCCGGCCAGCGGCGCGAAGGTATTGGTTAGGGACGTACAGATGAATGCTCTCAAGAACAGACGGATTGTCAATCTTATGTTGCAACAGTAAAGAATAATGCACAATGGAAGCTAATTTGCGTCTAAGTTCCAATGTGCAATAGCCAACCATCCCGGTGACAAAGAGGGAAGGATATAAGAATGGATAATATCCATACATCTGACGGTATATGTGCCGACAAAATTTCTTGTGGATTTTCTCAACCATAAGTGTATACATTTTTTCACGGGGATCCCATATAACAGCGTTATATTCTAACTTGCTTCGAACATACGAATTATACAAGAGTTTTAGTACGCTCGTTTTTCTGAAATGTGCGGAGGTTCTGATAATGAAACCCAATGACTTGTGAGCAGCTTTACAAGTGTTTACAATGTGCTCATGAAAGTTCAGTTTGGAGTCCATAGTAATGCCCAAATCTCGTATGGATGTAACTCTATCTAGTTTTAAACCACCCAGTGTATAACTCATTGTAAGTGGTGTTCGGGAACGTGAAAAAGTAAAGTGACTTGACTTATTTGATAGGAGAATGTTGTTACAATAGAATTGGCATAAATAAATATGAACTTAACATAGGCTAGACTTTATTTACAAATTTTTAGGAAATTCATAGAAACTGTAGTAGGACATATTACATAAATATTGTTTAAGTAAAAAAAACTAATGTATTTTTATAGACGCAGTGAGAAAAAAAGCCAGTGAGCCAACTGATAGAATATATCATTACCGCCCATAAAGACCCAGATGCCTTGTCTTATTGTGGATCCTACAATCTTGTCCTACATTATGTGTATTATCTGGAATTATGTGGATAAATTCATAAACAAAAGCCCATCCTAAATGGCAAATTTCACCTTAATCTTATAGCTAATAATATATTCATTTTAGTCTTGTTTCATTCCAAATAGAAGTATTCAGATTTACTTTACAACTTAAAATTATTTTGCTTAAGACGAAGTTTCCCTTTCTCCCTCAATCTGCCCATCTCCTTTTCACATTTCATATCAAACACCATTTAACCTGACAGTACTGAAATAAGGCCAACGAGAGGGGCTTTACCAAAATCCCCGCTATCAGGCAGACCAGTTATTAATAAAGCCAATATTTTTACGAGGTAATTTGAGGAAAGAGGACCCGCGCTATCGACTCACACCGTGGTTTGACCAACATATTCTTAAATGTCTAACGTTCTTACTCTTCGGAACAGGGAAATATGTGGAGACATCTCTTATAAGGTTCGTGTCAATCCATTCTATGGTGAAGGAATAAATTCTACTTTAAATCTTAATATAAAGCATTTGCTAGTGGACGTCGTTAACTGTCTAAAAAACACTCCGAAGAATAGAGAACCTCCTGCTTTTTTGATGTATGTCAAAAACGCGATGCTTATTGGTATCTGCCACTTCCCAATAAACCTTAAATTTTCGTCAATCAGTACTCTAAAAAATTAATTTAAAATATTCTACGATATATTTGGTATTAAACATTAAAGCAAATAATTACCAAGCTATTTCAGAGATTCTCTCTCCTCAATGATAAGTACCTAGATATTTCTTACAACAACTGTTTTAGCTATTTCAGCGTTGCAAACAGAACGTAAATGTTCGTTTAAAACTAAAATTTTGATCTAAGCTTTTATAACACCACAAACACCATGCCTGCTCCATAGCTTTTGTATTTTAATAAAGGAATATATTTTTACGATTCTCGCACCATCTCACACAATCCGATGAGTTAGTGTCTCGGAGCGTAGGCGACGTATGCTCTTATATATTCAAATTGAACGGCGCTGAGAACTCGAGCGACGCCATTTTGTCGTCGTCATGCGCTTCGAGAAAATGGCCGACTGTAAGCCGCTTAGCGCGGGAAATGTGCTCGGCTTGTTATTTTCGTTACGTTGAAATATGTTTAAAATACGTTTGGCTGATAATTTAATGGGGGAAGACAATTTGTTCAGCTATATAGGTATTGAATAAGACAACAGTTTAAACAGCAATTATTGTTTCATTTAATTTAGAATGTGTCGCCTATGTAACGAGTTGGCAAGCTTGTATAGTTCTCTCGATATTAGGGACGGCAGGTACCCACGATTTTCTGCGGATATTAAAAAAATATGTTATAAGACTGTTTAATTCTTGTAGTCGTCTTTACATTTTTGTCATTTATTTTTAACTTTTAGTTTCCGATCTAGTGTATTAATGTTTGTAGTTTTTCTTTATAATGAATTTGAGTAGGTGGATACAAACAAGCATATGTATTTTAATTAGACCAGGATACATGCTTTGGAGTAAAATCTAGTTTAGTAATTTTTAATGATTTTATATTTTTACTGTTTTTATTGGCTGTATTCTGTTTTGTGTCTTAATTAGTGTAAGAATCGATATTATTGTAGTATGTTTTAAAGATAGTGTTGTGATTATTTAAGGTAGTTCAACATATTCAATGTGAATTCAGTGTATAGTAGTTTTGCTATTTTGAAGGTAGTTTCGAGTTGTTTATCGGATGATCTCACTCACGGAGTGGGGTACAGCGAAAATCACAATATAAAAGAGCACCTCGCCATTGGACGGGCAATTCGGGAGTAATCATTGAACAGTTAGTAGCTTTAAAGGTCGTAATGCCGAAATACTGTTTTAAAGTAATAAGTTAACGTGATGTGAAAGTGTTATTGTATTTTTAATATTGTAACGTGAACTGTGATGTGTTTAAAAGAACAACCATGGGGTTTCTTGCCAGCTCTTCCCCAATGGATTACCGCATTCCGAACTGGCAGTATCATGAAGTGAAGTGAAGTGTTGATGAAGTGAACTTGTGTTTATCTACCGAACTATCATACGCTATGCATCCTGGCTATGTCAGGAGATCAGAAAGAGATGTAAGCCATCTCGTCTGCCTCGACATGTTAACTTATACTCTATATTAGTATATAAATTTCAAGAAAAATCAAAAGTCAATAAGTGGGTGTACTGGTTACGACTTTGCCTACATGGGGATTACAGGCGTGAGTATAGCTAAACTTTAAGACAGTCTATTATTTCCTCAAAGGCCAGCAATACACCGACAATCCGCCTGGTATAGGTGTTAGTTCCCAGCAGGTGACCTGTTTGCTCGTTTACTCCCTTTTTTTATTAATATGTTAAAGCACAATGGTTCACCCATGTTTCTCTATTCTTAGGATCCTTGAAAAGCCCAACTAAGACAACAGTGCATCATAGAGGACCAATCCCCTCTGGTCCAGTGTTCGCGCTGCCTCGGTTACGGCCACGGGAGGCGGTTCTGCGGGGAACGGGAGGACGCGTGCAGTCACTGCGGGGGTGCGCACCTTAAGAAGGACTGCGCCGAGTTGGTTGCGCATGCACCTCCAACGTGCTGTAACTGCGTCAGGTCTGGTCTCAGCAGAGCCGACCATAATGCCTTTAGCGATGAATGTCCGGTGAGGAGGAAGTGGGATGCCCTGGCGAGAACAGCGGTTGCGTATTGCTGAGGTTGTTCCCGGGGTAAGTGAGCATAGCGATCCCCCAGAAAGAGCACGGCCACTGCTCGTGGCTCAGGCAAACCTCCAGAGGAAGCAGTTAGCTACTCAGGAGCTTATGCTGGAGGCCGCGAGCAGAAAAATGGTGTTCGCTCTACTCCAGGAGCCGTATGTGGGGGCTCAGGGTAGGGTTAGGGACTACGGAGGCACGAGGATTTTCCAGTACACGGGCATGGATAATACTACAGTTAAGTCTGCAATAGTAGTATTTGACCATAAGATCAAGGTCACGCCATGTCCAAAATTCACCACGCCCAACATCTCAGTGGTGAAAATGTGCGCTGGAAACCGAGATGTCACTGTGGTTTCTCTCTACTTTGAGCCAGATAAACCCATAGGGCCATACCTGGAACAACTGGGGAAAATTGTTAGCGAGCTAGGTCCCACCAACTTACTCATCGGTGGCGATTTCAACGCTAAGAGCATGTGGTGGGGTAGCGCGGTCACTGACCGCAGGGGCGAGGAGCTCGCAGAGGCCATAGGCGAATGGGGTCTACAGGTGCTCAATGACGGCGACGTGCCAACCTTCGATACAGTAAGAGGTGGCATACAATATAAGAGTTTTGTGGACATTACATTATGCACGGAGGACCTTCTCGGCCAGGTGAACGATTGGCGGGTCAACGAAGGCCTCGTAAGCTCAGACCACAACACAATTTTATTTAAAATCAGTTTAGGCAAATTACAGGAAATTCAAATCAATAGAACTACTCGGATCTTTAATTCTAAAAAAGCTAATTGGGAAGCATTTAGTAATAAATTCTCCCAATTAACAATAGAAGCAAAATTAAATAGGGATGAAATCCAAAATTTAACAAACAAAACAGAAATAGACGGAATAGTAGAAGAATACACTAAAGTCGTTCAGGAAAGCTGTAAAGACAGCATGCCAAAATTTAAAATTAATAAAAAGCCTACTATTCCATGGTGGTCTGATGAAATCGCCTCGTTGAGGAAGGCCATGGTCACCAGGAGGAGAAGGATCCGCTGCGCAGCCCCGGTCCGCAAACAATTCGTCGTCGAAGAGTACCTGAAAGCTAAGGATGAGTATGAGACAGCAGCAAAAAAGGCCCAAAGTAGCAGTTGGAAGGCTTTCTGCGAGAAACAATCGAAAGAAACCGTTTGGGACGGAATATATCGAGCGATAGGAAGAGTGACTAAAAGAGCTGAGGACCTCCCCTTGAAAAAAGACGGGAAAATCCTAAGTCCAGAGGAGTCGGCAAAGGTCTTGGCGGAAGTCTTCTACCCGGAGGACCGAGTGGAAGACGATAACGCAGAACATCAGCGCATAAGGGTTGAAGCTGAAAGCATAAATGAAGGAATGGATAATGATTATCGGGACCCAGCATTTACCATGGATGAGATCCTGGCGGCTACAAACAGCTTTAACCCTAAAAAAGCCCCCGGAGCAGATGGTCTAACATCCGACATCTGCAAACAAGCTATCCTTAAAGATCCGGAGTTGTTCCTATCACTGGCAAACAAATGCCTCGAATTGGGCCACTTCCCGACCATCTGGAAGGAGGCCACGGTCGTAGTTCTCCGGAAACCCGGAAAGGAGGACTACACAAACGTTAAATCGTACAGACCGATAGGCTTGTTGCCGGTGATGGGGAAAATCCTGGAGAAGATAGTGATGGGAAGAGTGAAGTGGTATCTGCTACCAAGGATGAGTACTCGACAGTTTGGCTTTATGCCCCAAAGAGGCACGGAAGACTCCCTCTATACCCTGGTCAATTACATCCGCGACCGGATAAGTGAGAAGAAAATTGTAACCATAGTCTCACTGGATATAGAGGGAGCCTTTGACAGTGCTTGGTGGCCAGCCATTAGGGTCAGACTGTCTGAGGAAGGATGTCCGAAAAATCTGAGACGGATAGTAGATAGCTATTTCGAGAGCCGGAAAGTTAAAGTTCGCTACGCCGGAGTAGAACACGTGAGGGGGACCACCAAGGGATGTGTACAAGGATCTATTGGTGGGCCCATCATGTGGAACTTGCTCCTCGACCCATTGCTAAAGGAGCTCGGAAAACGGGGCGATTACTGCCAAGCTTTTGCTGACGACGTCGTTTTAGTGTTTAATGGCGACGAGACTTTAAAGATACAGAGACAGGCAAACGATGCACTAGCGTATGTGCGGGATTGGGGAGTGCGGAATAAGCTCAAATTCGCCCCCAATAAGACGAAAGCTATGGTCGTAACACGACGACTAAAGTACGACTCACCAATCCTGCACATGGGCGGCGTCGACATTGGCCTGTCAAGAGAAATTAAAATACTGGGCTTGACTGTGGACGATAAACTTACATTTAACACGCACGTCTCGGAAGTCTGTAGGAAGGCCATAGGCTTCTACAGACGGTTGGCAACCGCTGCAAAGGTGCAGTAGGGGCTGGGACCTGAGGTGGTGAAAACGTTGTACACGGCAGTCGTTGAACCTACGATTTTATATGCGGCCAGTGCCTGGGCGCCTGCAAGCAACAAGATAGGCGTCATTAAAAAGCTTGCAGCGGTTCAACGAGGATTTGCACAGAAGATGGTGAAGGGCTACAGGACGGTTTCACTAAACTCGGCCCTGTTGCTCGCCGGGATCCTTCCGCTAGACATACGTGTCCGAGAAGCGGCGCTTCTTTACGAAGTGAAAAAAGGACATACTCGGCGAGTGGTGGGGGACCGGGACGTGGAGAGTCCTGTGCCTTTTACCAACTTACAACATCCAGCTGGACGCAGAGCAATCAAATTCAAATGCGTGGTGAACGATGCAGAACTGAACCTACAGGCTGCAAACACCGTCAAGGTGTTCACGGACGGCAGCAAGATTGGTGGCCAAGTCGGAGCATCGGTGTCCTTATGGGACGGCGATGCCGAAACGAAAGCCACCAAACTAAAGCTGGAATCGTTCTGTACCGTTTACCAGGCGGAATTGTTGGCTCTGCAAAAGGCGGTGCAAATGGCCCTGACACACGATAAACGCCAATACAGCATCTTTTGTGACTCGAGAGCCGCGCTTGAGTCGGTCGCGAGCGGAGTTTCCCTCCACCCCATAGCATTTGGCATTAACAACTTGTTAAGTGAGACCTCGAGGTGCGAAAAAACCATTAACCTCTTTTGGGTGAAGGCGCACGTGGGGTGTGTGGGAAATGAGCGCGCAGACGAACTCGCAAAGGCTGCAGCCACTACGCTCAAGCGGAAGCCCGACTACGACAGATGCCCCATCTCATTCGTCAAGCGATATATCCGTCAGGAGTCGATTGACGAGTGGAATGAGCGCTACAGGGCTGGAGAAACAGCATCGGTCACGAAGCTGTTTTTCCCAGACGCAAGGGAAGCGTATAGGCTAATCAGGAAGATGCCGGTGGACCCAGTCCTCACACAGGTGTTTACGGGGCACGGGGGATTCTCTGAGTACTTGAATCGCTTCAGGTGCAAGGAGAGCCCGTCGTGCATCTGTGACCCAGCGGCCACGGAAGATGTAGTTCACGTGTTAACCGAATGCCCAGTGTACCTGTATCAGCGCATGAAATTCGAAACGGATTGCAACATTAAAATGTGTAAGGATAACCTGAGTAGTATGCTGGAGACCGGTGATATAAGATGTAAATTTTTAGAATACTGTAGGAATATAGCACGTAAATGTATTGAAAGGAATAAATAGAAAGGGGCGACTATGCAATATAATATGATATTATATGAACTTAGTCGCCAAGGAATGTGTTTTTTACTGTGTTTTTAAGCGAGTAAGATGTGCTATATTAGGATTTTATTTTTAAATGTATAAAAATTTAACGAACCTATGTGTATCGATGTAAAGAGTCGTATGATTGTTGGACTGCTTAATACGCATAGGGGATTTCACAGTGTCTTAGTTGTCGGACAAAATGATGTAATTTTTTAGAGATTTTTAGTTTTTGTAAATTTTGTTTTAATATTTTGTTTTCGATGAACACCTTTAGTCGTTTTGATTGTAGCATTTTCATTTAATAAAAGTATGCCAATCCACAAGGTGTTTACAAATCTCTGACTAAATATCAGAGGGAGCAGAGGGGGGTGTTCCCCCCCAAAAAAAAAAAAAAAAAAAACAGTGCATCAAAAAGTCTCCTATGAAGGAGGTAAATATGTGTATACTAACTATATCATTCTAAAACAATACAAACATTTTAGTAAATGATTTAATTAAATGACTAACGCATGATCTTATCTGTAACAATAAAAAGTAAATGCTGCTAGTTGGTAATGACGTGCTTAAGAAAGGCTGGATTGACTTGGCTGTTCTTTTTAAATATTTGTAATTCACCGAATCTGTATATATAAAAGAAGAAACTGACTGACTGATCGATCAACGCACAGCCTAAACGGCTGGGGTTAGAGACTTGAAATTTTGACAGTAGGTACCTTTTATGACGTAGGCATCCACTAAGTAAGGGTTTTTGGATATACCACCCCTAAGGAGGTAAAATAGGTGATGATAGTGTGTATGAAAATCCGTCATTTTTGAAGTTAAATTCATGAAAATTAGTATTAGTATTAGTATAAACGTAATCATCATCAACAATCATGTATGCTAAGTTGCGGTCAAAAGATAATTAATAATAAAATAAAAAGGTTTAGCTAAGCTTTATATAAATCGATTCTAAAACAAGAAATTCGATTAAAAAGCCAGTTTTCAAACAGTTGTTCAGAACATTTCGTATAATAAATACATTATGACACGGTCGTTTTGCTCGAGTCACGAGTTAAAAGCGCAATCGATGCCAATTTTAATTCGATTAAATATACAATCGCTACATTTTTTCATCGGTTCAACACCGCGCAAACGGTTATTGGTTTGTGGGTCAATTTGTTTCTATAATTTCCACTATGCGGTTCCGTAATGTCTTTTTGAAATGTTATTTATTGAAACTTATTCATCTATTGACATATTATATTAATATATATGGATAGAATATGGATGAGTTCTTCTTTATTATATTACCTCCTTGAATTTAAATATTTTTGCAACTAACTGATAGCTTAAAATATATATTTTTTTTTACCTGGGTTTTCTTGGCATTAAACTCAACCCGATTCCTGGTACCCCGGGATGAGATGAGATCCAAGGTCTGGTTGAGCTCAACGACAAGATCCTCGCGTCTCCTCTCAGTATCCGCCCGGCAACCAGGAGGCTTGCTGCTATAACGCCCATGAACCGTGCTGTCGTCTGCATAGCAATGAATGTTGCCAAGTGACAACATATCATTGATATGCAGAAGAATATGCAGATCAACCGTCATATCACACAAACTTATAGTGGGTTAATCATTTTGACAGCCGATTCAATGACAACTTGTGGTAATATCGGTAGAGACGTTAGCTCACATGTTTGAGAATTCTCCATATATAATTTCAAATGTATGTGAAGTCTACTACTCCGCATTGAACCACCGTGGTGGCTTAAGTTCTAACTCTTCTTATTACTAGAGGTCTAACAGTGGGACAGTGTAATATACGGCTATTATTGTACCTATTTATTAAATTACACAATGACAGTATTTAAATAACAATGAGATAATTTAAACCATTAATATTTCAGAAAACTACAGGCTGCTACTTTTTGCTGACCTATACCATCACGCCTCAAGACTCCAATTCTATAATTAAATTAATATAACGCAGATTATGTACGTGCCGTCAGGTGGCCGAGCACATGTGGCTCCCACCGTCTTTGAGTTTACATAATCTGATACCGGACCACGCGTCTTCAAACACGCACAGGGTGTTGCAAACCATGTAAATTACCCAGTAAACAAAGAAATAAGCCCGAAATATTACTCATAACCTTGATTTTAAACTTCGTACTTCGTCTTTCTTACGTACGTTTTTTGACATTGTTACGCCAAAACGACCACACTGCACCTGATGGTAAGCGCAGTCAAGTCCAGCTAGAGTATCCAGCTAGAGAGACAGTCTATACCCCGCTACTCAACACAATCATGCCGGCCTGCTGTTTAGCTTCTTCACGTTACGCCTAAAGGACCCAGGATCATAGGAGGGAGGGAACACGGTAGCTGGCAAACTGTTCCACAGCTTGATGGTGCGGCAAAATTACGAATTTGCGAACCTCTTGGTTCGGGCCGGGGTACTAGACACCACGAAGCTGTGGCTCCGCAAGCCAGTACGCGTGGTTCTGGTATGGAAGCGAGAGGATGGGATAAGATCAAACAATTCTTCAGAGCATTCGCCATGATACAGACGGTAGAACACGCTAAGCGAGGAAATATCCCTAAGGAATATATTTTTATACTTATTTTGTTTAGGAACTTAAGCACGTAGCCCCATGATGTTTTCTAAAAATATAATTGAAATACGTTTAACACGCAGTATAAAATACTTTCGAAACTTTTCTATGTATAGCGAATTATATAAATGTGCAATATTTATATTATAGCTGTTTACGAACACCCTATATCCGCCTACATACATATGCGAGCGGTAAGCGCTCTGAGCTCTCGTACACGTTTCTAATCAATCTAGGATTAACATGTTGAATACTAAACTGCTCCTATACACTCAACTACTATGATTTATTAAGTTATAGAGAAATATATTCTTTGATATATTTGCGAAAGGGAAAACACTAGTCCAGGATTTTGAATCTATAGTAAAACAAGTTAAAGTCTATAAAAATATGTCTTCACTTCATTGCATCTTGTATACGACTCCTCTCGAACATCATCTGTCAATCTGATTATTAGTGTTCCATATTCAAATTCTAACATTCGTAACGGCCAGTAATACTAACACAATCATACATTCCTATTCCCACATACAAAAGAATATCAGCCCTGTATACACTTTCACAGTGCTGAGGATGGGCCTCCTCCACCAATCAGGGGCTAGGCCGTATGGCCGTAGGCTGAATGGATTTCAATGCAAGTTTCACTTGTATGTTAAACGACTTAAGAAACTTGTTAGCTGTAAAAAGATTGTCCCGAGCAAAAGCTAGTATGTTAGTAAATATAAACATAAGAGTATTTTGAGTTGTTATTGCACGAAATAGCCAGTAATTATTTATATTATTAGGATAAAAGTAGTTAAAAAAATTCAAATCATGAGTATAATTTGATTAAAATCCTCATATATTTGTAATGGCGAGCATTTCATTCGTCCATCTATTGGGCCTTCTGCAAAAAAAATCCCATAGAGTAGGTAAAAGTATTCCAAACCATAAGTTAAACATCATATGTGTGACGCATCTATAAAAAAACCAAAAAGCATCTTCGTAATACAAATACTCAACTGTCCGCTAATTAATAAATCCATCCGCATCCTCCCGGGTACGGTCCGCAATAAATTATCCGCGCGCAAGTTAATCCACACTTTTACGGACGTCCAGCACTATCTGTTGGGAGCACGCTGCAACCTTCCTCGCATCGCGTGGAATACGGACCAACCGTGCCGATAGTACTGGCAGCAAAAAAAGATATAGCATTTAAATGTGCGTTAAAAATAGACTTTATTGGGTATTTGACAAAGTATTTAAAATATTTTAATAAGATTCGATATCTTCATGAATAGAGACTTGTTATAATCAATACTTTATAGTACATGAGTAGAGCTGGTGGTAGGATGTTCATATCCGCCCGGATAGCGACCACCGTACACAGGGTGAAAAACCCGCCATAGTGGCACACGTAAGTGTGTCGCGTTCCGGGATCAGCCAGTGTACATCCGGTTTTTTGGGGGTCTAGAGTTGGGGTACAATGTTGGCCATTTTGCGGCCTTCTAAGTACTCTGACAATAAACCCTCGACCGCTTCTTTACCTTCTTGCCCGTGGCGTAGTGTGAAGGAGCAGGCCAGCATTATTGTGTTGAGTAGCGGGGGATAGATCGTCTCTCGCTACTCGATACTCTAATTGGACCGTACTGCGCTTACCATCAGGTGAAGTGCGGTCACTTGCCGTGCTAGCATAAAAAAAAATACACAAATTATTGTACTGAGCTAATAACGATATATTATTAATAAAAAATATAATGTTTGACTGCTTAGTAGTCTTTTCAAAAATATCGCTGGCAGTGATTCGTAATTATAATAGAAAGAAAGAAAAGTTTGAGTATATATATACATATGATTTGTTTCCGTATTTCATTACTAATGCTATTTTTATTATATTGATAAATATGATTTGTAAGAACTTCTGATTGTAAAGACCTCATACAATAACTTATACAAGCTTTTGCCTTCGCATGCGTGATTACGTATATCATAAGTATGATATAGTATTTTAGGCGTAATGTGAAGAAGCTACACAGCAGGACGGCATGAATATGTTGAGTAGCGAGGGGTAGATTCTCTCGCTACTTGATACTCTGACTGGACGGCACGGCACTAACCATCAGGTGCAGTGTGGTCACTCTGCCATGTCACGATAAAAAAAAATGATCTCACTGCTAGAAAACATTCTTTTAAGGCGTGCGTTGAAATACCACTATATCCCCGTCGAAAATATGGCACAATATTACCAAATGTAAAAAAAATGATCTGATCGCAACTTAACTTCATATTATTACCCGTTGGGCTAATTTGATGATTGCTTGAATATTTCATCAAAATCGCTCCAGCAAAACTCTCCCAAAGTACTCCAATGTTTTGGAGTACTTTGGGAAAATACATACACACATCGTTTTTTTTTATATAGATATAACAATGATTATACTCTGGAACATAAAAATAAAAATATAAAAAATAATCTGGTTTCTTATTACGCAATAGGGTAGTTTCCTGTGTTTAATTTTGTACATTATTAGATATGCAACCGAACATAATACGCAAAGGAAACTCTTTTGCGTAAACAGAATCAAAATTGCTTGAAAAATGAGGTCACAATATTTATTTAAAATTTTGGTATGAGCAAATAGTCAAAGGCTTGGGCAAAAATGTGTGCGTATTGGGAACATATTGCTAACTCGCACAACGACAACAGTAATGGCTATTCTGAGAACCGTGACGTCACGGGATATATCATGCATCATTTTACTGTCATTTGACAATTACCCCTTCCTGCAGATTTAAATGGCGACTAATTTACTTATTTTTGTTCGGATTCATAAAATACTTTCGATAATACGTTTAAGGTAATGTAAATTGTTGTTTAAATGAATAAAAACATCGAGTCAACTAACAGGGTATTACAACATATTGGTCACGGAGTCTGACTATGAAGTCTGTAAAGCCTTCGAAACGTCGGTTAAAAAAGTAAAACAAACCACGCTAAACTCCGTAGAATTAGTTTTTTTTATTTCAATTTGTTTTAACTCCTTTACAATCAGAAACATATTATAAAACTTCACATTCATGAAATCAAAGCAATATATTAAAGCGTCATATTTGCTGTCGGTACTTACTCGTTGGCGGGGCTATTAATCATGGTTTATCGAGTGCTAATCCAGGTTTAAATAGATAACTATTTGAGTTGTCCATTGTCAAGCTCAACATTTGGATAGGGTTGGCAGAATGCTAATCATTTTTGTGTAACTTATTTTCATAAATTATTATTCGAGCTTTTGTAGAGCGAGAAAAACGATAAGTACTTTTTATTATCATTTAAAATATAATATAATAAAATGTTAAAAAAAAAATGTATTCTACGGACAGCGTCTGTTATTAGTCTGTGAATTCCATAGGTTAGGTCGGTTAGGTAGGTTAGGTTAGGTCCTCGATTCGATCCTCAGGTCGGATAATAGGAATTTCAAAGTGTGTGAACTCTACCAACCCGCATTAGACCAGCGTGGTGGACTTACACCTAACCCATCAGTAGAGTTACTCCTCTAGTATAGTATAGTAATATTACAGAGCTCGTAGATATTATTATTTTATTATTCATAAAAAGTACACCGACTTCAATAAAAAAACAAATTATGCGTCACTATAAAATTTGAGGGTTGCCCTTGATTTGTCTGAGATCCCATCATCAGATCCTGACTTGGTGCCAATGGGACCACCTGGGAAGTATACCCTTTTAAACAAAAAAAGAATTTCTCGAATCGGTCCAGGCGTCTTCGAGTTATCAAAAAGATTCCGACGAATTGTTAACCTCCTCTTTTTTTGAAGTCGGTTAAAAAGACTGCACAGTATTCACAACATTGTAAAAATTCAATGGAGAAAATACCGTCATTCATTCACATGACCTTTAAACTTATTCTTTCAATACAAAAAAACAAACTCCATTTCTGTAAGAATAAAATGGAATCTGTGACCTTTAACTTAAAAGAATCCCGTACAAAGTTGTCAATTACGGGCCACGTGTCAATGCGGCCCCAACCCTAATGCAAACAAAACGCCTTAACAAAACCATTGTTTTATTCGCCAACACTCCCGTTAACATTTCAGGATTCAACAGTATTTTTATTAAAATGAATTTGCGACGATTGCCCTTCACCGGTGACGCATACGGCGACGGAACAAGAGACCATTCTAGAAGTTTTTCCTACGATTATATGTCCGATACCGCATACCGCAGCGTTGTGCGTTATGATCAAGAGACCAAAGCTATATATGGCTGATAATTACCTACTATCGTTTAACTTCTGGGTAAATTAAATTTAGCACAACAGCTTAATTTAATTATGTTAAAATAATATCAAACAGAAATAAATAGGCATCACCAATTTTAAATAGATGTTTTTTATTTGTTTATTCTTTTATAAACATAAAGCCCATTCAAACTTCATACAGAATTATCTACAATTTAAGAATAACTTAATAACTAGCCTCATTGATTGCTCAAGATAGCCGATTGCTTTGCATTTTTTTATTTGATACGCTATTTAGGTATTAGCAAAATCACCAACGAACGAAAACTATAATATTAAATTAGAAATGATGTGAGCTTAATATTTCTAAATACCGAATTCTTCAACATTAACTGCAGTAACATAGGGGTGGTCTCCCCTCGGCTTTCATGCTCACTCAACTTGTAGCTCATTGGCATTTCATATTGTATAGACCAGTGTTAACTGCATGACCGACACCTGGTTTTTGCAAGACAGTATCAAAGAGTATCTACTTAGAGATTATCAATTATAAATACAAATTGAATATTGTTGAGCGCATTTTTTTTATCCTAGCACGACAAAATGACCACACTGCACCTGATGGTAAACGCAGTGCTTTCTAATTAAAGTAACGAGTAGCGACAATCGAGAGACAAGCGACCGAGTAGCCGGCTGTCAAACGAGATCCCGTGTGTTTGATTCCCGCACCGAGATAAATGTCTGTGTGACAGACATATATTTGCTTCGGGTTTGGGCGTTGTCGACGGCGTTCGGGGACGCAGTCCCCCGCAGTTCTTGATTCCCACGACACAAGACTCGTATATTAGTGCGGGGTCAGGACTATGTGTATGACCATGGGCGTATATAAGGGGGGGGGGGGGGGCCCGGGGGGTCCGGACACCCCCTTAGCCTACAACATAATAAAAAACCGCGAATTATTGATAGCGGATAATATAGACGGTTAGCAGGCTATTTGATTTAAGTGTAAATTTTTGCAGCATTCAGCTATATGCATATTTGGAATTAACAGATTTTTCTACGACTTTTGAGCCTAGTTTAATTTTTTTCGTGTACTTTTTAGCGCTTAAATCAACTGGTAAAACTCGACTGCTTTTTTTCAGGGCACATCTATTTAAAAAAATACGACCGAGTCTTAAGTAGTGACTACTTAGTAGTGATGAGTGTGATGGTATATGATGTACCATAAGTACCTGGAGGGCAATTCTCCTTTCATTCAAAATAATTTCGTACTCGAATCTACAGTTCGAATAATTTCTCTATTACATAATTTCGAACTATGAAGTTATATTGTTTAAATGTTGCATCGATATCCATTTGAATTCGAGTCTTTACTATGAGATTCTACTAAAAAATTTGAATGTCGAACTAAAAATCTATAAGTATTTTAATATCCAAAGTATCACGGGCCTCATCAAATGTGCATCCACTATCCAGTTCTTGGACATGTTTTTGGACTCTTCCAAGTATTTTATCTTTCTAAGACTTTTAGTTAAATCATAATAAAAACACGAGATTGAGTCTTTTTATGGGTAAACACATCAGCATATGGCATCATATACGCAGTAAGTTAGGACCAAAATAAAACAATATCTTTGGGTGTCTAGAGGCCTTCATACGTACAACATTACCGCACCACCTCCAAGAGCATAGACTCTATGCCGCTTAGCTATAAACGTCGTAAAATATTAATGTTAAGGAAACAATATTGCCACTTTATCTGGAGAATTCACCTGATGCAGTTCATAATTTGTCAAGACGCCATATGGTTTAGACACCATTAGGTTTCAGTGGTTTAAGGCAAACTCGCTCAAGAATGGCGTAAGCCTGGATGTCATTTTCTACCTACTACAATATCATCAAGCGTTACTTAGCATCTTGCGACGTACCCTGCGACTGCTGGGAAGAACTTTCGTGTCACTAGACCGAATGGCGTAGCTCAGTACGAAAATCATGTGCACATTTTGAGGAAACATGTATGTATCCAATGTCTTGACGCACAGCGTGAGCTGCAATAAATAAGACCTAAAACTGTGTACACATAGGGTTAGCCCTAAGTGTACACGACGCGCGTCGCCATGCATTGTAGTTGAAAAATAGGACGTGACGCAACGTTTCGACTCTGCGCCAGTTTGAGTTGACTCTTACAGCTTCTCTTCTAGACAACTGTTCTGTACGTCCTGTGACAGGGCTTTTAAAACAAAATTAGGGCTAGCTAGTCACATATGCTCACATTGGCGAAAAAAACTTGTTCCAAAAATGCAAGGTTCGCCGTCGAAGGATACTTCTTGGAGGACATCATCATCATCATTAAGTTAGGACACAATATTGAATGGTTCGAATTCGAGATGTACGTCTCGACCGGTCTGTACCAGTCGAAGCAGTTCGAGCGATAACCTTCGAGAAATGTTCGAATGGTAATTTTTAGAATAGCTCAAATAGAATATTTTGATTTCGAATTCTATTTTTAAAATAATTTATTTATGAACAATACATTTGACATTATATTCGTACCATCAAGACCTTCGAGAAACACCAGACTCGACATTTCCATAATAGCTTAACTTTACATTCACTCGAAAAAAGTTCGAATTTGAATTATTTTTCGTATACGAAGTTGATTCGAGTGCGTGAGAATTTTCTCCCTGAGTTCTAACATCTCATCTTGATAATAAGCAACATTAAAATAGTTATTTACCAAAAATAAATTGATTTCACTTGACACTTGATGTTTTGACAGTTGTTATGTAAACAATAAAACAAAAATGAATGAAAATCTACGGCAGATTTTCATCTATCCAAAGTCCAAATCCAAATAGCAAGTAGCAAATTTTTTTTTTTTTAACTATCGGTTTCCCATTCTATGTTTAAGTAATTTCTAAATAACTATGATTTGAGCGGTTAGATTTTTGGCTTTTACCCGCGGACCCCCCCCCCATGTAAAAGCTATAGCTACGTCACTGTGTATGACTGTTGGGTGTTATTTATTTATTATTTAAATTATAATATACCCATAGTGATATAGTACAATTATCGTCTTCAATAAATAAGTATCCTCCCCGTTGGGTTCCCCGGGTCCATTCTACATGCGCCTCCGAAGACCACCACCCCACCACGGGGTTTGTAGTCCAGCGTAGGAAAATTTGTTGTCTGATCGAGTAAATCGGTTATAAAATGAGGAAATCGGATAGTGCGGATAAGCGGCTCCTTCTACCTATGTCGACATACTATCCATAAATGTGGTAGGTCTCTTAAGTTATACTTCTTTAGACGCGTTATGAAAAAATTATGAGAGTGAAATTTTAAGATGCGCGCGCATACCGTGACACAAAAGTAACACTCTAAATTGCCCTAAGTACCAGGCTGGCATGAAATGTAAGGAGATTTGATACCGTTTCATTTCTAGTGACTTCTAGGTAATAATAAAAATGCAAGGTTTGTTTGCTCCTAGATACTTCTTGGGTACGTCACTGTCAGTATTCACTTTAAGTACCAGGCTGGCATGAAATGTTAGGAAATTTGATACCGTTTCATTTCTAGTGACTTCTAGGTAGATAAACCTTGTTTTAAATATGATTATAAAACGTTTTTCTGTGTTTTTGAATAATTGTTTTTAGATTTAACCAAATTATGTTTACTTTTGCTGTTTAGAATATTCGATTTTATATTTATATTATTCTTCATCATTCATTAAAATAATTTATATACAAACCTAGTCAATTTGACGACTTTTATAAGTATAACTTCTCCCGCGCACACATAAGTACACGCACCTATTTTTTATTTTATTTATTTATCTTAGGACAGGAAACAAACAGTATTAAGTATATTAATAATTATAGATACATAAGTATTACTAACTCTTGGGCCAATAAAGTTTCCAACAATAAAAAAAATCAAATACAGCCCTCGTCGGAAAAGTATACAATATTACAATTAAAAATAAGAAAATAATTGAAACATTATTATGACCCTGTCTTAAGGACATTGAAGCCGTAAAATGGACGAGACGTTTGAAACTTTCGTCTCGTGCCCGTGCAATGCCATACTTTAAAAAACAAAAAAGTTAATGATTATAAATTACTGACAATATGATACATGACGTCACAACTCAGAATGGCCATTTCTAAGCTATCGGAGGTAGTGCCTATACTATACCTATGACTATGTACCTATGCTACCTTGAAATTAATGACAAGTTCACATAAAAAGTTTGAGTCATCTATTCACCCCTAATTAAAAGGTTGGTTATCATTAGTCTAATAAATCATTGGTATCTCTGTCTCAAAATGTTCCGAATCAAATCATTTGAAATACACATCAAATAAATCATATTTAAAAAAGGAATCACAATCGAAACAGCGCATGCCGCTAAGCGCGATCAAATCTGCAGAGGCATAAATTTAAATTTAGAATACCCTTTGGAACCCTTTGTACATTTTTTAAATCATCAAGCGATGGAAACGCTGCAAATAATTTATACAACTAACCTTATTTGTATCAACACAGAGTTGAATTCGGTTTGAAATATAAAACGGATTGAAGCGCTTCAACAAAAAGAGTTTAATAGAACAGCCCGTATCTTACTAATGGAACGTTGGCGTAATGAAATAAGGTATTTTGCTGGTAATGGCGAATGTTCCCGGAATGCGATTTGTTAAAATCTTTTTTTATCCAACTGCCAACTCCGAGCTTGTGTTTTATTCGATTATCGATTTTTGTCGATTAATTTTTATTGCATCACGCCGTTCTAGAATTCGATTTCAACTGTTTGCATAGATATAAAACATTATTGTATTCATTCACATATTATGAACTTATTTACTTTCTTCAAAATATCAGATCTGATTATTATTACAAAAAAAGAACGCCTAAGTTTGCCAAGACGAAGCTTAGGATATTTTTAGGTTAAGATCACAATCGCAGTATAAAAGTATTGGCTTAAGAATTATACATTTTAAAAATAATAGCAGGAATATAAAATGATCTTGAGACTAAAGGAATCATTAAATGTATCCTAAAAAATTAGTAGGAGATGTAACCAGTACACCTGAATTTCACCCAGCTTATTACCGTCCTATCATGTACTAGGGGGCGAGCCCACAATCATAACGGGCACAATTCCGGACTCCGGGCTGATATTGAGTTTCGTGCTAGAAAAACCGAATATCAATTTACCCGACCTGGGGATTGAACCCGAGACCAAGCACAACAGTCGTACCGCGTACGCGATTCGAACTGCGCAACCGAAGACACCCTATAAACATAGTATACTGGATAATAAACTGCCATGCACCAAAAAACCTACAGATCATAAAATGACTATAAAAAGTAAATCGTGAAAACTCAATACACTCTATCTTTAATCTCAATATTTTTTTACGTCAACTCCCAAAGGACATGGAAGTCAAGTGAGCAGAAAAGAAACCAGCATTCGAGTGAAATAATTAAGCGACGTAAAAAACACCTCGAGAGCATTATCTTAATCTCAGTCCATATACCAACTGTCAGACTGGAGGAAAGTGGAAAAAATGGGAAAAATCCAACGTTTTATATTTTGAAAATGCAATGTTCCGTAGATATTTTATACGCTGTGGATGGTTTTGTCTACAGCATGAAAAGATTGGATCGACGGGGTAAGTATAACTGTCTCATAGCAAATTGACAACATGCTGATTGCATTTCGTACGGTCTATGAATTCGAATTCACTTGCCTTTCTTTTAAGGTCTGTAACACACCCATGATTCTTCTGGTAGTGGATTCTCATGGGCGGATGAGATTTGACGGGTTTTGATTTAATAATACTACTTTATTTATTGCTATGATCGCTAGCTTAAGGTATAAGAAAAACAGCGTAAAGAATCCAGACAACTTGATTTTTCTCACTAAGATATGATACTTCAGATATGGTCTACCAATCCATATTATGCCAGCATGGATGTATGTCACTGAATTCCTCCTAAACGGCTGGACCGATTTGAATGTTTTTTTTTTTGTATGCGTTTGGGTGGCGCCTTGGATGGTTTAGATTCACAAATCAGCCCGGCAGATGGCGCTGCTTTTACAGGCAGGACGACGTCTGCCGGGACCGCTAGTTTAAAATAAAATCCGAGTTCAGTCAAGGATCTTTTAAACAAGTTTGGTATTACTGTATAAATATTTTCATAACTTTGTTTTACACAATATGGCTTCCTTTAGAGGTGAATGAAAATATTGTACATGAAAAATCTTACATCATTGAGAATTATTAATAAGTATAGGGTTGTAGGGTATGTGAAGTTTGTCTTTATTAGACCAGCGTGATGGACTAAGACCTAATTAGTGGGACAATAGATAAAAAAAGTTTTTTTTATGATTAAAAAAAATTACTACTCATTTAGGTATCCAAAATCTACGTAGAAAAATGTTACCTACAACACAGAAGATAATAAAACTATAAAATAATCAAAACTAAAAACTCAAAATCGGAATAAAAAGAACAAAACGTTTCACAAACTTTCCGCAGAACTCCGAAAAAATCCCCAACGCTTATCGAAGATCTCGCTTGAACAAAGGGGAGAGGATATTTAGCATAATGAGTGACATCGCCGCAACGTTTAGCACGAGCGAGATGGGCATACGAAATACACTGGATTAGAGCGAGATGGAGAGTGATTTAGAGAGAACAATAACGCAATCTTGTTTCTAGACCATTTCCTTTAATTAGTGGTAGAGGACAGCGGGTAATTTATTAAAACGGTAATGGTCGAGATAGACGTTCGAATGTGTCGGCTACATTGTTGTACAAAAGGGTTTCTATTTTGCTGGAGTTTTATTATCAAAGAGTCAGCGAACTGCTTTACAGAAGTTATGATGTTGAAATATCTTACTAATGTTGGTTTCTATGTTATTTTCATCAAAGCAAAGCCTCTGTGGTGCAGCGATCTATTTCGATTGTGGGCGATAAGGGACTATAGTCCCTCGTTGTTTTTGATATCTGAGATGACTTAGTTTACTACTACTATGTGTGTGAGTAATGCATACTCAATGACCCTATTTTCAACGGGCCAAGTGCCACAACCAAGACCAAGAACCTATGTAGAAGACCAATATTTGCATTTGTCTAATGGTAAGCAAAGTCAACCGCCAAAAGACGTTGAATATCTCTTCATTAGAAATATGCTGGGCTGAATCAACTAGATTACGAATTATATAAGTATAAACGTCGTGCCAATTGAAATACTGGCCTTATATAGTAACATTAGTTGGAACCAAAAATAACGAATCAGTTTATACACGATCAATACGAAGTTTGATATAAATCCTGCCAATCATGCTGTTTAAAACTGACATAAAATTATCAGTTTGCTTTTCATATTCAAAAGGTCAAATCCAATATGACTATTAAATATTTCGAAAGCCAATAACTATACATAATACAATTCAACAGAATAACTGCCAGGTTAATACCAGCAGGGTTACTCTTGACACTCGATTCCAATTTAAAATTGGGATTGGTTTCGAAAACTGTACAATTGGCGCTCTTGAACGCAACACCTGCGCACGATTTAGCTAAATACAGCAGAATTTTTAGAAACTAAATGAAATAGACACTTCAATTCAATAACAAACTCGATTGTGTCAAGAGTGCCAATATCTTCTAGACTGGAATTGAAAATCTATCGAGTTTGAGATTGGAATTGATTTCAAGAGTAGGCCTGCTGACTGGGATACACAGTGCATACACGGTACATCATAGAGGCCATAAGACGTGGTTCCGAGCTATGATGAATGACATTCGGTTCGCTGGAGCTTCGTGAAACGCTGACTAGCAGTTTGCGGGATGCTGAACGGATTTGCTCATTTTATGTGTTTCTTTTAGTAGCGAAGTGTGGCTTTTTAAGTAGGATAGGATGTAGGCTGTTTATAAGATCTTTAAAAAATAATAATAAAAGAATTTTGAATTTGAGATTTTATTAAAGACTTATAGAGTATAAAATCTTTATAGTCTTCTTTTTTCTCAGTTATTTGAAGAATGTGGCGGGTAGCGGATGGATGCGGGCTACCCAAGACCGGGATGGTTGATGTTCACTTGGGGAGGATTACGTCCAACAGTGGACGGCAAAAGGCTGAGATATATTTATATTTCAATTATTATGTATCTGTTTTAGTATCATAATACAATAAAGATTATAAATAAATAAATATTCAAAGAGTCTGGAATTGAGCCCGGTATGGCGATAAGCTCGCCCCTTATCAAATTATGGAACCGTAATAAATTATGTGAAAAGTGGATGTACTTGTTACACCTCTGCCTACCCTTTCGGGGATTACAATTTACAGGTGTGAATGAATGAATGTGTATGTATGTATGTAAAAATATTTTTTTTTTCACCGATTCCAAAAATAAGTAAATTAAAAGCCATTTAAGTTAAGAGTCGTAGTTGTCGAATGGCAGAAAATGGATAGATTTTTTACTAAACAAAAGTAAATACAATAAACTACCCTATTGGTTTATTCTATAATTATGACCTATAAGACGATCTAGAGATCCTCTCATGTCGATATAAATTTCAACTTGACTATCCTTACCATCAGGTTCTCAGTTTACAGGCTATAAAAAAGTTTTCAAACATAAGTGCAATGTAGTCATAACCACATTGTAAGGGTTATACACTATAGCTCACCTCATTACATGACCCAGTCCATAAATCTCACACGACTCAATTTCGTGTGCAATAAGATTCAGAATTCAATAGCGGCACGCGTCATTTTCGATTAGAACATGTTTTCATCGAATTAACTCCATCGTGCTCGGTGGGTGATAAAGACCTCAGGCTGTCCGACACGGCCTATTACGTATAACAGAGACGTTTGAAGCGCTTGCTAATGGGCACAGATCAATCTGACACCATAACTAAAACTGATTATAAATGCTCACGTGGCGTTTGGGTTTTCCCATACGGATGTAAATTTTATTCTAGTTTTAATGTTTATTGATGTTATATGCGACGCGATTAAAGAAATGTATGTGTTAAATAAAATTATTAAAACTGTGAATCTCTAAACTATATGGAATAATTATTATTTAAATAATAAATAGCACCCTACAGTCACACACATAGCCCCAACCCCACACTAAGATACGAGTCTTGTGTTGTGGGTATCAGGGACTACGAGAGACTTTCGGTCTCACAATACCCAGACCCTGGACACGAATGTGTCTGTCACACAAACATTTGTCCCGGTGTGGGAATCGAACCCACGGCCGCTTGTTTCACAGCCGGCTACTCGCCAACTGCGCCACGGAGGCTGTCAATATACAGAAATATATTCATTACTGAACACCATCATAATAATATGACAAGAAGGTCTAAGAATTCTTGTTAAACAGACCATACATTACAATAAATCTTAAACCCCTAATATGCGTATAAAATGTTTCAATAAATAGGCAATCTTTTCACTAAGAGCGAAATCTACCAGATAATGTAAATAATTGAATTGATTAAAATGGTATGTCAGGATCGTACAAAGTGAAAATCTATAGTCTCTGCCTATCCCTATGGGATAAAAGCGTGACAATATTATTAAAGAGTCAATACAAACGTAAAGCTTAAGTGCATGGAATATTATTAGGTATATTGCGCACGAAACCATCACACAGATTACGTTGATAATAAAAGTTGTTCTTCACCATACACGAACATTGAAGGACTTTTTAAATGAAATCAAATTACAAAGCAATATAAAAACCCATGCCAAAAACCAACACAGAATCGATTAAGACTGCTCTATCAATATGGTGTTGAATTTAATGCGTTTGGCAGACGGCTTAAAGAATCTTGGCTGTGGCGAAAATCCAACCAAAAAAACCTAGTTCATAAATCATATCGGCCCAGACGGCCCGGCCCGCTGGTTTATGCATAATGAGGCCCATTCATTTGAGGGTTACTTTTTTATCATTTCGTATGGATTTTCTCCCGCGAGTCATTTGTAACGAGCTCTCTATATTGTGTTTTCCAGTGGCATTGCTAAGGGAAATATGCTTTGATATCATTTCAGCACTAATATGTGTATGACAATTAATTAGTATTGTTATGTATACGAAACTATTTTGTATATGTTTCGTAATGGTGATTGACAAATAAAACAGTTGGTATTGGACCTCGGTGTTTAATTGACGCGTGACATTACATTGGCGACGAGGAAAATTCTATAATTTTTATTTAACCGTGTAAAATACAGTAAAATGCCTTTGGGACACGTAGAAAACTTTAACATTAACAACAATAATTGGGATGCTTATATTCGTCGCTTAAAACAATTTATTTCTTTAAATAAAATAAGTGACAGTTTGAAAGTAGCCACGTTGGTGACGGTGGTTGGTGCTGAATGTTACGATTTGATGTGCGACCTGTGTTCGCCAAATACACCGGAATCAAAAACGTTCGAGGAACTCGTGGAGTTGGTTAGAGATCATTTAGAACCTGATAGATCTGAAATCGCCGAACGGCATATTTTTCGACAAAGAACGCAGCAACAAAACGAAAGTATCCGTGAGTACCTCCAGGCACTCAAACATTTAGCGAAAACATGTAATTTCGGCACCTGTCTAGAAGTATGTCTACGTGACCAGTTTGTGTCAGGACTGTTCAATGAAGACATGAGGTCTAGGATTTTTTCAGAGAAGAGTATTGACTACAAGCGAGCTGTTGAATTGGCTGTGGCCTTGGAATCGGCGGAGCGGCATGCAGCAACGGCTTGTGCTTCAACGGCCCAAGGAGCCAGCAGCGTCGGCTCGGCGAATGTGTTGGAAAGCGACGGCTTGCATCAAATCAGCGCGGGAGCGCAGGGTAGCGGCAACGGAGTAGCTGCGCGCCGGACATGTGTTCGTTGTGGCAAAACGGGACATAAAGAAAATAAGTGTCGTTTCAAACAATATACCTGTGACCTTTGCGGCCAAAAGGGCCATTTAAAGTCAGTGTGTAAAAATAAAAGTGAGGCAAGTGGCAGTCGTGGGTATAAGTTTCGTAAAAGTCAATTTTTCCTAGAGGGCTCAGAATCGGAAAGCGAAGACTGTAATTTTTATAATTTAATTGTAAGTAGTAATGGAGATGGACCGTATTATGCATACCTCAATATTGAGAATACTACCTGTAAATTTGAAGTAGACACAGGGAGTAAAATCTCTGCCATTTCTAAGAAAACGTACGACAAATATTTTTCACACATATTGTTAGAAAAAAAAACACTATCGTTAAGGTCGTATACGGGTAACGTCATCGAAACACTTGGCTATATAACTGTACAGGTTAAGAGCGGAGTAAACCGGGCTAAATTAATCTTATACGTGATTGAGAATGGGGGTCCTCCGTTAATGGGCAGAACATGGATAAAACAATTACAGTTATCCATTGTTGATTGTCACAATATAGTTGAAAGTGATTCGATAGCGGATCCCTTTAGAGCAGAATTTCCTGAGGTTTTTGCTGACGGTTTAGGTACTTTTAAATCCGAGATTCGTTTACATTTAAAAGATAAAACTCCAATTTTTGTTAAGTCGCGTCCATTACCATTAGCACTCAAGGAACCAGTAGAGAGAGAACTCGATAGACTTCAGCGAGAAGGAGTAATTTATAAAGTTGAAAGGTCAGATTACGGGACACCAATCGTGCCAGTAATAAAAGCCAACGGCGGCTTGAGATTGTGTGGTGACTATAAAATTACATTAAACAAAGTCCTCAAAGATTTTCATTACCCGCTGCCGCGTATCGAGGATCTCTTCGCGGTTCTAGGCGGTGGAGAAAAATATACGAAATTAGACTTATCTAATGCCTTCCAACAATGTATACTGGAAAAAGGCTCACAGCCACTGACGGCCATTACCACTCATGTAGGTACCTTTGTTTATAAACGAGTACCGTTCGGTATTAAATGTATACCGGAGAATTTCCAAAAAATCATGGAGCAGGTATTGAGTGGTCTTCCTTCAACGGCAGTTTTTGCCGATGATATTTGTGTAACAGGAAAAAACAATTCCACGCATTTGACTAACTTAAGGGCAGTGCTTCAAAGACTAAAAGAAAATGGTTTACGCATTAATTTTAGTAAGTGTCAATTTTTTAAAGATAGTGTTACATATCTTGGATATAAAATAGACAAATTTGGTTTGCATACAGACACAAAAAAGATTAATGCAATAGTAGGAGCTCCTATACCATCTAATGTCACTCAATTAAGAAGCTTCTTAGGCCTTGTCAATTTTTATTCAAAATTTTGTGCTAATATGAGTGATATTTTAAAACCATTATATAATCTTATTAAAAAGAATCAGTTATGGAAATGGAGCCAGGAATGTGATATGGCATTTGTTAAAATAAAAAAAGTGTTAAGCAGCTCTCCGGTATTGGCTCATTATAACCCAAATTTACCACTTATTTTGTCTGTGGATAGCAGTGCTTATGGTCTGGGTGCAGTGTTAACGCAGCGGTACGGGGACGGTAGTGAGCGGCCGGTGTGTTGCGCGTCGCGAACTCTTAACGTGGCGGAGTGCAATTATTCACAACTGGACAAGGAAGCACTCGCTATCGTGTTTGGTGTGACGCGCCACCACCAATATCTATATGGTCGGCATTTTATATTACGTAGTGATCATCGTCCGCTAAGTTTCATATTTGGCAAAAATAAAGGTTTACCGGTGACAGCTGCTAGCCGATTGCAGAGATATGCTGTGAAGTTAGCTGCATATAACTTTGAAATAGAATTCGTTAAATCTGAGAATAATTGTTTCGCCGATGCTCTTTCTCGACTTCCTCTGGAATCAAAAATTGGAAGACTTCGGAATGAAAGTGATGAATTCTGCTATTTCAATTTTGTACAAGATAACTTTCCTGTGAGTTTTAAAGATATTAAAACCGAAACAGCAAATGACCCTTTACTAAAAAAGGTTTATGGTTATGTAATGTATGGTTGGCCACTAAATGGCGTTAATAGTGAATTGGAGAAGTGCTACTTCAATAGAAGAGAAAGTTTGCACGTGCAACAAGGGTGTTTAGTTTGGGGGTACAGGATTGTGGTACCAAAAGTTTTACGTGAAACAATTTTAAAGGAAATTCATGAAGGCCACCCGGGTATTGTAAAAATGAAACAGATTTCTCGTAATTATGTTTGGTGGGAAAACATAGATGCAGATATTGAACGTGTGGTCCGTGAATGTGTTGTGTGCCGGTCGCAACGCGCCATGCCCCCGGCCGCTCCGCTACACTCGTGGCCCTGGCCGAACGAGCCGTGGTCACGTCTGCACATTGATTTTCTTGGTCCGTTCAATAAGAATTATTATTTAGTAATCATTGACGCTAATACTAAATGGATAGAGGTAGAACTTGTAATAACAACGTCGGCAATGGTGGTCATTAGTTGTTTAAGACATTTGTTTGCGCGTTTTGGATTACCAAAGCGTATAGTTAGTGATAATGGCCCCCCATTTTCATCAGCAGAGTTCGCTTGTTACTTACAAAGGAACGGTATCAAACATACGTTAATAGCTCCTTACCATCCGGCTAGTAACGGTGCAGCAGAGAATGCAGTGCGTTCTATTAAACAGGTTTTGAAGAAGGCACAAATGGAAAATGAAAATAGCGATATTGCATTAAGCAAATTTCTCTTTACATATCGAAACACCGAGCAAAGTACAACGGGTATCGAGCCGGCTGTGGCGTTGCTTGGTCGGAGGCTTCGTGGGCGACTTGACTTGGTGCGCCCGGACGCCGCGGAAGTTGTGCGCGACGCACAACTCAAACATGAGGGCCGCAGCGACGCGCGCTTGCGTGCCGTAAGTTCGGGTGACAAATTATTGATGCGCGATTATTCAAAATCGGGAAATAAGTGGACTGAGGGTGAAATACTCCAACGGTCAAGTCCTGTTTCGTATAAGGTTAAGACCCGCGACGGTCACATTCACAAACGTCACATCGATCAAGTATTGGGTTACAGGAAATCACGGCATTCTTTAAGCCAAGTTCATGAGAGTACGTCACCAACTAGGGTCAAGGATACTGGTGTTTCTACATGCGGACAGAGTGAGGGTGAGACGGATGAGAGGTTTGACAGTGCAGAGGAAACTGAGTTATCACCGGTCGGCCAATCGCCTTCTCAACCGCGGGAGCTCGCTGCCACTCCTCCCATTTTAGATAACTCACGTCCAAAACGGAGAGCTGCATTACGGTGCCTTGAGAAACTTAAAAACAGTACTTAATTAGTTGTGTAATGTACCTACTTTATTGCATGTAGATAAACACCCTATATTGTTTGTATATCAATAAGTTGTATACATTAAATAATTATATTTAGTTAGCTATACTTGTATTTTAAAGAGGGAAAAGTGTTATGTATACGAAAATATTTTGTATATGTTTCGTAATGGTGATTGACAAATAAAACAGTTGGTATTGGACCTCGGTGTTTAATTGACGCGTGACATTACAAGTATAATAGCAACTATTGCTGATATATTTTCTATCCGTTTATTCTTTTTTGTGGATTTTCTATGAACTTTCATAGGGCTTATAAGTAGCATACAAACTTAGAGGGTACCTAATCAATAAGTAAATACACCTAACACTCCAACACATAGTTCTGACCACACGCTAGGTAAAACCTGTTTCGCGGGTATCAACAACTACGAGGGACTACGGTCGCAGAACACCCAGGGCCGAAACAAATACATATATGGCTGTCACATAAATATTTGGGGGAATCGAACCTACGGGCTCTCGTTTCATAGCCGGCTACTCGCCCGCTGCGCCACTAAGGCTGTCAATATTTTTAATTATTTCGACCTGGCTGGATAGCGACTAATATACATTAATGGAGAATACGCTTCTTAGTGGCTTGTTGTAGGAATTCACATGCCGGAGTCAGTATCAGATATTATAGATTAGATAAAACTGATAGTGATAGAGCTCTGTTGAGTTCAGTGTATACATATATATACACTCACGCCTATGATCCCCGAAGGGGTAGACAGAGGGTGTAACCAGTACACCCACTTTTCGCCAAATTTCGGTCCCATAAGGTGATAGGGGTTAAGCCTATCGCCATACCGAGTACATATTCCAAACTCCCGGAGTCTGGAATACTAATACTGAGAATTTCTAGATAGAAACACCCAATATCACTTTACCCAACTCTGAGATCGAACCCGAGACCTCAGCACAGCAGTTGTAATGCTCAATTACAACTGCGCCACCGAGGTAGTCAGGCAGTAGAGTTCAGTCTACAGCATTAATCGGCCAACAACAATTATTACAACTATCTCATAGAAGAACGATGTGCTAACAGCTTGCTGTAGCATTTCCTACGTTAAGAGTACTGGAAGCCTCCTCCACTTCCCAAGAACCATACCTTTTCATTAACGCTGATAATCACCCGTAATTCATCTGAAGGTTTGGATTTAGACGGTGGAGATATTTTACCATCAAGTAACTCACTTCATAGGATCTAGCCTAAAATGAGACCAAAATAATTCTGGCAACCATCAAAGATGCAACGTGGATATTATCTGGACTGCACTATTTTTACCATCAGGCGAAGTGCAACCACTACCTTTCTAGAGAAAAATATTATGCAAAATGTCAATCCAGAGAAAAGATTCTAAGTAAAGGACTATAGGGACATTAAGTAAGAATTACAAAATTGTATAAGTCAAATGGAAAGCCAAGTGCCTAATGATTGTGCGTATTTCCATGGTAATAACAATATAATATACTCGGACTGTTATTTATCTGAAATTAACTTACATTAAATAAATCAAGTAAATTAAATATTCATTTACAAATAACCGCTGAATATTAAGCAGGTGATTTTTTTAATTATAACCTCGTAAAAAGCCTTATAAAGTGCAAACTTCCCTACAATGGTGGGCAGTTATTCACGCGGTGCTTCCTGCCCTGTGCTCCCGGCATTGTTTTCTTTTTCTTTGCGGCGAACTTTTCTGTTCATTTGTTTCCCTTTTTTTCGTAACAATGTTCCAGTCAGGATTTCTGAAACCCATATTTCACGTTCATATTGTTCTCCATTTGCATCTGAACTTGCCTTTGTTATTTACTTTTCAGTGTTCTTGAGTTTTATTGTGAAAACGCCTAACAATTGAACCATTATATTGCTATTGCTATTAGCTTACCTCTGTCTTGGTTGTCTACTCTAAGACCTCTATATACTAAATGAGTTGGGCAGTGAAACACAATGATGTGATATGTGGCAAGTGTGTTATTTTTCGAATCTAAAACATGCAAATTGCGACCAATCTACTTGACATTTAAACCCAGGATCTCACTCCTCTCTTCCTATGTACACTACCGCTGGACTAATAAGGTGAATAAATAAGATCACCAACACAACCGAGTATGAAATGGAATGTTATAGGTTGTAATTCAAAGTTCTGGGTGGTGTTTGCATTAATTGCAAACAGTTCGCAAAACAGATCGTTCTATTATTTAGATGTAAAGAATCATTTTCTATACCAGGGGGACAGGTTTGTAAGAACGGCCCATGAATTGGAAACTGTTTGAAACTTACGATACTAAATAATATTACACAAAATTTTGACAACGCCTAAGTTCATGTCGAACTCTCTAACAGTCACTTAGGTGCAAGTAGTTGGGTGTATCTGATATGGACTTGACGCATACGATTGTCTTGTTTACATTTTTTTTAGTGTTTTGGCTGAACAACTATAGCGCAAACGGGAATCCCTGGTCCTATACCGTGAGTTCCACAATGTTATAAAACTTAAGACGAGTGAGCGCTCGCTTAAATGTCTATGCTTTCCGCATCATTTGCCGGGTCGGCCTCTTCCTGTAACATAATTATTGGAATATGCATCATACTCGTGAACGGGCGCTGCTTGCCTATTCAAGCTATCTTGTTCAATTAAGTTAGTAATCTTTAATTTATAACCTTTTTTTTAATCATACTTATTAAATTTCATGCACAATAGTGTATATAAATTGTTTTCTGAACTTGAATTATAATATTACTGTATGACATATAAAATATTATTTCATTGGTTGTCTTTCTTAGTACAGCGGGTATTTCCGAAGCCTAATTAAGTCTTTATATACATAAAATACAATTGACATGTAAAAGTATCTACTGGAATATTTGCTTAAATGTTTAAAGATTTTGTTTCCCTAGCTGACTGCAACTATCTATTATAAAATACCTCCCTCATAAGTACAGAGATATTCAAAAGTATTGATTGTACGAATGGTGAGTGCATTTACCACCACATATGTCTAAGTGGGATGTATAATTAAGCGACGGGCACTCTCTGGGGTAACGTAATGAAATTAGAGTAGAATTTTTCGCGGCATATGGCATACTGCGCCAAATGCTTGGGGTGCAATGCGCGGTTTTTTGCCTATTTGCGTTTGAACCAGCTTTTACTACTGATGTTTTATGGTTTTGTTAAATATCTTATAGATTTTATAATGAGAATATCAATATTGTATTATGCTGTTACATTCTCAGGCAAAGCTTCTAGTAAAGGAACGGTTAGGTTTTTGTCCACCACGTTAGCCAATTACTGGGTATTGGTAGACTTAGTTCCTTCAATATTCTAACGGTGAACTCGCTTTTTTGAGATTTCTTCTATTGTTACTTTGGATGTATTTTTGTATTTCCGACATCAACTTCTCAAGTTGTTTCTTCTTTTACCCTGTCTATAATGATTTGATAACTGATTCGTAAATATTACCCCTACTTATTGATTGATTTTTCGTACTTCATATTCAATGATATGGAGATTCTAGTCTATCACAGTCAAGCTAAGTAAAAACAACTACAATATATACCTATATATTTGATTTATATTTTACCTATATTTTGAGTCGTAGGTTCGAAACCCAAGTGGCATACACCTCTGACTTTTCTAAAGTTAAGTGTGTATTAAAATGTTAATTATCGCTTGCTTTAACGGTGAAGGAAAACATCGTGAGGAAACCTGCATATCTGAGAGTTTTTCGAAGGTATGAGAAGTCTGCCAACCCGCATTAGGCCAGCGTGGTGGACTAAGGCCTAAACCCCTCTCATTAGTAGAGGAGGCCCGTGCCCAGCAGTGGGACAATGTTTAATACAGGGCTAGTATTATTATTATTATATTTGATTTAATCAGTTATACAATTTTATCTACATAAAACTAAAGTAAACAGCCACTTCTAAAAAGTCATAGAATCCCAACTATGAACTATTACAGCACCGAATAATCGATCCAATACCATAGGGTCCTTGTCCCCAGAGAGCTAAGCCCAAACGTACATATGGCGAATAAATGCCCATCGTATTGCCCCAGAGAACTTCAATGCTTTGATGAGCTAAAAATAATGCGGTTTGCAATTCCTGATGTTAGATAGAGTTACGTGGTTTTAGATTTCACAGCTGCTATCAGAGAATATGGTATAAGTACAATTACTAAACCACACCATGTGAGCTACTAAGTAATTGTTTTTAAACAAATTTTAATATTGAGCCAGTACGTTTAAGTATTATGGATGAGCGAAATAGTGTTCTTTACTTTTTATAGTATAGTTTATCTAAGCTATGACTATGACGTAACTACTAACCGAGTATTTGTATTGTTTTCTTTTCCATTGAGTATAGGTTTTTTTTAGATACACACTTTCTTCTTTTATTATGAAACTGATAGTATGTGTCCTGAGAAAATATAGTTAGACCTGACGGTCAGGTGTTTTGACAGTTTTAACTGACGTCAATATTTTCACTATCAATAGAACTTCAAATGTCTTCTATCCACAATAATTTAATTCTCATCTTCGATCATCGAGTACCGAGAGCTCTATGGTCTGATTACGCAGATAAATAGTTGAAGGGGACGATCGGAGCATCATTCTGATCAGATGGCAGTTCACCACTAGCGCATATGTTGTGTGTTGATGAACGAAGAGATTGACGTTTCTTGATCGTGGTAGGAGTAAAATTAAAATTGATTTAAAAAAGATTCTTTTCGGACCCAGAGACTAGCTTCATCATATGAAGATATAAAACTACGGAGTTTGAAGGCAATTTTGACCACATAATTGCAAATTTTTTGAAGTGTTACGTCAACTACATTCTAAATAGTGTATTTAAATAATTCGTTATCAATAAATTCTAATATTTTATTGTAAGAGACAACATTATTTCACGCGTAGAAATATTTAACACCAAAATAAGAGGTGAATATTTTTTATGCTGGCAACCCAAAATCACTACATTATATAAGTTAGTATTAAGTATAATGAGGAGAATGTTGGGCGAACTTTTTTATTGGGTAAGACACAGTTCCTTAGACTGTAGGACCTAGAGTGTCGACAAATGTAACTATCCAAGCAGAGGCTGGCAAAAGCTAATATAGTATAACGACAAAACATATTTTTCTAATGAAAATTCAAAACAAAATTAGTATTCGAATATAAAAAAATATATATATTTGAAATATTTATTTGCAAATATCAAAACCACTCATCCGTAGTATAAACATACAGTGGTGCCATACAATATGCATTATTGCATTTCTTTGTGCAAACTGTTTATTTGCGCGCGGGCACATCACTCTTTGTTAAGTGGCCTGGTCTACTTATTCAATGATAATTATATATATTCTGCCTAACTAGTACATTATATTCTTTCTTCTATTATTAGCAACACATAAAAGCAAAGACTTAGTTCAAACATCATGGTGGTATATGTATGTACTTTCATTGAGCAAAGATCATGGAGAATTTCTTCCTAATCTATTAATAACAGGCAAAAATTCAATTAAGAGATATATTTTAATAAGACCAAGGTTATCATCGGATTGGAGAATAGTCGTTATATGTTCAAGAGTGAACTATTATGGATAAGTACCATAATAATCGATCGATCCTACTTTATAAGTCCAAACGCAATACAATTCTCTTAGAAAAGCATTTAACACATCACATATGGTTAGTGGATCCAAGGCCCATAGGGGTGCATTGTCCACGACGCTTTCACACCATATGCCATGGAAATTCATAAAAACAAGTGTTCCAATCTTACTTTAATACGTTACGATTATTCATAATCAGTGAAATGGTTTCAATTTGAACCTTGTGACAAGAATGATAAAGTTCAAAATTATTTGCAATATAATGATGCTTTGATTGAAGAATGCATAGTGCAAATATAGACTTTATTAATAAAATTATAAGAGTTATAATCAAATATGAAAATTTTGTTAAAACGAAGCCCTAAGTTGTAAGCCTAAGCGAACTACAATAAACGAGCTTGTAAATTGAACAATTGTTACAGACGAAAAGTAACCTAAATATAAAGATAATAGAGCTAAAAATAGATCGATGGTGATAATAGCGATTTTGACAATTAATAGGGTGAGTGAACTAAAAGAGTGAATGGATATGATTGCAGTCCAGTTGAATTGACATTATTGCCCATTGTCAGAGATCGGGACACCATATGTTGTGTTGGTATTAGCACTCTGTTGAGCTCTGAGGATTATGTTAAACATATTTTAATTCGGGTAACAGGTGATGTATTCATGAGATGATGCATTATTGCAGCCTTGTTTTGTATGTCTTTTGATTGACATACTTATTTTGTATTGTTGACATGATAAAATATGTTCGAAGAATAGCTCCACTCATTGCATTTACTCATCATTTATGTTTAGGTTTTTTTTGGTTAGACTAGTATTTACAAAAAACTAATTTTATTTTATGCAATTTATAAACAGGTAAAATACCTTGCTTTATTGTACATGCATATATGATAAATTTTCAATATCATACATGAAGTGATGCTTATTGATCTCCTACATTAATCATCGTTCTGCTGTTCTTCATAAGAAATAACAATAAATAACCCTTTGGTTTTAATAATAACTATTGATCATGCTTTTGATAATGACATATTAACAAAGAAAATAAAGACATAGCCAATTATTTTTCCAACATCAACGAAGTGACAAAACTTATTCTACTGCGAAATAAAACGATGGATCAAAGTCAACAGTCCCAATACTAATCACAAGCATCGCCTCGGGAACAGAAACAATCGGCCGGCCGTGACGTCTTCCATCACACGTCTCAACGGATTGTCTCCTGAGTGCGACGCAATCAAACTTACAGATGCGACCAGCACTTCTATTAACTATATTGTAGCTATGTATTACATACAATACGTAAAAAGAGATACCTATCACCACGACAAAAAATTAGTTATCAATTTTGTTTGTACAATTGTGCTCATTTCTAGAGCGCAGTAATCAGTCCGTGGATCTGTGTGTTGTCTGATTTTTTAGGGCATGACAAATGTATTTTACAGCTATGTACAATTATCATGTTGTGATTATTGGAGAACAAACACTAAAATGTGGTTTTATTAATAGTTTTGTATCTATAAATAGACTATTGTCTACCACAGATAGTTTTTTTTAATGCCTGGATAGGCAGACGCGCAGACGGGCCACCTGATGGTAAGTACCACACATAAGTCACCGCCGCCCATAGACTTCTACAATACCAGGGCACAGCAAAGCCGCTCCTACTGTAAATATCCATCCAGTATATGTCCTACAAGATGCCCCAAAAAGTAATGCAACATGTTTAAATTGTTTTAAAAACAAATGTATTTTAAATATCTAGTTGTCAGTAAAGTGTTTCACTGAATGTCTATAGTTAGAAGTTCTGGAAAATGTTTAAAGGTCTTGAATTGCATCATGCTTTCCTATTCGATGCGGTTGGATTTGAGATTGAAGACTGAATTGATACTACGCACAGATTTAAATCGGATCATCGGCCCTAGACAGATGAACACGCTGAGTAATCTGTATATATAAAAGAAGAAACTGACTGACTGACTGATCGATCAACGCACAGCCAAAACGGCTGGGGTTAGAGACTTGAAATTTTGACAGTAGGTACCTTTTATGACGTAGGCATCCACTAAGGAAGGATTTTTGGAAATTCCACCCCGAAGGGGGTAAATAGGGGAAGAAAGTTTGTATGAAAATCTGTCATTTTTGCAGTTAAACGCATGAAATTTGGTATTTGGCCTTACAGTTAAAAATTAAAAACACATATTTCAGGGTTTTTGGAAATTCCACCCCTAAGGGGGTTAAATAGGGTAAGAAAGTTTGAATGAAAATCCTTCATTTTTGAAGTTAAATGCATGAAAATTGGTATTTTGTAGTGTATACTTTTTGTCTCAAACATGACCTCCACGCGGGCGGAGCCGCGAGCAACAGCTAGTAATTCATAAAAATCCATTCAGTATACTAAAAATAAAACTGTGATTACTGATATGAAGAATGAGAAAGTTACTTCATAGCAAAACTTGCCGCTATCTCTAACTGATATCATCACCATAGGCCTCATAGCCCAGGGTGGGCCTTAGCCTGGTCCAGTATGTTTTACAGCTTTTTCTTTCTATCTTCTGACACCAATTACTTTGATGTCCTGTTCAACGCCATGTAACCATCTGAGTTTGGGCCTGCCACGACTTCTGCGGCCATGCCGTATAGTAACTGTCTCGGCATTCTGGTCTCGCCCATGCTAACAATATGTCCTGCCCATCTTAGGCGTCCAATTTCGATGGTTTTTTATGGTATTGGGATCTTCATCATCATCGGCCTGTAGCAGTCCACTGCTGGACATAGGCCTCCCCTAAAACGCGCCATTTAACCCTGTCTTCAGCTTGTCTCATCCAGCTTCTGCCAGCGACCTTTCGCAAATCGTCACTCCACCTAGCTGGAGGGCGTTCTACACTACGCTTGCCGAGTCGCGGTCTCCACTCAAGAACTCGTTTACCCCAGCGGTTATCGGTCCTTCGACAGATATGGCCAGCCCACTGCCATTTCAGCTTGCTAATCCTGTGTGCTATGTCGATGACTTGGGTTCTCTGTCGGATAACCTCGCTCTTCATAATCTCCGTATAACTCATGGTTAAAGCGAGTCCTCTATAAGTCGTTTTCTTGCACAGCACCGAGTATTCGCCTAAGAATCTTGCGCTCGAACACAAGTAACTCTACTAATCTAACTGATGCCGGCGTGATTGTGTTGAGTAGTGAGGGATAGATTGTCTCTCGCTTATTGGACGGCACTGCGCTTACCATCAGATGGAGTGTGCTCACTTTGCCGTGCCAGAAGATGCTATGAATATAAATTAGTACATTTCGCAACTATATTCTATTTGATTTAAAATTCACTCTCTAATCTCCTTAAGGCGCCGTAAGAAGTTTAACTTCAAAAATTTACATCAAAATGAGAACAATTTAGGTGAAAAATTTGCGGTCATACTTAACCCCCACTTTTTGTGTCGTTAAAAATAACCACTCGGTTCAAATTTATGCAAAAATCCTATCGGATACTCTATTCAAATCCATCACCCTTAACAATATCGACCACAAACCCCTAATTGATAGAAGATTATACTAATAAATAAAAACATCCGGATTTATCTTATCAGGATCGGATGCACGTGCGAGCGGCGCGTGCCGTCGATTACTTGACGCGAGGATAACGGAGTATTAGCTGGATTCGACTTATTGGATAATATGGTGATTGATATAAAGTCAGGGTGATACAATGGTTACAATCAATGGACTATGCTCAAACTGAAAGACTATTGAAAAGCCTATGTTAAAGCAAACACATACACACACAGAGACTAACGCACATTTTCACTTATATTCTGAAAGATGTATTATTTTCAGAATATTATTTAGGTTTTTTTTCTATCTAGAAATTCTCACTATTAGCCCGGAGTCTGAAATCTGTGCCCGGTATGGCGGTAGACTCGCCCCCTATCACATTATGGGACCGAAATTCGACGAAAAGTGGGTGTATTGGTTACACCTTTGCCTGCCACTTCAGGGATTACAGGCGTGAGTATATGTGTGTTCTATTATTTTCTTAACTTTATAGCATACCTACACTATCAAAAATGGGAGAAGACACTGACTCCTGTAATACAGGTTTTTACCTAGCTCAGCAGTCAGGGCTTCCATGTACCTTTGGAACATTTTTCTTATGCCAATGGCTACGGAAATTGAAGTAAAATTCATTTAAGTATACGGAAAGAAATCTGAAAATATTAGAGAATATGATAAAAAAAAACTTATAGCACAAAACTTATGAGTACCACCCAATTGCTCGGTCGACATCATTTGCTATAAATAATTACTACAAAAATAACACTATAAATAAGGCAGTACAGATTCTTAACAGAAATCTAACAAAGCAATTCAATCCACATATTACATTGGTAAAAAAAAAACACTCATTTTATGAAGTTAAAAAAGGTGTTTTCAGCCCGTAGAATCAGCTTTCCCTGCTCGAAGTAGATCATTTGTCTTGCCGCTGACATAAAAGACTGTAACTTGACTACACCTACCTAAGTGACTCCACCGCGAATAATATGTTATTTTTATTCAATGACTATTGCTTTTTTCAATAAAATAGGGTTAATATATTTTTTTCTGGCGCGGCATTGTGACCCCTTTGCACTTGATGGTAAGCGCAGTGCCGTCCAGATAGAGTATCAAGTAACGAGAGACATCCGACAGTCTATCCCTCGCTACTCAACACAATTATGCCGGACTCAACACAATCTGTCTCAGGAAATATATTAAATCATATCTTTCCTGAGAAAGATTTTGACTTGATAATATTGTGTTTTGAGTTTTTCAAGACATTGCTTTTAATTTTCATGGATTTTGGCTTGACACGCATATCACTTCACACTTATGCCCTATAAAAACGATAACATCATAATAAATTAAAGATGAATCTAGGAACATTCTTATACACCAAGATCAAAAAGCAGAAGCAGCGATAGCCTAGTTGGTTGCGGTACGGACTGTCAAGACGAAAGTCGTAGGTTCGAAACCCAAATACACATACAACTCTGACTTTTCTAAAGTTACGTGTGTATTAAATTTTAATTATCGCTTGCTTTAACGGTGAAGGAAAACATCTCGAGGAAACCTGTATACCTGAGAATTCTTATCGGAATTTCGAAGGTATGTGAAGTCTACCAACCCGCAATGGGAGAGCGTGGTGGACTAAGGCTTAACCCCTCTGAATAGTAGTCAGTAGAGGAGGCCCGTGCCCAGCAGTGGGACAATGTTTAATACAGGGCTTGTATTATTATTTTTTATTTTTTTAGGATCAAAAATGATTTTTAATAAAATAACATTTTGCTAACAAGGTACTCGTTGTTTTACAGTCAAAAGCAAAAGACGTTGCTATCCATCAGTATGTCGTAATGATGTACCAACGCGAACATTTGTCGATTCTCGTTAATAAGACGTCACTGCGACGACCCCGCCTGGCGTCCAGATTGATGAATGTTTCGCTTTAGGGCAATGTAGAAAATTCTAACTACAGAGCTTACGTCTGTGTCTCAGTTAGGTAGGTATAACTATAGCACCTACTACGGTTCGTCAAATTTACAGCACCAGCACGGTTTATTATTGTCCTATAATGTCATAGACGAATCATTCACTATATTGGCAAGTTCCAATTTATTTATTTATGGGTTCACAAATAATTGTAATACTAAATTGCAATACAAAATACATTTACTACATAAATAAACTAAGTGCACAACATAAAAAAGTGAACCCTTCGTACAAATAAAGAGGACATGCTGCCTAAAAGTAAAAAGAAAAATTACAATCTATACTATTATAAATATAAAGCTGAAGAGTTTGTTTGTTTATTTGAACGGGGTAATCTCAGGAACTACTGGTTCGAATTGAAAAAATCTTTTAGTGTTGGATAGCCCATTTATCGAGGAGCGCTATAGGCTATATAACATCACGCTATGACCAATAGGAGCGGAGCAGCAATTAAAAATGTTGCAAAAACGGGGAAAATTGATTCCTTTTGAGAGCTTCCGTTGCGTACGCTGCGTTAACGGTTAAAGTTACATAACAATCACGTACCACGAAATTGTTCCTCTTAAAAAGTTCTAAAAAAAATCCGCGATAGCATATGTCTATCTATTTCGGTTGGCTCACTATAACCTTTTTAATGGTTATTGAATTTGTTCTGAAACAATGCATTATTTGGAAAGGGGTTTTTATAAACATGGTATTAATCCTTATCCAAATAAATAAATACAATCCAATTTTGAACAAAGTTGCCCTTTACGTCATTTGATTTCAATGAATATCTTAGGAGATATTACAGTTTTAAAATATCTCCGAAGCAAAGTTAATATTGTTGTTTGTATGTCTGTTCCTTACCTTTTCATGACTAAACGGGTGAACGAATCCTAATGAAATTCAGTAGAGGGATAGATTATATCCTAGGGAAGGACATAGGGTATCTTTTGTCTCAAAAAATTATCTTGAAAGGGGTGAAATAGAGGTTAAAAGTTTGTATGGGCAATCCGTAATACTTCAACTTAGAGATCTGAAAATTCATATTTAGGCTTTTGGTAAAAAATAAAGAAATACGCGTTTCAACGTTGTTACCAAATCATCCCTTAAAGGGCGAAGTGAGGAGTTAACTTATGAGGTATTCTTTAAATGTAATCTCAAGCTCAGGCACAACACTTTTTTTTGTCGCGGGGAAAGCATTTTATTACTGCCGTCCGAATGAGAATAAAATAGAATAAAACGGTTATGCTGGACTAGCCGGTCTTACGACCCAGCACCCCCTCGCCCGGATGATGGCTATCCAGGCTGCGGCTGGGCCGAGTTACTACTACTTATGTACACCCAACCGGACAGTACCAAGTAAAACCCCGCGGTGGCCTTCTTCGACACTTACGGAGTGATCCCAGGGTATTATAAGGAGTGCTAGAAGTTTAAGTTAGGAGTTGTGCCTGGCTAGCCATCTAGACAGTCACAACACCTGAGATTCAGGACGATCGCTATAGGTGTCTCAGTGCAGAAGACAACTCCTTGCATTGATACTTCTGCTCCCGAAAATAACCTCCACGGGGGCGGAGTCGCGAGCAACAGCTAGTAATTAATAAGTTATGAACAACGCTCAAGCATAACTACAAGATACAATATAACACTACAGTTATAATATATGCTTAATCATCATCATGTCAGCCGAAGGACGTCCACTGCTGGACATAGGCCTCCCCCAAAGAGTGCCACATTGACCGGTCCTGCGCCACCCTTATCCAGCGGACTCCCGCGACCTTTATCAGGTCATCAGTCCACCTTGTGGAGGGTCTACCCACGCTGCTAGAATATATGCTTTTCGGTTAAGCATTTCTAAAATGTTTCGATTGCTTTTTAAATTTAAATAGACTCGTGTCAAACAGATCTATCTATCTTACTGGAGTTTTCATTGTAGATACTACATAATCTTGAGATAGGTGAATTCGACCCAAATACAGTTTTACTAAATGGTGGATTTAGAAGTTTTATAGCATTGCTTTAACGGTGAAGGAAAACATCGTGAGGAAACCTGCATATTTGAGATTTTTTCGAAGGTATGAGAAGTCTGCCAACCCGCATTAGGCCAGCGTGGTGGACTAAGGCCTAACCCCTCTCATTAGTAGAGGAGGCCCGTGCCCAGCAGTGGGACAATGTTTAATACAGGGCTAGTATTATAGGATACCTTTTTTTTTTTTTTTTTCGCGGGGGAAAACGCTTTGTCGCTACCGCTCCATCCTAGAGGGGAGGTGGAGTGGTTATGTTGGACTCACCGGTCTTACGACCCAACGATAAGCCATCCAGTAGAGGTGGAAATTTCTGAACGGTCGTTGGGCCGAGTCCCTAACACTATTTACACCCTACACCGGACTACCAACCAAAACCCCGCGGTGGCCGTCTTCAGCGCATTATGGTTGGCCTCGGGTTCTTGAGGCTAAGGCGCCCCAACTTCTACCGGAACCTACCATGCGCAATGCCGCGTAACGGCTCATCTCTAAAGTGGGGCGGGGCTGTTCAGAAATCCCCGCACACCTAAGGACGCCCTTGGCGTCTACAACAGCAATGAGGCTAGCCACGTATGCTGCTGTCCATCTCGGGGTCGCACGATGTACAAACGTTAGTACAAATGGCGCTATAACAGCCCCCCGCTGCGCGCCCACGACCCCTGATGGCCTCTTTAGTCGCCTCTTACGACAGGCAGAGGATACCGTGGCAGAATTCTTTAATGCCCCCTAGTCCACAGGGCGGAAGACGCTGGTTATTCGTGGCCGCGGCGCCTTCTACGCCTCCTCTGACGGCGAGAAGGATCAGAATGTTCCCGATCCCTCTCGGCGCTCTCCTTCTGCGAGATTACCCTCTCGCAAAAGTGGGCAACCGCACGCCAGGACCTCGGGCTGATGACCATAGCTGACATTATGGCCGGCAGCGAGAGGTCTCCTCCAACTATTGACACGAGAGCGCTGCGCTCGTCGTCCCAGGCTGGGCACACTTCTAGAGTGTGTTGTGCCGTGTCCTGCAGACAGTTGTCACAATGGTGACACACGGCCGACTGTTCTACGCCAACTATTCGACACAGGTACTCGCCAAAACATCCATGGCCCGTGAGAACCTGTGTCAGTCGGAACGTTGCCGCGCCGTGGCGCCTGTCTAGCCATTGGCCAAAGACAGCGCGCACTGCCGCTACGGTCCTCAGACCCGCTGTTGGGTTATCCAGTCTGAGACGCCACTCCTCCACGGCGGCTCTGCGGAAGAAGCCACGAATGACTTCCATCTCCTTTGGTGCCATCCTTTCTCCGCGCCTGGACGCCGCCTCCCGCCACTGAAACGTTGCGGAAAGTGCCTTAGCGTCCAGGTCCCATGGCAGAAATCCGGCTAATACGCAGGCCGCCTCGTGCGAAATCGTGCGGTAGCCTCTTATCGCACGTTGCGCCACTACTCGCTGCGGCTTGCGCAGGAGAGCGACGCACCGACAGCCCAAGGACTCTGCCCAAACTGGGCAACCATACAAGGCCATGGACCGCACGACTCCAGCATAAAGTGTTCGACAAGGGGTATCTGGACCTTCCAGATTGGGCAACAGCCTTCCCAGAGCACCTGCAGCTCGGGTCAATTTCGGACCCAAAGTCTCAAAATGGGCACGGAAATTCCATCGACTGTCTAGCACTAAGCCAAGATATTTCATAGTGGAGCCGATGGAAATTCGCACCCCATCCACTATTATGTGGGCACCGGCAGGTGGCCTCTTCCGGGGATTATAGGATACCTAGGAAGTCGGTGTGGAACTTTGAAATGAATTTTGGATAGTAGCTCCGGGCTATCGATATTACCATGCAATATTTTGAGTAAAAACATAAGTTCCAATAAATCACGAGCCAATGGAGCCAATTTCAAGCTATAGTTGCACAGCGGGGGAGTAGCTACCTCACCCACCTCTGGCTGTGAAACAAGAGACTGCGGGTTGTATCTCTGAACCTAGACAAATGTTTGTGTGAACCAAAAATATGTATACAATATGATCTAATGTGGATATACTAAAAAAATATTACGCGACCGGATAATCACACTCAGAACCTACTAAACTAAAACCGGCATGAACATTCTGACTCTTTTTTTTACTGCGTTGAAGGACAGACGAGCAGACGTGGGACCTGATGGTTAATAGACACCGTTGCCCATAGATAGACTTCTGCAATGCCAAGGCACAGTAAAGCCGCTGTCATCATGTTGTAACTAAATGTAGCATTTTTTTTTGTTTATTACATGCATAAATGCTACATTATATGGCACAACTTAGATTTGAAAACTATTTTCTTAGTCACAGTGGGCTGTAAGTTCTTTATCAACTATAACAAACAATGATGTAAACATAACAAACGCATACTATTAGGTAAAGGAAAGTGTGAGAATATTCTCCAAAATATGATAAATATTTTTATACAGCTGGCACTAAAAACGAATCCCCAGCTCTCATCGAACGAAAAATATCTGTAATTCAATCAGCTGATATCGAAAACATAAACGTTTGAAACCTCATCAGCGGTCCCTAACTTAAATAAATGGAACAGATTTTCATTGAGCGCGAACGAATTGCGTAAAAATGACTGAAACCTTACAAATGGCTTTCCTTTAACTTCTGCACCCATCTTATTATCATTACCCGCTGCCGAACAGAACTCATTTGGATCTTCTTTTGCCTCGCACATTGCATTTATTGTACTCAAATTCGACCTTTTATCCCCCAATAATACGATTCTATTTACCTTGGTCTCTTTTATTCTATTAGCCACAAAATGTGCTTTGCGATTTTGTATTTTATAGGATTCTATTTTGGGTCTTATTTTCGTTACGGCCGTATTGAGAGGGATATCAATTTAAGAAGAAGCGTCTGTGTTAATAGCATTATACGCAATCTCATCCATACACTCGAGGGTTATGCCGGCTAAGATGGAATTATCATTTTTTATGCGACATATAAAACATATTTATTGCAATTGTAATAGTTTAAGTTTTTCTATAGCCGTGTTTTTGCTAGATAAATAGATGATAATGTGTGAACAAACTTTTTTATTGATTAACTTATTTTATAAGTCGTACTGTCTCTACGATAACTGTATGCTTTAATATTCTTAGTTTGATATTAGTCGTAAAGTTTTACTAGGTTCTTCTTATGGACATTATTAAGTTATAAAAATATTTTTTTATTATTCGAGTAGTACTCTTATGTTATTGGGGTAGTAGAATCAATGGGAGTCGGTATCCAAGTGGCTTTTGTGACATGAGCGGCTTGAACATTGATCTGCCGTCGGTACACATTGAACGACGAAATAAGCCGTAGATTTCAATATCACACGGTGACTGTAAAGCTGACCCTACCACAACTCAATGCGCTCTGAATTCACGCCAGTTATTATTATCTTGACCCGGTGATTGAGCTCTCCTGCTCTCTATCGTGCCTCACACGCCGATTGGCCCCCGCTTTCGTTTCCCGCCTCTCGTTCACCGCTCATTGGCCGTTCTCGCCACGCCTCCACAACTTCGCAGGCTCTGCTAAGGGTAGTTGCGAACCCCAGTTATATATTTTTCACCCTTATGTTACTCCAGCATTCGTATCGTATCCGCCGGGCAGTACGCACGCGTCTCGCTACCGCCGCCGCGATATAAGTGTCAAAAGTTTTCGTATCGTGTGTAAATAAATTAAATGAGAAAACAATGACAATGGACGTTCAAAATAATTACCAAAATTACAAAGAAACATCGCCGGACTCTAAGGAGTCCAATTTGAGTATAGAGAGTGCCAGAACTTCACAAATTGGAAAAACGGAGATGACGTCGGTGAATCCAGGAAAAGGGGCGAAGCGGTCATTTGACGTCGCTTTCCTGATGATGCCGGATGACAAGCTTCAGCATAAGCACCCAGAGAAGCAACTTCGAGTTTCAAAGCAATTATTCAACAGTGAGGAGTGGGAACAGCCGCCTAAGAGGATTACCGAAATTTACAAGCATAGTGAATATTCCTCTGACAATACTACAGATCTTAAAGACCAAGACGACGATAGAATTCGTATTAATAATAACATATCACCAACTTTTAGCTCGGACATTAACATCGACGTCGGTACAGATGAATATCCAAGTAAGCCGATGTATTACAGTGATTCAGACAATTCTGACAGATCTCGCAGTCGACCTAATTCCAACGAGAGTGCTACGCGGCCTCCGAAATTTCTTCCAGAGTATAAAAACAAGATTTTTGATGACCCTACTCTGATTACTATGCAGTCTCGGGCTAGATATGAACGATCATCAGACGTGTCTCCAAAGAGTGCTTTCACAAAAGTGGCAAGTTATGCTATGCGATCTCCAAATCCGTCAGTCAGTCCAGATAACTTGCTGTACCAGAACTCTATAAGTCCACCACTATCTGCCGCAAGTCTTCCGAATTTCAACAAACCTCCAGGATTCAATAATTTATTAACCCCAGCCCATTTATTAAATGGAAATAATTTCTTCAAAGGCCAGAACACTCCGTCGTCCTCGCCGAATTACCCTGACACCTCTTTGCACCAAAGATCAGCAGCATTCTCCAAAGGTATGGAATATTCCGATAAAACATCGAATCCAAAAGTGTCACCGAATAAATTGAGTTTTTTGCCATTTCGACCAGACATACCGTACTTGCAAGCAGGTTCGTCTTACCCGTTTGCTGTGCAAAACTTTCAAACCTCAAATCCTGATTTCATGAAGTTTCCTGTACCATCGCGAGAACCAGTAAATCCCCTGATAGCGAACCCAGCAGCTGCGATTCTTAGCACGTTACTGCCACCGACGCTTGCCGCATTTTCTTTGCCCGCACAGAACGTATGCGCAAAGTGCAGTATCAGTTTCCGAATGACATCAGATCTTGTTTATCACATGAGAACGCATCATAAGAGCGAGACAACTACCGATCCCAATAGAAGAAAAAGGGAAGAGAAATTAAAATGTCCAGTCTGCAATGAGAGTTTTCGAGAGAGACACCATCTGACTAGACATATGACCGCTCACCAAGATAAGGAAGGAGATATGGACAACATCAGTTCTTCAAGTTTTAAAAAATCTAAGCAGTTTTATCCACAAAATGGAGGATCAGTCGTGCACAAATGAATTTAAACGTTTTTTGTCATTCAAAGTGTTTTTCTCGGACAATGTATTGACACATAGTTTGCGGAGGGTAGGGCCACTTTTACCAATAAATTGTTTCATTAATTGTTGTTACTTACATATTTAATATCATCGATGTGCAATATTACTTGTTAGTTATTTATTTTGTAAATATATATTTTAAGTAGTGAAACATTAAATTAATTGATAAATTAATGGATTTGAATTTTATTTCCTCGTGTTTTAATTTATATATTCCTGAAGCAATTTTTAAATTAAAGTTATCTCCAAAGGAGAATAAGTCATTTATTCTAGAGGTCATGATAATCCATTGAATGAAGATGATATATGATAAATAATAAAAAATGTATGTTATTATTTTTCTAGTTGTTGATAATTATATTGGAAATAATATAATAATAATAATAAAAATCTTTGTTTCACATAAATACAATTGAACAAACACAACTATAACAATACAATTAGAGAGTACATAATATCATGATTACGCAAAACGTGTTGTTGAACACGCGGTATCCAAAAAAGATTTAACTTGAGTATGGAAATATAATTTAACATTCTTCCATGACATATTGTAGACATCTATTTAACACATTTAAAGGAGTATTCGACTAATATTAAAAATATTATATATAAATATTTAACAAATCTTAGGAAAAGATGATAGGGATATGTTAAAAGTTAAACTACATTTTTAATACTGCTAAAAATGTAAGTTGCTGGTTTATATAAATAAACATACTGAAAATTTCAGTTCATTACATATCTTACTAAAATTTCAATAATTATAATGAATGTATCCGAAAATTCGGCGCAAAGTGGGTGTACTGGTTACACCTCTGCCAACCCCTTCGGGGATTACAGGCGTGAGTGTATATGTATGTATAATGAATGTATCCCTATATTTTGAAGTAAACTATCAAGAATCTCTTAGGCCTATCTGTATATATAAAAGAAGAAACTGACTGACTGACTGACTGACTGACTGACTGATCGATCAACGCACAGCCTAAACGGCTGGGGTTAGAGACTTGAAATTTTGACAGTAGGTACCTTTTATCACGTAGGCATCCACTAAGGAAGGGTTTTTGGAAATACCACCCCTAAGGGGGTAAAATAGGGGATGAAAGTTTGTATGAAAATCCGTCATTTTTGAAGTTAAATTCATGAAAATTAGTATTTGGCATTTTAGTTAAAAATAAAAAATATATGTTTCAGGATTTTTGGAAATTCCGCCCCCAAGGGGGTAAAATAGGGAATGAAAGTTTGTATGAAAATCCTTCATTTTTAAGTTAAACGCATGAATATTGGTATTTTGTATTGTATACTTTTTCTCCTAAACATAACCTCCACGCGGGCGGAGCCGGGAGCAACAGCTAGTAGATAAATATAACACAGAAACCATTGCCATATTAATACTCAAAAAACATAGTATTTAATAATACAATATTTTATTTGATTTTGACCAATTTTGTCGCAAGGTGTTCAATTAATTTAATTGTCAATCGAATTATTGGGCGAACATCTAACGGAATTGCAAGTTTCTCGAAAGTATTAATACCTTACATATTTTAGACTTACCAAATTTATTTACATATTTCGATTTAATTTAAAAGCATTAAAATTTTTTAATCCTGTTATATTTCAGGCGATTTCGAGAGGGTTTTAAAAATCTAGTTCAATAAATATGATACAAAAACAAAATGAAAGAGGAGTTCTTCTTGGTCTTTTTTTAGCTAGATTCTTTTAAATATACTTTATCAGTCGCAGTGTGGCCACTTCGCTGTGGCAGGATAAAAAAGGTCCAATATCAATGACGAACTTTCATGAAATTCTTTCTGAAGTTTGTTTATTCAAATATAGTTTCATCAAGACATCTTTTTACCTATTTTCCAATAAAATTATAGAAATCGCCCACTTTTCTGAAATAAAAGAAACTTGAAACAAATTTTTTTTTAAAGCCTGAATAGGCAGATGCAGGCAATGCCAGGGCACAGCAGAGCCGCTGCCTACCGTTAAATACGAGATAAATAAATAAAAAATGTTTTACACATTCGTAGCAACAGCAACCATCAATACATTTTCAAAACGTTATAAATCTCTTAATCTGAATATTTTAATATGATTCTGTACATCCATAATTAAATAGATAGAGATGCCGGAGCGTGTCGAGGGGTGGATGATGGCTTTATCGTCTCACCCTCCACACATTCTCCACACTACGCCTAGTTAGCGACAAAGTCGGAAACTATTAGCAAAACTGCACGCTTGGGAACAAAGGATGCATTCAAATTGACTGTAGCTAATCTCGAAACGAAAGAATAACACCGTGATGTGGTGGTGGATTACATTTATTCAAGGTTTAGTTTATACTTAATGGATGATGATACCAGATGGAAAGGGGAAAGAAAATCCAGTATTATTGATATCAAGCACTGACGCTTCTAAGGTCATCCAGCATTTATAGGTCAGGCTTCAGACCATTACAATGCTTTCTTTTAAAAATCGATGCTACTTGCTTTATGTAAATCGGCAGTACCGTTCATGACCTAACTAAATATCACAGGAAACCTGAATGAGTAACCTTTATAAGTCTAGTGGTAGTCATCTTTGGCGAAAGGACTCTGCATCAGTGAAAAATATATTTAAGGGAATCTATAGTAAAAGAATTCAAAAAATATAATTCAAAAAAATATGATAGCTGCATTGCTGTAATGGTACCGTTTTCAGGCTTAGGATATCGGTTTGATATTACAGATCTAGAAATAAAAATGTTTGGATTCTCGCTTAAAAAAATACACGTGTGTTGGCAGAGATTTGAATCAGTTCCTGATATGGTGACGGGCTCGCCAAAGACGTGGGATAGAAATAAGTTCGGTAAACCTAGTTGCAGCTGTACCAACCTCTTAACGGATACATAAATGAATAAATAAATTAAAAATATAAAAACAATGACGACAATTTCTATACTAATCACAACTATTCCATTCCCACAATACACCGATAATTTGTAACAAAAAATTATATCACAATAAACAAGAACTTACAAAGCGTGACTAAAGCCCATGGCAAAATTTATGCGAACAAGGCAGTTCCCATGTTAGCGCTAGCACGCGTGGACCACTGACTCGGTAGCCGTGGAAAATGCCATGGGAATATGGGTGCAGATCGTTGGTAGGGTCTACTTTATGGAAGATTAATTCCCATTATCACATTTGGATTTGGTATTAAATATATTTTAGTGTCTTATCCGCGGTTTTGGAACCTCTATTGGTCATTTAATTATTTTCTATTTACACTTTGAAGCCCTTAGTAAATCTGGCAGTTAGAAAATAGAAAGACTGTCTGACAATATTGTTGGAGGATATTATTTCAATGTTTTTATCATAGTACGACAAAGTGATCACACTGGATGGTAAGAGCAGTGTCTTCTAACTAGAGAATCCAGAAGCAAGAGACAACTTATCTCGACACAATCAGGCTGGCCTTTTATATCGCTGGGAAAGGGTTCCATTACTGCCCCGGGGAAAAGCGGAATAAGAATAAAACGGTTATGCTGGACTAGCTGGTCTTACCACCCAACACTTCCTCGCCCGATGATTGCTATCCGGCCTCCTTCGCCGCTTATAGAGCGTCAACCACACCGGCATGCTGTGTAGCTTAATTAAATTACCTGTAATACAAGATACAACAAATAAGAACCTTCCGGCACATTCTTTTAAAACTGCCCAACTTTTGCTTATCTCTGCATTCTACCTTAGATTTTTATGTAGTAAAACTGAAAACAACTCGACTACATTACAAAGACGATGTGGAGCTCGAGAATGCGAAAAGTTCGCGCCACTACAGATACCGAGGTGAACAATATTTTTGCTGGTCCGTCGAACCGTGAGTAATTCAATAGAAAATATTCATATTGGGGACAGAGCAAGGCGCCCCTCGAACCATTTCTCATATACAGTGTGTTTTGGTTGCAAAACATCATCAGAAAGTATTGTTTATTAACGTAGTATTAATTTATAAATATCTATTGTATTATTTAGTTCTGTATCATCAATATTATTAATCCGTGAATTGATTAGAAGCAAAACTTCTCTGGACGCGATGAGAGAAAACTAAAGTATGACAGAAAGTAGTTTAACCAAAGATAAAAAATTATACGGTGACGGCTTGGTATTTAAAATTTCATTATAATTAAATATTGTGTTTTTTTAAATATCAGAGGGTATTTTTAAGGAAACTATTAATAATTACTTTATTGTCATATTATAACCTTAAAATGAAATAAATTAAATAACAAATAAATACACCGAGCAGACACACATGGTTCTGACCTTCTCAGATGATGTTCTCCTCAATGGGCAAGTGTGTATCAAACGGTTCAGCAAAAATACCATCAACTAGGTCTATCGCTAATACCTTATATCCTTTAACCTTAACAAATCAGATCCCCCTGTACACAGAAGCACGTTAGCAGACGCCGTTCATGACGAATGCGTCGCGTAATACGCGTCGAGGCACATTTGAATACTGCTTACCCGCCACTGCCGGCTTGAAGATATCTTCATTGTCAACGTACGGTGAACCGCCGTAAAACTGGATGTGCTCGGGTGGAATTATTTTGAAAACGTCTTGGTATATTTATCTATATGTTATATTTTTGCTGACGGTATAACATACTTCTAGTCTCTTATTTACTTTACAATGTAAAGTTTACATGATTAAAAAAGAATTAAGCAGTAAATATGTATATGCTTTGACCCGAGCATCGGCTTTTTTTGATTTTATGCTCCACTGATGTTTTTTAACGGGCTGCCCTCGCCTACGACGATAGCAGTAAGTTACAGGAAAACTACATGAAGTTCAGCAATCTGTGGAATAGTGTCCCCGGCTGCTTTTTTCTTCTGGTCGGTAAGCACCCATGCTCCTTCAGGTGTTGTGAGTGTTTATGACCGGTGGAGATCAGGTGACCCACTTATTCGTTTTTCGATCGATGATATAAAATATTAAAGATATTGATATAACATGATTTACATAATCATAAATACAAAAAATCACTGAATAAAATTTAATTCCAAAATCTTCAATATAAATTATATCTCTCGGTACAGAAAAGCGAAAATCACGCGCGATCAATGAATAAAAACAATATTTTCCACTCAAACAGCTCCGAGGAATGAGTAACATCATAAACTAGATCTTACCCCCGACTTTGTTCACGATAGTTTTACATAATTCTCGAATAACATTCGAAACGGTGAGACAAAATATGTATATATTAAATGGGAAGAATACCACATAATTTTGATTCTATATTATAAATTTTAGTGACTGAAATGTGTAGGGTTAATTAGAAAAAGGTGTTTTGTGTTAATATGAATAAATTTCATATAACTTTCTCTAATAATGTTAGTCGTAAATTGAATATAAAGTAAGTCATTTTCTTTTCAACTGATTAAAACTTTACTTTATTACACTGCAGAATATTACAAAGCAAATCACAATGCAAAATAAAGATGAGAATAAAAAAAGACATGAAAAAATTCCTCTGAACATTTTCGCACACAATAAATAATAAATCCAGCTTTGATTCTCAACATTATGTAGTAGTTAGAGAGAGACGTCCGCACAGGACGGCCGCGTCATTGCGAATGATGAATGATGCGCACACTTCAATAATCAAATTCTAATTTGGAATCTGTTCTACCCTCGGTAACTTAGTTTAGGGTTTCGTATTTTATTTTGTTAAACGATTTTACTTTTTCTGTCTAATATAAATGTTTAGTCAATTCATAATTTTATCTCAGTTCAAAAATTCTATTGATATGTCAACCAAGTCATTTTTAAATTTCATATAATGAAATAATGTGTCTTGAAATGTTAACAGTGCAACTGAATGTTGACTGAACTTCACAGCTCATTTACTGTCACGATCGACATTGACACTGATACGCAATAGTAACATCCTTTTCGATTATATGGGAATAAAATTTCGAACATTTTAATTCTTGAGCATACATATAAACAATGATATTGAGATTTAAACTTAGTTTTTTCAATAAGTGCTATATTTTTGTAATTATGCACCTACCCTGCTATCTCTGCACCACCTTAAGGTAGACTGGGAAAGAATGCCTTTGGCATTAAGTCCCCCTATATACAATGTATAATAAAAATAATTTTTTCGTCAATAAATATCTTACCTCTAAAAATAGGTTACATATACAAATCACGCAGAACCCGTCACAATATCACCAAAACAACCACTCGTTTCCCCAACCTATACGCATTGTGAAAAGCTTGTACACTTTATTAACCGTGAAGGAATTCTGTTAACCGATCCGCCACGGAAGGCACGTGACCCGTGCTACAAATCTGCGTTTTTCATGTAAATTCACTTGGGGTGACATCACTTGCTTTATTCTATTGTGTAGTTTAAGGAAGGTTTAAGTTGTAGGTCAATGTAAGAATATTTTATAAAGATCTAACTGTCGTTTGATGACCTTCATTTAGACACAATGCCAATGAAATGCGGGTACTACGCTGAGGTTGAAAGAGGATTTTAAAGGGAGGTGAGAACCCAATTATTCCGCTTCCCCCTGGAGCGGCAGTAATATAACGCTTTCCCCGCGACACCACCACATCACACCTCTGATTTCTCTAAAATTACGTGTGTATTCATTGTTAATTATCGCTTGCTTTAACGGTGAAGGAAAACGTCGTGAGGAAACCTGCATACCTGAGGATTCTCATAAGGATCTGAAACGAATGTGAAGTCTACCAAACCGCATTAGGCCAGCGTGGTGGACTAAGGGTTAACCCGTCTCATTAGTGAACGAGGCCCGTGCCCAGCAGTGGGACAATCTGTATATATAAAAGAAAAAACTGACTGATCGATCAACGCACAGCCCAAACGGCTAGGGTTAGAGACTTCCAGAGATGGCTAGACAGGCGCCACGGGGCGCCTACGTTCCGACTGACACAGGTATTAACGGACCATGGGTGTTTCGGTTCGTTCCTGTGTCGGATCGGGAAGGAGGTGTCCGCCGTGTGCCACCACTGTGGCAGCTGCCGCGAGGACACGGCCCAGCATACGTTGGAGGAGTGCCCAGCCTGGGACGAAGAGCGCAGCGCTCTCAGAGCAGTCGTTGGAGGAGACCTCTCGCTGCCGGCCGTGGTGTCGTCCATGGTCGCCAGCCGGAGGTCCTGGCGTGCGGTGGCCCACTTTTGCGAGAACGTCATCTCGCAGAAGGAGAGTGCTGAGAGGGATCGGGAACGATATGATCCCTCCCGCCGCCAGAGAAGACGTAGGAGGCGCCGGGTGGACGACTGACCGGCGTCTCCCGCCCTGTGGAATGGGGGCGTTTGAATTCCACCACGGTAACCCCTGCCTGTCGTACGAGGCGACTAATAGGGGCCATCGGGGGTCGCAGGCGCGCAGCGGAGGGCTGTCAGCCCGTATCGATGCACTCCCAAATTCGGATCATCGTGCGACCCCGAGATGGACGGCAGCGCGTGTGGTAAGGCCTCGTTCGCTGTCGTTGTTCGGTGCGCGGGGGCTCCTTAGCCCTCCATGGAGATGGGCTGCTACGCAGCACCGCGTAGGGGCGATTCCGGCTGCAATTCTAGCACTCCTTAGAATACCCCGGGATCGCTCCGCAAGCGCCGAAGAAGGCCACCGCGGGGTTTTAGCTGGTAGTGTCGGGTGGGGTGTACATAGGGGTTAGGGACTCGGCCCAGCGGCAGCACGGATAGCCATCATCCGTGCGAGGGGGATGCTGGGTCGTAAGACCGGCTAGTCCAGCATACCCGTTTTATTCTTAATCCGCTTCCCTCCGGAGCGGGCGGCAGTAATAAAATGCTTTCCCCGCGACAAAAAACAAAAAAAAAAAAGGGTTAGAGACTTGAATTTTTTACAATAGATACCTTTTATGACGTAGGCATCCACTAAGGAAGGTTTTTGGAAATACCACCCCTAAGGGGGTAAAATAGGGTTTGAAAGTTTGTATGAAAATCCGTCGTTTTTGAAGTTAAATACATGAAAATTTGTATTTGGCATTTTAGTTAAAAATAATAAATATATATTCTAGGATTTTCGGAAATTCCACCCCTAAGGGTGTAAAATAGGAGATGAAAATCCGTCATTTTTGAAGTTAAACGCATGAAAATTGGTATTTTGTATTATATACTTTTTCTCCCAAACACAACTTCCACGCGGGCGGAGCCGCGAGCAACAGCTAGTGTTTAATACACGGCGAGTATTATTATATTCTATGTCGCTATGTCGTTAATATTCTTTACCGGCATGAAAGGATGACGGATCTCAAGACTCTACGCAAATCATTACAATAACGGCGACTTCCAAGAAATTCCTGAATAGCTTTGCTGCCACAAACGCTATAAAAACATTGTTTTGTTAAGTATGGCTTCCTTATGTAACCTTTCTGTCGCAATAGAATTTATAAGTATACTGAAATAAGAAATATAAAAATGAAACCTGTTTATTGCAAGTTGTCTTTTTTGTTTTATGATCCTGGGTCCTTAAGGCGCAGTGTAAAGAAGCTACACAGCAGGCCCCTACACACCAGACACTAGACCCTCGACCGCCTCTGCACCTTTTTGCCCATGGTGTAGTGTGAAACTTTGGTACTATTCAGGTTTTTTTTTTATATCATAGTCCGACAAACGAGCCAGTGAGTCACCTGATGTTGAGTGATCTCCACCGCCCATGAACATCCACAATACCGAAAGTATCACGTATGCGAAGAGGCCTTAAAGGACAGGGATAGGGATTATGGAAGGGAAGGGGAAATCTGGGCCTCCGGATATCTCACTTACCTTACGAAACGCGACAGTGAACTGTCACTTTACGTTGGTTTTCTGTGAGACAGTGGTACTACCCTGGTCGAGTCGGCCCATTCCTGCTGTAGACAAATATATCTACAGCGTGGCTCTACCACTTTCAAATTTCGTTTATCTTATCCTATCCTATCACGTTTATCCTACACTAAATTAACTCTTATGACGTTCTAAAAACAAGACTTAATAATTGTCAACGTTTAACAAAACCATCGAAATAGCTAATCACCAAAACCTCCGCTCCAGTATTTTTGTATGAAGCTGTTAAGATAACAAATCTTACAGGAATATACTAATTGTAAACATTATGAGTTTATTGAAAAAAAAATAATATTACGGATTCTATCGCAGTTTATTGACTTTTTTATCCCGACGTTTCGAAAACTTTACGAAAGCTAATTCTGGCACGGAAATTGATGGTATGCCTAGTGCTGTCCAATTAGAGTATCAAGAAGCGAGAGACGATTTATAACCCGCTACTCAACACAATCATGCCGGTCTGCAGCTTCTTCACACTACGCCATGGAGCTAAAAGGTAAAGAAGCGATCGAGGGTCTAGGGTCTAGTGTCAGAGTATTCAGAAGGCCGCAACAAGGCCAAACATCGTACCCCGTAGTGTATGTAGTCACGCAAGCATAGTGCAATGTTCCTACCCTTCATATAGTTGTTGATATATAAAGGGTACAAATACGAAGTGGCCATGAAGGCTGTAAAGCTTTCCAAACGTCGGGATTAAAAATTTAATAAACCGCGATAGAATCCGTAAAATTAGTTTTATTTCAATGTATAATATTTGCGTAAACATAGAAAACCATTATTAGATTATTTAAATAAGGTAATAATTTAAACAATACACAAGATCAAGAGGCGGGTTGTTTCCTGAGCAGACATAGGGTAGCGGACAATGCGACGAGCTAGCAGACGGAAAGCGTTGTTGTTGGTCACACTAGATGCACACCAGATTACACTCAATTAAAATTGTATTCTCTTAAACCTTATTAAATGTAAATAAACATAAGCAGCCATAGAGACTACAGACAGAAGTGAAAACTAAAATTTTTGAATTACTGTGTTCTTTTTGACAGACTCCGTGGCGCAGTTGGCGAGTAGCCGGCTGTGAAACGAGAGGCCGTGAGTTCGATTCCCACACCGGGACAAATGTTTGTGTGAGAGATAGATATTTGTGTCCGGGGTCTAGGTGTTGTGAGACCGCTGTCTCTCGTAGTCCCTGATACCCACAACACAAGACTGGTATCTTGGTGTGGGGTCGGAGCTATGTACCTATGTGATTGTGTGGTGTTATTTATGGTACTTACCCGGCTTTTACCTTTAACCGGTTTCAATAAAAATTTTAATCTTGGTCTACAGATTATTTTCAGAAATAAGCCGTTATTGTCGAGGTTGTTGGGGTACGATATTTGGTCGTTTTGCGTCCTTTTGAGTACTTTAACACTAGACCCTCGACCGCTTCTTCACCTCTTACCCATGGCGTAGTATGAAGAAGCAAGCCGGCATGATGGTGTTGAATAGCCAGGGATAGATTATCTCTTGCTACTCGACACTCTAATTGGAACGGCACTACGCTTACCATCAGTTGCAGTGTCGTCACTTTGCCTTGCTAGGATAAAAAAAGTCAATAAGAATAAAGTTTCAATGCTACGCCATTATATCATTGCTTTATTTTCGGGATCGATCTGTAAATGTGTTTTGAGATTGTTTATTGAAATTGGTTGAATATGTAAGATTTGGCCGTTCAATCTGTACAGGAAAATATAATATTAAAAATACTTTAAAGTTGAAGAAATGGGCAGGTGCAAGTCCGGACTTAATAACATAATTACGAGTATACGACAACGCTCTCTATGTCTAAATTAAAAAGACCAGTAGGCCTACATTTGAAATCAATTCCAATCTGAAACTCGATACAGTTTCAATTCCAGTATAGAAGATATCGGTACTCTTGACACGATCGATTATGTTATTGCATAGAAGTATCTATTTCATTTAGTTACTAAAAAATCTGCTGTATTCAGTTAAATCGTGCGCTGGTGTTGCATTCCAGAGTGTTAATTGTACAGCTTTGGAATCCAATCCCAATTTTAAATTGGAATCAAGTGTAAAGAGTAACCAGCAGATATAATATGAAGACGCGACAGCACGATTTACTGACGCTTGATCATATTTCCAAGATTCTACTCTACAAGAATAGAAGAATCTTTACAAGGCCGTGAATAATTAAAATTCTGTTATGAACTCTGAAGTACCAAGACCGAAGTAAGACAACGTTTATAATGTATTCAGTGAATATTGCCGTACGAGAATGCTTATTATTTTCAACTTACTTAAACTTTATTCCACTTGTGCCTTGCCTTGTACCCTCGATTTCCAAGGTTTCAGATGGTTCAGAATAAAAACATTGTAGAAAATAAAACAGTGAGGAAACAATTCTCAAACCAAATCCTGATTGGTTCAGTTACGGATCTCTGGATGGTAATCTTTGTAGATGTCCATAAGTGACGGTGATTTTTTACCATTAGATGATCTTCTTGCTAGTTGTCCTAATTGCTCATTTTCGTAATTTTCATCATTCACTAAATGAGAATATCCAGAGAAATTCAGATAGTTTTATTTCTGAAAGAAGGGGCAGCAAGATCTTCCAGAGATTTAAGATTTGTAACAAGCGTGCATTAACATTTTTAAATAGTTCCGTTTCTATAGGTATTAGATCATCGTTTCTATGATTGGTCAGAATCGCAAAATGGTTAAGAAATCTTGTAGGCTTCCATTCTCCTTATAGTTGAATGTATATCAAACAGTATGTACGCGTCTTTGAAAGGTATTGTGTGTTTGAGAATGCTTTTTACTTATAAACCTGTGAATACATACAATTCCATCCACACCACCTCGATGTCCAACGTTCCACAACAGCGCGATTTTTAAGGCATTTTCTGCCTCGCACAACCACTCTGTGGAACCAGTTATCGCCAGGGGTCTTTCCGAACCGTTACGACTTGGGAACCTTCAAGAAGAGAGCATATTCTTTCCTGAAAGGCCGGCAACGCATTTGCAAGCCCTCTGGTGTTGCAGATGTCCATGGGCGGCGGTGATCACTTTCGATCAGGTGAGCCTCCTGCCCGTTTGCCTCCTTTTAACATAAAAAAAAAATTACAATAGATCCCAAACCATTTTTAAACAGTTTATTTCATAACCAAATGGTACACAGTGGAAGTGACCAGATGACGCTCCAAGCGGCGGCATATATCCATATTTATTTGGACCATATTTCATTTCACTTAATTCATATGCTAAATATATTCGGCGCGTTTTGTCAACCGTTCGCTATTTTGTATATCATTTTATTGTTTTAGGCAATTCACGATTTCGTTTTAATTACGGTTTAATATATTGTACAGTGGGCTCAGTTTGACGAACTTTTAATGGATATTTATATTCTTTTTTGTACATTGGAATACATAGTATTGAAAAACACGAAAAAACAATTTAAAGTACAATTGTCGGTCTTATCGCTCTCGGTGATCTTTTCAAGACAACTATGGGATGGAAAAATTGAGAAGGGAAGAGAAAAAGGAGAGGGCAGTCTGATTACATAATATTATTAAGAAGAAAATAATCACATAAAAACTATGTGTAATTGAACAAAATCACATATAATGTCTGAGATTCGAATCTCTATCTGATATGGCGATGGATAAGGAGTCTACCTGTGACATCATGGGATGGAAATAAGCTAGATAAAATATGTGTATGAGCTACACCGATAATAATAATAAATAACACCTAACAGTCCCAAAAAGCCCCAACCCCACACCAAGATACGAGTCTGGTGTCGTGGGTTTCATGGACTATGAGCGACTTTCAGTCTCACAACACCAAGACCCGACACAAATATCTGTCTGTCACACAAACATTTGTCCCGGTGTGAGAATCGAGCTCTCGTTTTATCGCCGGCTACTGCGCCACGGAGGCTGTCGATACATACTGAGTACTTCCCAACGCTGCAAGACAGCCTTGAGCTTTAATTTCAAGCTCATTATATATACAAGGTCACACAGCAGCATGTACGTTGAAATCTTTAAACTTGTCACTCATCACTTGATATTTCAAGCGCTGGGACTTTGTTGTGGTCTAAGTATTAGGTTTTTTATAGCAAATGGGGAAAAGATTCAATGACAATTTGTAAAAGCCGCCATAGTAGGTCGATCTGGCAAGTAGCTTTTTGGAGTCAACCAGTTTTATTCTATGACTCCAGGCCGGCATAATTTAGGTAACTGTCGGGAGATGCAACTTCCTTCGTTCGCCGACATTATATTTGAACTGCACTGTACTTAACATCAGGTACAATTTAGTCACCGTGCCGGGAAAAAAAAGGATGAATTGATGAAAAATTGTGTGGTAACAAGATACACATTTTAACTATGCCATTGTATCTATAAAATGATATTTCTTTATATACAATCATGTAAGAAATTTCCTAATAGTAATACAAAATCAGTTGGCCAATACTGGTAACTAAAAAAATCAATAAAAGCTGATCTGGTATTAGCATCAAGAATCTCTCAATTGATCGGCTGAAGGACATGTATCCATGGCTATGAATAAATAAATAAAAAATTCTCTCAATTGATATAAAATGTTAATTGTGACATTTTCCGAAACTAGATTAAAAAAGCTTAATATAATAGAAGATAAAACACATTTTTAATTGACACACACATACCACCACTGAAAACTGAAAATTGTTGATTCATAATCTAACCTTAGTTCGGTCAACATTCAGTCGCAGTGTAAATTAAACACTAATTTTCCCATACACTATTTTCCGTAATTTAGCTATTGTAATAAATATAGCGTCTACATAACTCAAAACATTTAAATATCCCGGGGAAATCCAACCATGTTACCATGCAATTCAAAACCTTAATCCTTAACCAAGGGTGTGTAGTGTGTAAGATATTCATAATATTAATTAGAAAATCCCTTCCTTGGGCCGCGGAAGGGCGCCTAGTGTATACCCTATTGTCTAAGGGCATTGTAGTGGTGATATGGGGATGCGTTAGTTTCTATAATTTATTACTTATGCTTTTGTTGTTTAAGTTTATTGTTAGTTTGTCCAAAAATAGTGTAATTATACTGAGGTTCGTTTGTAGTTTGTATATCTATCTATCTTGTATTTATATGGTCACCTACAGGCAATGCCTAGAGTAGGGACCAAGAAATTAATGTTCCCTTATGTGCAATTATTCTCCTTGGACATTGTATTAATTTTAATACAATGTCCGAGGCGTTAAAGTTCCTTTAGGCGTAATGTGAAGAAGCTAAACAGCAGGCCGGCATGATTGTGTTGAGTAGCGGGGGATAGACTGTCTCTCGCTACTTGATACTCTATCTAGACGGCACTGCGCTTACCAGTTAGGATCAGTGTGGTCAATTTGCCGCGCCAGAATAAAAAAAAAAAGTTGCAATCTATTTATATTGTATTATTTCAAACCTAATGTATTGTATTAAAGTTTCTTATGTACAATTGATGTTGGGAGATGAAAATAAAGCAATTATTATTATTATTTATGTTGTTCACACCATAATCACGGGACTATAGAGTCCCGGACATTTGGAAGGCGTGCGTGGGGCCGAAACCAACACGCAGAGGCCTGTTAGACAATTTTAATTTAATGTTGTGATGTGACACCAGCCAACGCTTATCCATCTATTTATTATTGATATAATTACATATTACTAATACCCAACAGTCAATAAATATTGATTTTTGATGTATCTGTTTGAAATTCGTCTTTCAATCGCATTAATGTAGGTACATATAATAATATGTTTTTTCTTATGCTATTTTTTTATGCGGCAAAAAATTTTAGAAATTTTATTGTTTTACATATATACACTACTCAATACTAAGATAACAACCTGTGTTGAACGCACGCAATTCCAAAATCGTTACATATTTCATCGGCATTTTATTTAAATTTTCGTTGTAAAGCTTCATTATCTCACATCGTTGCTAGGTTGTTTAGATAAAGATACTTCGTTTTACTTTGGTATAGTAATAGCAGTCGTATAGTCATGCAACAAACCACTCCATATGGATTATTTCCGGTCTGATTTTTTTGACATGGAGAGTCATTCGGTATCACAGCGTCCAGATCAGCAACAAATAATTGAGTTTACACAAATTATTATTAAATCTACTCTTTATTTCAATGGACAGATTAAAAAAGTATAGTTTTTTTTATGTATTCAAATCAAATCAAATCAAATCTTTATTGGTGTAATTTTTGGTGTGCAATAGGTGTTCGCAAATAACAAAAGTTCTCAAAAATCTACCCAATGGGTGTACACCTGTTTACATTGTCGAGAACACTACAAAATACAACAGTATACATTGTTACCGTACTTAATTTGTTTTTCATTACTTAATTTATATTTTATTATTATAATTCATACAATCAAATTATATATATTTATAATTACTACAATCAAAAAATAAATGTCATATATTTAGAAATTGTCAAGAAGGAATTCGTCAATTGTATAGTAGCACTTGTTTAATAGTAATTTATGTAGTGATATTTTAAATTGTGTCAAATTTAGATTTTTAATGTCATAAGGTAATTTATTATATATTTTTGGAGCCATGCAAAGTATGCTTTTATGCATCAGAGCTGTTTTTGAAGCTCTTAAGGTTAAGTCATGAAGATATGTTCGCCTTAAAGTTGTAGTGCGCTGCTTAGATGCTTTTTGTTCGAACATCTCACTATTTCTCTTTACGAACAGTGCAGTCTCGTAAATATATAGTCCGGGAAAAGTTAATATTTTAAGTGACACATAATATGGCTTACAGCTGTCAGTTGTTTTAAGTCCACATATCTATATGTGGACTTAAAACAAAAACATTAGGTCTACCTAATACATCTTTTTTGTGCTTTAAAAATTGATTCTTTTTCAGATGAGTTTCCCCAGAATATGACACCATACCGTAGTATAGAGTCAACATACCCATAATAGGCAGTGACGACAGCTGCTTGGTTGACTACTTTATTAAGTTTATAAAGAGCAAACGCAAATTTGTTTATCTTTTTAATTGTAACCGTTGCATGGTCTCTCCAAGTCAATTTGTTGTCTATTGTCAAACCTAGAAATTTTGTACATGTCACTTCTTCAATTGAATACTTTGGAATAAAACTATTTTCACGGATTTTTCACTGTTTATTTTAATTTTTTTCCCGATGTGTAGGAAACTTTAATTGTTGATCAACAACTAAAACTGAAATGAAATCCCTTAAAATGAGTTTTATTCCAAGCATAATAACAGCCAAAGTCAAAACATAACAATTCGAATGAAATATAAGAAAATATCATAGAGGTACATATACACTCAGGTAATGAGGTAGGTAGGTAATGCTTAAATTCTTACTGCTGCAAGAAAATATCAATCGATTGCAATAATTTTAAAAGCACAAATACTTGAATAGCAGAGGAAGCTGAGTGCAGTTTACTTATCGCATCAATAAAACGTGGCGTCCATTAAGTGTCGATTTGGAATCATAAATCGGTTTTCACATTAGCTTGATGTATAGAGTGATGCCGCGTTGCGAGATTATACTGGTTTGTTAAGGGGCAGTATATCATATTAAAAACTTCTTAGAATTAAACACCGTATCGCGATATTCCTACTAATATTATAAATGCGAATGTTTGGATGGATGTTTGTTACTCATTCACGCTACAACGGCTAGAAGGATCTGGTTGAAATTTGTCACAGAGATAGATTATAATAGAATTAGTTAATAAATAATTAATTAGTCTAGAATAGCACATAGGCTTTTTATCCCGAAAATATTTACAGTTCCCGTAGGATAGTTTAGTTTTCACAGAGCAAGGGATCGACATGATATCATGTAATCGCTAAACCGCCACTATGCATATGCATAATGGCAGTTTAGGGATCAGAAAATGACATAGTCACTTTTTATCCCAGAAAAATAAACGCTTCCTATGGGATAGCAAAATAAGGAAAGATGTAATAGCTTAAGATGCCTCCATGGATTGTATACCTTTTCATCCAAAAATAACCTGCACGCGGGCGGAGTCGCGAGCAATATCTAGTTAATCATAAGTTACCCTAAAAAGCTTATTAAATAATGTCCAATTAAATTTTATCCGCTGGATAACGAACCCATTAGACGGCAAAATTAAGAAATATCAAAAACTTTACAAAGCCTACGCGCCGGCCTTCGCCCTACTTTAATTGGTTCTGTCGATCCTTTTATTTCATATGTAATGAATTTATCATAGGACACGTATTATTATTCCAAAGGAGAATGACCAGGAATATATGGACGACGGTACAAGTTTGCGTCAAGTTGTTTTAAATTGTCTATAAATTATCCAAATACTATCTAAAGTTTACATTTTTGGAATTGGAACGCGGGTTTCCATGTTTTTTGTGTAATAATAATATTTTTTGTGTAGATTTATAAACTGTAGGTATAAAAAGATTAAACGTAAGACTAGGCAGCATGGTCAATTGACTATAGCCTGTCCTTTGGACGAATAAAAAAAACATAATAAAGTATTACGTCAATGAAAACTGGTAGTCATTTTTAATCAATAATATGTCTGATTAAGTTTTAAAAGAAATCCCCTATACAACACAGACATTCTGTTTGCCAGACGACTTAAAAAATAAAGAAATTAATTTAAATATTATTTTTATCTTGAGGCGCGAGAAAAAGCAGTACCAAGAATGGGTGTTCTCCTTTAGTAATAACTGTAAAAAAAATAACAAATGAGTGGTTTTCCCATACAAAAAAAATATTACGCAATATTAAAAACTATAATAAAAAGAAAAAGCTTTTGAAAGTATTGATAAAAGTTTTTAAGAAGTGTTGGACCTTAAACAAAAATGTGATTACCCAAGTGTCAAACGATATCGCCGAGGCGTCTGATCGTTGATTTATAGATTACTTGTAGCGCGCTCTCTTTGATTGCTCCGGAGACAAACTGCCTTCTTATTAGCGAGCAATGTATCATGAATGAATTTGGAAACAGTTTTCAGATATGTCGCATGGGATTAGATTGATTTTCGTAATGATTATTTGTGATTTTTGAATTCAAATGCAACTATTACAAAAAAACTTGCCCAATAATGATTCTATGTCATCATTATTGGGCACGCCCACAATAACTTACTAAAATAGGCTATATACACCAATAGTCTCAGCCAGAGGTTGTCCTGCCATAAACCTCCTCGGTGGACCGAAATTTCGTTGAAAAAATAAGAAATTCAGATCTCGACAATAGCGCCACCTATTGGATCTAAAACTATCCTATCTTTTAAGTTGGACCCAACCACACAAGGCACACAATTTCATTGAAATCGGTTGAGTGGTTTCAAAGTCTGTAACGGACACAGGTAGAAACAATTTTTGTGTTTTATATATGTATATATAGATTACTATAGACAGCCTCCGTGGCACAGCTGGTAGTAGCCGGCTATGAAACGAGAGACCATGGGTTCGATTCCCGCATCGAGTTTTTTATTTTTTATTTTATTTTATTTTATTTATTAGGGATCACCAACAAAATTTACAATTTCACATCAGTACATAACACATAGACCAAACAATACTTAACTAATTGTAATTTTAATAGTAGGTAATCACAACATGCTCCTTAGAAATAATAATAATAACATATAATTATTGTGAATAAACTAAATTAAACAAAAAGTACATATTTTCTTCAATGTTTTTTTCAAATTTATCAGATTGTTATAATTCATAAATATTTTTTGATATAATTCTTCTAAATGAAGATGTAGTATCATGAAAAATGTCCAGATCGCTAATTTTGGCAGACGAGGGAATTTAAATTATTTATTATAATAAAGTTAAATGTTTGTGTGACAGACCGATGTTTGTTTCGGATCTGGGTGTTGTGAGACCATAGTCCCTCGTAGTTCTCGATAACCACGATACAGTTTTTACCTAGTGTGGGGTCAGAATTAAGTGTGTGACTGTTGGGTGTATATATTATTTATACTTCACCGCAATCGGGTAAATGATATAGTAACGTACAAAGGACAAACAAAGACACAACCATTTTAATATATAGATGCAAATATGGTATATACACATTGCCAAAGTTTCATTTAGATCATGCTGATTTAAAACACCATCGCACCTATGTAATTAAAATACCACAGACATAAACCTATGTTTTCATATATTTTAATTTAGATAGCGCCATATTACACACTGTTATACTACTGGACACGGGCCTTTTCTATTTATAAGAGGGGTTAGGCCATTTCCTTCACCGTTTAATCAAGCAATAATTAACAATTAATAACTATGGAAGTCAGAGTTCTGGTCAAATTTAGATTGGTTTCAAACCAGCAACTTTCGCATTCTCTGTACCACTTCCTATTATGCTTTTACATTGTTCCGTCTAAATAAGTCTATCAGAAAGAACGGTAGGCAGCGGCTTTGCTGGCATTGCAGAAGTCTATGGACGGCGGTGACTACTTACCATCAGGTGGCCCGTCTGCCATATCAAGGCACTAAAAAAATCAAAAAATATAAACTCATCTTTAAAATAAAGCAACAGAAAACACTCTTCTTCGCAAACGTTTTTATTGCGGACATATTATCAGTGTAATACTTGAATGGTTTTATGGTTTAACAAAGAGCAAATCTAGTCGAAACAATATTTTCCCTTTGGTTTGATATGTTTTTCCGTCGTTTGATAATGGAAGATTTTCACTGACTGTTTGACATAAATCATAGCTTTTTAGGTAGGCTGTCCCACTGCCGAGCAAAAGCCTCACCTTTTATATCCCACTTAATTCAGTCTTCTGACGTCGGGGACGACCAAAAAAGAGACGAGCTGGATGCATTTGAGAGACAAAGACGAGAATTGACGAAATATACTTAAAGCATAATAATACTATCCCTGTATTAAATACTGTCCCCCTGAAGTAGACAAGTCTTCTATAGTTAACAGAAATCTACCAAACATAATGTGAATTGGTAGACTTTACACATTTGGTATTGTAATAGAAAAATCTCAGGTATGCAGTTAGTAGTAACGATGTTTTCCTTCACCGGTAAATAAAGCGATAATTAACAATGAATACACACAAGATGAATTAATGAAAGATTTCCACTATCTAATAACAATATGACTGGATTGCTCATTGATTGTTAGTTAGAGAAAATAAATAGCAGGTTGTATAGCCTCGTTTACGACTCTGCCTTGTATTAACATGTATAGGTACCGTAATTTGTTTTTGTTTCATGTGAATGTGACTTGTTTAAGGATGTATGTATTTTATATGTGAATTATTTTATAATGTAAATTGTAATGACAAATTACAAAAGACCTACGGCAGAGTTTCTTGGTGCTTCTCAGACCAGTGGGCATTTCCGAAGCTGTAGACCTTAACATTATTATGACATGTATAAAAAAAAAAAATGTAAAAAGTGCCCATAGTCGCCTAATTTACGAAATAAATGATTTGATTTGATGTGAATGGTATTTTGTCGACTTTACAGAATTTGAGATTTAGGCCTCTGATTATTTTGCATAAGATGATGCAAACTGTTACTTTACGTCGGTTATCTGAAAGACAGTGGTGCTAACTCTATCGAACCGGCAATGTTAATGTGAATAAATGCATCAATAATGAGATCTACCGAATTACGAATGTCAGTCCGAGCCCATAGGAACACTTATTTGTATATACTGTGAAAGTTGTATCACACAGATTTATACCTACGAAAAAGCAAACATTGCGAAAACACCCTATGTACTGCAATATATCACACAACGCAGTGAACTCCTGAAATCTTTTTTTCAGCTCTGAGCGGATGCGAGCCGCCGGAAACGACTGCTGTATCCATGGCGACGGGTGCTCACTTAATATTCGCAATTGACGGATCTATTTGTCTCTATCACACGCTTGGAGGTAAAGCGAGAGGAGGGTTGTGTTTTAAAGCGAAAATTGAGTGTGGTGTCGTTGATGTTGCCCCACAGGAAACAATACTCGATGCCATGAATTAATGACTCGCGGCGCAGTTAGCAGAGACGAGCAACATTGGGTTACATTTTACAGGTATGTTTTATGTTAAGTTTATTGTACTGTGATAAAATAAATAACTTGGATATGAATTTTACTATGGAATTCTAGTGCTAGTTGATCTTATAACAATTTAGACCGGTTGATAAAGTTTTTGAAGCACGGAAATACTTGATTAAACTAAAAATTCATCATCGATATAATGCAATTTAATAAGAATGCTTTTGGTAAATCATTAACTAAATCGATATCAAATAATATTATCATTGACTACCTCTCTGGTGCAGGAGGCCAGTAGCTAGGAATAGAGGACGTAGGTTTTTCCCGTTTTAGGTCGGAATGTCTTAAGACCAAAAGTATAAGTTTCAAAAATAAAAGCACGTATCTTATATAATGATTTCATGTATTTATTTATCTATTACGCTTCAGAGAAATGTAGCTGCTTGGCTAACCAGACTGTAACCACATATTGTGTATAACTTAACAACAGTTTTTACAATAATGCGGCGTTAGATATTTTCTTTCCTCGACTCTATTCTACACTACCTTTTTATGTTTTATACCGGAATAGAAAATATCAAAAATTCCGATTTAATAGCATTATTTATTCTATTTAAAAACATATAATATTAGATAGATAGATACATATATTTAAAAATATATGTTTATAAAAATATAATATCTAACAGTATGTAATATAAATGTTATTTCATTCTCATCGAATGAAAGTTTCTCCCTCTCTACTAACTTCCCATGTTTGACAGGGTCCACAACTATGTACCTTATATAGAGTTGCCAATCGTCCTGTTTTCCCAGGACATATCCTGGTTTGTTAAGCAGCGTCCTGGGTTTTTAAAGCGCCCTGATATGGTCCAGTATTTTAATATTAGCACACCACTTTTGCCATCCGTATTGCGCCTGGGCTCGCAAATGATGCGTCCTGTTTTTAAATTGAAATGTCCTGGTTTGTCTAACTTCAAAAACTAAAAATCATAGTATTTGAATTCCGGAGATGGCAACCTTAACCTTATATGACATATTATGTATCATCTTATGTAAAAAATTGTGGAGTGTAAATAAATTCATTTTGACATTTCTAACCTCATTCCCAAATATTGCTAACCACTGCAACCGGCAATATTTCAGCAGAACAATGGTTGGAGGGGGTCCACTGTTCGTTTAGACCTCACCTGTATTAGCTCGTAGATGTGGATACATGACCTCTGGAATAGATTCGATTATCGGTTATTATACGGGTTACTTCCGCATCTTCATTAATTAATGGGTGCGACGAAATGGCAATGGGTCACATTAATCCATTTCTAGATGTTATGTATTGTGTACACAGATCAGGACTTATCAAATGTAAAAAAACACACATATTTAAATAAATTTATAATATACCGAAATTATCAAGAATTTGTTGGTAAGTTCTCGACAACAGCGCCACCTATCGGATCTAATACTTAAGACTATTCTATCTTTTATTTTGGACCTAACCACACACATAAACAAAAATTCACTGAAATCGGTTAATGGCCCATTTCAATTTGCAATCTCAATCTGCATTGTCAGACTGAACCATAAAATAAACCAATCGAACTATGTTATTTGTAGGCGTGGCATTCAAACATATTTTTTACTGGTGCATTTTTCGGAACGATCTGTAGTTTCGGATTAAGATCGTTTATTGAAATTGACCGTAAGTGGTTTCAAAGTCTACAACAGATAGATAGATTAAGTGTTTTGTTTATGATATAATACGGAACAGAATTCTTAATTGTATTAGAATATATATCCTATTCCTTTAAAAAACAATTCCTCGAAAGATTGCCTCTGTGGCGGAGTTGTAATTTCGCAAGCGTTACGTCTGCTGTGCTGAGGTTTCGGGTTCGATCCCCGGGTCGGGTAAAGTGATATTGGGTTTTTCTATCCAGAAATTCTCAGTATTAGCCCGGAGTCTGGAATCTATGCCCTGTTTGGCGATAGGCTCGCCCCCTATTTCATTATGTGACTGAAATTCGAGGAAATGTGGGTGTACCGGTTACACCTCTTACACCTTCGGGGATTACAGGCGTGAGTGTATATGTAAAACCATTCCATACAAAGTGAAGCTACCGTTCCTAAAACAATCGAACTCCGGCCCTTCATTAGCGTTTTCCGGCGCGCCGGCGCGTCCGGTGATCCGGTACGATCGTATACGTCACCACCTGTTCCGGTGTGCCGGACGATTATTTAGGTTCTAGTTTGGTTAGATTTTACAATTGTTATGGAGATTTTCTTTATTAAAAAGAATATATCTTTATACTATAATAGAGGAAGATTTTGATTTGATTTATTTCCATAAACAAACACTTAAATAAATTGACAAATAAAATTGGCTATATTAATTAAGTGACCTAAAAAATTCATAGCATTCGTATGCCGAACTAGGTGAAAAACCTGTATCTCAGCATTTGGCGCCGCTTCACAAACTTTACTTAAATTTACACAAGTAGAAGATTGAAGTCATCTTATGGATCTAAAGAAAATTTACAGCTGTATATTTTAGCTTTTGTCCGCGCATATGCCCGCGTGGTGGTTATTTTTGGAAGAAAAGGTATAAAATCCATGGAGACCTCCTAAGCTATTACAACTTCCTGTATATGGTATCCCGTAGGAACCGTGCATTTTCTATAAAATGTTGCCCCTCAACTAACACTACGCAAAAATCATGTGGATCGCTTACTCTGTCTAAAACAAAAACAAAACTATCCCACAGGAACCGTACATTTTTCCGGGATTAACGTAGCCTATGTGCTATTCCAGACTATAATTTATCTTTGTGCCAAATTCCGACCAGATCCGTCGAGCCGTTATAGCCTGGATTGAGTAACAAACAGCCATCCATCCAAACATTCGCATTTATAATATTAGTAGGATTATTGATAAACCCTCTATAAAAGGGTTCATATAAACTTTCATCCCCTATTTACCTCCTAAGGGGTGGAATTGGAATTGAAACATATATTTTTATTTTATAAATAAAAGGCCAACTACCAATTTTCATGCGTTTAACTTGAAAAATGACGGATTTTCATAGAAACTATCATCCCCTATTTTACCCCCTTAGGGGTAGTATTTCCAAAAACCCTTTCTTAGTGGATGCCTACGTCTTAAAAGGCACCTACTGTCAAAATTTCAAGTCTCTAACCCCAGCCGTTTAGGCTGTGCGTTGATCGATCAGTCAGTCAGTCAGTCAGTTTCTTCTTTTACTTATAGGTACAGATTAATTTCGTTCTGTTGCGGGATAAAAGACAGTTAAGCATTCCCAAGAACTCGCCGAGTTTCATTACTCGGTGTCGAAAAATATGTGCCATTGTTGATGCTGGCTAAGGAGGATTTACAATGGCGGGTGTGTGGGCAGGATAGTATCTGCTGTAAAATTCAACAATTCAATCAAATATTTTCGTTGTTTTTCGATATCACAAGTGCACGTGAGTTGCCTGTGATTGAAATGTATGCTCGATAGTTATAAATTCATGATGAAGATGTTTTTTTGATATAAATGCACTCTACATTCCTATAGCTAGGATCTAAAGCCGCTATTTCTAAAATAGGTTTCACAGAACTTATGACTATATATTATTTTTATTTTATTAGGATCTCCAACGAAGAATACTTAACATGTTTAATCATTGTACTATTGAAATTTGTGACTTGTGCTTCCACAATTATAGGCCACATCATGCAAAAGTACATCACAAACGACATACAGAGAAACAAAACGAACTTCAAAATCTATAAGTATGAAATTATTATTATTTATTATTTAAAAAACCCCTCTCATTAGTAAAGGAGGCCCGTGCCCAGCAGTGGGACAATGTTTAAAACAGGGCTAGTATTATTTATTATTATTTAAAAAAAAACAACTTCATTGATTTATGCAGACGAACCAATAATTCAGCTCTTACCATGAACATGACTTGGTTCGGGGATACAAGAAAAATATTGTTGCTCGAACTTGAAGGTTTAGGAACTGTTATGGAAATTAGTAGTTAATACCCATTAAGATCAACACTTTTTCATAAACATTTACACAGAACTCAGTTTCATAATTATGCTTATCCTTAGCCTATCAAGGCTTCTATTGTTTAAACGCCTTATCTGATTTTCTTGCTTATAAGCAATTTGACAACAATGTGTGTGATGTGTCTTAGTGTCAAAATTAATAATTTATCTATCTATGTGTATATGGTAACCAACGACCTTGCTATTCAAGCTTTATTTAATTTAATTACCTTTACAAAATAAGAATTAATTAAGAACAATTCTATATGTAAACATGGAACTATTAGCGGAAAGGCGCGCGCTCATTCGCCGACGGCGCTATCTTATCGAGCGCACAACGAATCAGTGAGCACGCGAGTTACGGCCCGAACCGAACGCGGCCGAAGTTTCACTCGGCAACGTTTCAAAATTCGAACACGAAAAACTCTTGTTAAAGCGACGACTCTTACTGATTATCTTATTTAGATTTTAAAATCGTTTCATTATGAAGTAGCAAAACTAAAACAATTGAGGTTTGAGTAAGATAGGTTTCAAATCGAGATTCCACTGGAGTAGGAGTTTGTAGGTGGTGAAAGAAACTTAAATTAATTAAAGCCCAACAAAACACAAGTTTTTACATAACGTTACAATTCTAGAAGTCTTTATCCTGGTTGCTGACAATATTGAAATCGTAGATACCAATCTTTTTAGTAAAGCTTAGAGCGTTGGGAGAACCAAGCCAAATTGGCAAGGAGAAAGTTGAACATCTTCAAAAGATCATTAGTCAGCAATACCTCACGTCGGGTTACAGTTTGGTGCTAAATAAACCACAAGTTAAAAGCTGCTCTTACCTATACGTCATGGTTTTCCTGTGCCGCTGTGGAACATCTCCCGGTCGAGCTATTCATACTATGTTACTATACAACAGAATGGCGACATGAAATGCTAAAGTCTAATAGAACCTGTACCTTAACAGAAGATCACCTGCTAATGGCTTATGGAGAGTACATTGGTACCACAAACCGAATGTCTGATACGACCGGCCCAACGTTCGACTAATGACATGGAATTGATTTGAATGTGAATCGTTTCCAAATGTTTTAAATATTTATTTGGCCTTACTATTTGGTAAGTAAGTATCTGCTGAATAACTAACGTACTCTCTTCTATGGACATCAGTCTGGAGTGATAAAGAATAAAATAAATAATAAAAATCTTAACCATCGATAAAATCGATGATCAATGAATAAAAGATCAAAATTGATTTAAGTAAATAAAAATAATTCCTGTTTAAAACTGATAGAGCCATGCTTTCGACAATTTAATGTACAACGTTACTTTAAATTTTTAAATAAGGAACCAGTGTTTTTTAGCGCCTCGATAGCCAGACGAGTAGACGGGCCACCTGATGGTAAGTAGTCACCGCCGCCCATACTTCTGCAATGCCAGGACACAACAAAGCCTCTGCCTACCGTCATTCATCCTGTAATGCCTACCAGTATTCCAGTAGAAGCCAAATGGCCAGTTCGTAAATAGGTATACTAGATTTAAACCTAATTCTAAAATCAATTGATTGTCAGGCACTCGCAGAGCCGAGAGGGGCGCTAAACGATAACTGCTTACCGTTTAATATTTATGAGGTTCGCAAAACGCATCAGCGTGCGGTTTGTTTAATAACGTTGTTTTTAAACCGCTCCGACGGGGAGCTAAACCCTTTAGGCTACGGGGGTGACGCAGGGCTGTCTGTTACTTGTTATTTTTATTTGCCATCGAAAGCTTTCATTTGATGGTCATATAAGTCATAACCAGCCATAGTCTAGCAGCCAGTCTTATTGTTATTGCAATGGACCTGCAGCGAAGGATACACATAAAGCGCTGTGATCACAGTGAAAAAATGAATAAAGCTTTTGTAAATGGTTTTTTAGTTTTGCTGGACTTACTTATAATTTCAAACTTAAATTAAACCGTTAAAGGTTATAATGACTAGTGGTTTGAGACATTCAAGTCAGACACACACAGGTATACAGGAATTTAGTAAATTTATTTGCATAATCTATAGTAGTTTACATAGCTATCCTACGAATTTTTAGGCGTAGGGACGTGACGACCCCGTCGCCCGCTGGTGGGATAATCTTGTGACAGAGATTATTCCACCAGTGCAATCAGTCAACCCAACTAGTGGTAGTGCCATCCTGCGCACCTTCGGGTAGCAGCCGAATGGGCCGGTACGCCCGGGGAAGAACCACTCTCTCACAGAAAACCGGCGTCAAGTGGCAGCTATACTGTCGCGTTTCGTTTGGTCTGTGAGAGTCCCGGAGGCCCACTCCCCATCCCTCTCCCACACCACTAAATAACATGGCAGTGCGAGATTTGGTTGATCTACCCCAGGAGGGTACCACCAGCGTACATCGCGGTGGAGAATCCCTCTCTGGGCGTCCACGCCCAGATCGAACACAACCTGTGCGTGGATGCCCAGGCTGCCCTCCGTATTCTGGGGGGGGGCAATTTTGCACGTGTACGAGGCAAACGGAGCAGGCAACATAAGGCCACCCTTCCACGCTTGCTGTGGATTTTTGCAACATAAGGGGGCTGAATTCCAACTTGAACGCCGTCCACTTCCATCTTGAGACGGCGAAGCCGGCCTTGCTATTCCTTACCGAGACGCAGATATCTTCTCCGGCTGACACCTCTTTCCTCTCCTACCCGGGGTACAAACTGGAACATTCCTTTGTACCGCGGGCCGGGGTGTGCGTGTACATTAGGGAGGATATCTGCTCTCGTCGCCTCGGCAGCCTTGAAGGGCGGGACCTATCCAACCTCTGGCTACGCATAGACTGCGACGACCATCCGCGAATCTACGCGTGCCTGTATAGGTCCCATAGCGGTAATGCCGAAACTGACCGACTTGTTGAGCACATGCAAATGGCTACAGACTCCATGCTGCAGCAGATCCCATCCGCAGAGATCGTGATTCTCGGCGACTTTAACGCCCACCACGCCGAATGGCTTAGATCACGCACCACCGATCATGCGGGGAGATCTGTTCACGATTTCGCATTAGCATATGATTTGACACAACTGGTCACCTCGCCAACGCGAATCCCAGATGTGGAGGATCATACACCTTCCCTGTTGGACCTTCTGCTGACCTCTCATCCGGAAGGCTACCTGGTATCCGTCGATCCTCCTCTTGGTTCGTCGGACCACTGTCTTGTCCGGAGTACAGTGCCAGTCACGCACTCAACACGGCCTCGCTTTGCGGGCTGCCGCCGCGTGTGGCACTATAGGTCTGCGGATTGGGACGGAATGCGATCATTCTTTGCGTCCTACCCATGGGGGCAGATTTGCTTCTCGCCGGATGATCCTGACGTCGTTGCTGACTCTATCACTGATGTGGTACTTCAGGGTATGGAACTCTTTATTCCGTTCTCTGCAGTGCCCATCGGAGGCAAATCCCAGCCTTGGTTTGGTCGCTTCTGCAAGACGGCATTACGCCGAAAGCGGGAATGCTACCAAGCCTGGGCTGACGCGTCGGCGTCTAGTGATGTAAATACCGGCGCATTTAAAAAGGAGTATAACTTTGCCTCTAGGTCCTTCAAAAGCGTCATTGCTAAGGCGAAGTCGGAGCACATTGGCAGAATTGGCGAGAGACTGGCACGTCTCCCGTCTGGAACACGTGCGTTTTGGTCTCTCGCCAAGGCTGTCTTAGGAAATTTCTGTAAGCCATCTTTTAGTAAAATATTTGAAAAACTAATTCTTAATCAAATGTTGTTGCACTTTAACCAAAATGAGATCCTACATAATAAGCAATTTGGTTTTACAAAGGGCCGGTCGACGCAGGACGCTGGTTGTGCTTTAGTTAAGTCTGTGTTAGAAGCCTGGGAGGGATCACAAGATGCTTTAGGAGTATTTTGCGATCTCTCCAAGGCATTTGATTGCGTTGATCATAGCACTCTCATTTTAAAACTTAATTTCTATGGAATTCGCGGCCCAGCACTAAAGTTAATGTCGTCATACCTAACAAATCGGAAACAAAAAGTATTTATTGACAATGTTACTTCTGTAGGTTCTTCTGTTAAGATAGGTGTTCCCCAGGGATCCATTCTGGGTCCATTCTTATTTCTAGTTTATATAAATGACTTCCCATACATGGTAAATAACATTGCAGATGTAGTATTATTTGCTGATGATACATCACTTATCTTTAAAGTAGATAGGAAAGATGAGAATCTTTTAGAGTCCAATAAAGCTCTTAGCTTAGCTTTGGACTGGTTTTCTGCAAATAACCTACTTTTAAATGCAAAAAAAACTAATTGTATTAAATTTTCAATGCTTAGTGTAACCCAAGAAAAATCAAATATTACTTTAGGTAAAAATCCATTAGATCTAGTGCCGTCAACTGTATTTCTTGGAGTTACAATAGATGTTAAATTGCAGTGGGGTCCACACATAAAAAAGATTTCTAGTAAATTGAGCTCCGCTGTATTTGCAATTAGAAAAATTAGACAGCTGACAGATGTGGCGACGGCTAGGTTAGTATATTTTGCTTACTTTCACAGCATTATGTCTTATTGCATTTTGCTGTGGGGCTCTGCTGCAGATCTGCAGACAATCTTTATACAACAGAAAAGAGCGATTCGCGCAATATATAACCTCCGATCTCGCGACTCTCTTCGAGAACTGTTTAAAGATATTAATATACTGACGTTGCCGGCCGAATACATCTTTCAGAATATAATGTATGTCCGCAAAAATTTAACTTACTTTAAAAAAAACAGTGACATACACAGTCTAAATACAAGAAATAAGAACAAACTCGCAGTTACAAAGTTAACACTTAGTAAGACAAATAATACATTTATTGGTAATTGTGTAAAATTTTATAATAAACTACCTTCCGAAGTAACCGATTTGCAGGAACATACATTTAAATCACATGTTAAACAAGTATTGATGTCTAGAGGCTACTATAAAGTAGCAGATTATATAGCAGATAGGGATGTTTGGAATCGGTCCTGCACACTGCACCAAGATACTGTGGCATATATTTGAATGTATAACAATACTACAATAATTATAATTATAATCAATGAATTTTAAAGGTCCTTAACTATATATACATATTTGTATATACCTATAATTTTTCTGTTTTGACATTTTTTCTTTCTGTGACGATAATTAATTAAAATAGACGACCGATCGATCGTTCAGTTTATAAAGTGTCTGCCTTTAAATTATCTTTTATATGTAAATTGTCTTATCGTAGGTATATGTCAATGAATGGTCATTGTAAATGTGGATTTAATGCAATGATACACCCCTTAATTTGATTTTTTATATACTATCATCAAGGTTTGTGTTTTAGCGGTGCTATGTATGCATTAATCCATATATTGATACAATATGTTTAAAAAAAAATATTAAAATGAGAGAAAAATAAGTTATAACAATTGATGACGAAAAAAATAAGCCCGGAGTTTCTTTCTGTCTTTCTTCTTCGGGTCGTCATCGCTTAGATAGCTAGTGAAAGGCTGGTAGGTTAGCTAGACTAGGGATTACTTTCCTTCCAAATCCGTCCAGTCTCCTTTCAACTTCTCCTCTCCCGTTCCTGTCCCTTCTCCTGATCATCATCTCCCGTCACTTCCATTACCGAAGATTAGGATTCCTTTAATTTTCCGATCATCCTCTTTTTTCCTTTTGCAGTCCTATCCTCGTCGTTGTATCCCTGCCTATCAGCCCTTGACGGTGGATTCCAAGGTCCTACGCCATTAACCATGATTACTCATTCCGTATGGAGAATTCCCATTTGTATTTTGACCTGTCATAAGTGCTTTTTATATGCCTACATGATGAATAAAGATTTTTATTTTTATTTTTATTTTTATTTCCACCCCTGCACACGGAGGATGACTCGCTGGCCCATGCCGCGAAGGCGAAAGCCGATCTTCTGGGCTCTCTCTTCGCGTCCAACTCGACTTTGGATGACCAAGGAAATTCACCACCGACAATCCCGCGGTGCGATGCAACGATGCCGGAGGTTAAGTTCCGGCAAAGTGCAGTTCGCAAAGCACTCCTGTCCTTGGACATTTATAAGTCGAGTGGGCCCGATGGCATCCCTCCGATCGTGTTGCAGACATGTGCTCCGGAGTTGGCACCGGTTTTAACGCGTCTTTTCCGGCACTCCTATACATTAGGCGTAGTCCCGAAATCCTGGAAGGCCGCTTTAGTGCACCCGATCCCTAAAAAAGGCAACCGCTCGGACCCGTCCAATTACAGGCCTCTAGCCATCACCTCCTTGTTCTCCAAGATAATGGAGTCCGTTATCAACTGCCAGCTCCTGCGGTACCTGGAGGAGCACCGGCTGATTAGCGACCGCCAGTACGGCTTTCGTCGAGGTCGCTCAGCCGGTGATCTTCTAGTTTACCTAACTCATAGATGGGCAAAAGCAGTTGAGACCAAGGGGGAGGCGCTTGCAGCCAGCCTGGACATAGCGAAGGCCTTTGATCGGGTATGGCACAAGGCGCTTCTTTCGAAGCTACCTTCCTATGGGCTTCCCGAGAAATTATGCAACTGGATCACCAGTTTTTTGGCAGATCGGAGCATCAAGGTCGTCGTCGACGGTGCATGCTCTGATCCTAAATTTGTCAATGCTGGTGTTCCACAAGGCTGTGTACTGTCTCCTACTCTGTTTCTTCTGCATATAAATGACATGCTGCAAATCAGCAACATTCATTGCTATGCGGACGACAGCACTGTAGATGTACTGTACACTGGCCGTGCTAATATTTCTCGGGAATACGTCGACGAGAGCCGGAAGAAACTTGTGTCTGAAGTCGAGTCCTTGTTAACCAAAGTCTCGGACTGGGGTCGACTAAACTTAGTCCAATTCAACCCCAAAAAGACACAAGTCTGCGCGTTAACCGCTAAAAAGTCACCATTTGTCGTGACTCCTCATTTAGAGAACACTCCCCTGTCTGCCAAACCCAGTATCGGAATACTTGGCGTCGACATTTCGAGCAACGTCCAGTTCCGCGGTCAATTGGAAGGTAAGGCCAAATTGGCCTCAAAGAAGCTTGGTGTGCTCAGTAAGGCGAGACGGTACTTCACGTCGGGTCAACGCCTAAATCTCTATAAGGCGCAAATTCGACCCCACATGGAGTATTGTTCTCATCTCTGGGCGGGAGCCCCCCAGTACCAGCTACTTCCATTTGACCGCATTCAACGTAGGGCAGCTCGGGTTATCGACGATCAAACTCTTTCCGATAGGCTTGATCCATTGGCTCTGCGTAGAGATGTCGGATCACTCTGCATCTTCTACCGCATCTATCATGGGGAATGTTCCGAGGAATTGTTTGGATTGATCCCGGCCGCTGAATTTCACCATCGGACATCGCGCCAAAACATAAAATTCCATCCGCACCATCTCGATGTCCAGCGTTCCACAACAGCGCGATTTTTACGGCATTTTCTGCCACGCACAACCACTCTGTGGAACCAGCTGTCGCCGGCGGTCTTTCCGAACCGTTACGACCTGGGAACCTTCAAGAAGAGAGCATATTCTTTCCTGAAAGGCCGGCAACGCATTTGCAAGCCCTTTGGTGTTGCAGATGTTCATGGGCGGCGGTGATCACTTTCCATCAGGTGAGCCTCCTGCCCGTTTGCCCCCTTTTTTCCATAAAAAAAAACGACTATGTTTACCAGAGAAGCATTTCAAATTAAGCATCATATAAAGTTTGTTGATAGCAATACAGAGTACTTCTAGCACTTACTAGGTATTATTTATCTCGTGTCCATGAGTTTTTCTGGTTAGGTACCCGCCCCTTTGTCTACAAACAGCGTGTAAACATTCTATTCCAGTTGAAGGACATAAAAGCCACGGAAATTAAGGATATTATGAGTCTTAACATCGTATCTATCAGAATGATGAACGCAATGCAGTGCCATGCAATACTTTTAAATCCAAAATTTCTTACGAAGCGGACAGCTTCTTTTTTCCTGGCACGGCAAAATGACCACACTGCACCTGATGGTAAGTGCAGTTCCATCCAGTTAAAGTATCAAGTAGCGAGAGACAATCTATCCCTCGCTACTCAACCAAATCATGCCGGCCTGCTAAGCTAACTTATCTCGTTGATTAAAAATAAAACTTTTTTTCTAGTTGGATAAATCAGTGGCAACCCTAAAAGTGTCGGTGGAGTGTTTAACAGTAGCGCGGATGCTCACAAACCACGTTACGTCGTCATCAAGCGAAACAATCTTCGCTAACTGTTTTATGCTCCTGTGTTAGATACAACACAATAGCGTATAGCTTCTGATTTTCAATCAATGATACTGGAATTTATTTCGAGAAATGCTGGTAAGGGTTTGGTAGAGAGAATTCTAGATGAAGATTTTTTTTTGAAATGTCATAGACAATTATTCTGATGAATGATACTGTTATTAATGTGTTGTAAAGTAACTATTACAATTATGCTTATAAAATTGAATTGCCTTTATACAACTCGCAATAGGCTGAAATTTAGTATTCATACATAAAACTGATGACAATGCAATGTTATGGTAGTTGGGTCTGATCCTACTGCCAGAGCAATTTGCAGACTAATCAATTCCTCAATAGCTTAAAATAGCCATCTCGTATTCAGGGCCGTTAGATTTGTCATGAAACTTTTATATTCATTTACTACTTAAAATCACTCTTTCTTCTTTTCAGAGCATATAAATAAAAGCTTGTTTCAAAAAATGATTTTAAGAATAAACTTATTAGAGATGTGTTCGATACCTAAAAGCTTATTTAAGCTTGATTGTCAGAATGTTTAAGAAGTAAGTTCTGGATTTGATTACTGAATTTAACAAAATAAATAACAGCTGGTGTAAACCAGAATATCATACATACCTTACGTAGCCATACAGATAGAAATAGATTTTGAAAGAGTGAAAATTTGACGGGCTCTTATCCTCATTTATTTGCATGAAACATTGACCACAAGGATGAATGCAATGAAATGTAATGCGTATAAGAAATAGAGTCTACAGATGTAATTCTTTAAAAGGCTTTACCATTTAAGGATAAACATCTTTCTACTTTGCTAATAAATGAATTACTCCTACTGTATAATCTACCAAAGCTCTTATAACGTGCTATCGTTGGTAAATACCATCAGAGCAGTTGTCGAGTTCGAAGCGGATCCTGTTTTGCATATTCCAATCCAGTGGCGCCCGCGGCCAAACTACGTATAGACAGCAGGACAGAATGTTTTTATAGTTACAAATTTACTGATATGTTTGTTGTTTTGTACATATTAAAACGAACTTATAAGTACAGAGTTAAAGACATTGAATTCATCAATTATAATTTACCTATTTTCTTAGCAATAGCCGACAAACGAGCAAGTGGGTCATCTTATGAGTAACCACAATACCAGACAAGTAATATGTGCATTGCTGGCCTTGGCCCTATCTGGTTAAGTATTTATATGAGTAATTGCATAGTGTGCTAAAGTGGACCTTTTGCTAAATGGAAAAATCCAAGCGGTACACAGTTTTGCCTCTAAATGAACGAATGTCGTAGTATTTTTATCAAGACAGACGTGTTCCCAGAGCTAAAGCAATAAACTCATAGGATTTTTTTTATTAAAAGTGCCTGTACTTAAATATCGTAAAAGAAGTGGATTCTCCAAATTTCATAAAAAACACTCCTGATAATAGAAATACAAGTCAGTATGCAAACGCCCGCCCACTTCGCTCCATCGCTTGCTGTTGGAAGGGTTAGCCAATTAAACCGGTTTACACCAACTTAGCTTCGTTTAGCGGCGATAAAATTTACATCTCAAAAGATTTCCCCTGTAATCTGGTGTTTGTGACGGGTTTTGCGGAATTGGGAGAATTTTGATGTAAAAGGAAGTAATTTGGCACTGGTCATGTGTTTTTACAGTTGATCCATGTTTATAAAACGAATTTAATTTTAATCTGGAATTCACTACCCGATAATAAACAATAACTAACAACACGTACTATATGCTTTACAGACAAGGCGATGATGATTACTTGAAGGCGATGATGATTATTTTTTTAAGCTACAGTTATACCTTAAAGAGCCATTGACACTTTTGTTCATACATGGCAATCACTTGACTGAAATTTTACAATATGTAACCAATATTTCTTATTAAAAGACACAATGAAAAGGAATCATTATTTTTATTTTAAATACATAAAAATGATATTTATATATTTTTTTTTATTGCTTTTAGTACTTTTAGTATTCTTTTTGTGTATTTATTGGATTTGGGAATATTTTTTACTAATTAATAACCTTAACCTAGTCCAGTTAAGAAAAAACAAATTATACAATTATACCACCCAATTTCAAACAACGCCATCTGTTAATGGTACCGTGTAAACGTTAACAATATCACCGTTTGCAATATAATGAAACGAGCTAAACGTCTTTCACGCTTCACCAGCCACCGGTGAATCATACAGTGTTATGTAATGAAATGCGTTCACTCCACTCATACTAATGTTACGCACTGGACACTGGACGTCGCGTTTTTTAAACAAACCTTCTGAGCCTAGAATACATATATAATGACATTATGCGTTGTTGTTACTTTTTCATATCAAGAAAATTGTGAGTGACTATTGAATTATCCTTTATGCTCCTTAACCCCTGAAATAATTTTATGTGTAGCATAAGTAACCAAATTTATTTATCGATCATGAAAACAATGCAAATTATTAGTAGGATTTCAGATTTTTACAAACAAAACATTAATTATCGCTAACATGTTGTTCAAAAGCCGTGGGACAGTTATGATAGATCATAGACTCACTAGTGTTAAGAATCATCCTCTAGCCTTCTTGAATAGATAGAATATTATTTATTATATATATATTTATATATATTATGTGTAATTATTTATTTATCATATGTGTTTATATATGTGTGTATGTGTATGTAAGAGTGTATATGTATGTATAAATATATATTTATTTAAAAATATTTTTGTTTATTTATATTTATTGGTGCCTTTAATCCTTTATTCTATAGACTGCCCTCTCTTTCTCCTTTTCTTATATCCATCCCATGGTTGTCTGGAAGAAATTGCCTAGAGCGATAAGACCGCCATTTGTACTATAATATAAAAATATAATCTTTCTTTATTTTTAAAACTTAAGTGTACAATAAAGAGTTACACACACAGAAAAAATTGCCAAATACACCGAACTTGCAATAGAGATTAAAACACAATGGCAAATGAGCCACGTCCGCACTGTCCCAATCGTAGTTTCTAGCACAGGAGTTATTCCCAAGTCCCTCCACACTAGTCTCAGCAATCTACACATCAATCCCTCGACGTATTTGCTGTTACAAAAAGCAGTAATTCTCAACACGTGTCGTTTAACACGTAAATTTTTAAATTCTGAAGATATGTAGACTCGCAATATAATGCACTTGGCTTTGGCCCGTGCTTCTTGTACCCTTCTTGGTAAGGAGAAACATATTTGTTAAACACTATAATAATAATATTCAGACGCGTGGCTTGATTGAACCACTCGTTAAAGATAAAAGTAAAGTTTTATACTGTTATCTATACTTATAATAAATCTGTAGAGAGGTCAATTCTGTACATGAAATATATTTCCAAAATAACTATCAGCGGGTGATTAGTGATCGATACTGACGCCAAAAATGCAATCAGTGAAATTTTTGTCTGTCTGTCTGTCTGTCTGTCTGTCTGTCTGTCTGTCTGTCTGTCTGTCTGTCTGTCTGTCTGTCTGTCTGTATGTTCGTTATAGAAACAAAAACCACTCGACGGATTTCAACAAAACTTGGTACAATTGTTCTTCATACTCCTGGGCAGGTTATAGTATACTTTTCATCACGCTACGATCAATAGGAGCAGAGCAGTGAAGGGAAAGGTTAGGAAAACAGGAGAACTTACTCCATTTTTTAAGCTTCCGTCGCGTGTGCAGCCTTAATAGTTAAAGCTACACAGAAATCATGTATGACGGAAATGTTCTCCTTAAAATTGTATAAAAAATATTCCACGAAAGCAAATGTCTATATTTTATGGTTGACTCACAATAACACGTGTAACTCCCGATAGCTTAGCAGTTCGGAGATTTCTGATTATATTTGTCTACTCTTACGTTTATAACACTCTCAATCATCCCTAATTAATAAATGTTAACATTATTACCTATTTCATTTAATAAAAAAAGAATTATTGAAATAGGTACAGAAACACCAGGCTATTTTAATTGCAAGAAAAAATAACTTGGATTGTATACTTCTGCTCCCGAAAATAACCTCCACGCGGGTGGAGCCGCGAGCAACAGCTAGTTATAAAATAAATCACTTGAATAGCTATAATTACAGAACGTATCTGGTGCAAATACTTTATATTCAATCTCTCCTTACCTCTTTAAGCCTTAGCTCTTTAGTCGTGCTAAGTTACAAGTTCAAAATCATTCCTTTATAAATAAGAAGTGTTTCTAAAACTTCAATCTATTTGGAAACCAAATAACTGACCACGAAAACGTTCTGGCCAGCTGCCAGAAAAACGCTCGATTTACCAGTTCAGTGCGTGCCTCACCCCTGCCCATTAGTGGATGACACCATGGTACCGCATCAATCATAGACCAGCCAATTCATTACCGCCACTCGGCGCAGATTGCTGCCACCGGCCGGTTACATTTACTGTCTGTGGATATTGCAATAAAATAATTAAAACTAACGTTCAGAAATCAAAGCTTATGAAATTATTTTGAGGTGCTCATTCGGTATGCTTTCTACTTAACGTTATTACCTCGTACAAAGACCCGCTTTCATACTCTGGAATTCCCAACTTCACCCGGTCTTAAGGGTCTTCTGTATGATCATTAGTTTCGATGTCTTTCTCTAATACGTCAAGCTAGCGCGTCTTAAGCTGTTCACGGAGTACCAAGATACATGATCATCTATAATTTAAAAAAAATATTACTTATGCTTTAATTTATAACTTTACCATCGATCAGAGGTAACCCTGTCGTCAATCATACGACAAGAGCTTGATACATTTTCAGGCTGATAATTCTGTAAGGTAAACTTAAACACCTTGAAGTTTTGAAATTAGAAATTCTGAAAAAAAGTTTTGAAGGTATGTGAAATCTATAAGCCCTTATCAGGTCAGCATGTAGGACTAAGTCCTAATGCCTCTCATTAGAAGAGGTAGTAGGTCAGTATACATATGCACTTATTCTCAACATTGTTACTGTGTTAAAAATACTGAATTAAATTTCCCAATCGTCATACATGTCCGATAATAAATTCACTTATTGTCTTCAAATCTATGTTTAACAGCATCATAGTTTACTATTTCAAATTATAAATCATTGTAGACACAATAAAATAATCCAGCATCCTCGGACTCTTCGCTCAGATTAAATCAATTGGCATACGTCATGTATCATGTACAGCAAACACATCAATAAGCGAACCGTCATATTGTCAGCGAACTTTGCTCCTCGCCCATATGTGTCAGCTCGGAACCGCAGTCCACAGCCCGCAATCTTCTAAATGGATACATGGAACTATGAAAACTTGTGGTGAAATTATACTTACATTTCAATTCATGAACATATAAATATTTATTTTGGTCATTTTACACACTCTTGAAAAGAGCTCAGTCGGGTGACTTGTAGTGGGATCTGATGATTTATTTAAAGTGGGTGATGATAGCTCAGTTGTATCTATGATTGACTTTATTTATAATTGAAATAATTAAAGTGGTACCCGAGCCCATAACACAAGTATAATCTTAGATACCATGGGTATCTAAGATTCAACAACACTCCACAACTTCTTTATCTTGTACACAGTTATGTCATAGTGGTCTTTTAAAGTGCATAAGTTATTCTGTACCTTTTTCTGAGATAAATAAATAAATACATTATCTATCCTGGCACGGCAAAGTGACCACACTGCATGCACCTGAAGTTAAGCGCAATGCCGTCCAATGAGAGTATCGTGTAGCGAGAGACTATCTATCTCCCGCTACTCAACACAATCATGCTGGCCTGCTTCTTCACACTACGCCATGGGCAAGAAGGTGAAGAAGCGGTCGAGGGTTTAGTGTCAGAGTACTCAGACTTGAAAACATCGGAGATGATTACAATTGCTAGAAACCATTAATTAACTATGGAACCTTTTGGGAAATATACGGCAAACTGACTATCAATATAAGTATATTGGCATTAAGTTGGCCACTGAGCTTAACTCTACGATTTAGATTACGTTAATCACATTCAACTTGAATTGACTATTAAAGGGTGAATGAGACGCAAATCGTTATAATAACGTCGCTTTCCAAGAAATCCCTGAGAAATTTGTTATATAAAAATACTAGCGGCCTCGGGCGTAGGTAGTATTGCCACAGACCGAATGGTTTTAGATCACGACAACAGTATCACGGCAGTGCTATGGCTTTCTTACGAAACTTTCTATATCAATAGAACTACAAAAATATCTCATTTACTTAAATATAAAATCCTAATAATACAAGCCTAGAACGTTCCTAATAAAAAATCATATGACAAATAACGTTCCAGACTTCCGCTTCAGTTCTCTGTTTGTTCACGTCTGTCAGCCATTGACGTACACCCTTAAGATATATTATTATGATGTGTGGATACTCACATTTTTTCTATTCTCTTCTTACATATAAGTACACCCAACAGTCACACACATAGTTCTGACCCCACACTAGGTAAAACCTGTATCGTGGGTATCAAGAACTATGAAACACTTTCGGTTTTACAACACCCAGACCCAAAACAGCTATCTGTCTGTCTTATAAACATTTATCTGGACCGGAAATCGCACCTACGGCCTCAGGTTTCACAACCGGCCACTCGCCCGTTGCGCCACGGAGGCTGTCAGTATCAATAATGTCTAAACTAAATTGCCTTCTCCTAACCACTTCCTAGTTCTCGGGCACATCTCATACTATGACAGGAGCACAGTGCACCACTGTCCAATTTAATTATATCTGCCAGTTTTCACTGGATTTTAATATTTTTCCACATTTCTACTATACTTTTGTTGGCCAACTGACTTTCTTATTCACAATCTTTTATTAGTATTTAACTTTACTTTTGTGAGATTTTTACCTTTGTTTTTAGGGTAGATATTTGAAGTGCTCAACATAAACTTAGTCTTCATATATATATAAAAATTCGGCTTCCGTATGTTTGTCGCCGTAAAACTTGAAAAGTAATCTTATTATAGGAGTGAGTTTATATATTTTGCATCCTGAAGATATCAGGGGACAAGAAATTCCAAGCAAACACTTACGGAAGCTGAATTTTGTTTGTTTTTTCCACAGCGGAGCGTGGCTGGGTTTAGCTAGTAAGACATATTTCTCAAGGTTTCAGAATGTCCTCGATTTATCACTAAAGATATTATAAAGGGAGGCTAATGTGCAGCCGATCCCCAAAAAGGGTGATAGGTCAGACCCTAACAATTATCGCCCAATCGCCATAACCTCAGTGATGTGTAAAGTCATGAGCGACTGATAAACAGCCAATTAGTTCGCTACCTAGAGGATCACTCGTTGATCAATGACCGCCAATACGGTTTCCGTCATAACCGATCAACGGGTGATCTTCTAGCGTTCGTATTACATCACTGGGGGGAGGCGATTGACAAGCATGGCGAGGCTCTGGCTGTGAGTCTCGACATAGCCAAGGCGTTTGATAGGGTCTGGCATCGTGGCCTTCTCTCCAAGCTCCCGGCATACGGTCTGCCCGACAACCTGTGCAAGTGGATTTCCGGCTTTCTGCATGAGCGTAGAATGCGTGTCCTCGTTGATGGACACGCTTCGCAGCTCATGTCAGTAAATGCCGGAGTACCACAAGGTTCTGTGATTTCGCCCACCTTGTTTCTTCTGCATATCAATGATATGTTGTCGCTTGGCAACATTCATTGCTATGCAGACGACAGCACGGTTCATGGGCGTTATAGCAGCAAGCCTCCTGGTTGCCGGACGGATACTGAGAGGAGACGAGAGGATCTTGTCGTTGAGCTCAACCAGACCTTGGATCTCATCTCATCATGGGGTACCAGGAATCGGGTTGAGTTTAATGCCAAGAAAACCCAGGTGTGCGCGTTCTCGTGCAAGAAGTCTCCGTTTTCTCCAATCCCCGTTCTTCAGGGTGTTCCACTCGCAATGCGGAATGACCTTAGTGTCCTAGGTATGGATATCCGCTGCGATCTTAATCCAAGGAGTCACATCGAGGGCGTAATATCCGCCACTTCACGCAGGGTCGGAATCCTGAACAGGGTGCGGCGGTTTTTCACGCCTGGTCAGCTCTACCGCTTATATAAAGCGCAGGTGCGGCCGGGAATGGAATACTGCTCGCACCTCTGGGACGGTTCCGCAAGGTACCTTCTCGATGCCTTGGATGGGTTGCAGCGGCGGGCCATCCGCATTGTGAATGATGCAGACGTGAGTAACAGCCTGGAGCCGCTACAGCTGCGTAGGGATATTTCCTCGCTTAGCGTGTTCTACCGTCTGTATCATGGCGAATGCTCTGAAGAATTGTTTGATCTTATCCCATCCTCTCCCTTCCATACCAGAACCACGCGTACTGTCTTGCGGAGCCACAGCTTCGTGGTGTCTACTACCCCGGCCCGAACCAAGAGGTTCGCAAACTCGTATTTTTGCCGCACCATCAAGCTGTGGAACAGTTTGCCAGCTACCGTGTTCCTTCCTTCCTATGATCCTGGGTCCTTTAGGCGTAATGTGAAGAAGCTAAACAGCAGGCCGGCATGATTGTGTTGAGTAGCGGGGGATAGACTGTCTCTCGCTACTTGATACTCTATCTGGACGGCACTGCGCTTACCATCAGGTGCAGTGTGGTCACTTTGCCGCGCCAGAATAAAAAAAAAATAAAAAAAAAAAAACGGTAGGCAGCGGCTCTGCTGTGCTCTGGCATTGCAGAAGTCTATGGGTGGCGGTGACTAATTACCATCAGGTGGCACGTCTGCTCGTCTGCCTATCCAGGCACTAAAAAAAAATATTATATTAATAGATAATAGTATCAATGCTTTTATTCAGTAGAACTTCTGTATATTAAACCGATTGTTTAGTGTGTCAGAGGAAATTAATGTCATTAAATTGAATTTTTGAGACCGCATAATTTCCCACTTACTTTATACCCCATCACTATCCTTGAATATTCATATAATATTAGTTGATGATCTTTAGAGATATCTTACCGCCAGAACCTCTCAATAGCGAGTATTATGTTCCTTGGTCAGATGATACTCATTCGTCTGCTAACAAAAAATCCAGTTTAATATTTTTACCAGTCCAAAAAGGAAAATCTGTTATCATAACTAAACGAAACACTAAGCTTAATGTAATATCTGTAGGAGAACGCCATTTAATCACTAAAATGGCTTATTGTTGTAACATTGTTACGGGCCCTCTGTTCAACGGTAAAGCAGTAAATTTTAATCAAAATGATGCTAGCTGCCGGACGAGTATGGAGGTGGATTCTGATATATGCGAGCTATATCGAAACTGTATCGTTTTTACAACTTAATAATCGTTATTTAGTTATAATATTGTTTTTGGCGTGTAATAATACCAGTCCTGTATTAAACACTGTCCCACTATTGGACACAGGCCTCCTCTAATATTATTTAATTTACTACTAGTTTTATTATATTTTAATTTTGCAAGATCCCAATGCCTGAACGGCGAATGAACAAAAATGCCAAAGTTTTGACATTTTGCAAGAAAATAATCATAACTGTTATAGTCATCCCGATTGAAATTGTATTTGGTTTGTATATTTGCTGACCTCGTCCACCTGCTGTCCAGTCGATTGATCTATGTTCGAGAAAGTATCCTATTGCCAATGATGAGAGCCCCCGACTGGGCGAATAAAATAAAGAAATATTATTATATTCCAGAATACTCCCGCGGCGTAGTGCAGACGGCCGGATGAAATATGCGACGTGCGCAACAGACTACACGACACGACACTTTAAAATATTAACCTTGTGTATCATATACAACTAATATCGCTTAGTTACCCGGGGCAGTGCAGATTTACGGATACCTACTTGCAGGAGTTGGTGACAGCAGTTTCAAATAAAATTCGAGACTTCGAAAAATGGTTACTAAATATTGAGATGTACTAGGCTTGAAGTAGCAAGTATGTTTGCAAGTTTATCTGATAGATGAGGACTCCGGTGGCCCGGTTGAAAATAAAGGCTTAGAAACCCTTATGACTCATATCAGCAATAGTGCGCCGGTATTCTGGAATGGGTAATCAGAATTGATACAATGTGTATACCCATTCAAACGATAAAAATAACATTATTTTTGTACATCGTCAACTTTAGTGGTTTAAGACTAAGTTGGTTCTTTATCGACAAATATCGTTATTTCCTTTTTCTTCTTCTTTTCTTTTTTAAACTCATTGAAAACTTAGGCTTTGACTGTCGTCTAACCTTTATCACAGAACAGTCTTGATTTAGCCTTTGTGTCATTACAAACTACATGTAACACAAAAGTAAAGTAAAGTCATCGTAAACTACTTTAGCTTTTTATGGTTCTGATACATTATCGTTCTATTATTCCTTCTCATGCTAACCAAATACAACTTGTGTTCGTAGCTCGGCTACTTTGGCACCAATATGCGCATCCAATCATTTCTAAAAGCATTTCCTTATGTTCGTAATGTATGCACATACCCGCGCTCCGCATAATGTTACACGGTACCCGTCGCTTTAATCATTCACAAATTATATTAAGCGTTTATTACTTTAGATGGTAGATTTAAGAATAATTTTCTACTGAATTTGTTCCTTTCCTAGTAGTTTATATTTTAGAATTTTTAACCGACTTCAAAAAAGGAGGAGGATTCGAGAAATTCTTTTTTTGTTTAAAAGGGTATACTTCCCAGGTGGTCCCATTGGCACCAAATCAGGATCTGATGATGGGATCTCAGAAAAATCAAGGAAAAACAAATTTTATAGTGACGCATAATTTATTTTTTATTGAAGTCGGTGTACTTTTTTTGAATTAAAAAAACTTTTTATCTGGTGACAGTATTTCAGTATGAGTATGCCATTTAGCATCAATCGAGACCAAACAAGTTTATCTAGGGACAACAAGTTACGACTTATTATTTGCAACGTATCATTCAACCCATTTATAAAAGATCACACAATGGTGGGTGAAATAAGTAAAAAGATGCTGTATCATATGGAATCAAATCTCTTATTTTCTAATCCTCATTCCTATCCTGAATTCCGCTGGTATTCTATATATGGGATCACATCTGTTTTTCCAATTCCCCTGGTATTGAGGATGTCTATGGTCAGTTTTATAAATTCCCATTGGGCCGATGCTTGAATATCAGCGTTCTGCTACCGCCTTGTTTGTCTCACTACTAGGGATGGAGCTTTTCTATCAATGAAAGGAGTTAGGCCTTAGTCCACCACGTTTTCAAAATGTAGGTTGGTGGATTCAGTGATCGGAATTTTCAACATTTCTAACGATGTTCGAGTGATAATTTAATGAATACACACATAAAAAAAATACAAAAAAGTCAGAATATTAAAAAGTCAGAGGTGTCAAAGTCTCTGGGGGTTAGGATTTCTAAGCTATTGCTGCTTTAAAAACTAAAAGTCTAGTATAAGTGTAATGAAAATTTATTAAAATAGTGTCATAGTTTGGTTTGGTTCATATCATAAGAACCAAAGTCCCATAAAACACAACCTGCCGATGGTTGTGGCGCCTCCCTTCCGGTTCGGTCGCAGTCGCCGGTCGCGCTACAAATATGTAAATTCCATCGATATCAACTTGTTTATATGATTTAATGTTACTGTACTCATGAGGTTATTGCTTTATTTTGTTTCCTGTAGTGTGAGTTCACAGTTCATATCATGTTTAGTCTTTACTATGCCTTATCGTTTAACCTCATATTCTTGATTAGAATCGTCATTAGCAGGAAAACTGAGCATCTTCTATTAGAATATTCTAGAATTATTATTTTTTATTTATCTGTAAAGTTCTTGACCTTATTAAAAACTATTGATCTTTGGTTACAAAAAAGACTGCTCTTTTTTCTTTAATCATGATATAATCAATTTCTACATAGCATCACACGCTTGGACAATCTTACCAGCTAAGTGGTAGAATTTCACAGTATTTTTTACAGCATAAAGATACCATGACAGTGATAATGCCATTGAATAGTGACCTAAAGTGGAATCATGTATTTTTCATAGCCAAGGCGTGCAAACGAGGAATTTGCTCAGTTGGTAAATGTGATTTCTGCCCATGAATTCCCATACCAGAAGTATGGTGAAAGTATAACGACTTTAAAAGATATGAGGATTCGGGTGAGAAAGTTGATTTGAATCAGCTATAACTTCACCATATGTACAAATCACAATAGCCAACCACTTCACGACGTACTCTTGGACAGTGGTACTAACCAAGTCAGGCCTATTTTTTGTGAGAATGATGTATCTAATCACTCTTTTTTTCACTTCTTTTTCTAATATGTCAGCATACTGGTGGAATGATGTATCTAATCACTCTTTTCTTAACTTTTTTTTTCTAATATGTCAGCATACTGGTGGGTGATTCCTACGACATAGGTGTAACCCACCGGTCACCAACCACAGGGTGCCACATTTGATAATATTGAATTATGAAAACATTGCATATAATGAATAATTGTATTGAAGGAAAATATAAAATGGCTTCATCTATAAAATGGAATTATTTATGTGTGTTTAAGGAAAGTAAGTAAAAATGCCAAAATATGTTATAACAGTATATGTAGGAACATGAGATCCGTAATATAAGGTGTTCGCCCGGCGCCGCCCCTCGATTACCTTCCCGCTGCAGGCTACGTGGAAACGAAACACTTTACATCGATGTAGAAAATATAGAAGTGCCAATGTTTTCCTTTAAATAATTATAAATTAATGACCACGAATTACATATGTGTATATAATATACCAGGCCCGCATGATTGTATCCAGTAGCAAGGGAAAGATTGTCTTTCGCTACTTGATACATTACATTGTGAACTCTTTGCGTAGATCGGACTACAACAAAATAATAAATGTAATATCTGTATATATAAAAGAAGAAGCTGACTGACTGATTGACTGACTGATCGATCAACGCACAGCCTAAACGGCTAGGGTTAGAGACTTGAAATTTTTACAGTATGTACTTTTGATCACGTAGGCATCCACTAAGGAAGGGTTTTGGGAAATACCACTCCTAAGGGGGTAAAATAGGGGATGAACGTTTGTATGAAAAACCCTCATTTCTCAAGTTAAACGCATGGAAATTGGTATGTGGCTTCTTAGTTAAAAATAAAAAATATATGTTTTAGGATTTTTGGAAATTCTACCCCTAAGGGGGTAAAATAGGGTAAGAAAGTTTGTATGAAAAATCTATCATTTTTGAAGTTAAACGCATGAATATTGGTATTGTGGCTCTCAGTTAATCAACTATATGGAGAGTAGAAACATTGCACTATACTTTTGTGACGACATACAACTCAGTCTAACCCGTGACCATGAAGGCTGTAAAGTCTTCGAAACGCCGGGTTAAAAAAGTAAAATAAACCGCGATATAATCCGTAAAATTCTACTACTAATGTATCTCATCTCCATCTACCTATATCATTGGAGATATTGTTCTCAGTAAAACACTACTCACATTTTATAAATTAGGGTTATAAACGCGTATTGAAAATAGAAGAAAGACAAATACAAACAATACACGCATCTAGTCATTCTTTTTCTATGCAAACGAATAGAGGGATAATAAAAAATATGAAACGGTCCGGCGTGAAATATGTAATATCCATATTGGGTGGGTGCTGTGAGCCCATATTGGGAGTTGTTCTACTTCCAACACTTCACGCTGACACGGTAGGTGAGTAGACAGGCAGATTGAAGATTTTTCTATTAATTATATGCGGCATCATAATAAGCATTTTAAACAAGGTGCCATTGTTTAGGCACGTAAGGAATTTAATAACAATCATAATTTTGTGTCAAGATCCATACAGAATACTAAAGCAGTAGATAAATCAGTATACATTTTTCTTGACTGCCTCGGTAGCGCCGTTGTATTGCGCAAGCGTTACGACTGCTGTGCTGAGATCTTGGGTTCGATCCCCGAGTCGGGTAAAGTGATATTGGGTTTTTCTATCCAGAAATTCTTAGTATCAGCCCGGAGTATGGAATCTGTACCCGGTATGGCGATAGGCTCGCCCCCTATCACATTATGTGGCCGAAATTCGGCGAAAAGTAGGTGTACTGGTTACACGTCTGCCTACCCCTTCGGGGATTACAGACGTGAGTGTATATGTATGTTTTTCTTATACATTGACAGTTGGCTAGCTATTTGATTTAAGAGTATAATTTTTTGTGATATTGAGTTATATATCTATTCGGAATCAGCGAATGTTTTTTCATTTTTTGAGCCCTGTTTACCAAAAAGCCCGCCAACCATCGATATAAAGATCGTATTTGCACTTTAAAACGTCCCTTCACATCCTTCTTATAAAATGTATCAACGGACAACAGCCCGACTAAGAGATCCAATTTTCTTACAATCTTACCCTCTTTGCAATATTGAGTTCTGACTACGGACACACCTCGTAAATAAATTGACTAGACAATGTTGTAAATAAGATTTTTTTTATTCTGGCACGGCAAAGTGACCACACTGCACGTGATGGTAAGCGCAGTGCCGTCCAGTTAGAATATCAAGTAGTGAGAGACAATCTATCCCCCGCTACTCAACACAATCATGCCGGCCTGCTGGGTGTGCCTCACACTACGCCTAAAGGACCTAGGGTCGTAGGAAGTAGGGAACACGGAAGCTGGCAAACTGTTCCACAGTTTGATGGTGCGGCAATACAGATAAAATTTATGGTTTTTGAAGGTATATTTTACTAATGATGGATTGAGCACATTTATTATCTTAGTGTTTATAAGAGGTATTGCCATTCACGAAATATCAAAAAATCATGAACAAGCAAGTTAAATTTATAATGCAAAGATTACTTGACAGATAAAAAAAACTTGAAATCGAGCTCCTAACAAACATGGCTATTCTTGGTCTTTAGTTCATATTTTTTGTGACTGCCTCTTTGAGGCATTCTCTATATATAAATAAAGACAAAACAGTTCCTTTTTGTCATCTGTTTTTCAACCGTTTTTTTCAGTAGCTTTTGACTTAGCTTATTAGTGTTATCAATAAAAAACTGGAAACCATTTTTTTGAATTTGTAACTTCTCTAGGCACGATGGGCACTTTTGGGATGGGGAAATAACATTGAACTCGCGTTACCATTACGGTAAAATTAATTTACTTTTGGCCTAAGCACGTCTATGAAGTTCTATAATTATTGACAAGCAATAATAAACAAAAAAGTCACTACTTCAAAAAAGAACAAAGTCATTCCCAAGTTTTAAGTTTTCACTTCTGTCGTCAGGTAGTCTCCATGACTGCCTATGGTTTTTTTTTAATAAATTTCGAGCTGTAGATTTTGTGCCACGTTCAAACTTAATTTTTTTAGGAATTAATATCAAATTTCAGCCACTAGGCTACAACTAGTTAAAATCATTTGTCATTTTAATGTGATTATTAGTTATCATTTTAAATTTAAATGTGAGTAAATCCCGATCTTATTATTTTTATAGGTACTGTATAATGTAAATAATAATCAAAAATTATGGTAAGTTTCGCCACTGTCCTTAAACATAATACCAGAAGAATCATGAATGCGTTGCCGGTCTAAAATGAAAAGATTTGAGGTTAATCTCACCGTATGGAAGGCAACACCAAGCCTTTTTCTTCTTCTGTGCACTTCTTTTGTGCCTCTGTGGTAATGCCCCGGCTGAGTCAGTCCGTATATCCTATAGACGTAATTGTCTACAGTATGAGTCCATTGACTGCCTTGGTGGCGCAGTTGTAATTACGCGTACGGTACGTGCTGTGCTGAGGTCTCGGGTTCGATTCCCGGGTCCTATTTAGAAATACTCAGTATCGGTCCGGAGTCTGCAATTGTGCCCGGTATGGCGATAAACTCGCCCCCTGTCACTATAAGGGACTGTAATGAGTTCGGCGAAAAGTGGGTGTACTGGGTTACACCTCTGCCTATCCCTTTGGAGATTACAGGCGTGAGTATATATATATATATATATACATATGACTACCACTTTAAGAACTATTACTGACATTGATCACCCTAATACAAATTTCCATTGAAGTATCAATACCGTCGACTCATTATGCATATAAGTTTCGTTATCAAGAAGGTTCTCCCTCGATTTGAAACACAAACAAATAAAATATAATAACACATATCTTAAGTTCTTGTTGGCTATGTACGCGCACAGCAGTTGTTCCGGAGGATGTGGGTGTACCATGTCTTATGTTTAACTGAGCGGATTCTACACGATCGCTGAATATGTAGATGAGGCATTATACTGTGGTTTTTTAATGGTAGTTTTTTTTAGTGGTACTCTGGCTATGAGTGTAAATTGGTTGTAAGAGATCATCACAATATAATTCAGAATGTAAAAATGTTGGATGCTTTGATGGTTCTTCAAGAAAGAAATAGGAATTTATGTTTTGTTTGTTTTTCCTAATTATTATAGCCAAAAATACCAAAAATACTAATGATAGTACTTCCATGCTTTTGCGAGTATTAAAGGGCGGAGACCAATTTCTTTCTCGTCTCCTCTGCTTTATCCTACTAATATTATAGTTGCGAATGTTTGGATGGATGGATGGATGTTTGTTACTCAATCACGCTACAACGGCTGGACGGATCTGGTTGAAATTTGGCACAGAGATAGATTATAGTCTGGAATAGCACATAGGCTACTTTTTATCCCGGAAAAATGTATAGTTCCTGTGGGATAGTTTAGTTTGTCACAGAGCAAGGGATCGACATGCATTTTTTGCATAGTGGTAGTTTAGGGATCAGAAAATGACATATGCCACTTTTTAACCCGAAAAATGCTCACATCATATCGGATAGCAAAATATAGGAAGGTGTAATAGCTTAAGATGCCTACATGGATTGTATACCTTTCCTTCCAAAAATAACCTCCACACGGGCGGAGCCGCGAGCAGCATCTAGTAATTTTATATAATATTTTTTGGCAAATTTAGGTGTTCCAAATGAGGAGTAGTGGGCATGCTCAGGGTCTGTAATTGATGTCCTTTTGTTGTCCCCTTTTATGAATATGTGTATGTCATCTAGTATTGACCAAAACAAGTTGATTTTCTTTCAAATTCTTCAAAAAGAAACATACAGACAGTGTTCAATTCTCATTGCACATTCATCCTTTCGCGGTTGTACGTCGCAGCTTCCGCCGCACCCCTGTCATAAACTGAACTCACATTCGCCAGTATTTATCATCAAAGTTGAGCAGATACGGGGCGACGTCGCGAATCTGATTCCGCTTGCTGTATCCGCTGAGATTTATGTAGGCACAGGGAGGTGCTTCTGCAGTACCTCCCGTTTGGAGGGTTGGATACATTATGTTTTAGGTTATAGAAAGAGTTGGCCTGTGACTAGTTGATTATCTATTGGTAGATATGGTTTATAAGGTTTGACAGCCTGCGTGGCGCATTTGGCGAGTAGCCGGCTGTGAACCGAGAAGCCGTGGGTTCGATTCCGACACCGGGACAAATGTTTGTGTAACAGACAGATATTTGTATCCGGGGTTGGGTGTTGCGAGACCGAAAGTCTCTCGTAGTCCCTGATACCCACAACACAAGACTCGTATCTTAGTGTGGGGTCGGGGCTATGTGTGTGACTGCTGGGTGTTATTATTATATATTTATTATTATTATATATTATAAGGTGGTTGATAGGTTCTTAAAAGCAATTAAACATATATAATATCGTGCTGGTTGGTTCTTGTAACTTAAACATAAAAACGATAACCTAAACGGAGGCCGTGGAATTTAACAACCTCTAGAGTCCAGGCAAGACACACCTCTTTTCGAAATGATGTATTCATACCTTTTTTATACCACGATGGTGGCAGGATCATAGGAAGGAGGGAACACGGTAGCTGGCAAACTGTTCCACAGCTTGATGGTGCGGCAAAAACCTTCTGTTACCTCTGCACCACCTCAGGTTGACTGGCAGAGTATGCCTTCGGCATTAAGTCCACCTATACTGAAATATATAGAGTGTGAAATACATCTTAAAAGTTGTAAAACCATCATAATTGTTATCAATATTCTAAAAAGAGTAATGTCGGTATCTCGGTCGTTAAGTATTATCTTTGTTCTAATATTCAGAAGGTGGTTCCAGTCATTACTCGTCGCAATAGATGTATAAACGTTTAATGTTTTATTCTGGCAAGATTCGCGCCGAACGCGCGGAGCTAGGGTTGGAGATGCGAGTTTATTAACCGACTTCAAAAAAGGAGGAGGTTAACAATTCGTCGGAATCTTTTTTTTTATGTTTGTTACCCGATTACTCGAAGACGCCTGGACGGATTCGAGAAATTCTTATTTTGTTTAAAAGGGTATACTTCCCAGGTGGTCCCATTGGCACCAAGTCAGGATCTGATGTTAGGATCTCAGAAAAATCAAGGAAAACCCTCAAATTTTATAGTGACGCATAATTTGTTTTATATTGAAGTCGGTGTACCTTTTATGAATTAAAAAAACTTTTTTATTTAATCAATTTACGTTGAGAGGCATAAAAAATATTAAAATAATTTATTGTCAATAGTAGTGACATCGAAAACTATACCAGAAAATATAATCAAAGGATTTAATATATTAATAGGCCGTATAATGGTATGTACTATTGATGACACATGCCTCCTTTAATGATTAGAAAGGTTAGGCCTTGTATTGCCTTGGGATTGTAGACTACACAAATTTCATGGACAATTATCATAATGGAATCATTTTATATATAATTATATAGTTTTCAGTCTGGCTTATCGGTTCCAATAACAAATGTCACCATTATTTTAAGTTTTTAATGTGTTATAGGCACTTACCACCATGAGTATTTCAATGCAGCTCTGTACGTCTGTATGTATCTGTAGTATATTTATCTATACACAATGTTAACTGTCTCACTGGCGCACGTATGATAACTATATGTATATGGGAGCATATGTCGGGATAAGTGCAGGTGAATTGAATTATTTATGGTATATGTTATCTTAAGTTGTTTACTATTAAGAAATTATTGTGATGTGTTAGCATATTTAGGATTGCAATCTAGCATAATACCTTGTAGTGTAATATTTTGTTTTAATTGTAATCTGTTTTGTTGACCAAATAAATAAATCATTGTTAAATCGAATGAAAATTAACATTGATTATACAGATGAGTTAGAGATATTGTGTGCCCCAGGAGTTGGGAACGCTACAGTGACCTTTCTCTTGGCAATCCAGTCTCCCCACTGAGCTGTTACTGCTAGGTTTATATTTTTTTACCAGTAGTTAACCGAAAAATTTCCTCTTCTCTTTCACTCTCAATTAGTTCGACATAAAAGGGAGAAACAAAATAGTGATTATTAATATTGGAATAAAGGAATTAGTTTAATGGTTTATTATGATTCTCTTCAGGTTCGGCGTGAAATGCAACAGGTTTTGATTGTTTTTAAAACCATTCATAATAAAATAGATGCACCAGACCTACACAATCAGCTTTTGCGCATTTTTGTACCCAATAATTACTGCAGAACTCGAAACCATTCGTTATTCTCAGTACCGCACGGTAGAACGGTTGCTGGAGCAACGTCTCCGTTGCCTCGCACTCTTAAGATGCTTAACAGATTCCTGGACTCAAAACCAGAGTGTGATATATTTACGTGTGACAGACGATTATTTTTGTTAGAATGCCTGAGGTTTTGCGAGTACGATGTATGAATGAATCATTTAATTATTACTATGTTTATCAATGTTATTAATCTTATAGTTATAAGTTTTCAAAGGCCGAAGCTATAATCCGCGAAAAAACCAATAATTTAGGTTATCAAGGATTTTTGTTATTTTTTTTATGTCAGGGTGCAGCAAACTAACTATTGGGTCACCTGATGATGATCTTTACCGCCTATTTACTTACAATGCTAGAAGGATGAGTGCGTTGCCACCCTTAAAGGAAAGAAATAGGAAGATTTGGCCCCCGGATATAGCATTCAACATTATATTGTTATCCGATTGTGGTTTTCTATATCCACAGTATGTGTATTAAAGTAAGTAGTGATAGCCTAGTGAGGAGTGGTACGGACTGTCGAGACGTGAGTCGTAGGTTCGAAAACAGCACAAATTGCATTCACCCCTGACTTTTCTAAAATGACGTGTGTATTCATTGTTAATTATCGCTTGCTTTAGCGGTGAAGGATAATTTATGAGAAACCCTGCATACCTAAAACTTCCCGTAACGTTGGCCTAATTATAAAAAGTCGTAAGTCCTTTTCGGAAAACTTTATAAGAGGGGGAATAAACTTTTTGTTTATTTTTAGATATTATAAATGATTCTAGCAGAAAATGAATTCACGTATTATTATTGTACAGAAATAGTCAATGTTGTGTTGTTTTGCGGGAAATAAGAACTACTTACTCCATTCGAATAATTCAAGAAATGTGCACTGATGGCATTAAAAACCATTATCGAATTATTATGCAATAACGAATTCAGATGATTAAGCCAATGATAAGAATATTAAAGAATGTAAAGTCCTACATTAGCCAACGCGGTGGCCTAAGGCCTAACTCCTCTCATTAGTAGAGGAGGCCCGTGCATAGCAATAGGACAAGTTTAATACCGGGCTAGTATTATTTCTGTGTAAGTCACAGACTACCTCGGTGGCGCAGTTGCAATTGCGTATGCGTTATGAATGCTGTGCTGAGGTTCGATCCCCGGGTCGGGTTTAGTGATATAGCGTTTTTCTATCTAGAAATTCACAGTATTAGCCCGGAGTCTGGAATCTGCCCGGTGTGGCGATAGGCTAGCCCCCTATTACGTTATGGGACTGAAAAACGGAAATGAAATGTCAGTGTATCTACTGGTTACACTTGTGTGGTTACTGGTTACCTCTGCCTACTCCTTCGGGGATTATAGGCGTTATTTCTGTAAATAATATCCATATACATACATATACACAGATACAGATCTGTGAACCCTGTTATGCTGTAAATAAAACTGCAGGCTTCACCTTCTTCGTGGCTTTACATTAACATTTTACATCTGAGGCAGCCCTACCTCCCAAGGACGAGCTCGGTTACCCGTTATCTTGATCACGTTTCAAGTAGCGTTCGCGCCTTGCATATTCGTCGCTCTTAAAACCTTATCGTTTTATATAAATTAATTGCTCAGAACAGAGATTTTGCGAATGTGTGCGCGCGCCCTTATCTTTGTTTTGGTAATTGAAATCTTACGGAGTAAGACAAGTTTGTTACAAAATCCTTATCGGTCTTCGTAGTTGTTTTGTATGAAAGATGCTATTCAGCTTTTGACTCCTTGGAAGGTAGGAGAGTACTCTATTAGATAATGAAAGCCGTACAACGTGAAAAACTTAATCGTTGGTTTAGTGTTCAGTTTGAATGTGACTCTCCCAAATCAACCTGTGTTGGCAACATTGGATACCTAGAGTAGACATTTGAAATTACCTGCCCGATAAGCAACGGGATAAAAGGAAGGAACTGTTAGGACGCCGACCGCGTTTGTCTTTTAAAAAAACTACAAAATACACTGCACTATTTTTATTAAAGAAAAACTTAATTGCACACTATAGTACTGACTCCCGAATTTTGACAAAACCGTACTCGGAGAAGTCTTAACTCTGACTGATTTATTAACTTGACAGCCTCCGTGGCGCAGTTGGCGACTAGCTGGCTGAGAAATGAGAGGCTGTGAGTTCGATTCCCATACCGGGACAAATATTTGTGTGACAGACAGATATATGTGTCCGGGGATGTTGTGAGCCCGAAGATATCTCGTAGTCCTTATACAAGATTCGTAGACTCGTAGATAACACAAGACTCGTATCTTAGTCTGGGCTATATGTGTGACTGTTGGATGTTATTTATTATTATATTATTTAATTATAAATATAATGAGGTAAAAATGGCAAAAGTACTGACTTGCAATGGAATAAAACATCGTCATTTGCTAGAATGATGAATGCGCTTTCTGTACATAGAAATAAGGGTTATAACAGAACGTAGGTGACACACGGGATGCTTCTTTGTGATTCACTACCAATAAACATCTTAATGTAGAAAGTCGTAGTCATTCATTCATAAACCTGCTTAGTTGGCTATCACATTAAAATCAAATTACACATTGAATCCTTTCATTCAAAACATGAAAATCAGACTGCTAAGCTGTAAACAGAGGCCTGCCGCCCCTCTAAAGTCGCAGCGTCAATATCGCGTTTATAGTTGCGAAACAATCCCCCGAGGACCCACTGAGTGGCCAATGATTATTTTGTGCTACACCATGGCGGCTTATTCCGTAGGGCAAAGTTTTTTTTTATTGAGATTGAGACAAGTTTTGGAACGCAGTGTCTTATTAAAAACTAGCTGTTGCTCGCGACTCCTCCCGCGTGAAGGTCATGTTTGAGAAAAAAAGTATACGATACAAAATACCAATTTTCATCCGTTAACTTCAAAAATGATGGATTTTCGTACAAACTTTCAGCCCATATTTTACCCCTTTAGGGGTGGAATTTCCAAAAATCCTGAAATATATATTTTTTATTTTTAGCTAAAAGACCAAATACTATTTTTCATGAATTTAACTGAAAAAATGACGGATTCTCATACAAACTTGCATCCCCTATTTTACCCTCTTAGGGAAGGTATTTCCAAAAACCCTTCCTTAGTGGATGACTACGTCATAAAAGGTACCTACTGTCAAAACTTTAAGTCTCTAACCCCAGCCGTTTAGGCTGAGCGTTGATATGTCAGTCAGTTTCTTCTTTTATTTATACAGATTACAACTTAATGGGTTTGCCTAAAAGCCCAATCATTTAGCAAATATTAATTTGAACGCAAACATATAAAACTCAAATAAATATTATAATTATATATAAAAAATTGTAGATTCAATAATGTATTTCAACCAGAAATTTGAAACCAGAAACGAAAGTGGCTTTATTTCTAGTTTGTCTGAATACAATGATAATTGCTGGTAGAATAAATTTCGAATGTATGTGAAGATCAACCCACATTAGACCAACATGGGGGACTAAGGCCTAACTCCTCTCATCAGTATAGGAGGCCCGTGTCTAATGATGGAACGTGCCCTAAATTAGACTGATTTACACTATTCAGATGTAACAAAAGTTTTTATTATTATTTTATGAAAGCAACCTCTGTATAAACACCAAATTTGTTTGAAAATAGTTTGTAAAAGCAATATTTTCTTAGAAGCTCAAGCAGAGAGGCAACATTATGGCTTCTGATTTCTTAGTTAGTTAGTTTATAAATGTAAAATAAAATAAATAATATTTAATAATATATACCGTGTTTTTTTTAAACATTAATCGTAATCCGTGGAAAAAAGATCGTCCATTATTGCCTCGGATTCTATTTCGATTTTTTTCAGTTTAACCATACTTACAAAATAATATAATACATGCGGTCCCAGAATACACCGCCGGCGGCCCCAAACTCGCCCCTCTTAAGATTCTCATAAACATGTTTTTGACGCAATAAAAATGATAAATCAACCGTTTTTTATACGGTCAATCAGTAGATACAGTGTTTTCGTAGCTATCGCGTGCGTTATGGAGGAAAAATAACTTCCACTGGTGATTGATGTTGATCACATTGATAATAAAGTTGTCATAGCTTCGAGTGAACTACGAGATTACCAAGAGAAAGATTTTATGAAAATAGTTTAACAATATTCTAGTTAGTTTTTATGATATTAATGGTAAACAAAATATTAAAACCTGCAAACACATGTTGCAAAAGTATTTTTTTTCGATTTCATTTCTAGCTTTTTAATTAGCTCGAAAGAGTATGAATTTCAAAATATATACGTCGTGTGTCATATAAAACCTGCGTATGCGTAACTTATAAATCTAATACCTATAAGACTGCCTCGGTGGCGCAGTTGTAATTGCGCATGCGTTACGACTGCTGTGCTGAGGTCTCTGGCTCGATCCCCGGGTCGAGTAAAGTGATATTGGGTTTTTCTATCTAGAAATTCCTCAGTATTAGCCCGGAGTCTGGAATCTGTGCCTGGTATGGCGATAGGCTCGCCCCCTATCACATAATGGGGCCGAAATTCCGCGAAAAGTGGGTGTACTGGTTACACCTCTGCCTACCCCTTCGGGGATTACAGGCGTGAGTGTATGGGTGATGTGTGTGTGATATTTTCAATCTCATTTTAATGCTACGATTGAAGTCAATTGTGACACTTTTGTTATCGAGGCTAGATCGGGATTTTGAACATCGTATTTACGAGAATTAACTACACGTCTTATTATTAAAAGGAACTCTAAACTATAACTCATCCCTCTCAGTATCCATTAACTTGACCACCTACCCATAAACACCACCCTCTTTAAGAGTAAATAACCAACCATCAAATATAGAAAAAAATACTTCTTACACATTAATAAGAGTTATGTGACATTTCGCAAGCAAAGCTTACGTTATGCCTTATTGATTATGCGTGAAAAACAGCATGAGTTATAGTGTGGTGCGTCGGCAAATTTTCTTTCATTACATACTAAGGGCATATAATTCACCCGCATATTTGGATGTGAAAATATATTCAGAGTGTCATAGATCTCGTAGAAACGCTGTAGTTTGTTCAAGCTTTATTTTCTAACTTACTAGCTTTTGTCCGCAGCTTCGTATGAGTGGTTATGTGCGCAGGGGACTGTGCTCTGCGCAATGTACACTATAAAAATATATTCCTAGCACGAGAATCGAACCCGCAACCATCCACTGTAAGTAATTGTACTAAGGCCTGTCGGACAAGTACAAGTAATAATTTGAGAAAGTTTTATCGTAATCATATTTTTTATATATTATTTAGGGTTTTTTAATAATTTAGATAGCGCCGTTTCAACCCTAGTCAAGTTATGGCTATAGTAAAAGACTTTTTTTTATTGTTAACTACTGTAACCATTTATTTTAAAAATTGAGAAAAATCAAGTCTGACTATTGCTATGAAAAATGACATTGAAATAAATGTAGGTAATTTTACGAATTTTATGGCGTTTTATTTTACTATTTAATACGCGAAGTTTCAAAAACTTTACAGCCTTTACGCTCTCACAACTCCATAAATCGCGATAAAATTCATAAAATTAGTTTTATTTCAATTAGTAATATTCGCGTAAACATAACAATCCATTACTTGAATAATGACTTTCACAGTAGTAAGGAATGATGAAACAACTCGACCTAAGTTTTTTTAGTTTTTCTCTTATTCCTTGATACCCACTATATAGGTTAGGCCTAGTGTGGGGTGTGGTGTACTCCATGGTCGCCAGCCGGAGGTCCTAGCGTGCGGTGGCCCACTTCTGCGAGGGCGTCATCTCGCAGAAGGAGAGTGCCGAGAGGGATCGGGAACGAAATGATCCCTCCCGCCGCCAGAAAAGACGTAGGAGGCGCCGGGTGGACGACTGACCGGCGTCTCCCGCCCTGTGGAACGGGGGCGTTTGAATTTCACCACGGTAACCCCTGCCTGCCGTACGAGGCGACTAATTGGGGCCATCGGGGGTCGCGGGCTCGCAGCGGGAGACTGTCAGCCCGAATCGATGCACTCCCAGTTTCGGAGCATCGTGCGACCCCGAGATGGACGGCAGCGCGCGTGGTAAGGCCTCGTTCGCTGTCGTTGATCGGTGCGCGGGGGCTCCTAAGCCCTCCCATGGAGATGGGCTGCAACGCAGCACCGCGCAGGGGCGGTTCCGGCAGCAATTCTAGCACTCCTTAGAATACCCCGGGATCGCTCCGTAAGCGCCGAAGAAGGCCACCGCGGGGTTTTAGCTAGTAGTGTCGGGTGGTGTGTACATAGGGGGTAGGGACTTGGCCCAGCGGCTGCCCGGATAGCCATCATCCGGGCGAGGGGTATGCTGGGTCGTAAGACCGGCTAGTCCAGCATAACCGTTTTATTCTTATTCCGCTTCCCCCCGGAGCGGGCGGTAGTAATAAAACGCTTTCCCCGCGACAACAAAAAAAAGGCCTAGTGTGGGGTCAGAAATATTTGGCTGACTGTAGGGTGTATTTACTAATATTATATTTTTAACTGACTTAAAAAAAAGGAGGAGGTTAATAATTTGTCGGAATCTTTTTTTTATGTATGTTCCCCGATTACTCGAAGACGCCTGGACCGATTCAAGTTTTTTTTTTGTTTAAAAGGGTACTTTATACTTCCCAGGTGGTCGCATTGGCACTAATTCAGGATCTGATGATGGGATCTTAGAAAAATCAAGGAGGACCCTAAAATTTTATAGTGATGCATAATTTGTTTTTTATTGAAGTCGGTGTACTTTTTATCATTATCAAAACGTTTTTCCCTAACAGCGAAACTTAAATTAAACACTCCTTTATATGCCCAATAAAGCAATTCTGTTCCAAATAAGAAATAAATAATTTCCCCGCAGATAACTTTCTCACATTTCCTGAAATATGAGTGTCAAACAAAACTAGTTAAGTCAAACGATACAATAAGTCGGGATTGTAAAATTGAGTCGACATCATCAACGCAAGACAAAACAAGATAAAATATAATTGCGTTTCACTTTTTATTGTTTTACCACTTAACACGAAATCGGTTTTCCAACTGACACTGTGTCTCATCGTGATGTTGTGGATGAAGTAGGAACATAGTAATTTATGGTATAGTCTAATTACTGAATTTATTAATAATATTAAGCGCGTTGTATAGTTTTTAAATTTTATAACAATACTACTAATCCTATACACAATGTCGCACAGCTGGGCTCGGCCTTACATTACCAATAAGAGATGCTAGGCCATAGTAGACGCTGGCCTAATACAGGTTGGTAGACTTTATATACATTTGTGATTCTTACGGAGAAATCTCGGTTATACAGATTTCCTCACGATATTTAAGCAAGCCAAACTATGAATGAATATACATATAACTTCCAAAAGTCAGAGGTGTATGCTATTTGGATTTCGATACTGCGACTTTAGTTTCAGAAGTCCATTTTATCCTCAGCTAGGCTCTCGCTGTTTGTAGAACAAGTCAAAAATGGAATTTTTGTTTGTCTTGATAATATAATGAAATACCGCTTTTTATAATGGAGATAATAAAGGAAATTAATTAGGTAACCTGTTTTATGATGATAGAGCTAGTGTGTTACATCCTTTCATACCAAAGTAACCATCATCACTTAAGAACACCCACGATCTCAGAATAATTGTAAACTAAGGGTTTTATTATCAAACAACAATTCTGGCTTTGGTAACTTCAGATTTCTTATATTTGATTTAAAATATAAAAGACAAGTAATCCTACTAAAATTATAAATGTGAGAGTTGGAATATTTGTGACTAAATCACACAGAAACGACTGAATTGACTAAGATGAAATTTGGCAAACTGATAGTTTCTTAGCTTAATTAACGCATAGGATATAATTTATCCCTGAAAAATATTCGGTTCTTTATAAATTCACTACTAGGCAGATATAATAGCTTAAGATGTTTCCATGGATTGTATACGTTTTCTTCCAAAAATAGCTTTCACGCGGGCGAGTATGGCTTCCAAGTTGCGAGCAACATTCAGTTGTATATATCTTGTTGATTTCCACATGAAAACAATACCCGTCGGGAAAATTCTAAAATTATATCTTTTTTCCAAACATGTTGATTTGACATATTAGTTAATGATTCTTTAAGAAATCCTAGCTTAGAAATCAAATACAATACACCTTATCGGATACTACCCATTTTACAGTACTTGTCACTTAATAGAATTATTTTACAAAAACTTAATTTGCAAACTGACTACCGCATTCAATAATTGTGTGCCAAAATAAGTCCCTCTGAGCTATGTAGAGCTAGTGTTTTTAACGCGACGCCACTCGCATTATGGTGCTGGCTTCGTCGCCAACTTTTCATTACTATTGGTTTATTAACCAATATTGAGTGGCGGCGTTTAACTTGGCTCGGTTGCTCAAATCATGTTTAGGGATAAGTAAATTTTTGTTCAACTTTGTCATTGTTTAAATGAAATATTAGTAAGTAGGCAAGCGGTATAACGATTTTGTTGACGTAGTTTCCTTATAGAATCTTATAAATTGTGTATCAGTTGTTATATGGTGATTATTAACTTAAATTAGAAAGGTACTTCATTGCTAGTTAGATAGTTACTATAGTATACTATCAGATAGTTACTATATCCCTCAAAAAATTAAAGTGTTAAAATATTATTGTCTTGTTTTAAGAGAATTTTATTTGAGTAATGCTTTGATTTTCAAACTTCTATAGCCGGAATTGGAGAACAGCTTCGATACTATTTTTTGGGCATCTAAATAACACATACTGCTGAGTATATTAACCATTTCTACTTCAAAAGAGGATATTATAAATTCGAAAGTAGTATAGTCCACGTTACGTTATGTCTCAGCCAATTTGGATAGATTTTGATGTTTCTCCTTGTATTCTTTAAGGGAACATAGAAAGTATAAATCCCATATCGAATATAAAGTGAGGTTTTGAATAATCTTCAACAAATGCACTTCAATTAGAATTTTAAAATCGTTGATTAAGTTTTAATTTAACTAATTATTAATTCGTTAACCATCTGCTGTTATTATTATTTGACAATAAAGGTATATATTTTACTGGAGACTTTAATCCGTGATTAAACGGAAAACGTTAAACGAAATTTAACCAGAGTTCAGTGCAACCGTACTTTACAATCGCGTCCCTCGAGAGCGGCAGTTAGAGTCGGCGCCGCTCAATCGGGCTCGTTGTAAACCGATTCGGTGACTAGTGATGTCTAGTATTCTTATCGATATTTATATATCAGAACTTCATGGATTTAGTATATCAAGAACCAAAGCTTGATAGTGAAGTGATGTGTTTTTTTAACCAAGCTGTAAACAGATGGTGTGAAAATATGCCTTCGATAATTTTGTGAAGTCTAAGCTCACATCTGGTTACGAAACAGTGATCTTTTGATATTGACAGCCTCCTAGGCGCATTGGCGAGTAACCGGCTGTGAAACGAGAGGCAGTGGGTTCGATTCCCGCACCAAGACAAATGTTTGTGTGACAAACAGATTTTGTTTCAGATGTTGTTTGGGGCCGTCCCCACAACACCCAGATCCTTCTCATTAGTCGAATAAAAGAACCGTAATTCTAAAGGCTCTTTATCTACTAAGGATAACTAAAATATTCCGAAACACAATAATCTTTTTAACTACTTTAATTATAAGCTACTTGTGACCGCCGCAAATATATGACAAAGAATTTGAGTAGGAATTATACTTTGTAATATTTTTAAGGAAGTCTTTGTAGGTACTTAATGTATATTATTATTTTTATCAAGTAATCGATACACTCACTTCCCTACACGGCTCCAATTGAACGTTGCGTCTTAAATTTTATGGTATTTACATTGTACGATAAAATTTAAAATAATAAATAATTTAAAATATTAAATTATTACATTTCGTTTCTCCAATGCCCTTTTTAAAGATTTTTATGAGACTTTGATACTGCCATTTCATAGTATCTGCAACATGTTGTTGTACTTCCCAAAGCAGGGATAATCTTGAATACTTAGTACAAAACGTAGTAAATCTCAATTCGCTATCATTTGCCACGCATTGGTGACCCACAATGCAAGGTAACAGTCAAATAATAAGAGAGAGATGAATGACTTTTTGATGCTACTGGTTAATTATTGGGGAATGTAAAGATAAGAAGGGATAAAAGAAGACCTAGAAGCAATGTTTATAGTTAGACAGAAGTATACTGTATTAAGATAACTCCACTGGTGAGTCTAATAATTTTCATACATATAGTCCTGATACTAAACTAACGTAACTACCTAGGATAGGTATTAAGAAACACGAAGGATGCAACCTACATTTGGAACAAATATTTGCAATTCAAAAACTTGTGTCCTATCTAAAGATTGAATAGTTGATTGACTTTCGTTTCACAGCCACCTCGGCATGCACGCGCCATGGCATAGTAACCATAACGTCTGTCAAATTGAATGTGACTTTAATGAAAATAAAATACATATTCTGCGTTCATAAGATGAGTATAATACTCCAAGTACGATATCGTTATAACATCGTGTCGTACGCTGTAAACCTACTCCAAACTTTGAATATTCCGCGTCAAACCTATGTGTTTTGTTTGACAACTTATTGGCAACACGAACATTTTCATAGCCGCCATTACAATACGAGCTGTTTGTTTTGTTTCAACATGATAGCTGTTATATATTTTATCATTTAAATCATTGTGTCTGCTTACCTACTGCTTTGTTAGGGATTATAATATTAACATGATTAAAAAACATTATTATTCCTTCAAATACCTGTTTTTTGTTTAGAATAGTAATGTATTCTTTAGTATATTAAGTATATTTTCCACTTAAATAAGTTTTTATTTCAGTACATACAGTAGCTACATTAAACAATTTGCTGTTTCTATATAGTTAGAATATAATTTCAAAAATAGATATGCAAATAGTATGATAATTGTAATTCTCAAGTGCTCTATTATTTACAACGGGATAAGCCTAAGCTCCATACATTCAATTAAGTTAAAAATTTACTTCGCTTAATATAAAGTCTACTCAAAATTCATCTTAAATGAATGATAATGAAATGATCTTAAATGAATAACCTTATCATTTTTAAAAATACTTTGAAATGAAACAAATTTACAGATTCTATCGCGGTTTATTAAACTTTTTTATCCCGATATTTCGAAAGCTTTACAACCTTCATGGTCACAGGGCGTAAGAAACCATTAGATATCTTAACTATTAACAAAATTTATGAAACTAACAATACAAGACATTACCAAATAAACATTAGATTTTTTTCACTCTACAGTAGTGTTATCTAGTATTCGTAATAGGATATCTATCTCTACAACTTAATTTTCATCTTGTTATACTGATTTACAAAAGTGCCATCTGTTGCACTAAGCCACACTAGGCATCGTGTATAAGAGCGCCATCTATGAAGTAGCTAACTTTTTCTATTCAACACTTGATACTCTCGTCTGAAATAATACATGTATTAGTCACTAGATGGCGTTTAATTCAAAAACCTCTGCAAAAAAACATAAGACATATAATAATGGTGATTTTTATAGTAAATAAACAAGGATTAATAACGATTTTATAAAAGAAAGTAATTATTTGCAAACTCGGGATATTCGGCATCAATGGTTGTTAAGAAAACCATTAACCTACTGGGAAAAATTACAAAAGAGATAAATCAGTACCTAACATCCTACATTTGATGTAGGGCTAATATAGCCCATTATCCAACTGTTGACTAACTAACCGCGCCATAATTTTTTTTACCACCACGAACGGTGCGTGGATAAACTTAAACTATTGGCGTGAGCCTGGGTTTGAAAGGTGGGTTCCCGATAAACCCTATAATAACATTATAAACATACGCACCTAACCGGACGCACGCACTCACGCCTGTAATCCCCGAAAATAGGCGGCGGTGTAACAAGTACACGCACATTTCACCAAGTTTATCACACTTATAATGATATGTTAGGAGGCAAGCCTATGGCCATACCAGGCACAATTCTAGACTCTGGACTGATAATGAGTATTTCGTAATACAATAACCCAATATCAATTTTACCCGAAGGGTCGGGTAAAAGACCGGGATCGAATCTGAGACCTCAGCACAACGCGTACGCATTATAATGCCACTGAGACAGGCAACATTATCAATGTATACACCGTTCTACTGCTCGGTATGGGCTTCCATAACTAAAGAAAATAATATTTAATCAACCTAGCCTAGCTTTATACAGCTTAATAATTTATAGTTTTTAGATCACTTTACTTTTTTTCACGGAACTATATAGTATGCAGATATAATCATGATTTTGATCTTCAATATGTGCTATATTTTACAGATATTATAATATTAATACAGTATACTGGCAAAAAAAAATAAAGATAATAATAACGTTAAGGTTTTATGAGTCATGAAAAACAATTTTATCAAAAAAAAAAGTGCACAAGCTATAAGCTTCTTTTTTTAATAATTGTATATATAGTGTAATTATTTAAAGTATCGTCAATCATAATGGCTGGCCCGAAGCTAGCCGAGTTACCCGCCCTGGCTTCCTGCCACCTTTACTCTCTTGAACACAATAACTATTATACCCCAATAGCTAGCTTCTGCACGGTCATAAAAATTTTAGAGACTTCTACAAGTATTTGATTTGAAATTAAAAAGTTATTATTAAAAAAAACATTGATGGTTTTCCTAGACAACAAATTTCTAACAGAACCCCAAAATCTAATGGGCCGTTATGGCGTCGACTCGATAAAATATCCACATATATGCAATCCCCAGCTTCCGTGTACTCCGAACGCCGCCTTTGATCGGCCATTTTATATATAGCACACGGTCTAAATTGTGGAAATAGAAACGAGTTACGTTACATACCACGTGTGTTGACGTAGGTGATCGTCTTTGCATTTAAGGATACCCTGATTGCGGAACTTGATCATAGATGGCGCTGTTTTTGTGTGCAAGTTTCACTTACGGTGTTCGTAGACTTTTTTTGGGTCTGTGGTTTATAGGTTCTTATTATTATTTGTATTATTGTGTGTAAACATCTAATTGTTATTTTATAAATTACGAAGTCTACAGTCGGAGGTTGCAAAAAAAAGCAAACTTATTTTAATAAATTTAATTTAAAATAGAAAAATTACAATAATTAAACTACAGTAGTTGATTAATGGTCGATGTTGTCCCAAGAATGAGGCGCCGATGCTACGGCGGTTTCATGTGCCCTCCGGTTGACACCAATGGTAGGCGTTTTCCGTTGACGATGCAACACGTGTCGGCGACTGTATCTGGGTCGATGCAGGCGTTGCAGGTTACGTATTTTAGGGATGCGTAACACCTCCCCCCGAAGAACAGCGACTATCGGAGACATTCGTCGTAAATTGAGCTGGGGGTTGATTAGGGTCAACCCTTCTGATGACTGGAGAGGCGTAGATTCCTTGAAGATTAGATTGTCCTTCTTCGGAATTTTCTAACGAGTTCTTTGTAAACTTCGTTCTATACTTTCAGTAAATCAGGCCAATAATAAGTGCAGATGCACTCAATATAACCACATACATTGGGATTGTGGTATAGTATAATATATAGTTTTCGTTATTGTTCAATTTAATAGATGGTTGTAAGGATATTCTTGAGTTTGCGGTATGCAGATGGTTTATGTTTATTGATTTTAGCTTAAATTCTGCTGTGGCACGCTGGATAGATGCGTTATACTTCGGTAGATCTATTATCTTCAAAGGTAGTCCTTTTAAGCGGTTATTCTCGTTCGATATGGTGAAATCTGGTGTTTCTAGGTAACAATGATGCGGGATCACCGCAAGATAACTGCCTTGAAGTGATTTGTATAACTCTTGTCCACAAGAGAGATGCACCTTGGTTGATACGGGAAAACTGATTGCGTAGTGTTTTTCATCCAGTTTTTCATATGCGGGATTTTCTAAAGTTACGATGACGGGGTTGCAGGCTTCGATTATCTGCTGCATGTTGATAACCTGTTGTATGCAATCTTTTGATGGGCGACTGCGTAAGCTGTGTTCCTCTTCACACAAATACCATTTACTGGACTTCGGGCATTCAGCCTCTATATACTTGAAATCTTTCTCATTAAGGACCAGGAATGGGTAAGGAGGAGGAATAATTTCATGATTTCTATTAGGAACTATAGATAATTTATATATATCATATATAGAGGTTAAAACGATGGAAAATTTATAAACTAAAGTAATTTCATTGCCTATGTAATATGAACCTACTTTAATAAAATCATAGTATTCTCTAATATTTAAATCAAGTATTTTTTCTCTGCCATATAAAATGATTAACTTGCTTATAATAGTGCTTAATGCATTTAAATTTAGTACAGAATGATGCATAGTAGAAGTTTTTATAAAGGCTAATACATTTTGTAATCTTATTAGTTCCTGAGAAATCGCATCGACGTTATCACTAAATATTAAGAACGCTTGGACAAGATGCGCATATTTTATTAAATCTTTATCTCTAGTCGCTTCGCTTTGGTTGATCTTATTCAATAAAATCTCTATGCTACGCTGGTTTTCTACAATATTATCTATAATTTCTGAGTATTGGTTACTCCAATCCTTTGAAAGACTAATATGACTATTGAGTTCCGTAACTAATTTATTCTCATTGTCCTGAAGGGATTTTATAGCATTATTATAATACAATGCGTCTGTATGGTCTAGATTACCGGTGATGCTTTTTACTATGGATCCGAGACCATCTACGAGCCCTCTTTTAGTTTTAAAATATGTTAAAACTAATTGATCGCATAGATTTATAAATCGCGTTAGGATATGCGAGTTTCCATCAAAGTCTGGTACCACCCTAAGCGATTTGTAAATTAAATCAACATCTGAGTGAGCCATCGCTTCGTCTAAATTCCTTCTTTTGTCTAGACTAGCGAACTTACTATGGGTTACCCTACTGTTACCTAACCTACTGTTACTTGATTCTCTCGGATGGAAAATCTTGAAAATGTATATCTAATGCTTAAAAAAATATATAAAATAAAAAAAAATATAACTAACCATATAATATTATAAGGAAAGATTTTATAAAATAGGAAGGCAAGGACTGAGAAAGTTTCAGAGTACTTACAGCATTACTGGATATGGTTTCTTCTTTTCGCTCGAATCGATGTCTTGATTCCCTCGACTGCAGCTCCCGTAGATTCTGGATACCCGATCGCACGCGCACGGTTTGCGATATATGCGTGAATATAATACGGATATCCTACCGACTGCGCCAATTACGAAGTCTACAGTCGGAGGTTGCAAAAAAAAGCAAACTTATTTTAATAAATTTAATTTAAAATAGAAAAATTACAATAATTAAACTACAGTAGTTGATTAATGGTCGATGTTGTCCCAAGAATGAGGCGCCGATGCTACGGCGGTTTCACGTGCCCTCCGGTTGACACCAATGGTAGGCGTTTTCCGTTGACGATGCAACACGTGTCGGCGACTGTATCTGGGTCGATGCAGGCGTTGCAGGTTTGGGCAGGATTCGGCGACTGGGCCTTAAGGTGGCCCTCAACAAAACCGAGGCCCTTTGTTTTCACAGGCCTCGGATTCGGCCACCTTTTGAGCCCCACATAAGTGTGGAGGGGGTGCGGATTCCCATCGGCTGTAAAATGAAGTACTTGGGATTGATTCTGGACAGCCGGTGGGATTTCCGTGCCCATTTCAAGGAGTTGTCGCCGAAATTGGTGCGGGCGGCGGGCGCGCTCGGACGCCTGCTGCCGAACCTGGAGGGACCTAATAGCCCTTGCCGAAGTTTATACGCTGGAGTCGTGCGGTCAATGGCCCTGTACGGATGTCCCGTATGGGCCGAGTCCCTGAACGCCCGCTGCGTCGCCCTGCTGCGCAAACCGCAGCGTTTGGTGGCGCAGCGAATAGTAAGGGGCTACCGCACGGTCTCCCACGAGGCGGCCTGCGTATTGGCCGGCACACTCCCTTGGGAGTTGGACGCCAAACTCCTCTCGTCAGCGTTCCTCTGGCGGGAGGAGGCGTCCAGCCGCCGTCAGGAGAGACTGGCCCCGAGGGAGATTGCGGCCCGGTTTCGCAGAACCGCCGTGGAGGAGTGGCATACCAGGCTGGAGAGCCCGACTGCGGGCTTGAGGACTGTCGCGGCAGTGCGTCCTGTCCTAAAGAGATGGCTAGACAGGCGCCACGGGGCGCCTACGTTCCGACTGACACAGGTATTAACGGACCATGGGTGTTTCGGTTCGTTCCTGTGTCGGATCGGAAAGGAGGTGTCCGCCGTGTGCCACCACTGTGGCAACTGCCGCGAAGACACGGCCCAACATACGTTGGAGGAGTGCCCAGCCTGGGACGAAGAGCGCAGCGCTCTCAGAGCAGTCGTCGGAGGAGACCTCTCGCTGCCGGCCGTGGTGTCGTCCATGGTCGCCAGCCGGAGGTCCTGGCGTGCGGTGGCCCACTTCTGCGAGAACGTCATCTCGCAGAAGGAGAGTGCTGAGAGGGATCGGGAACGATATGATCCCTCCCGCCGCCAGAGAAGACGTAGGAGGCGCCAGGTGGACGACTGACCGGCGTCTCCCGCCCTGTGGAATGGGGGCGTTTGAATTCCACCACGGTAACCCCTGCCTGTCGTACGAGGCGACTAATAGGGGCCATCGGGGGTCGCGGGCGCGCAGCGGAGGGCTGTCAGCCCGTATCGATGCACTCCCAAATTCGGAGCATCGTGCGACCCCGAGATGGACGGCAGCGCGTGTGGTAAGGCCTCGTTCGCTGTCGTTGTTCGGTGCGCGGGGGCTCCTTAGCCCTCCATGGAGATGGGCTGCTACGCAGCACCGCGCAGGGGCGATTCCGGCTGCAATTCTAGCACTCCTTAGAATACCCCGGGATCGCTCCGTAAGCGCCGAAGAAGGCCACCGCGGGGTTTTAGCTGGTAGTGTCGGGTGGGTTGTATATAGGGGTTAGGGACTCGGCCCAGCGGCAGCACGGATAGCCATCATCCGTGCGAGGGGGATGCTGGGTCGTAAGACCGGCTAGTCCAGCATACCCGTTTTATTCTTAATCCGCTTCCCTCCGGAGCGGGCGGCAGTAATAAAACGCTTTCCCCGCGACAAAAAAAAAAAAAAAAAAAAGGCGTTGCAGGTTACGTATTTTAGGGATGCGTAACATATATGACGGTAAATGCAGTTGTTTATATTAAGTAAACTGTCTACAATAAGTATTGTATCCCACATAGTTATGTGTGTTAGGAATTTCAGAGTGGGTTTAAATGAACTGTGTCGAAGTTCAGAAACTATGGATAAAATATAACAATTATATTAAATTCACTTAAAACGGATTATTATTATTCTTAAAGTGTGAAATTTGACAGCATTTTGCTATAATAACATAGATATTCATTAAAGCACATTTAGTTTTGTTTCATTCAATATCTATCTATACTTATAATAAATCTGTAGAGAGGTCAATTCTGTACATAAAATATATTTCCAAAATAACTATCAGCGGGTGATTAGTGATCGATACTGACGCCAAAAATGCAATCAGTAAATTTTTTGTCTGTCTGTCTGTCTGTCTGTATGTTCGTTATAGAAACAAAAACCACTCGACGGATTTCAACAAAACTTGGTACAATTGTTCTTCATACTCCTGGGCAGGTTATAGTATACTTTTCATCACGCTACGATCAATAGGAGCAGAGCAGTGAAGGGAAATGTTGGGAAAACAGGAGAACTTACTCCATTTTTAAGCTTCCGTCGCGTGTGCAGCCTTAATAGTTAAAGCTACACAGAAATCATGTATAACGGAAATGTTCTCCTTAAAATTATATAAAAAATATTCCATGACAGCCAATGTCTATATTTTATGGTTGACTCACAATAACACGTGTAACTCCCGATAGCTTAGCAGTTCAGAGATTTCTGATTATATTTGTATACTCTTACGTTTATAACACTCTCAATCATCCCTAATTAATAAATGTTAACATTATAACATTATGTCGGGTCGCCGCGGGAGGTATAAAATGGCGGGGGATGCAAACGAGAACTTCCTACAATATTTGGCTGTTGATGCGAGTAGACGTTCCGAGCATTCGACCTTATTGACAGGCAATATTGTTTATCAGCGCGACTTTTAGTCTTTAAATTAATTTAGTTTTCTTTTGTTGTTATTTCATAAAATAGGTATTAGTTATTGTGGTAGCGTGTTATATTCGTTCAAATTACAAATTATTAATAGTTTATAAGTAAGTAAAAGCGTAGGTACTTTTATTAATTATAGGTATAGGTATTATAAATAGGTATACCTATAACTACTACAATTAATAATAATTAATTATAGTAGTTATAGGTATTTAGTTTTAAGTGAAGTAGGTTTTATTATTAGACTGACAGACAACGCACAGCCGAAACTACTGACAGCAGAGAGCTGAAATTTGGCCTGTGTGTTTGTTGGGAGGAGTAGGCTACCACTAAGAGAGGATTATTGGAAATTCCCTCCCAACGGGGAGAAAAGGGGGATAAATTGTTTTTTTAAGTCATTTTTTCACGCGGACGAAGTCGCGGGCAAAAGCTAGTAAATAATAAAATAGTAGAGTCACTACAAAAATTTGTGCGAATTCATTTGCAAAATTTATTGTTATATTTCTCGTAACTCCAAGAACATATTTTAAACTGTAAAATATGAATTATTAATCCCAAAAAATGACGACCAAAGCTGGTTTTGGTTTATATACACACACATAACGTAAAACATAAACATTTTCACACTAATTCAATATAATGTAATTATCAAGAGAAGACCAACCAGAATAAAAAGCTAATTCAACAATAACTACAAAAACAGACCGAATTAATAACTCAATTTTAAAACGCAAAACTAGGTTTCAAGGGTATGACAGAAATAGTGATTATAAAAATCACAATGCATGCTCTGCAATGGCTGACCCAGTTATAAGTCGGCGGGGATAGAATTAGACCACGTTGGTCGCAGGTGGTCCAATCAATAAACACACAATGATTTTTAGGCCAATAATCAATTTGAGTACATACAAACATTTTATAGGTCAACATTATATATAAATAAATACACCAATATAATAATCCTGACCCCACAATAGATCAAACCGTATCGTGGGTATCAAGAACTATGGAGGACTACGATCCCACAACACCCAAACCCGCAACAAATATCTGTCAGTCACACAAACATTTGTCTCGATGCGAGAATTGAACGAACGACCTCTCGTTTCACAGCCGGCTACTCGCTAACAGCGCCACAGAGGCTGTCTATAGATATTAGGTTAGATAGATTGGCCAGTCCTTATAGTCTTGACTAGTGGTAGTGTATTTGGAGACTGTAAGTTCAAATAGCAGCCGGCCTACTACCACCCCTTATAGCAGTCTTGTTGTAATATTATAATCATCAATCAATCAACAATTTGTTAGTGGTAGAGCCATATAGAGTCACTACAGCATTAATAGGTGCACGACTGGGTTATTACCACTGTCTCACAGAAAACCAACTTCAGGAAACAGTTTGGTATTCTGCTTCTTCGGAAAGCTTGTATCATACTTCTCTTACCAATCCAGGTCGGCATGATCGTGTCGAGTAGCGAGGTATAGTTGTCTCTCGCTACTTGATACTCCAACTAGATGGCACTGCGCTTACCGTCAGGTGAAGTTTTACGGTTTTTTTTACATAAATAGGCTTCCGTTTAACCACTATCTCGCGGATTCTCTCTCTATGGATTGTGGATGTTCATTACCACCAGACCTTTAAACCCAATTATAAAAATATCATAAACCGTAAAATATGTACACAAAATCACGTCATATTTCTAACTAAAAATAACACTGAAATGCTCTCCAGAATTGTCCGCGTCGATGCCGATGGCGCGATTCGCATTTAATCAAAATAATTAACCACCCAAATGATTTATTGCCTGGCGGGTGGTATAGAGGGGGGGGGGGGGGGGGGGGGGGGTCTGCAGGTGATCCCGCGCCACCAACGTCGCGACAGTTACAGTAACTGCGTTATCTGACGTTTTAATTTGGCACAACCACTTCGACGGCGCGGCGGTGGCCGGTGCTCGGTGGCAAGTTTATTGATGAGTGGGTTCGATTTATAAATTAAGGATCTCACAGTGTACTTTCTTTAGTATATTGGGTAAACATCTGTTATCATAATATCGTTTTTTTATTAAAATCTATCAGGGCTTGGGTACAGATTCATTCTCATAATATTTTTTATTTTCTGTCACGACAATTTTTTTTTATCCTGGCAAGGCAAAGTAACTATACTGTACCTGATGGTAAGTGCAGTGCCGTCCACTTAGAGTATCCAGTAGCGAGAGACAATCTATCCCTCGCGACTCAACACAAGCATGCCAGCCTGCTGATTAGCTTCTTCACATTACGCCAAAAGGACTCAGGATCATAGGAGGGAGAAAAAATAATTAAACCAAAATATTTGTTTATTAATTTACAATACACATTCACAAATTGCTGTATTAGACCGCAGTTTTTGTCTAACTATAGGTAGTAAACTTCAGCATGCATATACTAATATATATATATAAATTTAAATACAATCATTGAATCCAAAAAGAATATGCATTATTTTGGATTATGACATTTTTTTTAACCTACTGCTAGTAGATGCAGTTTCTCTAGAAAATAACGGATAAGAACTGCGTTGTTCTTTTCAAACTATATAAAATTATTTAATACTAATTATTTATTTTTCTGATATTTCGCGTACTGTTAAAACGCTGTATACTCCAAAAAACTCGTTATTAGAAAACATTTCGATTATAATCCACGGCCATGTTCAAAAATTTTCTAAGCATATCACATGAATGTTTGTGTTATCATGCTTGCGTCGTATATTTATTTATATATAAATAGTATGTATGTCTGATTCAATGCCATTGTATTATTCGTGATATTAATTTATAACTGTTTATTTGACTCTAAATTGGGAATTGATTATTTATATTAATAAATAATATATTGATTTTATTAAATATATTATTGATTATATATTTTATTATTATATGTAACTATATGAAGCAAAACCAGAGATAAGTGAATCTTAAATATTTTTATCTAACAAAAAATGATTATAAGTTCAAAATTAAATTATAATAAAATAGTAATTAAATTAATAGAGTCATCATTAAGATTAAAAATAATGTAAATAAGTCATTAGCGTTAATTGCGATGTAAAATGTAATGAGTTCAGAAAACAATTCCAAAATGCAGGTTTAATAATATTTAAATTAAAAGTTTATCATTCAAAATTGCTATGGCAAATATATTTCTATATCCAAAAGCCTTTATTATATTATATTTATTTAGCTAAATATTTGTAACAATATAAAATATATTTTTAAATAATATAAAGCAACTAAAACAAAAACCTATGTTAAAGTTTCTTAATAAAAAAAACATCAACTACATAAATACCCAGAAATCAAAGTTTAACTTATGAAAAATATAAAATCCCACACGAAATCCCGCGCGCGCACATAAGTGGGTTAATAAATAAATAAACATAGGAGGTGATTACCGACGGCCGACCGCCGCCCGCCGCCCGCCGCGGAGATGCAAAAAGACGCGAAAAAACACCAAAGACGTACAACTCAATTTTGGAGGCACAACGCGGTGGAAATAAAGTTTGTAAAAAAATCAAGCGGGCATTTATTAGTGTGCCGCGCAACGGTATTCGGTAGGGATATTTATTTTGGCGCAATCTGACTTAAATTGAAAATCGACTTAATAGATTCTTATATTTACGCGAATCTTATATTTTTATCATTGCACTATACTTTTGTGACAATTCAGTTCACCCAGTGACCATGAAGACTGTAAAGCCTTCGAAACGTCGGGTTAAAAAAATATAATAAACCGCGATAAAATGCGTAAAAATAGTTTTATATCAATGTTAAAATCGACTTCAAATACCAATACTATATAACATTACTTATTAAAAAAGATAAAAGACATACTCGAAATTCATACGTCGCTGGGTTATACAAAATAAAATTTTTTGTCCTTCCGTTATAGTACTATTATGAATTAATTAAAGTATCGTTAATTATTGACAAATGACCGTCAATTTATTAATTTTGAATATTTTAATCTACAAAATAGTAAAGTAAGTAGATTAGTCCTATTCGACAATAGATGGCGTAATCCTAAATTAACAATACAACTAATTAGTCGATTATACTGTCAACAGATGGCATTCTTAATTCTTCATATGTTTGGGCAAAGCTTGTAACAAAAAAATACTATTTCCTGAATAACGGTAATTACAAGCTTTAAAATGGTGTTTGAATCAATAAACTTGATGAAGAACTATGGAAGTTATGGCGTGCCAACAATGAACCTTTAAGAATTAATATATATAGATTAGGTTTTGCCAAGGTTTTCCAAGGGGAGTACAGTATAGGGTTCTTCAAGAAGGGATTAAATAGGTTTTTGAAGGGTCGACAACGTGCATGTGATGCTCCTGGTGTAGCAAGCGTCCATAGGGTACGTTTACCGCTATACGGTTAGTATCAGGCGGGTCGTAAGCTTAGTAAGTTAGTTTAAGTAAGTAAGTTTAGTAAGTAAGTAAGTTTGCCACCATCGTGGTATAAAAATAAAATGAGAAAAATTCAATATCAAAAGCCAAGAGAAATTAATAATTGTAATAGCTATAAAATAAGTGCCATCGGTGACGCGATACTAATGAATCCGAACTGCCTTTGTTACGAACTTGGTAATTTTATCACTAAATCTCTAACAGTGCGAAAGTAGGGAAGAAAGCGGGCTGTAAGTTTGTTTTCCAACACCGTGGTATAAAAAAAGATAAGGTGACTTTTATATATTTACTAAATATTTTGTCATTTCTGTGGTTCAAAAAATCTTATTGAAACTTACAATATCGGAGTGCACGGTAATAAAGTGTCGGCGCAGGGCACTCAGATTACAGAGAGTTGAGCCGGCATGCGCGGTGGTCCTTCGAGCCGTCCCGAGCCCTCCCGCGCCCGGCCTAACGAGCCTGGATTACCTGCATTTGCTACACATTGCTTATATTCATGTTTTTGAATACTACATAAATAATTACACCCAACAGTCACACATAGTCCAGATCCCACACTAGGTCAAACCTGTATTGTACATCAACCACTACGAAGGACTGCGGTCTACAACACCTAGAAACAAACATCAGTCTAACCCAATGTACAGTCAAAAATGCTGACAATTAATTAATTATATAAAAACGAAAACAATACTAAAATCTAAAATTTTATTATATCACAAAAATGTGTCTACCAGGAATCGACTTCGCTACCTAGACTAGAGGCAATCGAATCGCATATTTTTTTCATGTTCCGACAAACGTATTGATTGGCATAAAACGTGTCAGTTTGTCGGTCCGTTCACACGAGGGTTTCGAGTAATCCTCTACTATGTGGGGTAGGCACGTTCTATAATGTTTGTAAGGATCTTAGGGTTGTAATTTGTTATACACAGGTATTTTTATGAGTGCTGCGTGAGAATTCGTGATAGATTCTTTTTTACTGCCTGGATAGACAGACGAGCCGACGGGCCACCTGATGGTAAGTAGACACCGACGCCCATAGACTTCTGCAATGCCAGGGCACAGCAAACAAATGAAATTTTGTGTCTACGTTTTGACTCTAAGGCTGTACAAATAACTTTGACGGTTTAAGCGCTGTCCGCCACACATAAAAAGCGTTTGAAGTCAAGGTTTTAGACGCTCTAGATGCAGCGTTTACAAGGTTTTTATTTGATATTTTGATTTTTCCGTATGAAACTCTAAAATACGAGAGGCCGATTCGATTCCCGCACCGAGACAAATGTTTGTGTGACAGTTGTTTGGAGTCTGGGTGTTGGGAGACTGAAAGTGTCTTGTAGTTGTTGATACCCACGATACAGGTTTGACCTCGAGTGGGTTTTTTTTATTACTGCCTGGATTGTCAGACGAGCAGACGGGCCACCTGATGTTAAGTAGACACAGCCGCCCATACACTTCTGCAATGCCAGGGTACAGCAAAGCCGCTACCTACCGTTGAAGGAACAGGGGTCTGGACTATGTGTGTGACTGTTGGGTGTATTTATTTATATATAATAATAATAATACCAGCACTGTATTAAACATTGTCCCACTGCTGGACACGGGCCTCCTTTACTAATGAGAGGGGTTAGGCCTTAGTCCACCACGCTGGCCTAATGCGGGTTGGTAGACTTCACATACCTTCGAAATTAGTATAAGAATTCTCAGATATGCAGGTTTCCTCACGATGTTTTCCTTCACCGTTAAGCAAGCGGTAATTAACATTTAATACACACATAACTTTAGAAAAGTCAGAGGTGTATGCCACTTGAGTTTCGAATATACGACTATCGTCTTGGCAGTCCGTGCCGCAACCAACTAGGCTATCGCTGCTTTTTTTTTATTATATTTTATTTATGTACTATCTTACATCATTATGATTTATAATTTTTAGCTTTCTGCACTTCTCCACATAAACTTTAACCATGCCAAATCTTGTTAAATTTTCTATGAAATCTATTCGACGTGACCTTTCACGTGGTTTGCGTAAAATTAACATTTCTGTTTTATTCTATTTACAGTTTAGTACCTCATCAGAGATAGTTAAATCACATATCTTAATGGTGCTAAATTTATGGAACCATAAAGCTTAATAGCAGATAACATAGTTTTCATGAATAGAATATGAATCACTTATTATGGATAGTTAAAATTAATTAGGCGTTAATATAAACGTAAGGTTAAGTATATTAAATATTGAAAACAATCAGAGTTTCCCACGGTCGCTTCAATGAATATAATTATTATATATTCTGATCATTCTGGTTTGAATATTTTAATTTATTGTTAAAGAGGCCCCGCCTCTATGCTATATTTTAAGTCTTAATGGATAGAAGGAGTGGAAGCTTTATCCCCACTCCTGTATATAATAATAAAAAAATAAGCGCTTGCAATTTGCCAACTTGTGTCTTAGCTGTCAATTGATTCTATGAATGAAGATTCATAGCGGTGAAAGCCAAACGAGATTGGTTGAAATAACCTTTAGCAGCTATCTTAGGACACAAAGATCACCAGGAATGTCATTTTTTTAATCCTGGCACGGCTAAGTTACCTTACTGCACCTGATGGTAAGCGCCGTCTAATTACAGTATCGAGTAGCGAGAGACAATTTATCCCCCGTTACTCAACACAATCATGCCTGCCTGCTTCTTCATACTACGCCATGGGCAAGAAGGTTTGCGTCCAAAGCGCGTCGAGCTTTAGTTAATATTGCTGGCGTAGGAAGATTGGTTAGTGCTCCAATCTAGCAGGCAAATGTGAATTAAATGGATAGGCCGGTACATCCAGAATACTCGTCACTACGACCAAAACCAGATACTTATAAATCCGACCAAATGCAGATTACTTGTCATTCCGACAAGCCTCGCCTACTGCGACAGCCTCAGTGCCGCAGTAGGCGAGTAGCTGTGAAACGAGAGGCCGTGGGTCCAATTCCCATACTGGGACAAATCTTTGTGTGACAGATAGACTTTTGGGTCCGGGGTCTGGGTGTTGTGAGGCCAAAAGTCTCTCGTAGTCCCTAATACCCATAACACAAGAATCGTATCTTAATATCCCATACTTAAGATATGTGATCGGGGCTATCTGTTGGGTGTTATTTATTTATTTATTTATCCCTCCGACCAAATCTAGAATAGTTATCACTCCGATCCCTTTTTAGGAAGGTAGAAATGATTACTATTCTGGAAAAGAAAAGGAGAGAGTGTATTGGTATCCAGTAACGACCAATAGCAAATCACTTCACGTCTTCTTAAAACAGTCGAAAGAACTTAAGCACCCGTTCGAACCTGATTACTGCTAGCTACCGACAGTATCTCTCTACCTGCCTTTAACCAAACTACGGTCGAAACAGGTGATCTCAATTACTTCTAGACATAATATTTATCATGCGCTACAGTAATAAGATACAGTGACGCAAGAGCCAGCGCGGAGGCTGCATCGACTCCCATTCGATGCAAATTCTTACAATGGTCGTCCTTCTTGAGTATGGAAGGGAAGAGCGCATAGCGGTTGTACAAGCAGAGCGGGCGCAAGAATTTTATCAATAATTAATTTATTGAACAGTATTCATTCTAAGACTACTTTTGAATTACCTAACAAACAACTCTCCATATTTGGGTGACATATAGGAACATAGCCGTTTCAGCTAATCTAATATATAAAATTCTCGTGTCACAGTTTTCGTTGCCATACTCCTCCGAAACGGCTTGACCGATTTTGATGAAATTTTTTGTGCTTATCCGGTATCTATGAGAATCGGCCAACATCTATTTTTCATCCCCCTAAATGTTAGGGGTAGTCCACCCCTAAATTTTATTTTTTATTTTTTAGTCAAAATTTTTAATTTCTATTTTTTTATGATACAACATACAAAAATACATACAATCCTCAATTTTCACCCTTCTACGATCAACCCTTATTTTTTAATAGCCATTTTAGTAATTTAATCATTTTTCCTCTCCGGTCGAAAACTGATCAATCGTCATTTAATTAGTTATCCCCGATTATTTATATGGCAAAACAACGTTTGCCGGGTCAGCTAGTGATTATATATAAACCTCTTTGTGGAATAGAAAAAGTATTTATGTTAAAACATATAAAGTATTTTTATAAAACAAAATACCATTATGTTTTATTATATTTAACAATTTGATATATAAGAAAGTTATTTGAATATTGCATTTTTATTTCAAAACCCATATTATAAAACGTAATGAATTATGTAGCTAAAAACCTGAGGCCTCACAGCCGCAAATATTTTGAAATAATTTAAAGGAACGTGGCGAAATAGAACAACAATATTTTACAGCAATTTATATCTTCTTATAAAAATATCAACTAGAGTTTTTGTCACATTAAACTTTTTAGTATTATTTCCCATAAGATCAAGTAAGTTAAGTGAAGGTAGTACCGTAAAGCATTATCATCCGCATCCGTACTATAAAGCATTAAACTTTACGATGCGAATGATGTTAACTTAAAAAAAGCTTATATTGTATTCAAAGTTTTTGCCTGACTGCCTCGGTGGCACAGTTGTAATTGCGCATGCGTTATGGCTGCTGTGCTAAGGTCTCGGGTTCGATCCCCGGTTCGGGTAAAGTGTGGATATTGGGTTTCTTTGTTTAGAGTCTGGAATTGAGCCCGGTATGGTGATAGACTCGCCCCCAATCACATTATGGGAACGTAATAAATGTACACTTCTTCCTACCCCTTCGGGGATTACATGCGTGAGTGAATATGTATGTAAGTTTTTGCCTTTCCTGTAAAATGTGTGTTTTGCCGGTTGATACAATGTACCTGCACACATCTATTTCTAGTTGATACCCAAAATAGTCAACAAATTAAAATTCATCAAAAACCCTCAAATTCTCGCTGTGATCGTTTAACTTACGCCCTGTGTCCAAGTATGCGTGAAATGCAATATTCACTTGCAGCGTAAGAGGCTTTAAATAGATGCGAGTTAACCGCCGCTGTGAGACGATTGTTTAAATTGCTTAGTGTTGATAGATTTTAAGTTTGAAGTAGTGACAGTCTCAAGTTGACACCATGAGTCAGATTTTGGCGAGTTGAGGGTCGTTTCGTCACTGTCCCATCGTAGATACCAGTGGAGTTTATTTGCCTCCGTGGCGCAGTGGACGAAAAGCCGACTATGAAACGAGAGGCCGTGGGTCCGATTTTCGCACCGAAACAAATGTGTGCGTGACAGACAGATATTTGGTTCAGGTCTGGGTGTTGTGGGACCATAGTCCCTCGTAGTTGTTGATACCCACGACACAGGTTTGACCTAGTGCGGATTTAGAGCTATGTGTGTGATTGTGTGTTGGGCGTTATGTATTGATTAGTGCTTTGACAAATTCATAATCGTTTCAAAGCTAGTCTTACTAAATGTTAAGCTAAGCACTAATCTCAATCAAATGATGTTCGTGCATGGACGGGAATCCCGGCATCCAACGACGGAGCTGAAGTGTGCAACGGTCACCACTGTTCCATTTTCAAATTATTAGGAAAGAAAAATTTGAAAATGTATCAACAGTGATGTCAGTCATTTAATTCCAACGTAGTATAACAACTTTTAAGATAGACTTAATGGTGTGCGATCGATACAGGACGACGCGCCCCGCGACACTAACAATAAATAAATAACATTTCCGGCCTTAGTCTCTATCACACAGTAAGATATCTTGTACACAGGTATCAGGAACTATGAAAGACCTAAGCCTCCGATACGAAACAAATATTAGGGGTACATATAAAAAAATGTGCAAATATGTACCGTGCGGGGATCGCATCGGTTTCCCCTCAGCTGACTTCATTTGAATCGTCTCGTATTTTGAAATCTCTTACCACGGTCGCGTTTCAAAACGTGCCTTGCTGTGTACCTTCTCCACTCTACGCCATGGGGCAAGGAGGTGAAGAAGCGGTCAATGGCCTAGTATCAGAGTACTCATAAGGTCGCAACATGCCCATACATCGTACCCCAACTCTAGACCCCCGACAAAAACCGGATCTTGGAAACTTATTTTTCGTTGTCTGCTATCAGCCTTAACTTCATGAATTTTTCTTCCATTTTCTTCATAAACACACAATTAAACTTAACATTATCATCAGATAATGGATTATTTTATAATGAAGTACGCTACCACATTTCTAACATGGCAGTATATAAATAAAGTATGCAAAGTGGAAAGCATCTATAGAGTTTAATCTCGCGAGGTTCCCACGGCCGATAGGGTGTATTATGGTAGCGTCGACATCAGCTAGCGGTAAGCGACATCCTTCGACATTACAACATTGCAACGCTATCCTGTTATATAATTCAACCTATAATATGTCACCTATATGCAAGTACAAACCTCGTCCTTGGAGCGCTTCGCGCACTTATGCAACAGGGTTCCTACATACGGTATCCAGGAGGTGAATTTTGGTGTTTTCTTTTTTACGCAAGTTCTATTTGATTTTTTATCAATTTAAATGTTTGAAAAAATCTACATGTTTTGGTAAATATTTTTTTGTTATCAGAGGCCGGTAAAGTCGGTAGGCCGGTAGCACGTAAGTCCTCTGATTGTAAGGGATTTTTACTGATCATGAACAAACGAAAGAATTGTGAGTGCGTTGCGAGCTTTAAAAAAAGAGCGGGAATTTTTAAATTAAGAGGGATGTCAATCCGAAGAAACTACTTAGAGGTTTAAAAGTCGAAAAGAAAAGAGACGTTTAGGATATTATTAAATATATTTTAGTCGTGTTCTTTACACACCCATTAATCTAATTATGAAGTCAGACGTGAAAATAAAATCTGTGTTTTTTTTTAAATAACTGATAAATTTTCTATTAAAACTGAAACACATGTGCCGCTAGATTCTTGTAACCATAACATACTAAACTCATATTACCATATCTCCATTCGACAAAAAACCACCTTATCGAAGTACCCTTAATAAGCTGCTAAATCTGCAAACGCACACGAGTGTAAATTGCCTGGTCGACAGCGGGACAATGGCGCTGGGTGGTCGCACGCGGGGCATAACGGACGACCAGTGCGGAGGGAGGGGCACCCGGCCGTTTCTGACTTTGCCCAATTCGGCCACTACGCGACCACGTTAGTATAGCCGTGGGAAAGCGACGCTGTTTTTGCGACTCCATAATGTTTGTTGCGTGCGGATTCTGGGGTTTGTAAGTGAAACGGTTTGGTTCGTTTAAGATGTGGCAATTTAATATTTGACAGCCTACGTGGCGCAGTTGGCGAGTAGCCGGCTATGAAACGAGAAGCCGTGGGTTTGATTCCCACACCGGGACAAATGTTTGTGTGACAGATAGATATTTGGGTCCGGGGTCTTGGTGTTGTGAGACCGAAGGCCTCTCGTAATCCCTGATACCCACACCACAAGACTCGTATCTTAGTGTGGCGTCGGAGCTATAAGTGTGACCGTTGGGTGTTATTTATTACTATACTTATTAAACAGCAGCGCTACCCTAGTTGGTTGTAGTACGGACTGTCACGACAAAACTTGTATGATCGAAACCCAAATAGCATACACCTCTTACTTTTATAAAGTTAATTGTGTATAATTGTTAATTATCGCTTGCTTTAACGGCGAAGGAAAACATCGGGAGGAAACCTGCATACCTGAGAATTCTAATAAGAATTTCGAAGGTATGTGAAGTCTACCAACCCGCATTAGGCCAGTTTGGTGGACTAAGGCCTAACCCCTCTAATTAGAAGAGGAGGTCCGTGCCCAGCAGTGGGACAATGATTAATACAGGGCTAGTATTATTTTATTATTATTATTTATTATAACCTTTTAGCTGGGTAATGTCATGTTTTTCTATGTCTGTTGCGGCAGCGTCATGTGCCGGCTCGGTCACTTCCCTGTAACATTTTTGAATATATTTAAATCAAATCCTCTCGTTAATTATACTAATGGTCATCCGGTAGTCAGAATTAGATAGTAAGACATTGAATTTTTGAACGTTTTACCTCTATAATCATAGCATATATTTTTTAGAATATTTTCTTTCACGTCAACTGAGCGCGTGCACACACATGTCATTAGCGTGTGTGTGTCATTATGTGTTTGACATTGACAATCTGAATGCAAACAATTAATATTTTGTAACGTATAATATCTGCACTTCTCCATATAAGCTTTAACGATGCCAAATTTCATATTCCTCGGTGCGAGTAAAATGTTTAAAAAGGGGTACAAAGTTTTTCCGAATTCTTATATAGACATCTGACTAATCTAAAAATAAAAATGTATTCAAATAATTAATGGAATATAATGTAGTGCTATTTTTGAAATGTCTATCAGTATTTCAGTTACCCTACAAACAACACACATTAACACAGCCTTTGTGGCGCATCGGGCGAGTAGCTAGTAGTAAAACAAGAGGCCGTCGCGTGGGTTCGATTCCCGTACCGACACAAATGTTTTTGTGACAGACAGATATTTGTTTCGGGTGTTGTGGGTATACCCTCGAAGTTCTTGAAACCCACGATACAGATTTGATAAATGTAATTTATTAAGCATGTCGTAACCAGTAATTATGGCAATATTTAGCTTAAAACGTCTTAATTAAACATATATTTTGTAACAATGTATTTCATGTTGGTGATCCTAAAATAAATAAACTATATGGATGACTGTAACATGAAAAAATATACAATAACTTTTTTCTTAATTAAATTTTTTATTGAATATTATCCATCAACAATTAATACTTCAAACAAACCTCTAGGAAACCGAGTGCATCTGCCCATAACAATCTCATATGATATACAAACATAAAACCCCCCATCCATGAACCCTGCTCGTTATACCAGCTCCACGGTCGGTATAGCTTTGATCTGCAGTAGATAGTGCTTACTTGAAGCCGCCGATGGAAATGGGGATCAACTGAAGTGAATGAAAGATCTGGCGCTAAAATAATTGTTTAGATAAGCGACTGCAATTCAGTTTTTTTTATCCTTGCACGGCAATGTGACCACACTGCACCTGATGGTAAGCGCAGTGCCGACCAGTTGGAGTATCGAGTAGCGAGAAACATTTTATCCCACCGCTACTCAACACGATCATGCCGGCCTGCTTCTTCACACTACGCCATGGTAAAGAAACTGTCTAGGGTCTACACAGAATTGAACACTGTTACTGTTTGGCATGGGCCTATTCTGCTAGGAGAACCTTATTCCACCACACTGAAACTAGTACAGGTTGGTAAATTTCACACAGTTGGAAATTCTCTTTTAGATTTCTTAAGTATGCAGGTTTCCTTTCTATCATTGTAAAATCAAGGGATATTTAACAATGAATTCCACCCGTAAGTAACACCCGTAACTTCCAAAAATCAGAAGTGTGTGCCATTTGGGCTGGATTCGATTCTGCGTCTTCGTACAGGCAGTCGTTATGACCCCCAATAGGTTATCGATGCTCATTAATTTTATGTAGTTTATATCCAGCCTCCGTGGCGCAGTAGGCCAGTAGCTGGCTGTGAAACGAGAGGCCTCGGGTTCGATTCCCACACCGGTATAAATGTTAGTGTGACAGACAAATATTTGTGTCCGGGGTCTTGGTGTTGTGAGACCGAAAGTCTCTCGTAGTCCCTGATACCCGCACAACGCAACGCAAGTCCTCTTCTTAGTGTGGGATCGGGGCTACGTGTGTGACTGGTAGGTGTTATTTATTTATTTATATATATTGATTGGCATATAATGCTACTCTTCTCACAATTTGTTCCCTTCTCTGATCTCCGTTGTTTTCTCTATGGATATACTGGTGGTCCCAGGCAGACGCTGTCCAGCCATAAACCGTCTTCTCTGAAGACCGAATTTTCGTTGAAAAAATAAGAAAATTAGATCTTGACAACAGCGCCACCTATCGAATCGCTACCAATTTTCACAGGAATATTCTCTGGTCTAATCTGAAGATTTCCTGAAAATTTTATAAAAATCGCTCTAGTCGTTTGGGAATCCAACGAACATATAACCATTTTTGTGTTTTATAGGTAATTATTATTATAAAAGATAGTACAATGAATAAAAATTACGTCAAAATACAAGACATTTCTGAGCAGTATGCGGACCCATAGCTATATAAAAATAATTCAATAAAAGCTTCATTATAAAACATTCGGCATCAATAAAATTTATATTAGTCTTTTCAAAGTAATATAAAAAAATATTATATGAATGAATGATACTAACTAGCCTTGAATGTCGTGTGTCTTTAAGACGAAACATTTTATTTACAAGTATTATAAGAAGTGTAGCAACATCCAAAAAAAATTTTTTCAGCATATCACAATACTTCTATGCCGAGTAGCCGGTTGTGAAACGAGTGGCCGAGGATTTCGATTCGGTTCGAATGTTTGTTTGATAGCCAAATATTTGATTCGGGTCTGGGTGTTGTAGGACCGTAGTCCCTCGTAGTTCTTGATAACCACGATACAGGTTTGGCCTAGTGTGACTGTTTAGTGTATTTATTTATTGTTTATTCTAGTATCGTGGGACTTCAATTTATACAATTACCCCTTCCAGCAGATTTCAATAGCGTCTTATTTACTTAGGTATTTTTATTCGAATTCATATTTTTTTTGATAATAGGTCTTAACTCTTAGGTAATGTAACTTGTGGATTATAATAATAAAAAAAACCTCTCAACTACAGTATTGTCTACTGTCGTAAATCGGGAACTGCGAGAGACTTCCGACCCCAACACACCCAAACCTCAAAAAAATATTTTGTTAATCACACACATCGCATCGCTGCCATGGAGACTTTCAAAGCTACTAAAACACAGGGTTGACACAATGTAATACTATATAATAAGAAACTGTATCAATACATAATATTATTAAACATAGACTTGTATTAAACATTGTCCCACTGCTAGGCACAGGCCTCCTCTAATAATGAGAGAGGTTAGGCCTTAGTCCACTACACTGGCCTAACGCGGGTTGGTAGACTTCACATTTTGAAATACATAAGAGAATTCTCAAGTTTCCTCACGATGTTTTTATACACGTACCTTTAGAAAAGTCAGAAGTGTATGCCATTTGGGTTTCGAACATACGACTTTCGACTTGACAGCCCGTACCGCAACCAACTACGCTAGCACAGTATCGCATGTTATTGCTTTACAGATTCATAGCCTAGTAATTACATATCCATATGACAATCAGAAAGGGTGTTGATCAAGATTCCCGTTCCGGTCGGGGTGTTCGACAGTGAATGTTATCGCAGGTGTAATTAGTCCGTCTGGGCCGTGCGCCGCGGTGCATGGCGGCAGTGCACTTATTATTATTTCAATTTTAAATGGTCAGCTATCGTTATGCAGTGAGAAGGGACCGATATCATTATATGTTGTGTCATATTGGTTTATTCTAAAATACTATATTAAAGGTGTTTCTTGTGATTTTTATTGTCCATAGTGTGTACGAAGATATGCGGCAGATTTCATAAATCAATTATCATATCAAAATATGCTTTACGGAAAATATGTTTGTAGGTGCTAGCTTAGCTTTATTAGCTTACATAACGTAATGTTTTATTTATTTTCCTTTGCATGCAATGCATTTATTTAAACTTTTATTCGGTGTTCATGTGTTGTTATACACATTTAATTTATCTTTCATTAAATCTTTTTGTGCAATGAATATGCGTGTAAACATGCACATAAAATACTACGAACCAATCAATTTATAATAAAAAGTATTGTCAAACTAATTCATTCTACGACTTCATTTTTTATATAGCATAGATCTTACATAAATGAACTTTCAGTCATTTAGATAACATAAGTAGTAATATGCTTCTATCAACTCTTACTTGTACCAACAAATGCAAAAACATACAAAATAGCTCCGTGCATTAGTCACAATAATGGAATACGGGTCTGAATGCATCGAGTCGGCTCCCACGCATTCCCTACACCTTTTTGGACAGTTTTTATTGTATCCAACACAGTGTTGTGTTTATTTTCGGTCGAATATTCACACCTTTACCGGAGTAGCGACGCCGCGCGCTCGCAAATTATCTAAAACTTTGTTAAGGAACTGGATAATCAGCTTAAACTGTGTGTTTTTCTAACTAAAGTAGACTAACTGTCTATTGTCGCCTCTGTGACAGCCATTTGCTTCGCTCCCGTGAGTCGCAACGTGATAACATAGAACATCCCTCATTAAATAGAATATAACATGGAAAAATAATTTAGAAATATATTTGATAGTTCCGGAGATTCTCCAACTTTGTATCTCCAGCCATATAACTCACAGTATGAAATGCACAATAAGCTGTCACTTCTCGTCGGTTTTCGGTGAGACAGACGTACTGGCTCAGTCGAGTCGATTATCTACTACATACTTCAAAATGTTCTAGGACCACTCCCAATCAGAGATTTAATTTAAATACTATGACGTATGAAAGTAAATCTTTAGAATGAGATGCCCTTAAGAGCCACCTACGTGGCAAAAAGTAAAACTAAATAAGATTTATTACTTCGCAAAGAGACCTAGTTTAGGTCCGGATTTTAAATGAAGCCACTGTTCTAAGAACAGGGACGACTTTTTGCATTATTCAAATTAAAACAACGATTGATTTATTAAAAATCTCGCGTTATATTTTAATTAACGACCACCGACGTGTCGGGCAGTGGCTCTCAAGGTTTTTAACTGGGAAAGTATAAAGTTTTATCATCATTATGACCATAAGGCACCTTTTTACCCTTTTATCTCTATATTTATTAGTCTTTTTTTAGGTCTTTATGGAAAAGTCTTTCCGTTATCACTACTTAGTTTATTTTATTCCCAGGTTTATAAAATAAACAAATCAAGAAAGTTTTGCATTATTCCACGGGATTTCTGTATTAACAATGAATTTTTGCATATTTGATTAGTTTTTTTTTTTGTTTGTTCGATTGATTGTCGTTGTGCGTGTTTTCCTTTGCGTCCTGTGTGCTGCCACACATTTATTGTCGAGTAATTTATATATCTTAATTTTCAAAATAGTGGCTGACTGCCTCGGTGGCGCAGTTGTAGTTGCGCATGCGTTATGACTGCTGTGCTGAGGTCTCGGGTTCGATCCCCGGGCCGGGTAAAGTGATATTGGGTTTTTCTATCTAGAAATCCTCAGTATTAGTCCGGAGTCTGGAATCTGTGCCGAGTATAGGCGATAGGCTCGCCCCCTATTACATTATGAGACTGAAATTCGGCGAAAAGTGGGTGTACCTACTGGTTACTCCTCTGCCTACCCCTTCGGGGATTACAGGCGTGACTGTGAGTGTATATGAAAATAATACTCCGCGGTACATATATACCAGTGATACTTATCCACATACGAAAGTTCTATTTAGATTATTTTTATCCTGGCACGGCAAAGTGACCACACTGCACCTGATGGTAAGTCCAGTACCGTCCAATTAGAGTATCAAAAGAGAGACAATCAACAACACAATCATGCCGGCCTGCTGTGTAGCTTATAATGTATCAGCTTATTTCAGATTGGCATCAACTACCATGAAGCAAATCGCAAGTTCGAAACCAGTTCACATGGCACACACTTCTAACACCCCGAAGTTACGTTCTTTTTTAAGAGATTCTGAAGAGATACTACTGCATACCTGAGTTTTTTTATGCCTAGGTAGTTAAACAAGAAGACGAGCCACCTGATGGTAAGTAGTCACCACCGCCCATAGACTTCTGCAATGTCAGGGCACAGCAAAGCCGCTGCCTACCGTTTCATTCAGATATTAAATTCAAGTGTATTAACAGGATTAGGCCAGCTTAGGGACTTATGTCTATTAGTCAAGTAGGTCCATGCCCAGTTGTGGGACAGTGTATTATAGGGGCTGAAATTCATACTTTATACTCTTTATACTCAAATTCACGCCCGAGTACATGGTACATGGTTGGGTCTCTTGGTGCTTCTTGAGAGACTAATGGACATTTCCGAAGCACTGATAGACTTTAATGTAATCCTGACATGTAAAAAGTGCCCCAAGTGGCTTAATTTACTAAATAAATGATTTGGTTTATCAAGGTTTAGAACTATAGATAGCTAAAGTGGTAAAAAATAGTCTCGTTTACAGGATGGAAAAGTAAGTTCAACTGCGTCAATACCACAGTGTTATAGAAGTGATGAGACACTGCCGGGAAAGCTGGAGCAGCTTTCCCGGCAGTAAGAGCTGAGTCAGATTTATAGAGTATTTTCTGAATCCTTATTACTTTTCTTTAACCCGGTAACGCCTCATGATTCTTCCCGTTCCAGTATCACACGTCATCACATCACCTGTCAGGTGACTGGTTTGATAAACTTTACTACAATAAAAGTTTTTTAATTCATAAAAAGTACACCGACTTCAATAAAAAACAAATCATGCGTCCCTTTAAAATTTGAGGGTTGCTCTCGATTTTTATGAGATCCCATCATCAGATCCTGACTTAGTGTCAATGGGACCACCTGGAAAGTATACCCTTTTAAACAAAAAAAGAATTTCTCGAATCGGTCCAGGCGTCTTCGAGTAATCGGGTAACATACATAAAAAAAAAAGATTCCGACCAATTGTTAACCTCCTCCTTTTTTGAAGTCGGTTAAAAACAACGATCACCGTCGATTTTTTCTGGCATGTTGAAGTGAGCACGCTGCACCTAATAGTAAGCGTAGTGTCTAGGTAAAGAATTAAGTAGTAAGAGACTACTATACCTCGCTACTCAACACAATCATGTCGGCAAAAAAGTATGATGCATTTTGCACATGGAGTAAGTGCTTCTTTGTATTACTGTAAATATTTTCAATACTTTTCTTTATTCTAAAATAAATATCGCTAAACGTTGGCCAAGACAGGTCATTTTCATAATAAACAAACGTCAATGTCTTTTTTAAGTGGGTTTTGATTGAAATCGTCATGTTTACTTTCGTGAGATTTGCATAAATATAAAAAAATGTAAACCATATTGTCTGAAAAATAATACCTTGTTGTTGGGATTATGGATTCGTTCACTTTTCATGAAAAGAGATGGGGTCAGTTTCTGAGGTCTCGATTGTAAATAGCCTCATACAAAACGAACTGAACTTAAGGTTTCAGGTCATTTTTGATGTTTTTATATCCCATTTTCGGAATTTATTTTGTATTTTTTGGAACTATTGGAAATGTTACACCCGTGTTTAGGATATTACAATATTAATTTTAGCATGTAACACACATGAAAACAATTACTAGTTTTAATTTGATTTGATTTGATTTGATTTGATTTGATACTGGATGGTATCATTTTCTATTTAAGATTTTTTATGTTATCAAATAGAAATTCTAGATAAATTTAATAATAAAGCCATAATTAACGTAAATTTTGTCTGTATTAGGTCAGCAGAGTTGTTACGAATTATACGAATAAACTGCATGTTTTGGTGTTAATAACATGCAAGTACCCATATGAGCAAACACTGCAATCACTATACTTTATTTCTCAAAGGTCTTTTTTGTCGGTACGCCATAGCTTAGTAATTCTTCATCAAATTTAAAGGTTTAAGAATCATCAAATTTGATGATTCAAACACCATTTCAAAGCTTATTTTTGCTGCTATTAACCAAAAATAAAATGCTTTGAAATTACAGGTTTAACCAACTAGCTTATTACCATTTAGATAAAAAAAAACTCTGAATTTTGTAAGTTACTTATAGAGAAAGGCTATTATATACATACAAGGCTATATACATTACATTACGGTCCACGGGTGTGCAGGAAATAGTTGTCACGAAAGTGACGCCGCGTGCAACACCTAATAATTTTATAAAGCACAATATCGTTCTAAAATCTATTTTTGTCGTAGAGACAAAATGAACTCTATTTAAAAAAATAGAAATGTATCTAAATGAAGAAATCAAGTGTACAGAGCCGTGAAAAAGTGTTGCCTAGTTTGAAAAACGTTTTAATACCCACTTATGGTTAATAAGCAGATGGAGATACGTCACAACATCACGTGGTGAAGGTGAGAAAATGACTCTACCATAGTAACTCACACCTTATTGACTGTGACTCGAATTTGAAACTGAGTTTTAAAAGCTTTTTGAACAATACTCAAGAAGCTCAAGATTTTTTCTTGATAAATATATACATTTCCATGTTATTCGCTGATATAAATATAGCTCTACATATCAATATATAATTTTTATAAATTAAAAACAGTTCGCTGGAAAAGATTACCCCTTTCTTCCTGTGTGTCTATGTATTCTTACGTGCCGGAGAGAGAGAGTTCTCCTATTACATGCTTCTAGCTAAAATACAAGTCCTTAAAAATATTAAACTAAACATTAAACGCCAGGAGATCCACAACACAATTAACGTCATCTGAAGAATAACCAAAATCCACTACGTGGACAGCATCTAATATACAAGAATTATCATACTTGCAAAAACATTGAATTTTACACGACTCCACAAACCACAAACCAGTAGTAAGGGCAATGGGATCGGCGCGGTTATATTTACTCTGAGGCGCGAAAGAAATAAACCAAACGCGGCCTACCGATGCTTACGCTAAATGTAGGTGATAGCTGCCTATGGAACAAACGCTAGTTACTACGGTTGAAAAGGGCCTTTTGACTGACTTATTTGTTATAATCTCCTAGTATTTCCCAAAACATGGGTCGTGATTTACAGATGTGTCACGAGCAGATATTAGATTTGAAATTGAGAATGATTTCAAATCTAATATCTGCTCATACATGGTTTATCCTTAATTGAACAGTCTTTCACCAAGGCCCTATTGATGGGGTCGAGACTATGTGACTGTTCGATATTATTTATTTATTATAGTAAGCCTATCGTCATGTTGGATAAAAACCTAAAATTAAGCAATTGACGACGTTTCTGGACCGAAAAAAAACGATCCCCTACCTTAACCTTTGGCCTTTGGCCTAAATGCTATAAGCCTAACTGGGTAGTCCTTATGAAAGCCTCAAAAAGTCCATTCCTCGTCACACACGTCACCTGCCAAGAGTCGATATTTCGAAAACGGCCATAAATCAGGGGAAACGGCCCGGTCACCGGCAATTATCTTTATCACAACGAAAACGATAAATAAATATTTATGTGGCAACATTATGCGGGCGAAATTATGACAATTTAAACAATTATACGGTTAACAAGAAACGGCGATCGCCGAGGGTGGCCGAGGGAACCGATGGGTGTACTGCTCTACTTTTTGTGACTTTTATATGTAAATGTTAAAGGTCATTGAACTATACGTTAACTGATTTTTGGATATTCATTTTTATTATTTGCTTTGATAGATATTTTAAAATGGTAGAGTCGCGTTATAGACGATTTTGTCTATAGCATGAATTTATATTAATACTCTGGGAAATGAGATTGAACCTGCAATATCCGTGCCGGTAAACCATTATATCGTATTCTAGGCCAACGCTATTAATGGTTCTTGCACTTCTTATGAAAATTATCGAAATAATTATATTTCCATTTTTCATTTTAGTACCATACTGTATGCATACAAAGTCGGTGCCGCTTTACACTCTATTTGAAAAAATAGCTTGTTCTTTCTTTCCTACATTTAAAAAATAATAACATAATGCATACACTTCTTCTTAATGCTTTTCGTACAAAAAAAATACTCTGCCTCACATAAAATATTTCATCCAAGTAGAGCATATTTCTTATCGCAATTACGTACCAAACATACCCGTTCGCGTGGTACACAATTTATTTTGTCATTTTGTAACAATGCGTTACAGCCACCGGACCTTGATAATGAAGACATCACGATTTTCATCAGTTTTATTTTATCATCGTGCATTAACAGTAGATTATAAATTAAGTAACTCTACCACGCGATCCCATATTATAAGAGCATCTAAAACCAATAGAAAATATTTATAATTTAAATTGAAAACTCGGGAGATATGTGTGTTCAATTCATCCATTTTATTTTGGTAGCAGCAAGCAACTATAAGCGATAGCCTAGTTGGTTGCGGTACGGACTGCCAAGGCGTAAGTCGTATGTTCGAAACCCAAGTGGCATACACCTCTGACTTTTCTAAAGTTATGTGTGTATTAAATGTTAATTATCGCTTGCTTTAACGGTGGAGGAAAACATCGCGGGGAAACCTGCATATCTGAGAATTCTTATACGAATTTCGAAGGTATGTTAAGTCTACCAAACCGCATTAGGCCAGTGTGATGGACTAAGGCCTAACCCCTCTCATTAGTAGAGGAGGCCCGTGCCCAGCAGTAGGACAATGTTTTATACAGGGCTAGTATTATATTATATTTTGGTAGAGTCATGCTAAGGATAGTTTTGTCTAGAACAGGAAAGTGAACAGCTAAACTTACTGTTACTTTTAGTACCGTGAGTGAGATTTATAGAGGCCTAAATAAAGTTCCCGTCATTTCCTTTCCATACCGGCAAAAACACATAATTTTTCATGGGTGGTGAAAATCATTTATTATCAGACGACCTGCTCACTCCTTTGTCAGTGTGTACTATAAAAAACAATGTAAGACGTCATAGAACAAGTATATTCTATAAACAAATAACAAAGAGATTTTGCAAAACATAAAAACACGGGCCCTACTAATTATCGTCACGTGCGGGCACAAAGGACTTGCAGTATTATATTTATGTATTGTTTCACACAGGTATTGCCTTGAAACTTTTTCCGATTGTATGTACTTTATTTGTCACAATATGTTTCTTTCTTTCTCTCATACATACGCACTCACGCCTGTAATCCCCGAAGGCGAGAGGTGTAATCAGTACCCCCACATTTCACCGAGCTTATTAGCGTCCCATGATGTGATAGGAGGCGAGCCTATCACCATACCAGACTTAATTCCCGACTCCAGGCTGATACTGAGTATTTCGTGATAGGAATACCCAATATAATTTTTTCCCAATCCGGCGGCCGAACCCAAGACCTTAGAACAGCAATTGTACCACATACACGAATATAACTACGTCACCGAGGTAATTCTACTAATAATAATATTATAAATGCGAATGTTTGGATGGATAAATGAATGGATGGATGTTGGTTACTCAATCACGCTACAAAGGCTGAACGGGTCTGGTTTCAATTTGGCACAGAGATAGATTATAGTCTGGAATAGCACATAGGCTAATTTTCATCCCGGAAAAATATTCAGTTCCTGTGGGATAGTTAAATTTTTTCCAGAGCAAGTAATCGACATGATTTTTTTCCATGGTACAGTTTAGGGATCAGAAAATGACATAGGCTACTTTTTATCCCGGAAAAATGCACGTTTCCTATGGGATAGCAAAATATAGAAAAGTGTAACAGCTTAAGATGCCTCCATGGATTGTATACCTTTTCTTCCAAAACTAAATTCCAAGGGAGAGCCGTGCGCAACATCTAGTCTACATATAAAGATGGTTAAATATCCAAACTAACAGAGAGACCAATGACGCATTAGAAATTTCAACGATAGAGACAGAAACACACAAGACAAATTGAATCCTTAAGCAAAAACTACTAGAAACGGTCTTGTAAAAAAAACATATAAATTACCCTACGGTAATAATCTCGGTTTGTGAGAAACGCACGCGCGGCTTACACCGGCGAGTACAACTTATCTTCTGTAACAAAAGGTAAGTTCCGGCATTAGGGACCGAGTAACAAAAAATTGTGAGAAGATAGAGTCATTGATGGTTCCGTCGTTTTTTGCAAATGTGCATTGTGTGTAATTTGTAACGTTTTTATTGATGCATTCGTAATTTGAAATTTTATTTGAAGTAGATTTAATTTACTATAATTCAAGGCAATTTATAAAATGCAAAATAGTAAATTACATATTGTAATAACAATTAATTTACCTTTTACGTAATTAATATTTTATTTTTACTTAAAATTTTTACTTAGAATTGATTTAAAATTAAATATCTGTAGAACGCCGATAAAAAGTAAACTAAAATACTTTAGAATTATGAATGTATTTCTAATTATAAAGAATGGAACCCCAAATGCATCGGTCATTCATAAAAGTTCATGAATGAACTGTCTACCTGAGATTTGAGGGTGCCGAAATAAGCTTGTTGTCACTGTTTACCTTTTTTGGCCGGATGTAAGGCAAACTGGTGCCGACACCGTTAGGTCTTGCATTTAGCCATTCATTCTGTGGGAATGATTATTGTATGATTTTTGGGAAGTTTATGAATGGAACTATTTTTTACACGTAAATGTTTTTATTGTAAATGAGAGTGAGAATGCCAGTATTAGTTGTGTTAAATTGACAGTTGCTACTAGCATGTGTAAAACAGGGTTATGTTACAGTGACCAAAATATAAAGATGATGCAAACCAAATGTTGTAGAGCATATATGGATTAATGCAAAGTGAATTAACAACAAGACAAGAAAGTGACTTCGTATTAATTGTATAAACTGCAAATTTGGGAGTGGAGACAAACATTGATCGATTAATTTAAAATGTGTTTGCTAATAAATTATAATTTAAAAAATTAGTTTATGTATATTATACACCACAAAATTTTTGTTTTTTTTCTGTTTAGATGTTGCCCGCCGCTCCGCCCGCGTAGAAGTTATTGGAAGAAAAGGTATACAATCCATGGAGGCATCCTAATCTATTACAGCTTTCTATATTTTGCTATCCCATAGGGACCGTGCATTTTTCCGGGATAAAAAGTAGCCTATGTCATTTTCTGATCCCTAAACTGCTACTATACACAAAATCATGTCGTCGATGTCTGAATGAATCAAGTCGATCCGTTGCTTTGTGAAAAACTAAACTATCCCACGGGAACTGTACATTTTTCTGGGATAAAAAGTAGCTTATGTGCTATTCCAGTCTATAATCTATTTTGTGCTGAATTTCAACCAAATCCATTTAGCCGTTCTGATGTAATTGAGTTACAAACATCCATCCATACAAACATTCGCATTTATAATAGTAGTATGACAATACTCATAAGAAACTCATTAAACTACATAACGAGAAAAATATGACAATTTATTATGATAAACACGAAGTCTTTCTGCATTTCTTCTTCGCGTTGTCATAGCTTGAGTAGTTAGTAAATGGTAGTTTAGTCCGGCTTGGGATTGTACTTTTATCTTCAAAATCCGTGCAGGTTCCTCTTAGTTTCTTCCCTGCCCTCGCTTTCCCTTTTATCATCTTACAATTTCCATCGCTATTTACCAAAAATCACGATTACCTGCCCTGTCCGCCCCATTGTATTCCCAAGCCATTATATAATTAATCAATCCCTATGGTAAATCACTATCTGTGTTTTGACCTGTTATAAGTACTTTTAATATGTGTTCAATAAAATAAATTGTAATGTTTTAATTTATGCCATTATATAATGCGGTGAAAACATTCACATAATGCTCTACATCTGTATATATAAAAGAAGAAACTGACTGACTGACTGACTGATCGATCAACGCACAGCCTAAACGGCTGGGGTTAGAGACTTTAAATTTTGACAGTAGGTACCTTTTATCACGTAGGCATCCACTAAGGAAGGGTTTTTGGAAATACCACCCCTAAGGGGGTAAAATAGGGAATGAAAGTTTGTATGAAAATCTGTCATTTTTGAAGTTAAATTCATGAAAATTAGTATTTGGCATTTTAGTTAAAAAAATATATATGTTTCAGGATTTTTGGAAATTCCGCCCCTAAGGGGGTAAAATAGGGAATGAAAGTTTGTATGAAAATCCGTCATTATTAAGCTAAACGCAGGAATATTGGTATTTTGTATTGTATACTTTTTCTCCCAAACATGACCTCCACGCGGGCGGAGCCGCGAGCAACAACTAGTATGACATATAGTGCTGTACACCACGCCATTAATAGTGTAATGGTTTCATTAATCTTACATAGAAGCCACCATGTTCATACACGTGGATGGTAAAATGGATTAAATATTACAATAACATAAATTCTGTGCGGAAGAGTCACATATGTGTGGGTGTAAAACCCTCCATAGTGGCACACGCAAGTGTGTCGCGTTCTGGGATCAGCCAGTATACATACGGTTTTTGTAGGGGGTCTAAAGTTCTCCGACAATAGACCCTCGACCACTTCTTCACCTTCTTGGCCATGGCGTAGTGTGAAGCAGGCCGGCATGATTGTGTTGAGTAGCGGGGGATAGATTGTCTCTCGCTCTGCTCTTACCATCAGGTGCAGTGTGGTCAATTTGCCGTGCCAGTATAAAACAACTGCTTAAAAGCATCTTCAAAGTTTTAATAATGTCTCTACATTTCAGTATGTATTCAAGTATGAAAGGAAAATCAAATGTAATCACGTAACGTGTAGTTACGCAAGGTCGCGGGTCTACGTCAGAGGTCACAGCTACGAGACTACGCGCTACACACGTAGACGGTGCTACGAGGCGAAAGTCGCTGTCGAAAACCTTCGTCACAGCTCACCTCTTAGAAGTAGACTATAATTTATTAATTTACATTAAAATTAAGAGAAATATTATTTTTAGCAAATTAATATCTGAAAAAAAAACTGAAACAGATTTTTTCAGAATAACTTTATACTCTATGTACATAATAGAAGCTATATATTCTTATTTCCAGTTGACAAAATTTAACAATAAAGAAACTTATTTGACAAATCCTAAAGTTTTTCAAAAAATGTTCACCCTAAACAAAACTAAAACGCTATCAGAATAACCCACCCTAACGAAGTGTTACGTAAAGTGTGGCAAGGTGCGAGCACGCAGCCGCCCCAGTGTCGGCGGCGGTGGCGGTGGCAGTCGCTTCACCCCCGCTAATCACCAGTAACGAGTGCGAATTAATCATCGCGCGAGATAAATGTCGGACGCGTGGCGGCGTGGTGCGGCGGCACGGTGCGGAGCGTTGCGGCGGCCGCGACTATTTCGGTGTGGGCGTCGAGACTCGAGCGATTGAGAGGCGGCGTAGCGGGGCCAGTCGCGCGTCGACCGTCGACCGAGACACACAGGCCACAGCGCCTGGCGCGTCAGCACGCACGTACGGGCGTGCCGAGCGACGAGTGTGCGAGCGCTGCGATGGCGCGATGAGGACTCGCGGGCGCGGCGCGTGGTGCTGGGCTGCGCTGTGGCTGTGCGGTCTGTGCGGCGCGACCGGGCTGCGGCCGTACTGCGAGCGCGCGGACGTGGCGTGGCGAGCGTATCGCGCGCCGGCCGCGTTCGAGGCGCGCGTGCAGTCGCTGGCCGCCGACGCCGCCACGGTGCAGGTGAAGCGCGTGCTGCGGCGCCAGGGACACTGGCCGCGCGACGACGCCGTCATCAGGCTGCGGTTGTCCGCCGAAGACCTACAGTGCTCAGGACGTTTCGAAGTGCCCCTAAAGAACAGACGGAACTATATCGTGTTCGCGGAGAGGCGCGGCCACTCGGCGGTCGCGCTCGGACCCCCGCTCAAGAGGACTGGAAAGTTGCTTAAGAGGATCCGGGCGGTCTACAAGCCCGGTTACAGTGAGTGTCTGGTGCATGCGCCGGTGGTCGCGTGCCCAATGCATGCTAGTCGTAAGACGTGAGTCGTGTCGATAGTGAACGAGTACCGACCGTTCCGCGTATAAATAGATTTTGAGATACAAACGCATGTATACGCGACTGTAGCAGGTGTACGGTCCGAACAAGTAGCCATTATGAGTCCATTTTAGGATCAGCAATGAATAGTGGTCGAGGCTCGGTGCAGGCGGCAGGCGGCAGACGGCAGCCACCTCATTTATGCACCCCTCGGTCAGCTGCTATGGGATCGTCGCTCGGCCCTTTGTTAATGTTATAATTGAGCCGCGTGTTGTGATCCACTCGAGTAACAACAAACACTGTTCCATCTCTACCACTATTGCGCAAGTTTTCCATATATTACAACACCTTTGATCATGGAAAAACACATGGATATTCCTTATTTTGTTCTATAAGTATTTCTCATCTATATTCTATTCAATAAGTCACATTCGTTTTTCAAATGTAACGGCATTTTTATCGGTCGTATTTCCTTGCCCACATTTGGAAACCTTTTTCCTTATCACTGCAATAACTTAAACTGCAATAAGTTAAATTGAATTACATATGTAATCACCTTAGCCAATTTTGGCCACAGGGACATTATCCTTAACTTAATACCTATATCTACGTAAATTGATTTACAAATTTGGAAAGTACAATTATTTCAGAACAATATATATACCTGAAGGATTGCATTTCATTTTCAGCATTCTTAATAACCAAGAACTTATAATTTACAAAAAAGGGTGCTTCGGCAATATTTTAATAATTACTAATCCTTTGGTGGAATTTGGAAATTTGGTGGAATGGCGGTAAAATTCAAGCCTATTGAGAAGAAAAATCAAGTCTGCAACATTCAACTAGTTTTCGACTAGAATGAGATTATTTCAAGGGTTGAACTTTGCGACTAAGTACTTTAATATTTCACATACATATGCTGAATAACCAGTAAACACTCGAAACATATTACAAAACAGTCCCCTCAAGTAACCCTTGATAGTTCTATCAGGTCAAATTATAAATTGTCTTATACCGTAATCCAATTCAATTTGGTTTCGTAGTTTTTTCAGTTTAAGTCTAAGATTCCTTAATATATACCAAATCCTTAATATAAATTGTACAATAAAAATTAAGGTGTAAAAGACATTTTTCGGTTTCAGTGATATTCAGAAACAAATTAAGTCAATTCTTAGCCGCGATTGAGTATTTGAAGCATATAACATTAATCCGTTAATAAATAATCAGTATTTACCTCTGTCTCTATCAAATTGAATAGCCTTAGACGGGCCCTGTATCAAAATTTGTTGGGGCCCAAATGAAGGGTAAAGTTTTTTGTAAAGACGTTCGGGGCCTCTGTAGCCCGGGGGCCCCGTATCATTGATACGGCAGTAGCTACGCCCCTGGTCTAGAGAAAGACAGGGACAAAACAATGACCAACGTATAAGGGTATGTCAACTTTTTAAAACATGCAGTATAAAAGACATCTTAAGTTACAGTTGTGGTAATAGACGCTGATGCATAACGCAGCCATCCGTGCAGTCATGACGTCATGCATTCAACAAAATTTATTACGGATTCGGTAATTAAGTCATTATTAAAGGCGAATTTCCGTTAAACACAACAGTGTTTATAAATCATACTGTAAATGGCGTTAAATCATCACCCGTATAATTTATTTCGAGAATAAAAATATATCACAGAAGATGCGAGAATACATGCGTATTTAAATACAACCTATATGACGTTGAATTTATGATTCGATTTCAAAATAAAAATCAAAAATATTTTAATCCATATCAAAATCATAACATATTTCAATTAAGCGTGCAAGCTGTCAAAAAGAACGCAATGGCAATTCAAAAACAGAACAACTTCTGACGGACAATTAATCCAACACCGGAAATAACCGGGCGAGTGTCAAAAAACAATAAGTCGGCGCGATCTCGTAAGATACCTCCACGGTACATTTGAGTAGCGAGTTCAAACAAGTCGGAACTAGAGCGTGCGGTGACGTCATCCATTGAAGCGATGTCGCCAATGATATCGAATCATGATGACCACGATCACTATCTGATACAACACTATTGGTGGCTTTTGAATTCGGACACATTATAAACACAATAAAATTGTTGTAGACGATAACCAGACTGTCTAGGTAAAAAGTTAAGGAAATTGTTGAATGCGGTAGGTACAATTCTATTTTAAGTTGGTGATGATATTAACTTCAACGTTCAAATTTATTTCGATATCGTAACTTTTTGTACTAAATCAAATTTCATTATACGATTTTCACTTTTCCAAGTCGCAACAATTCGATAACACAATATGCGAATAGCTTAAATTTATAATAAATAGGTAAATAATAATTAAAAAGAAAAAATCAGAGATAATTTTGAATTTAGAATATAGAAATCCAAGAAAAGACTATTTGAAATATTCGTTGTAGGTACGAAGTGGCGCCATGTTCAGTGTTTACAGCGCGTACGGCTGCTGGCAAAATGTTTACCAGTCTGTACATCGTCCGTCGCCTTTCTTTTGTTAGGCACTGTCGCTTTCTTACAACGTTTGTAAATAAGGCTTCAGCAGTCTTCATAATTATTACTATGTTTATTGAATTTGTCCGACATATCATTATATTTTTACTAAGAGTAATTAAAACTTACAAACTAACGATCTACTACCTTCTTATAAACACTACTCTCAACTATAGAATATTTTGTCACTTATTATTTTAGTTTTAATGGTTGTATAATGGCAGACATGAACACACATAAATATGTTAACAATTGTTTAATATGAATTTTCAGTATTTATTATTTCATAAAGTAGCGATAGCCTGGTTGGTTGTGGTACAAACTGTCAAGACGACAGTCGTATGTTTGAAACCAGCCAAAATGGCATGTATGCCAAAAGAGGTGTACCTCTTTTGTAAAGATACGTGCATATTCATTGGTAATTATTATCGCTTGCATTAACAGTGAAAAACATCGTGAGGAAACCTGCATACCTGAGAATTCTCATTAAAATTTCGAAGGTATGTGAAGTCTACCAATCCGCATTAGGCCAGCGTGGTGGACTAAGACCTAACCCCTCTTATTAGTAGAGGAGGCCCGTGCCCATCAATGGGACAATGTTTAATACAGGGCCAGTATTATTATTATTGTTTTATATCAATACGAATACAACAATCCCTGTTTATAAATTACCTATCAGAAGATTCTGGAATCAATATCTGCAACCTTTAATTTTTCTGCATTTGTAATGTTAGTCATTCGTCACGATGTCCTCTAAAATAATAGAGAACAAATCAAAGTGTCGTTGATTCACAATTAGTACTCTAGTGTCGGAACAATTTTATTTTGGCTTGACGCCTGTTTCTATTTATCAGAGGGCGTAGCTTTCTAAGACGTTGACAAGTACTGTCACTTACTCACCAAAAAGTGGAGAATGACAGTTGTTAATAATATATTTAGTCATTGGATTGGATTTCTTCGTACCTACTGTGATCACTATAGACTATAGACTTCTCGGCTGCTTTTTTAGTACCGCAAAATTACCACACTGCACCTGATATTAAGCGCAGTGCCGTCCAGTTTAAATATTAAGTAACGGGAGACAATTATTCCTCGCTACTCGACACAATCTTGCTGATCACAATTAAAATTAAAATTCGTATCTTTGCCGCACCATCAAATTGTGGAACTGATTGTCGGCTACCGTGTTCCCTCCTTTCTATAATCCTGGGTCCTTTAGGCGTAGTGTGAAGAAGCTACACAGGAGGCCGGCATGATTGTGTTGAATAGCGGTGAATAAATTACCATCTATCAAGAGACATCTCGCTACTTGATAGTCTAACTAGACGGCACTGCACTTACCATCAGGTGCAATGAAGTCACTTTGTCCTGCCAGAAAAAAAGTACCGATTATCTACGATTATTATTATTGAAATATTTTACCTATAAATTGATTGAAAGTGGATAACAGTGGCAATAACACGAAGTCAACAATATAACATATCGTCATATTTTATATAGTTATACGTCCTGTCGTCATAGCGTCATATTATTATTTCGTCATATCATCATGCTGGAGGTCTCGATCAATGGGTAGAGCTAGTGCGTCATAGACCCTGTTCTTTCAACCGTACAACTTTGACATCTAAAAAATATTTTTATAGTCAAAGCTCATCACACTGTGTCAGAATATTTTTTTCAATATAAATTAGCTTTTGTCTTCATCTTCGCATGCATGATTACGTTTATCAGTATCGTAGTAGACTGTAATCCCACAAATAGCACCTTCAGTTTTACCCAAATTTCCCAATTTTCTAGGCAACTTTGTCAAATTTTCTCTCTTTAAAAAACTTATTCAGACTATAACGAATAATAAAAATAGGCAAATCGGTTCGTTTTCAAATGATACGTTTACCAACGGACAGTATTTAATTTTTATTTATATAGATAGTTATAATAGTTAAATGTGATTATAGCCATAATTATGCGATGACGTTATATCTATATGTATAAAATATAGTAATATGTATGTTTGTGGTCGCAAGTGTGTTTATACATACTTTGTATCCCAAAGTGAAGACGTAAAATTTTTTTAATCTAACATTACTATGGCAACTTAACTATTACAAATTATGAGTCAATTAAAAAAATCATGAAAATAAGTCATAATGATGCAGTACGTGCTTACACAAGTAAAATATTAATTGTACAAAAATCCACGCAACAGTTTTTTATAGTGATTTTTTCCGATAAACAAAATCTTTAAACATATGTAAATTTTCAAAAAAGTTGCTTCAATCAACCGGTGATATAATCACATTTGGCATCCTTGCATTTAGCTGAGCGGCATTGTCTACATTTATTAAGTTTCAATCATAAACCCAAAGAAAACTAAACCAACAATGATAACCTAATAATTATTATGAACGATCCACCTATAAAGCTATTAAACAATTCCATACTAAATTATCCATAGTAGAAATGAGGATCCACGAAAAAGAATGGACGATCCCCTAGTTTAACAGGTCATTCATCCAACTGAGTGTGACCAGTTGAGTGCAACATCGAATCCCGGAAAATAGTGTGACCACAATTTTGAATTACAGCACTAAAAGTGTCATTTCTAGGAAAATTCCAGTAAAGCTGAGTTAGTACTGGAATGTTACCACATAATACCTACTATGTTACTCTTGACGAAACGCACTGTTAATCTATGCACTACTTAATTTAGTATGTCATAAGATTCAAAATTGAGTGACACTGCAAGTAATTTTAGAGTAATGTCTACTTCGTTCTTTTATTAAATTATGTAGTTCAATACATTTTACAAGAAATCGAGGAAAACGATCGCTTTAATCCGTTCATAAATCCACGCTTTCTATATTAAATGAAAAAAATGCACAAACGTCGGGAGGCGAACCCGTGACCTCATACAATAGCGTTTATATTTTTTATTTAGAACTTAGCTTCGTTACGGTTTGGCTAGCATTCATTATGGTCGCCTCGCTCCGTTGACTTTATTGTACTATTAAATATTATCTTAGTTTGAATTATTTTGTTTTATGAACCGCCGACTGTCTGTGGTAACTGCAAAGGTAAAAGGTCTATGGGGCCTTATCTTTAACATTACAAGAGACGCCTAAGATAATTTTAATAATTAAAATCTCTAATAACCATTTTTATCTTTCTGCTTTTTAAACAAATATATATAACTAACTGTTGCCCGGGGCTCCGCCCGCGTGGAGCTTATTGAATAAAGTACCCTATGTCCGTCCTCGGAGTTATCTTATATCATATTTTTTTCATCAAAATCGGTTCAATTGTTGTGCCGTGAAACGGAACAAACAGAAAACTTACCATTAGGTGCAGTGTGGTCACTTTGCCGTGCCAGGATAAAAATAAATTTAAAAAATATTTCTACACGTAATTCCTCTGGGGTGAAATTTTCAAAAATCCGTTCATAAAACTAGGAGAAATTTTGAAATACATTTGTATTATTCATTCTCGGCAGCATGGGAATCCGCCGTGTCTGACATGCCATAAACCCAGCATCAAAGCTTCATGCAAAACACTTAACTTCCAAAAAAACTTGGCAATCGTTCTCAAATCAGGTGTTTCAAAGACTAATCAGTGTTTTTAAACTTTGCACAGACAGACAATTATAATTTTACACCGGCATTAGTAACAAAGCGGATTGTAAAGTAAGAATAGATTGAAATGAAGACATTAATAAGTTACTGCGTATGTAATTATACTATTACAAACATAAAACACGTTGAGATGTATGTTTGTGAATAGCTACTAAAAATGTTTATTTACATAAAATTATAATTTCAAAGGAGAAATTTTTAAAGCTTTGTTCTTCTGGAGTACCGCGCGTCTACTTTATTTTTAGTTGATAGCCAGCTTTATCACTAATTATAGAATATATTCTACGGTGGATCACAACTTTCTCGGCAGATGGGGTTTTATTCGAGAATATTGGACTCGACTCATCGTGATTTTAACGTGTTTAAATCATTATCATGCACAAGAAAAATTCAATAACAATTAAGCAACTTAGATTGTTTTACTAACAATAATCATATGTACGAAATACGAGTTTGAGAAATATAACATGCGAAGATAATTTCCATATATTATATACACTCACGCCTGTATCCCCGAACGGGTAGGCAGATGTGTAACCAGTACACCCACTTTTCGTCAAATTTTATTACGGTCACAATTCCAGACTTTGGGCTGATACTGAGTATTTTTAAATAGAAAAACCTAATATCACTTCACCCGATCCGGGGATCGAACCCGAGACCTCAGACCTCAACGCAGCTAATAAGCAATTAAAAGCATAAATAATTGATATGCCTTTTGTATGTTTTTTTTAATACTCAGTACATTACCCTTATTATAAACTATATACATATTTCTCAAATACTAATATGAATCGAATAACTCGTAACAATGTTATTATGTCAGCCACATCTTTACAAAAATCAAATCTAGAATGTCACGTCATCGTAAAGTATACAAAGGATATATAATTATTATACTTAAAACTAAAACCTAGGCCATTTCTATAGCACCGTTAAAATTTTGTTTGTTTTGGGTTGAGTATCGAGGGATAGACTGTCTCTTGCTACTTGATACTCTATCTGGACGGCACTGCGCTTACCATCAGGTGCGGTGTGGTCACTTTGCCGCGCCAGAATAAAAAAAATTCACATAACTATAAAATCTATATCTGATGGGAAATATAAGACACCCTGAAATACTCACATTTTACGGAATCGAAAGTAAGTTGTTGACTTTTGAGAAAAATCGGGATCGGAAGGGTTTGGTGCTTACTTTAATCCCAATAACTGAAACTACCGTTGTCGCATATATATGACTACTGAGTAACAACTAACGCCAATGAATAGCATAAAACAGTCTCTGGGTCTGTGCGTTTGTCCACTCAGTTCTTCTCAATTACGCAAAAATGTTGACGTGCATTTCATTAATATTTAAAGCTTTGTTTTCAGAAGATTTAATTTATAAAGAGTAGAAAAATCTTTCTTTGTAATCCAGCTTAAAAAAAATATTGGATGACTTTATGGCTATATAATTTACCAGAGAATTGTAGTTTTTAAAAAGGCGTATATATATAGAGTTTACGATGCCATGATCTTCTAGTAGGTCGATAGTTTATAAATGTAAAACTTCGTTCCCCCATGAGGCCGGGCGACAGCGTTCAGTGATCACAGTATTGTATCGATGTCCTTGTAATTAACGCGTGCATCCGCACTCGCCCAGTCTCGATTCGATGCCCGGCCAGTTAATTGCATCTATAGTGGTACATAATAGGCTCTAGTCTAATGGAACCACTGTCAATGTGACGGTTGTCTGTAATTGTTGTTCCATTCATTTTATTATATGTCATGAAAAAGACGCATGGCGTATACGATTCCAATACATATCTTTATTGGGTTATAGGTATCCTAATTCTTAATAATAAATAAATAACACCCAACAGTCACACACATAGCCCCGACCCCACACTAAGATACGAGTCTTGTGTTGTGGGTAATAATCACGCTGTTAATCTTGTCAAAATCAGTTTATTGGTTTATGCGTGAAAACGTAACAGACAGAAAACTTTCAATCCCTAATCACCCACTTAGGGGACAAATGTTGAAAACCCCCAATACACGTGACTTATTTCTAACCGGAAGCTCGTATACGAAATTTCGAGGTTCTTACCTTGAAAGTGAGCTTGAAAGTGACGGACTTCCATACAACCGTTTTTCCCTTATTTTACCCACTTAGCAAAAATTTCAAAAATGGGCTACCAAAATTTCAATTTTGTAGCGCAGCGGTTTAGGCTCTGTGTTCATGAATTATTCAGTCAATCAGAGCAAGTAATTAGATATTAAAATAGTCAACAGAAACTGCAAATATTTTAATGCCTAGTAACAATTTATTAAGTATTACATCCAGTAGCACATTTTGGCACAAAAATAGCACATTATTATTATTATTTCAACATTAATTCTGTCAGTTGCACTTTAAAATACTCATAAAACAGATTACATATTATTATGCAAAGTCCACATTTATTTATGTTTGGGTTATCAAAAATTTAAAGCGCTTAGGAACGAATGTCAGCCAAAAAAAGTTTGAACGCATAAATAAAATACGTTTATACAAAGCGACAACTAAAGTGTTAGGAATCTCTTGTGGTCAGGGTTAGCATTTGTAAATCTTTTAATACCTGATTAGGGCACTAACGCCCTTATGTAAAAAGTGCCTAATTAACTACTTTTTTACTGCGTCGATAGGCAGACGAGCAGACCTGATGGTAAGCAGTCACCGCCGCGCATAGACCTCCGCAATGCCAGGACACAGCAAAGCCGCTGCCTACTGTAAACTAAATACCAAATAAATGATTTGATTTATGCAAGAGCAATAAGCATGTTAAGCTGGACACATGATTGATTAGTATTTGTTTGGCGACAAAAATGAACCAATGCCATATACAGGAAGCATAGAAAAGAGCTATCTTAAGTACTGTCTTAAACACAGTAAGTTCTCAACACTTGAAATGTAACACTACAGGAGACTAAATAACCTCATAAAAAGTTGAAAACTAAATGCAGAAATAACTACGATTTTGAATGGTAAGACAAGTAAAACAATGTCTTGACATTTAATAGGATGAAAAAAAATAATGAATTTATTTGAAACGACTAATAACAGATGAAATAAACATTGCCCTTTTAAAAATGAAAAATGTGTGATGCTTAGAAAATTTTAGCTTAAATGGAAAATCATCAACAATCAACAGTGTTGACTGAAACCAAATTTTGCGATAGAACGCTAGAACTTATATATCAACGAAACAATACATTTGGGACCACAATTAAGCTTAATAACTGTATTCTCAAACAGTGCATCTGTGTAATAAATTCAATGTGACTTTGTGCTTTGACCATTCACTCCAGCGTGATTGATTCACCCTGTTACACGAAATTTCTATATAGTTAGAAGTGTATCTAAACTGAAAAAATTAAACCCCATAGACATCCTTATCTTCAGGAGACGGTCTCATCTCTCGATTAAGCATTTGTGAAAACGATAGCCCTAACTTCAGCAAAAGGTCTCATCTCTCGATTAAGTATTTGTGAAAACGATAGCCCTAACTTCAGCAAAAGGTCTCATCTCTCGATTAAGTATTTGTGAAAACGATAGCCCTAACTTCAGCAAAAGGTCTCATCTCTCGATTAAGCATTTGTGAAAACGATAGCCCTAACTTCAGCAAAAGGTCTCATCTCTCGATTAAGCATTTGTGAAAACGATAGCCCTAACTTCAGCAGACGGTCTCATCTCTCGATTAAGCATTTGTGAAAACGATAGCCCTAACTTCAGCAAAAGGTCTCATCTCTCGATTAAGCATTTGTGAAAACGATAGCCCTAACTTCAGCAAAAGGTCTCATCTCTCGATTAAGCATTTGTGAAAACGATAGCCCTAACTTCAGCAAAAGGTCTCATCTCTCGATTAAGCATTTGTGAAAACGATAGCCCTAACTTCAGCAAAAGGTCTCATCTCTCGATTAAGCATTTGTGAAAACGATAGCCCTAACTTTAGCAGAAGGTCTGATCTCTCGATTAAATATTGTGGAATCAATAACTCCATCCTAAACAAATATCCGGATAATATATTTATACTGAATTGACAACCCTATCTTCAGCAGACGGTCTTGTCTCCCGATTATATATTTATATTGCGGAATTTTTATCTGACGCGCAATACTGTCTAGACATTCCTCTCACAATTAGACTGCGAGTCGTCTGTCTCGGTTTGTTATAGTTTCAGTTTGACGTAAACAAACTCTATGGCTATTGACTCTTCTATACAAGTTGTCATATTGTACTATTTAGTTATAGAACTCTTTCTTTCTGGCATTTTTGCTGATGCATGATTGCGTTTTAATTAGGATAATACTTGTCATCACCAATAGTTTTGCTCTTTCAGGCCGTTATAGACCAGGTTAGTATAAACGTAGTACCGTCTAGGTACTCTATCGATATCAACTAGCGATACACAACTATCCATTGCTCAACACAATAATTCTGGCCTAATTATTCCATGATTCTTCACATCTAACGTGAAGTAAGAGCTTGGTGCCTTTCATATTGAGGGTGATTTCTGGAATCATTAGTATATTTTTCTAATCCCATTCCTTTTCTTCAAGATCTAATGACTCCTGATTCTTCTGGTATTGCGGTTATAGGCAGTGGATATCACATCATTACTTGCATGTTTCCCGGCCCCTGCCACTCAAGTCAAACCATTTTTATGATTTCAAACCATTTTGTATCTAAAAACTCTGATCAGTACAACGTTAAATGTAGACATAGAATCGAGATATTCGAATAATCTTGCAAATCGATAAATTGGTTCTTGGCTAGTACCCGTAAGTCTGAAAGTCGCACATCCTAATGTAATTTCTAATGCATAATCGCAAACTTCACTTACTGATAGTTACTGATACGAACAATTGCATTAAACGATCCCTCAGATGTAAGTTGTAAAACTAAATGGTTAATTGCCATGGGAGTTGTCTACGCAATTTGTTCATTATACTCAATTGACAGTTCTAAATACACAATTTATTGTCTCGTGCATGGATGTAAAAAGCTGATGTTTATGTCATTGTCTTGTTTTAATGATGTAATGTTTGCTGTCATTACAATCTGATGCGTTCACGATTCAGACCTTTGTTGAAGTAATGCTAGATCTGCTGAATATAATCCTACTAATATTATAAATGCGAATGTTTGGATAGTATGATGGATGTTTGTTACTGAATCACGCTACAACGGGTGGACGGATCTTGTTGAAATTTGGCACAAAGGTAGATTATAATCTGGAATAGCACATAGGCTTTTTATCCCGGAAAATGTATAGTTCCCGTAGGATAGTTTTGATTTCACAGAGCAAGGGATCGACAAAATGACATAGACCACTTTTTATCCCTGAAAAATGCATACTTCCTATGGAATAGAAAAACATAGAAAGGTGTAATAGCTTAAAACGCCTCCACGAATCGTGTACCTTTTCTTCCAAAAATAACTAACTAAGTTCTAGTGCCTCATATAATGCCTTATTTGATTTGACAGCCTCCGTTGCGCAGCGGTCGATTAGCGTGGTAGCGTAGGGGAGTTGAGCTTTTAGGTTGATAAGCAGAAGATAGTTAATGTATAAGAAGATAGTATACACAAACGAAAAAAATATGATATTTATAACTTAAAATTCTGAAATAAAACGAAATCACCAAAATAAACACAGGTCAATATATTAAGTTCGCTCCTAATATATTTCATTTTGAGCCCATGCTATTATTCGCAACACTTCTATTTTTCAGTTTTATAGACACTTTCTTTTTTAACACCCATAAAAAATCACCCTTCTCAATCACAAATCCGTCGTGTATTCTTACGCACGTTCAAAAACCTAACCTGAATTCAATTTTCATTGGATCCAATATAAAATAAATCTTCATTAGATAGTTGCAAATATAAAAATCGTTTGATGACATTGCACGACGGTAGCACGACCACAGTGGTCCAATAAGTGCTCACCAATATGGATACGGCTGCTTTTTGTGACATCAGCCTCTGCCACAAATACTTAGCTCGGCCGCACCGCTGGACCGTTATTATGCACCAAGATTTTATTAATTCGCACTTCATTTGCAATTTTCAACCTTAAGAACTACGAAGGAAAATAGATAAGTAAAAGAGTATTCTATATCGTGTTCTGTATTGTTATAAATAATAATAACCCTGTATTAAACAATGTATTACTGCTGGGCACGGACATCCTCTAGTGATGAGAGGTGTTAGGCCTTAGTCCACTCCCTGGCCTAATGCCGGTTGGTGACGTCACATACCTTTGAAATTCGTATAGTTCTCAGACATGCAGGTTTCCTCACGATGTTTTCTTTCACTGTTAAAGCAACGGATAATAAACAATGAATATGCACGTAACTTTAGGATAGAGGCGTATGCCATTTAGGCTGGTTACGAACATACGACTTTTGTATCGACAGACACACTAGGCTATCGCTGCTTGTCGTTATAGTGTTAAATAAAAAGATACGCCCATAAGTCATACACATAATCCTGCCCCGCTTTTAAGATCTTCTGTTGTGGGCATCAGGTAAGATACATTCGCAACATAGCACAAATTAGTGGATCAAACAAGCATTTCTCTTTATTTTGAATCACACTATCGGCCTTTAGTTTCACTGTTAGTCCCCCGCTGAGCCACTGAGCATCTTCACACTACGCCACGGGCAAGAAGGTGAAGCGGTAAGAGTGTTAGAGTACTCATAAGGCCGCAACACGTACAAACATCGTACCCCAACTCTAGACCCACGACAAAAACCGGATGTACACTGGCCGATCCCGGAACTGATCCGTATTATTAATAAGTATTCAAATAAGGTCAAAAGTAACAGAATGTAACATCCTAAAAGTCTCGTTACATTTTTCCAAATAGGAACGGCAAAAGTGTGTTTTATTAAACAATAAATAACTACGGTATTTCACGAGCACACATTACTATGATAGTTTTTTCTATGGTCTACAGTGTTCAGCGATAGAAGCTCATGATTGGATTTCCATAATTCCCAATATTCAGAACCACTGACTATTAAATATAATTCCAGAATTGCCTCTGTAGTAAGTTATCATAACAAACTCACTCCTGTACCTCTCAAAGGGTAGGCAGAAGTGCAACTAAAATACAATAGTTGGCAAGTTTATCACCATAACACATATAATCCAATACCGGGCAACACATGTGGAACTTCATGATTCATATATAAAACACAAATTTTGGTTATCCGAACTCGGATTTGAAGCCAGGTCCTCACCTTCAGTTATATGCACAAACAAATGAAGCGAAAGACGATATACTCTATTCGGATGTAGAAACAAAATCTTAATTTATCTACACTCCAAAATACTTCCAACAAACCTTCTCAGTTTAAACCATGTCTCACCTTCTAATCTCAACATCGACTCGCTCCCGTCTCCCGATACGAGCTTCAAACTTTTTTTTATTACGAGTCCAAAAGGAAGCGCCTCGCTGAGTGATATGCGACATATGACGCACCCTTACTTATTAAAGGACACAAACGACGGACACATCTATCTTCCAAATCAAATTCTAAGTATACGTAGAAAAGGTCGAGAATTGTTCGCGATGGAAGCCGATCGCGCGGTCTTACAAACTCTTAAAATAATATTTCAGAGTTTAAACCCACTTCAGATGTTACGTAAGCGGTGTTATAATTATAATAGTAAGACGATGTTTTAAAGGCAAATAGCGAATTGTAAGCATTCTGTTAATTATACTTAGTAACGAGAGATAGCAAAAAACGGTACATAACTAGATATTTATACTTGTGTTTGAATGAAATATTTATAGCTTAGTATTATTGTGCCCTCGGTGAAGTATTTTCATTTACAACTTGCGACTTTCTTGAACCCTTGAATAAGAGTATAAGAAAGAAGAAAGAATTATATTTATAGAACAATATATTAAAAAACCAATACTTCATTAATTCCCTGTTTCCCTGGTGGCAGGATATTGATATCCGCCGGGACAGCGACCACCGTACACAGGGTGTAAAACCCGCCATAGTGGCACACGCAAGTGTGTCACGTTCCGGGATCAGCCAGTGTACATCCGGTTTTTGTCGGGGATGTAGAGCTGGGGCACGATGTTTGTCCGTTTTGCGGCTATCTGAGTACTCTTCACCTTCTTGCCCATGGCGTAGTGTGTAAGTAGGCCGGAATGATTATCTTGAGTAGCAGGGAATAGATTGTCTCTCGCTACTCGATACTCTAATTGGACTGCACTGCGCTTACCATCAGGTGCAGTGCGGTCACTTTTCCGTGCCAGGATAAAATGTCCACGGGCGTTGATTACAGTCAGATGACCCGCATGCTCGTTTACCCCTCTTTCATATAAGACCTCGACAGTTCTCAGTATGTTGCCACAAAGGAGGCTATAAAATGTAACAATGAATAATCGACGCACGTACGATCGATGTGGCATGGCGCCTCGCCATATCTGGTGCGGTTCTAACGACTCGAAAATTATACTTGTACTAATTGTGATGAGAAAGGATAGGAAAATGCGCGGGGTTTATGAACTCTGGTATAGCCGCGATAGCCTAGTGGGTGAACTGTAAGTAACAGGTTCAAGGCCAGAACAGATATTTCGTTCTGTGCAGGGGTTGATACTGCAGCTCCTCGTTTCACAGCTGACTATTCGCCCATTGTGTCAAGGCTGTCACATCAAAATTTTTTTTAAACTCAAATAATTTGATAATCAACAGTCGTTATTGTCTTATTCATAGAGTTAATTTTAGATGCCTCCGTGGCGCAGCTGTACTAGGTCTATCAAGCTAGCACTGAAAAGATAGCATAAACAATTAAAAGTGATATAATATAGGAATTAGTAGCTAATTAGTTTGTTGCTCAAACCAGTTTCTGCTATCTTTTACATACGTTAGCAGTAAAATAGTAAGCACTTATTGAGTTGATTAATGAGCCTAATAGACCTAGTTGTACTTGAGTACGCAGTACTATTGTTGTGCTAAGTTCTCTGGGGCCATCCCCAGGTCTGTTAAAACTGATTTTGAGTTTTTATACCACAACATATATGTTGTAAATATAAGTTCACCCACTATCATACCATGGGTCGATAAAAATCTCAGTGAAATGTGGGTGTACTGGTTACACCTTTGCCTAGGTCTGCAGGGATTACATAAGTGCGTATGTATAATTTTAAGGTCTTCACAGTAGAGTAATCCAAGCAATTTTTAATTCACTTTCCATTATACTTATTATTTCATATACCAAAGCAATTAAAATGTTTATGTAAGTTTTAATATCACTTTAATCAATGCAAATTCACATGGCATTTCAGATATGAAAGCTTAAACTTATCACCTTTCATAAAACATTTATAACAGTCGCCTCCTCCCCGGGTCCTGCTTGTTACTGCTTGGTAACAAAAATGACTACTTTCTTCCACATAACATAACATCGGCCAACATTTTCACTCTGTCGACCGCGCCTCCCCAATTAATTCTAAATGTCATACGAATCGACGTTACGCGCGGTGTTTGACACAAGTTACGAGCGAGTTCAAAGTCCAGGTAATTTCAGGACATGATGTTTATTATTATATTTTATATTATTTGTTCCCAAAATATGACATGATAAACCTAAATCGATAAAAGTTCTTACATTAATCAAACAGTAATTATAAAAAACTCAAAATAAATATTTAATTAATAAATTTTTTTTGGATTGGAGAATGACTTCATTGACTCTTCTTTCCTATTTCATAGTTGTTATTTCAAGGCTTGTTTTTACGTATGTACACACTCTCACCTGTAATTCCCGAAGAGGTACGCAGATGTTTAACTAGTCTCACATTTCGCCGAGCTTATTACTGTCCCATGATGTGATAAGGGGCGAGCTGATAGGCACCATATCGGCCAAATACCAGACTCAGGGCTGATACTGAGTATTTCGTGAGAAAAAAAACAATATAACTTGTCTCTGACCCTTGGTCGAACACATTTAGCTGGACTAAGGGTATATATAGACTTTATACGACTTAGTCGTGTCACGTTTGCAATTACAACTGCACTACCGACGCAGTCAATATTAACAAAAGGTGTTTACTTATATTTAACGTATGTTTTACTAATATTTTAGTTATCTATCAGGACATTCTTACGATATTACAAATTTCTAATATATCGCCATATGTCGAATGAAATAAATCGCGACTCTCCCGTATCTTAAATCAAAATGCCCTCGACATTTGGACGTGGTAAAATTTTACCAAAACCAGCCCATAGGTCGGCCGATAATTACGCAATGTCGGTCGCAGTTTATCATTCACCTTCATTAAATTCACGTAAAAATAGAGTGAAATTAACGCAAATAAATCGTAAAGTGTAAGACGGTTATATAAACAACGGTATTTTAATTGCCGCTATATGCTATTTTAACTTCCCCACTTACTCCAGATTTATTTCCAGATGGTTTGATTTCGAAATTATATCATTGGATGAGTTTAATGTGTTGATAACATCACACGTGAAAGGCCTAGGTAGACTTCAGTATGATTTTCTGTTAGATCTGACCGGGAATAAACTCCCGGATTTAATTAGAAAATGGTTATTATTTGTCGAAATTCAAATTGTAGGAATACTTAAACGGTACCATATTGGATAGTTTTAGAGTGATTAACATAAAAAATTGTGTAATCATCGAGATGGTGCGGATTTTTTGAGCGGCAGATCAAGTACTATAAATGAAGTTTTTAAAAAAATATTTTAAAAATAAATTGTATTTTCTTTTCTTGTTATAACTATAATTGCCTTCTCATAATTATCAATCTGCATTTTACATATTTTTCCATGTTAAGGTAGGCTTCCGATGGTTATGTTGCGTCTGTATTCATTGTGTGTATTAAAATAAATTAAATTTTAAAAAATCTAAAGGAGATGATGGCAGTCTAATATTTTGCCTTTTTCGGTCGTTTAGTTTTAGTTAAACCGACACTGAGATTAGGTACTAAGAAGTATGTATAAATTATTTATCAAATATTTATTGAAATCCATAATCAACCTCGCAATTCATTAATGCTGGTGGTAGGATATTTATATCCGCCGGGATAGTGACCACCGTACACAGGGTGTAATACCCGCCATAGTGGCACACGCAAGTGTGTTGCGTTCCGGCATCATCCAGTGTACATCCAGTTTTTGTCGGGGGTATTGAGTTGGGGTACGATCTTTGGCCGTCTGACACTAGACCCTCAACTCCTTCGTAACCTTCTTGCCCATGGCGTAGTGTGAGGAAGCAGGCCGGCATGACTGTGTTGAGTAGCGGGGGATAAATTTCCTCTCGCTACTCAATACCCTAATTGGACGGCACTGCGCTTACCATCAGGTGCAGTGTGGTCACTTTGCCGTGCCAGGATAAAAGAAAGAATTCATATTGCGTAATATTAATCCAGGCAAAATACCTGAACAATAACCTTTAATTCCCCCGTTCACTCTTACCTGCACATTAAAACCGTTCCCGCGACGACTCAATCATGAAGCTCTCAATTAAACCTGCGGGGAGACGCGAGCGCCCGTGGCGGCGTGTGGGTGGCCGCGTCGGCTGCACATCGCCGCTGAGGCAGGTAGGCCTTTTTTTTTTTTTTTTTTTTTTTTTTTTTTTTTTTTTTTTTTTTTTTTTTTTTTGTTGTCGCGGGGAAAGCGTTTTATTACTGCCGCCCGCTCCGGAGGGAAGCGGATTAAGGAATAAAACGGGTATGCTGGACTAGCCGGTCTTACGACCCAGCATCCCCCTCGCACGGATGATGGCTATCCGTGCTGCCGCTGAGCCGAGTCCCTAACCCCTATATACAACCCACCCGACACTACCAGCTAAAACCCCGCGGTGGCCTTCTTCGGCGCTTGCGGAGCGATCCCGGGGTATTCTAAGGAGTGCTAGAATTGCAGCCGGAATCGCCCCTGCGCGGTGCTGCGTAGCAGCCCATCTCCATGGAGGGCTAAGGAGCCCCCGCGCACCGAACAACGACAGCGAACGAGGCCTTACCACCTGCGCTGCCGTCCATCTCGGGGTCGCACGATGCTCCGAATTTGGGAGTGCATCGATACGGGCTAACAGCCCTCCGCTGCGCGCCCGCGACCCCCGATGGCCCCTATTAGTCGCCTCGTACGACAGGCAGGGGTTACCGTGGTGGAATTCAAACGCCCCCATTCCACAGGGCGGGAGACGCCGGTCAGTCGTCAACCCGGCGCCTCCTACGTCTTCTCTGGCGGCGGGAGGGATCATATCGTTCCCGATCCCTCTCAGCACTCTCCTTCTGCGAGATGACGTTCTCGCAGAAGTGGGCCACCGCACGCCAGGACCTCCGGCTGGCGACCATGGACGACACCACGGCCGGCAGCGAGAGGTCTCCTCCAACGACTGCTCTGAGAGCGCTGCGCTCTTCGTCCCAGGCTGGGCACTCCTCCAACGTATGTTGGGCCGTGTCCTCGCGGCAGTTGCCACAGTGGTGGCACACGGCGGACACCTCCTTTCCGATCCGACACAGGAAGGAACCGAAACACCCATGGTCCGTTAATACCTGTGTCAGTCGGAACGTAGGCGCCCCGTGGCGCCTGTCTAGCCATCTCTTTAGGACAGGACGCACTGCCGCGACTGTCCTCAAGCCCCCAGTCGGGCTCTCCAGCCTGGAATGCCACTCCTCCACGGCGGTTCTGCGAAACCGGGCCGCAATCTCCCTCGGGGCCAGTCTCTCCTGACGGCGGCTGGACGCCTCCTCCCGCCAGAGGAACGCTGACGAGAGGAGTTTGGCGTCCAACTCCCAAGGGAGTGTGCCGGCCAATACGCAGGCCGCCTCGTGGGAGACCGTGCGGTAGCCCCTTACTATTCGCTGCGCCACCAAACGCTGCGGTTTGCGCAGCAAGGCGACGCAGCGGGCTTTCAGGGACTCGGCCCATACGGGACATCCGTACAGGGCCATTGACCGCACGACTCCGGCGTATAAATTTCGGCAAGGGTTACTAGGTCCCTCCAGGTTCGGCAGCAGGCGTCCGAGCGCGCCCGCCGCCCGCACCAATTTCGGCGACAACTCCTCAAAATGGGCACGGAAATCCCATCGGCTGTCCAGAATCAATCCCAAGTACGAGGCAGGTAGGCCTACTCTTGAAATCAATTCCAATCTCGAACTCGATACATCTTCAATTCCAATCAAGAAGATATTGGAACTCCAACTCACTCAACTAAATGAAATGGGATATTTACGAACTAGCGATCGTAAATACTCTATTTCACTTTTTTTTTTAAAAAATCCGCCGTATTTAGTTAAATTGTGCGCTGATGTTGCGTTCTAGAGTGCCAATTGTACAGTTTTCGAACGCAATCCCAATTTTAAATTGGAATCGAGTGTCAAGAGTAACCCTCCTGCGCGTCCCCGCTCTCCCCGCATCATGTACGCCGCGTATCACCTCGTTTATCCGATGTTATAAACATTATGTCATTTCGCATTTTCCCACAAACGCAAATGGCATGGTTGGCATTCTGTGTGTGTTTAATGTTTACATGTAGGTATATTTTTTTATTCGTTTTTAGAAAAATATCAGCCTTGTATACATTGTCTGATTCCTGGGCACAGGCTTCCTCTACTAATGAGAGGTATTAAGCATTAGTCCAACACGCTGGCTTAACATACGTTTGAAAACTTTATGTACAATTTCCAGGATATTTGTCAAGATTTACCGTTAAAACGAGTGATAATTAACAGTGAATATACATATAATTCATCATGTTCTTTGGGAGTGTAGTCTCTGGCAAAATGAGCGCAACATTATGCTTGACAGTATGCAGATAACATCTGGAGTTGTATACTATATGGACCTTGTGGAGACTGGGAGGAATTTCCGTGCTTTCCGGCGATTTTGCCATACCTATTATTGGAATCAAGCGTAACAGCTCGCATGATAGGACCCGTTAAGTAACTTCCGTGGTGCTTTACGTCTGGCTTCTCCAGACGTAAATGTCCCTTTATTGGAGGTTAATACCTTTTTAGTTCAGTATTTGTCTCCCGCTTTGCTATGGAGGGAAGTGGACAATTTATATTTCCAACTCCTCACTATATTTCTATTTGATTAATTTCGTTGCGGGATAAAAGACAGTTATTAAGCATTCCCAGAGACTCGCCGAGTTTCATTACTCGGTGTCAAAAAAATGCGTGCCATTGTTGATCCTGGCTAAACAGGAGTTACAATGGCGGGTGTGTGGGCGGGATAGTCTCAAAAAATATACATATAATTTTAGAAAGTCAGGGAAGTATGCGATTTGGGCTGGTTACCTACTTCCGTCTCGGTAATTCGTAATTGATCGGTAATTGATTTCTGGTTCGATTCCCGGGTGATTGCATGAATCTCTGTATTGGTCAGTGGCCATGTGGGACCAGTATTACTTCTTATTTTCTTCCCATGATACAGGAAATAGTAAGGTCAAATAGTAACTAAGTATGGGTATAATTCTTATTCTCCATAAATGCACTGCTACTTTTAAACAAACATGCATTATTCTAGTTATTGCCTTATTTTATTTTACAATAGAATTCTCGTATTTATACATAACTAGCTTTTGCCTGTGGCAAAAAAGTATACAATCCATGAAGACATATTAAGCTATTACATCTTTCTTTGTCTTTCTAGTAGTGAATTTATAAAGAACCTAATATTTTTCTGTAATCAAATATATCCTATGTGTTAATCCTGCTAACAAGTTGTGTGCCAAACATCCAAATCCATGCAACCGTTTTCGCGTGATTGAGTAAAAAAGCATCCAAACATACAATTTTTCATATTTATTATATTAGTACCATGTCTAAGTTTATAAATTATAGTGTTCATTTTAGGATAAATGGATTTTTTCTAGTAGCTGCTTAAGAAAATCTGCTCTCTGTCCTCTTTTAGCACATATATTTAAATGAGACAGATCTATTAAGTAAATGGTCGTATACACTGACTGCAACTTCTCTTAAAACGTAATTTACTTAAACATTCTTTGAAACAGTGTTGCAATGTCCACACGATAGATTTCATTAAGTACCCAACACAGACATAGACCCAAATAGACGCCGTATATACATCAATCTTTACAAAACCAAGTGTTCCACATATTTTGCATCAAATTCAAAGCTGTCAGTCGCACGAATCGCAAAAAACTGCTTCTAACAGATATAAGATATCAAAGAAAAACCACCACAAACTCCACTTTAGCTCAGTTTTGTATGGTTCGATCAGCGCCTAAAGCATCAAGGTCGTTGGTGCGGGTCACACACTTAAACTAGTTTCAAAGAAGATTTACATTACTTTACGATGCCTCGTAAATAAGGCATTTTGATAACACCTTCGTATAAAATTCGTTCGTATTGAGACAAATTCGAGTGAAAATTAAATCATGGTACGCTTAACATTATGCCCAAGATTTCGTATCGATTACTCACGAAGTAATTGTGGCATCTATTTAATCTATGTCTGTTAATCGACTCATCTATAAACATCGCGGCTATTAACCTAGAATCAATATAAAGATATCACTGTTTGGATGGCCAGGTTCGTCAAACAGTTTTCCATTTAAAAAATACAATTTGCCTAACATTGTGAGAATTATTGTCGCTGATAGAACCCCTCATATAATGACACGAACGTATAAGGAACAAGAAAGATGATAGAAAGGGTATATTAGATCCCTGATCACCTGGATATATCTAGACCACACTAACCCCACATATCAAAGTGATAACTTCCAATGTTTTCTGTAAAACACTGTTCAACGTACAAGAACCAAGTCACCCACGGCTCAACACTCGTATCTTAATGTGAAATCAGTACTGTGTTCGAATGTTATTAAAACAGCGGTGAACATGAAACAAAGACAGAAAATCAAACGAACGATAACACAATTGCAAAATCAATCAACCCTAGTTAAGCATTTTACGTACGTCATTCGTCACGTTAGATCATGACATCAGAGTGCCGCAAAGCACAAACTTACAAGTAAATAATACACGCCTACCATTGGGCGGCTTTATATTGTCCGATATTATTTATTTATTTATACATTTCATATACATACATTGTATATAGGCGGACTTAATGCCAGAAGGCATTCTCTACCAGTCAACCTTAAGGTGGTGCAGAGATGAACAAGGTAGGTGCATAAAGATATAGGAGAAGGGGACACAAAAAAACTATAATATAAATATAGATGTACATATATAAACATATAGGCAACATACTGACTACATATTACTATTATATTATAAACTTACCGACCCGATTATCGGCAGCTGCTTCAATACCGATAAAATGTACTTCTGTAGGCCTAGATCAGACATCCTTTCTAATCTTTATTCCTTTTCTTTGAGACCCAGAACCCATTGTGGTATTATGAGTATTCATGGACGGTGGAAATCATATATCTTCATGTTAAAATGAGTACAAAAATTTAAAACCTATTATAAAAAAATTACATTGTCATTGATTTTAATAATAATACACCCAACAGTCTTACACATAGTCTTGACAAGAACTCAGAGGGGCTACCACAACATCCAAACCCGAAACGAATATATCACACAAACATTTTGTGTGCGGGGCTCGGACCCACGGTCTGTCGTTACAAAGCTATTGTGCCGCTGCACCACAGAAGCTGTAATTTCCAATGTAGCTTCGACACCGTTGTAAACCCTTCCTTGTAATTCTATTTGGCAACAAAGACAAAGTTCTACCTATGATCATACGAAAGACCTAAATATATCTGTCCACGATATCGTATCGGTTGATATAAAGTCCCCGTGCGATACAATCGCGATGCGAGTAACTTGTAGTACAGTCTCATTGCTCAGCCGAGTCACATACGCCTCAACGCCTAATACGTATCGACCTCGTACTCCCAGCAGATAAGTCATGGTGGGTTAGCGGTTTGTAATGAATAAAGTTTTCATTCGCTATGGGGTTATTTGCAGTTGAGTTTAAACTAAAACTGCTATCACATATTGAGATCAATTATCTATATAAAAAATAAGTTTATTCTTTAAAAAAAAAAAACAAAACTTTATTAAAACCTAAACTCTAAAACAAGAAAATAGCGATTTAAAGTAGCAAGAAGTGAATGAATAACAAAGTACTTGTCAAGACAAATCTAAAGGCCCTAAACACGATATGGTTGTTGTAAGCTATTGATGAGTTGAGTGGTCTGCAGTTGGCCCTGGCAGCAGCATCAGGTCAAACTAACCATAATTTAGCATTGTCATCAGGTTTGTGCATGAATCCAAAATTTCTGCTTATTCGGGCTACGCGAACTGGTTCAAAAGTTGCAAATGTAGACCTAAACAAAAATACAAACATTGCAAATAAAAGCTTCTAAGTAAACGCTGCTGTTTGGTGCAATCAACGATAAAGCTTCAGAGATATTTTAAACGTATAGGTACACATTATTTCGCGAGAGTTGATCAGCGTCTTTTGTTACTTACAGTGTTGTTTGTGGAATCTTGTCTGTGATTAGCAAATTTTGTCGTTGACTGTGTGCAGTATTAATAATAATACACCCAACAATCACACACAAAGTTCTGACCTCACACTGCATTGTGATATTTTTTGCTGGTTAACAATTATCAAGTTCATCGAGAGATGAACAATCGCCTTTTGTTCTGTGACCGTAGTAGTCTAAATCATTCAGCATTTATAATAATAATACTAGCCCTGTATTAAACATTGTACCACTGCTGGACACGGGCCTCCTCTATTAATAAGAGAGGTTAAGCCTTAGTCCACCACGCTGGCCTAATGCGGGTTGGTAGACTTCACATACCTTCGAAATTCTTATATAAATTCTCAGGTATGCAGGTTTCCTCACGATGTTTTCCTTCACCGTTAAAGCAAGCGATAATTTACATTTAATACACACATAACTTTAGAAAAGTCAGAGGTGTATGCCACTTGGGTTTCGAACATACGACTTTCGTCTTCGCAGTCCGTACCGCAACCAACTAGGCTATCGCTGCTATTCAGCATTTATTTATATAAAATAGAAGAAACTGCAGTTGCTTTATATTTCTAATCATCACGACCTTCACGAATGCATTCACGCCTTGTTTGAAGGAATATCATTTAATCACGTGATTTGCATGTCCCTAGGGAACCTTTTATGATTCCCATCGTGTTTAATGTTTGTGTTAATTCATCAAACGCTTGGTTGCTCGCCTGTGTAGTTAAAAGATAACAACCAATGAATGAACTATCAGATTTATATCATTAGTGCAATGCACTAATAGAACTGTGGTCACTAATTGGATGACAGATTTGAACATGTATTCGGTTAGTTGTCTTGGCGGGTTTGATGCTGCAAAATTACAGATTACAGAAGTATAATAATTTAACGCAGAGATAAAAGTGATTTGTTAATAAATAAAAAATACAATGTATAATATAATAATTAATTATATTTATTAAAATAATTAAAAGGACTAACTAATTCACAAATGGCAGAAACTTAATGAAAATTGTAATTTCCTCATATTGAAGAATTTTGATAGACATATGTTCGAACAATCACAAAATCAAGTATAACTTAGAGAAACCTGAACTTATACTATAAATATAGATATAACACATCGGTCAATACAATACACTTCGATGGAGAAAAAAATCCAATTTGAACTACTTTAACACAGTGACAGCTTTTTCTAGAAAACACATTGTTCATTTCTTGTTCATACATATTTATAAATTCATACGTTAAGGAAATATTCGTCATGTGACATTTCTGAATCCATTCAATTCGCTGCCACTCTATGATTAAACCATACATGCAGTTCTAATCAATCTACTGTTTATAGAATTACAAGTTGACATTAAAACATTTATAGTATATAAATAAGAAACGTTAGTCTCATCGAACGAATGATTTCAACAAATTATACAAATGTTTGGAATTGTTTCTCATACATAAGGTGAGGGTGCGCTGCTTTTTGTATTTTGTTTTATTTTCATATCTGTATATATAAAAGAAGAAACTGACTGACTGACTGACTGATCGATCAACGCACAGCCTAAACGGCTGGGGTTAGACACTTGAAATTTTTACAGTAGGTACCTTTTATGACGTAGGCATCCACTTAAGAAGAGTTTTTAGAAATATTACCCCTAAGGGGGTAAAATAGGGGATAAAAGTTTGTATGAAAAGCCGTCATTTTTTAAGTTAAAGGTATGAAAATTGGTATTTTGTATTTACACTTTTTCTCCGAAACATGATATCCACGCGGGCGGAGCCGCGATCAACAGCTAGTACACCATAATATTTTTATGTTCACCACCATTTGTGGACTAATTTTATAATTTACAATATATATAATGTTTTATGCTATTTCAGGTATATATTTTTTTATCCTTGCACGCCAAAGTGACCACACTGCACCTGATGGTAAGCGCAGTGCCGTCCAGTTATATACTGTCAAGTGATAGCTAACTATCAGATCCACCATTCTTTCTTTGCATGTTTTTATTAACCGACTTCAAAAAAAAAGAGGAGGTTAACAATTCGTCGGAATCTTTTTTTTATGTATGTTCCCCGATTACTCGAAGACGCCTGGACCGATTCGAGAAATTCTTTTTTTCTTTAAAAGGGTATGCTTCCCAGGTGGTCCCATTGACACCAAGTCAGGATCTGATTATGGGATCTCAGAAAAATCAAGGGCCACCCTCAAATTTTATAGTGACGCATAATTTGATTTTATTGAAGTTTGTGTACTTTTTATGAATTAAAAAACTTTTTGTTATAATAACGTACTTTTAAGGAGGAAGGTTTACTTTAATACCAGCTTTATGCTAACTACGGTTAACGTTATACTAAATGTTTGTGTTATAATAATTTCACTGTAATTGCAGACATGATTCTATTATGGGACCATTCAAAATTCTCAACAGAATAGAAACTCAAACTCAGTCAAAACTTGCCTAAGGAATTCTTAAAACTAAATAAATAAATAACACCCAACAGTCACACACATAGCCCCGACCCAACACTAAGATACGAGTCTTATTTGTTGGCGTCAGGGACTACGAGAGACTTTTTGGTCTCACAAGACCCAGACCCCGGACACAAATATCTGTCTGTCACACAAACATTTGTCCCGGTGTGGGAATCGAACCCACGGCCTCTTGTTTGACAGCCGGCTACTCGCCAACTGCGCCACGGAGGCTGTCAAATAATACATAGTATCAATATTTATATGCTAAGCATTAAGGTACTCGGTTCAGAAGCGGCTAGTTGTTCGAAATACTAATGCACCAGTGATCTTTTAATTAGTTTTTAAGACTGTATAATGTTCAGAGTACGATGGAACTGACATATCATTGTTGGGTAAAAGCATTGATATATATATAAGGGGATATCACACAAGATCACGTGACTTGAAGACAAATTTTTCCCTAAAATGGCGTCGACTCCGCCCACAGCAAATTGTGATGCATATTTGTTTCGATCTTATTGTCTTTTGTACCACAACAAAAATTACTTAAACACACACAATTCACTTGAAATCGTAAAACAAATCTCGCACGATACATCAATGACAGTCAAACTACTTAGCAAAGTGTTTTCATAAAATGGCGCCATGTCGAAAAATGAGCTTCAAGGCGGAGCTTGACGACATATCAAAAATTTACAACCGAAAATTTTAAACAATTGCGTATACTATACTCTTGTTGACATAAGTAAATTGCAACGAGTTGGAATGAGAGAGCAATGTTTCTATTACTGAAGTTCATATTTGCAAGATATTTGTTTAACTAGAAATTATATAGGCAAAGAAGTGCTTATCCCCTTCTATATATCAATGGGTAAAAGATCCGAATAAAAAAACAAAAAATACTTGCTTATGGTTATAAATGAACTTTAGGCTGTCAACGGTCAATGTAAACGCTCCTTGGTTTTAAACGTTTAGCGTAAACGGGCCTTAGTTATAAACATCGGAGTTGAATATAAAAACGAACTAAGCTAAATAATAAGTAATGTCTTTATAATTAAGACTCACACACTAAAATTTACAACATCATTTAGTTAATATGTTTTTGGGAACGTTTACTAATGATAAATGCGCCAAGTTATTGCAGTTATTTTATATGCAAAACCGTGAAATCACAAAAAACCTATTGTTAGTAAGTTACCTATTTATAAGTGGAAGAACCAGTGGTAGGATAATTTTATTTAAACATGAACGGACTTAGAGACATTAACCACTATCTCACAAAATCTAACGTAAAAATTATACGTACCCATTCTAAAACTGGATTTATAATTCTTCTGGTATTGTTCATGGGTTGTAGACATCACACACCTATCTGGTAGTAGGATATTCTTATGAGAAACCTGCCATAGTTGCAAGTGCAAACATGCAAGTGTGTGTACATCCGATTTTTGTCGGGAGTCTGGAGTTGGGTACGATGTTTGGCCGTTTTGCGGCATTCTGAGTACTCTAACATTGGACCCTCGACCGCTTCTTATTCCTTACCATCAGGTGCAGTGTGGTTACTATGCCGTGCCAGGATAAAAAAAATATCAGGTGACACACTTGTCCGTTTGGATCCCGCTTTGCTATGGAAAGTGGAGAATATTTCTTTTATTAATTTCGTTGTGGGTTTCTGGAAGAGTGGGTAGAGGGCGCCCAAGGAGAACGTTTACGAATCAGATAAACGATCTTCTCCTAAAAGGGCAAATCAGAAGTACCTCCAACCGTCGTAAATGTCTGAGAAGATGTATGAATGTGGAAGAGGCGAAAGAAGTGTGTCAGGATCGTAGCTTGTGGCACTCAATAGTCTCTGCCTACTCCCATGGGATACGGGCGTGAGTGTATATGTATATATGTATGTATGTATATAATTTCGTTGTGGGATTAAGATATTTGTGCAATTCAAGAAATTTGCTGAGCTTTACTGGTTGAAGTTGAAAAATGCTCGATATAGATTACGACATAGATTCTCGCTAATAATAAGTATAGTAACTTATAATAGTCAGATAAATTCTTTTGGATGATTTGTAATACTCGTGAACGGGTGCTGCTTGTGTGGACTGGTCTACCTGGATTGCTCATTGATTGTTAGTTAGTGAAAATAAATAACAGTTTGTATAGCCTCGTTTACGACTCTTGTTTCATGTGAATGTGAATTGTTTATGGATGTTTGTATTTTATATGTAAATTATTTTATAATGTAAATTGTAATGACAAATTACAAAAGACCTACGGCTGAGTTTCTTGGTGCTTCTTCTCAGACCAGTAGGCATTTCCGAAGCACCATTAGACCTTAACATTATTATGACATGTAAAAAGTGCCCATAGTGGCCTAATTTACAAAATAAATGATTTGATTTGATTGGCATATTTTCATAACCTGCCAATATGTCGAAGTTATTTGTCAGATATATGTTGACGATTGAAAATTCAGCTCTTAATCTCATAATGCCCAATACTACAGCGTCCTTCAAACAGATACACAATGCTTGTTCATTGTGCGATGGAAATAGATAAAGCGCTGAAACCCACCCAGAGGGATAGGAAAGACTAATTGTTAGTAACGTACTGAGATGTTTCTTGGTAATCGCCAATACTGGCACACATTTAATGATTCACACGAGGATATTAAGCTATCAGAATATTGTAAACAAGTTTTCCTAAAAAGAATTGGCAATTCTTCTATAGTCAAGACTGCCTTGGTGGCGTAGTTGTAATTGCGCATGCGTTACGATTGCTGTGCTGAGGTCTCGGGTTCGATCCCCGGGTCGGGTAAAGTGATATTGGGTTTTTCTATCTAGAAATTCTCAGTATTACCCCGGAGTCTGGAATCTGTGCCCAGTATGGCGACAGGCTCGCCCCCTATCACATTATGGGACCGAAATTTGGCGAAAAGTGGGTGTATTGGTTACACCTCTGCCTACCCCCTCGGGAATTACAGGCGTAAGTGTATATGTATGTATGTCTATAGTGAAATTATTTCTTAAAATCGCTATAATTGTTTGTTATGTTTACGCGAATATTACACATTGGTATAAAGCTAATTTTACGGATTCTGTCGCGGTTTATTTTACTTTTTAGTCCCTACTTTCCAAAAGCTTTACAGCCTTCATGGTCACGAGACTGAGAGGGTAGACAGAAACATTGCATTATACTTTTGGATGACACATAGCTATAATCTAAGTAAATGCTATCGGTGACGAACTAACAAATCCGAACTGCTCCTATAACGATCTTGGTTCGTCCCATTTTATCAGTGATATCTCTGTTAGAGCTTCTAACAGTGGGAAAGTCTAAAATTCTATATTTACAAAGGAGAATAAAATTGATGTAAATGCAACCAAGTCATATCATAACATTCTTTTCTTGTACTTCCAAGACTACAAAGTTTCCTCTTCACGTATTACTTTACTTCGGTGAGAAAGTATTATTTATTAACCTGGCAGAGCCCATTCATTCTGTAGACCAAACTGTATACAGCGTGGAGCTACCACTTATTGAATGGTTGAGTTGTTGAAATGTTATACCACTTGTGTCACATAGAAGTGATTCAGGTTTTTGATGAGTGAGTGAGAAAATTAGTTAAAAAACTACACTTTTCAGACAATAGCTCAGGAGTTATTCATGAAATTTGGAGTTCTAGGTGTTTAATGATGCATTATGATTTATGCAAAATTGAGCGTGTGTTTAATAGTTTTTTAATGGTATTTTGTCTAATACCTAGTTTTATTTACTTTGTTTTTTATGCGTTGCCTCATTGCTTTATAGCACTCATGTTGTGTCCATCTAATATGGGAGACACAAATGTACCTGTATTTAAATGTAAAATTGTAGCAGCTAATGTTAAGTAGTCGAGGTAGTTGATGCTATTGTAGTTGATAGTCCTAAATAAATCATTTACAGAAAGGTCGAAAATAGCTTGGATGTTTTTAGGTTGCATCGCCATTTTCCGAACTTCTCTGACATACTGCCGCGTTTCTAAGTGTAAACAATGCAATCCTAACTATATTGAGTCTTCAAATTCTCGAAATATACGTCTGTCGGTTTGTTTACGCGTAATTCAGACCAGTCTACGCAGGGCCGAATGTTTAGTCTAGACTGTGTAAGTCTAAGATTTCAGGAAGCCTGTCTTGTCAGGGAAGACATTGAACTTGATATAGTGTTATGATTGATTGATTCTAGCACTAGTGTTTATGAGAATGTAGATTTTATAGAATATACCTGGTAAAGGTGGTGGTGGTCACTTTATGTTATTTGATCTTCACCACCCATGAATACTGAATACGGCAAAAATATTTGTCGAACTTTGGAGAAAATAATGGGGAATAGAAAACAAGGCATTTCAATGAAAAAAAATGTCCAAGTTACCCGGATATTTTAAAACAAAGTTGACAAACGTATGAGATAACGAGATTCCCAAAGGTTGTTAATCAATTTTTGTTTTTTTTAGTGCCTAGAGTTTGAGCAAGAAACATTTTCTTTTTACCTATTTCGGTTACCGTGCCTTGAATTTACTATCCCAATGTAATTAATCAATTTAAAAATGAAATTTTCAGCTTACAAGGGAAAAGTTCTACAGCTGATATTTGAAATATCTTATTGAAATGTCCCGCACACATGAATTCAAATCACGGACAAAATCATAACAAAATAAATGATCGTAACCGTCTGTTGGCCTAACTCGTTTGAAGTTAGCATTTAGAATTAGCTCGTAAATGTAAAATTGGGGCACTCCTACTCGAACTTTCTATAAAATTAATCGCCTTTCTAGTCTATACAATATTTTGCAATGTTATCTTTCTCCCAATACAAAACAGAGGCGATAGTAAATTACAAAATGCGTTCTAGTTGCGAAACAAACAAAGATATAAAACTCGTAAAATTCGAGCCGTTTATTGGTGAAATAGAAACATATACTGCCTTCATAAATGTTCAATAGCTTTTCTTCACCTTTGGCTTCATTAATATAGAAATTTTACTATGCTATTTACCAAACTCGTCCGCTTTTATCGTCGTATTGTAATCATTTACAAATAATAATATATTATTCTAAATATTATTTTAGATTCATTTAGTTTCTCGGTGAAAGTAAAATATTATGATTAAAAAGCCTTTTTAATATAATTCCTTAAACCTATATATTGAAATATTTTTTTTTTATCCTGGCACGGCATATTTACCACACTGCACCTGATGGTAAGTGCAGTGCTGCCATTTAAGGTATCAAGTAGCGGGAGACAATCTATCCCTCGCTACTCAACACAATCATACCGGCCTGCTGTTTAGCTTCATCAGACTATGCCTAAAGGATCCAGGATCATAGGAAGGAGGGAACACGGTAGGGGGCAAACTGTTCCACAGCTTGATGGTTGATTAATACAATATTTTGGTTCGTACGATTCGATGCTAAAGGAATAGAATAGTGATTGGGGTTCGGAAATTTCACTCACAAAACCACATGCTGTTATTTCTCGTCAGTTTCCTCTGAGGCAGTGGTAAACAGCGTGCCTACCGTTACCGTGGTAGTAACGGTAGGCAGCGGCTTTGCTGTGCCCTGGAATTGAAGAAGTATACGGGCGGCGGTGACTACTTACCATGAGGTCGCCCGTCTACTCGTCTGCCTCTAGACACTAAAAAACAGTGGCCCGTTAATGCTGTAGACAAAACTGTCTACAACGCCGCTCTACCGCCATGAATTGTATGAGTATTGAGTAATTAAATGTTGAATTATAGAGAAAAATTAATAACTGTTTAGACAATATCAGCTAGTTCAAAGAGTGTTTGGTTTGTTCGGCTACAGAGTTGGCGCCGCCTAGCGCAGGCGCAATGTTTCTCAGAACGTTCAACACTATATCGCTCATATTTTACCTCGCTGCGTAGCTCATACAATATTGTAACGAATTATGTTGTTAATAATATTACTAACTGATTTCGCTATTAGCAACAACCTCGAGTTCTTATCCCAGGTAATCTGATGCGAAGATTCAATTATTTTTTTAGTTCGCGGGTTGCCTCGGTGACATAATTGCATACGTAGTACGACTGTTGCTGTGATGTCTCGAGTTTGATACCCAGGTGAAGTAAAAGCGATATTGGGTTTTCCTATCATGGAATACTCAGTATCAGCCTGGATTCTGGAATTGTGCCTTTATGGCGATAAGCTCGCCCTTATCACTGCATGCGATAATAAGCTCGACGTTAGGGGGTGTACTGGTTGCATCTATGCCTACCCCTTCAGAGATTACAGCTACGAGTGGGTATGTATGTATTTTCGAAATTGAAGCTTTGAGTGAAGGCATAAATCTCGGACAAGTTAAAGTTGTTAAATATAATAGTCACAAAAATTTGTTGGGAAATTATTTTAAAATAATCTATTTAATAGAAGAATTACGTAAAGCTCTTTTGTATGTCCGGGTCGATGGCCAGATACGATCTAAATAAAATATAAATGTTAAATAAATTACATAAAATTATGCGAAACAATTATCAGCTACATATAAAATTATAACAGACTATATAACTGACAACCTCCGTGACGCAACAGGTGAGTCGCCAGCTTAGAAACGAGAGGCCGCGGGTTCTATCCCCGCAGGAAATTAAATGTTTGAGTTATCCAAAACTATTTGTTTCGGGTCTGGATGTTGTGGGTCCGTAGTCCCTCAGTTCTTGATACCCACAATACAGGGAAGACCTATATGGGGCCAGGACCATATGTGTGACTGTTGTGTATATTATTATCTACAGTAATATAATATAAAGAGGTAAAGTTTTTGGGTTTGGATGTTCGGGGTAATCTCAGAAACTACTGACCCGAATTGAAAAAATACTTTAATGTTGGATAGCCCATTTATCGACGAACGCTATAGGTTATATAACATCACGCTATAACCAAAAGGAGCGGAGTATCAATGAAAAATGTTGGGAAAACGGGGAAAATTTATTCCTTTTGAGAGCGTTTTAGAGGATCGGCTGCACGTTGGCCTCTTTCTATGATTCAGGCACAACACCGAAGTGGTAAGACGATAGGTACAGATTTGACAGTGCAGGAGACAGCTCCATAGATTGTGTACTTTTTCTCCCTAAAATAACTTCCTCGTGGGAAGAGCCGCAGGCAACCTCTATGATATTATAATTAAGTATAAATGAAGGAGTTTTTATTCAAACTATCTATCATAAAAATCGGAATTGAACCCACATTCTCTCGTTTTGCGTCGGTTACTCGCCATAGCGCCAAAGGTTCGCAATTACCTATAATAACTTCTTGATAACATTGTACAGTGCAAAATAGACAATATATCTCGAGTAATGAGGTAATGAAGACAAATTCTATAGTCAATAGTAATTTTATGTAGGTGAAGGATAGAGCTGGTGTATAAATTTATTCGCATTCGATACAAAACGGTTTGACTAATGCCAATCATAAATAAATTACATGTTTAGGCAGTACTGCGATAGATTTTTCTCTGTATTCTATAATGGGTTTTATCATATGGACTGCCGAAACGAGTTGTAGCTTCGAAACCAGCCCAAATATACAGGCTGCAATGTTTCTTCAAACCGCTTTTGCCTTGCCTTGCTTTTGCCTTGCTAATGAAAAGGTTAGGATTAAGTTGATGACGCAGCCCTAGAAGAGTTACTAGACTACGACTCGAATTCTTAAAAAAAACTGTTTTAACAAAGGTAACTTTAATTTTTAAAGGTAAATTTTAATTTTTCCTGTCCGCTCTTCTCTAGCGGAACTGTATTCCGAAATGGCGGTAGAGTAAAAACATAGACTGAATCTGAATAAAGTAGCATTTCATGGATTCAATAAAAAAAAAAGATTTTAAATTGTCTAAGAATGGACACGCGATATTCGTTTTAGCAGCCTACTGCTGCGTTTATATAAAAGTACTATCTGTGGCTCGTAGCATAACTGTCGTGATCCATATGATCCCTAGCTACAGCTATGACGCGATGTTAAATAACCTATAAGCTTCCTCAATACAAGGGCTGTAAAATACAAAAAGAAATGTTCAATTCTGACTGGTAGTTCCAGAGATTAGCGAGTTCAAATATAAACATGTTCTAGCTATCTAATCTGGTAGGCAGAGGTGTAACCAGTACACCCACTTTTCGCCGAATTTATTACGATCCCATAATGTGATAGGGGGCGAGCCTATCGCCATACCGAGCACAATTTTAAAACACCGGGCTGATACTATTTCTAAATAGAAAAACTCTTTGCCCAAACCGGGGTAAAACCCGAGCAATTACAGCTGCCTCAAATGTTTTTAATATTAGTAATAGATATATTTAAAGAACTAAGCACCAGATATAAATACTGTGTAGTGCATACTGCATAGATAGGTGGCATGCATCGACAATAGTTACTCAGTACTCAAGCTGATGACTAGCGGAGTATTATTAGAATAATGGCAGCGGTCCATGGTTCACGAACTTATTTATACTGTGTTGATACTGCATCGTGTACAGTTATCGCTACTGGGTTTCTATCGACAGACAATAAGGATACGTCGAATGTATCCGATGTGGAACTATAAAGTAGAATATTGATTGTCTAAAATTATTTATGAAAAACAGACATTTCACTGTTGGAGTGTGAGCTGATTCTAGTTTATCTAATAAAACAAAACAATTATAAATATTTAATGATCATGAGATATTACTTAACTTTATTATTATAAACGTTAAGCATAATCAAGATTCAAAACGATACAAATTGAAATAAAACGAATTTTCAAGGTTTTTATCGCGTTTTATTTTACTTTTTTAACCCGACGTTTCGAAGGCTTTACAGTCTTCATGGTCACGGGGTGGACTGAGTTGTATGTCGTCATGAAAGATCCGTGAAAATTATTTTCATTACAATGTGTAATATTTGCGTAAATTTAAGAAACCATTTCGTTTTATAAGTAGTAGATTCAGTTAAGGTTCCAGAAAATGAGTAAAAAAGTTTTTATACAATTGCACGCTCACCAAGCTAATAATATTATATTGTTTTACTATGAAGAGTAACAAAAGCGACTAACCAATATCATGAACCTAGCTTGTTCTTTTAACCTCTATCTACCCCTTCGAAGGTACATACATATACACTGAAGCCTGTAATCCTCGAAGGGGAAGGAAAAGGTGCAACCAGTACACCCACTTTTCGCCGAATTTATTACGGTTCCATAATGTGATAGGGGGCGAGCCTATCGCCATACCGGGCTCAATTCCAAAATCCGGGCTGATACTGATTATTTCAGGAAACTGCAATATCACTTTACTCGACCCGGGGATCGAACCCGAGACATCAGCACAGCAGTCGCATGCGCTATTACAACTGCACCACCGAGGCAGATAAAGAAGTTAGCTTATTACGTTGTGTTCGTATTGAAATTTTCCAGTAATGATACACCACACTCGCATCGATAAAGGCTTATGCCGGTACGGTACGGAACAGTAGGCATTGCTTTACTTGCCTTGACATTGCAGAAGTCTATGGGCGGCGGTGACTACTTACCATTAGGTGGCCCGACTGCTCGTCTGCCTATCGAGGCACAAAAAGAAGGCATGTCCGTGCATCGACACGGAATTTTATTTAGTCTACATAAAGATACGCACAAATAGTTTCGAGTTGAGAAATATTTGCTACGCGTTTTATTTATGTTTGCATCAAATCCAGTGCAAATAGTTGGAAATAGTTTGGAGTTTAGCTGATGTTTGACCGGTTTATCATGTGATTTGGTTCAAGGCCAGTTAATTGTGCATTTATGTTGGTTCGACGTGATAGATATTGAATTATTAATATACATGTAACAGTCACACTGTACTGATTTCACAGTACGTCAAACTTGTATGGGTATTAACTACACCCGAAGATAGACATATACGATCTCAACCCGATTTAGATTTTTCTTTATTTTTCCCCTTTCGTGCTATTTCAACGACATGTAACTAGTATCTAATTAATGTTGCAATCCTCTGAACAAGACACCAAACCTTCTGATAAGTCACCTCCACTGCCTTTGAACATCTATACCAGAAGCATAGGTGCGATGCTGGGTTTAAAGTAAAGAAGTGGAGTTCAGGAAAGCTTAATTATTTTGCCTCTGTAAAATTTCATGTGCACGCCTGTAATCACCGAATGGGTAGGCAAAGTAACCAGTACACCCACTTTTCGCCGAATTTATTACGGTCCCAAATGTGATAGGGGCTGAGCCTATCGCCATAGCGGGCTCAATTCCTGACTCATTCTGATACTGAGTATTTCTAAATAGAAAAACCCAGTATCACTTTACCCAACCCGGGAATCGAATCCGAGACCTCAGCGCAATTACATCTGCGCCACCTAGGCAGTCGACATTCATGCTGTACACAAGCATGTCCACAGTGTCTACCAGTTAACGTTACCAGTCCACAGTAGGCAGTGGCTTTCCTGTGCCCTGTCATTGCAGAAGTCTATGGGCGGCGGTGTCTACTTACCATCAGGAGGCCCGTCTGCTCGTCTGCCTATTCACTAAAAAAAAGTTACGAAAAATCTTTCAGACAGATAGTAAGGATAAGAATGATGGCCACGTGGCGTTTCAATAGATTCATACGTAAGCATTACGCACGGGCACTTTGATCAGTTGTCGGGCGATCGCTCACGCAGGCGTGGGCGGGACACGCTAGCTTCCAGAAGTTCATATAAACTGAATATTATTTTTGGAATTACATGTGGCTTTCACCAGCTGAGTGCTAGTATTGTTCTGGATTTAAGAGGATAGATAATAATTCATCCGACGCTCACGCATATAGACCACACACTAGATCAAATAACATATAGATAGAAGATAGAGGTTTCTGTCGCGGGTGTAGAGATAGGGTACGATGTTTGGTCATTTTGCGGCTGTCTGAGTACTCTGACTCTGAAAGCAGGTGAAGAAGCTGTTGACCTTCTTCACCTTCTTTTCCAAGGCGTAGTGTGAAGAAATAGGCTGGTCGCCACTCTAATTGGACTGCACTGCGCTTACCATCAGGTGCAGTGTGATATATCTGCCGTGCCAGAAAAACAAGATACTACGGTCGCATAACACCTTTTTTTGTCGCGGGGAAAGCGTTTTATTACTGCTGCCCGCTCCGGGGGGAAGCGGAATAAGAATAAAACGGTTATGCTGGACTAGCTGGTCTTACGACCCAGCATCCCCCTCGCCCGGATGATGGTTATCCGAGATGCTGCTTGTCCAAGTCCCTACCCCCATGTACAAGTCCCTACCCCCGTGTACACCCCACCCGACACTACCAGCTAAATACCCGCGGTGGCCTTCTTCAGCGCTAACGGGTCGCACAACACCTTGACTCTTAACAAATATTTGTGAATCACACAAAAAATATCTCAGTGGGTCGTGGTCCCCATCAACTTTGGGAACCACTGCCCTACATAATTTCCAACATCCGTTTTAGAATTTTATACAAATTAACTGTGATTGTCCGATTCATACAAAAACTGCTCCATTGAAGACACTTGCATTTTCTCACGGTGTATTTACATAGAATCTTTCAAATACTATGATGCTGTGTTAAACGGTTTATAAATGAATTAAACGGAATTCTGTAATCACTGGATTTAACTAATGTTTTCCCGCAACTTAATCCGGAAAATATAATACGGCAACTTGACAGCATTTGTAACGCAGCGGGTGAAAGGTCTGTTGAAAATCAGAGGGTTCTTTGTCCGGATCGAGACAACTGTTTGTATGATTCATAATTTACTGTTTAACCGACTTCAAAAAAGCATGAGGTTCTCAATTCGTCGAAATCTTTTTTTTATGTATGTTCTCGATTACTCGAAGACGCCTGGACCGATTCGAGAAATTCTTTTTTTGTTGGCACCAAGTTAGGATCTGATGACAGGATCTCAGAAAAATCGAGGGCTACCCTCAATTTTTGTAGGGACGCATAATTTATTGAAGTCGGTATACTTTTTGAGGCTATCATAATGGTTTTATTTGTGACACCGAAAGAGATGAAAGTGACCACACTGCACCCGATGCCAAGCGCAGTGCTGTCCAGTTAGAGTATCAAGTAGCGAGAGACAACTATACCTTACCACTCGACACAATCATGCCGGCCTTCTTGACTACGCTTAAAAGACCCAAAATTGAGGCTGTCAGTGCAAAAGTGGCCTAACCCTCAATTTTTCATAATCTGACCTACGTACTACAAATGATTTAAAATGTGCGAAAATTTAATGCAAAGCCGGCCTATCTCTAGTTTCACCAATTGCCAATATGATGACAACAAGATGGCATTGCAAAAATTGCATTTATGTACATTGATTTAAAATTCATGAATATACAAACCCCATTATTTTCATACTCATTGTCTCAAGCTTAAGCCACTTTTGTGCTTACGGCCTCAATTAAGCTTAGTTCCTAATACTCACGATATACGACTCCTATCTGAACGTGGAGTCAGGACTATGTGTGTATTTATTGTATAATTGCTTAGATATATTTTAAGTTGTCTATCACCTTATGAAGAGGTCAAGTTACCCTTGATACCAATACCTAAACAGTTACCTAAACAATTGACTTTGAAATATTTTTATCCGTGTTCTAATTTAAAATTATTTACGAATGATCTTCAAATTTAACGAATTGTAACCTTGCTTATATTGAAATTAGTCTGTTTTTTTTATTCCTGATGTTAAGCGCTGTCCCGTCCAATTAGAGTATCGAGTAGCGAGAGACAATTTATTCCCCGCCACTCAACACAATCATATCCGCCAGCTTCTTCACACTACACCATGGGCAAGAAGGTGAAGAAACGGTCGGGGGTCTAGTATCAGAGTACTCAGGAGGCCGCAACACGGCAAACATCGTACGCCAACTCTAGACCCCCGACAAAAACCGGATATACATTGGCTGGTCCCGGAACGCGACACACTTGCGTGACACACTATGACGGGCTTTGCACCCTGTGTACGGTGGTCGCTGTCCAGGCGGATATGAATATCTATCACCAGCAAAATTAAGCCATCTATAAAAAATATTATATTGTATTAACACGATCACAGGTTAATAATATAAATCACAAAAATCAGTGAATAGAGACTCACTGGCCGATAACGCTGGCCGAACAAAAAGTGATGCGCCACGCTTCACCGCGTCGACTATCGATTTCGTTCGTCGACCACCGCGTTACACAAAAACCATCGACCTGTCATCCGGCCACGGCCGCCGCGGGTGAGACAATGCTTTCATTAATACTAGTAGGATGTTTCGCGTTAAATTCCTGATTTTTATAATAATCTTATAATAATATTCTTCTAATAATAATCTAATATAATGATATTTATGGGAATACAAATATACTAGCCCTGTATTAAACATTGTCCCACTGCTGGGCACGGGCCTCCTCTACTAATGAGAGGGGTTAGGCCTTAGTCCACCACGCTGGCCTAATGAGGGTTGGCAGGCTTCTCATACACACACACACACACATACACTCACGCCTGTAATCCCCGAAGGGGTAGGCAGAGGTGTAACTAGTACACCCACTTTTCGCCGAATTTCGGTCCCATAATGTGATAGGGGGCGAGCCTATCGCCATACCGGGCACATTTTCCAGACTCCGGGCTAATACTGAAGAATTTCTAGAAAGAAAAACCCAATATCACTTTACCCGACCCGGGGATCGAACCCGAGACCTCAGCACAGCAGTCGTAACGCATGCGCAATTACAACTGCGCCACCGAGGCAGTCATACCTTCGAAAAATTGTCAGATATGCAGGTTTCCTCACGATGTTTTCCTTCACCGTTAAAGCAAGCGATAATTAACATTTTAATACACACATAACTTTAGAAAAGTCAGAGGTGTATGCCACTTGGGTTTCGAACCTACGACTTTCGTCTTGACAGTCCGTACCGCAAACAACTAGGCTATCGCTGCTATATACTAGGCTATCGCTGCTATATACAAATGAATACAAATGATTTGGTGTAATTTAGGCGTAATCTCAACCTATAGGATTCCCTATGCCATAAATATTAAAACCTTTAATAAATTTTTACAAGCGTATAACAGCGTATTTAAATGTCATAAAATGCATTTTTTAACAATATAATTGAATGTTCTACTAACGGTTCCTAATTATTATCACAAGGTGCAATGTCCACATTGTCAAATGCAAATAAATATTAACATTTATTACTACCAAATGCAACATTGATTCATGATGATCTGATATAACTGTAATGTAATGCATACTTGACATGCTTGTTATACGAATTTAAACAAATACTAATATATTTAAAGTGGTACTTATTACATATTTATTGCTAAGGTTTATGTGACACTTGTGTTTTTATTACATTAACTGCAATTATACTAAATAATGTTGCCGTTTATTTAACTCGACAAATTATAAATTCCCTTACACATAAATATTTAATCTTATACCCTCACATAACTAATGAGCTGCCTGTACTTAATATACGAGAATGGTACGAGTTTTAAGGATAGTTAACTATAATATAATAATAATATACCCAACAGTAAAATACATATTTCTAACCCCACACTAGGTCAAACCTGTATCATGGGTCTCAAGAAATAGTAGGGTCTACGATTCCACAACACCCAGGCCCGAAACAAACGTCTGGCTGTTACAGAAACATTTGTCTCGGTACGAGAATCGAACCCACGGCCTCTCGTTTCATAGCCGGCTACTCGTTCGCTGCGCCATGAAGGCTGTCTAACTATAGCTATTAGTAACATTAAGTACATCCTTTTATCAATATCGTGTCATGCTTTTACCTTCCACCTAATTAAGTAGAATTTAACAGTACGGAATATTACAAATATCAAACGCCTTCAAAATCTCTTTCTAACAGGCAATTTCTTTCTGAACTACGGTAGGCAGCTGCTATGCTGTGCCCTGGCATTACAGAAGTCTATGGGCGGCGGTGACTACTTACCATCAGGTGGCCCATCTGCTCGGCTGCCTTACGAGGCATTAAAAAAGCAGTTGGTACTAAATTAATAATGAATTTTTCATCAGTGCGAAGGATAGGGACACGTTTATACTTAACTGCATACTACTTAAATTTGGATAATAGACTGATCACTACTCATAAATAATGTCAAATAAGACAGACAGGTGACTCCAAATGCATTTACTTATATAATAATTACAAATGAGTTTTTGATAAGTTGAGCGTCGATTAAGCTCTGCCATTAACAGCGGCTGGCGGTAATTAGTGCCGGCCGGGTGGCTCACGGTCGCGCGCTTCCGGTCGCGCGAAAAAACGACCGCGCAGTCACAACAAACTATAGTGATGTGGTGCGATGTCGATAGCCGAAACTTAGTTCGATTTTTCACAAATTAAATGTTTAGTTAAAAATATTTTTAATAATCAAACTTGTAGACAGTGGAAATAAATGTTAAAGTACATCAACTTTTAGTTATTTTCATGCTGAACTGGACTACTTAAATATTTAAAATTAACAACATATGTTTTATTTTTTGGCAAATTCTATTAATAAATTATCGAATTTGTGCCATTGTTATTGAATATTTTTTATACGACCTAAATTAAAAGGTTACAATATTTTTAAAACTATTATCCATAAATTGAGTGACTAGTCATATAGGGAATTTCCATAATTATATTCCCCAATATGCGTAGATAATATGAGGAATACGTCAAAATTAAGATTATAAGATATTTTGTAAGCAACTTGGTCTGCATGAAAACTTATGAATCGTTTTAAATGTCAAAAATGTGATATTTATGTATAATAAAAATTCTTGAAACTAATTTGATGAATAAAAGTGTATATGTAAAGTATTTTCAAAAAGTCTAATAACAATGAATAATGGTACAGCTCGAGCGTGTTCTTTAGTTTTAAATGATCGTTAATAATAAATCTTAACAATTGTATGTTAATTAGTACCAAACAATGTTAGATTGCGTTCCTTCCATATTTTGAATTTTATTACGATAAATTTAAATATCACTGGTTTGTAGTTAAAATTGTCTCAGATTTTTTTGATTTCACAGACAGATTTGATTTTAAGCAAATATATATTGATGATCTAACAAAACAGCGATGTGAGAACATTCTACATTTACTAACATTATGAATGAGTAAGGTTATTTTTTAAGTTTGACAAATAAAATATAATTATATTATTGACATCCTCCGTGACGCAGCGGGCGAGAAGCCAACTGTGAAACGAAAGGCCGTGGGTTCGATTCCCGGACCGAGAAAAAGGTCTGTGTCACAGACAGATATTTGTTTCGGGTTTGGGTGTTGTGTGGACCGTAGGCCCTCGTAGTTGTTGATACCAACGATACAGGTTTAAACTAGAGTGGGATCAGAACTATCTGTGTGAATGTTGGGTGTATTTATTTATATTAACAAACTTCATCAGTAACAATCACCAGTTTTCCCTGTCTAAATACTCCTCAAAACCACAATTGCAGACACTAACGAATTTTTATGTACCGCTATTCAAATGACAATTTGTTTAGTAAACACAAACGAGTAGTATTGACCTTTTTATGTTTTTAATATATCTATTCGGAATCTATAGAACTTGACCGAAAAAATGTCTGTCTGTCTAGCAAATTAATGATGTTGACGTTTTATTTACGAGAGCAACAACAGCCAGCGTTCGGGTATAATTAAAATTGCTGTATACCTTTTTAAATTCTTCGGTGTCACGTGTAAGTGTTTGTAAAATATCCAAACGTTTGATATTAAGAATGTTCTTGTAAACAACCATGCCATGATTGTGAATTGTTTTGTATTTGGAATAGGAATTCCTTGGCAATATCTTCTTAATTTGAACTGCATAAATACTGAGTAGCGTTGAACTTCGAATATACTGAAATTAATCAACTGGACAACAATGACCTTTATAATATTTTTACAAATTTCCATACATTTGCAAGTAGTTTTTACACAATATTTGAAACATCTAAGTATGGATTCTAAAGTTTACCGTTATATACTAATGATGTTTTTTTATTTAATTTCAACCCGATTTTTTTTATATCAAGCAATGTATTTGTAATTAGTCAACTATTTATAAAAAGAAACTACATTGCATAAACTTCCTCACCTTTTCACAGAAAGCCCCTGAGCAAGGCCAAATGCCGCGAATCGTTTCGCACTGAGTAACAGGTCATATTTTTGAACATAACATATAGAGCTTTCTATTTTAACTCTGGCTGCGGCATTAGGTATTTACGATTAATGCTAATTATACGAAGTCTATATTAATGCCACTAAACCCTCGACCGCTTCTTCATCTTCTTGTCCATGGCGTTGTGTGAGAAAGCAGGCGGATATGATTGTGTTGAGTAGCGGGGGATAGATCGTGTCTCGCTACTCGATACTCTAACTGGACCGCACTGCGCTTACCATCAGGTGCAGTGTGGTTTTCAGTGGTGGCGACTTTCAGTTGAAAAAAGTTTTTCAACTGAAAGTCGCCTAACCTAATGGTAAGCTTTCGGTTTCAAAGCTAGTAACCATACCTTGAACTTTGAATCACAAGTACTATGTGGGTTAGAGTATAAGAGCGTCGTCATACTGAGGCAATCAACCTTTAGATTTTTTATGTTATTTTTGGCTATTTGTTATAGACTGCCTCGGTGGCGCAGTTGTAATTGCACATGCGTTACGAATTCTGTGCTGAGGTCTCGGGTTCGATCCCCGGGTCGGGTAAAGTGATATTGGATTTTTCTACCTAGAAATATTCAGTATTAACCCGGAGTCTGGAATGGTTCCCGGTGTGGCGATAGGCTCGCCCCCTATCACATTATGGGACCGAAATTCGGCGAAAAGTGGGTGTACTGGTTACACCTCTGCCTACCCCTTCGGGGATTACAGGCGTGAGTGTATATGTATGTATGTGTATTGTTATAGACGTTAAATTTGATAATGCTCAGGAACTTTTCAAGCTTAATAATTCTGAGAAATTGTGCGTACCTATTGACTGTGATTAATATAGAATCGTTAGTTGTATTTCCTTTGAAAAGTGGTGAATCAATTTCAGTGATTAATATTTTGGCGCCATGTCAAGATTGGATTGTTTTTGTTATTAACGCTGGGCTTACAATAGCAATGGCTGTATCGATAGACAAGAAGAATTCAGAATAGTGTTTTTGGGATTTTATTTATGAGAACATAAAAAAATATATTGAACAAAATCATGGGTTTTTGCGGTCAGTTGTCACATTGGAATATATTAATTAACTATAAATATATTGTAACAATTTTGCAAATAAATATAATTTATTTATGTATAACCTGATATAAAAGCTATTAATTATACTCACTTACCTGAAACTATTGAACACTGTGTAAAATGTAATTAACAATTGTTATCACTTCCTTCCATATATTGTTGCTAGAAATATTATAACGTATTACGGTATTTAAAATCCAAAACCCGGTCAGTTACAATATTGATCAAAAGATTATAAAAGCGAGGAGGATAATCATCATCAGATAATCCGCCATTTAAATTAATTCATTAACCACTTGAGAAATATTAAATTAATCAAACCGAACGCTGTCGAAAGAACACTTCATCTCGCAATCACATCAATCCGTCATCGTTCAACACAATAATCCACTCGAGTGGTATCGACTGTCGATAGCGGCGCGAGCACATCACTACCACTCGATAAAATCGATGACTGAAATCTCCGAACGAGTGTTGAATCATTGTTTGTCAATAAGATTAATTCTATTAAGACGTTCCATTTTTGAATATGGTTTAAATACTTTTATTCTGCTACTCAACTAATGATGGATGGTATCTATCTATCCGGCGAATAGAGTTCGAAATTTAAATGTTTTTTTTTAATGTATTAATCAAGGTATGCACATTATGCAGCCGTCTTATTGGAAAATTAAGTCTAACCTCACATAGCAGCCAGTGAAAAAAAATATTACTAATGTGTCACATTACTTCTGGCTACTTCTTCAGAAATATATCCGAGGATACAGGCAGGTGCGTATAGTCTGACAGTTATCTTAATTCACCCCTATGCGTTACAGTTTGTATACAATAATGGGGATAACAGTTTCATGCTTGAAAAAATACCCAAAATAAAAATAAAGAAAAAATATAGCATCGGGCAATTTTTTTAACCTGGTCGCTTCACAAAATTTATTTGTCTGGTCGTCTGCACTTAATTAAATCACCACAATGAAACCTATCTGACAGTTATTAATCACTCGGGTCTAGTAAGGATATAAAAAAAAAGTAGGGAGTAAAATACAAGCCAAATTCATTTTTATTTCCGTAACATTAAAGTTAAAAATAGCATGTAAGAACGGCGAAAATGGCCAGTATTTGAACGCACCTCCGCACCACCGGCGAGCCTATGTATCATGACTGGTTAATCTTATTATTAACGAGCTATATCAATATCCGAGAACTACACATGGGAATCTTTCCAGAGTAACAAAGTCACATATGTTCCAGATCCGGATCGCGGGGTGTTTGACATTTAACATAATATTCACGGTAAACAAATCCCGGATATAACACAGCTTATGTCTTACGCTTTACGATAGTCCTTGTAATTAATTGCTCTAAAACAATATATTGTGAGCAATTAATAAATTTCCGAGTCGAATGATCTAAATAACAAAACGAGTAGGAGATTTAATAATTAAATAGATACTATAAATACCTAGCATAATTTAAGCATGAATTATAGTAACAACTGTTGATAAACTAATAAATAAAATAAAATAGAACCGCACACTGTTAAATACAGACAAAATAATAAAACGGCTAAAATGAAAAAAAACCGCTCGATTCTATCCGCAGCGCGTGTTAGCTCCGAGTTTTATTGCGAATAATGCTTCAATTTTTGACATAGCTCAACATCACCTGGCAATTTTAAGTATTTAATGGCTACTTTTAGATAACAATAATACAAATTATCCTAAAAGTATAATTAAGCTAAAAGTCGTGAAGATAATTATCGTGTAAAATTAATTTAATTTTAAACAAAAATGTGTGGGAAAGATTTTTTCTGGATCCATAAGAACAATAATAATTCGCTGAAAGTAAAAAGATATAAAATAAAAACTATCGAGTAATGTGTATTTTTTATAAAAAGTGGAAATTTAGATGGAATTATAATGTAAACTTTAACAAAAAAACCTCAAACAGAGCGCCATGGACTAGCACATTCTCAGATCTTGCACAATAGATTAGGGGTATAATGAACCTAATATCATTAATTAAATGGCTTATAAATAAAAAACAATAAATTTGAATTTATTATTTAATATTTGGCTCTTCTTTCTTCTCTTAAGATGAAAAACGCCAAAATATGTATATCATTGTGACAAATGGAAAAGAAAAACAAATAAAATACCTCAGTAGATTTTAGTATTATAATCTTAAAAACTAATCAATCATGAAAACATAAACGGTAAGAATTTGGATGTTTTCATTTTTTATTGCAAAATAATTTACAAATAATGCACCCTAGAGTTACTAAAATATCAAATAACGGTTTAATATTATCAGCAATAATAAATAAATAAATACACCCAACTGTCACACACATAGCTCTGACCCCACACTAGGTCAAACATGTATCGTAGATATCAAGAACTACGAGGGACTACGGTCCCACAACACCCAGACGCGAAACAAATATCTGTCTGTCACACAAACATTTGTCTCGATGCAGGTATCGAACCCACGGCCTCTCGATTCACAGCCGACTTTTAGTCCGCTGCGCCACGGAGACTGTCAAAATACAAGTCTCTTCCACAACCTTGAGATTTAGATTAAAAAGCGATAAAAAAACGGAAGTAATATTTGTTCGAGTGCGGGATCAAACCCGTGACTTCGGCAATGACAACTACTGACCCTCTGTGTTACGTTAGGAAGTAATTTTCAAAGCAATAAGCGAAAACTTTATGAGAATTCTTCTGATATTAAGAAAAAACGCCGCACTGGCAATCGATTTTAAATCTTACTGCATATAGTATTCAAAGGTGGCTTTAGATTAGAACGTCGTTATTCCTAAAGGATACTTATGGAAGGCGTTAAACGGTTGAGGTCGCTGAACCCCGATGGGGACCATTTTTATGGGAACATCAAAACTGATGAAATCGAAGGGTGTGCGCCACCAACGATTATTTAATTTAGCTGAAATTTAATAACACTTAAGATTATGATCAGCTCTGATAATATTATTTCTGATTTAAAAGATACTTTATATGTTCATGCCAGAGATCGGATATATAACCACAATCAAATTTCTTAACTAATAAAAATAGAGGATACCATTTCTACTACATATTCTTGTCTTTAATACAAAGCCAATTATCATCAAGAAAATGAACCTCAGAATATACTAAGTTATTATTTTTTCTTAAGCCTCATTAAAATTGTTCATTCAGTAATAAACATAATCAATATTTTGTCTCTTTTGTTCTTAATTTTCAATTTAATGACAATACCGATTGCTGGCCTCATGATAAGTGCCACACTATAAACTAATAAGACAACCAAGAAATGCAATACATAAAGCTGCATCGCACGGCATCAGCCTAAATATGAAAGAGAGAAAAAGAAGAGAGAGGCGTAATATGCTAAATCCCTTAATACCTACATAAATGTACTAACTTAAATGTCCCATAACCAGATCAAAACTATGCTTACACGCTGCATAGCGTCAGAAAAAAACTGTGCTGCCCATTCAGAATGTTGGAGAGAAACCCAATACTAAACATAATAATAATAATAATACTAGTATTTGCACCAAAAAAGTCTGATTTGATTGAGTTGCTGAAAATAACTAAAAGTTTTAGCAACTCGATCAGTATGGAGTTTGGTGTAGATAAATATGCGGTCATCCATGTGGGGCGAGGTGCGGTTAGAGTCTCTGATGATGGCTACCTCTCAGAGACTGAACGGCTAAGGTCCCTCTCTGAATCGGAAACCTACAAATATTTGGGTATGTCAGAAGCGCTAGGTATAATGGGTGCGGACATGAAGCAATCGTTGAAGGAGCGTTTCTTCTGTCGTCTGACAAAAGTGCTTAACAGTTTTTTGTCGGGAGGCAACAAGATTCGTGCTTTTAACGGTTGGGTTATGCCCGTACTCATGTACTCCTTTGGCATACTCAAATGGACTCAGACCGAGTTAGATGCCCTGGATCGACGAGTCCGGACTCTGATGACTGCACACCGTATGCATCATCCACGATCGTCGGTGATGAGATTGTATATCCCGCGGAGATGTGGGGGACGAGGCCTACTTAATGCTAAGGACCTGCATAACCGCGAGGTACGCAATCTCAGAGATTATTTTCTCCATAGCGATGTGGATGTGCATCGGGAGGTAGTCAAAGTCGATAAAGGATTTACCCCGCTCTCCCTGGCAAATGAGAACTGGCGGGTCCCTGTGGTGATGAGCACCGGGGATCGCAGGGGGGTATGGAAGAGCAAAGAATTACATGGAAGATTTTATCGGGCTCTGAATGGGCCCGATGTCGACCAGCTTGCTTCCGTATCTTGGCTACGCTTCGGTGATCTCTTCGGGGAAACTGAGGGTTTTGCCTTTGCAATTATGGATGAGGTTGTTAAGACGAACAACTATAGGAAATACATCCTGAAGGACGGTACGGTTGACATCTGTCGTGCATGCCACCGTCCCGGAGAGTCAATCAGGCATGTTATTTCCGGTTGTTCGTATCTTGCTAACGGCGAGTATTTGCATAGACATAACCTAGTGGCCAAGATCATACATCAGCAACTTGCTCTTCGATACCACCTTGTTATATCTGAGGTGCCATATTACCAATATGTGCCCCAACCGGTTCTCGAAAATGGCCATACAACACTGTATTGGGATCGATCTGTTATCACAGACAGGACTATTGTAGCCAATAAGCCTGATATTGTGGTAATAGATCGATTAGCGCGCCGGGCAATACTTGTTGACGTTACCATTCCGCATGACGATAACCTCGTTAAAGCTGAAAAAGACAAAATGTCCAAATATTTAGATCTGGCTCACGAGGTTGTTGACATGTGGAATGTTGACTCAGCTATTATTGTTCCGATAGTCGTTACTGCCAATGGGCTGATACCAAAGAGCCTCGACCAACATCTTCAGAGGCTCTAAATTGGTCGTTGGGTCAAAAGCCAGATACAAAAGGCAGTATTATTGGATACGGCACGCATTGTGAGGAGGTTCCTCACTCTGGGGTCCTAACCGCCGGTGGCTTGGGTCCTAGGCCTCGCCATCGGAGGGTGCACATTTTTATATTTTTAAATGTATTTTTATATTATAATTTATATTTAAAAATGTAAAAAAAAACCTTTTAAATAAAGAGTACTGTACATAATACTAGCCCTGTATTAAACATTGTCCCACTGCTGGGCACGGGCCTCCTCTACTAATGAGAGGGTTAGGCCTTAGTCCACCACGCTGGCCTAATGCGGGTTGGCAGACTTCTCATACCTTCGAAAAACTCTCAGATATGCAGGTTTCCTCACGATGTTTTCCTTCACCGTTAAAGCAAGCGATAATTAACATTTTAATACACACATAACTTTGGAAAAGTCAGAGGTGTATGCCACTTGGGTTTCGAACCTACGACTTTCGTCTTGACAGTCCGTACCGCAACCAACTAGGCTATCGCTGGTTAATAATAATTAATACTAAACATAAGAAAAATAAAAGACATGTAAAGATTTATAGATGGTCTTATGTTTACATGGTGAGATAAATAACCCCTAATCACGCACATAGTCCTGGTCGCACATTAAGATACGAGTCTTGTGTTGTTTCAGTCTCACAATGTGATGGGATAAGACAATGAAAATTGTTATTAACTGATGACCGACGCCTTCGTAGTAGTCCAAAGAAGATATAGCGTGTCGATCAGCTAGGTGCGTACAAAACCAGGTGAAAAAATATAACTCACGGCAGGGAAAAGTCGAAAATAATTCCTTTGGCCAGCCTTGGGAAACAAGTCATTAAATATATCCACATTAAACCATTTATTATAAAACTATCATAGTGTAGATGAGGATGTCTCCAACTCTACAAAAGTGATAACACACAGAAATCTCCATTTAGCAAGAACTAAATTCCAAAGTACAAGTCATACGGTCATTTGAACTTGAATAATCAGCAGATAAGAAATGTAAACATAACTAAAAGTGCGTGTCAAGTATCTGTACACAGTGCAATACATGTGCAGTAGATACAAATAATATAAAGCGGTTAAAGTAGAGAAATACAGTAGATGGACAATCAACAGCATTAATAAAAAAAGCAGCGATAGTCAAGTTATGGAAAGTAGTTAGTTCGAAACCAGCCAAAGAGATTAATTGTTAATTATCACTCGCTTCAACGGTAAAGAAAAACCTTGTGCATATCTGATAATTTTTATGTGAATTTCAATGGTATGTGAAATCTAAACCTAAATCTCCGTCCCCTTTCTAATCCTCATTCCTTTTCTTTAAGGTACGTAGGTTCGAGTACGTATCAAGGATATTACTTTTATATTGGGTGTTCTAAGATAGTGGAGATCATATTCCATCATGCAATTACGTATCTGTCGGTATCATTTATTCAAATTCTCCGTCCAAATTGGTGAAAAATTTTGCTTATATGAATTTAATATGAATAATTTAAATTATTTCTAGAGACTGCTAGTTACTTGTTATTCAAATTTTATTAATTTAATCATAATTTCATTGTAGCAGTTTAATGAGGTTAATAAATACATGGATTTTTTGTGTCTTAAAATTAGCGACCAATCCAATGTCCGCATTTCAAGGCTTTGTGGTTATTGGTGTCCAGTAATTACCAAAACTGACAAATCAAATGATGGCGACTATCCGCGGTTTTTTCCTTCTAAAATACCTTTTTAAAACAAAAGCTTTTATAAGCAAGCTTTGCATACATGATTTCGTTTATCAGTAGGTACTGTAGGTGACTGAAATCCTATAGAAAAAAGCACTTAGATTTATCCATATTATAACGAAAATGATAAAATATTCTTTGTTTGATCTCTAGAATTACCGCTCAGATTAGAAAAAATCTTTTCAGTTTTACAGCGTGACCAACCATGGCGAGCAACAACCAGTCCCAGATGTAAACTTTCAAAGGGGCGGGGTATATATATTTCACAAGGTGTGAATTTGTGTAACATGTTTGCAATGTTGTAGTACTGCTGTTCACACAGTGTACATTAGGTGTCGTATGAAATGAATGCGCTGCGAACTTTAGAATTGGACATTTAAATATCCTGTCTGTTGCACGTCTAGACTGTCCTTGTTTATAATAATGTTCCGGCTTCATACATACGTAGAGCCGACTATCATTCCAGAAGGAATATGTAGAGATGCACAATTTGCTGAGCTATTTCCGGCCTGTAATATGATGTAAGCATATCGTACGACATAAATATAATTGATTACCTAGGCACCAATATGAGGACAGGTTTCATGAAGTTACTATAGCTTATTTAGTTTTTTTTTTATTCTGTGACCACACTGCACCAAATGGTAAGCGCAGTGCCGTCCAGATAGAGTATCAAGTAGCGAAAGACAGTCTATTCCTCGTTACTCAACACAATCATGCCGGCTTGCTGTTTAGCTTCTACTATGCCTAAAGGACCCAGGATCATAGGAAGTAATTAAAATAAATACAAAAATCACACTTTATAAAATTAGAGCACCGATCTTAATCAAGCAATATTTAATGGTATAAACAGCCCGTTCAAACGTCGGAAAATAAATTAGTATTTATTCCATTACATATTGCGCGATTAAGACCCGTTATCTAATTTTATAATGTGTATAGAAATAGCGAAAGTTTAAAAACAATCAAATACATAGAGTCCTGACCCCACACTAGATCAAACCTGTATCGTATCAAGAACTACATGGACTACGGTCCCACAACACCCAGACCTGAAACAAATACCTGTCATAGAAATATTTGTCTAGGTGCTCGAATCGAACCCCACGCCCTCTCGTTTCACACTCGCCCGCTGCGCCACGGAGGCTGTATGTAATATTTAATTATAGTAGTAATAGTGACATCAATATTGTAAGACTCCTAAAACTGGAAAAAAATACATATCCCCATAAATCAAATGTGTGGTTTCAAAAACCACAGGTACTATGTATATTTAAATCTGTAAAAAAATATATGTCGCGCTAGCTTAATCTTGGTTGATAGACATGACGTATATTCAGATATATTTAGAAAATTGTCTTGTGTAAAGGGTTCTTTACTTTTCCTGTGCCGTTATGAGGAGCATTGACAATGAATACACACGTAACATCGAAAAGTGCGCCGAGAGTTAGAGCTGAATCCACCACTTTTGGCAGAGTAATCTATTTCACTACACACTAGCGTATCTTCACGTTTCATTATCAATACATATTTTAAATAAATTTACAATAATTGACCGCTAAAATTTAAAAAAACTGCTATCAGATTGCAGTGCCATCTACTAGGTCCAATTGTAAATCCAAGCTATCTAGGACTCGCTGAAACACAAAAAAAAACATCTAAATTGGTGCAGGCATTTAGGAGTTCAGTGACAAATATACGTTCAGCAGAATAATACTTAGAGATGATTTAATATTTGATTATATCACACATTTACAAAAAATTTCCACGCCTGCTAAAATAATAAAAAAAACTGGAATCACATCGCAGTGCCATCTACTACGTCTAACTGTAAATTCAAGCTATCTAGGACTGGCTCAAACACAACAAAAGTTTCATCTAAATTGGTGCAGCCGTTAAGAAGTAAGTATATGACGAGTATAGAATAACATACACGTTTATAAAGATAATTTAATATTGAGCAATTATACCAGAGATAATATAAACCTGTACCCACTTCCTAGATATGACCTAATTACTATTTCTCAACAACACGCAAAAAAATATACGCTTGTTTCAATGAAATTGTGTTTTAAACGGCGCTTTCTAATTATACCCTGTAGGTGGGCCAAGGATGCGCGTGTGCCAATAGAGATGTGCTGTGATATGTATAGGTATCGAAATCGGGACGTCCGACACAGGGTCATAAATCAAAATATTACCAGGCCTGTATATTTTTTTTTTTAGTGCCTCGATAGGCAGACGAGCAGACGGGCCACCTGATGGTAAGTAGTCACCGCCGCCCATAGACTTCTGCAATGCCAGGGCACAGCAAAACCGCTGCCTACCGTTAGAGTATGCCACTGCTGGGCACGGAGTGTATTACTAATAAGTGGGGTTAGGTCTTAGTCCACATGCTCGCCTAATGCGGGTTGGTAGACTCGCCATACCTTAAAATAAAATAACACCCAACAGTAACACACATAGCTCCGATCACACACTAAGATACGAGTCTTGTGTTTTGGTTATCAGGGACTACGAGAGACTTTCGGTTTCACAACACCCACACCCCGGACACAAATATCTGTCTGTCACACAAACATTTGTCCCGGTGTGGGAATCGAAACCACGGCCTCTCGTTTCACAGTCTACTCGCCTACAGCGCCACGGAGGCTGTCAAAACCTTAGAAATTCTTATTCACTGTTAGCAACAGATAATTACGACAAATAACGTTACTTTAGAAAATCAGATATGTATGCGCTGCAGTATGGGGTATACAGGCGTATTGCAGCTTTAAGCTGAATAGGGACTCCCATTGTTGGTGCGAATATTATTAATTGTATATGTTTTTAATATGTGTTAGTTCTTTACGTAGGTACCAACAATAAAAAATCTTTTCTTTCTTCTTCTTCTTCTTTCTTTCTATGACATTTGGGCTGGTTTCAAGCTTATGACTTTCGTGTTGAGAGTCTGTAATACTCCAACGGGTCTATCGCTATATTATATATGTTAAATATTACGACTTCATTATAAAACTCTCTTTCAATAGAATTAATTAGAAATATTCGGCTGTAAAGTGAGAGTTTTAAGGTTTGATCCAAATGTTTGTATGATCTACAAATATTTGTCTGGGTGTCATGACACCGAAATAAAAAATAAAAAAATAATAATAATACTAGCCCTGTATTAAACATTGTCCCACTGCTGGGCACGGGCCTCCTCTACTCATCAGAGGGGTTAGGCCTTAGTCTACCACGCTGGCCTATTTATCTATTATGAGACCGAAATTATCTCGTAGTTTTTGATACAACAAAAGCTAATTACCATTATTTTGTTAAGAAAGTCGGTAGAGACACGAAAAGTTCTACAAATCATGTATACTTATATAGCTATGCATGTGCATGTTCCTTTATAGATGGAGTAGCGTAATATATTATATTTATTTAATACTCTTTGTATAAATTAGACACGGTTTCAAAAACCAACAAGAAATTATAACAAGTGTGATTCCGTGGGAAACTCTACGGTAGACAATGGGGCGACGCATTAACGACTTTGCACTCCTTATTCACTAATTAACTTACTTAGCTTAGTAGTTTTGTTAATGCAAGCGTTTCACGCTGCGGTTTAAAAACGCTGGCGAAAATGCAAGGTTTAAATGTCACCATAATCATATTAAAAACAGTACAATGTTGCTGTGTATATGTTTCTGCGTTCTGAAAGTGGTAGAGCTTACTTTAAAATTGTGAATGTGATGGAATTGTCTACAGAATTAATTCACCAGTCACGTATCAATTGCATGCCGGCATGCACAAAATACTGGCAACACTCGCCGTTCTTACATGCTATTTTTAACTTTAATATTATGGAAATAAAATTGATTTTGGACAGACTCTTCCTATTACCTTTTCGAACTGCGGTGAACTTGTGATTCGAGAGGGGTTAATCTAATTAGTGTAAAATACCATCGTAGTATTATAGGTTTTCATGTATTACCAGTAACCAGATGTTACACTATGTTTAAATGTCTGGATACTAATCACATTCTGAGATAAAATATAAGACAGGAAAGTAGTAAGATATAATGCTCTCAATATACACAGTGAAGATACTTAAATTAGCCGCCTAATTTATAATTAACCGACTTAAAAAATGAGGAGGTTAACAATTCGTCGGATTTTTTTTATGTATGTTACCCGATTACTCGAAGACGCCTGGACCGATTGGAGAAATTCTTTTTTTGTTTAAAAGGGTATACTTCCCAAATGGTCCCATTGGCACCAAGTCAGGATCTGATGATGGGATCTCAGAAAAATCAAGGGCAACCCTCAAATTTTATAGTGACGCATAATTTGTTTTTTATTGAAGTCGGTGTACTTTTTATGTATTAAAAAACTTTTTTGACACATAAAATTAGTTGGATACCCAAATGGATGCCCTCAAATGTAAATCAGCTTATTAAAATAAGCTCATAAATTACTGACATCCTGGGTTGAAAATCCACGTCGAATATAATTTCAGATTGAGTTTCAATTTCGCAAAATGACATATAAATTCTCGAATTAGAATTTGTTTTATTACTACCATCACACTATGTAGCAGAAATAACCTTGGTAAATCGGGATTTGCACCCATACTCTCGACTTGGATTACTAACTTACACCTAAAGTTTATATGATACGAGTTATGAGTATGTGTGATTATATATCAAAGACAACTAAAAAACTGACTATAAAACAAAAATCACACATTTACTAACCGCTTCAAATATTACAAAAACGCCATATTCTTAATATGTTTAGACATCTATGATAATTATGCTAATATTAAAACTGTATTAATTATGAATGCATAAGGGGAGTCTCGGGTCAATGTCCTCAACCACCTTACAATATTCCACAAATAAATAAATTTATAAAATTAATGAATACAAATTATCTGTCGGCGTAAAATGAATGTTTGCATAAATCTAAATGCTAGTAAATAATTAAAATATGTTGAAAAATTACGCATGCTTAGTAGGGGGTGTGTTGCTCAAGTCGCATGTAGGAGTGTCTTATACGGATATCGAACCGAACTTGCCAATAAATTGAGCTATTGTAAATTGTGGGTACCGTCAGTTGTTTTGGTGTTTTGAGGGTGGGTATAATTGTTTATCTGGTGATCTATCTAAGAGTGGGTCACAATGGAATAACAAATAAGGAAGCGCCTTGACATTTGGTGGAACATTCGGCATCCGAGATCCAAACATTCAGCATTAAATATTCAGCGTTCACAATATAAGAACAATTTAGGATAGCTTGGCATGAGCATGTGATGAGGAGGGATGAAAGGCATGTGACAAGACTGGTTGTCAATATGAATGGAAGCAGAGTCGTGGGAGACCTAAAAAGAGATGGATGGATTGTGTGAATGAGGACATGCGCATGAAATGAGTGAATGCAGATTTGACGGATGATAGGGCTGTGTGGAGAATCAAAACCATTTGTGCCGACCCTACTTAGTGTGGGATGAGGGTAGGTAGATAATGACGACAATATAAGAACAATATCAATCCACATTTACACATAGTTTCTACACATAGCTCAATATCATTCATTTATTTTTGGAATCACCTGTACATGCTAATTGAATTGTTTATTCAAATTAGCCGTAACTGCAGTAGATATTTTGTTGAAACATTAAAAATTTGAAGCAGGTTTATCAAATATATCCCATTACTAATATCAAATAGCAAGAGATAATCACGTTTTATTGTCCGTAAGTCTGTGTGTGGGAATGTGGGTGGAGCCGCTAGCCACACCCATTTATATGATAATAGGAAAATAAAATGATAAAGAGATGTGATTCTTAATATTATCCTTGTATTATACTACTGGGTGCTTCCAGCAGTTTTACATTCGTGGTTAAGCTTATTGGTGCCGTAGGATTCTGTAACCCCATAAAAAAGCACTTTCAGTAATTCCCGAATAAAAAATATTACTGGCAACTTTATTCAGACTGACTGATTGCCTCGGTGGCGCAGTTGTAATTATGCGTATGCGTTACGACTGCTGTGCTGAGGTTTAGGGTTTGATCCCTGGTTCGGGTAAAGTGATATTGGGTTTTTCTATTTAGAAATACTCAGTAACCAAGTAGCCAAGCTATCTGAAATTAAACTAGATTATAACTGACCACCGAACCTCATATTTAAATCCGATAGGTAGCGCCAACTTTTTATGCCTCAGATATATGTATCTATCTATGATAGCAGAATTTTATAATTACTACTTACTACTTGTGACAGCTATTCCCTCAGCTCCTGTGGGTATAGCGTGATGTTAAATAGTCTCTGACCTAAATCAATAAATAGGCTATGGTATCGTAAAAACTTAATTAAATTCAATTAGTGATTCTTGAGATAAACGCGTTCAAACAAACAATCTTTAGCTATGTAATATTAGTACAGATGGGAAAATTTACCTTATTGGTTAAGTGGAAACGTAAATAGGTTGAAATACGGCGAGGTCTGTTCATAATTCCTAATCAGACAATTATACATAGTTTACTTTGAATATTTGGATCCGAAACACATGAGTTACATCTTTATATATATATCGCCGCGCGACATTATTGAATAATGAAAATCAGTCAATTTTGAGAATTATCCATTAACTTTATTATTTCTAAGGAATTATGGTTTTGTATTCGATTAAATACTATTTGTAATTAAGAGCGGGTAACCCCGAATGGAGTTGCGTCTGTCATTACGTGCAAATGGCTGGTCAGTTGGTTCTCTGATTGACAGCGGTAGTGCGTAGTGGTGATACGCAAACTCATTGGCTCTAAATCGCTAATTATTATTGTAATCCCTAATTGTCTAAGTTATTTAAATGTCTGTATTATTAAAATATTGTAAAGTCAAGGCCATAGTCCACTTATTTAAACGATTCCTGAAGTTTAACGCCTACAATGGAATTTCGTGATACAAATTCACGAATAAGCAAGATGGAGCAGATCGGCTATCCCGACGTCCCGACATATATATTATTCTACTGTACGAGTGTATGTCACTGAACTCCTTCTAAACGGCTGGACCGATTATTTGTATGCGTTTGGGTGGTGCCCTGGGTGGTTTAGATTCACAAATCAGCCCGGCAGATGGCGCTGTAGTCGATGTGGCGCTTCTTTTACGGGCAGGACGACGTCTGCCGGGCCCGCTAGTAGTAATCTAATTTGAATTATTGGCTGACAAATCGTAATAAAACATGGATGTACTTATACTTTTGTCTATCCCTAGGTACATACAAGCACGACGTTATGTATCTCAATAATAAATAAATAACACCTAACAGTCACACACATAGCCCCGATCCCACACTAAGATACGAGTCTTGTGTCGTGGGTATCAGGGACTACAAGAGACTTTCGGTCTCACAACACCCTGACCCCGGTCACACAAACATTTGTCTTGGTGTGGGAATCGAACCCACAGCCTCTCGTTTCACAGCCGGCTACTCGCCAACTGCGCCACGGAGGCTCTCATATTATTTCTATCTTGAAATTATATGACATCATCATACAAGATCATTATCATCGTCGTCATATTATTTCTATCAATATTTTTTTCTATCTTGGTTTTAACGTAGCAGTTACTTTGACATCCACACAATGACAATTTAACGTCATTTACTGCATTAAATACTCGAAAGGGAATAGAACTGACATAAAAAGTGTAAACAGTTAATTCTTCCGAGCCAACTGGCCCACGACGCAGCTGTGAGTGCATCTGCCGCACGTGCCTACAAAAAATATAGAGCTTTCGATTATAGAGCGCATGTTACCAGCTTTACCGTGTGTTTTGGAAATGCAATTAGTGAATTTAATAATATAAGCCGTATTGACGTGGGCTTGACACAGGCTTAATATATGAGTTGAAATAAAACTAATTCTTATCGCGGTTTATTTAAGAAAAAAATAAAAAACCGCGATAGAATCCGTAAAGTTAGTTTTACGTCAATTTATTTTCAATGTCTAATATTCGCGTCAACATAAGAAACCATTGATATATGAGATTTGTTTTACACTGTCCCTCTAACAGGCCTTATCTACTAATGAGATTTGGCCTTAGTCCACCACGCTAGTCTAATGCGAGTTGTTGACTTCACATACCTTTGAATTTAGCTGGTGCTAGGATATTCATATCCGCCCGGATAGCGACCACCGTACACAGGGTGAAAAACCCGCCATAGTGGCACAGGCAAGTGTGTCGCGTTCCGGAATCAGCTAGTGTAAATCCGGTTTTTTTGGGGGTCTAGAGTTAGGGTACAATGTTGGCCATTTTGCGGCCTTCTGAGTACTCTGACAATAGACCCTCGACCGGTTCTTCACCTTCTTGCCCATGGCGTAGTGTGAAGGAGCAGGCCGGCATGAGTGTGTTGAGTAGCGGGGGATAAATCGTCACTCGCTACTCGATACTCTAATTGGACCGTACTGCGCTTACCATCAGGTGAAGTGCGGTCACTTTGCCGTGCTAGGATAAAAAAAAATATGCCGAATTTCTTAACGATTGTTTCCTTATATGTTTTTACAGGTAAGCGACAATTAATAATGAATATAGTACACTTAACTTGAAAATGTTTGTAGTGTTCATTCATTCGGGTTGATTTCGAATCTGCGAATTGCGTCTCGGTAGTTAGTACTCTGAACTAGGCTATGGCTGCTATAACTTTTATAATAATTAAATAAGTATTTTTGTAAGAAATAGATATAAATTAAATATAGATATATTTAAATTCAGTTATCTTCAATTCCTGAACAGCATAAGTTATTGTTTCAAATAATATTTTAATTTGTCGTAATTTGATGGCATATGTGATTTTTTTTATGACAACTTAGAAACTCATACCAAAAAACAAATTGCGTTATTCCGATTAGGAATTTACCTATTCTTCCAGTATGTTCATCAAATGAGGACAATGTGAGACTTTGAAGATTTTTAACCAAAAAGAATCAACACAATTGGTTCTACTACGGCAGAATATTGAGTAACACTAATAAGTTTTTTTTTTTATCCTGGCACGGCAAAGTGACCGCACTGCACCTGATGGTAAGCGCAGTGCGGTCCAATTAGAGTATCGAGTAGTGAGAGACGATCTATCCCTCGCTACTCAACACAATCATGCCGGCCTGCTTCTTCACACTACGCCATGGGCAAGAAGGTGAAGAAGCGGTCGAGGGTCTATTGTCAGAGTCTCAGAAGGCCGCAAAATGGCCAAACATTGTACTCCAACTCTAGACCCCCGAGAAAAAAATCGGAAGTACACTGGCTGATCCCGGAACGCGACAAACTTGCGTGTGCCACTATGGCGGGTTTTACACCCTGTGTACGGTGGTCGCTATCCGGGCGGATATGAATATCCTACCACCAGTACAGAAAAAATGATAATAACCTTATTTGAAGTCGGTTGAAAATAGCGGTGCATTGTTTTCTTGATTTACGAGACTACAGAAAATATAGAAGACTACAAAGGATTTACAAGACTAGAACACGTGAGATAATAATAAATATTTAAGTTTAATTGAGTGATATCATGTAAAAATTACATGAATTCATAAACCACATACATAAATAAAAACACAAAGTCCTGAGCCCACACTAGGTAAAACCTGTATCGTGAGTATCAAGAACTACGAGGGACTAAGGTCCCACAACACCCAGACCCGAAACAAATTTTGTATGTCACACAAAAATTTACTCGGTGCGGGAATCGAACTCACGGCCACTCGTTTCATCCGGCTTCTCGCCTAACATCACACACAATTCTTTAAGCAAACGTTAAATCGTCAATGAAATTTTAACAGCGCGAAAGTAAAAATATCCTTCTTCTTCTCTTCTTCTTCCATACAGGCCACAATTCCAGATTCCGGGCTGATACTGAGTATTTCTAAATAAAAAAGCCAATATCACTTTACCCGACCTGGGGATTGAACCTGAGAACTCAGCACATCAGTCGTAACGCATGCGCAATTACAACTGCGCCACCGAGGCAGTCTTGTAGATACAAAACTTCATAGTAATTTTCTAACACATTGATCTTTTGGTATGAACACACTGTTTTTTCTACCATGTAAAGTAGGATTTGACATTCTCACTGTTGCAAGACCACAGGTAACATTAGTCTGCTAAATATTGGAACTATTATAATAGAATTCACAAAACTAAACTGCACACTAGTATACTAAATAATGTTGTGGAGTTCGGGGCCGGCGAGTGTACGTTGTAAAGCAATAACATGCGTCGGCAATAAGGAATATTTACCGAAAGGCGGGTAACACGATAGCCACTCGCCTCCCATTTGTGTGTGAAAACATGTAATGTCTCAATCTGAGTGTGCAAGCTATGGGAAAGGAAAAGAAATATTGTACAGTGCGCATAAAAACCTTATTCTTACTTTATTTTTGAGTATGGCAATAGGCTAACCCGGCAAGGCGATAGGCTCGCCCCCTATCACATTATGTGACCGTTATAAATTCGGTGAATAGTGGCTATACTGGTATTGGTACCTCAGCCTACCCCTTCGGGTATTACAGGCGTGTGTATGTGTATTTTTGTAAATAAGGTATATGTGTTTGGTTTATCTAATGGTTTCTTATGTTTACGCGAATAGCTTTGGTCCGGCCTGTGACCATGAAGGCTGTAAAGCTTTCGAAACGTCGGGATTAAAAAAGTTAAATAAACCGCGGTAGAATCCGCGGTAGTTTTGTTTATTTGTCACACCACTGGCCAAAATTTCACCATAGAGAATGTATGTTAGGTAAATTACTGTCAGCAATAGTAGCAATATCCTAGATGGAAATCAGGCCCAAATGGCATACACCTCTGACTTTTCTAATGTTACGTGTATAATCATTGTTAAATATCGCTTGCTTTAACGGTGAAGGAAAAGCAACGTGAGGAAACCTGCATACCTGAGAATTTTTATAAGACTTTTCGAAGGTTTGTAAAGTCTACCAATCCGCATTAGGCCAGCATGGTGGACTAAGGCCTAACCTCTCTCATTAGTAGAGGAGACCCGTGCCCAGCAGTGGGACAATGTTTAGTACAGGGCCAGTATTATTATTACTATAACATTAGCGACCCGGATAAGGACCACCGTACACAGAGTGTAAAACCCACCTTAGTGGCAAACGCAAGTGACTCGCGTTCCGAGGTTAGCCAATGTTTTAGTCGTGGGTCTAGAGTTGGGGTACAATGATTAGCCGTTTTGCGGCATTCTGAGTACTCTGACACTAGACACTCGACCACTTCTTCACCTTCTTGCCCATGACGTAGTCTAAAGAAGCGGGCATGATGAGTAGCGGGGGATAGATTTTCTCTCGCTACTTGCTAGTTGTGTAGTGGTCACATTGCCGTACCAGGATAAAAATGTGTAAATTATTTACAAACACAATCCCACTTACAAACCATTAGTAAGTAAGTGTTCGCTTGCTGACGGTACGCGTCTCGCCGTCTCGGGCGCTATTTCTAGCGCCGCCCGCCCAGACAAGTTTATTGACACGACCTGACGCTCTCTATGTACCCGGATTTTACTGCCGCAACCACTTCGCACCACTCCGCGCCACTCCACGCCACTCCACGCCACTCCGCTACTCGACCCCAGCGCTCTAACTTGCATTTGCTTAGAATCGGTTTTAGTTCGATGCAGTTTTCAATATGTTACAGTTGATGTTTCATTATACTTTATAGAGTAAATAAGAACATATATACATATATACTGACGCCTGTAATCCCCGAAGGGGTAGGCAGAGGTGTTACCAATACACCCACTTTTCGTCGAATTTCGGTCCTATAATGATTGGGGCCTATCGCTATACCGGACACAGGTTCCAGACTCCGGGCTAATACTGAGAATTTCTAAATAAAAACCCCATAATCCTTTACCCGACCCGGGGCTTGAACCCGAGACCTCAGCAGTCGCAACACATGTGCAATTACAACTGCGCCACCAAAGCAGTAATTAAGAACTGAGGTATAATCAAAGTCTTATTTTAAGTCACAAATAAATGAAGACCTAATTATATCATTGATATTGGACTGTGTCTGCATTTTTTATTAATAATGTTAAGCTCTATCCTTGCTCTTTCTTATAAACAACAACAATAGCATAACATATACTTATAATTATATAAATAAAGACAATTTGTAGGTTATCTTACAGAAATATGTTAGTTAAGAAAATGTATTACGACTTATATCGCTGTATTTTCCAATAAACAAGTAAGTAACTTACAAAGCATCTTTATATGGCGAGTATAACACCATAGAAATAAATAACATTGGTAAAACATGAATGCAGCACAAGAATCAACCAATGTAAAAAGTTGGTCGCAGACTTAGCAAATGTAAATAATGACCCAATTAACGTCATCGTTTCGTAAGCCAAAATTATATTATACATATGAAATGATACACATTATTTTCAGCAGCATGACTCTAAGTTTCATACTGATCGGTATTTCAATGTAATCCCTCGGATGTTTTTAAGTAAAATTAATAGCGCAGATTTGAAGATTAAGCGAACGCGCCCAGTATAAAACCCACGTACGTTTTAAACTTAATAACTCAGAATTCCGTCATTTTTCTGAAAATCCGGCGTCATCACAGTATAAATAAGAAAAAATCGGGTCACACACGCGTACAGTCGGGCGGAACGGTTTTTAATTTTTAATAATTAATTCCGCCGTGGAACTTAATTTCTCATTTCAAATTCGTCGATGTAAACAATTTATTTTCTCTCTTTTCCTGTCTGATAAATGGAATTATACAGGATAACGGTAGGCGGGAAGAATTCATCATGGTGACATGGTTTTATATTTGGTTTTTAGATCAACTTAATGATTAAGACTCGAAAATTACTTTGTCTGATTATCAGTTTTGAATAGATATGAAATTACTGTTGTGTTTCTTATAGATCAGGGTTCACAAATTGGTTTCATTTGAAATCCGTTTTTAAACAATATTACCGTCACGATACTTTTAGAGCACATAAAGTTGTAAGCTATCTAATCTGATAAATTATGCAACAAAATTTACATAGTATATTTACATTATATCTTCCACCAATATAACTACCGAAAAAATAAAGCATTAATCAAGAGAAGACGCATCTTCGCTAGTTTCAGCAGCTGCCCTCTAAATCTGACCAATAATTGATAGAAGAGTAATTAAATCATTAATTAACTCTATTAAATCTCAACTTAATCACCATCATGATAAACAACAAGTAACCCATGACGTTCACGATACGTAATCTTAAGTTTTTCACGCTAGAAATATTGAAAATGTATTCTCGTCTGAAAATACATTGACGAAGACAAAAAAAAAGTCGATGGCTCTAAATATAAATCGTCTGGAGTTGTGACCGAGACGGTATTTGACGGAATATGCACTCGGCATTTGGTATTTTACTCACGGAATGTAAATGAATTGATATTTTCCGTTTTGGCTTATGTTGAGTGTTTAATTAGCTTGTACGTTGCAATGTTATGTTTTAATGTTAGTAATCTGCAGAATTTTATACAGGTTTTTAGTGAATTTCCCTTATAATACAGAATTGAAGAAAATAACATCAAATATATATTTTATTATTACATCCATTTAGCAGCGATAGCCTAGTAGGTTGCGGTACGGACTGTCAAGACGAAAGTCGTAGGTTCGAAACCCAAGTGGCATACACCTCTGACTTTTCTAAAGTTATGTGTGTATTAAAATGTTAATTATCGCTTGCTTTAACGGTGAAGGAAAATATCGTGAGGAAACCTGCATATCTGTCAATTTTTCGAAGGTATGAGAAGTCTGCCAACCCGCATCAGGCCAGCGTGGTGGACTAAGGCCTAACCCCTCTCATTAGTAGAGGAGGCCCGTGCCCAGCAGTGGGACAATGTTTAATACAGGGCTAGTATTATTATTATATCCATTTATTAAGGAATTCCCTTTGTTGATGAAAAGTTGATGAAAGATTTATTGATTAAAATGAGATATTATGCTATTTATACCCAACGCTACTAAGACTACGTAATATTTTCAGATTTATGTGGGTATATTTATACGCATGAATAACTAAATTTTAATAGTGTTTAACAACTAACGAAATAAGAGATCGTGTATCAAAGAACACACATAATTTTACTATCTAAAAAACAATATATTAAAATTCAACTGAACTAAATCCTAGCGTGGGTATCACATAAAATAATTTGACCGTCAAAATATAAAATAGTTTTATTTAAACGCAAATTACGACATAAAATAAAATATGGCCGCTGGCATTGGCAGTAATTCCGTAATGCCAGGTAACGCCATTTGACGTGTATGTTTACAAATGATTTTATTTGTTTACGCTAACACTTTTTCTAGCGAATGTACTGTGACTTCAGATTTATATTATTCGCATTTATTAGGTTAGACTCGGATAAGATTACAGTATATTTTTAACGAATAGGTAATTTCAATGAATTGCCGCGAACCCAATGAGTGAGTGGCTTTTTTGAGAATGACATGGCCTGGTATATTTGTAATGTGGAGACACGATTAGTGCTTATCATAAAACCGTTGACATATTGAGCATTCGTAGCGCCTCTGTGTGGCTCTTCGAGAGTGCCGACCCGTAGATATGTATACTTGTTTTTTGTATTCTCGCATGCCAAAGTGACCACACTGCACCTGATAGTAACTGCAGTACCGTCCAGTTAAAGTATCAAGTAGCGAGAGATAATCTATCCCTCGCCACTCAATACAATCATGCCGGCCTGCTGTTTAGCTTCTTGACACCACGCCTAGAGGACCCTGGATCATAGAGAGAAGAGAACACGATAGCTAGTTAAATATTTAGGTAGATAAATATTTCTAAGCACTACATATTTAATAATGTTACTGTAATAGTATTGTTGTAGTATCTAGTAACTGGAAATAATGGAATGGAATTCGAAATAGGGATTATGCCTGACTTTGTTAAATGCACAATACTATCAGATGATCTATCAAATGTAGCTGAAATTTAGTTAAAGCAATTGTACCTACTCCTTAAGACTATTATTTCCACTTATAATATGTTGCCTGAGGATTTGGACAAAGATTCTCACAAAAAGTTTACTCTATTCGACACTCGATTCTACGTAGCAGAGGATAAAGAATAACAGAAATTAAGTCGTCTTCAAGACATCCAAAAATAATGCCACAGCTTGTCCATTTCAGGACGACGTGCGCACATTGGATTTTGTATTCAACATTGCATGTTCTTATTACTACAATACTAATAAGTAACATTTTAAAATGGTAAAACAGGATTCTAGATAATTTTATCATTAGCATGAATTCCAGCTGGACTTGGATAGAACCATTGTAATGGTTGCTTATATTTACGCGAATGTTACACATTGAAATAAAACTAATTTTACGGATTTGATCGCCTTTTTTTACTTTTTTCTCCCTCCTCGTGACTATAAAGGCTGTAACCCTACGAAACGTCGCGTCGGGTTATAAAAGTACAATAAACCGCAATCAAATCCGTGAAATTAGCTTAATTTCAATTTAGAACCATCGTCCTACAGAAAATCGATGTTATATGACAGCTTGCAAATTGTGCAAATCGCCGTACCTTTCCTATTCAGAATCCTTTCTTGTATAGGAAACAAGGCATCCATGATTCTCTTGGTATTGTGAATAACATACAGAGATATAATATCAGGGACTGTTGCTATATTTTTTTATGTAGACGTAAGAGACGAGAGATCGCGTAGAACTGCGCGCTGTTAAAAATTCGGGCGTAATCCTACTAATATTATAAATGCGAGTGTTTGGATGGATGGGTGTTTGTTACTCAATCACGCTACAAGGGCTGGACGGATCTGGTTGAAATTTGGCACAGAGATAGATTATAGTCTGGAATAGTACATAGGCTGGTGGTAGGATATTCATATCCGCCTGGATAGCGACCACCGTACACAGGGTGAAAACCCCGCCATAGTGGCACACGCAAGTGTGTCGCGTTCCGGGATTAGCCAGTGTACATCCGGTTTTTTGGGGTCTAGAGTTGGGGTACAATGTTGGGCCATTTTGCGGCCTTCTGAGTACCTACTCTGATAATAGACCCTCGACCGCTTCTTCACCTTCTTGCCCATGGCGTAGTGTTAAGGAGCAGGCCGGCATGATTGTGTTGAGTAGCGGGGGATAGATCGTCTCTCACTACTCGATACTCTAATTGGACCGTACTGCGCTTACCATCAGGTGAAGTGCGGTAACTTTGCCGTGCTAGGATTAAAAAAAAAAAAAAAAGGCTCCAGGAAAACTTCACGCTTCCTTTGGAATAGCAAAATATTGAAAGGTGTAATAGCTTAAGATACTTCCATGGATTGTATACCTTTTCTTCCAAAAATAAAGCTCCACGCGGACGGAGACGCGTACAAAAGCTAGTAAGCTATAAAGAAACCAAAGGTAAAATCTCTTCGAAATCAGTCTCTAACAATGCATTACATTATTTAACGTGTACTGTTCCTGGTATAAATCAACAGAACCCAACTACTCTTTGATCATATGTTTATTGTAATATTCATAGTTTTCTGCACTTTATTTTTAAACTCGTTTAACCCACATTTCTCACTACAAAAGTGATTCATTCACACTGAGTCTGTTCGATGATAACTGAACCACAATTGTTTATTCAAAACATGGAAAATATATGTTGTAGAAATGTAATAAAGTAGCATATTGCTATCACTTGGTATGATAGCTACTTATATAGGTGTGAATTTCTTACTAATTTCGGATGGGTTTAGACTGGTTTTAATAATAGCTATTGTAAACTAAATCAGTCGTTAAAATAACATTCAAAAACAACTCTAGTTTTTTTTAATAATAGACAGACGAGCAGACGGGCCACCTGATGGTAAGTAGACACTGCCATCCATAGACTTCTGTAATGCCAGGGCACAGCAAAGCCGCTGTCTACCGTACAAAGCCGCTGCCACCTTACAAAGTTGATGCCTACTGTGCAAAGCCTACCGTAAAGTAACCTACTCTAGTAATTAGAAGTTAAAGTTTTCATACGTATTGTTAGGTCATTGCTACAACGCATAAACTAATGCCAATTTATATAAATCTATCCTATATTAAATATAAAATACAATTATAACCAACTATAGTGAGTTGTTTTGTCTGGTCTGAATAAATCCTTTTTTTTATATTGGAAATAAATTAACTATGTTTGATTAGCAACATCTGTTCCAATTTCAATTAATTTTATAATTATGTAAATATTGTTAATTACGGCAAGAATGGGACTTCATTCTTTATGCCCATTTGTTCCAGTTGCTTATACATAACTTTAGTAGTCACCTAACGTGCAATACACATGAGATCGGCGCTACGTTGCTACATGTTGCATTGCACTGTTATGTTGTATTAGGTGTTAATCAATATTGATAGGTATAAATATTTGAATTATTTTTAATAAAGTGTCCTCGTTTACCAACAAAATGTGTGTTCGTAAATGAAAATTAAATAATAACACAAAATGACTCACAACCACTAATACTTACTGTCCGAATAATTCCTGTAATGAACACCACGAAGGAATATGACCATTTTTTAGAAAACCTTTCACAACTATCGTGTAGAGTTACTCTCGGTCTAGGAACCTGGGGCACATTGAAACTTTGCTTGGTATTGTTGGTGTATGGTACATATAGTGTTAGGGACTCGACTCAACATTCACCATTTCTTCTACCATTCTACCATTTGACCCACGTGGTTCAACGCCATAAAATCGGCGAGCAAAACCGCCCCGCTTCCTCCCGGTGCGATGTGGTAGTGAAAAATGACTATACGCCGCAAAAACGAGAAAAAAAACTTTACTACAATTTTTTTATGTCCTTTATTTGAAGAAGCTAAACAGCAGGCCGGCATGATTGTGTTGAGTAGCAAGGGACTGTCTCTGACTACTTGCTACTCTGGACGGCATTGCGCTTACCATCAGGTGCAGTGTGGTCACTTTGCCGAGCCAGAATAAATAAAAACAACATATAAGCATTTTTTGACATAATTAAAAATACATTTCTTAAAATATATACAAATATAGAAACAATAATAATTGTGAAGTGGTCCCAGACGCACAAAAGGTTAAGTCTGTTGTAGGGTGAACGTCTTAACACCTGTCGGACGCCACCTGTTCTATAATTGTCTGCTAGTGGCACGCGATACACTACGGTTATAACTTATAACAAGACACGGGGCTCTTAATGAGGATGACGTTATTAAAAATCGAAACACTCATGTTTATGGGTGTTTTGAGGTAAAGTAGTTTGGATCTTTGTAAAGTATATAAGTAGTAGTTGCTTCTCCAAACGTTAAGGTCAATTGTTAGGGTTACCTCTTTAGTTCATTATTTGTCTCCTGTTTTACTATGGAGGGAAGCGGACAGTTAATATTACCAACTCCCCCCTATATTTCTATTTGATTAGTTTCGTTGTTGATAAAAGACAGTTAAGCATTCCCAGAGATTCTCCGAGTTTCATTACTCGGTGTCGAAAAAATGCGTGCCATTGTTGATCCTGGCTAAACAGGAGTTAGTATTGTAAGCTCAAGAAGTAATTGTAATTTTATTTTTAGCTCCACCACATCAAAGGTTGCAGTTTGATTCCCCGTGTTCAAATATATTGACCATTTTGGTTTTTAAATCTAAAAAGTGTACGACATTTCTTACAGAGTAATCTAGAAAAAAAATGGTTTTCGCAATACTATTTCTTATAATTTATTTACGGCACTAAATACTGGGTCTTTGAGCCCATTATTCATCATCAGTGAAGCCATAGTTGCAGTCAAAGTCTAGCATAATTAAGTCACGGTCGAGCCCACTAACCAAGTCACCCCTGAGTAAAGTGGTGACAATTTTACTGGAAGCTTTTATTATTGAGGTAACACGAAAAGGCATCGCACTATTTTACTTGCCCACATTTTATTCATTTTTATACACGCACATTTATAGAAACACATGTTTTATATAACAAAGCGGTGGTATGGTTTTAACGTTACAGCCGTATATACAAGTAACTACAATATATTGAAGTTCTATTTATTATAATGTAATATAAGTGCTAAACTTAGATATTATATTTCCTTAATCAGCCATCGAAGGTGCAGTTGTAATTGCATATGCGTTACGACTGCTGTGCTGATGTCTCCGGTTCGATCGCCGGGTCGGGTAACGTGATGTTGGGTTTTTCTTTTTATAAATATTCAGTATCATAAATAACATTAAAAATAAGGGAAATCATTGGGTGGACGTTTGCTTGTTTGATTGATTATGGTGGTTAGTGCCCGTGATGTCACCGAACGGACCAGCGGAAGACCAGCGCTGGTATTTAAACCAGTACACGCTGAGACTGTGGCCGTATCTGTTATGAGCACATAATTATTCTTATTTTAAAACTTATTTTGTATAAACACAGGGTATTATTTCCCCTGTGTTTTTAGATGTTTAGTATTAATATCGTTTTATTATAATTTCTTTTTTACCTATGTCAATGCTTGTAACAAATAAAATATTTCTTTCTTCTTTCTTTCTTTCTGTCAGCCCGGAGACTGGAATTGTGCCCGGTATGGCGCTAGGCTCGCCCCCTATCGCATTATGGGACCGTAATAAATTCGGCGAAAAGTGGGTGTACCGGTTACACCTCCGCCTACCCCTCGGGGATTACAGGCGTGAGTGTATGTATGATATCTTCCCTAATATCTAAAATTTCAGTTTGTTTTCGATCCACCATCTATTTATGGTCAGCATTATAAGGCAGCCATTTTCACCCAACCACGATTACTCTCAAATCTTTCAATTTAATTTTCACTAATTGTTTTTCATATAAGTCCATATTGATTGTTTACATCAGAGATGGTGGGAGAACACGCGCTTTCCAAATGCACATCGTATAAGCAGTTTGCATAAACATACTCGTGTGTTGGTAATGTTAAAAGTTGTTTACCAAATTGTACGCGAAATGGTGCGATATCTACTGACCGACATTTTAACCGCGAGATGTGGCCCAATTATTGCTAGGAGCATAGAGTTCCTTTACGAGATACTGTTCCTCGAGACTCCGCTAAAGTCGTTTTATAATAAAAAATCAACTTATCAGTAAAATATATGCAACAGTCCCACACTTAGTCCTGACCCCACACTAGATCAAACCTGTCGTGGTTGCCTACGACCCGAAAAAAATATCGGTCTGTCACACAAACATTTCTCTCGGTGCGGGAATCGAAACCACGGCCTCCCGTTTCTCAGCCGAAACGAAGTGTCAAAATAGCACTCTACGATAATGTATCAGATATTTGTTTCGGATCTGGGCGTTGTGGGACCGTAGTCCCTCGTAGTTCTTGATACCCACGATACAGGTTTTCCCTAGTGTGGGGTCAGAGCTATGTGTGTGGCTCTTGGGTGTATTTATTTATCTTCCTAGTGGTGAAATATTTTTCTGAATCGAATCAGTAGTTAAAATATTACAATTACAAAGGTGATCAATTCACGCGTTCGCTGGTTTAATAAAAAAGCACTCGTGATATAAAAAGCGACTGTATTAAAACAAGAGTCTCATAAACATTTGGCCGAATTCCTCTGTCAGTGCAAAGTCGCACGAACTAAAACAGATTAACTAAACTCTTTAATATTTTAATATATTCTGTATTGTAATAAAATAGAGGAGACCTGCATGATTTATGCACGCATAATGCACCCACGTTTACGTAATGTATGGCGCGGAACAATCGTAAAGATCATCGGATCTGGATATCTTGCCAAAAGGGAGAAACGTGTAATAATTGGATATGTAATTCAAAATTATATACAATATTTTTAAATATAAATTTGAAGGGTTAGATAGAGATTCAGCGAATAAATCCACGGTTCATCGATTAAATGATTTGATATTTTACCTATATATATTTATCTAACATACTTTATTAGATAGATGAAGTATAACATTATTATTAGGTTATAAATTTATTCATGACTGTCGATAGACCAACTTTGTCATTTCTGGTATAATTAATGCATGTTTTTGGGCCACGACGCACGTCCAAATACTTATTATAAATAGTTTTTATTAACCATATTAAAACTCTTGATGTGACATTTGGCTAGTCTATCGCCATAGCGTGCAACTCCCGAGCAACGTGTGTCGAAAATATTTTAATTACGTTATAACACTGTCACCTGTATAAAGGCGTTTAAGTTAAAGGCTCAAATACTTCTGAATACTTAAAACAAATTTAAAATACCTCGAGAATTAATCACGTGACACTTTTTTTGTTATCGCGGGGAAAGCGTTTTATTACTCCGGGGGGAAGAGTATAAAAAATAAAACGGTTATGCTGGACTAGTTGGTTTTACGACCCGGCATCCCCTCCCCGGATGCTACGATCTGGGCAGCCGCTGGGCCGAGTCCCTACCCCCTATGTACACCCCACCCGACACTACCACCAACCAATCTAGTTTCACAGCTTAATGCCTCTGTCAAATAAGACGAAATATCTAATGAAACAAATACGCAGTGTCAACAACAGCGTCCTACACCTCAGTGCACGATGCCAAAGTTATTACAACGAAAATATTTGCTGTACACAGAGCTGAGTCACATCGGTGTGCCCCTGATTTTTATAGCCTAACGTATTTAAAAATATTTCTCTAGTACAATACGTGTTTCTATCTACTGTGTGAGGTGAGACATGACTCATTGCTGATGAAAGTCTACATATGTTGATAATTTGAGACTCAATTGTTTGAGTCTAGTCACTTGTACTTGATACAAAATTTTACAAAACATAATGGGGAACAACTTGTAGAATAAATAGGATTTTTTAATGTATAATATTTTATTTTCATTGCTCGTATTTTTAATATCATTTATCACACTTATGTTGCCTGCTTTGGTCTCCTTAACAATGCTCTAACAGTCCGGTCAGTGTTGCTATATTTTCAGTATTACCTGGTAATTGTTAAGGGTTATGTTATTAGTGTCGTAGGAGACTAAAATCCTAGAGAAAAAAATAATATATAAAAAAATTACCACATTGCTAATTATATTTTCTGACTTTCGTCCTATTCGGTTGCGATCACTGTAGAGTGATCACATGTCTGAGGAATACATGCTCACTTGATGTAGATCAAGTGAGCATGTATTCCTCAGACATGTCTTCAAAAATATATAATTTCAAAATTTAAATCCGGTAGTAACAACTATAAAGCTTCGAATAACTGACAAACCTAACTATCAATAAACAGCGAGATGACCTTTGTTTAAACAAAAATCTATAAACCTCAAATTAAAATAGACGCCGCATTATTCACCTTGGGGCAGGCACGCACACGCTACTATTCAAAAATACTTAAGTTCTATGCTAAACGTAGATTTCTGTATAAATTATACGATGATCTGTTTTTTTTCCTGACATTGTAAAATGACCACACTGAACCTAATGGTAAGCGCCTAATTAACCTAATGGTAATGCCGTCCAGGTAGAGTATCAAGAAGCGAGAGACAACTGCACGCTACTTGATACAATCATGCCGGCTTGCTGTGTAGCTTCCTCACACTATGCTTAAACGGCCTACGAACATAGGGAGGAAGGAACAATGTAGCTGCCAAACTACTCCTGTTTAACGCTAATATGAAACCAATAATATATATCTACGTATAGCGTTTACTAGAGAACTCTTTTAGCTCATTTATTTTATTTTATTTTATTTTATTTATTACACACAAAACAGGTTACAATCGGGTACAAATAGTATACAAAATTGTTTAAAGTTTTTTTAACATAATTATAACCCACAAATTTGTGTTCCGGAATTAATATTAAGTGTTAACGTGATAACAAAGTGAAAAACATCTAATACAAAGATTAAAGTATTATTCTTGAATGAGAGGAAAATCTAGTCCACACCGTCACGTTATATACGAAACCACGTTAGTGTGGACGAAGAACGCTTAGTTTTCATACATAATAATGTACTGGAGCGGTATCTATTTAGATCTTTGGTCCATGGCAATATCATTGAAAATATACTGTCGAACGAATCAGGTGTTTATTTCAATGGCGAGTCACTCAGCAAGCGCAAAGGCCGGACATGCATGTCTTTGCATCATAGTACTTAGTCTAAAAAACAAAATATTATTTATAATTGTATTTTACTCAATACTCACCTGGCACTGTATTCATTGTTTATTATCGCTTGCTTTAACGGTGAAGGAAAACATAGTGAAAGATGTACATAAGACTTGTCTATAAGAATGTTAAAATTATTTCAAATCAAAATACAAATATTTATATTAATTTACTAGTGTTTAAAGTTGGAGGAAATATTTAATTCTAAACAGAAAACTGCAGCTTAACAATTATTTAGCAATGTGAATATTATTTTCAAGTCATTTCATTTTTAATAAACTTCGAAGAAGCAGGCAGAAATGTAATGGAATTATATAGCATAATGAAAGTCATCAAGAAATTTAATAAAACAATTTATTCAAATTAATTAATTTTATTTCATTACTATTAATTGTTTATTAATGAAGGAATATCCTATCGCAAAATATAGAAAAACAAGTATAGCGTCTACGCACGATATAACACATAAGACCACATAGCAACTATTTAAATTACGCATTAAAAAAAATCACAAGTAAATTTTTAGCTGAGTAACACAAGTCAACATTCTAAATAATTGAAATATTCGAATATCTTATTTTTTCATTCAAAAAGTTTTTAATTCATATCATTATAATTATACATAGATACAATAAAACTATGCTTATATTTTTTTATTCAATCATATTAACTGAATAGCACTCGTATTGATTTTATGTTGGTCTAACAACTTTTCACGTTGACATATGTCACTGCACGCATCTGCAACTCGTCTGAACTGATTGAGCTTATGCAGACATGCCTTGAAAATGTGCAACAGTAGAACAGTTAATAACAATCAATGTCTCATGGGTATGTCAATAAAAGTGGACCTTAGAATCCGAAATATATGTTAATATTTACAGATTAAGTGGGTTAAATGACCTTATTTTTTGTGCGGCCTGGTAAAAACCAATGGGATCTTGCTGTTATATTTAATGTTAATAAGATTAAGAAAATTAGCGGTAAATACCACTTCCGCTTCGAATTTCTATAATAATATTTCATTTAAAATTGTGAACGTACCTAAATGCGTTGGAATTATGAATTTATATAAATACATACATGTACACTCACGTCTGTGATCACCAAAGGGTTAGGCAGGGGTATAACCAGTACACCCGCTTTTCCCCATATTTATTACGGTCCCATAACGTGATAGGCGGCGAGCCTCTAGACATACTGCGCACAATTCCAGACTCTGGCTGATACTGGGTATTTCTAAATAGAAAAACCCAATATCACTTTCCCCGACCCGGGGATCGAGCCCGAGACCTCAGCACATCAGTCTTAACGCATGCCCAATTACAACAGCGCCACCGAGGTAGTTAATTATGAATTTATTAATATATAATGTATCACTTGACATTTTCGAGAGATACGATGAACTTAGTGGCTATTATTAGTTTTCTAGAATTATTTTATTCATTGTTTCCTTATTCTCTATTTTAAATAGTGTAGTTTTTTGGTTAGATCAGACATCAATTGCTCACTTTTCTTTGATTTTTATTTCATAATATAAATATGAATTCATTACTTCATAGACAATCACTATCATGTGCCTAAGTATTTTTTTTTATACTGGCACTGCACCTGATTGTAAGCGCAGTGCGGTCCAATTAGAGTATCAAGTAGCGAGAGACGATCTATCCCCCACTACTCAACACAATCATACCGGCCTGCTTCTTCACACTACGCCATGGGCAAGAAGGTAAAGAAGCGGTCGAGGGTCTATTGTCAGAGTACTCAAAAAGCCGCAAAATGGCCAAACATTGTACCCCAACTCTAGACCCCCGAGAAAAACCGGATGGACACTGGCTGATCCCGGAACGCGACACACTTGCGTGTGCCACTATGGCGGGTCCAAGTAGGTTGATTTGCAAAAATTCGGGAATCGAACCAGCGTCAAGTAGTTTAGTAGTGTATCTTAGACCGCCGAATATTAACTCTTAACTCGATATCGTCGATCCCAAAACAAAACGTGGCAAACGCAAAAATCGTAAATTTTAAATTCCCCTTGTTTTGTTTGCTACACATTCTGGCGCCGGCTTCTGACAGTCGGCCCCTTTGCCGATTTCAAAATGTCAGAATCTAATTACCAAACACGCTTGCCAATTTTACGTTGACCACGTTCGTATTACCTGCTGTATAGAGGCGGGTTTTGTGTGGCCGACGGTAGTGTGTGTTGCCAGAAATATTAAGGTTTTTGTTACCGATTCTTTATAGTAGCGTGGTTGTTTTTTTTTATTTTTATAGGGTGTTGGGGTCAGTGAAAGACGGCGCCGCGCCCGTTAAGATTGATGACCTGTTTCGGTTCCTCCCGGCTTAAATGGTAAATTATTGCATACTAGTTTTTGTTCGCGGATTTGAGCGTACATATTTTTGCCAATGCAATTTCATATTTGTAAGATGACATTTGTGCATTATTTTAGCATATATTATTGAAGAAAAATTATAAGATGGTATAAGACAAACGTAAAAAAAAACTCTATTTAGTAAGTTATAGGTAAATACAATTAAAATAATTGATGATCTACTTTAAAAAGTTATTCAAACCATAAAATTTATGAAACGTCTATTTCATTTTTACGCCTAATATTAGTAGACTGCGATAAATATTTCTTTTTCTGCTGATCTTCTCAATTACATATACTTTTATCAGTTGTATAATTGATTAGTGTTTCTTATTGAGTCCCTGACTTAAATAATTTTAAGAATTAATTCTAGTTTGAAATATTTATAAAAAGGATTATTATAATTAAAAAAATCACACATTTAAATTACAAAATCAACATACGACAACATTCCTATAATAACCAACAACCGTTAACATTGACGGCACAAAACGCAACTTTCGAAACTTACCTGTGCAAAAACAGAAACCAAATAAACCTTACGAGATTACCTTTTAAGTTTATACGCCGTACTCGCCGACCCGTTCCCTATGCGGCGCCTTAGCGGCTGAACAATGAGCTATTGGTATTTATGTAAATGGCTGAATACCGAAAATGACCGCAACGTACGCGCAAAAACACGCGGACACGCAAAAAACCCGTGGGAGGCGAAAGTTCGAGTTTTTCGGGTTGGCACGTTTTGCGCGTCTGCTGCCCATTTATGGATAGGTGCTATGGTTGAAGGGATTAATATTGTTATAGGTACTGACCTGTATATACAAGTTATATCTTGTCTTAATAAAATAAGTAAGTAAATAAATTTTATCATCATAATATATATAGACTTTAAAACCACTCAACCAATTAAAAAAAAATTGTGTATGCGTCGTTGGGCCAACATAAAAGATAGAATAGTTTTAGATCCGATAGGTGGCGCTGTTAATGAGATCTGAATTTTTATTTTTTTAACGTAAATTCGGTCCACAGTAACTGCGGTCAATGGCAGGGCAACGTCTGCGCGGGACCACTTGCAGATGATATTATTCTAAATGTGACAATATTTGATGTGTACTTAATTTTAGTTTTTACAAGCTTTTATTTAACTTGCCATGTTTGTTTGTATGTATGTTTGCTAAAGTTACAATTTGCGAACCAGTACTCGTAGCCCGGGTAGGCTAAACTTGGTGTTCATGTATGAACCTCATAATGTTATTAATTTTAATAAAATAACCCGCCATAGTTCAGATGACCCTCAGCGGCACAGTTTAGCGTCCGGATTGATATAATTTAAAAATCCATCACATTATAAATCAACAAAGGAGATGAAAAAATTCCCTCTTGCCTCAGTTTGGCGAGCGTCGCCCAGGCGCCGCTAGAGGTAGGACATGACAAATATCGATATTTTACTAGATAATTGTCATATTGTAATGTAAATAAGGAACACGTCTATATACATAGATAGTAATAAAAACACGTGTAATAGCTATTTAGTTTGCTATGTTAAATGCAATTTAGTTAGAGGAAGCAAGACAAAACATGACTATTATAGATATATAAAAATTACTAAGGTTTTTTATCTATTTTTAGGTCTTATATATTGAATATCGTTCCTATAAAATAGTCCATACTTTCTTACAACTTATAAAGATTTTTGCAGATATTTTGTCTAAAGCAACATCAACATTTGGAAAAATACAAAAAAAGGGAAAGTACCTCCTCACTTACGTCTAATGCATTCTGTCTACAACTTAAAAGGGATTATTTTCAGTGCCATGTGATCATAACAATATACAAGTAGCCCAAAATAACCTATTGACAAATGTATCGAGGAGGCCTTGACACCCAAATATCGATAGTTTTTCAGTGTCCCTAAGCGCCGCCGGGAAGGACTAACGGAATACTTTTTGCTCGGTCTAACAGTAACTCAATTTCGTTCGGTTTGCTTTTATTCGGTTTCGTTTGGCGCACTCCGATTTAGGGATTTCGATAAATTCCGTTTATTTATCGAACATTTTTGAAAATTAATAATTGGCCAGTATAGAAAAGTCACAAAAGTAAATAACCATTCTAAAAATTCATATATCTATTTCGTGGTATCTGTTTAAATAGTTTGATTGTTAACAAAATAATAACTGATTAATTCTGCTGCATAGAATCAAAATCATAGAAAGGAAATCAATGGAAAACCCCCGTGGTTTAGTAAAAAAATTGGGAGATCACTTTTAACATTAATAGTGCGAGCCGACGAGACGCTCCATGACACAGTGAGTGAGTAGCTAGTTGTGAAATGATAGGCTATGGATTCAATTCCCGCACTGAGACAAAAATTCGTTTGGTGTCTGGGTGTTGTGAGACCGAAAGTCTCTCGTAGTTCCCAATACGACTCAAGATAATTTTATCTTACTTTTGGATCGGCGCTTTCTTTGTGACTGTTAGGTGTTATTTATTTACATTTTACAATATATTTTGACTTCTCTGATAAAGAAAACAATTAACAGTTTTATTATTTCATAGGAAACAGTAATACATCACTCTGTGGGAGTGTCAAGGCCCCTCTCCACTGTAGAAGTAGGTTACACTATTTTCAATGTTCACTCATTTCGCAACTAATTTTAGGGTTCGCGCACCTGCCAAAATAAATTAGAATCCAATTAGATAATGTTCAACTACTTTATTTATTGATGCAAACATTGCAATATATTTGTGCGTAAATATGTACAATTTGTAAAGATTCACGTCTGAACTAATTGAAATTTGTTTATCTTATAAATTGTAAGATGTAAAATATATTATCATTTGTTTTATGATCGTGCCAATTATCTATTCGACCAGTGCGAACTTTTAAATACCCACCAAAAACCGTTTTTTCAGTTTCTAGGTCAAAAAATTATGGATGAAAAGATATCGGTTCAATGTACTTTGACTTTGCATTAAACAGTAAACAAGATAAAATTAATAAGCAATCCTAATACCAAAAATGTATGATTGGTTAAAAATTTAAGCGATTAATATACGGAACCACATCATAATAAAGCGCTCACATTCATCATTTTACATTCCACGGCACATAAACAATGTTTATTACGAATGCTTGCAACGTTTCGGTCGCGTATAAAAATATTATCATTACGGAACCCTCGGGTAATGTTACGATTCACGCATCTCTTTACGATTGTAATTTCCTCTTTTCGCGTTTTTCTTTTACGTTTATTTTGAGATTATGTAATTATATTGTTATGTATGTATACAATACCAATACATTATAATTTTACTTAAATATTTCTTGTTTCCTTTGTATATTCAGAGTAATAAAGTTTTGATGAATATTTTCATAATATTTAGGCCTTTGGATATCCTCAGCGCGAGTACGCAAGTTCAGTACCCGACCCAGATATGTGTACCATTTGTGAGTTGTGGGAACGCAAGCCCTTCGTTTTTTCTGATACCTATTATGCATGGGATAGTAATAATATAGGTTTGTTAAGCCTAACACGTACATAAAGGGTAGTTGACAGGATTAATAATCTTTAAGTTATGTCTCCTAAATCCTATTATCGAAATAATTTTATAAATCCGTGCAAAAGTAGTAAGTTAAAAGCTATTCACGGTGGAAGGGGTAGTTAAAAGAAAGAGGATGCACGATATGAAACATGACGTCATCACCTAGAATAGTCTTTACGGTGCAATCTTTCGAGGGAGATAGCGAGATGTATTATACACAATCCCACCTACTTTTGCTCATACCGATATTTAAAATTATAATTGCAGGTTCATTTTTGAGTCAACAAAAGGGTTTCTTTATTGTATTATTTTCTGTTAATAATAAATTAAATAAGTGCTGTGCACGGGCCTCCTCCACTAATGAGAGGGGTAAGGTCTTAGTCCACCACGCTTATGTGGGTCGGTAGACGTCACATACCTTCGAAATTCTTATGAGAATTCTCTGGTATGCAGGTTTCCTTACGATGTTTTCTTCCACCGTTAAGGCAAGCGATAATTAACAATAAAGACACATGTAACTTTAGTAAAGTCAGAGGTGCCATTTGGGTTGGTCTCGAACATGCGACTTTCGTCTTGACAGTCCGTACCGCAACCAATTAGGCAATCGCTGCTATTTATTTTCTGTTGCATATGCTATTACAAGAAACATAGATTATTACTTTTTAAATAAAAATTAAACCGCCTTCAAAAAAACCCAGACACAACTAAAAAGCAAAAAATAATTGGTTACATTTAAATCAATTAGTTATATGCAATTTAAATCAATTATTTTTGGAGTCGGTGCCGGTGTTGTTTTCTTTACTTTTAGATTTATAAAAACCAAGTCTGGATCTATTTTATATTTTTTTGTATGCCTGATTATTCTGTTTTTTCCATGTTTTGGCTGGCACCGACTCCAAATAATTGATTTAAATTGCATATAACTAATTGATTTAAATGTAACCAATTATTTTTTGCTTTTTAGTTGTGTCTGGGTTTTTTTGAAGGCGGTTTAATTTTTATTTAAAAAGTAATAATTTATTGTTTGCTTTTTAGTGGTAAATTATATAAAATCGGTTAAAAGCTGCTGAAGATATTAGAATTTACATGTATTTTAATTTTATCACCCCCCTCCCTCACCCCCACCCCTTTTACCCTCTCTCACTGAAACTTAACTTTTATAATGAACGTAATGCAAAAAGAACCACTGGAATACTACTTAATTTTAAGGAGTTACCCTCTCCAGCTCCGAAGATATTCATCAGATCTTCACCATATTTTTATAGGACCAAATGACAAGCACCAGCTTTCAATCAAAGAAAGAATGGTCGAAATCGGTTCACACAGTACAGAGAAACGAGGTAACAAACATAAAAAAAAAAAAAGCAACATACAGTCGAATTGAGAACCTCCTCCTTTTTTTTGAAGTCGGTTAATAATCAATTTGTCGGGGGTCTAGAGTTGAGGTACGATGTTTGGCCGTTTTGCGGCCTTCTGAATACTCCGACAATAGACCCTCGACCGCTTCTTCACCTTCAGGCCGGCATGATTGTGTTGAGTAGGGGGGGATAGATTGTCTCTCGCTACTCGATACTCTAATTGGACCGCACTGCGCTTACCATCTGGTGCAGTGTGGTCACTTTTCCGTGCCAGTATAAAAATACAATTCTGTTTAATTCCAATGCTATTTCTTACAACTTAAAAATGCATCAAGATTAATTCGGTGAGCACAAATTTCTGTATAGTTGGTTATTTTTGTGCCTTGCCGTGCAATTAAAGTGATTGGTATCGATTGTGTCCCGCTGACACATGCCGACACGGAATCGAATGTGTCTCATATGTTTTCGCCACTTGTTATTTGAGTTTGTTGCAGGAATGCTTTCTTTTAATGTGTCGGGATTTAAGGGTGTATCTAAGGATAAATTGTCCAATGACTGGGTTGGAAGATTTTTCTGGACAATATATAACTTTCAGTCTTAATATAATTTCTATATAGCTAAATATTGGTTTTTGATGCAATTAATATTTAAAGCTATTTATTTTTCACTGATGTTCTTATACCAAGTGCTGTGATTGTTATCCTGGGAAACTAGTCTGTCTGAATTATCAACGTTTATATTAACATATCTCGTAAAACTCCTCAACCCTATATCTTCGGTATAACAAAAAATAAATAGGCTCGCCCCCTGTTACTGGTTACACCTCTACCTACCCCTTCGGGGATTACAGGCGTGAGTGTATATTTATATGTATGTAACAAAAAATAATCAATTTTATGTACAATATGGCAACAAGGAAACAATATTTCTATAAAAATAATCAGATATTTTAGTGTATACAAATTGAATATATAATATTCTACCACTAACGCCATCTATGGACGCTTGGAGTAAAATACCCAACTCATCAACTTTCATAACTTTACCTCGTCGATTTGCCATAGGTATATATACACTTTGTCGTAGACATAAATCTTTTCAATTGAGTTCGAACTATTTATTTTTGTAGTTCAGTTCAATAGATTATGTTTTCAATTATATTTCCAACCAAAATTCAAATAACTCGAAAATGTAATAGATGTAGCCAATTCGTGTAGAGATAATTCAACACATTGATGCGCGTAGTACCGTAAGTACAATGTATTTGTAGACACTAGACAGCCTCCGTAATGCAGAGGGCGAGCAGTGGACGGTAAAGCGACAGGTCACGTGTTCAATTCCCGCACTAAGACAAATGTTTGTGTGAACCACAAATATTTTTTCTTGTAGTTTTCAATACCTACAATAAATTTTCGACCTTGTGTGTGCGTGATTCAAACCTGCAACTTCCGACATCAACATTGGTTAAAAGAATGTCGCACTAAACAAAACATCCTGCATCTGCATAGGTATAATTACTGTAATGCCAACGGGTTCACCTTTTAACCCAGATGCAGTTGGATTCCACATTGTCGCCGCTCATTTGTATTCCAACAGCGCTTTCATCCAGCCCGATGTGGTTACAAGTGTTCAACCGTCTCTCACTTTCTTGACGTTGTTAAGGCTGGCGTATTGGACAAGATTGCGTAGCTACGGGACTACTTTTGAAGTCTTATATAAAACTACTTCTAGAGATCAGTGAAAACACAAACAAATGCTCTAAATTAAAGAGGATTTTAGCATGTCTTGCTAGACAGAGAGCATACCTATCATTTTTTTATCCTGGTACACCACACTACATCTGATGCAGTGTGTAAGCACAGTGCCGTCCAATTAGAGTATCGAGTAGCGAGACACAATCTATCACCCGCTACTCGACACAATCATGCCGGCCTGCTTCTTCACACTACGCCATGGACAAGAAGGTAAAGAAGCGATGGAAAGATCGCTTCCCGCGAAGGCCGTAAAACAGCCAAACATCGTACCCCAACTCTAGACACCCAACTATCTGCAAATGACGTCACTTTAAAATCCCACACGACACTCGCTTCGCAGAAAGGGATAGAGGTATATCTACTGAATCCAACCAAAGTCTTTAACGCTCATTTGTCGGAATATTACTGGCTAGTTTTAATAATTTCATTCCTTTCATTTAATAATATTTTTCATTATACCTGCTATTTTCAATACATAAAACACATGTGATGCTCCTGGTGTCTCAAGCGTCCATAAGCTACGGTAACTGCTTACCATCAGGCGGGCAGTAAGCTTGTTTGCCGCCATCGTGGTATAAAAAAACCTGTCTGATATTCTTCTAGAGTACATTTACACTTCGCATCGGAATATGTGCGACTGAATGATACAATTCAAATCATAGTATATCAGCTGTGCTTCCTTAAGGAAACAAAAATACTCCGGCACTTAACCAAACAACTGTCGCATAATGCCCAATCCATAACACAAAATAACCCGCTGCTTACAAACCAAATAGAGGAATACATTTCCGAAGTATGTCTGCATTCGAAACGGTCTGCTCTTTCATACAGCCGATCTATTCGGTCCACCACTGTTGACACAATTGCGTTCTTTATTAATTTATTTTAAATAGGTCTATATCTATACTAGTTGTTTTATCTTTAGAAAGAGCCGTGAATTACACAGCAATTTGTCTTGCTTCGTGAAATGTTAAATGTCACTCAACAGAACAAGGTTTAACTATTAGAACCTTCAGTATTTAAGCACTAAGTAGATATAAAATGCCCTAAATATATATAAAATATCATAAAAAGCAGCGATAATTGTTAGTGATGCGGAGTGCGGCGATGAAAGCCGTAGGTTCAAAATCAGATCAAATGGCATACACCTGTCTTCTTTAATGTTACGTGTGTATACTATCATTATCGCTTGCTTTAACGTTGAAGAAAAACGCCGTGCGAGAATCTGCATACTCATAATAATTTCAGACGTATAACGTAACTACTAAGGACTATAATAAACTCATTAAAAGTGGAGGCCCGTGCCCAGCAGTGGACAATGTTTAATACAGGTCTGGTTTTATCTGTACATGCATAATGACTTGTTATTTATATAAAACACTAATCAATAAATTCGCACATCAAAGCCAAAAATCAGATGTAAAATCCCGTCGCTCCCGTGCCAAATGATCCAAGTGATTTCACTATAATTGGCGCGGTGTTGGACGTCCAGCCAGTATCCTGTCATCGCGTGCGACCTCTAAAAGTCATCGAACTCTAATAATTTCCTAAATCGGTTAACGTCCCTTTATGGTAACCATATTTCTTGGTATGACGTGGACAGCCTACGTAGATAAGTAGCCAGCTGGAACGACTAGCTACGGATTCAATCCGCACACCGAAACAAATGTATAACAAAGAACAAATATACTTTTTTATCCTGGCACGGCAAAATGACCACACTGCACCTGATGGTAAGCGCAGTGCCGTCCAATTAGAGTATCGAGTAGCGAGAGACAATCTATCTACCGCTACCTAAAACAATCATGCCAGCCGACTTCTTCACACTACGCCATAGGCAAGAAGGTGAAGAAGCGGTCGAGGGTCTAATGTCAGAGTACTCAGAAGGCCGCAACACGGTCTAACATCGTACCCCAACTCCAGACCTCCGCCAAAAACCTCCTTCATCGACTCATCTAACTCTGTTTATCTCAAACACCATAAAATTCCTTGTCAATGTCTACCATAGAGTCTGCATTGTCACGCAATGTCTAGATCCTTGCTAAATTACAGGAATGCGGGGAATTATCGGTAGGTCCGCTACCACGCGCCTTGGCTAAATTGTTTGAAGCCCGAGGCTTGCATACTTAATGCGTCTACCATCTGCGCAGACGCAGTTCATACGAAATGTGTATTTTTGGTTTCTGAATAATAGAGCTCTAATTGATATAGTAACATGGGATTTATATTAAGTGCATTCTTAATAGATAATTGTGCCGATTATGTTGCCATAATTTCTCGAATTATACGAAAAACTACTCAAATTAATCTTGTTCCTGAAAAACGTTGTTTCGTATTCTGAAATCGTCTAGAGACAGGAGTAAATTTATTTTAGTGTCACACGATCTAAGTTACTTAATTTAGTTCTTTCATAAATGTTTCAGTAATTTTAACATAAATTATTTTTATATTATACAAATCTATATTTCCCATCCTTTGCTATTCTTGAGGCATGCTCAAACGCTATGCAACTGGCCGACCTTCTATGGGCTACTTTGTACATGCCATACAATTCTGATAAATAAGATGGTCCCAAATGTTTAACACGATCTTAAATTGAGTTGCTGTTACTTGAGTTGCGTTTGGGTATTCTGGCGTTAATATCTTAAAAATGTTTCAGAATTCAAACATTGATAATTTATACGAGGTGCACCCAACTTAAAGATGCCATTCCACAAGCGGGTCACGTGACTGTATAATGATCACAATCATGCGATGACTCCAATTTAGCAGACTTTGAACCAATCTTTGCATATTTGGACGTATATTTGAAATTATTGAACACATTTATTTGAATGTTTGTGCGTGTTTTTGTTGTTGCTAAGTGGAAATTGAAACCATAGTCTGCACTAAACTTGAAAACGCCTAATTTCGTATACAGAAATACCGTATATCCTTAGACACCTCAATTGAAATATTTTACAATCGTAATATAGACACTGTAATTATAGATATTTTTTGACAGCAGCATTATATATATTTTCCGTGATGCGTGGCTCAGCGGGTACGTAGCCGACTGTGAAACGAGAGAACGTGGGTTCAATTTCCGCATCGAGATAAATGTGTGTGTGACAGACAGGTGTTTGTTTCGGGTTTGGATGTTGTGGGACCGTAGTCCCTGGTGGTCCCTAATACCCATGACACAAGACTCGTATCTTAGTGTTGGGTCAGGACTAGTGAGACTGTTGGGTGTTACTTATTACACGGTTAACTTAAGGATCGCTTACGTATTTGAAAATCTATTAGTACAAACCTTTATTTTCCTCGGCATAAAGTTCATTTTTTATAACAGATTTATTTTTTATTCATTTAAAAAAAACCCAATCACCAGGATGTTTCAATTTCGTTTGTTTTGACTGTTGTACGCAGATGCCAGATGGATGGAGCCAATCACTAAATTCGAACTATTTTAGAAATAAAATAAGCAATTAGGAATCGATTCAGTAGGCCATTAAAAACAAACTACTACTTTCAGGTTATGCGTTAATTATCTTAAATACTTGCACCATCAAGCTGTGGAACAGTTTGCTAGCTACCGTATTCCCTCTTTCCTACTGGTTCCTAGCAGTAGTGTGAAGAAGCTACACAGCAGGCCGGCATGATTGTATTTAGTACCGAGAGATAGATTGTCTCTCGGTACTTATACTCTAACTGGACGGCACTGCGCTTACCATCAGGTGCAGTCACTTTGCTGTGCAACGATAAAAAATCGACATGTTGTATAAGTTTAGACGTAGTTTGTTATGAACTATGGCGTTTTCATAACTTTGTAAAAACATACATACGTATTCACTCACGCTTGTAATCGTCGAAGGAGTAGGCAGAGGTTGTAAACAGTACACCCACATTTCGTCGAGCTTATTACTATTCCACGATTTGATAAGAGGCGAGCTTATCACCACACCGGGCACAATTCCAGACTCCGAGCTGATATTAAGTATTTCGTGATATAAAAACCCAGTATAATTTTTACCCGACCCGGGAATCGAACTCTCTCGGGTCGAAATCTCAGCACAGCAGTGCGCCACCGAGGTAATTTGTAAAGACATATATTTATTTCCCATATAAAGTAACTTAACCCTTCAATAAAAGCCCATATTAATTTCACAATTATAGCAATACATTAAGATATTGCAAAATAAAAGATTATATATAAACAAGGAAAATATGATAATGTATTGTGGTAAAAAATTAAACGGCTGTGCTCAGCTGATGCCGGCTATCGTACCGCCTTGTGTGGACTGCGTAGTGTTGTCACAAAACGATTGTATTTAAGTTTATGAGTCGCTTGCTTGGACACTGTGCGAGCTTTTATATTGCCAATAGTTTTTATCTGTGTTAAGTAATGAAGCCATCCTACTAATATTATAATTAGTTTAGTTTTTCACAGAGCAGGTCGACATGATTTTTGCATGGTAATTTAGGGATCAGAAAATGTCATAGGCCACTTTTATCCCGAAAAAATGCACGCTTCTTATGGGATAGCAAAATATAGAAAGGGTAATAGCTTAAGATGCCTCCATGGATTGTAAAATTGTAAACCTTTTCTTCCAAAAATAACCTCCACGCGGGCGGAGACGCGGGCAACAATAAGTTGTCTATATAGACCTATAGTATAAAGCATGAGATAAGCAGCACAGGTGGTATGATGTTAAATACAAAACTAACGTAAATAGTTTATTGTTGCAACTCATAAAAAAGAATAGTTATCAAATAGCTTGCTTTGGACACTTAAAGGCAGTCTAATGTTACTATTATATATTACTAATATCATGCTGTATATTTCAATACAATTTTACTGCATTGTAAATGTTTCCAAAATTAAGAATAAACGACAACACTCATCCCGTAAATATATTATATTTAAAACTAGCTTTTGCTAATGATTCCGTCCACGTAAAAGTGTTTTGGTACTAAAATAGCCCATTCCCCTTCAGTTTTTTGATTACTTTCACACCAAATGTTATCGCAATCATTTCAGCAATTCAGCTATGAAAATATAATTTAAATAGAGAATCAGCATCTTCATCGTCACTAAAGTTAGAAGGAAAAAATATTCTACTCTACATGTTATCAATAGTTAAAGTATTAGCAAAATACATTTCAAACATGCACCGAGTGCATCCACAAATTGTGTAGTTTACGGTACGTTGTTTATTGTTAACAAAACACGAACTGCAGGTGTTCCACCAAATTATGTTTAGCAGATACATATAATGCAACGTGTGTACTCTAAAGAGAATACTCATCTTGTTTTTTACGTGGTTTGTGTTTAAAATAAACGATAACCAGGGAATTCTCACGATTGATGCTGTTAACCAAAAAGTATATTCTAACATAAACTTATATAATTTTAATATTCCAAAACATAATCTTAGATAATGAGTTATTAAAATGATTTAATTAAAGCTTAAAGACTCATGAGATGAGAACGTGACTTCTTTTGGAACATCAATTTTCTTTCATCCCTTAAGAACAGCGATAGCCTAGTTGGTAGTGATATGGACTGTCGAGACGAAAGTGGTAAGATCAAAACCAGCTCAAATAGCATACACCGCAGATTTTTCTAAAGTTACGTGTGTATTCATTGTTAATTATCGCTTGCTTTAACAGTGACGGAAAACATCGGTAACCTGCATACCTGAGAATACTTATACGAATTTCAAAGGTATGTGAAGTCTACCAACCTACATTAGGCCAGCGTGGTCGACTTAGGCCTAATCCATCATTAGGGGAGGAGGCCCGCGTCCAGTGGGACATTTTATATTATTTATTATCTCTCATAACTCCAATTTACTCTGGAAAATAATTTAGTAATTCTAAGCTCCATGCATTTTTTAATCAACCATCCACGACAAACAAGTGTACCCATCTTTAATATCTAATAACCAACGTGAGTTAGCGACAATTATAAGTGTACAATCTAATCAAAAGGCGGCACCTTGTCGGTCCGGAGTGCACACCGACCGAGCCGGTCATTTATAAACAATTCATCGGGGTTGCCTCGACTGTAACTGTATATGGAGTTGCCGCGCCAAACTGGGCGCTAACTAAAAAACAAGACGTTTGTATCAAAAGGAAACCCGAAAGCTGTAAAAAAGGAATCCATCGGCCGCCGTAGCGTAGGAATCCTCGCGTACCCCGCCCGTCCCTCGCCCGTCGCCCGCCCGTCGCCCGCACGCCCGCCTTCGCGTACTACGCTCGTTTTTTCGCTCTAAATGAGTAAACAGTTGTGGGGCGCATACGTGTTTGTCGTACGATGTTTACAGTTTTAATATTACTCGTGCGCTCGATAGAATATATATGTTTTAGATACTTGTCATATTGATTCGACGAAAAATAACGCTCAGTCCCACATATACCCCTACAGTAGACCATACAGTATGAAGAGACTTTCGGCGTCACAAGGTCCAGGTTTAGTGTGAAGAAGCTAGATAGTAGGCCGGCTTGTTTTGAGTATCGAGGGATAGATTGTCGCTCGCTACTTGACAAAAAAGGTCTGACACAAATATCGGTTGATGAAACAAACATTTATATCAGTGCGGAATCGAACTCATGGCCTCTTAAAAAACATCACCACCGAGGCTGCCACAAGATCTAAGATTCAATTTGAATTGCTACAATTTGTTTTTTTGATATTTTTTGCTTATTAATTATTTTACATCTACAAATTATAGTATCAATGGGCGTTGACAGCCTCCGTGCCGCAGCTGGTTGTCAAACGAGAGGCCCTGGGTTCAATTCCCGCTCCGAGACAAATGTTTGTGTGACAGACATATTTGTTTCGGGCCTGGGTGCTGTGGGAACGTAGTCTCTCGTAGTATAATTACCACGATACAGTTTTGCCCTAGTTTCGGGTTAAGACTATGTGTGACTGTTGGGTGTATTATCATTATTATATTACGTTGTCAACAATATCTCAAAATTAAGTTAATTCACTTAACAGTCTTTTAATATAGTTTAGTATTTATTCAGTCTTATATGGCATCACTACGAACCTCAGTGGTTTTTAATGCATATATTACCGATTATTGTATAAAACACAAATAAACAAATAAATTAAAAAAAACGCTCGGCATATAATACATACATATACACTCACGCCTGTAATCTCCGAAGGGGTAGGCAGAGGTGTAACCAGTACACCCACTTTTCGCCGAATTTCGGTCCCATAATGTGATAGGGGGCGAGCCTATCGCCACACCGGGCACCATTCCAGACTCCGGGTTAATACTGAGTATTTCTAGGTAGAAACACCCAATATCACTTTACCCGACCCGGGGGTCGAACCCGAGATCTCAGCACAGCAATCGTAACGCATGCGCAATTACAATTTAGGACGATAATTTGTTTGGTATAATGTGGGTAAAAATAATAAATTAATTAATAACACCCAACAGTCACACACATAGCCCCGATCCCACACTAAGATACGAGTCTTGTGTTGTGGGTATCAGGGACTACGAGAGACTTTCGGTCTCACAACATCCAGACCCCGGACACAAATGTCTGTCTGCCACACAAACATTTGTATCGGTGTGGGAATCGAACCCACGGCCGCTTGTTTCACAGCCGGCTACTCGACTACTGGTTTATTTCAATAAGCTGAATACTGAAGCTTGAAGACTGCAATTGCTATTATCTTCGATTTGACAAACCACAAATTCTTGCCAAAGAACACCGATTCCGGATTACAACAAAGGAAAATTAAAAGTCATTTATATGGAGGGTAGAAACATTTCACTATACTTTCGTGTTGACATACAACTCAGTCCACTGTAAAGCTTTCGAAACGTCGGGTTAATAAAGGTAAATAAATCGCGAAAAATTACTAATTTGAATTTAATTGCTCAATAAGCCTCCATAGATTGTATGCCCTTTCTTCTAAAAATAACGTCCACGCGGGCGGAGCCGCGGGCAACATCTAGTATTAAATATTGTTTTAGATAAATTTTTTTTTAAATGAAATGACGTTGTTTATTGATCATGTAGGGAATTACATAGCTCTTATGACAAGTCAGTACATTTCAAAAAGTAAAGAAATTTAACAAAAAGTATATCAGCTTATGTATACATAGCATCATCAATACACTAGCAATTACTTTATTCATTTTAAGGTATTTAAAATTATTATTTTTATTATTATTCAAAGAAATATTATTATTATTATTTTTCTTAATATATCCATGTTCAGAATCGTCTCGATGCGCTATAGTTAATTCTGTTGCGTTTTGAACCATTTAATTTGTTTATCCTAGTCATTAGTAGAGGAGGCCTGTGCCCAGCAGTGGGAAAGTCATTCTTTATCAATTAGTCTTTAGTCATCCCCTTTCGTGGCGCCACATTACATCATATTTTTACATGAAACATACTATTTGTTGTATGTTTTTTTCTTATTTTATTCTGGCAGGTCATAGTAACCCCACGGCACCTGATGGTAAGCGCAGTGCTGTACAGTTAGAGTATCAAGTAGCGAGAGACAATCTATCCCTCGCTACTCAACACAATCACGCCGGTCTGTTAGTTTGTCTTATTTATCCACTAATCCAGATACTACTAAGTAACTAGATTAAAATAAACAAAGATAAAGTAGCACAAACGCGGACAGCTCTCGGACAGAAAAGACTGGGGAAAATTTGGCACAACAAATCGGAATGATGAAAAATTATTGCGATTGCATCGAACGATTCGGGGAAACTGACTCACGGCTTTATTGTTACTTATTTATCGAGTGAATTGTTTCACGCGACCTTTCCACCTTGTGTGTCTGAAATAATGTCAGTACAGTGGTCGTGGAATATTGTCGCTAGGCTAGATGATATAATGTAAAAATTACACATTAGGGATCATTCTATCTATGAGTGTGTTCTGGAAGGTACTCCGAACCATTTATTTTTTAATTGCCCTTAAAAAATGTAATGCCTAGTCATATAAGAATTTTAAAACTATTAAATAAATTCTAACGACGAAATTTAAAAAATAATAAAACGCATACAAACTAAGTGACACGAAAAAATTTACGAAATAAATAACACCCAACAGTCACACACATAGCCCCGATCCCACATTAAGATACGAGTCTTGTGTTGTGGGTATCAGGGACTAAGAGAGACTCGGTCTCACAACACCCAGACCCCGGACACAAATATCTGTCTGTCAAACAAACATTTGTCCCGGTGTGGGAATCGAACCCACGGCTTCTCGTTTCACAGTCGGCTACTAGCCTATTGCGCCACGGAGGCTGTCTAATAGTACTACTAGTATTGTTTATACTAAACTAGCGATAACTTAGTAACAGATACAGCATATAATAAATGTTGAGAACGGAAAATAACGTCCAGTGTCTAAAACTATCCAGAGTATTTGATTGATTTTTTGCATGTAGTCTCAGAACATTAGCGGATGTACGATATTTAAGTAAGTTCCTATTATCCTCCCACGCCTAGCATATTTCTTCGTATAATATTCTTTTTTTTTTTATTTATTCATGTCCATGGATACTAGTCGTATAATATTCTCCCTAACAGTGTTGCCTGACTAGTAAATTTAAATTATCTCTTAACTTTAGACTCTCCCATATTCATAAAAATACTTTCAAAATGTATCAATATAAATAATATATATTTATGATTATATTCATCTTACCCATATATAAGCAATTTAGTTATTCCCTATTTATCAATATCTTATTATTAAAAGTTATATTAATTAATTTTAATGTACTGTTTATTTCTGTGTTCTTCAGAGGTAATTTCTGTAAGTCAATTTAAATTACTATTTTCAAATTACAACCGAACATTTTTCACTTTTGTCCCGACCTTAGTGAACTCCAGCCTTGACATTGGCAGAATCATCGCGAAATTGCGTGGAAGCCATAACGCCAAAAAAATGCAAAAATAATGGAGATACCCACCCACCCAATTCTATATCTTGGGTCTTTTTGCCGTAGTGGAAGAAGCTACACAGCAGGCCGGATAATTGTGTTGAGTACCGAGGGATAGATTTTTCACTACATGATACTCTAACTGGACGGCACTGCGCTTACCATCAATAGCAGTGATTGTGAGTGTTGATTTAAGCTTACTTTAAAATAGGAGGCATAGACAACTAATATTAGCTCTGTAATTATGGTGCAAGGAGGTGAAGAAGCGGTCGAGGGTCTAGTGTCAGAGTACTCAGAAGGCTGCAACATGGCCAAACATCGTACCCCGACTGTTGACCCCCGACAAAAACAGGATGTAGGCTGATCCCGGAACATGATACACTTGCGTGTGCCACTATGGCGGGTTTTACACCCTGTGTACGGTTAGCCTACCACCAGCAATTGTAACCAAATCTCACTTGGTGGCATTTCAGGCATAAAGCCGACCATTAGCTTTATATATTTTAGTATCAATAACCTTTACATTTACCAATACTATAGCCCCTCCATTTGTACAACATCCACCGTACAAGCTTTTAATTTAACAGCTCAGTATAAAATATAATGAACACCGAAGCCACTAACGCAATGATTATGATTCCGACGTAACTGAAAGGGCCAATCGACAGTTAAACTTTAACGGCGGATTCGAACAGGCGACCACCAGCGGTTCATATTTACATCCAACATCAGTAAACGACTATAAATCCAAATGACGGTCAATAATTTTTATATTATGATATATCTGAGATCTATTGATATTGTAATTAGTGGTTCGTTTATTCAACGTCGTAAGGCGGTATCTTATAGGTATGATATAAAAAAAATAAGTATAAACTGTTAAGTATATCCTAATTCGTGATAGTCGCCAACTTGTTAGAAACTTGTTCAAATATGCAACTATGAACACGTGCGTACAATCATCATTATTTAAAACTTATTTCGAAGAAAAAATATAAAACTTAGTACAAATCAAAATTATATGTCAACGTACTAATAAAATACAATGTTAGATAAAATAATTTTAGTTACATTGTATACCAAAATGGCAAAATGTCTTGAATATTATACTAAACTAAAATAATAACTAATTTTATAGATCATTATTTTAACACAAAATGTTATACTAATATAGTAAAGAGAAATAGTCATTAATACAGAAAACAGGTCATAAATAAGTCAATTATAAATTCATCTGCTAATATTACCACTTTTTCACACAACTACAAAACATACCTTAACTATTTCTAAAGTTAACTTTAAGTATTACATATGCCTTAAAGCTCGTGTATTGCTATCAATTAATGTATTAATTGATCTTTTTATTCCATCTAAGGCAAACTATGAATTTTATTAAGATCTCTTTCCCACATAAAAAAAAAACAGACTACCTTATGATTAATTTAATGGACTCAAGCTAGAATAAATTTTATGTTCGGATGCCAACATAAAATATGGTAAAAACGGTATGTTATATGGATATCTTTGATAGCACAGTGGGTGCTTAGCTGGCTGAAAGAGGCCCTGGATTCGATTACCGCCACTACACAAATGTGAGTGTGATCCACACATATTTGTTTCGGGTCTGTTGTGATCGAAAATCCCTCGTAGTTCCTTATATACCTCGTACCTTAGTGTCAGTTAATGAGTACATGTGTGACTATAATTACATACAACTTTATCAATATTACAGCCTTCGTGGCGCAGCAGGCGAGTAGCCGGCTATGAAACGTGAGGCCGTGGGTTCAATTCCCACACCAAGACAATTTTTTTTATCCTGGCACGGCAAAGTGACCGCAATGTACCTGATGGTAAGCGCAGTGCGGTCCAAATAGAATACTGAGTAGCCAGAGACGATCTATCCCCGCTACCTACTCAACACACTCATGCCGGCCTTTTTTTTTTTTTTTGTTGTCGCGGGGAAAGCGTTTTATTACTACCGCCCGCTCCGGGGGGAAGCGGAATAAGAATAAAACGGTTATGCTGGACTAGCCGGTCTTACGACCCAGCATCCCCCTCGCCCGGATGATGGCTATCCGGGCAGCCGCTGGGCCGAGTCCCTACCCCCTATGTACACCCCACCCGACACTACCAGCTAAAACCCCGCGGTGGCCTTCTTCGGCGCTTACGGAGCGATCCCGGGGTATTCTAAGGAGTGCTAGAATTGCTGCCGGAACCGCCCCTGCGCGGTGCTGCGTAGCAGCCCATCTCCATGGGAGGGCTTAGGAGCCCCCGCGCACCGAACAACGACAGCGAACGAGGCCTTACCACACGCGCTGCCGTCCATCTCGGGGTCGCACGATGCTCCCAATTTGGGAGTGCATCGATTCGGGCTGACAGCCCCCCGCTGCGAGCCCGCGACCCCCGATGGCCCCAATTAGTCGCCTCGTACGACAGGCAGGGGTTACCGTGGTGGAATTCAAACGCCCCCGTTCCACAGGGCGGGAGACGCCGGTCAGTCGTCCACCCGGCGCCTCCTACGTCTTCTCTGGCGGCGGGAGGGATCATTTCGTTCCCGATCCCTCTCGGCACTCTCCTTCTGCGAGATGACGCTCTCGCAGAAGTGGGCCACCGCACGCCAGGACCTCCGGCTGGCGACCATGGATGACACCACGGCCGGCAGCGAGAGGTCTCCTCCGACGACTGCTCTGAGAGCGCTGCGCTCTTCGACCCAGGCTGGGCACTCCTCCAACGTGTGTTGGGCCGTGTCCTCGCGGCAGTTGCCACAATGGTGGCACACGGCAGACACCTCCTTTCCGATCCGACACAGGAACGAACCGAAACACCCGTGGTCCGTCAGTACCTGCGTCAGCCGGAAAGTTGGCGCACCGTGGCGCCTGTCTAGCCATCTCTTTAGGACAGGACGCACTGCCGCGACTGTCCTCAAGCCCGCACTTGGGCTTTCCAGCCTGGTATGCCACTCCTCCACGGCGGTTCTGCGAAACCGGGCTGCAATCTCCCTCGGGGCCAGTCTCACCTGACGGCGACTGGACGCCTCCTCCCGCCAGAAGACACTCATGCCGGCCTGCTTCTTCACACTACGCCATGAGCAAGAAGGTGAAGAAGGGATCGAGGGTCTAGTGTCAGAGTACTAAGAAGGCCGCAAAATGGCCATTGTACCCCAACTCCAGACCCCTGACAAAAACCGGATGTACAATGGCTGATCCCGAAACGCGACACACTTGCGTGTGCCACTATGGCGGGTTTTTCGCCATGTGTACGGTTGTCGCTATCCGGGCGGATATGCCAGCAAACTGTTTGTGTGACAGACAAATATTTGTTTCGTGCCTGGGTGCTGTGGTGTGGTAGTCCCTCGTAGATGATACCCACGATACAGGTTTTACCTAGTGTGGTGTCAGATCTATGTGTGGCTATTGGGTGTATTTATTTATGAACAGTGCCAAAACTCGATACTTCCATTAACAAAACAAATAACAAAAGGCTATCACAATCAATTTTTACACGCGGACAATAGCTTCACATATTTTAATCGGCTCAATAAAATAGAACCCGTTTAGTAATAAATCGATGGCCAACACCCAATCACGGGAGATGAAGATATAAAGAGATTTTTATGGCAATCGATGGAACACACACGACGGGAGGCAGCCGCCTTTACTGCACATTACGTTACTTTGGCGTTCTGTAGTGAGTTTTGAAGTAGATTTGACAGTATTGGCAATGCTAAATGTGTTTTTGTTAAAACAGTCGAATGAAGCTATTTACTTGTCGTTTGCTGATAATGAGTTAGCGTAAAAATGAGCGGTAACAATAATTACATCTTGTCACAATTTATTGCATGTTAAAAATACGTTACAAGTTGAATATAACTTTGTTTTGTATTCAACAAACTTTTTTCTTCAGTCGCATTATATTACGCAGTTTTCGCTATCCCTCGCGAAGTGACATAAATAAAAAATTTAATCAAATTATTTATGATTTAAATCAAGCTGTAATTTATTCATCAAATTATGTCGTCAATCTGAAAACAATAATAAAATATAAAACAAACAATTTTAAATCCCCGCATCAAAATACAGCAGAACCGCGAAACTTACTAAAATAAACACTGTCCAGAAAAACATCGAATTTCGTAAGTGCGACGCCGAGCGACCGTCCAAAGGAAATCCTTTAAGATTTACAAACGCAGTAAAAAGCTCGTATTGCCTATTGTGGCGGCAGCTTTAAAAATAAAATGTAGTTTATTTTGAATCACTCGGCTCATCTGCTGGAGCTTTAATTACAAATTGTCGCGGAGCTCGCGATGTTTGGTGATACACGGTGTATAAATTATAAAACTATGTTGGTTTTTGGCAAAGGATTATTTGACAGCCTCCGTGGCGCAGTGATCAAGTATCCAGTTTTTAAACGAGAGACCGTGGCTTATATTGCCGCAATGAGTCAAATTTTTGTCTGACCGACAAATATTTGTTTCGAATTTGGGTGTTATGAGACCCGAAGGGTCTCGTAGTTCACGAAACAATATAATTATGTCTTATTCCACAGTAACCCTATTTTAGGTGTGATGCTATATGTGGGACTGTTGAGTAATTTATTTGGTGTAAGGCCTAACCTCTCTCCTTAGTAGAGGACACACGTACCCAGCAAAGGGACGGTGTATATACGATACCGGTATTATTAACAGTCATACACATAGTCCTGGCCCTGTACTAGGTCAAACCTGTATCGTGAGTATCGAGAACTACCAGGGACTACGATCCTACAACACTCAGACCCGAAACAAATATCTGTCTGTCACACAAACATTTGTATCGGTGCGGGAAACGAACCCACGGCCTCTTCCCAGCTGGCTATTTATCTAGTACTTAATTTTTGATATTATTCGAAGTTAATACGAGAATAAAGATAGATAAAGTAACTCCCGCCATCACTGGCTGGTGTCCTACAGTGAAGATATTTATACCGCCTTTGAGAACACTAGCGCCCTCGCTGTTTTCATTGGTGTACAAACAAATTGTTTTATTGTTGCGTTTGATACGGGACATAAATAAATCTTACACGATTAGACGCTTCTAATCACTTGCAATAGGACATATTAACAGTATCATTTTATTTTGCATGAATGTCCGTTATATGTTTGATTTTTATCCTGGCATAGCAACGACCACACTGCACCTTGTAAGTGCCGTCCAGTTAGAGTATCAAGTAGCGATAAACAACCTATTTCTCGGTACTCAACACAATCATTCCGGTCAGCTGAGAAATTTCTTAACACTACGATTAAAAGAAAGATAGAAACAATTATTGAGCGTGTTTGTCATTTTATATCAATGTAAATAAGACAACTGACAAGTCACTATCACACAAATGTATACTTTGAAAGCACTCAACCGTTTTTAATGAAATTTTGTGTATATATAGTTTTAGATAGGTGGCGCTGTTGTCGAAATCTGAATTTCTTATTTTTCAACGTAAATTCGGTCCACAGAGAAGGCAGTTTATGGCAGGACAACGTCTGCCAATAGTTAATACTATTTGCAAACATTAAAAAAACAAATATTCATTAAAAAAATATAAAAGTAGCTAACGTATGTTCATGGGCGGCGGTGATCACTTTCCATCAGGTGAGCCTCCTGCCCGTTTGCCCCATTTTTTCATAAAAAAAAACTACACTCTGAAGGTAATTTTCTAATAAGAGACATAATAAAAGTACCTAATGAGAGATTTTTGAAGGTTCGTTCATCGGATTGATCGATGTATTGTTTGATTTGTGGCGACTTAAAACTATTTCCTAATTAACAAGACTAGATAAGATAAATACAATTGGCTATTCAACTCATATTAATTTTAAACTAGTATGGCCTGAAACTAAGCTAGTTTTAGAAGGAGTTATCATTAATTTGGAATAGCTGGCTATCCTAAAGTTGCATAAGTAGTATAAATAGCAGGCAGCGGCTTTGTTGTGCCCTGGCATTGCAGAAGAAGTCTATGGGAGGCGGTGTCTACTTACCATCAGGTGGCCCGTCTGTCTATCCAGGCAGTAAAAAACTTTACTATAATATTGAGTCATTCGTCAGCGCGAGCATATACATTTTTTAAATGTTTATGCCCTTGCATAATTGGGTATAATTAGGTAATAACTGCAGCATGTCTCCACATGCATTGGCTGGCGAATCAGCTCATATCGGCCATTATCTCTTACACCAGCATCCGATAAATCAGCGGTGTCTCCGACTGAGTCAGCTGGAAACCGGCCAGGTTGCTCACCTGCGCTCGACTTCGTCAGGATGTATATATTTATAGAAATATTTTTTCGATACACTAGACGAGGGGCTTGTCGCCGGTGTATTTGTAGACATGTTTAACGTAAGTAAAATATTTATTCAGATTTAAAGCGATAGCCACGCTTTTAGGTTTGTCTGCAGTATGAATGGACATGATATGGTACCAATGTCTTAAATAAATAACACTCAACGGTCACACACATAGCTCCGGCCTGACACTAAGATACGAATCTTGTGTTATGGGTATCAGGGACTACGAGAGACGCACGGTCTCACAACACCCAGACCCCGGACACATATATCTGTCTGTTACATAAACCTTTGTCCCGGTGTGGAAATCGAAGCCACGGCCTCTCGTTGACAGCCTGCTACTCGCCAACTGCGCCACGGAGGCTGTCTTAAACCGATGCGAAGTGTTTGCTGTTTGCATATCGAACAGTGAGCGGGATTTCTGGAGTGCCAAGTTCTTATTCGCAACCCCTATTCTTTATATTAAAATTGGCGATTCGCCCATTATTCTTCTGCTATTGTGTTCATGAACAAATCAAATCATTTATTGAGTAAGTTGACCTCTAAAGGACTTTCTACGGGTTAGGATGATCTACTGGTGCTTCAAAAATGCCCACTGATCTAAAACGATACACCAAGAAACTCAACTGTAGGCATTTTTGTGGTAACATTTTAATATTAAATCAGAAGTAATATACATTGAAATACATAATTTGAATTATTCAATACAATATAGGAACAAATATGGAATCGTGGGCATCACTTATTTTTTGTGGTCTACCTCTGGTCCTGGTCTACCTGAATTATTAATACAAATGAAAACAATTGTTAGACATAAAAAGGAAATTATGAAACGTATAAATTACAAAATGAGAAGTTTAGACGTGTAAGTTTCAACTAGTATTTCTAAAGTTACCTATAGCAAGGAGGTAAAATATTTTTTGGTCGTGGTAGGATACTCATATCCACCCGGACAGCAACCACCGTACACGGGATGTAAAACCCGCCATAGTGGCACATGCAAGTGTGTCGCATTCCGGGATCAGCCAGTGTACATCCGGTTTTTGTCGGGGGTCTAGACACTAGACCTTCGACCGCTTCTTCACCTTCTTGCCCTTGGCGTAGTGTGAAGAAGCACGCCGGCATGATTGTGTTGATTAGCGGGGAATAGATTGTCTCTTGCTACTCAGGTGCAGTGTGATCACTTTTCCGTGCCAGGAAAAAAAACCTGATCATTAACTCACAAACTACGTAAATGAATCTCAAACTGCCTAATCCAATAGCCAGCTACATTAAAATAAAACTTTCCCTTTTCCTTATCTTCATATAAGTAAATGTCATCACAAATTACATCCACCCACACTTGAAAGAGACGTGGCAAACTCATTAAAGGATAACCTGAAACAATACACCGTGTTACGTCACGTCTCCCAGTTTCAGGACTTGCGTCAGTGTCACCTGAGATGGTTCATTCACGAGACTACAGATCATTGACCAATGACGCGTCTTAGTTGGCAAGGACGGGATGATCAATCATCGCTAAGAATTAGTTTCACGCTTTAATTGAGATATTTTTAAACGGTGTCAATTTTGCACTGAATTTGGTGTAATAATAATTATAGTGGTAGAGCCACGCTGTAGACATATTTGTTTGCAGCATGAATGGGCCGGCTCGACCGGCGTAGTACCACTGCCTCACAGAAAACCAACGTAAAGTGACAGTTTACTGTCGCGTTTCGTATGGTAAGTGAGATATCCGGAGGCCCAGATTCCCCCTTCCCTTCCCTAATCCCTATTCCTGTCCTTTAAGGCCGACAGCGCATACATGATACTTTCGGTATTGTGGATGTTCATGGGCGGTGGAGATCACTTAACATCAGGTGACCCACATGCTCGTTTGTCGGACTATGCAACAAAAACAATTTTTAATGGGTAATGGCTACATTTTTATGCGTCACCGTCCCCCATTGCTCCTCGCGCCCGCCGGCAGGACTTATTTGTCTTGGTACTCTCCGTTATCACGTGCTATTCGTTTTATAAATGTTCTATCTCAAGATATGGATACCTATATTTAATTGTAACCAGACGAAATTCATTGAAGCGGCATACAAACTGGTAGAAATAAGTTAATATTATATGTATTAGTTATAGCATCGTATTGGTTTACTGTAATGGTGTTATAATTTGGCTAATAAATAAATAAAATACAGACAGCCTCCGTGGCGCAGTAGGCTAGTAGCCGTATCTGAAACAAGAGGCCGTGGGTTCGATTCCCACACCGGGACAAATGTTTGTTTAACAGACATATTTGTGTCCGGGGTCTGGGTGTTGTGAGACCGAAAGTCTCTCTTAGTTCCTGATACCCACAACACAAGACTCGTATCTTAGTGTGGGATCGGAGCTATGTGTGTGACTGTTGCGTGTTATTTATTTATAAAATAATTTATTTTGGGCTATATTCATCTATTTAGAACGGCGAAATAATATTTTTGACGTGAACTTTAGGCACGTTGGGCACTTTTGGAATGGGAAAAGCACTGAACTCGTGTGACCTGCACGCTCAGATTATTTTACTTTTCACATAAGCACGCCTATGAAGTTCTATAATTATTGGCAAGCAGTCATAAACAAAAAAGTTACTACTTCATTGAAGCTGTTTCAAAGATCACAGCGAGTCTGAATTTTAAGTTTCACTTCTGTCGGTAGTCCCCATGACCGTCTGTGTGGTTTATATCATTGTAAATTTTTATACGTGTGCAATTTGAGATGTGGTTAGCGGAAGCTTAGTGTGAACGGATAGGATTTTGGATCAAATTAACCTTAGCTCTAGTTTTGCATATGGTTTTTACAACTATGAAGGCAAGGTTAACCCTGATTGGATATTCCCGTATAGGTGGTTAACTCACCATCACTCAAGCTTAATAGTTTAAATGTGTGAGCGTTTCCGATATTTCAATATTTATTGAAGCATGAATTGTTGGCATGAATCATGTGTTCTAATTATTAATGTGAACAGAATATATGGTTTTTTTTGAATTTACTTAAAAATTATTAAGATTGACTATAATCCATCGCGCTTTCGCTCCATATCGGTACTGCTGTATTCATTTATTTTAGTGGTTGAGCCGTGTAGGCGTATCACCTACCTACATGTATTGCCTACATAATTTTTACCTCTCTGTTATATTAGTTTGGATCAAAAAATTATACATATAATTGTTTCTTTGTGATTGGTACTTGAGGCTTGAAAAACTTGGCCATCAAAGAAGATCCTATGATGGTCATTTACGACATCTCTGATGAAGAGTCGGCAGTAGTATTAGTGACAACTACACGACACACCGGAAACTTATTTTCACAACCAACGTACATTTTGCGTAATGCAAGTGTTTGGCTCCATTCATAGTTCTCCTGGAGTCATTGTCCTGTGGGATTTGGCAAACCACACTTATCCATCATCACCGTTAAATTTGTTCATTTATAAAAGTCGATCTATCGAAACTACCGTCGATCTTATTTGGATGAGGATCTTCCAGAACAGTCTACTCTTACTCCTCCTTGATGGCCCAATATACAGGGTTTCATCCTTTTCATTGTGGATGTACATACATATACACTCACGCCTGTAATCCCCGAAGGGGTAGGCAGAGATGTAACCAGTACACCCACTTTTCGCTGAATTTACACCGGTCCCTTAATGTGATAGGGGACGAGCCGGCACAATACCATTAGATGCAGTGTGGTCACTTTGCCGTGCCAGAATAAAAAAAAACAGACGCCGGGCTGATACTGAGTACTTCTAAATAGATAAACTCTATATCACTTTATCCGACCCGGGGATAGAACTCGCGACACGCAGCAGTCGTGCATCATTGTTGTAATTGAACACAACATGCGTTATGTTCAATTAGAACTGCTCCACGGAGGCAGTTTATTACATTATTATGGATGTTTGGATACAAAATCTGATTCAACCCAAGTGTGCCTCCAATTTCTGTTTCTCTATAGTGTATAACGATGAGCTTGGAAGATCTAGTTGCAGTCATGTTACATTATCAAAGCAAATTATGTAGTTTTTAATTTTTCACACAAAATATGTTTTATAATGAGAGACTGTATCCGCTCTGAATATATAAGCGTAACAAAGCGGTTTACCCCCTACTATGCTCCTTAGCTTATATAAGAACAAAAGATATTTAATTCATAAAAAATACACCGACTTTAATAAAATACAAATTATTCGTCCCTATAAAATTTGACGGTTGCCCTCGATTTTTCTGAGATCCCATCATCAGATCCTGACTTGGTGCCAATGAGACCACTTGGAAAGTATACCCTTTTAAACAAAAAAAGAATTTCTCGAATCGGTCCAGGCGTCTTCTTGTAATCGGAAATTGTAAAAAAAAGATTCAGAAGAATCGAGAACCTCCTCCTTTTTTTGAAGTAGTTTAAAAATGAAAGAAATTATCTTGAATTTATTATTTAAATCCATATCGAAGTACTATTCTGCTCAGTTTATATCCACATTCGTTAAGTCCCATCCACCAACGCACGCTTTCATTCACAAATCTTGCATATTTGACGTAAAGTCGAACGATGCCACCAAATGTTTGTTTGTTCCATTCCATTGCCACTTTTGTGCGTATTTTTTAATAAGCTTTCACGTCTTCGCTTACGTTGCGCCTTATAAATAGATGTATCGGTTTCTATTTTTGTTAATTATTGGCACCTGTATTCGAAAATTTTACCTACTATTTGAATTCACAATTATCTTTCGTTAGTTTCAGTTTTAAATATTTGTATCTACAGTTATCATTAATATAATATAATATAAGCCCTGTATTACTGTCCCACTGCTGGGCCTGGACTACTAATGAGAGATCAGGAGGGTTACTCTTGAGGCTCGATTCCAATTTAAAATTGGGATTGGATTCGAAAACTGTACAACGGGCACTCTTGAACGTAACACCAGTGCACGATTTAACTGAATACGGCGGAATGTTTAGTAACTAAATGAAATAGAGTATTAACGATCGCTAGTTCGTAAATATTCTAATTCATTTAGTTGAGTGAGTTACGAGTTCCAATATCTACTAGATTGGAATTGAAACTGTATCAAGCTCGAGTTTGGAATTGATTTCAAGAGTAGGCCTACAGGCCTTAGCCTACCACGCTGACCTAATGCGGATTGGTAGTGATCAATATAAAAAAATAATTAAAGTATATCTGTTCATGTTTAATTGATATGTGGATTCAATGTAGTAAGCAATATTTCACTAAAATCCGAAAGGTGGGCTAAAAATAGTAAAATAAACCGCGGTATAATCCGTCAAATTCGTTTTATTTCAATATGTCACTATCATAAATTGTAATTTCTACTCATGAAAAATGGTGACTTCTTGTAATACATAAAAAACAGTAACGTTAGTTTCTCGAAGATGTCGACATATAAAAATAATGCGGTCAATAGTTTATTTCGTTGTTAATATTCTATATGATATAGGATAAGTCTATCATAACATATCTTTTTTTTATCCTGGCACAGCAAAGTGACCACACTGTACCTGATGGTAAGCGCAGTGCCGTCCAATTAGAGTATCGGGTAGCGAGAAACAATCTCTCCCCCGCGGGTCAACACAATCATGCCAGCCTTCTTCACACTACGCCATGGGCAAGAAGGTGAAGAAGCGGTCGAGGGTCTAGTGTAAGAGTACTCAGTCGGCCTCAAAACGGCCAAACATCGTACCCCAACTCTAGAGCCCCGACAAATAGTACATAAACTCCATCTGGAATAATCACGGGCTGATCGAATCATCAACTCCTATAATTTTGAAATGTAGCAAAGTTTACGGGTTCTATCGCGGTTTATTAAACTTTTTGATCCCGAAGTTGTGACGTGACCATAAAAGCTGTAAAGCTTTCAAAACGTCGGAATAAAAAGTTTAATAAACCGCGATAGAACCCGTAAAATTAGTTTCATTTCAATGTATAATATTCGCGTAAACATAAGAAACCATTATGTAATTCTATAATTTCTTACGCCTGAAACTCGCTGTTTCCAGAGACCTAGACAGTAACTAAACAAATAAGGCAACAATTAAGTTCTTTTTGTCATTGTTCTTTTAATTCAACGACCTTTCTATCGCATTTTATCAAGAACATAAAACCTTCCTTTATATTTATTTTCAATGTCTTCATTCATATCTCACTCGTCAAGACACCTTTAATCTTATTTATAACTCCAGACAGCGATAAAAATTGACAACGTACGACTAGGTCCGGTGTAAAAAAACATGTAAAACGCATAATATATGTTGTTTCGCAACACCGATCCATTCCAGTTATTAGGGAGATACATCCTGTACGCATACACCGTGATTTACAACTGTCGGATAGGTTTTAGAGATCTGCAGGTAAGGTGTATGGGATACTTTTTTTTCCTGTCACGGCAAAGTGACCACACTGCACCTGATGGTAAACGCAGTGCCGTCCAATTAGTGTATTGACTAGCGAGAGACAATCTATCCCCCGCTACTCAAAACAATCATACCGACCTGCTTCTTAACACTACGCCATGGGCAATGGGCAAAACAGCCAAACATCGTAACCTAACCCTAGACCCCTGAACCTGATCCCGTAACGCGACACACTTGCCACTGTGCTGGGTTTTACACCCTTTGTACGGTGGTTGCTATCCGGGCAGATACCAATATCCTACCACCACTATACTATATTTTATTAGTTCATATAAATAGTCTGATAGCTCAGATTAGAACAGTTAGAGTCATATAATCATAAATTGATGTGTAAAATCGCTCCAGTGGCCTATGGGGTCATTCATTAAGTACGTAAGGGTCCCAAAGCGGAGAGGGTTCAAGAAATATCTACATGACCTTATCTTGTGAAGACGGAGGTAAAACTCATTCTTGTGTAATATTATTTAAGTCAAATAATCAGCATTAGTACAACTGATGCACTTCTAACGACATTTAACTTCTATAAAAGAAAACAATAGGTAAAATCTGACATAAGAAATGGGAGGGGGAGCCTATGAAAGCCTTCGTGTCCTTACATGGGGTAGGGGGAATTATAATGGCCAGCTTTCGTTGCTGATTGGCTTATTAATGAAGACAGGAAATTCAGGAAGAATGTTTGTTTCAGTAAATTTTTCTTTGTCAGTGTGTGTAGCCATAAACTACAACAATACCAATGACCTGTAATATATAGGCATTAATATATATTATTAAAATATGCACATAGTATGATTATAGAAAAATATTTGCTACGGAACCTTAATTTCTATAGTGACATTTAAGCTTGTTGTTTTTTTTATTTCATACTGAAACTTGGCCAAATTTCTTGTCGCCCGACAGTCCGCGGCCGTTCCAAAACGAATGAGCCCCGTTTAGATAATACAATGTTTATTTCTGTTCTTACATATGTTACTCGTCACACCAAATAATAAGGCCATTGGCCTAATGACAGTCATTTATTTTTAACAACTTGCGCCCGCGACTTAGTTTACGAACTTGCGAGGTTTAATTAAAACGATTGCATGCAATGCGACGTTCCGTCTGACGCATACTATTGTTATGGTCTTCTTTGACGAGTGTATTATGTCTGTCTATATCAGTAATATTTTGACTAAGTCGTAGTTATTTATTCTAGACTTGAATAGCTGGTGGTAGGATATTCATATTCGCCCGAATAGTGATCACCGTACACAAGGTGTAAAACCCGCCATAGTGGCATACGCAAGTGTATCGCGTTCCGGGATCAGCCAGTGTACATCCGGTTTTTGTCGGGGGTCTAGAGTTGGGTTACGACGTTTGGCTGTTTGCGGCTTTCTGAGTACTCTAACACTAGACCCTCTACAGCTTCTTCACCTTCTTGCCCATGGCGTAGTGTGAAAAAGTAGGCCGGCATGATTGTGTTGAGTAGCGGGGGATAGATTGTCTCTTGCTACTCGATACTCTAATTGAACGCCACTGCCGTGCCAAGATAAAAAATATATTCTGTTCAAATTAAATTAGAACTTAAGTTCATAAATACATACACTCTCACGCCTATAAGCCATGACGGGTTAGGTAGAGGTGTGACCAGTTCACCAACAATTCGCCGAGCTTATTACGCTCCCATTATGTGATAGCAGAGCCGAGAGCGGACCGTGCAGACGTCGTCCTGCCTGTAAAAGCAGCGCCACACCGACAGCAGCGCCACCTACCGGGTCCAATTGTGAATCTAAACCATCCAGGGCGCTACTCAAACGCATACAAAAAAAATCATTCAAATCGTTTAGGAGGAGTTCAGTGACATACACACGTACAGTAGAATTATATATATAAAGATTGGATGTTACATATTTACATTTTTGTTTGCAGTTAGTCAAGCCCGCGTGGATCCGATGCAATCTGTTCGGACGACGCGCGGCAGCCGCGTGCGGCTCGAGTGCAAGGCGAGCGCCCGACCGCCGCCGCGGATCTCCTGGTACAAAGACGGCAGGCCCGTCGCAGACATCGCGTTAAGACGATTCCGGGTGCAGAATTATAGGTAAATATCATATTGCAATCGTTTTTGGGGCAAGCCAGTAGGTCTATTCTTGAAATCTATTCCAATCTCGAATTCGATACAGTTTCAATCAATTCCAATCTAGAAGATATTGGACTCTAACTCACTCAACTAAATGAAATAAAATATTTACTAACTAGCTATCGTAAAGACTCTATATCATTTAGTTACTAAAAATTCTGGCGTATTCAGTTAAATCGTGCTTCCTGATGCGTTCAAGAGTGCCAAATGTACTGATTTCGAACCCAATTTTAAGCTGGAATCGAGTGTCAAGAGTAACCCTCCAGCTAGGGCATTATTCTCCAACGGCCGATTTCAATAAACGATCTTAATCAAAAACTACAGATCGTTACGAAAAATGAACCAGTAAAAATTAAGTTTGAATACCAAATGCAAATGACATTGTTTGATTGGTTTATTTTCTGGTTCGATCTGACAATGCAGATTGAGATTGCATATTGAAATTGGCCATAAGTCAGTTAAGTTACAGTAAGTACATTACAGAATAACGCGTTTGTAAGGACCTAGAGAATAATGGCCCTGATCGTGATGGCTCCTGAATACCTACAATAACAAAGAATTGTGGGTTCAGCTGCTTTAAGAGAAATTCTATTTGGGATTTTTTAAGCTTCTGTTAGTATTAGAAATAACTAGGTACTATTTAATATTAGATACAATTCACAAAAAGAATTAAATCTATTTTCACCAACCTATACTTAACTTTAGTTGACCCCTAACGCCTAACAAGAGTCAAAGCGTGCTACGCTGAAATGCAATAACCGATGATGTTCACCGAAGAAACCGTGTAAGAAACCAGCCGCTTGATTTGATGTGTGTTCAGCGTTAGATGTCAACTATAGTTAATCAAAAAATGTTTCAACCGTAGTTGTTTTAAACTATTGTTAAAACATATATTAAAGAGAATAGAAAAGTGCTATAGTCACACTTAACTGTAACTATTTCTCCTAAAAATTAATATGTCTATTGCTTGAACTCGATGATCATTTCGCTATGGAATACAACTTTAAAGATCATTGACTAACTTTAACGGCAGTTAATCTCAACAACGAGTGAAACAATACGGTCTTAACCTTCCTTTAATAAAGCTTTTTAAAATAGTTTGGTATTGAAAGTTTATTCAAATAATAATAATGCAAGCCCTGTATTAAACACTACCCACTACTAGAAACGGTTCTCATCTAATACTGAGGGGTTAGACCTTAGTCCACCACATTAGCCTAATGCGGGTTGGTAGACCTTGGATTTTCTATCATGAATTCTCAGAAAGATCACCTCATGATATTTTTATCCTGGCACGGCAAAGTGACCACACTTCACCTGATGGTAAACGCAGTGCCGTCCAGTTACGAGTATCAAGTAGCGTGAAACAATCTATCCCTCATTATTCAACACAATCATGCTGGCCTGCTGTGTAGATTCTTCACACTACGCCATGGGGCAAGAAGGTGAAGACGCAGACGAAGGTCTAGTGTCAGAGTACTCAGACGGCCGCAACACGGCCAAATATCGTACCCCAACTATAGTGTTAAAGCAATAATTTGCAATAAATACATACATAACATTGAAGTCAGATCTGTAAGCCGTTTGGGCTGTGTCGCGAAAATACGACTTTCGTCTCGAAAATCCGTACCGCAACCATCTAGACTATCGGTATTATTATTCCCAACTAGTTACTTGTCTTGTGTAATAAAACTACCGACTAACCGCCTCCTGACCACGAAGGTTGTAAAGTTTTCGTAACGTGAGTCCAAAGAAAGTGAAATAAACCGCGAAGAAATGTAAGTGAAATAAATCCGAATAATCGATTTTATTTCTGTGTGTACTATTCGCGTTAAAAGAGCTACTAGTTATTTGTCGTTGGAAAAGTACTGTAAAATACAAACTGTAACTAATAAGGCATCCTGAAACTAAACTTCAGTAACAAGACAAATCAGTCCCGAAGGTTGGTGTAAAGTCCAGTGCATTGATTGATTCGTTACGATTATGATGATCCCTTTGACCCGTGCATTACAACTAGTCCACACATGTATGCAGGTCGTATAGCGACAATAAGCAAACATAGTTTGAGAAACATAGGGCTGAAATAAAGATAGAAAATCCCAATTATTTATTGACATGTCTAGTAAAATTAAAAATAGATGAAAAAATATATATTACATATATGTATATATACTCACGCCTGTAATCCCCGAAGGGGTAGGCAGAGGTGTAACCAGCACATACACATTTCGCCGAATATCGGTCCCACAATGTGTTAGGGGGAGCCTATCGCCATACCGAGCAGAGATTCCAGATTCCGAGCTGACACTGAGAATTTCTAGATAGAAAAACCCAATTTCACTTTACCCGACCCGGGATCGAACCCGAGACCTCAGCACAGCGGCGTAACGCATGCGCAATTACAACTGCGCCACCGAGGCAGGCAAAATTGGATGAAAATCTATCTAAGGCATTAAAAATAGTACATTTTAAACAAAGTATTTATAGTAATTTGCGCATAATTTGTACATTGCGTTAGTCCTAAAAGTAGAGTACGAGGTGTGCGATCGCGACAGGTGATCGTGGCACTGGGCACACCACAGTTTTCATTTAATTCCCAATTGTCGTATCTAGTTAACATTGCGGCTGAGCAATAGCCTATAGCAGCGATAGCCTAGTTGGTTGCGGTACGGACTGTCAAGACGAACGTCGTAGGTTCGAAACCCAAGTGGCATACACTGACTTTTCTAAAGTTATGTGTGTATTAAAATGTTAATTATCGCTTGCTTTAACGGTGAAGGAAAACATCGTGAGGAAACCTGCATATCTGAGAGTTTTTCGAAGGTATGAGAAGTCTGCCAACCCGCATTAGGCCAGCGTGGTGGACTAAGGCCTAACCCCTCTCATTAGTAGAGGAGGCCCGTGCCCAGCAGTGGGACAATGTTTAATACAGGGCTAGTATTATTTATTATTATAATATTGAGCGAACAAAGAAAAAATTATGAATTAACGGTAAATTAATATTCATATGTCATTTATAAATGTTGCACCTTCGGACAACTTGCGATAAATTTTCAATTTTATTTTAATATAGTTTCATATTATTTTATGCCAATTGTACATTTCTGGCCCCGAAACTACATATACATTTGAACGAGAATTGGCCTTCCCTAAAGTATTTAAGAAGGTGAAAGCGCCGTTAATGCCTGTTACCTTAAGGGGACCTTAATAATCAACACCCATGAAGTGCGATAGAACAACGTAAATTAGGTCAACGTACACGTGTGGGACTCTAAAAAATAAACGGGGACTTTAAAGGGGAAATATGACGTTTCATACGTCACTCAGATTAACGGCAGGCAGCGGCTTTGCTGTTCGCTGGCATTGCGGAAGTCTATGGGCGGCGGTGACTACTTACCATCAGGTGGCCCGTCTGCTTGTCTGCCTATCGGGGCACTAAAAAAAATATAATCAAGATTTCAGCGTCAGCCCTATCTGATGTTAACACAAACAGATTACTGCACTAATCGCGACTGCAGACATCTGTCATTGACCTACCTATACCAAATATAACGCACAGCGAGTATGACCCTTATGACCTGGAAATAAAGCACAAGTCTTCATATAGACAATTGGTATAATTACGAGCCGGATTGCTGTTACACGGATCGTTGCACATTCTGTACTTTGGTATTTTATGGTCTAGTGATATAGTGTCTTTGAGATTTAACGATTTGATTTGTTAATTTTTATATGTTCAGTTTAAATATTATAAAGTAACTGGAGCTAATAAATGTTGTATACATTTTCTTTTTTCTCTGACTTTTATGTTACTAAACATAGCAAGCCAAATTAAGTATATTTTAGAACTGTTATATGTTGATGTAGAGTTCTTTGTCTTTACCAACGTAGAACGTAAGCTGTAATTTTTTATAACTGGCCACACCAATTCTGATGTTACTTTTTATTAAATATAATAGTAACAAAGCATACACCACAAATCCACATATCATTTTTTTCTATTATAAAATTATCATTCTGGCCGTATGCTGGCGTATAAGTGACAAAGCCCAACTCAAACTACTTATAGAACCGCAAGTTTCTTCAAGGTGCAAGGCAACGCATGGTTTATATCAATACGCCAAAGTTACTACGCTTCACTTAATACTAAATGCACACACGATAGACGATGTAGCTTTTGATTGCCAACATTAAGACGGCTTGCATAATGTCACAGATAGTACTCCAAAAAAACATTTGACTTGTTCAATTGCACTGCGTCGCCTATACCCCAGCATACGCTTAGCATCACTCTGACCTTCGTATTTATATAAATTACTGGATCTTAGCATGGAAGCATTGACTGAATCTACAATATTAGTGATGATTACAGAAGGCGCTCGGTTCTAGTAATAAGACATGCGAGGAACGAAGACTCGGCGTCGTACGAGTGCAGGGCACAAGGCGCTATCGGACCTCCAGCCGTCGCTGTGGCCAACGTCAGTGTACTGCCGCCTGCTGCGACACCACCAGACACAAGTAAGTAACTTTCCATCAGTCTATTAACTAAACTATATGACTAATCTTCAGAAGACAACATTAGACATTCACCACTAACTTTTGTAACCAAATCTTTTAACGGACTAATGAATTTGGTGATATCTGATTTTAAATTACTTGGTCTATCAAATCAACCCATACCCATGGGCCATAACAAGCTTAGTTAACAATAATATTACAACTTTGCTCTTTGATACTTTGAATATGAAAAAAAAGAATATTAATGTAACAAAACTAATTTCCAGTAACTTGATATGCTTTCTCTTTCATTTCTTTCTTGTTATTGAGTATCAATACGTAAGTGTCTATCTGGCAACAAAATAAATCAATACGAAATGTAGAGAAGAGCTGGTAATAGATTGTCCATTTACAACCAATACGATTCGGTAGTCTACCACTACTAAAAACATAGTTGATGAATATTAACATTTTTGTTGTTGATACGTCGTGTGCTGGAGAGAACGTATTAGCCAGTTTTGTTTGACACGCAAAATGGCATAAAATGTTTTGATCAAACACTAATATTTGAATCAAGACAAACAATCTTAAAGATCCTTTTACCGCCAAAGCGTTGTTTATGTATTAGGAAGAACAGCCTATTAAGAATTTAAAGGCCGACGATAACAACAACCAATATGGGGAACCCGGTACACGTAAATTCGTTTTCGATTCATGGAAGATCTTCGAAGCGATAAATAGGTTATATAACAATCCCTCGAGGTAGTGACCAGCACTACAGTTCCAAAATTTTTTGAATCGTGTCTTTTTTAATCTAACCTAATAATATGTTAGCAACAGGTAATAAGTCACCAGTTGATTTTGCAAACAATACTGTTAACATAGACGGTATCATTGTCACAATGCGTATGGTACGCAATCTTGGGAAGTCGTAGCGACGCTTCTGAGAAATCGACAATGCAATGGAGGCTATTAGTGTGTCTAGTATACCGTATTTAACATTCTTAGCAACTGTAGCTGGCGTGTGAGTTTCATATTCGACTTGGAAAGTACCGACTAAGAGAATAGCAAATATTTTGAAATTCATTCGACTGCCTCGGTGGCGCAGTTGTAATTGCGCATGCGTTACGATTGCTGTGCTGAGGTCTCGGGTTCGATCCCCGGGTCGGGTAAAGTGATATTGGGTTTTTCTACCTATGTAACGCCCGCTCAATTGAAATTCGCGCCCCAATGCGACGCCACTGCAACCGACCAATGGGAAGCAACTGTTGTCGACCACGCCATACAGCGCGTGTCGCCGGGACACACAGAGAGCCCGGCGCGTCCCCGAGATCGTAAGACAAGAACCCGCGCAATTAGGCCACCGTCGCGTTATTTGTAAAGAAACGCCCAGAAATTGTTATAATTATTAGTCTCATGTGCTCAACTTTGTAACATTTTATTAATAAACAGTTTAAAGATAACTGTATAGAAACTTTCATTTGTAAAACCTAGAAATACTCAGTATTAACCCGGAGTCTGGAATGGTGCCCGGTGTGGCGATAGGCTCGCCCCCTATCACATTATGGGACCGAAATTCGGCGAAAAGTGGGTGTACTGGTTACACCTCTGCCTACCCCTTCGGGGATTACAGGCGTGAGTGTATATGTATATGTATTGAAATTCATAAAAGTAAATTAAGTGGCGAGCCTATCGCCATACCGGGCACGATTCATGACTCCGAGCTGATACCGTGTATTTCGTGGTGGAACCCAAGACCTCAGCACAGCAGTCGTAACGCTTGCGCAATTACAACTGCACCACCGAGTGCAATCTAAATAATTTTATAAATAGAAAATAGGTGTCAAAAAATTTCATTGGGCACTTACATGACTTACTAATGTACGTATAAGATACCTACATATAAATAATGCACTTAATAATTTTAAGTCTTAAAAAACCAACGGGCAAGTCCATATGAAATGTATTTACCTAATCAGGTAGTAAATATGCAGTGGCGTAGCTTACCTTATATTAGACAGGCCCTGTATTACAATTTGTTGGGGGCCCAAATCAAGGGTAAAGAGGTTAACTGAGATTGTGGATAACATTTTACGAATTTTTGCTTACACACGTCCGGGCCACTGTAGCCCGGGGGCCCCGTATCATTGATATGGCGGTAGCTACACTCCTGGAACTATGCGAAGCTGGGAAGGTTTGCCAATAGTTTCTAAAGTAAATTTCAGGGTCTGTCCAATCTATGGTTTTAGCTAGTGGTATGATATTCATATCCGCCCGGATAGCGACCACCGTACACAGGGTGTAAACCCGCCATAGTGGCACACGCAAGTGTGTCGCGTGCCGGGATCAGCCAGCCAACCTTCTTGCCCATGGCGTAGTGTGAAGAAGCATGCCAGCATGATTGTGTTGAGTAGTGGGGGATATATTGTCTCTCGCTACTCGACACTCTAATTGGACCGCACTGCGCTTACCATCAGGTACAGAGTGGTCACATTGCACACAAAAAAACTAATCGTGCGATTTGTTCACAGCGACTGGTTCCCCGTGTCCGATGCCGGACCCCTCATCGTACTGCCTCAACGGCGGGACTTGTCTCTTTTTCGAGATTGTACAGGAGCAAGCCTGCAAGTGAGTACAAATACATACAAATTAGTTGTATTACACCCACCACACATATAGTCATGACCCCACACTAGGTCAGATCGGTATCGTGGGTATCAACAACTACGAGGAACAACGATTCCACAACACCCAGACCCGAAACAAATATTTGTCTGTGACACATTGGTCTCGGTGTGGGAATTGAACCCGAGGCCTCTCGTTTCACAACCCGTTTATCGCCTGCTGAGCCACGGAGGCTGTCAAGGCTGAATTTACTGGTTAAATTAGATTTTAAGCTACAAATAAACAGCAAAGAAAACTACCAATATGACAATGCGTGAGATATTCTTATAAAAGAATTACTTTCTTCATAAGATAATAAAGTGGAATTTTATTTTCGACTCTTGTTTATTTTCTGTTGTCAAGAACAGAAAATTTGGTCTTTATCAATGTTTTACGTGCGAAATACACTGTACTGAATGTAGCGAAAATAGAAATAGTTAAAGAGCTTTTAGACCAGTGTACTAACATTTCTACATTTGAAATATGTGATGCTTCTCTAAAGTTTATTTCGATAATTATAGAACTGGCAGATATTGGCTAATTTGGAATGTTTTAAATATTTTTCCCACTCATGTATGAGATCGATAAATGTATATAAATATTCTTTTATTTATTTAATTGATTATCATTTGAGAACGTCAAGACCGATATGGTGTTTATAAATGTTCGTAATAGTCCGAATAATGTTATGAGGGGAAAAATAGTGAAAATTGGAAAGTTTGGTAAAACTGCAATTCTTTTTTGGGAAATTTCCATCAACCGTACGAATAAACGAAATTAAAACGAAGAAATATGCGAAACTGAGGACAAAATCTAGTTGAATACAATTAAAACCTTTACAAAATGATTAGTAACATATTCCGTACGTAAAAAATACACTACAAAATTATTTATAGTTAAAATTATTTGCTAGGGTAATATATGTAGGCCTGCATAGTATTTGACCACCTTTGTTTATCTAAAAGCTATCTCCTTCATATATATTGATTGATTTCCCGTTGTTTTCCACTACTAGTGATATTTCACTTCTTTCAGTACGTAGATTCAAACCTATTTACGTAGACTCGCTGTCCTCGGGAGCGTAGTTTCATAGACTAGTATTCGTCATCCTATTTGCCACTTACATATAAACTAGTGACTCATGCTCGCTAGCCACAGCTATTGTATAGCAATGCTTTTCAAAAACCACACTATTAATATGAAATTATTTCCATCTGATTTTATACAGCCAGTTTGTTTATGTGCCTGAGTTTCCCCACCACGAAATCCAAGTTATTTATATTTGACCTTATTATTTTTTAATTTCCAGATGTCCAGAAGGCTTCACGGGACAGCGGTGTGAGACGAAGGACGTCTCGAACAGAAGTAGTATGTCGCATTCATACACGTGCAAACTGGGCCTATCGACCACCTTCTACTGTTAGCGACCGATGCGCCGGCGCATAACCCACCTTGTTCCAATTTTAAATACAAAATTTTAGCTCGCGACTTACGACGCACCGGCCGGCGGACTGTGGCCAGCTTTCGTTTTCCAAATTAAAAATATATTATGCTGCAGGATGAATACTCAGAGCTGCCAGTGACTGCCAGCTATAAAACGTTGTCGAACTGAACAGAATTAGCGTAAGGAGGATTATAGGTTAGGTGCCAGTGACGGTATTTTTTTAAATGTAACGGTTATGATACAAGGTTATATTGAAGCGTCAATTCGTTTTATACATTTTAGAGAATTCATTAGTTTATTTTTTCATTGTCGACATTGCCTTTAGTAGAATTATACACAAGAGAGCTAATCGTATCATTAGTAATTTATTTAAGTCGCAGAAATGACTGACTCTACGGACATGCCAGACACAAATTAAGTTCCTTTTAGAATTATGATTAATATTTTATAGGATTTTATTCCAATGACAGAACTGAGTCTTGATAGTGATCGATTTTAACAGTTCATTTAGGCCCCAATCATGTGAAGTCATAGAGATATAATTCCGTTGTTTAAAACAAACCTATTTTGTTAGGCTTGTGAGAATGAATCGTCTTAAACGCGTGCTATTTGTGTATGTGTGCGTGAAAATTATAATATAGGGTTACTTATACCGGGTATCGCAAAATGGGGGTACTGATGTAAGCAACATGTATAGAGTCGGTGATTGGAAACTTATTAGTTAGGGTAAAAAACGAAAATTAGATTTTTTTTTCTTAAATTTAATTGCTACTTTCAAAACTCTTGATAAACTGTCAACCGATCTAAGCATTAAATATACTTAGGCACTGCAAAAATAGTTCGTTAGCATTTATCTATCTCAGGGATTATAAAACAAATTACAGTTACTCAGATAAGATGAAGTTTACGGGGTTTTCAACTTTATCGATATGATTCTAATCATGAAGTCTATACATGGTGTATTCATTAGTACCCCCTTTTGCAACAGCCTGTATAAGAAACAAATGTCGGGAATTTGTAATTTTTTCATTAAACATTGGCAAAATGGTATAGACGATCGTTAGTTGCCAAATATCGGTTATATTTTGTTTCTAATTTTCACCAGCGACTATTTCATAGCATGGTTGGGGCTTGTTCGGAAAATATTCCAATTTTGAGTTAATCGATTTACTTTTAATTATGATGGATATATGCAGGTCCCACAGTCCGCTCTTAGGCCACGAAGTATATTATTGTGACAAAAACACACGTTCTCCTATACATTGGAGTTTGTTGCATTTATAATCGTTAAATGCCTAATTAGTATATTTAAATTAAGAGCCGGACAACGGCCGATGTAAATATTAAATATTTATACACAATGCGAATCCTACGTTTCTCGTTTAGGAGAAAACATAGATAGTGATTCTAATATTATTATATTTTTTTTATCTGCTTCTTTTTGCGTCATTCGATATTTTCAAAGCTTTAATACTTGTTTTTTTTATTTATTCTGGCAGAAAGCCCGGGTTTCATAAAAAAATTGATTATGGTATATTCCGGACAGTCGTCTATCGACTAGTAAGACTTTTTAACTTTTCGAAACAATATCTATTTATCTAACAGGACTTAAACTTATTTAAACCACTCTACTTTAATTGAAGTTGTAAATATTTTAAACATATATGTAATATTGCGTTTCATTTGTTATTAACGTTAAGGTTTGAACAATAGTATATAATATTCTAATGAAGAGACTTGCAAGTTATGTACATATCTACTAGGGTAAGGGTTTTATACATATATATACAATAAAAATATTATATATAAACTGATTTACAATTTGATATTTCTTGCTATGCAAATTTTAGCCATAGCAACATTTATGTCATAGTAAAATAGGTTGCCAATATAAAAAAAAAATAAAGCGCTCAAAACTTAATAAATCTAAAACAGGGAAATGCATAGCAAGTCTAATGGATAAACTAAAATACTTAACACAGATTTATGCGGCCCGTAACATAGCACCTAGTCATAAAGCAGTTTTAATTATTAGCTAGGTAGAAACTAAATGAATTAATTTATAAAATTATATAATTTTTCTATGAGTGTGAATTATGATCGGATGAATGTAGTTATACCGATATTACATATTGCACACGATTTCACTGTACGACACCGAAGATCGATGAAAAAATACAACTGTTTTCCTATTTTTTGTAAAAAGTTTTCATTCTTCCTAAGTTCATTATTTATATGTAATTAAAATGTAGCAAAGGGAATATTTATTTTAATGAAATTTTGAGGATTTTAGGGCATTTATAAATTAAGGTGCCGTGACGTTATTTGCGAAAAAAATAGCCTTTTATATTGTAGTTTTTTACAGCACTATCTACTTAATTTAAAAAGTTACAAAGAATGACGTCATAGCATCTTAATAGATGTGTGTGTCTCACAACAAATATTAAGGCTCGAATTATCATTTTAAGTGAATGTAACAATGGTCATACCAAAATCACAATAAAAGAATGAGTGTTGGAATTAACAGAAAGGCGACAATTTGTTTTCTTTTTCACGTAATCCTTAAATCCTTAGAAATCTCCTTATGTATTTGTTCCAAACAACTATTAAACGGATCAAAATCGGACAGTTCTGTTATAAAACGGTACGTATTTTCGAAATTGTTATTTATATGTCGTGCACTGAATTAACACTCCGCACTCATTTTCATAAATGAAAAAATGTAACTTCCATTTAATTTTTTTTTTTTGTTACATTTTTTCATTTCTTGCCATCCAGTGACTAACGCTTCATTCCAAACACTAATTACGTAAGCATGCTACATGCATGATAAAATATAACTTATTATTTGTTGTGAGAAAACGTAACAAAATACATTAACATGCAAGAATACAATAATATTTTTTTCTTTGACAGGCAAAGGGGAGCCGCTTTGGTGACTGGCAGAAAATCTTGGACTGATAGAATGGATGGATGGTGTATTTATTCATTTTATAAGCATTCCGATATTCACGAATTTTTGTACAGTTATGTATATCATAAAGTATAACTGTGTGTACTGTCTAAAGTAACTTTTATTAGACGACTGATTTATAAAACAATTTTTGTCACGGTGGTCACTTTCCATGAACAATGGCAATTATTCATCGATAGTTTATTGATATAGCTCAAACCATTTAAAATAAATATAATTGGTAGTTACTTATATGAACATGCATTTGTATAACTAATTAAACAAAATTCCAGAATACTTCGTAACCTATACATACTATAAATGTGGTTGCCTTGTTGACTTTTTTATAAAGATATTCTCCCTGTAACCTCAAAATACTCTTATTATACTTTTCATGACCTTCGACTTCCTGACTCATTCGGTCGAAATAGAAATGTAAAAACTCTAGCAAAAATTGTTGTTTCTATGCCTAAACATGGCGACAACGTTAAGCTGGTCATACCACCTACTCACTAGGCATATTAGAAATATACAAACTTTTATAATCTTTCAAACAAAAAATCATTAAATATAAGTAAGTAAATAGGTAGGAGCTAGCCGCAGCTTGTAGACCGTTCAATTTGAAATGCCATTTTGTTTTAAATTTTCATTATGAAAACTGATAAATGCATTGTCAATTACCTATTTAAAGTTATTAATGTTTGTCTCCCGCGTGCCTCCCCTACGAAACGACAATGCTTGTGTATATATACCAAAAATGTACTGCTTTAACGCAGCTTTGACAAGTCTTAATTATTTTGTTCCTACTTAGTACTTTTCTTAGAATAAATTTCTGTCATCAAACAACATTCTCTACACAAAATAATGTAAGAAATTAAAAATATATTTTCACCGTAATGATATTTCACCGTGATCCCTTTTATCTTTATTAGGAAATGTACAAATATCCACCGAAACAGATCCTAGGTTCAAGGCTGTAACTAAAGAACAACTAGACTATTACATTCGTCGATAACTTATTAATAACCACATTAAAAAACTATACATGAGCGAGCACTTAGCTATACGCAGATTTCTGTACGCGTACAAAGCTAAACCAAATACGGTCAAATCTCCCATAGTTTTATAATTTTCTACTATAATTTGGCGTAGCACAGCAACTCAGTGTTTGTATCCATTGAAAAGGAAAAAAATAGAAAATGAAGTCAAATTGGTGCGTATTTTTAGGTCTAAAAACATGTTCTAAAATGTTCACCCTTTCAGGGAAACGGGCAAAGTAATAGGACAGTGAAGTCCTAATAATGTGGATCACACCTATCGGTGCAGATCACCATAGATCTTAGATTAGACTTGCCAACCATCCTTTTTTTGCCCAGGACAGGTCAAGGTTTTTAGACTTTCGACCCCGGGCCGCGGCCCATAACTATGCAAAGAACTACAATGACTCTTATGTCACGTTTACTGTGGTCGCTGTTTTGGGTACGCATCACAAAAAATTTAAAAAATATATCATTGGTGTTATTTGATCTACCAAACACCTATACATGGACCTACCAGTCTACAATTTATACAGCCTGAACATTCACGAGTTCATTAGAACGTTTTTCAGTAATATTACAAGCGAGTCGATAGTACGTAAGTTGTATTAATAAATGTACAGTATTATTTTGCTGAATGGTTGTTATTTATTGTACCTATAACCGATATTTTGTAAGTGCTTTGTTATATGAATAAATGAATTGTGAACTGCAGTGTAGTCGTTTATTTCCTCATATGTTTTTTTTTATCTTGGCACGGCAAAGGGGCCACACTGCATCTGATGGCAAACGAAAAATATGAAAAATGAACAGTGCCATCTGTCGACAGTAACACGAACTAATTCGTTGTACTGACATTTAGGATTATTACTACAGGACCAACGCTATGTTTTTTTTTTGTTGGATCAGCAGTTACCTACCACACTGCACCTGATAGTACGCGCAGTGCCGTCCAGTTAGAGTAACAAGTATCGAGAGTCAATTTATCCCCCGCTACTCAATACAATCATGCCTGTCATCATCATCATCTAGGTTTCATTAACACCATTTTAGTTATAATCATGTAACAATATGTTAAAACCGCGTTATCCGGACACTATTTAACACCAAGTACTTACTACTAAAAATTCTGTGCGACAAAAAAACAAACGAATAAAAGAAGATTTTATTTAAAATCTCTACTAAAACTACTTACTAACATAGAACAAAAAAAATGAATGAAAAATATAACACTAAAACTTATATTTATATTTACAATACTGCAAAAGATAACTACATAATTGTTGACGTTACAAAAACAGTTCATGAATATAATATAAAACAAAGTAAAAAAAAATATTGGGAACTCAGGCTACTTACTATAATTTATGCATGTTTTATTTTAATATTAAAGTATTCTAGTCATATGATTTTACTATTAAACATTGTATTCTTCTGTTATTGAAAAACATTGCACACATTCGGTAAGACATAGGCATAACTGACAATAATTATAAAATGAATAGTATGCCAAAATGATACAAAAACCTTAATTTATTTGGACAAAAGATTTATAACTTCCGTTTAATCTCACTAGAGGGCAACCATGTCATTGCACATTGTTGCATTTTTGTATTATTTTGGTCAAATACTATGTATTTAATTATTTATTATGTTTGTTGTGTTATTTAAAGTTTTAATTGTTTTGCTGTAAAATCCCCCAAAACAGTTATGCTCTTGTCTAACCAAAGGTGAGATTTTTGATGTCAAGTGACATTTATAACCAGCCAAAGCATGCTGACTATGACAAATAAGCAGTGTTTATTAATAAACTTAAAATGTACAAAACTAGTTGCCAAACTAATCTACAAACTTATAACTAACCACTGTTTCCATTTTATGTAAACTAGTTGAGAAGGATTTCAACTGAACGTTCTGTGCATTTGCTATAGTGACAGGCTCTGCCTCTGCCCATTTCTCTGGTATATCACAATCTGTCTTCGCATGGATTAATACATCAAACGAACACCTACAGTCTAGGAACGGTAGGTACGATATAGTAGCTGCTACTTGTAACATGACCTCTCTAATTTCCTGTTGGATTTTTTTCAAGTCTTTGCTTCCAAGTGTTTCGTTTTTCTCCTTAGATAGTGCAGAGTCTCCGTCTTCGTACTGTACGTTAAAGTCCCAGCATTCCAGGATCTCTTTGTTTGCAACATTTAAGATTATAAGGGACAACTTACTTACTTTCTTGTTAACTATCCACTCTGAAATATTAGAAATGGGATGATTTTAAACATACCATTTATGTATAGGACAGTAGGCAAGTAGCCAACTGTGAAACGAGAGGCAGTGGGTTTGATTCCCACACCGGGACAAATGTTTGTGTGACAGATATTTGTGTCCGAGGTCTGAGTGTGGTGAGACCGAAAGACTCTCGTAGTCCCTGTTACCCACAACACAAGACTTGTATCTTAATGTGCGATCGGGGCAATGTGTGTGACTCAACAGTTTTGTTAATAACACCCAACGGTAAAATAAACAAAAAAATACTATTTGTTTTGGATTGCGAATAAAATAGTACTATCTTAAATACACCAAACCAGTAGTTAGTTTATTAACACTATAACTATTTATGTAAGCTTATTGAAAGTTTTTAACTTTAATTCAGAATTCTAGATATTTATAAAGTGAAATAAATGTTATAGTAAAGTACTAAGCCGGAAATTCATTGTGATATGTGGATTAATTCTAAAATGATGAACATACCTTCACTCTGAGTGAGTAGGTTAGTTAGAAAACTCTTGATTTGTTGATCCTCTGATATCCACAGTCTTACGCCATATTGCTGCTCCGCTTTAAAACTCTCTGGTGGATACAAACCTCTTTGAAACAATACAGAGTTAATGGCAAATTCTGTAAACAAGACACATTAGTTTATAATAATATTGGTATATAACGTAATTATATTCGTACTATTCAATCTACTAATTGCTATGCACGATAGCAGTTTCTAGTTTCTACTTACTCAGATATTCGCAAATAATCTGTGCAGAACCACGAAGGGTTATACAATTTTTCGTTTGCTGTTGCGACATTTCACGGACAACGAGTGTTATTTGCGTTGCTAATAAAGTAAGAAATAATACTTATATTGGTTATATTCACAACGATTAACTTATTTTAAACTGATTTTATTGAAATAAAGATAATCCGTTAAGTTTCAAACAATATACAAAGCAACTTCTGAACTAGTCGCACGAAAGAGAACTGTTTTTAAACGAAATATGTCATTCGTTAGAAAAATTATACGACTTCATAAATTATAAATTAATCACTGTCGTACGAATATATATTTATTATTGCACAAACTATTGTACATTTTATTATATCAAGTTATTAAATTTTCATGTTTAACTAATTATTTCGTTACATCTCTTTTTCTCTAAATATTTTCGAACGTATATATCATGGCTGTATGTACTTTGCGCAAATCCAATGACGAAAGTTTGCGCAAATCGCAAATCTAAAAAAATCTTGAGACAACGTATCTTACAATAAAATAAGTTTTTTGTTTTTGAAATCCTATAAAAACAAACTCAAGTTTAATGCCCGTTCGCCCGAAACCTCCCCTTTAGTGACATCTTGTATGAGACAGTTATAACAAATCAAGAGACAATGTAATCCCCATGATTAAGAATTTTTATAATTTCAGCACGACTCTGTTAACAAAGTGCATTACATCATAATATTTATGTTATAAGAAAGCAATTTTTTACAATAAGTTTCGATTATATTATGTGCCTACATACACAAAACTGTGTCTATTATTTATAAAACCAAATATTTAAGCAAATATTAAATTAGTTCCTGTGGCATCTATAATTGGTGCATGTATACTCTAGGCTCTGGAAAAAGAAACTCATATTTTATCTTGTGAGGAACTCTGAGGAGTCATCAAATACATTGGGTTACAAAATTTACTGTACTGACAAGTGGCATCTATATAATGTTCAACTTTGTTTCAACAACACATTAGTTTGTAACTTAGCTATAAAATTTACTAGTATTCAATTGAGAAATTGACGACTGTCCATATTTTTCATGTTAAACATCTTCAGTTTTCACGCAATACTAGGCAGTATGGTTAGATGCCATGTCCTGTTGATGGCAAAAAAGGTAAAAAAGTCAAAATAAAACAACTGCCAAATTTTAACAATGCTTAAATGTGTTTAATAATAAAAAATATACGTGACACAGCTTAGTAAATTGAAAATAAAACTATTCTAGCCAATTTATAGAATACAGGTAACACTTGAACGGATCTGGAGGTCTTGTGCATTAATTTCTTTGAACAATGGGAAGGACTAAACGAAAAAGGTGCCTAGCGAAATCGCGAAATTTTCGCATGAGTGATGTTAATGAGGATACAGTTTTATTGAATACTTGGCTAGCAAAAAATGGACTGCGACGTAATAAAAAACTAGGATTAGCGATTTTCAATGATACCGGCCGCGGAGTAATTACAAAAAGGAAGATAAAAAAAGGAGAAGAACTTATAAGCCTCCCATTAAATTTAACAATAAATGTAACCACAATCTTGATGGATAAACAATTTTGTAGTATATTTTTAGATAATAGTATAGATTGTTTGCAGGAATATAAGCAAACTGTGTCCTTTCAGTCATTAATGTCGTTTTATTTAGTATTTTTAAAAGTTCAAACTTCTAACACGAAATGGCGTGTATATTTGGAAAATTTGCCAAAGCAATACACAGTGCCATACTTTTTGCCAAATGAAATTCAATGCAATGTAGACACTGAAATTCTTTCTGTTATTAGAAAACAAAAGGATATCATAGAATCATCATACAACATTTTTAGAGAAACTTTAAAACATACCAGAAGCACAGATAGCTATGTGCATAGTGATTTAAAAGAATTTACATTGTCTTTGTATGAATGGGCCTATTTCACTGTAAATACAAGATGTGTATACATGGATTTGTCAAAAGTTATAGATTTAAAAAATATAGAAAACTCAATATTAAATTTAATAAGTGATAATACAAAAATATCTTTATGTCCATATTTAGACATGATTAACCACAGCCCAGACGCCAGAAATGAGACTAAATTATTAGTTAGTAAGGATGTAGAAAACCTAAATATCAAAGAATTAAATGAAGATTTATTTATAGACATATCATTTTCTATATTTACAAAAAATAATTTTGATTCATATTCTCAAGTATTTATCTGTTATGGAGACAGTCATAATTTGAAATTAATTACAGAATATGGTTTTTATTTACCTGATAATGAATTGGATTGTGTGACATTTGACTTTGATAGTATTAAGGCATATTTTACAAGTAATTCCATAAAATTGTCTCAAGAACAGGTCAATTTTATAGTTAATCATAGTTTAAACAAAAATTTGTATATAGATAATAAGGGTCTTAGTTTTAATCTCTATGGTCTATTAATGGTTGTTATGTATTATTATAAGCAAAATATGGATGTCAGTAAGTTAATATACTCTGCAGCAATATGTTCAAACAATAGAAACCTCAATGAGCTAATAATGCCCTTAGTGATGACTAAACTAATAGAAGTTAAAGATACCATAAATAAGTTAAAGAGTACTGAAAATAAAAGTGTTATTTTGGATAATTGTGTAGCTCTAATGTTACAGTATGTTGATATACTGGAGAAATTTATTAAAAGTTAATAATGATTGTGAACTTGTATTTTTTTTATCCTATCTAACATAATTAACGTTGTAGCAATACTAAAACAGCTTTATTCCTCACCACTAGCAAACTTTTAGTAAACTTGGTAATCAACTTTTTTTTAAATAAAGATGTCTACAAATTATTAGTGATAGAGATTTAGGAATAGCTTTAGTCTTTAAGTCATTTTTTGTACAAAAAAACATTGGTCGAAATCAATTTATTTAAAAATATATATATATTTATATATTCTTATACAATGTTTCTGCAAAAAGAGTAAAAAAAATGTTAGAAATATATATATTTTTTTCTTTCTGTATTGTAGGTTTTTTGAGTAATTATAGTAGCTTACCTAATTTGAAAACGGCAACACTGGTGACATTTGTCAAACTGCTACCATGGCGGCGGCGCTGCTGGCAAACAGAAGATTCGATAAAATAATTCGAAATCAAGCCAAATTCACAAAATCTTATTCACATACCAAATCTGTAATATTAAACAAACCTCAACTGAACATAATATGCAAACAATGTGCGGTGACGAGTTACTTCCGGGTGCGTTACATTGAGTGGTGGAAATTTATTAAAGTTTCATATATTTTTGGAGAGTTTTCCCTTGAGTGTTAAGTTACACGTCTTAAATATGTTTCTAGTATTATACTACGCAAGGTCCGAGCAACCCTGGGCCTTCGGACTCAGCGAAAAACGTTTTAGCAGCAGTGTTAGCAAACAGGCCAAAAACAGGAAAAATCCCAGTTGGTGAGTCAATTTACCAATAAAGTCAATTTAATGCAGTGGTAAAAGGCGTTACAGTCTTTTCTTAAGCATATAATTTGTTGCAGAATTCTATAAAACCTGGTTACATAATTTTTGTTAGTAACCTTGTAAGAAGATATTTTTTTATCACTACTGTAAATAGTGTTTGACAAATTCCGATAAGAATCTAATATAGGAAATAGAAAGACATATTTAAATAGTACATTCGTCTATATATCTACATTGAAAAAACTGTTTATATTATGATAAAAAGTACATAATTATTCATTACTTTTTGATATATTGAAGTATATTAAATTCATAGTATGAAAATTGTGTAAATAATTTATTAACCTAATAGGCACTTACTAATAATCTGCATTTGTAAAGTTTATATTCATATAATGTTAGTTGCTAATGTTTAGTTGCCATTATTAATGTACATTTTTATTTAAATTAATTCATACTTTATTTGCTGACCATATTAAATTCACACATGTTAAAATGTATGACAATTATGAATTGGTATGTGATAAATTGCATAAACCATCAGGCAAAGTGTGGTCACTTTGATAGGCCAGAATAAAAAATAATATCTTATTTGGTAATAATGTGTATATTTATGTTATTGTATTAAAATATAATAATTATAGCAAAAATGTAATTCAACTAATCGCATACATAGACCTAATAGAATTAATAGATGATGCAAGTGTACTTGCATTGATTGCAACAATAAAAATGAGTTGTAAAAAATCCTCAAAAGTGTTTCAAGGGGATTCTCGTCATGAAATTGCTCTTTATCACATTAGGTACAAAAAATAATTGTTTTTGGTTTTTATACTGTTTGACTCCATTTTATTATTTTTTTAAATTCAAAAATGGTTTTAAATGTCTTTTGATCTTTGTAAGACCATGTCAGACCTAAATCAAATTAATTATTTAAATACTTGAATCATTTATTTAGAAGTCTGTGGTGCAAATTATTTCAATTACCACACTAGGTAAACTAAATTGATAGTTTATTGCAAATAGCCGTGTCTTACGAGCTTCTCTTATTGATTGAACTATTTTCATTTTATATTTTTTTGTTACTAATACTTGGTTGGAATGCAGTCTTCATTTCCTTCCCCACTCATTACCCTCCGCTTGCCTGCTTACACCCTTCCTTTATATGTCCTTCAACAAGTCCTAAAACGTCCCATTCTCTTCCTAGGAATCCAAAAAAGAGACTGTTTTCACCCAGGTGCATCTGTTTTGTCTCGTGAAGATATAAATTTGGGTGACGCCAAGCCGGTTACTGGAATGGATATGGTACGGGGCATGTTGGAATATGTATGGCCTAAGGTAAGTTTTTTTATCATTTTATACAGGTTTTATAGGGGTGATTTCCTTGTTAACATGACTGTTGTAATGAAACAGGCTTTTTTACTTAAACATGGATAAATAGAGCATAATGTGGTATAAAATGAGTATACAAAGGATCATGAAACCTTACTTCAGTTCAAAATAAGGTTTAGCTTATTTTGTGTATTATTTTTTTAATTAATGATAGGCTTTCTCCCACACTAAGATAAATATTAGTAGTAAACATGTATTTGTGTTGGGTGTTGTGAGACCAGAAACGGCTCAATGTTTCTGTTTGTCTATGGAATGTTCTAATAGGGGTTCCAGACTATTGGTTTTTATTTGTAAAAAAGAATTGAAAAATAAAAAGAATCTATTTTTGTTTTAACTAATATTGTAAATTGTATTTTTAAAGAAATTAATAATGAAACATTGTCCACTGTAATTTTTTTATTTTATATTCACCCAGGATAACAAAATGATCCGCAACAGAGTGATGGTGTCTCTCTCACTCCTCTTCGGTGCGAAAGTGATGAATGTGACTGTGCCCTTCATTTTCAAATATGCTGTGGATGAAGTGAACCAGGTGGCCACCACTCCGGCAGGTGATGCGTTACTGGGGATGGCAACTGTACCACAGGCTCTTGGGACTACCGCTTTCAGTCTGTTATTGGGATGTAAGTATATAGTACAGTCCGTCTTTTTCTCTTACTACAAGTTTATACTAGCAGCTATATAATTTTATCATAGCAGCGGTAGCCTAGTTGGCCTGTTAAAGACTGTCAAGACGAAAGTCACATGTTCGAAACCCAAATGGTATACACCTCTGACTTTAAAGTTACGTGTGTATTAAATGTTAATTATCGCTTGCTTTAACGGTGAAGGTAATATCGTGAGGCAACCTACATACCTGAGAATTTCGAAGGTATGTGAAGTCTACCAACCCGCATTAGGCCAGTGTGGTGGACTAAGGCCCAACCCCTCTCATTAGTAGTGGAGGCCCGTGCCCAGCAGTGGGACAATGTTTAATACATGGCTAGTATTATTATTATCATTACAATTTTATATTATGGTTTTATCATTGTTCGATGTTTTTGTCAATGTCAAATACAGTGTAAACTCTATATAGCGACACTGAAGGGACTGTGCATTTTATGGCGTTATAGAGAGTTGTCGTTAAATGGAGAGAAGAAACATCAGAATTAGAAAAATAAAAAGTTTATTTCTGACTATTGTTAGTAGTTATGTGCATAAAAAAGAATGTTATTTGAACGCTATTGAGTATAGTCTGTTATTTTTGTCTGACGTCTTTTGCTGCACCAGTAATTTTGTTGTATTTTTTTAGTTATTTTATTAATATCTAGCAATACTGAGGCATCTTGGTTATAAAGGAAATATTTTTCCAATAATTTTGCTGCTTCCAGAGCTTCTTTAATGCTCGGCGGAAGCTCAGGCTCATCCGTCTCATCTTCTTCATCACCTTGTTCTTGATCCTCAGTTTTTCTCACTGAATCCAAAATTTCTTCGTCTGTGAGTGAAGCCGTTGTAAGCAGGCGGTCGTCCACTTCAATGTAGGTTTGAAGATTTACCGTATTTCCTGCCATGTTGAATTGTTGAATCCACTCAGTTAATGGAAGGTCGTCGTCGCTTTCAAACTCAGATTCTGTTTCCACCTCATCACTCGTAGAATTGGTACAAAGTCCAGCATGTCGAAAAGAGTGCTGTATAGTTGTGGGTGTCACTTCTTCCCAGGCTTTCACACTTGTATCAACACTTCGTGCTTCCCCACTTATTTTACCATAGTTGATATGATGACGCTGCTTGAATTTTCCGAGCCATCCTTCTGATGCTTTGAAAGAAGTTAAACCAAGTTCAGCAGCAAAATTCTCCGCCTTAGCTTTCACGAGCGGCCCCGAGATAGGCATATTATTCTGGCGCTGTCGATGAAACCATGATAGTACAGCTTTATCCAAATCTTCGTATATAGGTTTCTTTAATTTATTGGAAGATTTTCCCTCGCCCGCAGCGTGGAGGATTTTTTCTTTATTTTTCCATATTGTGGACACGGTAGAGCGACTAAATCCAAAGCGTTTGCCAACATCACTTATCTTCTCTCCCGTTTCTATTGCGCGTATCAGTAAAACTTTTTCGTCAATACACAGTGATTTTCTTTTAGTAGCCATGTTTACAGTTTGCAAGTTTGTGAGCAACTAAGAATATGATAAGGTATAGATAATCCATGACTCCTAGTTATGAATCATGGTCAATAACAGTCTACACGTGCAAGCAATCCCAATTTGTAAACAAAAGAATGAATTTCTTAGAAAGTTCGGTATGCATGATGCCGACAGTCGAGTTTATTGCGGGCTAGGATAATAAAGCGACAATAGATCGTACACAGCTGCGCAGTTTTTACTAATTTTAGCAACTTAATTGTTGTCGTTATTGAGAGTGGGTGTAATGCTATATAGAGTGAAACATTGTATGAAAAACAAGCTAAACCAACCAAAGCCAATTGATTTCGACGCTTAAGAGAGTTTGTCGTTAAATAGAGTGACGTTACATGGAGTTTACACTATTAGACTTTGTCTCAAATAAATGATTAACCTACAAAACGGTGGCGAGTAGATCAAGTGTCGCACGCTCATCACGTTTTTGTAGTCTTTTGAATACATTAACTGTAGCGCGAAATAATATGATATATCCACCTATGCGGCTCACAATGCACAAACGCTACGCGAGTTCGTAACAACACGCTACGCGTGCGCTGGCCACATACAAGATGCGTAATTTAAAACACGCCACGCGTGTGCCGGCTGCATACAAGATGTGTAATTAAAAACACGCCACGCGTGTGCCTGCTGCATACGAGATGCGCAATTAAAAACACGCCAAGCGTGTGCGCCGCATTGACAGTGTTAATATAAATTATATTCATTCAAATTGTTTACTAAAACCACATTGACCTGAGTAATAAAACTAAAAGTAGTCAGATGAGAGAAGTGCGTGTTTTTGACGCGTATGTTAGAAGTTTAGCTTAATAGACAGTGTATTGTTTACTTTCTGTGTAGTGTAACACAGGCTCGGTACGCACTTTTACTTATCGCATCCACTCCCGGCCATAGGCTATTGTGTACTGACACGGAGCGCTCAAGACAGGGAATGTCATGTACCATGTCTGTGTATATGTGTGTGTCAGTGTACGAGTAAATAGAATAGAACATAGCTATATCGCTATAACACTGGACAGACAGGTAGACAAAAGTCATCGCGTGGTTTTTGTGCAGATGGTATAGCCCGCGCGACGGCGGCCGGTTTCAACGAGCTGCGTAACGCCGTGTTCGCGCGAGTGGCGCAGCACTCCATCAGGAGGCTCGCGTGTAACGTGTTCACACATCTGCACAACCTCGACCTCAGCTTCCATCTGAGTCGACAGACCGGGGCACTGTCTAAGGTACGGGATATTTACATACGTACATATACACTCACGCCTGTAATCCCCGAAGGGGTAGGGACCTGTTACCAGGTCACCCACTTTTCGCCGAATTTCGTTCCCATAATGTGATAGGGGGCGAGCCTGTCACCATACCGGGCACAGGTTCCATACTCTTAATTAATAGGGGTCGATTTTTAGACCTTGTCGACCCCTACGTTCAGTTTTCGTTTATATCGATCCCTGGGAAACCGATATCGCCCACTTTGGGAATCCCTGAGTTAGAATATCAAGTAGCGAGACAATTATCACTCGCTACTTGAATTATGCCGACGTGCTGAGTAGCAAGCTAACAGTATACATTACAGATAAATGACGGCAAAAATGTCTGCATGTACTGATAAGCTATGAATAAATTAATAAAACACTTGAAACATTTTGTCGCATGTAATTAGAGAGGTATTTATTTGCATGTAATGTTGGTGTTTTTGCTGTATTACATCTGTTATTTCTTAAATTTTTTACACGAGGCCATATTTGTGTCCGGAGTCTGGGTGTTGTGAGACCGAAAGTCTCTCTAGGTCCCTGATACCCACAACACAAAACTCGTATCTTAGTGTGGGTGTTAAATAGACTGCCAACCATCGATTTTTGTTTTTAGAAATTATAATGCCATTGGTTTGTTATAGACAATAGACCGAGGCTCCCGCGCCATAAACTTCGTGCTGACCGCCATGGTTTTCAACATCGTTCCCACTATATTCGAACTGACGCTCGTCTCCAGTATATTAGGACTTAAAGGAGGACTCGCTTTTGCAGGTAAATCACACATAATCTTACTGCTATTGTAAATGTGAATGTTTGGACGGATGGATGGTAAATGGATAGATGTATGTTTGTTAGTCAATGACGCCAGAAAATCTGGACGGATCTGATTGAAATTTGGTACAGAGATAGATTATAGGCTTGAAACGCACTCTTTTTATCCCGGAAAAATGTATGGTTCCCGTGGGATAGCATAATATAAAAAGATGTAATAGCTTAAGATGGCGCAATGGAATTTATACATTTTCTTTCACGCGAGCGACGCCCCGAGCAAACAGTATCTTATAAACACAACACACACCTTAGGGCTGAAATAATTCTGGCGATCGTTGACTGAGGCAGCGTATTTATTTTTTTATAACAGATAGTAAATGATTTATACCATCCATGGACACCCACCATACCGTAATAATTAAGCGATCCTAGCTTTAAAAAAGAGACATTTGCAATAGGGGTCTCCGGAAATCTAATCTCATTTATTTTATTTATAATATATAGTCTAACAAGGTCCAAACGTATGTACTATATATGACATAATATTATGTAAACTATTTTAGAACGCAACAGCAAAGTACTTTCTACTTTCTGTGAAATATTGGCAATAACCCGGGTTATTATTATTATTGAGCCGGTTCATTCATGCCGTAACAAAATTTCTGCAGTATGTGTACTATAAGACTGACCACGTCTCTCGATGGACCACATTATATTTAGCCTGACTGTACTTGCTAGCACGTACAGTGTACTTTATTTTGCCAATAAACTCTTATGTTATATTCGATTCTATGATTTTTTGAAGTGGTAACTTATTTAGGCATGTTGGGTACTTTGGTATTGGGAAAAAGCACTGAACTCGCGTGACGTCACGCTCAGATTATTTTACTTTCGACATATGCCTATGTAATTCTATAATTATTGACAAGAAATCAAAAACAAATAAAGTTGCCACTTCAAGGATACTGCTTCAAAAAAGAACACAGTGATTCCAAAGTTTTAGGTTTTTACTTTTGTCGGAAGTCCCCATGATTGCCTATGTTTTTTATATATTCTGTTCGATTTTACTTCGTACACACAAATTACTTTTACTACTCTCTGTATTGTTTATAAATTTTATTAGAATGCATAATAAATATACATACTATATACCTTCTGAAATACATTCTCTAAATGCCATTTTTGTATTAAAATCCGCATCAGAATTTGATGCTTAGTTTGAAAGAGCTAAGTGGACACGCAGACAGACGTGGATAGCGAATATGTTTTGTAGTATTTATCGATGATACAAGAATATTATATTGTCGTAGGATTGGCATTCGGTTGCGTGGGTGTATACGCAGTATTCACATTAGCCATAACACAATGGCGCACAAAGTTCCGCGTGTACATGAATAAAGCGGAAAACGAGGCCGGCAATAAGGCCATCGACTCACTCATCAACTACGAAACTGTTAAGGTTAGTTATCATTACCAGAATCACCATCGGCCATTGTCATTACTCATTACCATCACTACAACAGCCATATTGCCCCTATTTTGTAATCGTTTTCATTTTTATCAGAATTATTAACACATTGACTGCGACGTGAATACGATAAATTATTTTATGCGGATCGGAACGCGTGAACGCAACATAAGTTAGGAAAAAACGCCACGCGTGTGTGCCCCGTACAAGATGCGCAATTAAAAACACGCTACGTGTGTGCGCTGCAGTGAAACTAACATTATCACTGTTATTACTTATATCAGTTTTTTTTTATCACTAATCATATTACAACATTAATATGTTGTAATATGACGGATGCAGTACAGTCACCGTCATTAATACTTACACCATAATCATCATCATCATCATTTTTATTAACGATTTAATCACTATCCTTGTTGGTTATGGCGCAGAAATTTATTACACTGTTCCTGATAGTTTTTTTTTATGTTTTTGTGATTATTAAACATTGAAATAAAGCTAAATTTACATATTTTATCGCGGTTTATTTTACTTTTTGCTGAAGTTTCGAAAATTTTACAACCTTTGTATGTCGTCACAAAAGTGATACTGTAACATATCGTTTACTTTCAATTTACTTAACTTATATCGTAACTAATAAATTAATTAAATTTGCTCTAAAGTTTTCTAAACGAAAACAAAGTAATTTTTATTAACCGCAATTAAATTCGTAAAATTAGTATTATTCAACACACTTTACCTGGCGGCAGTGACAGTGCAGTCTAATATAATGGTTACTAACGAGAGACGTTGCGTCCGTCAGTGGTCGCCAGAATTATGCCAGGTGGAAGTAACCTGACTTCGGAACTTTGTGTATGTGTCACTATCCAATAAGCTACCCATATATGTCATATCTAACATCGCCATGGCATCAAACCTTTATCACTTTCATAATTCATTTTTACGATATTTTATGGATCCATATTGTTTTCATGGGAGCGGTAGTTAGAGACGGGGTATTTTTTAAGTACAGTCAGCAGCAGAAGTAGCTAAACAAACAAGGTGATCATATAGTACTACACACTCAAAGTGACCAAAATTATCTACACACCGAATGTTTCAAAATGATGTGAGCACTCAATCTGTCAATTATAACTGAGCACATACATTGTCAAATATTTAGTAGCAAACTGAAGGCCGTTGTTATGATAAACAATCTGGTATCTAAGCAGATTTCCAGAACAAATTAACAAACATGAATAATAAATCCTATACATATATGTATTTAGACTCATAATTGTTTGGAATAACATTACTATAATGCCATGATTTGTCAAATGGATTTATTTTATCAAATACTAGTCAAGTATTGATTTCATTCCTTGTATGACGTCAGTGACATATCTTTGTTTCGAATTACTTGAATACTATCCAAATTATATGAAATCAAAATAAAATATATCCACTGATATATTTTCTCACGCGTACGATTCATACAAGCGCTCCTTACTCACCTGCCAAATCCAAAGCCAAATAATTATGAAATATATTTTAAAGATATAGATATCATAGCTTTCATAAAATCGTTGTGTATTATTATAATGTTAACATAATGTAACTTAAGATGTTTAATGTTTTTTTTGTAATTTCTAAATGACTATTTAAGATTCTTGTGATGTAGCATTAAATTATCCACATTATTAAAAATGTCATGCATGCCTATGATCGGTATGATTATATTGTATTTTAAATAATTAGTTTAACAATATGTAAATTGAATTAATATATAATCATTCTGTTGGTGTGCTAAAAAATAAAAATAGAGTGATTCGATTTTGCCTTCTCCGTAAGTAATCTTTACCAGCGGACCCACATGGAATGTATCACTAATTAATCTTAGAAATATCTTTTGAAGTTAAATAATATTAAAATTATAAAAATTTAAAATCGCTGTGATTTGAAACTCGATGAAACAAAAATTTAAAATACGTCACAACTAAGAGACAATCACATAAATATAAGTCGGCAAGAAAATGAGATAGAATACATTACACAGTATATTATATTCTAGGTTTATGTATTTTTTAATGTGTGTTAATACGCGTGTACGCGCCTGCGTATAACAAAGCTTACTCGTAGGTAATTTTTTTCATTTTAGTTTTTTTATGTTAGTATGTGGGTTAATACGCTTGTATGCATCTGCGTATTATAAAGCTGACTCGCACGTTACTTTCTCAAATTTTAGGTTTTGTTATGTTAGTATGTGTTAATACGCGCGTATGCGCCTGCGTATTACAAACCTTACTCATAGGCTACTTTTCTGAAGTTTCAAGTCTTTTATGTTGGTGTCTGAATGCGTGTTTGCGCATGCATATTAAAAAGCTTACTCATAGGCATAGACATATATTCTACCGATAGACACGAATTGTCGTAGAAACAATATGTTCCAAATAACTTTTCCGCACGCTAATGCCATTTATCCATTTTCTAAGCCAAAGAATAAAGAGCATCACAATGAGCAGATGCGACAGTTCATTTTAATTTTTGAGGAACTATCCTGGAGATTGTGTAGTTGTGTAAAATTTTATTTTATTACCCAACAGTGGCAGAGACCAAAATAATGTATTTCGTCATCATGTATTTTGTTGAAACAAATTACTTTTATTTTAAACTTTTGTATATACAATTATTTAGGTGACTCAAAGTGAGGTATTATTGAAACCACATAAGTAAATAAAAATAATGCAAAATTTAAATTTTAGTGTAAAATAAATAAATCACTTTAAATCTATACTTATATATAAAGCTGAAGAGTGAATAAACAATTATTTGAACGCGCTAAGCTCAGGAATTGAAAAAATATTTTAGTGTTAGATCGTCTACATATCGAGGAGCGCTATAGGCTATATAACATCACGCTCCAATAGGAGCGGAGCAGCAATGAAAAATGTTTCAAAAACGGGGAAAATTTATTCCTTTTGAGAGCTTCCGTTGCGTGCGCTGCGTAATTGGTTAAAGTTACATAACAATCATGTATCACGGAATTGTTCCTCTTAAAAAGTTCTAAAAGAAAGTCCGCGACAGCATAGCTTCTATCTTTTTCGGTTGGCTCACCGACCTTTTTAATGGTTATCGAATTTATTCTGAAACAATTGTATTATATAGCCCACTATCACATTATGGGACTGAAATTCGGCGAAAAGTGGGTGTACTGGTTATACCTCTGCCTACCGCTTCGGGGATTATAGGCGTGAGTGTATATGTACAATTGTAATATTTGGGAAGGGGTTTTTATAAACATGGTATTATTCCTTATCCAAATAAATACTTTATATATCACAAGTATTTAATTTTGAAAAAAGTTACGTCTCTTACGTCATTTGATTTCAATTAATATCTTAGGAGATATAACAGTTTAAAAATATCTCCACAGCAAAATTAATATTGTCGTTTGTATGATTGTTTGTTACCTTTTCATGACTAAACGGGTGAACGAATCCTAATAAAATTCAGCAGAGGGATAGATTATATCTTGGGGAATGACATAGGCTATCTTTTTAACCAACTTCAAAAAAAGAGGAGGTTCTCAATTAGTTGGAATCTTTTTTTATGTATGTTCCCCGATTACTCGAAGACGCCTGGACCAATTTGAGAAATTAGTTTGTTGTTTAACATGGAATACTCCCCAGGTGGTCTCACTGACACCAAGTCAGGATCTGATGATGGGATCACAGAAAAATCGAGGGCTACCCTCAAATTTTATATAGACGCATAATTTATTTTTTATTGAAGTCGGTGTACTTTTTATGATTAATAACTTTTACTTATGTCTCAAAAAAATATCTTGAAGGGGGTGAAATAGGGGTTGAAAGTTTGTATGGGCAAACCGTAATACCTCAATTTCTTTTCTCAAATCTGGAAAATCTAATTTAGGCTTTTGGTAAGAAATTACCTTTTTTTGTTTGGTAATTTGGTAAGACTGCCTCGGTGGCGCAGTTGTTATTGCGCATGCGTTTACGACTGCTATGCTGAGTTCTAGGGTTCGATCCCCGGGACGGGTAAAGTGATGTTGGGTTTTTCTATCTAGAAATTCCCAGTATTAGCCCGGAGTCTGGAATCTGTGCGGTGTGCCCGGTATGGCGATAGGCTCGTCCCCTATCACATAATGAGACCGAAATTTGGCGAAAAGTGGGTGCACTAGTTACACCTCTGCCTACCCCTTCGGGGATTACAGGCGTGAGCATATGTGTGTGTGTGTGGTACGAAATTAAGAAATACCTACGTGTTTCAACGTTTTTACCAAATCATCCCTTATTATATAGTAACTTATGAGGCATTTTTGTAATGCAATTTAAAGCTTCAGGCACAACACATGACAGTCAGGACAATCGCTACAGGTGCGTCAGTGCAGAAGACAGTTAGTTATAAAATAAACGCTTTTATACAATACTAGCTGTTGCTCCGCTCGCGTGGAGGTTATTTTCGGGAGCAGAAGTATACAATCCAAGGAGTTGTCTTCTGCACTGAGGCACCTATACGAATCGTCCTGACTCTCAGGTGTGTGCAACTTTTATATATATATATATATATATATATATATATATATATATAAAAGTTTATATATATATATATATATATAAACTTTTATATATATATATATATATATATAAAAGTTGCACAGAAGACAACTCCTTGGATTGTATACTTCTGCTCCCGAAAATAACCATATTATAATAATAATAATATATATATATATATATTATTATTATTATAGGATTATTACTAGCCCTGTATTAAACATTGTCCCACTGCTGGGCACGTGCCTCCTCTACTATTGAGAGGGGTTAGTCTGGTTAGTCCAGCACGCTGGCCTAATGCGGGATCTACCTTAGCCTCAAGTTATTACAGTAGATTTATTGTCATTTTTGGAAGTGTTTTTACAATAAGTTTTATAATAAGCGGGCACTTACTCGTTTAAAAAAGAAAAATTGGAATTGTATTAAAATGATGTGGATAAACAATACAAAGATAGAACAATACAATTTGCTGGTGGTAGGATATTTATATCCGCTCGGATAGCGACCACCGTACACAGGGTGTAAAACCCGCCATAGTGTCACACGCAAGTGTGTCACGTTCCGGGATCAGCCAGTTTACATCCGGTTTTTGTCGGGAGTCTAGAGTTGGGGGTACGATGTTTGGCAGTTTCGCGTCCTTCTGACAATAGACCCTCGACCGCTTCTTCACCTTCTTGCCCATGGCGTAGTGTGAAGAAGCAGGCCGGCATGATTGTGTTGTGTAGCGGGGGACGGATCGCCTCTCGCTACTCGATACTCTAATTGGATCGCACTGCGCTTACCATCAGGTGCAGTGTCGTAACTTTGCCGCACCAGGATAAAAAAAATGCCTATTTTGCAGCCTCTGGTCGATTGATCTATGACTGTTAGAAGCGTGATAGCTCCGTCCCTTTTGGGGGACAAAAATGGGACAAACTGATGGCCAATTTTGTTGTGAAAAATAGACTCTCCCATATTCAGAATTGAAATTAATTAATTATGTCATTTACCTTACATACTATTAACAGTTGCACTGTATATCAATTTAAGGCAGATTTGTTCGGGAATATTGCTACAAATAATTAAAATTCATTTGACACTGAAAGATGCATTGTGGGGTGATTACTTCGGTAGCATGAAGCAAACTAATGTCAATGCGGTATCGGAACCGCAACTCGATGGAACATTATATTTGTTCTGGTCGCCGCATCTAGTACGTAGTACATATAGATCGCTGCTCATAGGTAACTTTACTTTTGTTTTTAATAATATTTTACGTTTCTAGTTATGTTAAAACGATATCACTTTCAGTTAGAATAACTCATAGGCATTACAATGCCAGTTTAAATTATCCAATTTCCAAGTTGACATTGCTTGGAATCAACCACCCCCAGGTCGGACGGCAGTACTAAAACGCTTTCCCCGAGATAACAAAAAAAGTTTCTTCGTTACGTTTTTCTTTACCATTAAAGCAAGCTATAATTAAAAATGAATATACACGTAACCATAGAAAAGACAGTGGTGTATGCCATTTGAGCTGGTTTCGAACATACTACTTTTTGACCGTTCAAACCACTACCAACTAGACAATTGCTGCTATCCAATAAATTATAAAAAATATACTACAAGTAAGTTAAATATCACAATTCAACAATGTGATAGTATGAAATGCCGTCGCGTTATAGAACTTAAAAAAAAGTTTATTGTATTTAGGTACATTTAGTATGGAAAATCTTTTCAAGCTCTGGGAAAGTACTTACAATTAATATTAAGGGCTATATATAACTTCTAGGGAATTATTTTTTCGATATATCGAATCAATATTAGATGGGGAGTCATAAAAATAGTCGAAAAAAACACTATATTATTATATATAAGATATACAAGGTTAGTCAGAAAGGGTTTACTAAGCCGCGGTCTTAAACTTTCGGTGACAAGGATTACATCTCTTAAAGGCAATATTTTTATTTTCATACAAAAATCAAATATTATTTATTTTAATTTTAAATACGCACAACCCTGTACGTATAAGTTAGAGAATTGAGTCAATTCCTACTGTGAAGATTTGTTTACAAATATTTGAAAATCGAGTGTGTAGATCATTTTGACGCAATGGATGCTCACGATAATTTGACTACTTTTGTTGTGTAGATGTTATTGATTTTCTTGGGTGTATAGAATTATTTGAACACATTATGTGCTCATTTATATCTGCTGCTGACTGTACCACAAAAATTTGAATATTGATAAGCACAATATGATGCGTTTTCCTTATTTCTTTGATTTTCTAGTAAATCCTGAAATATAAATAAAAAATGTATTAAATCAATAAAATCATTATTTAGATTCAGCCAATCTTTGTTTACTCTAGCGCCAGCTCGGAATGCAGTTTGTTGCTGTGCTAAGTTACTGATTGTCAAAAGATATCCCATGTGGAGATTATTCTTGTGTCACCCTATCGTCGTATTTGCGTTTACTTCGACGAAGTGATTACGAACACAATACTAATAAATATCATGAAATAAATGTACTTGCCTTTTAATTTAAGCAACACCATAGGGAAATATACCGATATATCATTAACATAATCATTTAAAGTATAATTTTAATAATGTACTGATAAAAAAAACTGCTGATGCTCGGTTCATTTCTGTAATACTTTGACAGCTTATTGTTGTGACCATGTTAGGTCGGATATCAGAGATTTACGACAAAATAAATAATGACAATCAATTTTACTCGTCAACCTAAAAAAAGTTGCGTACGCGTAAAAAATCTATATAAACAATATCAAGGCTTGTTTTCCTTCAACGTCCATTGAAATCCTTTATTTGTTCCAGTACTTCAGCAACGAAAAATACGAACTGGAGAAGTACGACATGAGTCTGAAGAAGTACGAAGACGCTTCGTTGAAGACCGCGTCGAGTCTCGCCGTGTTGAACTTCGGACAGCACGCCATCTTCAGCGGCGGACTCAGTCTCATCATGATACTGGCCGCCAACGAGATCGCTAAAGGTAACTAGTACAGGCCGGCATGGTTGCGTCAAGTGCAGGCCGGCATGGTTGCGTCAAGTGCAGGCCGGCATGGTTGCGTCAAGTACAGGCCGGCATGATTGTCCCATGGAGATGGGCTGTTACGCGGCACTGCGCAGCAATTCCGGCAGCAATTTTAGCACTCCTTAAATTCCCCGGGATCGCTCCGTAAGCGCCGAAAGAAGGCCACTGCGGGGTTTTAGATGGTAGTGTCGGGTGGGGTGTACATAGGGGGTAGGGACTCGGCCCAGCGGCAGCACGGATAGCCATCATCCGTGCGAGGGGGATGCTGGGTCGTAAGACCGGCTAGTCCAGCATACCCGTTTTATTCTTATTCCGCTTCCCCCCGGAGCGCACGGCAGTAATAAAACGATTTCCCCGCGATAACAAGGGCTAGTAAAGGGTAACAACTGAAGACCAGAAAACAAAAGGGACATTGTCTTTGGTAAAGGAAGAGATGAGAGATAGTAACCAAGAGAAGGGACTGGAAGTGTAGGAGACAACAAGCATAATGGCCTGAATTTTAACAGATGAAAGAGAACAACCAATAGCAAGACAATGGTAATGTTTGCAGGTAACATGACGGTCGGTGATCTTGTGATGGTGAACGGGCTGTTGTTCCAGCTGTCGATACCGCTCGGGTTCCTCGGCTCAGTGTACCGGGAAGTGAGGCAGGCGCTGATAGACATGCAGACGATGTTCACGTTGATGACTGTACAGTCTAAGATTAAGGTAATAGTGTTTGTCAGTGTCATACAAAAATTCACTTTATGCTAATAGTACTAAGGCCTACATTACAACATTACATACAATTGCATGTTGACATAAATCTTATTACCATTAGAATGTGGTTTATTTTTCTATGACATATACAAATGTAACTTTATCTATGCTATATAATAATAATAATACTAGCCCTGTATTAAACATTGTCCCACTGCTGGGCACGGGCCTCCTCTACTAATGAGAGGGGCTAGGCCTTAGTCCACCACGCTGGCCTAATGCGGGTTGGCAGACTTCACATACTTTCGAAAAAATCTCAAATATGCTATGTAAAAAAGAGTACAATAGCTATGTTTTTTTACAATCAAATCAATTGAATTATTCTGACTAACTATGAAAAGCGTATTTTTTTAGGTTTTCAAACTATAATTTATTATATCTGATTTAAATTTGGTTGTCACAGCATCTTAAAAATGGTAAAATTGAAACTGCCGGGCTAAGATGCGCGCGTTGGTAAAATTTTGTCGTCTCTAAAACACGACAAAAAGTCATCTATGTCTATAGTCTACCGACGTTAACGTGCGGGCTCATTTTTCTCGACTTGTTTTGTCGAAAGTAGAGATAACAGTAATTTTTTGTTATTTGTGGGTATGTTTGTCTACAAACCTTCACATGCCCAAACAATTTTATTGATTTTCGACACATGTTACCGAGATATTTGACGTCGATATTTTGTATGTAGAGAAATAAACATAGAATAAAGTAATTTCATTTATTAGATGAGACTTATGTCGTCAACGAGAAACTTGTCGATCGTAGCGCGCATGATATGGAAATCGAGATGTGAATCGACATCGACAATTTGTCTACGTCGTTGTTTAGTCGTTCTCGATATATGTCGTGGCACGCATCTTAGGCCGGCTGGCTCTAATTTTTTTTTAATGAACTACTCAGAATCTAAAGAAAAAAAATCATAAATTCATTCAAAATAATAAAAAATGCTTATGTCTGTAGGCTTTAATGTCTATTAATAAATCATTTTTATAAATTACAAGGCGTGGCGTCACGCCTTCTTTTACGCCATTACAGTCTCGTGGGACAGAGATGGAACGATGTTCTTATCCAATTTGCTTCATTTTACTACTAATTTAGATTTGTTTACACTAAATTTATTTTTGCAGTTTCATATAAAGTAATATAAACATAGAATGTATTGTTGTTTTATCAATTTCCAGGAGAAAGACAAAGCCCCGCCGTTGCTAGTAGACGCGAGCACAGCGACCATCGAGTTCAAAGACGTCAGCTTCAAGTACGTTAACGGCAAGCCGATATTCAACAAGTTGACATTCTCAATACCTGCGGGGAAGAAGATCGGCATCGTGGGAGGATCGGGCTCGGGGTGAGAATCTCTAATTATATCTGAAAGGTGTTTTTATCGGTTGCCATAACTTCCATAATCATTTATAGTTTTTGTTTGTCACTCTGGATATTTTATTTTAATTCTAATTACAAATCTCTCTATATATATTTTCAATCCTACTTTCTTGTACCTATATTCTAACATTTTCGTAAGTAATAATTACAATCTATCGCGAGTCCAAAATAAATATACACCACACAGCCCTGACCCTGACCCCACACACTGGGTCAAACCTGTACTGTGGGTATCTACTACGAAGGAGTACGGTCCGACAGCACCCACATCAGAAACAAATCTGTCACATATCTCTCTCGGACTGCCTCGGTGGCGCAGTTGTAATTGCGCATGCGTTACGACAGCTGTGCTGAGGTCTCGGGTTCGATCCCTGGGTCGGGTATAGTGATATTGGGTTTTTCTACCTAGAAATACTCAGTATTAACCCGGAGTCTGGAATGGTGCCCGGTATGGCGATAGGCTCGCCCCCTATCACATTATGGGACCGAAATTTGGCGAAAAGTGGGTGTACTGGTTACACCTCTGCCTACCCCTTCGGGGATTATAGGCGTGAGTGTATATGTATATATTTCTCTTGGTGTCGGAATCGAACCCACGGCCTCTCGATTCAGTAGTTATTCGCTCGCTGCGTCACGGAGGCTGTCAAATATAAATTTAAATATGTAAATTATAATTGTATTTGTTTGTTACAGCAAATCTACGATGGTGCGGTTGTTGTTTAGGTTCTTCGAGCCTCAGTCGGGGAGCATCTCCATCGCCGGACAGAATATCAAGGACCTCGACCTCGCCAGCTTGAGGAGAGCTATTGCTGTTGTACCGCAGGTAATAAATTATTCCTTTATAGGGGCTGTTCATAACGTGTGTGTATTCATATGATCCCAGTTACGGAGGACGGGGGGGGGGGGGGGGGGGGGACTTATTCGTTTGTAAAAAATATTGATAAGGGGTCTAAAAATGTGTAAGCAGCAAATTACATTTCATAAACTGATCACACTACCGCTAGCATAGTTGGTCGGTTTTCGACGGAAACTTTTTCATACACAGAGATTGAATTCCTGGTAATTCTACCCTCCACAATATCACAGGAGTGGAATCGAATCGATTACTGTTATTAACATAGTTCTTTAAAGTATTTTAGTAATTAGTACTTAGTCTGTGTGTGAGACGCGTGTATGTGCCTGCGTATTACAAAGCTCACTCGCAGGTAACTTTTCTGAAGTTTCATTTCTACCGTGTGTCAATTGCACACACACTTTATTGTTTTTATATATTTTAATCTAACATAAATGTAACAGTTCAATGTTGGTCCTACATGCGCCATTATAACTCTGACGATCGTATTATTATATCAAATAACAATAAAAATAGAAGACACACAACCATTGAACAAACTTTTTAATAAAATAAAAAATGACTTGTGTCTAGAGTTGTAAAATATTTAAATACAAATATGACAACAAGGTAAAAGACAGTAATTTCGAAAAATATAAGTAATGTATATAAAGCTATTAAAAATAATTATATAATATATGGAATAGCAATAAAAAAAAATTAACTGTGTGTGTAGCTGTAGTGTAATAGGAGGGAATAATTTTTATTTATTTATTTAATATAAAGTTGTGTGACAGTAAGATATTGTTGCAGGACTGCGTGTTGTTCCACGACACGATATTCCACAACCTGCAGTACGGCGACCTCGCCAAGTCACCTGAGGACGTTTACAACGCGAGTCGCATGGCGGAGCTACACCACTCCGTACAGACGTGGCCTAAGGTAACCACCGAATATATTCATTCTGGGTACTGTACCCTGACACACACACAAAATAAAATAAAAATCTTTATTGATCACGTAGGCATATAAAAGGCACTTATGATAGCTCAAAACACAGATGGAAATTCACCATGCGGAAAATAATTATGTCTAATGTCATGGGAACTTAGAACCCGCTATCGAGTTCTGGTAGGTAAGGAAGGATACAACGAGGACGGGATTGGAAAGGGAGAAAAGAGGAGACCACTAAAAGGCAGGAAGGTAATGACGGTCTTCGGTAAAGGAAGTGACTGGAGATGATGATCACGGGAAGGCGCAGGAATGGGAGGGGAGAAGGCGACACATATATATACACTTATACACACAATGACACACACATACACACATACACACACACACACACACACACACACACACACACACACACACACACACACACACACACACACACAATCACCTATGTCCACATACATACCTGAAAATACTGACTCACTCGGTGCACAGTGTTCACAACCACTGCCCGCAATACGAAGGTGCATGAGCTTTTATGGGGTCGGTTAAACGCCCAGTGGGCTTACGCCTCACTCACATAGCCCCGACCCCACACTAAGATACGAGTCTTGTGTTGTGGGTATCAGGGACCTAGAGAGACGCAGGGTCTCAACACCCAGACCCCGGTTACAAATATGTGTTTGTCGCACAAACTTTTGTCCCGGTGTGGGAATCGAACCCACTGCCTCTCGTTTCACAGTCGGCTACTCGCCAACTGCGCCACGGAGGCTGTCATACACGGAGGTTCTATATAACAGTATTTATGTTTGCGCAGGGCTACGAGACTCAAGTGGGCGAGCGTGGACTGAAGCTGTCCGGTGGTGAGAAACAACGCGTAGCCATCGCCAGAGCCATCCTCAAGGACTCGCCCATCATCGTGTTCGACGAGGCCACCTCCAGTCTTGACAGTCTCACTGAACATGTTAGTAACGCATCGTATTTCAATACACTGTTATATACAGGGAAGACTCTGTTATGTATACTGATTCCCTTTTTATATATACTGAGTACCCTGTCATATATATATGTATATATATACTGAGTACCTTGTCATATAGACTGGGTACCCAGTCATATACACCGAGTACCCTGTCAATACACCGAGTACCCTGTCATATACACTATATTTCCAACTCCTCCCTATATTTCTATTTGATTAATTTAGTTGCGGGATGAAAATCAGTTCAGTGTTCTCATAGACTTGCCGAGTTTCATAACTCGGTGTCGAAAAATGCGTGCCATCGATCCTGGCTAAACAGGAGTTACAGGGGTGGGTGTGTGGGCGGGATAGTCTGTAATCTATATTAAGTACCTTATCATAGAAACTAAATACTTTGTCATATACATAGGCTATCTTATATTCACATTATTACCCAGCTTATGCCATCATAACTTGTGCTATTTATGTATACAATTACAGTAATTCTAACCTGTGTGATTCCAGGCAATCCTGCAAGCGTTAAAGGCGGCGACGGTCGGTCGCACGTCCATCTGCATCGCGCACCGACTCTCCACCGTCGCAGACGCCGACGAGATACTAGTACTGGAGAACGGGGGCATATCAGAGAGGGGCACCCATACACAACTAGTCGCCAATCCACGCTCGCTGTACTCCAGGCTGTGGGACAAACAGAACAGGGACGCTGTGCCCAAGTGATAGACCGACAGACAACTATTTAACGGTAGGCAGCGGCTCTGCTGTGTCCTGTCATTGCAGAAGTCTATGGGCGGCGGTGACTACTTACCATCAGGTGGTCCGTCTACGTCTACCTATTCGGTGTTCGAATCATTAAATTATATGAAGAATTATTTCAGTTATAGCGTACCGGCAACAATGTCTTTGAGAAATAATATATAGAGAATGATAAAAAAATATACTGTAGATAAAACTGTCTGAGTACGAATTGGGAGTATGATCGGTACTATCACTGTCTCACAGAACATTAATGAAATAAATACACCCAGTTACACACATAGTTCTGATCCCACACTCTGTCAAACTTGTAATGTGGGTATCAACAACTACGAGGGACTACGGTCCCACAGCACAGCACCCAGACAGAAATATCTGCATTAAATATCCCGCACTAAGACAAATATTTGTCTCAATACGGGAATCGAACCTGCGGTCTGCTACTCGCCCGCTGTGCCACGCCGCCTCATGTATCACGGACAACGGTGTTTGAAAGAGGCAATAAGTAGTGAATAAAAACACAAGCCAAAATCAACTTTATGTCCATAATGTTAACGTTACAAATACGGTCAATACGCACGTCAATAAGGGCGAGTATTGATGATACTTTAGAAGAGGTTATTAATGTGTGTATTTTTATGTATGTTACGTGTTACATGTCCCTGTCGAAGGTGGATTTTGATTGTTTATTTTTGACAGAGGTGACATCGAGTGGTCCTTTAAAATTGGGTTAAAATCTGGTGTTGAGAAAAAAGGCAAAATGTGGAAAATTTTGTTAAAGTCGATTTTAATGATTAAGTTAAAATTATTTGTATCAAGATCTGAACATAGCTAGACGTGTCAGAGATTCTGTTTAAATGTTAATATGGTGGAATTGAAAGTAATTATTAAGGTTATGTTACAAACGCTAGTATAAAAATATCAAGACTTATACTAATTGGAAAGCTGAGTTGAACACAGAAAAAATATCAAGGAAACTTATATATAGAATATCACCATCCACTCCAAACATATTTGAAGAGTTATTCTTGATAAATACAAAGTGTAACGCTAAACTGTATTATCAATTGGTTGCCATGGCAACCCATAGTAACTTTTTATTAGGATCTAGTTTAAAGTTAGTATATGATTTATATTATTTAATAATTATTATAGTTTAAAATGTTCTGTAAAAGAAAATGAATTCAGGTTTATTATACGTATGTTATGGCCGCCTGTAACGCAAATAATAACGTAAATAAAAAAAATATTAGACACAGAGCGTCGCCGCTCAATTTTGAACCTTACTGCACTTCTAATAGAGTTAAATTGCGATTTGTATTCAAGATGACATTGCATGAAGAGTTATGTGGATAAGTATAGAAACGGCCAATCAGTATCGCAGTTGTGATATGGAGACTAGAGTAAGAGAGTGCAGACTAGAATAATGTATATACATAATATGTAGTATGTACACTGTACAGGTTACTTGTTGAATAAGTATATTATTTTGTTGAACATTTGTGTTTTATTTAAATATATGACAGATTCATAGAAAAGTGGTTTCTTGGTAAGTATGGTGAGCAAAGGGCATTATAATACTACTGAAAATGGTGAGATTCTAAACATATTGTTATGGACATTAACACACTCATAATGAGTTACAGGAGCGTTAATTGGAGACTTAAAAAATGTTATTCATAATCATTCAATACAAATAAACGCCATAGTGGCACATGCAAGAGTGTCGCGTTCCGGGATCAGCCAGTGTACATCCGGTTTTTGTCGGGGGTCTAGAGTTGGGGTACGATGTTTGGCCTTTTGCGGCCTTCTGAGTACTCTGATAATAGACCCTCGACCGCTTCTTCACCTTCTTGCCCATGGCGTAAGGTGAGGAATCAGGCCGGCATGATTGTGTTGAGTAGCGGGGAATAGATTGTCTCTCGCTACTCTAATTGGACCGCACTGCGCTTACCATCAAGTGCAGTGATAATGGAAAAAAAACAAAAATTTGGCAATGTGAAGACTACTACTGTGGGTCCTGCAGTGTTGCACAACATTGCAATTGGTCAAAGAGAGACACATGGCACAGAGGAAAGTGTCCAATTTCTACCAATATTGAAGAGGTGTCTGAATCTGATACTAACATTGATTCAAATCTTAGACAGGGAAGGAATTCTGCCATCTTGCAGGCTTTTATATCAAGGCACTTCAACTAATGAAATTTTAACACTCAAAGGTAAATAATTAAGCATAATTTAACATTCAGTTATTTTCATTCATTATTGTATTTTTTTTATAAAATTTAATTTTCTCTTTAAGTAATGCTTCTTTTAATTTTAAATGTACATTTTTCTGGTGCTCTTTTTCCATCTGCTGAGCATGCCGCTTTCTCCTACGTTGCATTTCCACTGCTGCAACTTGTTCTACAGCTGTGCGCCAAGCCTGAAATAATGCAGTGTATAAATATACAAATACAATACTTTTTTTTAATATTTATGTTATAACTAATTATGGGTATGCGTTGATCCAACTGACATTTTCATACTTTTGAGTAAATGCAGTTTAAAGTTTGACAGCGAATTTAAAAATAGTACTATGCAGTAACTAATTGAAAATTAGTCAGGTAATAAAACATGACAAGTTTTTTTAGATAAATGTCATCAAACTGCCTGGATTTTTTTTGCACAAATGAAATTTGATTAGGAGATTATGGCTATGTATTTAACTCGATTTCATAAAAAATGTTGGTTGGATCTATTCTGCTTAACAGGGTCCAACTTAAGAATAACTTTTTAATGTTAGGTGTATAATTATTATATGTTTTTTTATTGTTCATCATAACACTGTATTAAGTTTATATACACACCCATATTTAATTATTAACCAAAACATTATATACTACATAACTATGGAAATATAAGTTTACTTACTGTACGAAACTTTTTTTTCAGGTTCGTCTTTTTTTTTAGTTGCGGACCTGATGCAATCGTTGGAGGAGATGGTTCTGAGGGCTCCACAACTGTCTGAAAAATAATTTAATTTGATTAATACAATAGTATCCTATAGGATTTTAGCATAAAACTGGAATTACTTATTGATGATTTGTGAATACCTCCTTTATGTTTCCAGGTGGAGATAAATTTGGAGGAGGCATGACTACTACCTGAAAAATATAATATAATAAGTTATTTATATATATAACAGTATTCTACACGATCGTAGCATAAAACTGTAATAAGACTCTGAGAAGGCACAAGTATATAATAAAAAAGTTTTTGTAAAGTTTTATTAAAACTTATTTTTTTATTACATTACATTTTTGCATAGTAAAGATTTGTCTGGCTCTCGTGTGTTCATCTATGATGATCTTTACATTACTTAATAAAAATGATTTGAATTTAATTTGACTTTTGATTTAACACAGCCTGAGTTATATTATTTTGTGAAGTGGATGGTTTTGAATATTTGTCCTGTAAAACAATAAAAATTCTTTATTGCACATTTGTAAGGAGTAACCTCGAGTATGCATCACAAATATGGAGCCCTTGTTATAACAAATACATTGATCGTATCGAGGCAATTCAGAAAAAGTTCATGAGATACTTATGTTATAGGATGAAAATACCTTATCACTCGAATAATTACTATGACCTCTGTAGAAAATTTCACCTTTTACCCTTAAAAAATCGACGTGACATTGCTGATTACTTATTTATTCTTAAACTACTTTCCCATGATGTTCAGTGTCCTGATCTACTAAGTAAATTAAATTTCCGTATCCCACACAAATCACCTAGGTTTAACCCTCCTCTTCTGATTCCCCAAGCCTCAACTAACTATAGGCAAAACACGTATATGGTGCGAGCAAGTAGAATAGTTAATGACGTTAGTAAGGTACATGATATTGACGTTTTTGTGACTAGTGTTCCTAAAGCAAGGCGTTATTTGAGCGAGCATTTCTTCGGCGCGCCAGTCGTGGCTTTGGCATCGCAGTAGGTAGATTATTAAGTATTTGGTTTTTATTTTCATTTTTTTGGTATGTTTATTTGTCTGCTATGTTGTCGCATGCGGTGTAAATTTGTTTTTTTTTGTGTTCACACATTAATTCTATAATATTTCTACCAGCGAAGACCTGTCATTAGCTTTCTGTCTAATATTATGTATCTGTGAAAGTGTTGAATCAGCTGTTGGTTTTCCAAATAAATAATAAATAATAAATAAATGTGAATTTTCATTACGCAATAGTGTTCTCACCGGAAATATACCAACCAATAGTTACAATTATAAACACTATGACTCAGGGAGGGGCAACTGTTACGCTGAACCTTGCTGGGCCGCTTGAATTGTCTTCGACTGCAGAAATGTATTTACAATTTTTACGGCAAAATCTGCCAGAGTTATTAGAAGAGAGCTGAAGAATGTGGCTGCAGCATGACAGTTGCATCACCCATTATGCCCAAAGTCATCGAGAACATCTCTATGCAGTGTACCCTTGACGATGGATTGGGACCATGACTCCATCAACACAGTGGACCAGTTACGGGAGAGAGTGTGATCAGCTGCACAGAAAATCAGCAAACAAAGGATTGCAGATAGAATAAAAAGAACTTTTGTCAGAAGGTGCAGATGTATCAGAGTGTGTGGTAGTTATTTTGAACACCTTTTGTAATAAATTATTTAATAAATAATGCATTTAAAATAGTCAGTCTTTCATTTTATTCCGTCAACAAATTCCAAACTGTCATTTTAAGAAATTAAATAAATAACACCCAACAGTCACACACATAGCCCCGACCCCACACTAAGATATGAGTCTTGTGTTGTGGGTATCAGGGACTATGAGAGACTTTCAGGTCTCACACCCAGACCTGGACACAAATATCTGTCTGTCACACAAACATTTGTCCCCGTGGGAGTCGAACCCACGGCCTCTCGTTTCACAGCCGGCTACTCGCCAATTGCGCCACGGAGGCTTTATGCCAAAATGCAATGTGCCAAATATTGGCACATTTGTAGTTTCATAAAAACTAGCTCTAGCTCATTTTAAAAGGAATTAATTTTGAATCGGGTGGCGAAAATACCATGTAACAAACCATTTTGGAATCTCGATAAAACAGGCATTTTTTTAACTTAGGATACAAGTGACCATACATTTTTTTTCACCATGGTAGGGTGAAAGTGAGGAAGAAAAACGTAAAATTGGAGTTTAATCATAGTATAAAAACAAACTATGCTTGTGTTAGAAAAATAATAGTTTACATTCGATAGCACATCTTTTCAGGAATACTACCCAAAAAACAGATAGAAGGGTGAAATATTTTGAAAATGTCGTATATCACTGAAGCCGTGACACTTTTACAGAACATAACAAATGTTTATCTGAACCGGCACAATGGCCTCTACCCGCAGGTACCTTAATATCACGAAACCGCTCCCTCATCAGTTTATTCAAGAAAAGTTTGTAAGCAAAAACAACGTTGTTAGTAATGCATACATAAATAGCGCAAGGTGAAACTTTGATATAAGTACAGAAAATGGCTGTACTAACCTTGTCTTCCTCCAGCTAGTTTTCACACCTCTGCCGATTTTTCGCAGATTACTGCATTCTTACAATGCAACCTTTCCAGATTCCCAGATAAATAAAATTTTCCGTTCCCTAAAGTTTGTTTACAATTTTTTTTATTTTTTTATTATTATTTATTCATGGCCATGGATACATGTCCTTCAGCCGGATACATTGTAATAATTGTATTTCACACGAATCAAATCACTGTAAATAGTTCAATAGTCTTCAGTATAAAATCTTCACTCATCAATAACTAGGCTTTAATTAAGCCATTTATTTATTCCTTTATCAAAAGAATTTATCATGAATTCTCCAGCCGAAGCCACGTCTCTTATTCCCGCCATTCTCCATTTTTTTCCACACATTTCACTTATTTTATACTCGGTTTACCTTTGTTTACAAATAACAATTCAGGGTTACCAATTCCTAAAAAAAATAGCCCTAAAGTCAAGATGAAATATCTCTTGCAAAATTGACAAAAAGCCCCAAAACAGCCTAGTGTATAACAATAGGGTATTATATATGTATAGTTTCCTGTTTTTTAAGGTAAATAAATTACAACTTAGTTTTTATTTGAATGAACGTAATAATTACCTACGGAGGTGTAGTGTTATTGTGCTTGCCGCTGCAGGATGGCGTGCACAGATTACTTAGAGAAGCTACGCATCGATATAATGCCTCTACGACTTTATGGTCTCCCAAAACAAACAAATTGAAAAACTATCGTATAAAATTGAGCGAAATATTTTATTGGCACAGAAAGTTTCGTAGTCAAGCCGTGTAGAGAAGTCATGTTTAACTACTAATACTACAAATATGAAAGTTTGTGTGTTTGGATTTTTGACACTCAATTACGCAAAAATGGCTGAACAAATTTGTATGAAATTTGGCACACAGATAGTTTATTATTAACACATATTTTATCTCAGGAAACTATAAGGTACTTTATAAATACACTACTTAAAAGATATAGAAAGATATAATAGCTTCAGATGCCTCCATGAATTGTATAGCTTTTCTTTCTAAAATAACTTACACGCGGGCGGAGGTGCGGGCAACGGCTAGTTATATATGTATATAATAGCTTTTGCCCGCGGCTACGCCCGCGTGGTATATATTTTTGAAAGAAAAGGTTTAAAATTCATGGAGACCTCTTAAGCTCTTACATCACCTGTATTATGCTATCCCGTAGGAACCGTGCATTTTCTGGTATAAAAAGTAGCCTCTCAACTAACACTATGCAAAAAATCGTGGGGATCCCTTGCTCTGTCTAAAACAAAAACAAAACTATCGCACGGGAACCGTACATTTTTCCGGAATTAACGTAGCCTATGTGCTATTCCAGACTATAGTCTATCTCTGTGCCAAATTTCAACCTGATCCTTCGAGCCGATTTAGCGTGATTGAGTAACAAACATCCATCCAACCAAACATTCGCATTTATAATATTAGTAGGATTATTGATAAACACCCGATAAAAGATTTCATACAAACTTTCTTCCCCTATTTTACCCCCTTAGGGGTGGAATTTCCAAAAATCCTAAAATATGTATATTTTAATTTTTAACTGAAAGGCAAAATACTAATTTTCTTAAACTTAACTTCAAAAATGACGCATTTTCATACAAACTTTCATCCCCTATTTTACCGCCTTAGGGGTGGTATTTCCAAAAACCTTCCTTCGCGGATGCCTACGTCATAAAAGGTACCTACTGTCAAAATTCTAAGTCTCTAACCCCATCCGTTTTGGCTGTGCGTTGATCGATCAGTCAGTTAGTTGCTTCTTTTATATATACAGATATAGTGATTCTGTATGGTCAACAGACTTGTCCCCCTTTTTTTTATCCTGGCAAGGAAAAGTGACCACACTGCACCTGATGTCAAGCGCAGTGCCGTCCAATTAGAGTATCAAGTAGCGAGAAACAATCTATCCCCCGCTACTCAACACAATCATACTGGCCTTTCACACTACGCCGTGGGGCAAGGAGGTGAAGAAGCGGTCGAGGATTTAGTGTCAGAGTACCCAGAAGGCTGCAACAGCCAAACTTCGTACCCCAACTCTAGACCCTCGACAAAAACCAGATGTACACTGCCTGATCCCGGAACGCGACACACTTGCGTGTGCCACCATGGCGGGGTTTACACCTTGTGTACGTATGGTGGTCGCTATCCGGGCGAATATTTATTTATTTATTTATGCATATACTACCACCGGATATTCTTGGAACAACGTAATTTTTACAGTTTTCGGAGCAATAAACGTTTTTTTAGTAATGTGATGTCGGGATAGTTTGAGGCTCTGTGCCACTGTGCTTCCAGCATGGAGGTAGTTCAGCGCATCGTCTCTAAAATCTACCTTGTCGCCTGTGTGTGGTCCCTTAACTATCTACCCATAGTAGTAATGAAAAAACGAAAGCTATTTTATATCTGAAATATAAATTAGTAAAAAATATTATGCATGTATTATTTAATAAAACTTTTTGATAGCACATTCCGTAACCAGCCAGACTTATCACAATTCAAAACCCGACACTCTGGTAGCCATGGCAACGTACCCACAACAACCACGGTTAACTATATGTCATTGGAACTATTGAATATTATTATATCTCGTATTCGAGAAGTTTATATATATTGTGCGTAGTTTATATATTTTTGCATGTGACCGAACAATGTCAGTTCTGAGTCTACTGCCTGAAGATAAACGGAGAGACCAAAGGTAAATTCTTCTATTTGTGGGAATATTTATGGCTATACTTTGCTATTAATCTGATAAATTATGAATCACAATTTTCTTTATCTTATGTAATAAAATAAGAACTTGCTATATTTCGGAAACTTTGCAAGTAAACACCATTACTTTTCTTCTATCAGTCCGTCATATTCAGAAATGGTGTGTCAGATATAAGTTTTAACAATATTTTTGATAGAACTAGAGTTAAATTACGTATGTGAGTTGGTAAAGGTCTTCATGCGACCCGAGAAATATAAGCTGAAGTACAGAATTTTTGTTTAATTGCATAATAACATAATTGTCTGTCACTACTTGATACTCTAACTGGACGGCACTGCGCTTACCATCAGCAACGTGGTCACTGCCGTGCCAGAAAAAAAAAATTGGTTCGCTACATAATTAGATCCATTCGTACATTTTTGAGTCAACGTCTACCCTTCAAATGGTAAGCAGCTACATCTCTGACATCCTCATGCGTGTTTCTGTTTTAAACTATTGCATCTAAATAAAAATACATAAAATGTATCAAGATTTTTCGTCTCATGGAAAATAATATGGTGTAGTCTAAAATAAACAAGTTTGGAACTTTTATGTATCGTCACAGTTGTCACAAACATGGACCAAGTTTATTGCAGAGATATTTGTTCCTCGAAGTTGTGAATTACTTTAAAAGTTATTATTTTATATAATACTAGCTGTTGCTCGCGGCTCCGCCCGCGTGGAGGTCATGTTTGGGAGAAAAAGTATACAATACAAAATACCAATATGCATGCGTTTAACTTAAAAATAACGGATTTTCATACAAACTTTCATTCCCTATTTTATCCCCTTAGGGGCGGAATTTCCTAAAATCCTGAAACATATATTTTTTATTTTTAACTAAAACGCCAAATACTAAATTTCATGACTTTAACTTCAAAAATGACGGATTTTCATACAAACTTTCATCCCCTATTTTACCCCCTTAGGGGTGGTATTTCCAAAAACCCTTCCTTAGTGGATGCCTACGTCATAAAAGGTACCTACTGTCAAAATTTCAAGTCTCTAACCCCAGCCGTTTTGGCTGTGCGTTGATCGATCAGTCAGTCAGTCAGTCAGTTTCTTCTTTTATATATACAGATACTAGCTGTCGCCAGCGGCTCCGCTCGCATGGTACTTTGAAAGAAAAGGTCTAAAATCGTATCCTATGCTATTCCATAGGAACCGTGTATTTCTCGAGATAAGCCTATATCATTCTGTCATCCCTAAACTACCACACCACTAAGCCAGAAATCGTGTCGAAACCTTGCTCTGTGAAAAACCGATAATTATCCCGGGGGAACCGCTTACATTTTTTCAGATATAAAAAGTAGGCTATCATTTGCGCGATCGAATGATCTAACTGTATTCTAAATTTCACGATGATTGGCCAAGCCGTTTTTGAGTTAAAAACGGACATAATTTTTTTAAATGGCAGTATCGGGATCAGTGAGCCATAAAATGAATATTTCACGCAAAATCGGGTAAGTTACTCAAATGTATAGACAGACGCTACAGATTTACATGATATATCTATAAATTTGTGTATTCGTGTCATGTACGACTTGATTTGAGATTGTTTAAGAGGGTGAGTAATTTCTGATATTTTCTATTCCTTCTTTTTGGGGAAATTAAGCACCGAAACGAGGAATTGAAAAAACTATATTATTAAATAACAAAAAACCCGACTGCGTAGAATAAAATTAACCTAAAAGATAATGAACAAAGATTTTTAATCTATAGGTAAGATTTGATCAAGCAATGTGGAATGCCCGTGCATTTTTTTCTAAATAGTCTCAATAATGATTAACATCGAACATTAACTGCGTTTACCATCAGGTGCAGTGTGGTTACATTGCCGAGCCAGTATCAAAAAATAAAAATAATGATTTGTTTAAAAATTTAATTATCTAAAGTGTTTTCAAGCAAACAGACGGTAGGCAGCGGCATTGCTGTGCCCTGGCATTGCAGAAGTCTATGGGCGGCGGTGACTACTTACCATCAGGTGGCCCGTCTGCTCGTCTTTATATCCAGGCCGTAAAAAAAAACAGTTTTGCGTTCTTACGATCGTACCATCATTTACCAACTATCCGCAGGAAAGAATCCCTCGAAACTGTATACAGCAGTAACTCTCGTCTAAACCTGTTGAACAAGAGGAAGCGACTGAACCCCCTCACGTCGGAGATGTCCAACCAGACGCTGAGCAGCAAGGTGGGAGACAGGTACGTCACGCAGCGAGTACTGTCGGCGAAGACACACCGCGTCAAACAGCTGCAGAACCAACTGGCTGATGCGCACTACCATTTGCAGGTGAGATAGATAATAATAAGCAGGGCAGCTTGTGGCGAGCTGATGGGAATTACTATTAATCCCACGTACACGAGTGCTCCCGGGGAAAGGCCCTGTTATTCATCCCTAACTTGCCTTTACCGGCTTGATGAAGTGAACAACGACGAGGAACAGATCCCCTACCTCTGGCGGAGGGTGGATATGAAACATAAGTGGCGAGTGGGCAGCGTGATGGATCCTAAGGGACCAAATGATCGTTGCTCCTTTGTCGCTTTTTCTAGCGATTATTTTAGCTAAGTTGGCGAGTCACCAGAGGAGGCCCGTGCCCAGTAGTGGGACAATGTCTAATACAGAGCTAGTATTATTTTTTATTATAAGTTATATCAAGTAGTAATACTTGACTTTATAAGTAAATACACCCAACAGTCACATACATAGCCCTGAACCCCAAATTAGATAAAATCTGTATCGTGGGTACTGGGTATCAAGAACTACGAGGGACTACAGTCCCACAACACCCAGACCTAAAACAAATATCTGTCTCTCACACAAACATTTGTCTCGGTGCGGGAATCGAACCCACGGCCTCTCGTTTCCCAGCTGACCACTCGCCCACTGCGCCAAGGAGGCTGTCTTTATGCACTTTTATGTTTAAACTTAGTTTTATATGTGTTGTAATAGGAAGTTGTAACTTTGTAACAAGGGGTTGACAGGGATTGACGTATCCCTTCGGATCCTAGTTAAATTAAATGTAACGTAAACACCTTTCAGATCACAGACATTAACCCCAATTTTTAGGTAATTCACAATATAATCACATTTCTGACAATATTCGGTCACAGTGTTTTTTTATTAGTATCAAGTAGCGAGAGACAATCTATCCCTCGCTACTCAACACAATCATGCCTGCTGTGTAGCTTCTTCACACTACGCCTAAAAAACCCAGGATCATAGGAAAGAAGTGTGTCAGTATAAATTTAATGCGAGAATAGGCCTTTCACCTAGTGTAATATAGCATATAAAATAATACTTGGTAAAGTCAGAGATGTGTGCCCTGGGGGATGTGTTCAAATCGGCGACATAATGTCTCGCCAGCCAATATGATCCCCCGATCACCCATTGGTATTCCAAAAGTCAGACAGAATTGTTTACATTGCTCTTTTATTGTTTTCCATATATTTATGATGCTATCTCATTGAAGCCTGTTATTTATCGGTCACGCACCAAATGATAATTATTTTCTTTCTTTCTTTTTTAATATGCCAGAGTTACACAACGTTTTGTTCCATTCCGATAGGCTCCGTGGCGTAGTGGGCGAGTAGCCGGCTGTGAAACGAGAGGCCGTGAGTTCGATTCCCGCACCGAGACAAATATTTGTGTGACAGATAGATATTTGTTTCGAGTGTAGGTGTTGTGGGATCGTAGTTCTTGATACCCGCGATACAGGTTTTACCTAGCGTGGGGCTAGAATTATGACTGTGACTGTTGGTTTGGTTGGTATTTATTATTATGATTTTAAATCACGAAATATACCTATGGTCTTGACAAGGTTGTCTAGTTATATAATGTTCAGAACCATTCTTATCTGGGAAATGCCTGGTACAAGCGTAAGATATGCTGTGTTCACTCCAAGAAGGTGGTACACTGTTGTATGATATTTTTAATTTATGTCTTAACATTGTAATAACTGTGTACAACTAGTTCAGTGAATAAAAAAAAAAAAAAAAATTAGTTATCGGAGGAGCCAGAATTCTGTGACTAAATAATTAATCATAAATCATTATAAGTACATAAAAAAGATTTATATGTTCCGCGTCTGTACCTATATTCCTCGCTTCATGCATTTATAAAAAAAAATGTAGTTATTTTAGTGCTTAGGGGCGGTAAAGGAATGCGCGACGTGGACCATCAACCACGGTGTCGAGATTCAGGGGCCTCGTTTTTCAAATAATAAATGATTAGCCTGATATTCTCCTATCAGCCCTATATCAGTCAGAACACTATTTGTGTCATCTGAATTCCTCGTAAATAGAGTTCCATGAGCTGTGGATTTGAACTGTTTTTTTTTTGCTGTGACTCTTGCCTAGTTAGTCCGAATGACTCCTAGCTATTACTAGTATTAAAATGTATCTTTCCTTATTGTCGAGTAAAGTTTTTAAAAAATATTTTTCTCTTGTTTTAGGAGCTAAGCAATGAAAACCGCGTGCTGCGAGCTATTCAAAAGAAACAAGAGATAGCGGTACAAAGGCAGGTTTGGATTACATTCCTTAGTGCTTTATTTTTTTGAAATTATCTTAAAAACCGTTTCATTTTTGTGTGTAAGTAAGCTTATGTCTTTTGGCTATAGAATGAATAAAGTTAGTGTCTACATAAATGAGTTCAACTTTGTAACATCGAGGGAGTAGCAGAGAGGCAACTAGTACAACCATCACCACGGTTATAGGTGACGATGCCAAATTACAATACCAGAGATTTTTTTTTTCTAATTTTATACTTAATATCGTTTATTTGAACTCAGGACCGATCAAACTTAGGTTCCATAGAATCGGTCTTGAGTTATGATTGTTAAATTAAAGAACAAAAATTTTACTCTCTTCTCACTCACTTTCTGGACTGGCGTATCTCCAAAAAGCTCCACTGACTGTATCAACTAGTTTGAACTTCTTAATTTCAATTCATAATACCTCACACAGGTACGAAAACTCAAACGCAGAGCTGCCTCAAGTGTTAAGTTCTCACACCGAAGAGATGAGAATCCAGCAAAGCAAGTACAAACAGTTGAAACAGCAGTTCAAGGAGGTGACGCAGAGGCTCAAAGAGAAGGACGTGCAGTTACAGCAGCTGAGGGACGACCACCAGCATCTATTGGATCTCAGCAAGGATAGGTACCCAAAATAAATCATCATGTTTAGATGTTCGTTAATGTTGCACGACGTATAGATTTTGAGATAAATGTACAATGTCCTAGACAAGAATATAAGAACAGTGAAGTTAAAAGTAGAGATACTAATTTACGAATGGTTCGCAATGCTCCAGTTTGACATAATAGGGAAGATTTTATAACTAATGATCTAGCTACGGATAATAGGGTAGATTCCTGTGTTTAATTTTGTACATTATTCGATATGCAACCGAATATAATACGCAAAAGAAACTCTTTTGCGGAAACAGAATCAAAATTGCTTGAAAAATGAGGTCACAATATTTATTTTAAATATTAGTATGAGCAAATCTATACTATTATATTATAAAGAGGAAAGATTTGTATGTAAGTATGTTTGTAACGAATTGGCTCAAAAAGTACTGGACCGATTTTAAAAATTCTTTCACCATTTGAATGCTACATTACCACTGATTAATATAGGCTACATAATATTAAGATTAAGCTTAAAATGACTCTGGATTTCATATCTTTTCTTTCAAAAATAACTACCACGTGGGCGAAGCCGCGAGCAAAAGCTAGTATTATATAAATATTATATTGCAAATACTCACAGGCATGGTCGAAAAGGCAGTTGCGTATTGGGAACATATTGCTATCTCCCTCGCACAACGGCACAGTAATGGGGATTCTGAAAACTGTGACATCACGGTACATATCAAGCATCCTTTTACTGTCATTTGACAATTATCCCTTCCAACAGATTTGAATGGCGTCTAATTGACTTATTTTTGTTCAGATTCATAAATTGTTTCGATAATAGGTTTTAGGTAATGTAAATTGTTGATTAAATCAATAAAAAACATCGAGTCAACTACCCTGTTCCTTAGACTGGGTGCGGTTAAAGCGTGAAGTAAGAAGGCGGACGCTGACATCAAACCAATATAGCGTCAAGTAGAAAGAAATTAAAATATCGGATAAGGAAAGGTTCTTAGCAGGTCTTCAGCAGATAAAGTTTTCATTTTTTAAATCAATTATTTAAGGATCTTAAATTAATTCTGAGCAGGTCGCTCAAAATGGAATTAACAATTTGGTTCTTTAGAAATAGCATCTTTACAACTATGCATTTTGTGACTACATCAAATAAGGGAACGTTAATATATAATTTATTTCCATCTAAGTACACGTTATCTCGTCTTCAATTACTTTAAACCACATCTTTGCAAATTATAATGGATATCACGCGGCCTTTGTCTAATGAAGTTTGTTCTTTGGCAGTATTTTCCATTTGCTAAGTCTAGTTGAAGAAGCCGTTGTAATTAATTAATCCAGTATGTGATACATTATGCATATTCATTGTTTTATAGTAGACATTTATTTATAATAGTTATTCAGTTTAGTTATAAATGAAAAAACTTTTTATTATGTCAGCATACAGTTTTCTGTATGCTGACATGATCAAGCAACAATATAGGACAGCAAGCAACTATATAGGACGGGACTGAGAAAGGGTGTGACAAGAAGATGAGAAGAAAGGGTTTGCAAGTTAATATCACAAGGCGAAACATCACATTACTCGAATAAAGAGAGCAATCTAGAACTTTGAGCGAAAATGTAAAAGATTGAACATTTCATATATTTTCATGAACATAATTTCGAATATGAATCTACCTAAGGGTGCACATTGCGCAAAATGTAAAAATACGTCGGTTACCAAGAAATTTAAGTGGAGTACGCCGACTCAATGGCTACATACATAATATGGCTTCATTAACTTTCTATCTCAATAAAATTTCTACAAGTATTCTCAAGTAATGTACCAATAAGCAAATACCAGTTTGAAATCAAATTATCCTTAAACGACTAATTTTATTCACGAAGTTCTGTATTAAAAGAAAATGTTGTAACATAAAAATGAGCTTAATTATATTTTCAACGAACAAGAATTAAATTAACAAAAACGATCAAACATGTAGCGAGATTGTACGCCTGAAATTTGTATGAGATGGTTAGCGATAAGATATAACATATATACCCACGCTAGTATTAAAAATATTTCATAATAAAAACAAATAATCCTCCTTCCTATGATCCTGGTCCTTAAGCATGATTGGGTTTGATTTGCGAGGGATAAATTGTCTCTCACTAATTGATACACTAACTGGACGGCACTGCGCTTATCATCAGGTGAAGTGTGGTCACTTTGAATGGTTGGAAGCTCCTTTTTTAATCATCATTTATTTTCTTTCTCAGCTCTGGATTAATTTTACTCACACATATCTCTAGAGACTGTTGCGTTATTATTTATGTTTGTTTATTGTTTGCTATCTATATAGACATCTGCTGGAACGTGAGAAACTCCAAGCTCAAGTGACCGACCTGTCGACCAAGGTGCAACAACAGAACGAAACCATCACGATGCTGCAGCGACGCATAGCGCTTGAACAGAAGAACTTCAAGCATCACCTGCAGAATGAGATCAACAAGCATAAAGACACCAGGCATGATCTGGACCTCGCCATTAGTAATGCTGACAAACTGTCTAGTATTATTGAGGTTAGTAATTTAGGTTTAGTTATTTTTCTCTACATAGGTCCAGGGCTATTCGATTGATGTCTTTCTATATTTTAAGTATATAGAAAGACATTCTATATTTTAAATATATATCTTTCGTTATTATAAAAATAATTTTGTTTGCCCCAACGTCAACAAGATACGTGTTCGTTGGTTATCCTACATGTGAATGTTTGGATGGATGGAGGTTTATTACTCAATCACGCTACAATAGCTGTACGGATACGGTTAAGATTTGGCACAGAGATAGATTATTGTCTAGAATAGCACATGGACTACTTTTTATCCCGGAAAAATATACGGTTCCCGCAGGATAGTTTTTTGTTTTCACGGAGCAAGGTATCGACATGATATTTGCATAGTGGTAGTTTAGGGGTTAGAGAATGACATAAGCTACTTTTATCCCGGAAATGCACGCTTCCTATGGGATAGCAAAATACAGAAAGGTGTAATAGCTTAAGATGTCTTCATGGATTGTATACCTTTTCTTCCAAAAATAATCTCCACACGGACGGAGCCGCGAGCAATATCTAGTATTTCATAAAACAATAGTCTGATTGATATCAGTGTGTCTGTTGATTTGTTTTCGCGTGACACAAAAACAGCTAATCGAATTTCGATACAAGTGTCAATTTGGGTTGTATGTAATGGTGTGGGATGTTTCAATGTAAAGCGAAGCCATTGTAAACATTTAATTATAGAAGTTACTGGATCATCAAATAATCCAGAAAAACCTTCCATGGGAAACGGAAAGCTACAATTTTATTTATCTTTTCTTTAATAGCATCCAAGAAGCATGTCTAGATTGACAGTTAACTTTTCAAGAATAACTTAATAAAAAATAAGTAAATATGTACGTTTTGTAAGTGGTTTATAGGTTTTAGATAATTTTCAATACAATCATCAATCAATCTTATACAAGTCGTTGACTGCACAGCTGCTTTGAAAATACTCCTAATTAAGAAACGCCTGGAAGAGTTTATACCATAAAAGTTATGTTATAAGAAAGTAAACACAATAGAAATTTATAGCATACATTTCAGAAGACAATTATCCTATTTTAAATTGAAACACTTACGTTTTTCAATTTTCTTTTTCAATTTCATGACTCCATCATCTCTTAAAGAACTATCTATGTATGCAGTAATTCTAATTTCATCGTAGAATTACATTAAATATTATTCTACGTAGACAATACAACTATGATATGATAGAAAACGTCCTCTGTGTCTTGGGAATAAATTGGAAGTGACGCACAGTCCTGCGGTACGCAATATTTCTCTGAATTGTGACATTTCCGCTTGTAACTGTCACACCTTTTTCCTGACATTAATCGAATGAATTTAGGAAGGCACTATTTTGACGTAATAGTTAATATAATGGAAATTTTATATAGGAATTTTGCTGGTGGTAGGATATTCATATCCGCCCGGATAGCGGCCACCGTACACAGGGTGTAAAACCCGCCATAGTGGCACACGCAAGTGTGTCGCGTTCCGGGATCAGCCAGTGTACATCCGGTTTTTGTCGGGGGTCTAGAGTTGGGGTACGATGTTTGGGCGTGTTGCGGCCTTCTGAGTACCCTGACACTACCCTCGACCGCTTCTTCACCTTCTTGCCCATGGCCTAGTGTGAAGAAGCAGGCTGGCATGATTGTGTTGAGTATGGATGGATAGATTGTCTCTGTCTACTCGATACTCTATTTGGACGGCACTGCGCTTACCATTAGGTGTAGTCATTTTTCCGACCCAGGATAAAACATAATAATAATATAACATAAAAAATTCAGCACTGAGTACATCTTTTTCAAGTGTCAGAGACTGGCTGTAAACATCTTTGTCTATAGTATAATTGAGTCGATACGACCGCTTACTACTACTTTCTCACTGATGAGATGTGAGAGCTTGCTCTTGTGTTTTGTACGTGAGATTTCTGGAGTTCACAATCCGTTTTTTCTCCCATGGTCTCCACGACCCATATCATTCCGTTAAAGGCATTGAACTGAGGCCTAACACTACAATAATAGACCCCGTGTCCCGGAGAAGGACGGTGTATAATTCAGAGATTTACAAAATTGGGATTCCATTATAACTTGTTTATAAGAAAAGAAAATAAACTTTATTTGATCAATACTTAAGCCGGCATACTTACAAATAAGAGTAAAAATGAGATCCTGAGAATATCCATTACTCCTCATTAGATACACCTGTGTTACAAGTTTGGCTAAAAAGGCCAAACAAGGCTCAGCATTGGCAAGGCTGTAAAATACTGCTTGGCGCTAATATTCGGTCTTAATAATATTTTTTTTAATATCAATATCAATGTCAAGTCTCATAAAAACCTATTTAAATACTTGTGTTTTTTCTAGATGAAAGAGAAAATGTTAAGCACAGCCGCCAGTCGTCCAGCCAAGTCACCGACAAAGCTTGGTTCAATGATGATGCCCGGAAGGTCACCGCCTGTGAAGGCCAAGCCACCAGAGACGACTATCTACAGAAATAATGATGATAGACTGAACGTAAGTCTAAATCAGTGATCTAATTTTTATACCATCGCACCGCTCGCCATAGACAGGGAGTTCATCCTCACACATTGGAACCTAAATGGTCGCGCACAGCGCGTTTTCAGAGGAATTTCCTCCCGCGAACGCTCCGAATATGGAATGAGCTCCCTGCCGAGGTTTTCGTAGGGACTACAGTATGGGGTTCTTCAAGAAGGGAGTGAATAGGTTTTTGAAGGGTCGGCAACGCGCGTATGATAACCTGGTATTGCAAGCGTCCATAGGCTACGGTAACCACTTACCATCAGGCGGACCGTAAGCTTGTTTGCCACCAACGTGGTATAAAAAAAGGACTTTTAAATATGCATCCTGCAATCCAACTATAAAATATTCTTCTGCAGTAAGTTATGCTGTACCTAATTCTCAAATATAAATAATGCTAGCCCCGTATTAAACATTGTCCCACTGATGGGCACGGGTTGATGGATTAGTCAACCACGCTGGCCTAATGTGGGTTCGTAGATTTCACATAGCTTTGAAATTCGTATGAGAATTCTCAGGTATACAAGTTTCCTCACGATGTTTTTCTTCATCGTTAAAGCAATAGGGTGTTTGACTGGTGTAACCAAAAAATATAAAACTGCACTAGGAGAAAGGATAGTGGGCAAACATATTTATTAGATACATTTTTTTATTTTAAATGTATTATAAACATTTTATTTTCGTCATTAAAATTTAGAATTTTTAATCTGTATCACTCGGTGCCAAAAACGTAGCAATACCGGCCGCCATTACTCGTTACGACATCGCACATAAACATTGCATCCCACGACAAATAAAATTGTAAGATAGAACATATTTTTCGATGTGGAAACGTGTTAATTTCGTCTTCAAGACTTCTATAAGAATGGAAGAAGGTATTACAAGGGCTGATAGTCGAAATCTGCCACTTCTTTCTTAAAACTTTTGATTTTGGCACATGGATGAACAATTTATCGGGATTTAGTGTCGAGTTTTTACACAAAGGCATTGAACAATATTTATATCCTGGCTCATTCATTTTTGTGGAAAAACTAACAGATAAATGCAAATAATTTGTTATGTTGTTAGGTGTCACGAATGTTTGTATATGTGCGATGACGTCACATAGAGATAATGTCACGTGACAACGCGTTTTAGCGCGAAATTATATATGAAAAAATTAAACCACGGATTTTATATAAATTGAGTATATTTCAATAATAAAAATTTTACGGGGGCTATAAGTGACGAGTCCTCTATCGATGTCCATCAATTTTCAAAAATTGTCAAATACCCTATTGATAATTAGCAATGAATATACACGTAACTTTAGAAAAGTCTGAGCTGTATGCAATTTGGGCTAGTTTCAAACATACGACTTTCGTCTTGACAGTCCGTACCGCAACCAACTAGGCTATCGCTGCTATTCTCAAATAAATAAAAAAAGCCTTGAAAAAAGTAAAGCCTCGCTGTTTTTAATCGGACATGTCTAGCATAATTGGTCCACTTCACTCAATGTAGGAACAGGGTCAACACTACTGAAAACCTTGGAACCCAAACGACATTTTTTCTTAAACATCGCCAGCAACTACTCATCACCAAGTTTTATCTGTGGAGGTTATAAAGTACTCCTATAAGACCAACTCGCTTATTTCTCGACATTATGCTGTTGCGATATCACTAAATAAACTGTTATAACTCAATTATTTACCCTATAATACAATAATACATTTACGATAAACTGACGAAGTCTAAGAAACTGTGTCCAATGGGAAATAAAGTTTGGAAGGTCTGCTCTAGGGAGACTATTATACTCTGCGTCGTATAATATGTTAATATGTTAAACAATATTGGATTATTGCCTTCTGTGTTGTCTATTCTGTGCCAACAGACACCAATATTAATTCAACGGAACTGTATCTTTATACCGTTACGATATTATGATTTTATGTTACTTTATATATTCACTTTGAATTAAAACGCCAATATGAAATGAGTTTTCGATTTTATGACTCAGATCAATAAAGTTCTCAATAAAGCTTCATTTAAAGTATAAATGACTGTATTAAAAGCAATTTGTTTTGTTTAAGGTGGATCAAAATATCCTCGCAAAACTGTGCGAGAATTCTCGTAGCATCAGTAGTGCCCTATCACACGATGAGGAAACCTCTTCATCCATCGAACCGCGGTCAAGATACGCGAGAAGCCGAACAATATCCAATAGCACTAGGTCTACCCCAAACCAGACCAGAAAGAGCTCCAAAGGTTCCGACGACATCGTCGAACTAGCTAAAACAGTACAAGACGGCATGGCTGACTTAGCAATATTTGATGAAACATTAGACACAAAGAATTCCACTCCAGATGAAGTTGCAAAGAAAATGGAGGCGATGAAAGCCGAGTTGATCAATAAGATTAAAGGGGAGGAACCAAGAAAAACTAGTGCATTACGAAGACGATCTACGGAGGAATCGATCGAGGAACAAATAATTGAAGAAGAACCAGAACGACCTAGGTCTAGGGGAAGACGTGGCTCCAACGTTTCGTTTTATGATAACGCTGGAGGCGACGACATGTCTGTTGGAAATGATTTTAGAATCGCAGAAGAGAAGATTAAAAGAGAGAGCAGTGTCTTAGAAAGAAAGCTATCTTCGAAACCCATAGACAAGTACTGCAAGGACATTATCCAGGACATAGAGAAGAGCAGCAAAGTCATAGACAAGCACGTGAAGCAATTCAATAATTCCAGATTTGAAAGCGACAAAATAGTAGAACAGTTACAAGCGGTAGATAAATTGAATGAATACGTCAATGCGAAAGGTGAAATTACTGAAACAGCTTTGACAGAATTGAATAATAATTTCAAAGTATTGACTGAAGAGGTACTTGAAGTAGCCCCTACAAGGAAGAGATCTGTATCGGGAAGAAGAACTTCTAGGGTTAATCTACTAGGTGATTCTAACCTTAGTAACCAGGATTTATTGGATGATCTGTTGGGTAAGAAATGATATACGGCTTTATGCTAGACTTTTATAAAATGTTATGCAAAAACATCTGATTAGGTCATTTGTCATTTAAATATTTTGTTTGTGGAGTTTTGAAATAGAGTTGCAATTTAAAGTTAAGAACATAGAACCAAGCTCGAAATATTTACTATATGTTCTAAAAATAAACTTTAATCAGGACACTATATAGCGCGACAATGTTAACACAAAAAGAGATAATATATAAAACGGCTTCAGAAAAGACGCTACGGTATACAAGTAAAAAAGAATTACCTTAATTAACGCCCTACTAATTACTTACTTACACTTTGTCGTGTAAGGATATTTTTTATTTTATTTTTGACAGTCTCCGTGGCGCTGTTGGCGAGTAGCCGGCTGTGAAACGAGAGGCCGTGGGTTCGATTCCCACACCGGGAAAAATGTTTGTGTGACAGACAGATATTTGTGTCCGGGGTCTGGGTCTTGTGAGACCAAAAAGTCTCTTGTAGTCCCTGATGCCCACAACACAAGTCTCGGATCTTAGTGTGTGTGATAGTGTTGGGTGTTATTTATTTATTTATTATTTGGTGTGGTGTCTTTTTGGTCTGTGGGGTAGAAGCAATGTTGTCAATCATGGTGACATATCGAGTAATATATTTGTCACATTACACGCAAGTTTGGTTGAACATTTGAAATTTGATATTTTTGTAATAATGTAAAATTTTTAAGCAACTTCAAAAAGAGGAAGTTATTGTTTGTATTTTTAATATATGGCACGTGATATTTTGGCACATATTATTTAGCCTACTTCGAGAGTGGTCACATAAACATTGTGTTAAAATTTCACGAAAAGATGGGTATTTATCGCCTAAACGCACCACAATTGTGATTTTAAATTTGGTTTTTCGGTATGACTAATTTAATTGTCAATGTCGATAAAAAAATTAAATTTTAGACACTAAAGGCGACTAAATGTCGTAATTTTTTTCATAATAAACTTACCCAACACATACTGTTTGCATACCACACTAGGGTATCGACAACTACGAGGGGCTACGGTCCCACAACACCCAGACCCGAAACAAATATCTATCTGTCACACAAACATTTGTATCGGTGCGGGATTCGAACCCGTCGGCTCTCGTTTCACAGCGGGCTACTCACTCATTGCGCTAGTGGAACTGTCATTACACAATACGCCTTGCTTCTTCTGATGTAACAACGCGAGGCTATATAAACGCAGAGCAAGATTCACACTGAATTTTATAAAATTGTGTATCATTTTACTTCAAAATTTCCCACGTACAAATCACGACGCGTCTCGGCGAAAATAATTTCCGCCACTAAAAGGTCTTAAATATAATAAATGATGAAACGGTTGTTCGTGTGGGCCATTTCGTTTGGGAAAGAAAATATTTGGAAATGATAGCCATTACAGTCAATTAAATGTATCTTATTATTTGTATTTTATGTCAGTTAGATTTAGGTACCTGGGTAACAAAAAAGGACTGTTTACGTTTGAAGCATTTTTCTCAACTTAGAGCTTTTGTTCAGTAATTTAAAAATGATGCTTAACTTTATGAATGATGTTGACGGTTTTAGACTATTGGGATGTTTATTGATTTAATAATGAATTACATAGCAATACTATTTCTACATTATATTGTTTTATAATCAGAGGGGATAGGTCTTAATCCACCACGCTGGCCTAGATTCCACATACTCTTGAAATTTTATTGTTAAGGAATGTAAGTTTCTTAAATTTTCCTTCGCAAGCAGGCTATAATATATATAGTAAAATAATAATGAATACATACGTAATGTCGGTAGGTGTATGCTATTTGGGCTCGTTTTGAACCTGCGACTTCCGTTTCAGCAGTCTGTATCACTCCTAGATATGGTTTCTCCTTTTAATTGTTCACTGCCAATTAAAAAACTGTGTTTCCGAGATATTAAATCAAAAAATTATTTTCTTCGAACTTTCTTGTACATACACACTCACACACTTACGTCTGTAATCCCAAAGGGGTAGACAGAGGTAACCAGTACACCCACTTTTCGCCGAATTTCGATTTCAGACTCCGGGCTAATACTGACAATTTCTAGATAGAAAAACCCAATATCACTTTACCCGACCCGGGGATCGAACCCTGTCAGCACAGTAGTCGTAACGCTGTGCAATTACAACTGCGCCACTGAGGCAGTCAACTTTCTTTAAGCTCATAATTTTCGATTCCTAAAGCGCTATTAGCAATAATTGTGTATAATAACTCCAAACTCGAAAGACAATATCAATCGGAACATAAAGACATTTTAGAATCCAATCTGACATCGGCACGTCGAGTTTAATTACTCGCACAATCACGACGTTCACGACTCAACCCGAGATGTTCCGAGTTAATTAATTGACGGCTCGGCTTCATTTACGTCTCTCAATAATGGCGCACAAGATTGGCGTGTAATGTGTAAGCCGATTTTAGTATTGTTGATTAAATGTGTGGCGAAAATGGTCAGGTATGAGAGATTTTAGCGATGGATTTCATAATATAAATACTAACATATTTCTGACCACACAGCCTTATGTCCTAGGTTCAGCGGCATGTGTGGTTAAACGAAATGGAGTTACGAAGTTCGACAATATAAGACATAATGTATTTTGAGTCTAATATTTTCAATGTAAATCACAAACTAAAAATGTATATAACAATAATAATAATTTTCGACGTTAAACACTTTGAATTGCAAAGCAATTTTCATCAATTCCACCGTTTCTTGTTCGAAGATATAAATGAAGCATAAATCTGGCATGAGAGAGCTCTGGAACTATTACAATATTTTTGAAGAAAAACTAGTATATATTTCATGTTTGGCCCATTATCGAAATATATTTCTGTCATTAGCCACGATATTGGTCTAGTTTAGGCTGTTAAACTGAAATAATGACAAAATAGCCTGGAATATCATATAGTTTTGTTTAGATAGTGATATAATGTATTGTACCAATTTAATGTAATAGATACGATATCTACAAGCATGTTTAATCCCCGATATGGTAGGCAGTGGTGTAACCCAAATTTCTCCTTTTATTACCATAATGTCATAGGCGAGCCTATCGTCATACCAGGTACAATTCCAGAATCAGTGAGACGGAGTATTTCGTGTCAGTAAACTCAATATCACTTTTACCCGACTCGGGAATCGAACTGGCGATCATGGCATAGGTAATACAACTGCGCCACCGAGGCAGTCCTATTTATATCATGCAGTTTATAGGATTCTAAAATAGTATCATAATGAGCAGTGCTGCTTAAAAATCTATGCGTATTAGTGACTATACGTTACCTTACATTGAGATTTCAATTTTCTGTGGTTGATTGGGCACATTTGATAAAGGGATAAGAAGTGTGCTTTTGTGCCGCAAGTGTGTGAGACTCCTTTATAAATCAAGAGTGGCTTCCCAGTTGATACGGACATTGAAAGGCGGTGAGACACATGCCAGCAAAATGGGGTAGTAGCTTGCATGCTTTTTACAGGCACGTGCCAGTAACTGGCACACCGTGAATACATTTGCGTCCTTGCATGCCAGTATTGCATGTAACAAGTGCCGGTTTGGCAGCACCGCGCCTCTACCTTATAGCGCGTGCCAGAAAATTTTGTGCGATCTACTGGCTTGCCAGACACAGTCGTGCAGGTTAGCGTATACACATGACAGTAGCTGACACATGCGAGGTACATGTGTATCGTAGCCTTTACAGGCATAAAGTGCCAGAATGAATAGAAGAAGTATGTAAGTATGCCAGAAGTATTAAAAGATTGCGAGATAAAAATAATGCTTGTAATAATTTTTTAGAGTGACAATATTGTAATGCGTTGTTAATATAATGTATTTGAATTGAATAATAGACAATAAATATTTTATTTTGTGTAACATGTTTTTAATTTTAAAACTTTGTACTTGCAGGTTTGCTTACCTTTATTTTTTATCCTGTCACGGCAAAGTGACCACACTGCACCTGATGGTAAGCGCAGTGCTGTCCAGTTAGAGTACGAAGTATCGAGAGACAATCAATACAATCATGCTGGCTTGCTGTGTATAGCTCCTTCACACTGCGCCATAGGGTAAGGAGGTGAAGCGGTCGAGGGTCTAGTGTCAGAGTATTCAGAAAACCGCAATACGGCCAAACATCGTACCCGACTAGCGCCCCGACAAAAACCGATAAAAAGATAAATACGTAGAATTTTTTAAAATTCTTTTTTAAGAACCACATGACAGTAAATTGACAACGTGCAAAAAATAACATTTGTTGCACAATTGGATCCAGGCGCTTCTCCTATCGCATTATACTTGTTATTGAGGGTAAATGGGAAAAGAAAGAAATTGCAGTCTACGCGCGTTTCTTGTGTGTGAATGGTTGGCTACCTCTAATTTGACCAACCTAACGTCAGAATGGATGATCAATTTGGTTTTGATATGTCCTATTTATTTTTTAATAATAAATAATAATAATACTAGCCCTGTATTAAACATTGTCCCACTGCTGGGCCTCCTCTACTAATGAGAGGGGTTAGGCCTTAGTCCACCACGCTGACCTAATGCGGGTTGGTAGACTTCACATATCTTATTCTTATAGGAAATTCTTATAAGAATTCTCAGGTATGCAGGTTTCCTCTCGATGTTTTCCTTCACCGTTAAAGCAAGCGATAATTAACATTTAATACACACATAACTTTAGAAAAGTCAGAGGCATATGCCACTTGGGTTTCGAACATACGACTTTCGTCTTGGCAGTCCGTACCGCAACCAACTAGGCTATCGCTGCTATTACTATAATGAAATGGCGATTATTAATTTGTAGGTAGCTAAGATGTAGCAATTTTCATTCCCCTCCTCGATGTTAACCAACCATTCTCTCGTACACGAGTTTCTCGCACCGACAAGAACTACCGAATAAAAAAAACACTAAACAACACTTATTATACTAACAGTGAGACACTTCTAAATGACTTCCTCGGCATCGCATGTTCATTTCAATAGGCAACATTTATTTCACGTCTAAAATTGCAGCGTTTACGGCCGCAGAGCGTGTGCGGTGTTCATTAAAAAAACCGATTTCAGAGAATATTGCGCTGCTGTGAGCCTGTATTGTTCTCTGCTGCCTTTTAGACATGTTAATGAGAGATTTAGAATAGTGACTTGGTTATAGTGCTGGATATTTTATGTAAGGGTCTTTAAACAAAATAACGACGATCAAGCAATTAGTAAGTATTTTTTTAAAGAACACAATCAGCAGATTAGTTGCTTGGTATGATATCTGCCACGCATGAATATTCAACATCAAACCTTATTATCGGCTTATTTATTTCAAAGTCGTAGTTCTATTTTAATATTGAATGGACTGACTCCACAGGCACTATTTGGAGAAGATTGCTCCATGTAAATCGCATTGAAAGATGCCATCCATATTATCGTAAGAGATCTCAGATCCTTTGGGGCGCTGTACGCTGATGAAATTTTGCGGCTCATCTAGCACGCTCTATACATGACAGTGTTGGAGAGTGACCAGTGACGACTTTCCTTTTTCTACGTTTTTTAGGTAAACTTTCACCACAAGTCGTGAACATCTATGTAGAATCATAGGAGTCGTTAATGCGTAACCTACAAGGGATGGGATTTTGATTTCTTAGGTCTTCAGCACTATCACTAACATATTATTATGGAACAGCAAGTTGCGGTGACGGTTTAGCTGTGAGACAGAGGTACTGCCTCTGTTAAGCTGACACATTTATGCTGCACACAAATCTTACAGCACAGCTCCATCGACAGGATTTATCTTTGGCTTTGGATTTATAATGTCATTATTATATTTTCTTAAAAATTTGGTATGCGTCTTACATATTTTCAAATTCACAGTGTTTAATCTTCGATCAAATGAAAGAAAATATGTTTACTGAGTGGCTTATCGCCCTGAATAAATTACGTCATATGCCAGAAATTAATTTGATCAAAGGATTCAATTCTAGAAGCTACATCGTGTAGGGCATGAGTTATAACGTATGTCATTAGGCATGTCATTACCTACATCATACTCAAAATCAATCTTGGCACAACCCTTTAGATTAACTTAATATGTTTGGAGCTGTGTGAGAATGCCTATATTAATTTATACATTTTGAAATAGAAACAATTATGAAAATTATTATAAAGTAGTATACATAAAACTGGAGGAGAAATTATACGTTTTGTTGATACGGTCGACCTGGGTTCGAAACCAGGTCCAGGGTTAACCCTATTTAATTATTAATAATTATTAATTAATTTGCTGTAATTAGTTGAGGACTTCCCTTCTTCTTATTATACTTCGTCGTCAGATTTTAACCAAATATATATTATAACACCTTTTCAGAGATATAGTGTATACATCATAAAATTGAACCACTTTTTGTGATGTATGACTTCATAACGAATTGGGAACCTCCGCTTTTTGAAAACGATTATTTGAAAAGCGAAGTTACATAAAAAACTAAATTCTACGGTTTCAATCCCACACTACACATAGTCTTTAACTTGGCGCAATTTGCATTTCATCTGAACTCGAAGGGACTGTACCGTGAAACAATCTCTCGTCTTCTAGGTTACAAAGCATTTCTGGAATTATGGAAAAAACTCAACATTTAGAGAAAGATTCAAGAAATAAGCATTCTCACCGTGATATCGCAATATATTTTTGAAAATCTAATGTATGTGCGTAAAAATATTGCACAATTTGATAAAAAATGCGATATTCACAAAGTAAACACAAGGAACAAGCATAATCTTGTGTTACACTCGACTCGTCTCCACAAGATCAGTAATTCTTTTATGGGGCAAAGTATACGCTTTTATAATAAATATTCCGAATGATATAAGAGAATTACCAATAAATAAGTTTAAAAACATAATAAAAACCAATCTTAGTAGAAAAGGTTACTACATGCGATTATCTTGACGACAAGGCTTGGGATTAAATTGCTCTGAATCTTCCAGATCTATTACAATAAATGATTATGTATTGATTATTTCTGTTTAATGTAAATTGTTTTTATAAGATGCCTGAGTCGTATTAGTTTTGGCTTCTTGTTGTTTTGTTAAATCTATTGTCTCGTGAATTTATTTCTCTATCATTCTTTGAAGCGATTAGGGTATGTCATGCTCGCTTAAGGGTCTGTGCTTGCGGCGGCGTTATGTGCCGGGTCGGTCACTTCCCTGTGTCATGGTTGAGGAGGCCGATGGCTGGCACATGCGTCATACTCGTGAACGGATGCTGCTTGTGTGGACTGGTCTACCTGGATTGCTCATTGATTGTTAGTTGGATAAAATTAAATAACAAGTTGTATAGCCTCTTTTACGACTCTGCCTTGTATTGACATGTATACCGTCATTTTTTTTGTCTCATGTGAATGTGACTTGTTTAAAAATGTATTTTATGTGTGATTTTTTTTGTTTGTAATGTAATGACAAACTACAAAAGACCTACGGCTGAGTTTCTTGGTGCTTCTTCTCAGATCAGTGGGCATTTCCGAAGCACCGGTAGACTTAGATTTTAAAATTACTATGACATGTAAAAAGTGCCCCTAGTGGCCTAATTTACAAAATAAATGATTTGATTTGAATGAAATAAACATAAACTAAATTCTATTGGGACAGAAAGTGTCAGGCCAGCCGACTTTTCATGAACTTCATGGAACTTTGCGTAATTTTCGCTATTTGCACGACGAATTGCCTTAAGTAATAGTGTGGGATCGGGGCTGTGTGTGTGACTATTGGGTGTAGTATTGTTCTTGAATACAACTGATCACTGCTAAGTATGACATTTGCTGCGTTCGTCTTAGAAAGCCAATCATCAGAACCAAACTTTGGAGGTATGCATTTCGTAAAATGCCCATGTGTTAAAGGAAACTATATGATTCTGTCGTATTTGATAAACTATAATTTGAACATTTATTAACGGTAGGCAGAGGCTTTGCTGTGCCCTGGCATTGCATAAGTCTATGGACGTCGGTGACTACTTACCATCAGCCGGTCTACTCTTGAACACAATTCCGATCGATCGGTACTGGATTTGAAAGATTTCGTGCTCTTGAGCGCCATATTATTTCAATATTTTGTAGCCATTAATATACTGTAATTGGAATTAAGATTATCATATGAATGGTTATACAATATTGAAATAATATAGCGCTAGGATCGCACTCAGAATACGAAATCTCACAAATCCAATACCGATCGATCGGAATTGTGTTCAAGAGTAGACCGACAGGTGGCCCGTCTGCTAATCTGCCTATAGAGGCACTATAAAAATAAAAAAGGACACAAAATTTTGAAAGTGGTAGCAGCGATAGCCCAGTTGGTAGTTGACTGTCGCATGTTCGAAACCAGCCCAAATAGCATGCACTTCTGACTTTTCTAAAGTAACGTGTATATTTATTGTTTATAATCGCATGCTTTCATGGTGAAGGAAAACATCATAGTTTGTAAATGCGGATGTAATTAAGAGTAAGACCCATTGGTCCTTCGAGCCAGATAAAACATTGAGTCAATTATTCTATATTTGTTTGTAAGTTTAGATTTAACAAAATAGTTTTGTAATCTATAATTATTTTCTATTTCTGAAAATGAATATCACAGTCATCAATTGAGAAAACATTAAACCAAAACCATTTAAAACTTGGAAAACTTAACTAAATAAACATGAAGGGATATGAAAATGACCAGAAAGCGTGTATTAAAAGCTTCAAATAAAAGTGATTTATTAGTACTTAATGGAATAATTTTATGTTCCAACTAAGTAGGAAAGTTAAATTGGAAGATTTTAGTGGCATTTAGACTTGGTAGCTACCTGTTGCGTAGTTTTATGCCAATTTACATAGTTTTACTTTTTAGGTGTCTATGTGAAATACATCAACAGTGACAAACCTAGTCCAGACCCCATACTAGGTCAAACCTGTTTCGTGGGGATCAACAACTACGAGGGACCACGGTCCCATAACACCCAGATCCGAAATAAACACCATCTGTCATACAAACATTTGTCTCGATGCGGGAATCGAACCTACGGTATCTCGGACAAAAACTAGTATTAGTAAAAGTGAGTCTAACAAACTTTGTAATATCATTTGTTATAATTTGAATATAATTTGTAATATAGTTTATAAGGCATATAGTTTTACATCAAAGCGACCTACCAGAATGCCGATTCTCGTAATTAATATTCAAAACATAATTCCGATCTAGTCTCAGTGACAAGAATATACAATTAGTAGATTTTGTCGTGACATTTTATTTGAAACTAGCTGTTGCTCGCTGCTCCGCCCGCGTGGAGGTTGTTTTCGGGAGCAGAAGTAGATATACAATCCCAGGAGTTGTCTTCTGCACTAACGCACTTGTAGCGATCGTCTTGCCTGTCAGTTGTTGTGCATGAATCTTGAAATTGCATTTAAAGAATACCATAAGTTAACCCTTCGCTTTGTCCCGTTTAGGGATGATTTTTCGTTGAAACATGTATTTTTTATTTCTCACCAAAAGCCTATAGCGTTCCTCGGTAAATGGGCTATCCAACACTAAAATAATTTTTCAATTCGAACTAGTAGTTATTGAGATTAGCGCGTTCAAACCAACAATAAACTCTTCAGCTTTATAATATAAGTATAGATGAGTTTGTATAGATCAAAAGTTGATAGACGATACAACGCATTTTTAAATAACACATTCATGACTACCCATTAATTCATAAACTAATTTGGGTTTGTTCACAATTCAGTGGTATTAGTAATTAAGTATGAGAATTCCATTTGGACAATTGTGTAAACACAAAGTAATGAAGGTTTATTTGCAACGCTTAATAAATCATTCCAAATATTGTGAAGTTAATCACATTCTTGTCGAGAATCTTAAGCCATGAAAAATCTTTGTAATATAATGACAAAACTTAATTCCCAAGTCCATTGCTGTTTGCAAACATAAAATATTTTTATTCATAAAAATCTCAATTTCCAACATTTAATGAACTGTAAATCAGATAGCGTACACAAAGCCGTCGTGTTTGTCGACAAATAAAATTTACAACGGTTTATGAGTATCATGAACACGGTTGATGTCTTTACTTGCCGTATGGATGAATGTGGATTTGTACATATAAAAGTACATTGAAATGAAGCTAATAAGATGTTCTGAAGATATTTCTGTTCGACATAGTAGACAAGAAATTTGACTGCCCAGAACTGCTAGAAATAATTGACTTTAACGTACATCCTAAACGCACCAGACACGCTCAACTATTATCTGTTCCTTTAGCTAAAACGAAATATTTGAAAATGTCCCCATATTTTCGTATTCCAAATACATACAACGAGGTCTCCTCTCTGGATCTATTCAACATCTCTAGCTACTCGTATAGAATAATACTACTGTCTCTATTCCAGAAGATGAAGTAATACAAGCTTGTTGTTCACCTTTCATACACACGCACTCATGCACACACACACACACATCTTTCACACTCACTAAATATTATTTTATACAATACACTAGATGTTGCCCACACCTCCGCCCGCGTGTAGATTATCTTTGGAAGAAAAGGTGTATAATCCATGGAGGCATTGTAAGCTATTACACATTTCTATATTTAGCTATCCCACAGGAAGCGTGCATTTTTCCGGGATAAAACGTAGCCGATGTCTGATCCCAAAACTGCCACTATGCAAAAAAATTACTTTAAAAAGATAATAAAAATATCTCAATTATAAAGTAAATGACGCGCGATATTTAATGATCAAAACGATTTTATTTAAATGGAGGTATCTCCAGACCGCATATTAATACGTGTGGATTTTAGGATTCACAAATTTGCTCAAGATTTGAAATTTAGCGATAGATATCAGTGAACTGTGGGTGGACAAGTTTTCTACCTAGATTAGTACCAAGTCACGTTCTTACGTCCAGTATACTACTTCAGTCACTGTTCAATTCCAAGAGGATTTTCCCCATGAAAAAAAGGTCCAGTAGAGGGACGTGACGTCACTCTACATTTTATCTGGCTGCACTTATTAGGTGTATTTACTGCCGTACCGAGAAGTCTAAATATATATTTTAGACGAGCGTAGTTGTTGAAAAAAATATGTATTGTTTACTTAGCACCGAAACTTATCTCATACTTATTTCCTTTAAACAACACATCTCATTTCATTTACACACATTTATGTTTTATACTAACAAACGAACGATCTTACATAACCAGTGATAATCACAGAGTAATTTCAACCGTTTGGACCTTATAAAAGAGTTTAAAATCGCGTACCTAGCATAAAATCTGAAATCGGTAATTTAACAGTCGTACTAATAAATTCACGTAGTAACGTAAGCAATAAAGATTTAAAGCTGTGTAAGATTTATATAATTAAATAAAGGTGCATTAGTAGGGTTACCAGTTTTTTTAAAACAAGAAGTTTGGGCACTTTTGAGAGGAAAAAGAATTGAACTCACGTGACCATTGCGTTCAGATTATTTTTCTTTGGCATAACCACGCTTATGAAGTTCTATAACTATTGACAGCGTTAATTAAAAAAAATATATTCATGAACGCTGTTCCAAAAAGAACACAGTAATTCAACATTTTTGGTTTTCCCTTTTTTTTATCCTGGCACGGCAAAATGACCACACTGCACCGAATGGTAAGCGCAGTGGCGTCCAATTAAGAGTAATGAGTAACAGCGAGAGTATCACGAGTATTCTTGGTAGGTTTCTTCCGTTGTGTGATTTCGAATCAGGTGAATTCACGGTTTTGCCACTAACCGTTTGTTTGTGTTTGGATCTGGCGGTAGTTTTAAAAGTTGCGTCGTCTCGGAAATATCCGAGACAAGAGAATAATAAAATTGCTAGTGCATTGATGATGCTATGTATGTTATGTTATGTAGAAGCACAAATATCATCAGAGCTTAGGTTGTGAGAGGGCTTACACATCCCTCTCCAATCTCCAGATATAGTCAGGATGCTATCGTAGTACGATAGTTCGGTAGAAAAACACAAGATTAACACTTCACAGTTTATTTAAACTACTGCCAGTTCGGAAGGCGGTTATCCATGGGGAAGATCCTGGCAAGAAACCCTAGGTTGCTCTTTTAACATATCATACTACATTTAAATGATCAATTCACAATTACACTTTGCACTGAGACGCATATTGCGTTAACTTATTACTTTAATTGTAGGCAACGATCAGTTAAACAGTACTTGGGCATTACAACCACTAAATTACTAAACTCGAGCTAGGATTATTCTATTAATTATTCCTGAATGCCTCGTCAAATGACGATGTGCTCTTATATATCGCATTATTATAATGCGATTTTCGTTGTGCCCCACTCCGTGAGTGAGATCACTCGATAAACAACTCGAAAGTACCTTCAAAATAGCAATGCACTTGATATTAGATATTATATTTTGTAACTTGTACCCACAAGTTACAAAATATCAAGTTATTTGCAAGGTCAATACAGTGTCCGTATTCATGATTATCTGACATATACATAAGCTGATATGCCTTCTGTTATATTTCTTTCTTTTTTAATGTTGTAAAGGTTGGCTCTGGCGGAGGATTGAAACACAACGAAGTCTGGTTACATACTATTATTTATTAGCATAAGCAATCCTTTATATAACAATGTTCCTTATATTAAGTACATACATCTCACCTTCCTGGCAAACAAAAAAAATAAAATGAATGAAATTTATTTTATTTTTACTTATAACAACATATGATTCTAGGTAACTACTTATACAGTTTATAAAAGTTTTTTTTTTTTTTATAATATGTTTATACTTCTTATCAATACATTAGGATACACAACATAATACAAAGTTTAATAAAAATATAGATACGATACAAAATTAATGTTATATTTGCTTACATGGTATTATATGAATATATCTACTTAATATTAATAGACAAACTTTTATTTTTTATACTGTAACAGGCTGAAAATACAATTTTGTCCTGTTTTTATGTATAATGTATGGTTTGTTATCTTTCAATATTTCTACATTTGGTGAGCATTCTCTGATTACTTTAAATGGACCTGAGTATATACTTTGGAACTTATTGCCGGATTCATTTCTAATTAAAATTAAGTCATTTGGCTTGTATGCTACAGGATTAATATTACGATCATACTTAGCTTTTCTTTTTATTTTACTGACAATTAAATTATCGCGTGCCTCTTTTTGTGACGTTTGTATTCTATACTTTAACTCTAATGGATAGTTATCGAAGTTATACAACGGGTCTACTTGACCTGATGTAAGATTCGATGGTAATACACATTTCTTGCCAAAAACTAATTCAAAAGGTGTAAATTTAGTTTCAGTATGTACAGATGTATTATATGAGAAACACCAAAAAGGAAGCCATGTGTTCCATGTCTCTGGGTGCTTTTCAGTATGTATTCGTAAAAAATTACCCAAATGTTTGTGAGAATTTTCCAAGGCGCCGATGCTCTGATGGTGATATGCTGTAGATTGTAACTGGTTAATATTTAAAAGTTTACAAACCTCTTTCATTGTAGATGATAGAAACTCTGTTCCTCGGTCTGTAGCAATTTCTCTCGGAATACCGTATCTGAGAATAAAATTATTAACAAAACTCCTAGCTACTTCACTCGTAGTTTTTGTTAACAATGGATAAGCTTCTATATACTTACTTAATTCACATTGTATAGTTAAAATGTACATATAATTATTGTAATCTTTTTCTAACGGACCTACTATATCTAAGTAAATTTTTTCAAATGCCGAATTGGCTGTTGTGGTAATCGTCATAGGTTCTTTAGTATGATGTGACGAATGTTTCTCTTTTTGACATTTATCGCATCGTTTTACAAATTCTGTAACATCAACTTCAAGACCTGACCAAAAATAATATTTTTTAATATTATTTAACATCCGTCTTATGCCCGCGTGGCCACTTGTGGGCAAAAGATGGAAATCATTTAGGATTACACGTTGGTCGTCTTTATTATTTATTCTCTCAACATCTCTTAAAATACAAAATCGTGGTCCGGACCATTTATCTATACTCCTTATCTCTTTTATCACTTTCTCTATAAAAATATTATTGTTATTATTTTTTATGAAATATATTTCCTCTATATTAATTCCTTCACAAAATAAATTCAGTTCTCTCACAAATTCGCCTGGCGATAATTGTGATCGAGAAGCTAAATTGATAAATATAGTATTTTTTGAAGGCACATAACATAAGCATTTACTTTCGTGCTTAATCTCCTTTAATTTACGATATCGTATTAAATCATTTGAGCTACTAAAACGTAATTCAGTAAGCTGCTTCGGTTTACTATATATTTCCACAACTTTTGGGTGATCAAGCCAATTGTTCTGAGAAATAATAGCATCCCGTGCTTGCCTAGCTTTTTGACCTCGCGTCATTACATTTACTACCCCTTGGTTCATTTCTTTTAACATTTCTGACGTTATCTTTATCCGAGAAAGAGCGTCAGCTACGACATTGTGTTTACCTTTAAGATATTCAATCGTAAAATCGTATTCTTCTAAAATAATTCTAAATTTCATTAATCGGCTAGACGGATCGCGCATACCAAATAAATAAATAAGTGGTTTGTGATCCGTATGAATCTTGAACTTACGGCCATATAAATAAGGGCGAAAATGTTTTACTGCCCAGACAACCGCTAGTAATTCTTTTTCAATGGTAGGATACCTTTTTTCCGCGTCATTAAGACTTCGACTAGCATATGCCACAGGTTTTCTATCGCCATTACATAAAACTGCGCCAATGGCATATCCGGATGCATCAGTTTGCAAAATAAATTGATTATTATTAGAAAAGTCCGGATACTGTAGTATGGGGTGTGAAATTAAGTTCTGTTTTAATAATTCAAAAGATTTTTGACACTTGTCATCCCATTTAAAAACTATATTTTTCCTACATAAATTATTTAACGGATGAGCTTTTGTTGCAAAATTCGGTATAAATTTCCTATAATAATTAACGAATGCTACAAATCGTTTAACATCCTCGACTTTTGTCGGAACAGGATAATTTTTAACAGCTTCTATTTTATGTGGATCAGGTATCACACCGTCTGGTGTCACAATATGACCTAAATATAATATTTCTTTTTGTAAGAAATTACATTTTTGCGGGTTTAACTTTAAATTGACTTTACGTAATCTTTCAAAAATATCTTGAAGATTTTTAACATGACTCGATAAATCACGGCTAAAACAGACTAAATCATCCTGGTATACCAAACATTTTTCATATGTTAACCCCGTCATTGCTAAAGTCATCATGCGTGAAAAAGAACTAGGACTAGTTTTTAGCCCCATAGGCATCCTAGTCATTTGATACTGACCTGAACAAAAGGCAGTATATTTGCGACAATTGGGATCTAAATTAACATTATAATATCCTTGATGAAGATCCAAATGCGAAAAATACATGCAACCGGAAAGTGAATCTAATATTTCCGTAATATTTGGAAGAGGAAATTTGTCATCATGTATACAATTATTTAGCTTTCTATAATCAATAACCAAGCGCCATTGTTTGATTCCATTAATATCGGATTTCTTTGGCACTAATAAGATGGGACTAGACCATTCGCTTTGACAAGGCTCAATAATCCCTTCCTGAATCATATTATCAATCTGATTTTTTATTTCATTTTTCAAAGAATGTGGCAACCTATACGGTTTTGAATATATTGGCTGAGTGTTTGGTTTCAACTCAATAACATGTTGGTAAATATTAGTGGTTGATAACTTATCTCCTTCCAAATAAAAAATGTCGGAATATTTAGCACATAAGTTTTCTATATTAATCTTTTCTTCTTTGTTTAAATGAGTCAAATTTAATTTTGAAAATAATTGTTTAACACGTAATGCATTTTTCTCATTATGACCAAAATTACAAATATCATATTCTTTCGAACTATGTATATTAAGATTTATCTCAGATAAACTTAAATCTTTAGTCGTGGAGTTCAATACTCTAATTGGTATTTTACCACAAATTGGTTTGACTAATGCACTCGCAATAAAAACGCCTTCCTGAATTTCTTTCGAACCCATTACGCTTTCCTCTGTTAAGTTAGTTTCAATGTAATGTATTGATTCTGACCTAGCGGGTAAGGATATTAAATAATCCATTGAATCTATTAACTTTAAAAATGTTTGTTTAGAATTATTATGCAATAATGATAAAGTTTTGTTGTTAAAATCGACAACTGATCTATACTTTCCTAAAAAGTCTTGTCCTAGAATTCCATGTGACTTACAAGGTAAGGTATCAAATACATAAAACTTATGATTAATGCTTTGCCCATCAATTGAGAAATGTAAATAAATGTATCCAATAGCTTGGACTTTGCCACCGATTCCATTTATGGTTATGTTTTCTTTATAGATTGGAACGTCGAAATTGAGAACATGTTTATGTTTTATCGCTGAGATGGATGCGCCTGTATCTATGAGCCAAGTAGAAACATAACTTTGATTATAAATTAACTCTACACAATAACCACTACCATTTGCCAAAATGCTATAATTTTTAGGGACGAAAAAACTCATTTTCGTATCCATTTTGTTGCATTGAGGAACTTGGTTGGGGATGTGAATCATTATCTAATACCCTAATGTGTCCTCTAAATGATGACGTATGACCTCTATATTTATTATGAAACGTATTACCTCGGTATTGTGGTCTATTTCTGGACGTCATCCCTCGTGGATGGTGTTGCTGCGGCAACTGCTTGATGCCAGCAGGGGTGACGTTTGGCTGCGACCACCGACCAGGGCCTCGTCCGTACCCACGACCAGCATTATACGTACCTCTTCGGATGGTCTGGAACTGAGGCTGCCTGGGTTTTCAATTCAAATTCAGATCTGAAAGTACATATAAAAAAATATGATGCATATAAATATTACACATATAAATATTTATATAACAAATAATGTAAAATATAATATATTAATAGGTATATCTATAGTGTCCATTATATCTCATTGTATGCCGATTTTCTCTTGATTTGTTGACACCACACTGCACTGGACTTGGGACGTCTGCTTCTCAAACTTTGCCGTTGCTGATCTTTAATTCCGGGTTGATCTGGCACCGTCGGAAAGATAGTCGCCTTCCTCCATTAGAATATTTGTAGTAGATATGTTGGCTCGTAGCTCCTCTATTGAGGCATTATTCGTGCCTCCAGCCGCGTTTTGGGCAATTATAACTTCTTCTTTGGACTGTTTTTGTCCCATTTTATATAGTGTTGTGCTTTAAACACGTCGTAATAACTGTTCGCAAACGAATAAAATAGTTCCATGATGTATAATAAATACCATTTGATGTTTATAAATGTCGGTCCTTATACGGCACACTCGTGTCGGATGAGCGCGCGCATGGTGTCGCCTTTCGGCAGGGTCGCCATGTAAAGGTTGGCTCTGGCGGAGGATTGAAACACAACGAAGTCTGGTTACATACTATTATTTATTAGCATAAGCAATCCTTTATATAACAATGTTCCTTATATTAAGTACATACATCTCAATGTACTGACTTGTCATAAGAGCTATGTAATTGCCTACATGATCAATAAATGATTTCATTTCAACCACTTCAACGTTCCTCCCATGGACCACTTGAGAGGGTTTCGTATTGGTGGATGAGGTTCGGCTAATCCGAACGGTATGAATCAAATACCGGAAAAAGTTCGGCGTGGGTGGCGCTCTCTAGCGTTGGCTATGATAATACAAACCTCGTAACGGAATTCGGAAGCATCACACATTCAACACATCTAATATATATAAGCAAAATACCACTGACTGACTCACCATGAGATCTCTTAAACTACGAGTAAACACCCGACTGAATTGAAATTTAGCATAGTTACTCATTCCGCGATGTAGACGCTCAATAAGAACGGATTTTTGTCAATTTCACCCCTAAGGAGGTAAAATAAGAGAGGAATGGTTGTATGGAATATAAATTAAATAATCTACACTAATATTATAAGTAAAAGATTTTTAATTCATAAAATGTACACCGACTTCAATAAAAAACAAATTGTGCGTCTCTATAAAATTTAAGGTTGCCCTCGATCTTTCTGGGATCCTATCATCAGATTTTGACTTGGTGCCAATGGGACAACCTGGGAAGTATACCCTTTCAAACAAAAATATAATTTCTCGAATCGGTCCAGGCTAGGAATGTTGATAAAATATCGATATATCGAAATATCGATATTATGATTTAGAAATATCGATATTTATTACCAATATTTTTTTCGGACGATATATCGATATTGAAATATAGATATCGGAGATCGATATTTTTTCCTTAAATTATTGAAACTACTACATCATTGGCAACTTAATCTTCGGTACTTTATTTACACTATATTATGTGTTTCTTCTTTCCCTATTTAATTTAGTTGCTTAGTGTAGTATTCACTTATATTTTTATAATAAATATAGTGGATTATAAACTGTGTAGCTAAATCATTTTGTAACTCATTACCATTACGATTGTCTTTACACCCTTTATATTAGCTACAATTGTATCTAAGTAGACTAAGTATATATGTAACGGAATCTTTCAACGCAATTTTCAACACCAATGTTCATCCGATTTACTTAAATATTTACACACGTATCAAGGACCTATCATCACCATCACCATCACCAGGTTCACCAAGATAATAAAAAATATAAGGTATCATTTTAGATCATATTTTTTATGTGGTTTTAATTTGCAATCGAATATTTTATTATAACTACGTTTGATGCTGTTGTTTTGAGACTATAAATCATAAAATAAATTATATTTAAAAATAACGAAGAAAGGATGTATACCGTCAGGACCAGACCCTTAGACGAGTCAAATTTTTTAATAAAAATACCGATATTTTTTTCGATATATCAAACTCTGATTTTGATATATTTAAAAATATCGATATATCGAAAATCTGATATTTTTAAAAATATCAACACCCCTAGTCCAGGCGTCTTCGTGTAATCGGGGAACATACATAAAAAAAAGATTCCGACGAATTGAGAACCTCCTCTTTTTTTTGAAGTCGGTTAAAAATACCAATAATTTCAACCCTTATTTGAAACTTTTTTTTTGTTTAAAACGTAATTGATAAATACACATACACTCAGCACAAAGTCGAGTTTCACACGAGGGTAATACATCAGCGACTTTTCACTGAAACTGGAATAATTAATGAGTATGACCCTTCTGGCCTACTTCAGTAGGCATCGTTCTTATGTTGGACGAGGATATTATAGCGGTGATGTATAATTTTTATTGTTTACTAGCTGCACCCGGCATGCGTTGCAATGCCAAGTAAAGTAAATTTGATTGATTGCGGTCGGTTGAACGGTATTGAAGTTGATGTTCCGCAGCGCCATCTAACGAGTGCTTTTTATTTTTTTGGGGCAGGAAATTTTTTATCATAATCGAATGAATAGTTTAGGAGTCCATAAAGGATATTATTGATTTTTATTTATATTGATTAAGTTTAGTAGAACTCATTTAGTATTTAATCAGTGTTTAAGCCATCAATGGGGTTTTCAACTGTCTCATGAAAGTCAATGTTACATTTATTTTATTCTACCTTAGAGGTGTTAAACACTCCTAAGCATTCTACTTTTTTTTTTTATCCTAGCACGGCAAAGTGACCGCACTTCACCTGATGGTAAGCGCAGTACGGTCCACGGATTATCAGATGCTCACTTTGTAGTAGGATAAAAAAATAATTTAAGTCCAAAGAAATTTGAAATACCTGGCTTGAAAATTCCGTTCTTAAAAAAGCGGCGTACTCTTGTGTCTATGAGAATTTCCTGCCATAAAGAACGCTTACTGCGTGCGACATCAACTAAGATTTCATAAAAAGAGGTCGAGTGTTTCTCAAGCTTGAAGTTAGGGTTGCGTTTCGTGGGTTGAGAAATTAAATCGGCAATGATGTTATTAGGGTCGCTTAACATAACCAAAAAAGTAGATTTTTTTTATTTATTTATTAAAGGATAAATATTGTAACATATAATTTTATTGCTGGTAACTAAATTTGAAATTCGAAAAGCATAATCGATTCCATAGATTATTTTTTTAAACATTTTAGAAGCTTCTGTTGATGTATGACACTTACCTATTATCTGTACAGAAGTCCCATCTATCATTAAATGCATGAAGATTGAAAACAATATTTCGATATTAAGCTATTCCTTACCTTTAACATCGGCAACGCTGCCATGATCCTGGTATTGAAGATATTCATGGACGACATCACGACTTGTATGTTTGATGGTCATATATTAGTAATACATAAAATAGCAACAAGACTGGCATAGGTGATTTTCAATTTTTTATACGACGATAGTGGCAAACAAGCTTACGGCCCGCCTGATGGGAAGCGGTTACCGGCCTATGGACGCATGCAACATCAGGAGCATCACACCATTTGGTGAAAATACATAAAAAGAAATTGGCTGAGATTTTAATTCCTTTCCTAGATTGGCGGTTAGGGTATTACAAAAAAGTGACGTGAACTACCCCATTCCTTTCCTCTGGCAATGCGCCCAAGATTCTTCTGGTATTGTGAAAATTCATGGACTGAGATAACTTAGTATTATTTGCGAGCCTCTGCTATAAAAAAGTGGCCTGTGTATGACTGGTCGACTCTCGAAAACGAGTCGCTGGAACTAGCAATTGAGGTGTTTCAGCATGAGTACGATGGTCATGCTCCAATCGACTATAATTAAGTTACCTTCCTACCACATGCCCATCTGGCCCATCCCATAGGAACTATCGACAGAAGTGAAATTTTAAAACTTTGGAATTATTGTGTTCTTTTTGAAACAGCGTAAAGGAAGTAGTAACTTCTTTTCTTTATGACTCCTTGTCAATAATTATAGTACTTCATATGCATGTTTATGTCAAAAGGAAATTAATATGAGTGTGATGGTCACGGGAGTTTAGTGATTTTTCCCCATTCCTAAAGTGCCTAACGTGCCTAAAGACTATTCACTTCCAAAGTTGACATTCCCCTACAGAATCACAAAATCTAAACGGGTATTATAGCGTAGTTAATGACATGTATTGATTGATGTGGTCAGCCGACGCGCCCCTTACCAAAATATTATCTTTCAATAAAAAAGTTTCCGGTTACAAGAGAAAAATGGGTCTATTTCCGGACGTATTGATTTCATTAAACGATGGAAAAATTCTATAGCATAATATATTATGACTGGGAATTGAAATATATTTTGTGTAGTTGAAATTGGTACAGAGACAAAATTCGCGGATTCGAATCCGGCTTAAATAACTAAGCATTCACTTTTACTGATATAGTAAAAGAAACCAAGAAACAATCCATACTAATACTATAAATGCGAAAGTAACTCTGTTTGTTTGTTACCTCTTCACGACTAAACGGCTGAACGGATTGTAATGAAATTTGATAAGGAAATAGATTATATCCCGGAGAAGGACATAGGCTATCTTTTTTCTCAAAATACAACCTTGAAAGGGGTCAAATAGGAGTTTAAAATTTGTATGGGAAATCCATAATTCCTCGACTTAGGGCGATCCCTTTAGGAGAATTATGGATTTCCCATACAAATTTACAGATGTAAATTCATATTTAGGCTTTTGGTAGGAAATAAAGCAATAAGTGTTTCAACGTTTTTGAAAAATCATCCCTAAAAGGGGCAAAGTGATTCAGGCGTATCGCCTGAGAGGCTGGACAATCGCTACAGGTGCCTCAGTGCATAAGACAACTTCTTGGATTGTATACTTCTGCTCCCGAATATAACCTCTACGCAGGCGGAGCCGCGAGCAACAGCTAGTAGTTTAATAAATATAAACACACCCAACGGTCACACACACAGTCCTGACTCCACACTAGAACCTGTATCGTGGCTATAAAAAATTATGAGCGACTACGGTCCCACAACGCACAGACCCAAAACAAATACCTGTCACACGAATTTTGTCTCGGTGTTGGAATCGAACCCACGGCCTCTCGTTTCACAGCTGGCTTCTCGCTTGCTGCGCCACGGACACTGACGGAAAATGCTAGTCTTTGGTAAGTGCATCAAATGAGAAAGGTCAAACCTTTCTCACGATTGACTATATCGAAAGTGTATAATATAACCACTTTTTATTGTCAAAGATGACGGAGCAGAGCCACGGGCAAATGCTAGTACAAATATAATAACAGCAAACTCCATAAGGTTGTTTTGTTATTATCTTAATCTATTTAACAACATTAATTGACTTTTGAAAGTTACAAAGGTAATAACAATATATTAATTATCCTTTGTTGTAGACATGATTTTAATTACGCGTGTGTTGAGTTTATCGCAATATAAGACGATGTCTATTTTATATGAAATAATAGTCGAATTTAATTTATACGAGGTTTTTTTGGTGGTAGAAGCTCATTACATACACTCGTGGTAGGATATTCGTATCCGCCCGGATAGCGACCACCGTACACAGGGTGTAAGACCCGCCATAGTAGTACAAGCAAGTGTGTCGCGTTCTGGAATCAGCCATGGTACATCCGGTGGTCGGGGTCTAGAGTTGGGTACGATGTTTGGCCGTGTTGCGGCCTTCTGAGTACTCTGACACTAGACCCTCGACCGCTTTTCATCTTCTTGCCCATGGCCTAGTGTGAAGAAGTAGGCTGGCATGTTTGTGTTGAGTAACGGGGGATAGATTATCTCTCGCTACTCGATACTCTAATTGGACGGCATTGGTCACATTGCCATGCCAGGATGAAAAAAAATAGTCAAAAGATCAAATACAACATCAAACACAGAGTTGGTGAGAGGAAATCGTAATTAACTTTGAATATCCTACTTCAATAACATGACATCATTAACAACATTGATTACTTTAGTTACAAAGTTATGTTACTTCATGTAATAGCGTAGTGGGAGGTAGCTACTCAGCAGGCCGGCATGATTGTGTTGAGTAGCGAGGGATGGCTGTCTCGATACTTGATACTCTATCTGGATAACACCGTCAGGTGCAGTGTGGTCACTTTGCCATACCAGGATACAAAACAATATTGTTTCACCAATAGAACATAACATACCAGACTCATATTATTATCATATAGTTAAATTCGGCGATTCATCCCGAAAGGTTTACATTTGCTTTTTTAGTTTTTATTGCTTGATCACGAATTAAAAAAAAGCTCCTTGGCGCGAGTTTCTATGATGCCTAACCGTTGCACATCTTCATTTGAGAAATATGTGTGAAGTTACGTTTTCAATTCAATCCACTAGAGACGCTGTTTTGATCTGCGTACATGTTTCGTGAATACATCTGGTTCGACCGTTTTCTAAAGACCAAGAGTAGATATACTGATAGTAGGGGATCCATGCATCGGCCTTCTTTAAGAATACCTAAGGAATACTCGGTGTCGTCGGTGTTTTCAACCTCCGAGGGTAGAGTTGAGACGCTTGGACCTCCAAACTAGAATACATCGTTGCTTTAAACCGAAATAAATTGTGGTAATAATAAATATTGATTTACCATAGCGAGGGTTGACGCCTGACGGGCTTGATTTAAGCGAATTTAATTAAATTTACGGTATTTACGGATTTGCTACGGTAGGCAGCGGCTTTTCTGTGCCTTGGCATTGCAGGAGTCTTTGGGCGGCGGTGACTACTTACTATCAGGTGGCCCGTCTGCTCGTCTGCCTTACCAGGCATTCAAAAGAAAGCGATATTTTTTGAATATCTCTGCATCTTATGAGTCCTTTTTCAAAATATCGCATAAATCAAAAATATGAGTTGTCATAAAAATACTATAATATGCGTTGTGTGAACATCGTTAAATCTTTTAAAAGATTCGCAATTCAGCAGTATACTTTAGTAACTGCGTTCATTGCAGTTTCTACTATATTTAAATAAGGATAAAAGAGTAATAGAATTAACATCGAAACATAAATTAAACACTACAGTGCACTGAGTTTACCAGCGAGATAATACGTTAATTTAAGTAAGTAAGTCGTCAGTCTAAATAAGCGAAGAGAAAGTGTTTCTTTTTATTTGTTTACAAGGCACGGTTTGCGTATCTGCCAGTATCAAGTATCAGGCTTTTTTAGTCAAAATCAAGCGATAAAAAAGAATAAAAGTCACGGTAAAATTCAAATCATGCCAAAATATTGTGTTTTTTTATCCTGGCATGGCAAAGTGACCACACTGTAAGTGCATTGCCGTCCAGTTAGAGTAGTTATCAAGTAGCGAGAGACAATCTATCCCCTGCCACTTAACACAAAAATAATACAAGGCGGTGATATGATGCTGTCTAATACTGCTGTAGTATATTGTAGTTCTCTAATATTAGAAAGCGTTCGCAATCAATATACGTAGTGTACACATTGTTACGGATTGTGTTCATCATCATAAAATAGGCGGCTCTAATTATGTTTGTTCTGCTAAACGTGATCTGCCCACATCACTGATAATGTGTACCAAGCATGATCAATGAATATAATATGAATAAAGTGACTTCTATTTATACTTGTACTAGCTGTTGCTCGCTGCTCCGCCTGCGTGGAGGTTATATTCAGGAGCAGAAGTATACAATCCAAGGAGTTGTGTTCTGCACTGAGGCACCTGTAGCGATTGTCCAGCCTCTCAGGTGTTGTGCATGAATCTTGAGATTGCATCTAAAGAATACCCCATAAGTTTAACTTTACTTTGCCCCTTTTAGGGATGATTTTTCAAAAAACGTTGAAACACGTATTTCTTTATTTCCTACCAAAAGCCTAAATATGAATTTACAGATACCTATGTCAAGGAATTATGGATTTCCCATACAAATGTTGAACTCCTATTTGACCCCTTTCAAGATTGTTTTTTGAAAAAAAAATAGCCTATGTCCTTCTCCAGGATATAATCTATTCCCTTACCAAATTTCATTACAATCCGTTCAGCCGTTTAGTCGTGAAGAGGTAACAAACAAACAAAGAAACAAACAGAGTTACTTTCGCATTTATAGTATTAGTATGGATATACGATAGCTTAGTTATAAGTGGTATTGTTAAGACGATAGTCTCGGTTCGAATCCAACCCAAAGGGCATATACCTCTTTTTGAAGTTACGTTATAGTATATAGAAGTATTCATACGTGTATTGTTTGGATTATTGATAGAACTTGAAGATACTTTGTTTTTTTTTTAAATAATATAAGCCCTGTATTAAACACTGTCCCACTGCTGGGCACGGGCCTCCTCTACTAATGAGAGGGGTAACGGTAGGCAGCGGCTTTGCTGTGCCCTGGTATTGCAGAAGTCTATGGGCGGCGGTGACTACTTACCATCAGGTGGCCCGTCTGCTCGTCTGCCTATTGAGGCACTAAAAAAAAAAAGGGGGTTAGGCCTTAGTCTACCACGCTGGCCTAATGCGGGTTGGTAGACCGCTAGGTTAGGACCGCGGTAGGTAGGTTTTTTTTAAGGTCAGCTAAATCTTTTTCTGGTATTTCGTTGTTGGTATTGTGTTAATGATCACTTATCATCGGGTTTTATTTCGTTGCTATGCGTAGATTTCTGTATTCGTCATTGGTGCATTTATGGCGTTAAGCAAAACCTGGCCAATCACGTCTACAGAAATCCACGTATACCAAAGAGCTCACTTAAATGTTCTTGTATGTGCATTGTGTTTTGGTGCATTTAGAGTTTGTATATTGTAAACTAGCTGTTGCTCGCGGCTCCGCCCGCGTGGAGGCCATGTTTGAGACAAAAGTATACACTATAAAATACCAATTTTCATGCATTTAACTTCAAAAATGAAGGATTTTCATACAAACTTTCTTACCCTATTTAACCCCCTTAGGGATGGAATTTCCAAAAACCCTGAAATATGTGTTTTTAATTTTTAACTGTAAGCCCAAATACCAAATTTCATGCGTTTAACTGCAAAAATGACAGATATTCATACAAACTTTCTTCCCCTATTTTACCCCCTTCGGGATGGAAAATCCAAGAATCCTGAAATATATATTTTTTATTTTTGACTAAAAGGCTAAATACTAATTTTCATAAACTTAACTTCAAAAATGACGGATTTTCATACAAACTATCATCCCCTATTTTACTCCCTTAGGGGTGGTATTTCCAAAAACCCTTCCTTAGTGGATGCCTACGTCATAAAAGGTACCTACTGTCAAAATTTCAAGTCTCTAACCCCAGCCGTTTTGGCTGTGCGTTGATCGATCAGTCAGTCAGTCAGTCAGTTTCTTCTTTTATATATACAGATGAAAAAAGCTCGGCGAGCTTTTAGTTGGTTGGTGTCTAGGTGGTAATCGTTAAATTGGGCATAGCTCGTATATAAAGATAAACTTGCCTCGGTGGCGCAGTTGTAATTGCCTACGCGACTCCTGTCCTGGGTTTGATTTGGGTTTTTCTATCTCGAAATGCTCAGTATTAGCCCGATGTCTGGAATTGTGTCTGGTATGCCTGGCTCACCCACTATCCCATCATGGGACGGTAATAAGCTCAGTGAAATATGGGTGTACTAGTTACACCTCTGCAAACCCCTTCGGAGATTACTGGCGTTAGTGTATATGTATGTTAGATAACTCGCGGGAATTTTTTCAAGTCGAGGACTAAAAGGAATTGCTATTGTTCAAGCTTGTATCCAAACCCCAGATCTTATCGTTTTATCAAAGTAGACTAGAGTTTAGGAAAAAACAAACTCGAATGAAACTTTCACGATTTCATTTAGTGAATATAAATTTTGTCGACCTTGACATATGTTTCTGTGCTGATTTATCGTATCTAAACATAGCCGACAAATGGCGCGCACGTGGCGTTGTGATAGTGGGATTGACAGAGCTGGTTACTAATAGACGAATGTGAAATTGTGTACATTCATTTATTTAGTAGCATTCATTAGTAGAGTTCATTGGGAGAGGCCTACGTCCAACAGTGGACTGACACCGGCTGACGATGATGATGATTAGTAGAGCCGGACTGTTGACACGAAATCGAATTTGAAATCGGTCCCAATGTTATGACTTAGTATCGGGGATTCTTTTGTCTCTCTAGATTTATTTTTACTTATATTCGCTTAATTAAAGTTGCCAATTTATTTCCGACACCAACCAATTAATGCTCTACGTATTTACTCTAGAAGTTGTCCAAAATCAGTCATTTTTATCCATCTTTTTATTCTTCTGTCCTTTGATCTGTCAAGCTTCAACTATATATTAAAGTTTATTCCTATTCTTATACATACTTATATTCTTATACAAGGTTATGACTTAGTAGATATCGGGAACCTTTTTGATTGTCTAGTATTAGTATTGTCCCATTTTTTACGTCTCTCCGGCCAAGTCACTATAGAAGATTACCAAAATCTGTCATTTTTATCCATCTTTTGATTCTTTAGTTTATTCCTTTTTTATTATGTAGTTAGGATCTTATACAGCCTCGATATTTGACGACTAACTTTCAAAACTACGTTGATAAAAAGGTCACGTAATGTGTGTCAACCCCGGTCACTTTAGTTCTAAAAGGACGTTTCCACCTTTTTATTACTAGATCATTTCCGCCGCGTCAGAGACAAGAAGGCTCGGGTCTTTAAAGGAAAATATATATGTATATTTTTACAGCATTAACTGGCAAACGATCGTCGAACATAAAGCTGTGGAATGGTATGCCTCACGTTTTCTCTCCTTCCTATAATCCCGGGTCCTTTAAGCATAGTGAGAAGAAGCTACTCAGCAGACCGGCATAAATCGAGTAGCAAAGGATAGTTCTCTCTCATTACTTGATACTATACCTGGACGGCACTGCGTTTACCATTAGATGCAGTGTTGTCACTTCGCTGTGTCAGGGATTAATAAAGGGTCGTTCGATGGTTAGCCATTGACCATAAACACCCACTGTATCAGAAGAATCATCGGTATTTTGCTTAATTTATTTACATGAAACATGACATTTGAATAATAATAATTACATAAAACGTGGCAAATAACAAGTTTTTCCTATAAAGGGAAAGGAATAGACATTGAAAACGCAAAGTACAACTGAAATAAGACTGCTCAAAGAGGTGGTGGTAGGCCGCAGGACTATGTGTGACTGTTGGGTGTATTAATTATTATTTACTAGCTTTTGCCCGCGGCTGCACCCACGTGGTGGTTATTTTTGGAAGAAAAGGTATAAAATCCATGGAGACCTCTTAAGCTATTACATCTTTTTGTATTATGCTATTTTTTCCCGTAAAATGTAAAGGATAAAAAATGGTTATTGTGGGTTATACTTAAGAGATAGACATATACCATCGCGGACTTTTTTGTTGACCTTTTTAAGGTGAACAATACCGTAGTACATTATTTTGATTTATTGCAAAAAAAACTGTTTATTTACGACATCACATTAGAAACCTGTAAATTCATCAGTGTTTCTCTACAATATTATGCACGTATCATACATATAAACCTTCCTCTTGAATCACTCTATCTATTAAAAACAGCACTTCAAAATCTGTTGCGTAGACTTGAAGATTTAAGCATACACAGGGACGGACAGACAGCGACAGCGACTTTGTTTAATATATGTAGTGATTTAGTTAGTCATTATAAAGGAATGAAGTTTTAAAAATTACTGAAATGGTTTCAGTAAGCCAACCAACTACTTTTGTCAACTACGTCATTAAGTTGCTGCTGTACCAAAGTCTTCAAGAAAATATTACTTTAACTTACGTTGCCTCGTGAGTACAATGTAAGTCCTACTAATCCTACTAATATTATAAATGCGAATGTTTGGATGGATGGATGTTTGTTACTCAATCACGCTACAACGGCTGGACGGATCTGGTTGAAATTTGGCACAGAGATAGATTATAGTCTGGAATAGCACATAAGCTACTTTTTATCCCGGAAAAATGTACAGTTTTCGTGGGATAGTTTAGTTTTTCACAGAGCAAGGGATCGATATTATTTTTTGCATAGTGGCGGTTTAGGGATCAGAAAATGACATAGAATACTTTTTATGCTGAAAAAATTCATTTAGAAAGATGTAATAGCCTAAGATGTCTCGATGGATTGTATAGGTTTTCTTCCAAAAATAGCCTCCACACGGGCGGAGCCGCGGGCCACATCTAGTGTAACATTAATGTCACGTAATAAATATTGAATAAGTTATTAAAATAATCTTTCATCTTTCCTCAGTATACGTAATACTTTTGAAGATTTTAGGGCTTCGGTAACCTTTTCTAAGAGGTAGAGAGAAACTATATGTATTTATAAAATAGAAGCTGGCAGCATCTTAATACACCTGTAAAAATATCAATAATGCATGCCCTAGAGGCTAGAACCGAACTTATGACCTCTTCATAGTGCTTCACTCACCCACTAGGTTTGTGCTGCTTCATATAACACAATGGTTATTAACAGCCTCCGTGGCGCAACAGGCGAGTAGCTTGGCTGTGAAACGAGAGGCCGTGGGTTCGACTCCCGCAACGACACAAATGTTTGTGTGACTTATTAATGGAGTTGACATGTTAAGTTCACGTGATAAGGAATGCAGAAAGCTAAATTTGATGTACAATATGTGTTACAAACACATTAAAATGAATACAAAAATAAAACATTTATTGTTTTCGCTCAACTGTCAATGTCAAACATATAAACACGCTAATGACGTAATAGAACAAAATAAAAAAGGTGCAATGCTCATAGAAGTATATTTAAAAAAATATCCTCGATAACTTCCAAATTTAAAAAATTATGAAATAAATTCGAATTTCGGCCAGTGGGCGACCACTAATACAAATAAACGCCATACAAAAAGCACTTATAAAATCCATTATACATCTCAAGGTATTTGATGATCAGGTTATTTTAGAGCATTTTGCACATTATACAGAGATTTAATGTTGTTATTGAAATAACAGAACCAATTTATTGTGCGGTTTGCAGTTTTCAGCAGACTTCAGTCTGTAGCCATACGTCGACGGGCGCGGGCACGTTTGGCGTCGAGAAAGTTTTACGTATTGTGTATAGTGAAGTGGGGATGTTAAAGTGTTTGTGAAAAAGTAAAATAATCAATAAATTATAATCTAGAAGATTTAAAACTGATAATTAATCTATTGTAAATAATAAAAATAATCTTTTTCTATAGAAGTTAAACTTAGTGATGTATATTGTTTAGGTTTTTATAAAATCAAAATTTGTTTAAAAAGTTTTAATTATTTTGATACCTACGTAACTATCGCTTCCTATAGATACATCATAACATCTTCAAAATACCTAAACTACTTTAAACTTAACTAAATATTAGTCCCATAGCATTTGGATATTACAAACCTCACTCCTATATCGTCAAATGGGTAAGCAGAAGTGAAAGTTTATTTTTCTTCATAATTCATAAATCTCTAAGTTACAAATGTATAAATGTTCGATAAACCTTTCTGAATAATATGAAATATGTGTCTCGAGAATCGAACCCATGATTTTTTAGACAAAGTCAGTCTCACAATTATCACCACAATAAGATCTGTTCGTCAATCACTTTTATTACCACTTAGCAAACGTATGCTCGGCTAGATATTTTGGGGAGGCATCGGAGTTTATTTCTTTAACTCAGAGCGATCTTTTGCAGATACGATGGTTCTTATTGCCAATATAGAAAATATGATATCGTATTTGTTAACGTAGGAATTGCATGATAAAAAACTGATTTAATTTGCCTCCGTGGTGCAGTAGGCGAGTAGCCGGCTGTGAAACGAGAGGCCGTGGGTTCGATTCCCACACAGGGACAAATGTTTGTGGGACAGACAGATATTTGTATCCGAGGTCTAGATGTTGTGAGACCGAAAGTCTCTAGTAGTCCCTGATACCCACAACACAAGACTCGTATCTTAGTGTGGGATCGGAGCTATGTAGGTGAATGTTGGGTGTTATTATTATATCATTAATTTAATTAGGATGATTGGAGACTAAAGAATACAATACAAGGCGAGTAAATGGAACAGTTGGCGCAGGACGTCAGCAACGATTTTTTTTTATTTTTTTTTAGTGCCTGGATATGCATACGAGCAGACGGGCCATCTGATGGTAAGTAGTCACCGCCGCCCATAGACTTCAATATTAGGGCACAGCAAAGCCGCTGCCTACCGTTGAAGGACTGCTCTTTTTAAGCCTCGTTTAAAGAAGGACATGTCATAGCGCTCAGGGAACACCGCAGCAGGGAGTTCATTCCAGAGCTTGCACGTACGTGATAAAAATGAACGCTGGAAACGAACCGTACTAGACGGAATCGTTTCCAGGTGGTATGGATGAACTCTGTTGCGGTGTCGGGTGGTGCGATGATAAAATGGTGATGTAGGCACCATTTTAAACAGTTCCTCGAAGCACTCACCGTGGAACAACCGATAGAACAAGCAGAGAGACCCGAAGTCTCTCCGCAGCCCCAACGGTTCCAGGCTATCCGTAATATCAGGATCCCCGACAATTCGAACGGCCAGCCTCTGTAAGGAGTCAAGTGGGTTTAGCAAGTATCTCGAGGCTCCTTCCCAGACATGAGAACAGTACTCCAAGTGGGGCCGGACTTGCGCTTTATAAAGCTCCAATCTATGGCCCGACGTGAAATACCGCCTCGCTCTGTTCAGGATCCCCAATTATTTGCTGGCCAATTTTGGCTTTGTCCTCCACTTGACTCCTAAACTGTTCTGAAACTGTGTTCGATATATTGACGCCGAGGATCCCAATACCCTCGGAAAGCCCGAGGGTGACTCCTTGAAACTGTGGCGCCATGACAAATGGGTCCTTCTTAGCGGTGAAGGCGCAAACTTGTGTCTTAGTGGGGTTGAAGTGAACTAGGTTCCTTTCACTCCATTCAGTGGCCCGCCCTAATGAGCTCTCGATTTCCGACACAAGTTTTAACCGCCTTTCTTCTAAAGTGCTCCGAGGGATACTCTGCTGACCGGTATATCGCACGTCGATAGTACTATCATCTGCATAACAATGCATGCTATCAATAGACAGCATGTCATTGGTATGCAGAATGAATAGTGTCGGCGACAACACCGAGTCTTGTGGAACGCTAGCATTAATGGATAGAGCGTCGAAGCAGTAGCCGTCTACTTTAACGCCTACTTTAGCCGACGAATTTAATGCTCTGACCATCCAAAAAGCTAGCGATCCAGTCGCAGAGTCCCTCGGGGATTCCATATGATGGTAGCTTCGACAGAAGGCCCCCATGCCATACCCGATCAAAAGCCTTCGCGATCTCTAGACCGACGGCCATAGCCTCACCCTTGCTCTCTACAGCCTTCGCCCAATGATGTGTGAGGTAAACAAGAAGATCACCAGCCGAGCGACCGTGACGTAAACCGTACTGCCGATCGCTAATCATCTGGTCCTCCTCCAGATACCCCATAAGCTGGGCGTTAATTATTCTTATTTATTTATTTTGCACTTCAAAATTATTGTCTTCTAAACTGGCGACATTGTTAGTAAAGGACAGGTTAGGAAAACTCTAACCCGACGTGAATTTATGAAGATTCATTAAAGTAGAAGAAACTAAAGCACTGCACCTGCTGGTAAACGCAGTGCCGTCCAATTAGTGTACCAAGTAGCGAGAGACAATCTATCCCTCGCTACTCAACACTATCATGCAAGACTGCTGTGTAGCTTCTTCACACTACTCCATGGACAAGAAGGCGAAAAAGCGGTCGAGGGTCTAGTGTCAGAGTACTCAGAACGCCGCAACATGCTTGACAGAAACCGGATATACACTGGCTGACCGCGGACACACATGCGTGTGCCACTGTGGTGGGTTTTACACCCTGTGTACGGTGGTCGCTATCCGGGCGGTTATGAATATCCTTCCACCAGCAAACACAGTAGTGCCTACACTATGACTGACACTGAGACGTGGACACTGACAAAATGCCTAATCTACCGATTTCATGTCACTCAACGAGCTATGGAACGGGCTATTCTTGGAGTAATTCTGGTTTACCTACTTTTCGCCGAATTTCAGTCCCATAATGTAATAGGGGGCGAGCCTATCGCCATAACGGGCACAGATTCCAGACTCCGGGCTAATACTGAGAATGTCTAGATAGAAAAACCCAATATCACTTTACCCGACCCGGGAATCGAACCCGAGACATCAGCACAGCAGTCATAACGCATGCGCAATTACAACTGCGCCACCGAGGCAGTCAGGAAGTTATATGTTACATACTCACACTATAATGTTCAATATAATGTTTATTTAAAACATTGGTTCTATTAAAAAAATTGTACAAAGTGAGCATACTGCACCTGACGGTAAGCAGAGTGTCGTCCAGTTAGAGTATCAAGTAACGAGAAGACTATACCTCGCTACTTGTCACAATCATGCCGCCCTGAAAACTGATCGTAGACAAGGTAATTAACATGACCGTGCCGTAGATATTTCGTGTAGAAAATTATTTATGTAATTACTTTATAAATTTGATAGCCTTCATGCCGTTGTGGGTAGTCGGCTGTGAAACGACGGGTTCGATTCCCGTACCGAGATAAATGTTAGTGATTTGTTCCGAGTCTGAGTGCGAAAGTCTCTCGTAGTTCTTAATACGCTCGTTAAAAGATAAATGTATCTCATTATGGGGTCAGGACTGGATATGTGGCTGTTGGGTGTCATTTAATTCAGGTCCGCCAATTTAGGCAATTATTTTTCCAGATCAAAGAAATTCCAGGTTTTTTTATTTATATTTTTTATTCTGGCACGACAAAATGACCACATTGCACCTGGTGGTGAGCGCAGTGTAGTCTAGTTAGAATATCAAGAGATACAACTATCACTACTCGACATAATCATGCCAGCTTTGTTTTAATCGCAGTAGGTAATAATATTGTTAATTTGACTGCCTTGGTGGCGCAGTTGTAATTGCGCATGCGTTACAACCGCTGTGCTGAGGTCTCGGGTTCGATCCCCGGGTCGGGTAAAGTGATATTGGGTTTTTCTATCTAGAAATTCTCAGTATTAGCCCGGAGTCTGGAACCTGTGCCCGGTATGGTGATAGGCTCGCCCCCTATCACATTATGGGACTGAAATTCGGCGAAAAGTGGGTGTACTGGTTACACCTCTGCCTACCCCTTCGGGGATCATAGGCGTGAGTGAGTGTATATGTATGTATGTAATAATATTGTCTTTTTAAAACCTTTAAAACCTGGCAATAAAATCATAGAGATATCTTAGTTGTCACAATGAAATACTTGTGTGTTTTATGCAACCGAAAGATGATATAAGAAGGGCACTTGGTAAGTAAGCAAAGTAACAAGACCATCCAGAATGACCAATTAAAAAGCAAAGGACTCCCTAATTGACATCAAAAAACCAATTCTCATAATTAATACGCAGTCATGCTTGTAATTGAAGTGGTAGGCAGAGGTGTAACCAGTACACCTACTTTTCGCCGAATTTATTATGGTCCCATAATGTGACAGGGGGCGAGGCTATCGCCATACCGTGTACAATTCCGGAGTCCAGGCTGATACTGAGTATTTCATGATAGAAAAGCCTTATATCATTTTTACCCGACCCAGGGATCGAGCCCGAGACCTCAATACAGCAGTCGTACCAAATATTGCGCCATCGAGACGATCTCGTAATTAAAAATGTTCAAAATCCGATCTAGACTTGGCGTTAAGAATATTATTGGCATGTTACTTACAATGATTATTATTTCCCTGGCTTCAATATCTTTTATACCGTAAAACTTATGAAGACTACTACGATATACTAGTGTTATGTTTAAGCAATCCATAAGACCAAAGTGAAAGATCAAGTATTGATAAACTAATCAACTTAAAACAGCATTGAACATCTCTGTAGCATTGCAGATAAATTGCAGAAGATTCGGCCATTAAAGCTAAAAGCGAGTTTTTTCGAGGCGGCCCGTGGGAACCCCGCAAATACTTTTTCTAGGTATTGAACCTCGGTTGGTATGATAAAAACGTGACCCAATTGCGTTAGATCTCAGATCACTTACTTGCGAGATGATACATTTTTCAACGGCTTACTAGCGCAGTGGTATAGATGTTGCTGTTTTGTTTTACGCAATGCTACGCCTATTCATTGTTTAAGAATACAAATGAACATTTATCTCATCACTAACCATCATACCACCATTACCTATAATCTGTTCCAGTAGTGCAATGTGTAGTTTTGATAGAGTCTGTAGCTGATAATTTTTACTTAATTTCATTGACCGTACAAAATACAATAGCAAAGATAGCAATTTATTTATTTATCGAATCGAACGGTTCAAACACCACTTACACTATTCAATGACAATATATTATATTCGTTGAATTTTAATTAATTAATAATATTAAAATATATAGCAGCGATAGCCTAGTTGGTTGCGGTACGGACTGTCAAGACGAAAGTCGTAGGTTCGAAACCCAAGTGGCATACACCTCTGACTTTTCTAAAGTTATGTGTGTATTAAAATGTTATGTTATGTGTGTATCGCTTGCTTTAACGGTGAAGGAAAACATCGTGAGGAAACCTGCATATCTGAGAATTTTTCGAAGGTATGAGAAGTCTGCCAACCCGCATTAGGCCAGCGTGGTGGACTAAGGCCTAAGCCCTCTCATCAGTAGAGGAGGCCCGTGCCCAGCAGTGGGACAATGTTTAATACAGGGCTAGTATTATTATTAAAATATATAGACAACCTCCATGGCACAGCGGGCGAGAAGACGGCTGCGAAACGAGAGGCCTTGGGTTCGATTCCCGCACTGAGACAAATATTTGTGTGACAGATAGATATTTTTTTCGGGTCTGGGTGTTGTGGGACCGTAGTCCCTTGTAATTCTTGATACCCACGATGGAGGCTTTACCTAGTGTAGGGTCAGATCTATGTGCGTGACTGTAGTTATTTATAGTGATAATTAAATGATTCATTCAAATATCGTACTTGCAAAACCTTAGCCATTATAATGATAATAAAAAATAGTCTGTTACTCGTAAACATATCACACTCTTGTTTTGAGTCCAGGGATTTGTTAATCCTCTTAAGAGTGCGAGGCAGTGGAGCATTGTTCTAGCAACAGTTCTAACATGCGGTACTGGGAAACGAACGCAACTACATGTCGAATTCCTAGGAAGCCCATATTATCTAATGCACTAAAATAAGTGATTACTAGGGTGTGGTGTAAGGTTAACAAGTATCGTATGGCAGTAAATATTTTATGGTAAACATTGTGCAATTTAATTTGAGGTCCGAATACTTTATGACATTGTTTGTATTCCCGAAGGGGTAGGCTGAGGTCCAGATATTGTGCTCACGTTTCGTCGAGGCTATTTCCGACCTTGCCTTAGGGACTGAAGCTATCGCCATATCTGGCATGAATTACGCATCCAGGAAATTGTGTTCCTAATATAAAAACTCACATTAATTTTGACCTCAGAATCTAACCAAAAACCTCATCGGTTTAACAGCTTATGTAGAATATACGAGCCGAAAAAAAGCATTTCACATTTCGCACAATCAAATTTTTTGTACCGGGCTATTTAAGTTTGAGGGAAGTTCTAAATCTAATTGATATATGACAGCCTCCGTAGCGCAACGGTTGAGTAGCCGGCTGTGAAAGGAGAGGCTGCGGGTTCAATTCCCGCACCGAGAAAAATGATTTTGTGATCCACAAATATTTATTTCGAGTATTGGTGTTGTGGAACAGTAGTCCCTTGTGGTACTTGATACCCACGATACAGCTTTGACCTAGCGTGGAGAGAGGTCAATGTGTGTGTGATTATTGGGAGTATTTATCTAAATACTAAATCAAAAATGGTTACCAAACTTAATTTTGCACATAGGGACGATGAACGCCTTCTATCAGGGAGACTGCTAGTTCATCGATTTTAGTCAGCAATACAAAAACTGTGTTCCAACGAAACACATTTTAAACCCTAGCGTAACGACACCTGGAATGCAGAATGCATCGTAATGACACGTACTAGCTTACATCGAGAATGTTCTATTAAAATTTTTCATCAAACCGTTATATAAGAACAAAAGAAGGCTTGCAAAGGTATTCGTGGTTTGAATGTATAGTCGAACGCTATTGCTTGAGCTTTATTTGAATATAGCAGACCGTAAAACAAGCTAGTGCCCCACATGGTGAGTGATCTACACCATTCATGAATATTCACAATACCAGAAGAATACGTTGCTGGTTTTAACATAATGGAATAAGGATTGAAATATTGAGGGGATTTAGGGCTCCGGAAATTTCATGTACGAAACATAAGAACAAGCTATCACTTCACATTAGTTTTCTATAAGGAAGTGACACTAATCTGACCCAGTCTTTACAGCATAAAAATATGTTGCAGATAAAAGTATTAACGGCGTGGGTACATTCAGATTTTATAACTGACTGCTGACAAAAAACAATCTAAATTGATCGTAACTGATTATCGTGTATGAACAGAAAAATTATAGATGTGTCTCCAGAGAAGGAAAGAGGATGGTGGTGATTTAAATACAATAGCTTTGCTTTTTTGCTTTATTGATTGTTCAGTTCAATAGTAAAGCTGTTTTACGTCGGTTTTTCAGTAGTATTGGTGCCAATTAGATTGAATCATACTGGAGTAAAATCTGGCTGGCTCTTAGATTTGTTTTAGGTGTTAGTTACATTTTGGTTAATATAATTTGTGTATGTTTTGCCAAAATATTAACAATATATTTAGTAAAAGTTAGTTTTCGAAATATAGAAAAGTAGAGATATTGCATATGCGACTTTCTTCTAAGACAGCACTTAAACGTTCCAGAATAATTCTATATTAACACAATAGTAATGTTATAGATCCAAAAACCTTTGTAACTATAATAATAATAATAATACTAGCCCTGTATTAAACATTGTCCCACTGCTGGGCACGGGCCTCCTCTACTAATGAGAGGGGTTAGGCCTTAGTCTACCACGCTGGCCTAATGCGGGTTGGTAGACTTCACATACATTCGAAACTCGTATGAGAATTCTCAGGTATGCCAGGTTTCCTCACAATGTTTTCCTTCACCGTTCAAGCAAGCGATAATTAACATTTTAATACACACATAACTTTAGAAAAGTCAGAGGTGTATGCCATTTGGGTTTCGAACATACGACTTTCGTCTTCACAGTCCGTACCACAACCATCTAGGCTATCACTGCTTCGTATTTGTAACTATATATCGTGCCAAAAGTTTTATAAATGTTAAATATCAAAGTTTTCTAAATAATTGAAAACAAATAACAACAAGAATCCTTACTCCAGCCGATACTTTGATAATTAAACTCGATCAAATTAACTCTTCAATTGGTTTACAATACAATTTATCTGCGGAACAATGCGGATTAAACTTCGAATTTCCATTCAATCGCCGCTCTTTGTTAGGGTATGCAAATTATTTTACATTCATTTTACCAAGTGTTGACGCCTACCAAATTGACTCGCTTTGTTCATCAATAGTTGATGAGTATTTCATAGTTTTCAGATCCATTTAATTGTTTTTGTTAGTTTTTTAACTTCCGATGCGAAAAAAAAATTGCCTTGTCTGCCTATTGTAGATACTGAGCTGGATCGAGTTCAATACGGTTATTTATTTGAAAAATTGAGTTGGTTCTTAGTTAAATAAAATAATAATACTAGCCCTGTGTTAAACATTGTCCCACTGCTGGGCACGGGCCTACTCTACTAATGAGAGAGGTTAGGCCTTAGTCCACCACGCTGGCCTAATGGGGGTTGGCAGACTTCTCATACCTTCGAAAAATTCTGAGATATGCAGGTTTCCTCACGATGTTTTCCTTCACCGTTAAAGTAAGCGATAATTAACATTTTAATACACACATAAATTTAGAAAAGTCAGAGGTGTATACCACTTGGGTTTCGAACCTACGACTTTCGTCTTGGCAGTCCGTACCGCAACCAACTAGGCTATCGCTGCTTTAGTGGTTTAATGGTTCTTAGTTGTTACCATAAAATGTGTTGAAATTTATTCGTTCATTTAAGTTGTCAACATAGTACAAAAAACGTGCCTGTTCTTTTGCAACATTTGTAATTAGGTTGAGCGTCCCGCATTTTGAGTCAATTCTTGCTTAGTTCATAACACTTTATAGGAAGTATACTAAAATTCTATTCACTTCTGGCAGTGGTAACTTCAGTATAATGTAATAAAGTAATAGGTACTGTGTATATTGATTACTTACTCTTAAATGGCAACGTTGTTCTATTAAGATAAAGGTTCTCATTATCTAGTACTCTTTGGTTCTAATTTATCGAGACTATGTAAATTATTACAATTATTATCTTTCACCTATCTATCGCGAATAAATATACACATAGCTGAATTAATTTTGTCTTAGTGCCAATTGAAATTGGCCAATAAAGGCTGCAGTAATTAGAAATAACGATACAGTGGTGGTAGGATATTCATATCCACCCAGATCTAAAACTCGCTCGGTAAAACCCGCCATAGTGGCACATGCAAGTGTGTCGCGTTCCGGGATCAGCCAGTTTACATCCGGTTTTTGGTGGGTGTCTAGAGTCGGGGTACGATGTTTGGCTGTTTTGCGGTCGTCTGAGTACTCTGACTCTAGACCCTCAACCGCTTCTTCACCTTCTTGCCCATCGCGTAGTGTGAAGAAGCAGGCCGGCATGATTGTGTTGAGTAGCGGGGGATAGATTGTCTCTCGCTACTCGGTACTCTAATTGGACGGCACTGCGCCTACCATCAGGGGCAGTGTGTTCACTATGCCGTGCCAGGATAAAAAACAGTTTTTTTTTCGAGAGATCAACACTTTCTAAAAGATTACTAATGAACTTGGAAAGTGGAGACGTGACGATAACTTAATATTATTACAATATAAACTTAATGGACTGGTCTATACAAATATGTATCTATATACATTAACGTATGATGCTTTCAAACTGTGTTTACGATAATGTTTCACATATAAATTCGGAAATCTTTGATGTGTGCCAAATGTGAGTTACAGCGACGGAAAAAACTACTTTTACGCAATTAAAACTAAGCTAGATTAGGTTAGCCTAACTATACAATATAAACCTCATATTGTATCGTTTAAAAATATATTATCGTCCAATCGTCTAATTGGCCCAGTGGCGGTACATTTTGGTTTAATGAACCGGTGAATTGATAGATTTTTAAGTGGTAAAGTCACGCTATATTTTTTTTTATCCTGGCGTGCCAGAGCGTGCCACGTGTGGCAAAGTGACCACACTGCACCTGATGGTAAGCGCAGTGCCGTCCAATTAGAGTTTCAAGTAGTGACAATCTATCCCTCGCTACTCAATACAACCATGCTTCACGCTATGCCATGGGCAAGAAGGTGAAGATGCGGTCGATAGTCTAGTGTCAGAGTACTCAAACTCATACCCAATATCAATCAGCCATGGCATACACAGACTTTCGAGGCTACATGCGTTTTCTTTGTTAATTATAGCTGTTTAACGAAAACATTATTAGGAAACCTGCATACCTTAAAATCCTTCAAGAGAAAAAAGGGTTTTAATATTATTTAAAAATAAAATATTGTTTTAAATAAATAAATTATATAAAACTTATTTCGTGTCTGGGTGTTGTAAAACCGAGTGTGGTAATTTAATTCTGTGGGGTCTAGATTTAGATTCACAAATCAGCCCGGCAGATGGCGTTGCAGTTGGTGTGGCTCTGCTTTTACGGGCAGGACGACGCCTGCCGGGCCCGTTAGCTGGAATTATAATGGCATTAGAAAAAGAAACCTAGAATCCAGACGAATAAAGAAAAATGGTCATTGTTGTTTAAACAGGGCTTAGAAGAAATGGGTAATTTACTTTGTTAATGTTTTAGATATTGTAAGTAATAGAATCAGGCTCTAGTTTTGTTTGCTTTATAAATAAGCCGTCTAGATCAAGCAGGCTAAGATTTGGCAATACCACTATCTTATAGAGAAGTCACATAAAGCTTTATGGCCAATGAGATCGCTCTATGGCTTCTTCAAATCACCTTTCTTTAAACATTATCAGCTTTCTTTTCTTTAAGCATTTATCTTGATTTCGGAGGGTACGGTAGTGGGTATGTATGATCGGTTAGTTTGCCTTTGTTTAAACTATAAAATTGTATAGATTAAGAATGCTTATGTTTATTCTGAGGTTGCCACTTAGTTGTGCCATGCAAATGATTTTAATTTTTCAATTGTTTTTAAAATTATTAAGGTACATCTGATATATATACTGCATGCATATTACTTTTAGCAATAAACAATTTTCGTGACTAAAATACGCTTAACTCATCATCAGACATCACGAAATGTAGTAATAGACTCTTTAAAACAATCTAGAAGAATTCCACAATCCACCTCCTGGCTACATCATCAGATCAGCTCAATGATACCCGCGGCTCCGTCCACGTGGAGGTTATTTTTAGCAAAAAAAGTATATAATCCAAGGTGTTGCCTCCTGCATTCTCGCACTTGTACCGATCGTCCTACACAATATTTAACCACCATCACTTAACCATGGATAATTATTAAAATTAATGTTTACGTATATCAACGAAAAGTTTCATCTCTAAGAATATTCTTCTACGGAATTTCATACAGCAGTATTCACGTCCTAATTTAGCTCATCAACTTTCAGAGCTGACTGTTCATATTTACAAAAAAGGTCGTCATGACAAACACAGATATTTAAGATATTTTGGTATTTATTTACAAAGAGCCATGAGTAAGCCTTCTAAATAACAATTCTTATACTTCACCTCACATCCCTTTGTTCAAAGTAAACATTAGGATGCTGAAGTGCTATTGACGTGTTTACTCTTATTTTTGCGTTCAAAGGGCCGCTTATACTTCGACAGATCGTTGTATGGCTTAACATGGCTGTTGAGAGATGGAATGTAAAGTATTACACTCATGTGTTTGAATAGAAATAGTCCGGATTATGATAACAAAATTATACAGGGTTCGCGATTTGTGTATTCTCCGATAAAGTTGCCAGTTTATCGGTTTTTTACCGGATACATTTCGGTGAGTGTGCCTTGGAATTACACAATTTAATTCCCCCAACCCCTTTCTATCATCGGACGACAAGAGACTCGGCGAAGCGTCATCGATACATGGTTGATATTCCACCAGTGCGCACGAAGCGTTTTGCTAGTACATTTATCATGCGCACCGCTAGAGAGTGGAACTCTTTGCCGGAGTCTATATTTCCCGAAAGTTATAATCTGGTTATCTTTAAATCAAGAGTGAATAGGTATCTTCTAGGCAAGCGTGCTCCACCGTAGACCACATCATCACTTACCATCAGGCGAGATAGTGGTCAAACGCAAGCCTATTTATAGTAATAAAATAAAAATTCTCAATAAATACCATTTTGGTGATACAGCCAAGTTGTGCCCAGTTGATTTTACAAAATGTAAAGACCAATACGTTTAATAATGATTAGGATTCCCATCTGCTTCCGGCAGTCATTCTAGGTTCCTTTGGACACCCTTTTTGTTTTACATTTGTTGTCACGGGGAAAGCGTTTTATTACTGCCGCCCGTTCCGGGGGGAAGCAGCGCTCCGTAAGCGCTGACGAAGGCCACCGCGGGGTTTTAGCTGGTAGTGTCGGTGGGGTGTACGTAGGAGGTAGGGACTCCGCCCAGTGGCTCCCAGGATAGCCATCATCCGGGCGAGGGGGTGGTGGGTCGTAGGACCGGCTAGTCCAGCATTAACATAGTTTTATATTCCGCTTCACCCTGGAGCGGCCAGCGCGGCGGTAGTAAAACGCTTTCCTCGCAACAACAAAAAAAGGGTAACACCAATAGCGTAATTGTAAGTGGTATGGACTGCCGAAACAAAAAATCACAGATGCCCAGCAGTGGACAGTGTGCAATATAGGGGTGGTATTATATTATGTTTAATCTGCTACGCGTCAGTCTTCAAATAACGTATTAATAATAATTAGTAATGTAAGAACTCATCGAGAACGTTATAAATGCAGTCACCCATATTGTATGTCACATGATAATCGATTAGTCATACCCGGTCTATTTTTCCATTTGCTCAGATAACGAGGAAGCGATAGTTACTGTATTAAATAATGCTTTAATTAATCTCAAATGTTTAGTCCATCAAAAATAATTTCTAGTCACGTAAATAAAATAACAAAATAATTAATTAAATCAGTGAATATGAAAAATTATCAAGCAAAAGTTATAATTTCATTCTGAAAGCAATTTAAAACATAACTCAATTAATGTAAGGGAGAAAAAGGTGAAAAAATGATCCAAGTGGAATAAACGAAGGTGATATCTGAATACAGACTAAAATATTAAGTAAAAAAACAAAATTGTTTGAACTGCAAAAACTAAACTCAAAATGACCCAGTCGCCAGCAAACGACGATATATAAACAGATAATAAATTTCCAACCATGACGCAAGAGAACACGACGTTTCTCCCTTGGAACACCTCAGATGCCGACGGCTTGGGCATCCAACATCTAGACCTCGATGTGTTCTACCGACCTGATGTAGTCATCATAGTGCTGTACGTGGTGGTGCTGACAGCGTCGCTGTCTGCCAACACGCTGCTGATCTTCATCGTCATCAAGTTCCAGTATATGAGAAGGTAAGTGACCAATGACTGATCAAAATTATTTTCATAGACCCTGACTAAAATAATATCTCTTTTGAATCTAAATCTTAATAGGGGTTTGATCCGAGATTAAATTATGAAATACTCTGGAGCAATTCAATATAATTGATGAATAAGTTTTATATGAATTTTATTAACACGTTCAATCTTGGTGTTGAGGACGCCGAAGAGACTGTCGCGTAGGCTGGCACCCGTGTGAAGTTGCGAGCCTCGGGCGGTGTGCGAGCGAGACGGAGGATCATTCCTCGCACCGACGGACCGCCACGGGATTGGTCAACGCGTCGGGCCATGTGCGAGGGAGAGAGAAGACGCACAGTCGGCCTGTGATTGGCCAACGGCCTAGTATACGTACTCGCACCATGTGCCAGTTGCGAGACTAAATTATTGTACATATGTAGATACATTGATGGAATAAATTGTAGTTGTTCGGAGTTCTCCTGTGTTTCATTACGTTAACAAAATATATCGAAGTTGAAGAAGTACTGCGAGTCATCGGTAGTAAACACCCACAGTACATATTTATATTTACATATACAGTCCACTACAGTGTTTATGGTCCTTCGAGCCGGATAGAGGATACAGTGTTTCTGGACCTTGGAACCGGATCGAAGTTAGTGTGCGTAGCGGATCGATAGTGCGTGCACCGAATCGATATAGTGTGTGAACCGCGGCTAGGATAGTGTGTGTGAACCGGATTGCTGAAGACGGATCGCGAAAAACGTAAGACACGTTCAGTACGTGAGTCGGGAAGCTTCACCGAGTGAGGAGGCCGTACCGAATCAAGTAGGGATTCGGATCAAGAGGCTGCTCGGAGTAAGGAAGCCGTAACGATCGTCGTTTTTCGTGAATATCATCGTTCACAATGGTTGTCACAAGGAGCCAAGGTGATAAGGCAGAGTTGGAAGAACCAGGACGAGAACAACTTACCACGAGCCAAGAAGAGAGACGTCGGATTCAAATCGAGCGAATTAGGCGCTTGTCGGTAAATCCGCCGGCGTCACCCACTTCGAAGCTCACTTCCACAACGGTGGAACATCGCGCCGCTACCGGAGTATCTACAATGATGGCAGGTACGTCGGGTACGACGCGACATGAAGATCGGCCGAGATCGCCTACGCATTCCGTACGCTCGCATAGATCGACGGCGAGCGTCAATACTAGGCTGCGCATGGCAGAATTGGAGGCGGCCGAGAAATTGGCAGTACTGCAAAGGAAGCAGTTAGAGCTTGAAGCCGAGCTAGTTAAGAAAAGGCTAGCGGCAGAAGTTTCTATTATCCAGGACGATAATGATAGCGTCCATGAAGAACCGCTGGGTCCGCAGGAGGGACATCAGCGCGTTAAGGAGTGGCTGCAGACCGATCCCAGGGAGGAACCTAGACAAATACGGTTCGAGGCGGCGAGAGGAAGATCGCCAACACCTATAAAGGGAGGCGTCGAGCAGCTCACAGAAGCCTTGGAGAAGATGGCTCGACCAAGGTTACGTCACACCGACCTACCAACATTCTCCGGAGCCATAAATGAATGGCTGCCTTTCAAAGCAGCCATGAGAGACAGTACAAGCCTGTACAACGTGTCCGCAGCGGAAAACATACAGCGACTGAGAAGCTGTTTGAAAGGGGAAGCTAGAGACGCGGTGGCTGCGCTACTACATACTGCAACGAATCCGGATGACATAATGAAAACATTGGAACAATGCTTCGGGAGGCCGGAAATAATTATTGACAAGGCCATTGAAGACTTGAAAAGGCTACCGAAGCTCGGTTCGTCGGCTACGGAATTAAACCAGTTCGCTGTTCGTCTGCAAAACGTAGTTTGTGTTCTGAGAACCATTGATCGACGGGGATATCTCTACAACCCTTTGTTGACTCGGGAGATATTGGAAAAGTTAAGCCCTCACATAAGGTCAAGATGGTGCGACTACGCCAGTGAGAATGAAGATGCTGCAGATCCAGAGGTCGTCGTGTTATCACGCTTCTTGATGCGGGAAGCGGACCGAGCATTGCGCTACACGTATGCTCCATCTACAAGCACAAGCACAACGACAAGGCGAGAAGTGCAAGTACCAGCAGCGAAGCCTAAAAGAAAGTTAACCACAGTTTACAACACCACCGACGAACAGGAAAAGTGTTTGGAATGTGAGCAGGCCCACCGGTTATACCAGTGTCCAAGATACAAAGCGCTGACGGTGAAGCAACGCTGGGACCTGCTAAAGGAGAAGAAGGTATGTTTCAAATGCGCATACCAAAAACATTGGCGAGGAAATTGTCACGCCAAACCATGTGGTCAGTGCAAACGGCCACATCATGCGACGCTGCACTTCGAAGAGAAGTCTGCGGCAGCATCGGAAGCTTCAGAGAACGCTGAAGCTGTGCTGTCAGTAGGCACCAGAAGAGCTGCGGGCCCAAGCGCAGTATTGTTGAAGATGTGCCCCGTGGTAATCGCTGGACCACGGGGGGAGGTTAACACCTACGCGCTCCTGGACGAAGGAGCTACCGTCACCCTGATTGACGAAGAAATAGCGGAGAAGATTGGCGCAGAAGGTCCAACACGACCGCTGAAAATTAATGGGGTGAATATGTCCCAGACCGAAGGGGACAGCAAGGTGGTCACGGTGCAAGTCCGCGGCAAAAGCGAAGGAACATCGCACAAAATAAGGGCAAGAACGATGAAGGATTTAAAACTACATCGGCAGATGGTCCCGATGGAGCTAACAAGATTCCAGCATCTCAGAGATCTCAAACATGGAGATATATGCTACGAGAGCGCGCAACCAGGAATCCTTTTGGGCGCCGATCATTGGGAAATTATAGTGTCCCGAGAGTTACGCGTCGGCAAGCCAAACCAGCCTGCGGCCTCAAGAACTCATCTCGGGTGGGTAATACATGGGACGTTACCCCGAAAGATGTTGCTGAAGACCCGAGAAAGTGTGCTGCACGTTTACAGCTACGAACAACACGTCTCGCAGGATGAGGAGCTTCACAACACCGTAAAGTTCCACTTCAAGATAGAAGCTTTAGGCGTGGCACGAGAGCCCCGCGTTAGCGATGCTGATCGTAGAGCAATGGATATAGTGAAGAACACTATAAGGAAAACCGAAAATGGTTACGAAGTCGGTTTACCTTGGCGGCAAGATAATATTAAGATGCCGTCAAGCTATGACATGGCGTTCAGGCGTTTGAAGAGCATGGAGCGGAAGATGGACGCTGATCCGAAGTTCGCCGAAGAGTATACCTCCCAGATAGAAAATCTGCTCCAGAAAGGCTACGCCGAATTATGCGACGGCTCTGAAATGAGCAGCGCAGTTTGTTGGTTCCTGCCTCACTTCGCTGTACAGAATGTAAACAAGCCCGGCAAACAGCGATTGGTGTTCGACGCCGCGGCAGTAAGTGGCGGAGTGAGCCTCAACAGTCAGCTGCTGGAAGGCCCGAATCTGTTGTTGTCGCTACCCGGGATATTATTCCGATTCCGGGAGAAAGCGATCGCCGTGACAGCTGTCATCCAGGAGATGTTTTGGCGAATAGGGATACGTCGGGAAGATCAGCCAGCGCAACAATTTTTGTGGCGTGGGGCGGACAGAACGAGTCCGCCCAGACATTACAAAATGAAGAGCATGATCTTCGGGGCCGCAAGTTCCCCATTCATGGCACACTACGTGCGGAACTTCAACGCTGAAGAACACGCCCAGGAATACCCGAAAGCCCTGGAAGCGATTACGGGAAGCCACTACATGGATGACTTTGTGGCGAGCTACAGCAGCATCGAAGAAGCGCGGCAGGTCATCAGGGAGACCAGGGAGGTACACGCACGGGCAGGGTTGACCCTGCGTCAATGGAGCGCCAGTCACACGGACGTATTGCGCGACGTGCCCTTGGAGCTGCACGCCGTCTCGTCCATGCGACTGAGGGGAGACCAAATAGAGATGATCCACTGGATTCGACACGACGCCCGCCGATATACACCATTCGTGGCACATCGGCTTGGCGAATTGGCTGAGCTCACACATCGCGAGGAGTGGCGATGGTTACCCACAGCTGAAAACGTGGCGGACGACGCCACCCGACTAAGTACCTGCGCAATCAGCGACAGCGACCGCTGGTTCCAGGGACCACGGTTCTTGTACGAACCAGAAGACAATTGGCCCAGCCAAAAGGACGAAGAAGAGCTGGACCAAGATGAAGTCGAGGTCTTACATCTCGCCAACGAAGAGGCGAACGACTCGCACACATGGCTGCCGGATCCAGAAAGGTTCTCGAAGTACGAGACATTGGTACGAGCGGCAGCGAGAGTCTTGGCCTTCATAGACATGTGTCGACACAAAGCCGAACGAATGGAATATCGGCACATAGAACGAGCAGAGAAGGAGCTCATCAAGCGAGCACAAAAGGAAAGCTTCGCCAAAGAGACAGAACAGGTCAAGGGCTCCCGTCCAGTGTCAAAAGGAAGCAAGCTCTTTAGGTTGGATCCAGTAATGGAAGACGGAGTATTGCGCGTGCGCGGTCGGATCAATGTAGCCGCAGCACACGAAGACACGAAGAGGCCAATCATTTTGGATGGACGACATCGCCTGACTCGACTCTTGGTCTTACGAGAACACTGCGCGGCAGGTCATGCAAGCAGAGAACGCGTGACGAATGACCTGCGTCAAAGATACTGGATCATACACCTCAGACCTACAGTGAGGACGGTAGAAAGAAACTGCACTCTCTGCCAATTAAGAAGGGCAAGGCCACGAGTGCCCGTCCCAGGCGACCTACCAAGAGCTCGTCTGGACCCGTTCCACCGTCCGTTTACCAACTGTGGAGTAGATTACTTTGGCCCCATGCTCGTCAAGGTGGGACGTCGTCGAGAGAAGCGATGGGGCGCACTTTTTACGTGCCTCACTACGCGCGCAGTGCACATAGAGCTCGTCACGTCACTAACCAGTGATTCGGCGATAATGGCACTGCGTAGGATGGCAGCAAGAAGAGGATGGCCGCGTCTCATGTACTCGGACAACGCGACCAATTTCCGAGGCGCCGATCAGGAGCTGCGAGCGGCGTACGTCGAGTGGGCACCAATCCTCAAGGAAGAAGGACACCTTCATCGGATGGAGTGGCGCTACATACCACCCGGTGCACCCAACCCAGGGGGTGCCTGGGAAAGGCTGGTGCGATCGGTGAAGGCTGCCCTCGAAGCGACGCTGCGGGAAAGAGTTCCGGCAGAAGAAGTGTTGCTCACGCTGTTGGCGGAGGCGGAATTCGCAATTAACGCCCGCCCGCTAACCCATGTTAGCGTGAGCCCCGAGGACCCCGAGGCGCTAACACCTAACCACTTCCTGTTAGGTTCATCGACCGGCTTGCCATCAACGGGACCGTGCACTGAAGCCGACAAGAAGACATGGCGAGTGAGCCAGGCATTGGCAGATCACTTCTGGCGGCGGTGGCTTCGTGAGTACCTTCCGAGCCTGGTACCTCGAGGCAAGTCTCATCGCGAAGATCGACCGCTGCAAGTCGGCGACCTGGTGATCATCGTGGATGGCACCCTTCCCCGCAACGTTTGGCCCAGGGGAGTCGTCGAGCGCATCTACAAAGGTCCTGACGGCGGCATACGAGTAGTGGACGTCAGAACAAAAAATGGAGTCTTCAAGCGGCCTACAACCAAGATCGTCCTCCTCCGAGTAGAGAAGGCTGCGCAAGCTACGCCGGGGGGAGGATGTTGAGGACGCCGAAGAGACTGTCGCGTAGGCTGGCACCCGTGTGAAGTTGCGAGCCTCGGGCGGTGTGCGAGCGAGACGGAGGATCATTCCTCGCACCGACGGACCGCCACGGGATTGGTCAACGCGTCGGGCCATGTGCGAGGGAGAGAGAAGACGCACAGTCGGCCTGTGATTGGCCAACGGCCTAGTATACGTACTCGCACCATGTGCCAGTTGCGAGACTAAATTATTGTACATATGTAGATACATTGATGGAATAAATTGTAGTTGTTCGGAGTTCTCCTGTGTTTCATTACGTTAACAAAATATATCGAAGTTGAAGAAGTACTGCGAGTCATCGGTAGTAAACACCCACAGTACATATTTATATTTATACAGTCCACTACACTTGGCTTTCTCGAAAGAGTGAAAAAATGCAAGCAATGGCAACAGCTGTTATAAATCTGTCGACAGACAGACTACCTGGCTTTATTCCAATTAATGTCGATGATATACCGAACAATGGATAATTGGACAAAAACGGTGCATTCGTATTCGGATGGTTTACATTTTCATTCGTTCCTCACTTACTGTTATCAATTAGCTGATGAGTATTGTTCATGCTAATTACTAAGTTTACGCGGGGAAAATGGGTTGTGGTTGATATTGAGAGTAGAAAGTAAAATATTGTATATATATTTATAATTGGGGGGTTTATATGAGTACAGTGAGAAGCCCGGCTAAACAAACTCAGCGGACTTACTTTACCACTGGATACTACGCGGTTGGACCTAGACTTGAGACCACTCGGCAAATCAAGCTCAGTGGACTTGATTTTAGTAGATGATTTATTTTATATACATTGCAAATTCTCTTTTAGTTTGAATAATATCGCACTTATCTTAAAATAGTTACCGAATAAAGTTTGCTATAAAACGCTCCAACGATTTCAGTTTAATCCACATTTCACGATCCAATTATAATAACTTCAACATAAGTTGAATAACAATGGCTTTGCTTTAATTCCAAATTATGTAAGCGTGAATTATTTAGTCTTGCTTTGGAAGATAACGAAATGAAGATAGGTTCCATTGAAAAGACTAAGTAGCTGTAGAGCAAGCCCAGTTATAAGCAGGCACAGAAATAAGACACCAGGCACAAAAATAAGAATCGGAAAATCTACTTGAACTGACAGATTAAGTTCAGCATTTCCTAAAATCTTCTTTCCTTTTATAAAAACTCCTGTTTTATGTAGTAATATAGACGTCCATTGACAATGTGACTTTTAACAATCAGGTAACCCATTTGATTTTGGTTTAGAACATATAGAATTCTACGAAGATGTGAAATATACGTTGTTAGAGAGCCATGGCTGGATTTTCGAAACAGATGGAAGAAAGAAGAAGAAGCAACAATTAGATTTTCTGCTTGTGAAAATTTGGCTTTATTTAGTGATAAATGTCCAGCGTTCATTACCAAACAGTGGTAAATGAAGCAAATTATTCTTGATACTGTGATAAATTGAAAATTTAATACAATTGATTGTGTTCATATTGAATTTGAATTTTGAAATTGGTTTTGTTAATTTGAGGAAAGGTCGAACTGTGGCAGGATTTAATCGAGATCGGGGATCGGATTTATAATGTAATGTTTTTGAGAGCTGAAACGGTGAGATGTTGTTGGTCATGGGCTTAATTAAAAAGCGTAATTCGGTTTGGTCACTTATAAGCGGCGGTTGGTAAAGTACCAATTACTGGAAATGTAATTATCGAGTTACATGGTTTTCTCATTAATTTCAATTTTTAAATTAAATTCCAAATATTTTATTGGGTATAATGTTATTTGTTACCAGCTTTAGCTTTTGTTTTTGTAGGTGGTATTGTATGATTTACCTCTCCCTTTCATATTTCTTTGATTTTTTGAGCCCATGTTACTGGATGTTCTTTTTTCTTTCTACTTTGTTTCTTCTTAGCATTATCGTAATACTTACATCAAAATCCCATCAATGGTTTTTAGTGATGTCCGAACAAATTTACATACAGTCATACAGCAGACAGTTTACTATTTCATTATATGTTTAGATTAGGCTAAATATAATTACTCATTAAATAACCATTATGTTTTGTATAATATCATAGAATATGACTGCCTCGGTGGCGCAGTTGTAATTGCACATGCGTTGTGACTGTGCTGAGGTCTAAGGTTCGATACCCGGGTCGGGTAAAGTGATATTGGTATCAGTATTAGCCCGGAGTCTGGAATCTCTGCCCGGTATGGCGATAGGCTCGCCCCCTGTTACATTATGACTGAAAATCGGCGAAAAGTGGGTGTACTGGTAACATCTCTGCCTACCCCTTTGGGGATTTCAGGCGTGAGTGAGTGAATATATGCATAAAATATCAGATACAAATAAAACTGGAATAAACGTGGTTTGTAAGATACCTTACTTTCAAGGAAAAACGTCATGATATCAATGAATATTAAATTTAAAGCTCTCCTTTGTGAGCTCGATGTCGTTTATCTTTAATACTATGCTTTAATATTTACGGTAATTATTTTTTTTAATTAAAGGTAATGTTGATATGAATGCTCAAGATTTTTTTAGTCCTGTCCATGCTTTATTGTGGGGATTTCTTTTACAATTCTTTGACGATTGTCTTTCTTTCCCCCACTGTTCTTGTGTGGATTAATAGGTTTCAAATAACTTCAAAATTCTTATGAAGAATCATCAGGTAAGAAAAATTCTCCATTAAATTTTCCTTATTGTTCGAGAATAATTTGTTCGAATCTAAACTTGTACCCATGACATGCAGTTTAAGCTTTAGTTGACTATCTGTAGTACATATTTAATAACCCAGATTAACGCTTGTCTGAATGTCATTGTTGGTTTAAAGACCTAAAATCGTTAAATATTAAGTACATACTGCTACATTCAGAGCCCATAATAGGTCTATCAAGCTAGCAGTGAAAAGTTAGCATTAGCAATTGAAACTGATATAGTTGCTAATTAGTTCCAGTATGGACTACATATTTGTTGTTGTAACACTCAGTGTGAGTCAGTTAATCCTTTGTTAGCTTCTGTAATTTTAATTTGTCTAATTTTATGAATTTTACAATACAAATCGTATTTACGAAGTTGAAATTCATTATGACACACTATGTGTTATGTATAAAATGTAAGTGCCAAAAAATATGGCTGGCTGTTATTGGAGTTCCCATCGCTGCGTCGATTTACGTTCTAAGTAAAAACTGATGATATTATAAAATACATAAACCGTAATTAACTAAACTCACCTCTGACTCCGCCGCCTTCAAGATATGATATTTAGAGATGACGCCGCTTACAATCCGCTGTTATACCGATTTTCTTTGTATTAACTCTCCGCTAGTTTTCAAACCGAACCGCCATATTTTGTAGTCTGTCTTATACTATACGCTAGAGCGCGTGCGTGGTATTCGTCACAATAGTCCACCAATCACTCGCACTTCAGCGATCATCTAACATTGTAGCAGAGTCCCCAAGCCCACAATATTATGAGATTGTTTTATAGTGGTAGAGCCACGCTGTAGACATATTTGTCTGCAGCATGAATAGGCCGGCTCGACCGGCGTAGTACCACTGTCTCACAGAAAACCAACGTAAAGTGACAGTTTACTGTCGCATTTCGTATGGTAAGTGAGATATCCGGAGGCCCAGATTTTTTAATTCAAGTGCGTATGGACAAGGACTACCCCGCTAACACACCCGCCATTATAACTTCTGTTTAGCCAGGATCGACAATGGCACGCATTTTTTTAAACCGAGTAATGGAACTCGGCGAATCTCTGGGAATGACGGACAGTATCACCATAGGTATAAGATTAACTACAACTCGATACGGGGCGCAGGCTGACCACCAGGTCCTATATGTCGACGTGAACCAAACTGATTACACACTGACTGAACTGAAAATAAACTGCACCGCGGAACGTCGAGATGCTCTCGTTTATTGCAAATCTTCAATCAATGAATCATTAATGAATGTAACTTATCAATCTAACCGCACTAGTTTATGTGACCCCCAAATAATTGGGAAGGAAAAGTCGATTTCGTCGTTTGGAAATCTCACTTAACGTATGAAACGCAATATCATGTTGCTACCACACGTCGGTTTGTATTAACGATTCAGGAAGTCAGTTATGAGTAGGTCGAGATTGGATTTTGTGTCCAGTATGGCGATAGTCTTACCTCTTATTACATCATGGGACGGTAATTACACTTCTAACTTTTTGGGTAGGCATATACTGGACTTATGAAATCTTTTATGCTATTATGGTTTCTTAGTTTTACGTGAATACATTGAAATAAAATTAATTTTATCGTGGCTTATTTTGACTTTTTAGTCCCAGTGTTTCGAATGTTTCACAGGCTATATGGTCAGGCGGCAGACTGACCGTGATCAAATTAGTTTTATTTCAATGTTTTATACAAATAATAAGTGGTGACGTAAAGTCACCGAAATTAAAATTCTCGATAGCAGTGATTGCATTGATAAGAGTTATGTATCAGGTTATCTCTATCCCAAGTCATACATTTGGTAATCCGTGTGAAATATATCTCCCTGGAAATTATCGTATTATTGAAAATCCGCATGTCAATGTTTAGTGGATTTTTGCTTGTGGTTATTTAGTTTTTTTTATGAAATGCACCAGACTACCATTTTAAATCGGTATAATCTATCACCGGACTAGGGTTTAATGTTAGGCAGCGGCTTTATTGTGCCAAGGTAGAAGTCTATGGGCGGCGGTGACCACTTACCATCAGGTGGCCCGTCTGTTCGCCTGCCTATCAAGGCAATAAAAAAACGAATGGATAGATGAACAACTACTACATACAGTATGTTTCTGTCCCATGATGTGAAAAAGCCCATCGTAACATCGGGCACAAATTCAAATCCTGGCAAAGTCGTGAATGATTTTTCTAATCGAAAACTAATAACGTTTGGCTGAACGGTTTGACTTTATTAAACAGTCAAATATCTTAGACGAAGTATATTTAATCTACTTAATTAGGGTAACTATTACGTACAACTGGTCATTAAACATTGATCCATTTTGAACTGCATTCTAACGATCACTTGAGTTCAACTATTTATTTATTATTAAAGCAATTAAAAACTAAATCTTTACTAAAGGCTATTCAATCTCCGGCATAACTTGGTATAAATTTCATTTAAAATCGGTTTTGATACGGATCGCGAGCAAACTTCTCTCCTACCCTTGAAGTGGTACTAAGTTTTGATAAGCTTTCGTTCGAATGATTGCTGATAAGCTGTGGACTTACAAGTGTAGGCAAAACTTATATAATATACTTGGATATCATCATCATCATCATGAAGTTGCACATATTGTTTGTTTGACCACGCTAATCTCTGATACAGAGATTAAAAATGAGGCTCATTTCATATTTTAATTATTTGTACGAGCAAAAGTGTGTGTGAAGTGGCAAAACGTAATAGGGTAGTTTCCTGTGTTTAATTTTGTACATTATTCTCTACGCAATCGAATATAATACGCAAAAGAAACTCTTTTGCGAAAACAGAATCCAAATTGCTTGAAAAATGAGGTCACAATATTTATTTTAAATATTGGTATGAGCAAATACTCACAGGCATAAGCGAAAACGGTGGCGTATTGGGAACATATCGCTATCTCACTCGCACAACGGTACAGTACAGGCGATTCATAGTACCGTGACGTCACGGTATCAGATATGCATCCTTGTACTGCTATTTGACAACTAGCCCTTCCAGCAGATTTGAGTGGTGTCTAATTTACTTATTTTTGTTGGGATTCATAAAATTCTTTCGATAATAGGTTTTATGTAATGTAACTTGTTGATTAAATTAATAAAAAAAATCGAGTCAACTACCCTATTATCTCCCTCGCACGATTGCACCGTAATAACCTTTCCCAACGGTGATGTCACGAATTACATCGTCCATCCTCTTTGACATTGGACCTTTCACTAAATTGGAATGGTTTCTTACTTACTTATTTCTAGATTTATAGAATTGTTTCGCAATTTCGAAATTGTTTTCTTCTAGAGAAGGGGATGATCTCCAGTCAGGCTGGTGTTTATTGACCAACTGCGGCCCCTCCAATCCAACCGTTCATATTCGGAGGATCTATATATGTGAAGCGTCGCGCAAACTTTGCTATCGCGATTCAGGATAGCGTTTGATATTCTTGTGGTACGCGCGCTCTGTGCCGCCACAGAGTAAACATACATATACACTCACACCTGTAAACCCCGAAGGCGTAGGCAGAGATGTAACCAGTACACACACTTTTCGCTGAATTTGTTATAATAATGAAAAATTACTTCTGACTGCCTCGGTGGCGCAGTTGTAATTGCGCATGCGTTAGGACTGCTGTGCTGAGGTCTCGGGTTCGATCCCTGGGTCGGGTAAAGTGATATTGAGTTTTCCTAACAAGAAATTCTCAGTATTAGCCCGGAGTCTGGAATCTATGCCCGGTATGGTGATAAGCTCGCACCCTATCATGTCATTGGACCGAAATTCGGCGAAAAGTGGGTGTACTGGTTCCACCTCTGTATACCACTTCGGGGATTACAGGCGTCTGTGTATGTGTGTATTTTTTTATCATATTTACACGTTGGACACTATACACTGAAATTTTGAGAATGGATGCCTATAATGACACAAATAACAAAGAAAGGGTTTTTTGATCTTCCATACCCAATGGAGTGAAAAAGGGTAGCAAAGTTTGTATCGCAAAAACTAGCTGACCCGCGCAAATAATTCGCACAGATAACCGTGATTTACGTTGTATAATAAAGTAAAAATTATGTAAATGTAAATATTTATTAATTTTAATTTTAAAATAGTAACAAAATAAGTCTTATACGACTATAGACGGCGCTTCCGAAAATCGTCTATGCCTGTAATCTTACAGAAAGAGGGTGAAGAATTAGTACGGCCTATAAAACTTTTGAAACCGCTGAGCCGCAGGTAAATATTAGAATTTTAGATAAGCATTTGATTTATCTTTGTACCTCTTCTCTATTCGCCAAGTTCTCCTGAAATGTTTAAAGGTGTATTCCTATGAAACTTTACTTACCTAAAAGCTATGTTTTTTTCGAGAAATACCAATTTATAAACAGTAAGGGTGATTCAGATATTGATTTATGGGCGTTTGGATTTTTGATCTTTCGCACAGGTGTTAAGAATTATTTATGAAATTCACAAACAGATTCGGTATTTCAAAACATCAAAGGAATGAACCAAAGTGGTTAACTTGTTATAATATTATAACAAAAGCTCAGTGTTGGCCGCCCACGCAGAAACGTCCTTCAGTCAAAGCCTGTATCACAGTCTGAAACCGTAGTCTGGCAATATGTTTGATGTTTCATAATTCGCAATTGAAAATAGGCGATACTCTAAGAAACTTTGCTGTAAAACGACTAGAGTAAGGACCGTCCACGGTTGACCCCACTCCGCATGATTGCTTCATCTAGACGACTACGATGACAAATCAATTTTTAAAAATAGGCTAGTTGACTGTTATTGGGAAACCGTTTTATTTTGTTCTTCATGGTCTATATTATTAAAATATTATCATTAATTAACATACATAAGTTTTCAATATTTAATTTGCATTTTTATAAACCAAATTTATTTTTACCACCAAAATCCTAGCAACTGTCATGGCCTCTCGTGTGACGTGACCATCCGCAAAACTAATAGACGTCGGGCTCAGCGTTTAATAGATGTTTAGAACGGTGACGTCATACATGACTGATTTGTGTTTCATGTCACGTGACAAAATGTTTTATTTTACATATTTGTTTCTTAAAAATATTAAAGAATCACGTATAAATTAACAAATTGGTTTAATTATCGATATTTTTAGACTAAAATCTATTATAAAAAACAAAATTCTATCAGAATTTAATTTACGTGTACTACCCTATTCACTTTAAAAAAATATATATATTATTTAGTCAGATTCCAGATAAACAAAGAATATTTCTTAAAAGACACATACATCAAAGGAAAGCTTATTTTACTTTGAAAGCGAATAATAAAAATAGTCAAATATTTTTTAATTTTCATATTTCGAACGAGTGAAATCCAAAGAGATAATATTTATATAAAAACTTTAACTGTAAATACCTTTTAAGTAAGTCGGTCATAAATACAATATTCATAAATATTTTTGAAGTGTATATTGCTTTTGTAGAACCTATTTGTATTATAGTAAAATAAAAAATTAAATCTTGTAGCGTACTGTATATTGTTTTGTCTGTGGCTTGAATGAGCCGGCTTGACCAAATTAGTATTATTGGTCTTACAGAAAATTGGCATGGTATAACAACTTGCTGTTAAGTTTAATACTTAAGTCATATTTTCGGAGGTCGGGTTTTTTCAAAGCTACGTACCAATAGTACCACTAGGTGTCCCACTTCTTCTTTTATTTATTTATTTTAATGTGTTCACAAACAGTTGTTACACTAATTTGCAGTACAAAATACATTTACTACATAACTAAACTAAGTGCACAACATAAAAAAGTGAACACTTCATTCAAATAAAGAGGACATGCTATCTAAAAGTACAAAAGAAACAAAAAAAATACCACAATATTACCATGCATATACTGTATAGTTGCCAGCATCTGCTCTAAAAAAGTTAGATTCTAGTTTACCCGTGTAGTGTTTTGAGTATTTTTAAATTTGCGTTCTAGAACATGTTCTCTGGTGTGCGGCCAGCCTTATCACAATTAAAATAATGGCTTTGAGGCTGGTCAGTAACTTGTGCATTTGACGCGGGCCGATTTAACCAGTCATGACTCATAAGCTATTTGGGGGTTATTGTCACTCGCGTCCGTAGGCTTTACTCTAGTTCCCCTACACGTGACCCCTGGGTAGTGCTAAATGAGTGACACATCTTACTGGTGGTAGGCTTCGGCCGTGGCTAGTGACCACCCACTGGACAAAGCCGTGCCGCCAAACGGCTTGCCGTGTTCCGTCACGATGTTCGGTCGGAATAGTTGCTTAGTGCAGTTGGGCTAATCTGACGCAGGGTGATAACGCCGCATTGGGAGACTAGTCGTGGAGGGTAGCGGGATCCGAGGCACGGTGCACCGCTGGCTGACCGCAGGTAGTTGGGGGCCTAAGTAGTGTGCTAGCCACACATGAAAGGCTGCCCCGCCAACTGACGAAAAATCCCGGGATTGCGCCATCGTACCGGTCGGCGACCGGTTGAGAGGGCCCGATGGACATTCCCGGGGGGGGCTCGGGCGTCCCCGCAGTCTCCAGACTAGTCCCCCTACTGTGTGGTATTTCATCATGTGTCTGAAGGCTAGAAGCATAAAGTCTCATTCCACTACCGTCTTCCTACCTTCATTCGCTCTTCCAAAATAACTTTAATGAAAATGGCCAAGAATAAGAGAACGTTTCCACAGCGGCAGCACTCCCTCTCAATAAAAGTGCACCTTACCAACATCCGAGGATTGCACTCAAATCTCGTCGCGGTCCATCACCACCTGGAGACTGAAAGACCCGCTCTCTTATTCCTCTCAGAGACGCAGATAAGATGTCCGTCTGACGTGGCGTACCTTTCTTACCCAGGGTTCACTCTGGAGCACAATTTTAAGCCACATGCGGGTGTGTGCTTGTACGCCCGTGATGACATCTGTTGTCGGCGTCTCCGTTATCTTGAACATCCCAGATTCTCTGTTATTTGGGTACTGGTGGATACAGGAATTGAGAAAATTCTTTATTCCTGTGTATACCGGTCGCACAGCGGAGATTAGGAGACGACTAGGCTCACAGAATACCTTAGTGAGGCGGCGGATGCGGCACAAAGGCGGTACCCTTGTTCACAACTAGTGCTACTGGGGGATTTTAATGCCCACCACCAAGAGTGGCTTTTCCCATACCAGTGTAACGACCATGCTGGGAGAGAAACGCGGAAGCTAGCGCTGACGCTAAATCTCACTCAGTTGGTCCAGGTGGCAACAAGGGTCCCAGATGTTGACACGCACACAGCCAATTGCTTGGACCTTCTGTTGACAACTGATCCAGACCGCTACTCAGTGTCGGTTTCATCAACCTTGGGTAGCTCCGACCATTGTCTGGTGAAATCTGTATCTGCCTACTCACCGCCCGATCCCAGCCCTAGAGGCACCCGGCGGGTGTGGCGATACAAGTCAGCAGATTGGGATGAGATGCGAGCTTTCTTTGCATCTTATCCTTGGCGCCCCACTTGCTTCTCTTCTGAAGACCCTTCTGCTTACGCGGATGCTGTGACGGATGTGCTGCGTCAAGGTATGGAGTACTACATTCCATTCTCCGACGTAGCAATGTCAGGCGGAACTCGCCCATGGTTCGGGGCTGAGTGCGGACGCGCTGAAGCGCGGAAGCATGCGGCATACCTGGCATGGGTCGAAACCGCAAAGCAAAGGACATGAGCTTAAAGAAGAGAGCATTTAACAAGGCTGCCAAATCCAGCAAGAATGTTCTACGGCAAGCTAGATTTGACCACATAAGCCAAATCGGGAAGAAACTAGCTTCATACCCAGCGGGTAGTAAAGCGTTTTGGTCCCTGGCAAAATCAGTTGAATCGAACTTCCGTCGCCCCTCACTTCCTCCACTGCTGAAACCCGACGGGTCTTTGGCTCACTCTGCAGAAGAGAAAGCAAACTTTTTTGCTTCTCTCTTTGCTGAATCTTCGCGTTTAGATACTGCTGGCGAAGTCCCTCCTAGTCTACCAGTTTGCGAGACACATATGTCAGAAATTCGCATTCGTCAGACTGAGGTAAGAAGAACGCTGCGTAATCTGGACGTGAATAAAGCCAATGGCCCAGATGGGATTCCAGCAATTTTACTGAAAACTTGGGCACCTGAGCTTTCTCCTATTTTGACTCGCCTGTTTCGTCTCTCTCTGGTCACTGGGCAAGTGCCTAAAGCCTGGAAGCAAGCTAACGTGCAACCCGTGCCCAAAAAAGGTAGTCGTGCTGAGCCTGCCCACTATAGGCCCATCTCGGTTACGTCCATACTTTGCAAAAGTATGGAACGTGTACTGAATGGCAGGCTCATGGCATACCTAGAAGCGAATGACCTCCTAAGTGACCGACAATACGGATTTCGCCGAAACCGGTCAACTGGAGACCTTCTAGCGTATGCCACTCACATCTGGAGCGAGGCTGTCGAGAGGCATGGGGAAGCGCTTGCCGTTTTACTCGACATCTCGAAGGCCTTCGACAGAGTGTGGCACGATAGCCTCTTAAGCAAGCTTCCTTCATATGGCTTGCCCACTGGATTGTGTGCATGGATATCGGACTTCTTGAGGGAACGATTGATTCGAGTGGTCATTGATGGCTGCTCCTCCGATCTATTGGCTATTAATGCCGGGGTACCTCAAGGGTCGGTACTTTCTGCGACTCTATTCCTGCTGCATATCAATGATCTGCTTAAGCCCGGTACTTTTGGGTACGCAGACGACAGCACAGTGGTAGAAAGTTATATATCTAATGCACGAACCAGTGGAGTCCACGTCCAGTCCTTCAGGGAGGCCTTGGTAGAACGCTTGAACTTGTCCTTAAAGGCAGTCTCCGATTGGGGCGATGCCAACCTGGTCAAGTTTAATGCCACTAAGACCCAGGCTTGTCTATTCTCTGCTAAACGGAGTCCCTTCCAACTGACTCCTACTTTCAGAAATGTGTCCGTACCGATAACTGACCACCTAGAGATTCTGGGCGTAACTTTGTCTCCAACTCTCAGTTTTGGCTCCTACATTGAGCATAAAGCTCAATTGGCTGCCAAAAAGCTGGCTATCCTTGCGAAGGTGAGACGGTAATTCACGCCGGGACAGCTGCTCGATCTGTATCAAGCGCAAGTCCGGTCGTGCATGGAGTACTGCTCTCATCTTTGGGATGGATCGGCCAAGTACCAGCTTGAGGCGTTGGAGGCAATCGAGAGACGCGCCAAGAGGCTCATAGGCAACGAATCCATAGTCGAGGCAAGGCTGCAAAGCCTTGAACATCGACGTAAAGTTGCCAGTTTATCGGTTTTTTACCGGATACATTTCGGCGAGTGTGCCTTGGAATTACACAATTTAATTCCCCCAACCCCTTTCTATCATCGGACGACAAGAGACTCGGCGAAGCATCATCGACACATGGTTGATATTCCACCAGTGCGCACGAAGCGTTTTGCTAGTACATTTATGAGTCTGGGTATCTTTAAGTCAAGAGTGAATAGGTTTCTTCTGGGCAAGCGTGCTCCACCGTAGACCACATCATCACTTACCATCAGGCGAGATAGTGGTCAAACGCAAGCCTATTTATAGTAAAAAAGCTTGCCGGCGGTGCGTTTAAATAATGGTCAGTTTCGCCATTCTTACATGCTATTTTTAACTTTAATTTTATGGAAATAAAAATGATTTTGGGTTGTATTTTACTCCCAATTCTTTTTTATATCCTTGTAGACACGATTGAATAATAGATCTTAATGATATTTTACGACCTATAAATCATGTTTATACAACGAAATTCAATGAAATTCTGTGAATATGGTTTGGTCCAGCTTGATAGGATATTTTTGGACCCGATAGGTGGTGCAATAGGATCCAATCTTAAAGGTTATAGCAAACTTGTCTCAACTCATCGTTGTAAGCCACATCCAATATTGGCTAGCATGCTAAAACACAAACAAAATATCTACGCTGGATTTATATAAAAGCTTTGCACGTAGTTTTGCCGATATAGAAAAGGCAGCAAGAATGTATTTTTATAACATGTAGTTAACAGATAGTCTTGCGTGTATTAAGCGCTAAATAATAAAGCAAAGTAAAGTGAAGAGCAATAAATAAAGAGCTGTCTATTCCAAAATGAAGAGATGTGACTTTTGAGTAGTTTTATTAATATAAAAGTACAAATATAATGCCTTTTACTTGGCAACAAGTGCAGCGTTAGTCACTTTGATATTTAAGTATAAAAAAAATATAATAATATAACATTTTATTGTTACACCACAACATACAAAAACAGGTTGTATCAACTTATTTAGGTGTTACAAATTGGCGATATTAGCGCTAAGAGCGATCTCTTCCTGACAACTATGCATGGAGAGGAATAAAATCAATTATAATCAAAATATATTGATGGAAAATAAAATAAAATATTTGCCAACAACAAATACTCTGTTATTATGGTGGCAACCTTAATGTTGAATGACGTTTATGTCAAATGACGCGATCAGTTGCCCTTAAATAATGATCGTGTAACGCCAGCCCACCAAGCCCGCGTCACCAACACTTGCGATGTTATTTTCCTGTCACTCAACGGTTTTTTATCAATTTTATATTGTCAGATCTGTGGCTTGAAGATGTAAGCATTTTTTCTGTAGGTTTTACGTTTTTATTGCATTCAAGTTAATAAAAAAATAACACCGTTTTCAGCGAGGGTGATTTGTGGAATGCAAAATAATATTACCTTGTCAAAAAGACAGGCTGGTAGCCTGGTAGGATAGGACATTTTATAAATATATTTTTTTAGTGAAATAAGCGGTTTTTTTATTACGATCGCAACGCATTTAAACATTTGTCTAACATTTATTATAACACTTTGTACAAAAAATACTTATTGTAATAGAGTAAGTTAAAATTATGTTGAGGAAGGTAAAGGTAATGTAAGAGAATTTTCAAGATGGGATCAAAACTCTAGGAATGACGCTCTTATGCTCTTGACGACATATAACTACATACGTACATATGCACTCATGCCTGTAATCCCTGAAGCGGTAGGCATAGATGTAACTAGTATACTCACATTTCGCCGAGATTATTACCGTCCCTGACAACCTCCATGGCGTAGCTTGGGAGTAGTCGGTTATGAAACGGGAAGCCGTGGGTTCGATTACCGCAACGAGATAAATGTCTGTGCGACAGAAATTTGTTTCGGGTCTGTGTGTTGTGGGACCGTAGTCCCTCGTAGGTCTTTATATCCACTAAAAAGGTTTGACCTAATATGAGGCTAGAATTATGTGTATGATTGGTGGGTGTATTATGATGTGGTGGCGAGACTATCGCCATACTGGGCTCAATTCCAGGCTGAAGGCTGAATATATTTATGAAATTAATTGCGTTCGGTTCAGAAGCTTCGTCGTTGAACAAACAGTTACTTTTGCATTTATAATATTTACGAGGATAAGCGGAGTAATTAACTCTCTGTATTTACTCCTTGTGTGTTATTCCCATTATTTATCCATATTACCTCGTTATATAAGCTTTTACAGTAGTAATTTTATTAACATTTATTGTTTTCATTGGGAATATAATGTGTTTTTACAAATTATTAAATCTAACATTAAAATTTTATTTCGTAAATAATTTTTTCTCTGCTAAGGTTGCCAGTGTTATTTTTGTATGATGTGATAGATAGCAAGCCTATTACTATCCCTACTATTACTTACTATATTATCTAATGTAACTTTCGAATTGGGTAGCTAAATTCAAATTATATTACTAGTGTATTTCCTATAATTAGAAATACCGAAGGTATATCAAAGGTATTTAGGAGAGTAGTTGGGGGTACATTAATAATGACAACCTAATTGGGAAGTAGTAAATGTTTAGCATAAAACGGAGTGCCTTCCGCGCTCCGGTGTTCAGTTGAGTAGAAGACGAGTCGATAGCCAGTATATTCGTGGTTCGGCAGTAACAGTGTTATGTAAATGAATGAATAAAATGTTAAGCATTGTGTTTGTGCCTTTTTAAATATCGCATCTTGCATAGTTTTGCTGATGTTCCTAACAAATGCTGTATAATTACTTCTTTATTATTAGATTTTATTAGTAAAGTGTCGGTCCACCTTCCTGCTTAGACATTTTTACATAGCTCATACGCGTTGTCCAGTGAGATTATGGGATTTCATGACTTCTTATGTATTATAATTCACAATGCTTTCTCGGCCGTTTGCGGGGTGAAGCTTATCTGCTGAAGAGAATTATCTTCTGAATACCACTATAATGCATATGTATGAAATACAATAAAAAATTTATTACATGTTTCTTATTTTTTTGAGCGTGATTTTTCAGTAGTCGGGTTTTAGTTTTTGAACTTATTTTAGGAGCTTCTGTTGCATGCGCTGCGTAAAGGCGATTGGGCGATAATTGTATATTGTCTGACGGGTCACCGTTTAAAACGATCGGCTGCATGTTGGCCTCTCTATGATTCAGGCACAACACCTGAGTGGTAGAACGATCGGTATAGGTGCGTCAGTGCAGAAGACGAATCCATATTATACCTTTTATCCCAAAAATACCTAAAAGTGGGCGGAGCCGCGGGCAACAGCTAGCATAAAATAATCTCGTATTTACTTATGAGTTAGGTGTTATTTGTAGTCAATTTATTCAAGGGCAACTTGAAACTGGACGTAATTGAACGCTGTAAAGCTATTAACAACGACTGACTTGAGTTGACATCCACAATATGCAAATGGTTTGAAATGGCGTGTCATCTTCACTATTACTGAAAGCTTTAAAATTTTATTACAATATGAATATTAAGATTAAACAAATACGTACGTAGGCGATGCATCAATGTTGCAAAAAGACAGTGAGACATATACATAATAATACTAGCCCTGTATTAAACATTGTCCCACTGCTGGGCACGGGCCTCCTCTACTAATGAGAGGGGCTAGGCCTTAGTCCACCACGCTGGCCTAATGCTGGTTGGTAGACCTCACATACCCTCGAAATTCTTAATATAGACAAAACTTTATGGTATGGTGTTTAAAAATTATACAATAACTAACTTGAAGTAAATGATTGCTATACCATTTCGTACTTTGAATTACATTAGCGGATGTACACACTTCCTTACCCTTCCCAGTTTAGGGATAGCGGGGAGTAGAATTTGTAATATGTGGGAAATAATAGGTTACTTTCCTTTATTTCCTTTAAACAACGCTTCCATGGTCTTCTGGTATTATGTGTGTGTGTAAAAATCTCATACTTACATGATTTTGTTTACGAATTTCTTAGGAAAGCTCTGACTTAACAACTTTGAAAATGAGCACAACGTTAGCCCTTTTAGTATAAACGTAAAACATAATGCCGGGGCCAAATTGTTCAGAAGAGAAATCATTTCAGCGTCAATAAACGTTTTATTCCGTTCAAATGTCTGTTTCTTATTGAGTAACAAACATTGTGTACAAACATAAACTTTTATATGTCATGAATGGATGTCGAGCTCAGTGTGTTATGTATTTCTATTATATATGTTTTAAGGGTGAATCTCGTTGCGGTAGAATCCGCAAAATATGTCTTCATGGTGAACATAGTCTGATCCCAGCACTCAGAACATCTTTAAAAATAATCTGGCAAACGAAGTAGCAAGGCATGTGACTCAGCAGATAAATTATTATCTCTATAGCCCATTAATATTCACAATTAAATAAATAAATATACCCAACAGTCACACACATAGTCCTGACCCTACACTGGGTCAAAATGGTAACATAGGTATCAAGAACTCCAAGGGACTAGGGCTCCACAACACCCAGACCAGAAACAAATATCTAACTGTCACACAAATATTTGTCTCGGTGCCGGAATCGAACCCACGGCCTCTCGTTTCACAGTCGACTACTCGTCCGTGACACGGAGGGGTTTATTTTCGTGGCACGGCAATGTGACCACACTGCACCTGATGGTAAGCGCAGTATCGTCCAATTAGAGTATTGAGTAGCGAGAGAAAATGCATCCCCCGCTACTTAACACTATCATGCTGGCCTGCTTCCTCACACTACGCTATGGACAAGAAGGTGAAGAAGGAGTCGAGGGTCTAGTGTCAGAGTATTCAGAAGGCCGCAGAACGGCCAATCATCGTACCCCAAGTCAATACCCCCGAAAAAAAACCGGATGTACACTGGCTGATCCTGGAACGCGACACACTTGCGTGTGCCACTATGGCGGGTTTTATAGCCTGTGTACAGTGGTCGCTATCCGGGCGGGTATGAATATCCTACCACCAGCAAAAGGCTGTCTTTTAGACAAATTATGTGTATAATACTGTCATGACAAAGTATCAGATGTGTAAGGGGACATAGATTTGGTTCCTCGGAACTCTCATTCACGGTACATAACAGCAAACTCTGACTTCGAGTCAGTCTGCTGTTAGACAGTGGTACCAAGTTGGTCGAGCCAGCACATTCATACTGTAGCGAACCATTACATGCAATTTCGCTTATTACCGTCCCGTGGTGTTATAGGCGGCGAGCCTGTCGCCAAACCGGGCACAAGTCCAGACTCCGGGCTGATACTAAGTATTTTTTTTTCTTTCTGCCTTTCTTCTTCGGGTCGTCAACGCTTAGGTAGCTAGTAAAAGGCTGGTAGGTTAGCTAGACTAGGGTTGACACTCATTCCTTCTATATCCGTCCAGTTTCCGTTGGCCTTCTCCCCTCCCATTCCTGCGCCTTCCCGTGATCATCATCTCCAGTCACTTCCTTTACCGAAGACCGCGATTACCTTCCTTCCTTTTTGTGGTCTCCCTCTTTTCTCCCTTTCAAGTCCCGTTTTCGTTGTATCTTTCCTTACCTACCAGCCCTCGATAGTGGGTTCTAAGTTCCCATGACGTTAAACATAATTATTTTCCGTATGGTGAATTTCCATCTGTGTTTTGACCTGTCTGTGCCTTTTATATGCCTACGTGATCAATAAAGATTTTTATTTATTTTATTTTATTTATTTCGTGATAGAGAACCCAATCAGTCATACCGCGTACATAATGACATAATTATCGTCTTACATTTTCATATATCTTATATTTAGAGACTGATTAAGTATAATATCTTGTACCCACAGTCCATTAAACTGAAGTATCAATGAATCGTAAACAAGCCGATGTTGAATTATGACCTCTACCAATAATTATCAAGGTGCGCCCTTTTGTTAAAGTACAGTCAGCAACAAAGGGATTTCCTCGGAAATGTAATAAATCGTTGAAAGTCAAGTATATTTGAATAATCTCATGTTATTGTTTGCTGTGCTAAGATAAATTGAGGACAGGTAAGACCTTTGGGTATACTAGAAGATATTGGAACAGAGTTCCTTATCGCACGTTATCATTTGTTTGCAGACTGAGGGGCTAGACCAACTAGGACTTTTTTGCAGTGATTTTTGAGGCTCTTCCCGATCACATAGGAAATTAAAACTGTCAATCGATTCAGCTTGCCGTCAATTTTAAGAATATTTATAATTAAAATCATTACTTAATATAAACACAAAAAATATAGCAAAAGGAACTCCGTTCCAACCGGGTGTCCATAAGACATCTCTCTCTATTAGGCTACTTATAGAGTGCAAAGTAGAGACAGAGTCGTGTTGGGTCTATCGATAAAATTATAATTAACACTTATGTCTCGTTATACCTACGTATACTTAACTTTAGATGACATACACTCAATTAAAATTTAATATTTATTTAATCCGTGAATGCTATACGTTACTTAGATTCTACCACCCGTTCGGAATACAGTTCCGCTAGAGAAGAACGGGCAAGACACTCTAGCGTTGCTCATTTTGAATACCGGATAACAATATTTGGTCATACATTATTAATGTAGCAATATAAAGTGACCCCACTGCACCTGATGGTAAACGCAGTGCCGTCCAGTTAGAGTATCAAGCAGCGAGAAACAATGTATCCCTGCTGCGGCTGAATCGATGTGGTACTTCTGTATGTTTGTAATTATAGGCCGAATAAAGTTTTTAGGAAACGAAAAACTGGAAAGATTACCTAATTAACTTCAAGTGAGTTTTTAATGGGATTATAGTCGCCTACGGTACCAAAAAACGTAACCACACGTGCGAAGATGCAGGCAAAAGCTAGTACATTACAGAAATATATATAATTCAACAGACACCGTGGCGCGGCGGGAGAGTAGCCGGCTGTGAAAAGAGAGGTCGTGGGTTCGATTCCCGTACCGAAACAAATGTTTGTCTGACAGACAGGCAGTTGTTTCGGGTCTGGGTGTTGTGGGACCGTAATCCCTCGTAGTTCTTGATACTTATGGTACATGTTTTACCTAGTGTGGGGTCAGAACTATGTAGGACTGGTGGGTGTACTTATTTATTTGTTTGTTTATACATAACACTTGCGCGCTCGTCTCTACTCTCAGTTTTTTTTTTTTTTTTTTTTTTATATCATAGTCCGACAAACGAGCCAGTGGGTCACCTGATGTTAAGTGATCTCCACCGCCCATGAACATCCACAATACCGAAAGTATCACGTATGCGCTGTCGGCCTTAAAGGACAGGAATAGGGATTAGGGAAGGGAAGGGGGAATCTGGGCCTCCGGATATCTCACTTACCATACGAAACGCGACAGTGAACTGTCACTTTACGTTGGTTTTCTGTGAGACAGTGGTACTACCCCGGTCGAGCCGGCCCATTCATGCTGTAGACAAATGTGTCTACAGCGTGGCTCTACCACTTTTAAAATGTACTCTCAGTTCAATTAAAACGCTCCACTAATTTCTTTGTCATCTATTTCATAAAGGAAAACAAATGAATAACGAAATAATTCAAATGAATTAAATAAAAACGCTCCTTACAGTTGTGCAAAACAGACGGCATAAACTAATTGAAGTCTGAATGAATTGTTTGTATAATAAGTAATGAGATTTGCAAAATTAAGGACGTTGTATTTTTTTCGAGGGTACGTTTTAAGTCAATTACACAATATAACAAAATACATTGAAATAAAATGTTATCTGTATATATAAAAGAAGAAACTGACTGACTGACTGACTGACTGATCAATCAACGCACAGCCTAAACGGCTGGGGTTAGAGACTTGAAATTTTGACAGTAGGTACCTTTTATCACGTAGGCATCCACTAAGGAAGGGTTTTTGGAAATACCACCCCTAAGGGGGTAAAATAGGGGATTAAAGTTTGTATGAAAATCCGTCATTTTTAAGTTAAACGCATGAATATTGGTATTTTGTATTGTATACTTTTTGTCTCAAACATGACCTCCACGCGGGCGGAGCCGCGAGCAACAGCTAGTATAATATAAATGAATTCCATGACGATTTATTTTTACTTTTCAGTCCCGACGCTTAAATTGTACAGCCTTCATGGTCACAAAGCTGAGTTGTATGTCCTCATGAAAGCAGTGTTTCTCAAAAATGAAAACACACCGGGATTAAATCCGTATAATTTGTTTTAGTTTAGTAGTAATTGCTTAAACGGAGGCTGTCGAAATCCCGATACAGTATGTATTTGCATGCTCATGGTATAGAAATAGAAGAAATAAGCATAAAAATAGAAGACATTAGATATTATATCCTGGCACGGCAAGTGACCACACTGCACCTGAGGGTAAGCGCAGTGCCATCCAGTTAGAGTATCAAGTAGTGAGAGACAATCTATCCCTCGCTACGTCACAATGATGGTATAAAATACGTCAGTACAAATGAGTTTACAACTTTACATAACATGTGTCGTAAACGGTAACTGGTGCAGCTGGGGACGTATATACTAGAATTTGAGTAACATTTTACAGTTCGTCGGTACAATAAAATCTGTATCAGTCCAGAATATATAAGTTTCGAGTTTATTTATTTATTTAAACTGCTGTTACACACATATCAAGTAATGTTTATGCATGTTCGCGATGAACAAAAGAAAAGGTTTGATTTTGGTGGAAATGTTGTAATTCTGGATATTATTAATTTTTATACAAAGATTCGACTTGTTCAGTGTAACTGTGGTATGCAAGTGTCGTGTGAGTGGAGTGATTGTATGTGACGTAGGTTTGTGTAACTGGTGTGATTGGTGGAGTGTATGGCTTTAAACAATAAAAATATAATGCGCCTTAACGCCAAGGCGATACCGGCGACTTTAGGTTGTTTGGCGCAGACAATGCATATAGGAGTTAATGTATCAAATTTTTTTTATGTCGAAATAGCGACTCGCCCCGTCGGGAAAATATGACCCAAAATTACCAAAAAGCTATAAAAAAATCTCTACAAAATTTTATAGGATCAACCGCTGGGCTTATTTTTTTTTATTTTGGCACGGCAAAGTGACCACACTGCACATGATGGTAAGCGTACAGTTAGAGTATCAAGTAGCCAGAGAGGGCTAATCTAAAGATATTTTCCCAATCAAGTTTTTATAATATCGAATTCTCACTCAAATCGCTCAAAAAGTAACCTCTCAAATTACGAAGAATTTATACGCCAAATTAAATTTTAAGGGTTGAATTTTTATGAAATTTTAAAACTACTCCTGAAAAGTCTTATTTTTCTTTTGCTCTTGTTTTATATTTAATTTTAGGTAGAAAAGTTCTTTATTCAAATTTCTGTTGCGGTCGATTGCCAATGTAGATTGCATGAAATCTTTTCAACCCTGAAGAAAGAGGTTTTTACAAGTCGATTTTTTGTACATGAGCAAATGGGTGTATGGTCGTAAATGCTCCCTATATTTACCTACACTAGGCAATCAGGAAAATTTTAGGGAAAATAATTATGACTAGGAGGGGTGGATTTTTTAGGGTCTTATTCTCAATGCAAAGAAACCATTTCGTGTTGACTTTCTATAAGACAATTTAATACACCGTCGTCCAATTTGTGTATCAAGTAGCGAGAGACAATTATACCCCACTACTCGAAGCAATCATGCCGGCCTGTTAAGTAGCTTCTTCACACTACGCCTAAGTGACCCAGTATCATAGGCATTCTCAAGATTTTCTTGAAACTTAACGTATTTCCACGCTTTGGGCAATTTAGAAGCGAATAATAAAAGTTTGCTCGTTCTATATGATAATTTGAATATAACTTTCGTCCCTATTAACCCTTGCGTTTCCATTCACCGTTTTAAGTTATAAATGGAGCAGGGTTTAATCACGGGTTCGATTTTGAATATCGAATATTGTTTATGCGTACGATCCCTCGTTCCCATTTATGCCCATGTCAAGACCAGGGTCTGTGACTTCGAGTGATCAATTACGCCCAGTCAAGATTCAAATCAATATATATCTGTGGAAATAATTCTTGAAAACAATTTTAGGTGTATAATTGTGAACTGAAACGGCTTTGAATGTGATGAGAATAAAATTTCAAAGTCTTATTGGAATGTAAGTTTTAATATGTAACGATTCAAATGAAACTTTTCTGAGGCTAAATAGATGGAAATAGGTTTTTAGCTGGCGAGAGATAAAAAGTACAATATATAAAGTATTGGTGGTTCCATTTTTAAAATTGGAATCTAATATCGTGGTCAGTACGGTCAAGACCTAAATATTATTTATTTTGTAAAGTTGTTTAAGGTGCGAATATGGGCAGAGACACGACAGCTAAACGGTAGGCAGCGGCTTTGCTGTGCTTGTCATTGCAGAAGTCTACTAAGCGGTGACTACTTACTATCAGGTGGCCCGTCTGCCTATCGAGGCACTAAAAAAAAAGATAAAGGACTAATAGGTATTTGACAATTGTAGTGGACTGTATGTAAATATAAATATGTACTGTGGGTGTTTACTACCGATGACTCGCAGTACTTCTTCTACTTCGATATATTTTGATAACGTAATGAAACACAGGAGAACTCCGAACAACTACAATTTATTCCATCAATGTATCTACATATGTACAATAATTTAGTCTCGCAACTGGCACATGGTGCGAGAACGTTCATTAGGCCGTTGGCCAATCACAGGCCGACTGTGCGTCTTCTGTCTCCCTCGCACACTGCCCGATGCGTTGACCAATCCCGTGGCGGTCCGTCGGTGCGAGGAACGATCCTCCGTCTCGCTCGCACACCGCCCGAGGCTCGCAACTTCACACGGGTGCCAGCCTACGCGACAGTCTCTTCGGCGTCCTCAACATCCTCCCCCCGGCGTAGCTTGCGCAGCCTTCTCTACTCGGAGGAGGACGATCTTGGTTGTAGGCCGCTTGAAGACTCCATTTTTTGTTCTGACGTCCACTACTCGTATGCCGCCGTCAGGACCTTTGTAGATGCGCTCGACGACTCCCCTGGGCCAAACGTTGCGGGGAAGGGTGCCATCCACGATGATCACCAGGTCGCCGACTTGCAGCGGTCGATCTTCGCGATGAGACTTGCCTCGAGGTACCAGGCTCGGAAGGTACTCACGAAGCCACCGCCGCCAGAAGTGATCTGCCAATGCCTGGCTCACTCGCCATGTCTTCTTGTCGGCTTCAGTGCATGGTCCCGTTGATGGCAAGCCGGTCGATGAACCTAACAGGAAGTGGTTAGGTGTTAGCGCCTCGGGGTCCTCGGGGCTCACGCTAACATGGGTTAGCGGGCGGGCGTTAATTGCGAATTCCGCCTCCGCCAACAGCGTGAGCAACACTTCTTCTGCCGGAACTCTTTCCCGCAGCGTCGCTTCGAGGGCAGCCTTCACCGATCGCACCAGCCTTTCCCAGGCACCCCCTTGGTTGGGTGCACCGGGTGGTATGTAGCGCCACTCCATCCGATGAAGGTGTCCTTCTTCCTTGAGGATTGGTGCCCACTCGACGTACGCCGCTCGTAGCTCCTGATCGGTGCCTCGGAAATTGGTCGCGTTGTCAGAGTACATGAGACGCGGCCATCCTCTTCTTGCTGCCATCCTACGTAGTGCCATTATCGCCGAATCGCTGGTTAGCGACGTGACGAGCTCTAGGTGCACTGCGCGCGTAGTGAGGCACGTAAAGAGTGCGCCCCATCGCTTCTCTCGACGATGTCCCACCTTGACGAGCATGGGGCCAAAGTAATCTACTCCACAGTTGGTAAACGGACGGTGGAACGGGTCCAGACGAGCTCTTGGTAGGTCGCCTGGGACGGGTACTCGTGGCCTTGCCCTTCTTAATTGGCAGAGAGTGCAGTTTCTTTCTACCGTCCTCACTGTAGGTCTGAGGTGTATGATCCAATATCTTTGACGTAGGTCATTCGTCACGCGTTCTCTGCTTGCATGACCTGCCGCGCAGTGTTCTCGTAAGACCAAGAGTCGAGTCAAGCGATGTCGTCCATCCAAAATGATTGGCCTCTTCGTGTCTTCGTGTGCTGCGGCTACATTGATCCGACCGCGCACGCGCAATACTCCGTCTTCCATTACTGGATCCAACCTAAAGAGCTTGCTTCCTTTTGACACTGGACGGGAGCCCTTGACCTGTTCCGTCTCCTTGGCGAAGCTTTCCTTTTGTGCTCGCTTGATGAGCTCCTTCTCTGCTCGTTCTATGTGCCGACATTCCATTCGTTCGGCTTTGTGTCGACACATGTCTGTGAAGGCCAAGACTCTCGCTGCCGCTCGTACCAATGTCTCGTACTTGGAGAACCTTTCTGGATCCGGCAGCCATGTGTGCGAGTCGTTCGCCTCTTCGTTGGCGAGATGTAAGACCTCGACTTCATCTTGGCCCAGCTCTTCTTCGTCCTTTTGGCTGGGCCAATTGTCTTCTGGTTCGTACAAGAACCGTGGTCCCTGGAACCAGCGGTCGCTGTCGCTGATTGCGCAGGTACTTAGTCGGGTGGCGTCGTCCGCCACGTTTTCAGCTGTGGGTAACCATCGCCACTCTTCGCGATGTGTGAGCTCAGCCAATTCGCCAAGCCGATGTGCCACGAATGGTGTATATCGGCGGGCGTCGTGTTGAATCCAGTGGATCACTGTGGATGAATCCGACCAATACACAGTCCTCTTGACTTCGATCGAGTGTTCCCTTTTTACCTGCTCGGCGAGTCTTGCCCCGATGATCGCCGCCTGTAGTTCCAACCGTGGGATTGTTTGAGTGCGCCGTGGCGCCACCTTAGCTTTGGCTGCCACCAATGCCACTTTTATTCTACCGTCGGAGTTCACGGCTCGCCAGTACGCCACAGTCGCGTATGCCTGTTCACTGGCGTCACAGAGCACGTGAAGCTCCGTGTGTTCGTATCCCACTAAGGCGTAACACCGTGGTATCTTCAATTTTTCTATTTCATCCAATTGAGAAATCCATGTAGAGAAGAGCGCCTGTTCTTCTGCCGGTATTGGTTGATCCCACGTCATCTTCAATCGCCATAAGCTCTGCAGGATGATTTTAGCCCTTATCGTGTATAGGCTGAGCACTCCCAGCGGGTCGTATATGGACATGACCGCACTGAGTGCTTCCCTCTTTGTGGGTGCACGTTGTTGAGCACGCACCGCTGCTGGAACACGATTCATACATGTATTGAATCTGAGTTCATCGTTTTCAGGGTTCCACATGAGACCGAGGATCTTGCTCTCTATTTGGTCTCCCCCAGTCGCATGGACGAGACGGCGTGCAGCTCCATGGGCACGTCGCGCAATACGTCCGTGTGACTGGCGCTCCATTGACGCAGGGTCAACCCTGCCCGTGCGTGTACCTCCCTGGTCTCCCTGATGACCTGCCGCGCTTCTTCGATGCTGTTGTAGCTCGCCACAAAGTCATCCATGTAGTGGCTTCCCGTAATTGCTTCCAGGGCTTTCGGGTATTCCTGGGCGTGTTCTTCAGCGTTGAAGTTCCGCACGTAGTGTGCCATGAATGGGGAACTTGCGGCCCCGAAGATCATGCTCTTCATTTTGTAATGCCTAGGCGGACTCGTTCTGTCCGCCCCACGCCACAAAAATTGTTGCGCTGGCTGATCTTCCCGACGTATCCCTATTCGCAAAAACATTTCCTGGATGTCAGCTGTCACGGCGATCGCTTTCTCCCGGAATCGGAATAATATCCCGGGTAGCGACAACAACAGATCCGGGCCTTCCAGCAGCTGACTGTTGAGGCTCACTCCGCCACTTACTGCCGCGGCGTCGAACACCAATCGCTGTTTGCCGGGCTTGTTTATATTCTGTACAGCGAAGTGAGGCAGGAACCAACAAACTGCGCTGCTCATTTCAGAGCCGTCGCATAATTCGGCGTAGCCTTTCTGGAGCAGATTTTCTATCTGAGAGGTATACTCTTCGGCGAACTTCGGATCAGCGTCCATCTTCCGCTCCATGCTCTTCAAACGCCTGAACGCCATGTCATAGCTTGACGGCATCTTAATATTATCTTGCCGCCAAGGTAAACCGACTTCGTAACCATTTTCGGTTTTCCTTATAGTGTTCTTCACTATATCCATTGCTCTGCGATCAGCATCGCTAACGCGGGGCTCTCGTGCCACGCCTAAAGCTTCTATCTTGAAGTGGAACTTTACGATGTTGTGAAGCTCCTCATCCTGCGAGACGTGTTGTTCGTTGCTGTAAACGTGCAGCACACTTTCTCGGGTCTTCAGCAACATCTTTCGGGGTAACGTCCCATGTATTACCCACCCGAGATGAGTTCTTGAGGCCGCAGGCTGGTTTGGCTTGCCGACGCGTAACTCTCGGGACACTATGATTTCCCAATGATCGGCGCCCAAAAGGATTCCTGGTTGCGCGCTCTCGTAGCATATATCTCCATGTTTGAGATCTCTGAGATGCTGGAATCTTGTTAGCTCCATCGGGACCATCTGCCGATGTAGCTTTAAGTCCTTCATCGTTCTTGCCCTTATTTTGTGCGATGTTCCTTCGCTTTTGCCGCGGACTTGCACCGTGACCACCTTGCTGTCCCCTTCGGTCTGGGACATGTTCACCCCATTAATTTTCAGCGGTCGTGTTGGACCTTCTGCGCCAATCTTCTCCGCTATTTCTTCGTCAATCAGGGTGACGGTAGCTCCCTCGTCCAGGAGCGCGTAGGTATTAACCTCCCCCCGTGGTCCAGCGATTACCACGGGGCACATCTTCAACAATACTGCGCTTGGGCCCGCAGCTCTTCTGGTGCCTATTGACAGCACAGCTTCAGCGTTCCCTGAAGCTTCCGATGCTGCCGCAGACTTCTCTTCGAAGTGCAGCGTCGCATGATGTGGCCGTTTGCACTGACCACATGGTTTGGCGTGACAATTTCCTCGCCAATGTTTTTGGTATGCGCACTTAAAGCATACCTTCTTCTCCTTTAGCAGGTCCCAGCGTTGCTTCACCGTCAGCGCTTTGTATCTTGGACACTGGTATAACCGGTGGGCCTGCTCACATTCCAAACACTTTTCCTGTTCGTCGGTGGTGTTGTAAACTGTGGTTAACTTTCTTTTAGGCTTCGCTGCTGGTAGTTGCACTTCTCGCCTTGTCGTTGTGCTTGTGCTTGTAGATGGAGCATACGTGTAGCGCAATGCTCGGTCCGCTTCCCGCATCAAGAAGCGTGATAACACGACGACCTCTGGATCTGCAGCATTTTCATTCTCACTGGCGTAGTCGCACCATCTTGACCTTATGTGAGGGCTTAACTTTTCCAATATCTCCCGAGTCAACAAAGGGTTGTAAAGATATCCCCGTCGATCAATGGTTCTTAGAACACAAACCACGTTTTGCAGACGAACAGCGAACTGGTTTAATTCCGTAGCCGACGAACCGAGCTTCGGTAGCCTTTTCAAGTCTTCAATGGCCTTGTCAATAATTATTTCCGGCCTCCCGAAGCATTGTTCCAACGTTTTCATTATGTCATCCGGATTCGTTGCAGTATGTAGTAGCGCAGCCACCGCGTCTCTAGCTTCCCCTTTCAAACAGCTTCTCAGTCGCTGTATGTTTTCCGCTGCGGACACGTTGTACAGGCTTGTACTGTCTCTCATGGCTGCTTTGAAAGGCAACCATTCATTTATGGCTCCGGAGAATGTTGGTAGGTCGGTGTGACGTAACCTTGGTCGAGCCATCTTCTCCAAGGCTTCTGTGAGCTGCTCGACGCCTCCCTTTATAGGTGTTGGCGATCTTCCTCTCGCCGCCTCGAACCGTATTTGTCTAGGTTCCTCCCTGGGATCGGTCTGCAGCCACTCCTTAACGCGCTGATGTCCCTCCTGCGGACCCAGCGGTTCTTCATGGACGCTATTATTATCGTCCTGGATAATAGATACTTCTGCTGCTAGCCTTTTCTTAACTAGCTCGGCTTCAAGCTCTAACTGCTTCCTTTGCAGTACTGCCAATTTCTCGGCCGCCTCCAATTCTGCCATGCGCAGCCTAGTATTGACGCTCGCCGTCGATCTATGCGAGCGTACGGAATGCGTAGGCGATCTCGGCCGATCTTCATGTCGCGTCGTACCCGACGTACCTGCCATCATTGTAGATACTCCGGTAGCGGCGCGATGTTCCACCGTTGTGGAAGTGAGCTTCGAAGTGGGTGACGCCGGCGGATTTACCGACAAGCGCCTAATTCGCTCGATTTCAATCCGACGTCTCTCTTCTTGGCTCGTGGTAAGTTGTTCTCGTCCTGGTTCTTCCAACTCTGCCTTATCACCTTGGCTCCTTGTGACAACCATTGTGAACGATGATATTCACGAAAAACGACGATCGTTACGGCTTCCTTACTCCGAGCAGCCTCTTGATCCGAATCCCTACTTGATTCGGTACGGCCTCCTCACTCGGTGAAGCTTCCCGACTCACGTCCTGAACGTGTCTTACGTTTTTCGCGATCCGTCTTCAGCAATCCGGTTCACACACTATCCTAGCCGCGGTTCACACACTATATCGATCCGGTGCACGCACTATCGATCCGCTACGCACACTATACTTGATCCGGTGCACACACTATCTTCGATCCGGTTCCAAGGTCCAGAAACACTGTATCCTCTATCCGGCTCGAAGGACCATAAATACTGTATCCTCTATCCGGCTCGAAGGACCATAAACACTGTAGTGGACTGTATATGAATAAATAAATATGTACTGTGGGTGTTTACTACCGATGACTCGCAGTACTTCTTCTACTTCGATATATTTTGATAACGTAATGAAACACAGGAGAACTCCGAACAACTACAATTTATTCCATCAATGTATCTACATATGTACAATAATTTAGTCTCGCAACTGGCACATGGTGCGAGAACGTTCATTAGGCCGTTGGCCAATCACAGGCCGACTGTGCGTCTTCTGTCTCCCTCGCACACTGCCCGATGCGTTGACCAATCCCGTGGCGGTCCGTCGGTGCGAGGAACGATCCTCCGTCTCGCTCGCACACCGCCCGAGGCTCGCAACTTCACACGGGTGCCAGCCTCCGCGACAGTCTCTTCGGCGTCCTCAACAACAATAGAAAATTTATTACTATTTCCTTATAGTTAATTTCTGTCACGTATTGAGTTGCACGTACCCTTTTTTATATCGCATCATATAAAAGTAATCTCATTAGGGCGGTGGGTTCAATCCCATATTGTAGGAAGCGCACCGTTGACTTCATTTACGTGTGTACTGGTCGTTACATACCTCGATTTAACGTTGTAAGAAAACATTGCGAGGAAATTTTCACATCTGCTAAATAAGAATTTTAGTGTTTGTAGTAATAATACTACCCCTGTATTAAACATTGTCCGACTGCTGGGCACGGGCTTCCTCTACTAATGAGAATGGCTAGGCCTTAGTCCTCCACGCTGGCCTAATGCGGTTTGGCAGACTTCACATACCTTTCAAATTCGTATAAGAATTCTCAGGTATCCTCACGATGTTTTCCTTCATTATTAAAGCGAGCAATAATTAACAATGAATACACACTGAAAAACACACATATTGAAATTGGCCCTTAGGCTAGTATGGAGAACTGGAGTCTGTCATTATTTGTCAAATCAAATCAAATCATTCATTTCGTAAATTAGGCCACTATGGGCACTTTTTACATATCATAATAATGTTAAGGTCTACTGATGCTTCGGAAATGCCCACTGGTCTGAGAAGAAGCACCTAGAAACTCAGCCGTAAGTGTTTTGTAATTTCTCATTACAATTTACATTATAAAATAATTCACATATAAAATACATACATCCTTAAACAAGTCACATTCACATGAAACAACAAAAAAACGGTACCTATACATGTTAATACAAGGCAGAGTTGTAAACGAGGCTATATAACCTGTTATTTATTTTCTCTAACTAACAAACAATCAGTGAGCAATCTAGTCCACACAAGCAGCACCCGTTCACGAGTATGACGCATGTGCAAGCCATCGGCCTCCTCAACCATACACAGCAAAGTGACCGACCCGGCACATAACGCCCGCGCCGCCGCAAGCACAGACCCTTAAGCGAGCATGACAAACCTTAATCGCGTCAAAGAATGATAGAGATACAAATTCACAAGATAATAACTTTAAAAAACAAGAAGCTAAGACTATTACGACTCCGGCGTCCTGTGAAAACAATATACATCAAACCGAAATATATTGTATAAAATGCGTAATATGTATATTATTAAATAAGTACCTCTCAGTGTGTTGCTGTGTTTAGCTGAGCAGCCATGGTTTTTAATCATTTAAATATTCCGTTATATTGTAATAAGCCCTTTTCACTAAAAAGTTTTTTAGTTCGACTTTCAATTGGTCGATGGGCAATATTTATTCGGAAAACAGCTAGCAATATAATTAGTATATTAGTAAAGAAGGCCCGCGCATCGTCGGGGAGCTTAAATAAACAACTGTTCAGAACTTGGGTTCGATGATTTCAATAATCTTTGTATTTTCTAAGGGTCTGTGCCAAGATTATCTATTTCTTTAGGTTGTTGCTCATCCAGCTTAGTAACTATGACAACACCTTAACTTTATGTCAAACCGTCTTGAGAATATAAATTCGTTGCTCACTGTATTGAAATAATACGCCACGAAACTTCCAATACTGTAATAATATTTTTTTTTTTTTTTTTTTTTTTATTTATTAAATTTTTTCTCCCCTGGTATGAACTAGGGTCCTTGTCTTCGTTGTTTATTTATTTACATATTTCTTTTATTTGTGAGCCAATATTTTAGTTACGCTCGTTTTTTTCTTTTTACAGTTTTGTATTTATTCAGCTCAACAAAATTACTATCTTCTGCCAGTAGTTCTGCTTCGTTATTTTTTTTTTTTTTTGTACTTGTATTTCTAAAGTTGCCTTTATATATATATATCAAAGTAATATATATATATTTCCTTTTGTACTGGCAGTTACAATTTATGAGTAATATAACAATTCTAATAATATACTAACAATAATCCACCCAAATTCACTTACAATATTTATCAACTAACCACGTACATTACAACAATATGGGTTACAATTTATACAGATCCAATTTTGAACAAATCAAACAATCATAGTCATTATCTATTAGTCAAATATAGCCAAATGTAACAACAAGTTCAAAATTAATATCGTGTCAAATTAAGATTAATCGATTGAGTCAAACTAAAAAAGTATAACAATTATGATAAAAATTAAATTATGATAAGTCAATAGTTTTAATAAACAATATAATTAAACTTAAAATCCAAGTTAAGTTACAGTCTACGCAAGATTCAGTCAAGAACAAAATTAATCAATCAGCATTAAAATAAATTAAAGTTAGCTAAAGTAAAGTCAAAATCATAAAGAATAAATTCAAAATCAGTGCCAATTTAAACATCTAATACAAAATTAAACTCATATTCTACTCAGTCAATATATGAATCGGTAATTAAGACCAAAATAATAATTTTAAAATTAATAATAATAATGATGATATACGAGAAATCATTTTGTTACCTCGTCCAACTCGCCGTGCTACCGTTGCTACGCCCCACCACATACACCATTCTCATGCAGTACTCCAGGAACTTTTTCTGCGTAGCCGTTTCGCTCATAATTGTCGGGATACTCTCTCTCACCAGATTTACGTCGATCTCGCACTCCAGCTGGTACCTTGCTCCGCAAAAGCGGGGACACTCGGTTAGGAGGTGGACTATGTCCTCCACAACTCCGGGCTCACATTGACACCACGGTGTATCTCGGAGCCCGAACCTGTGCAGGTATGCACCGATCCCACCATGTCCCGTTAGCAGCTGCGTTACCAGTGCATTTGGCTTGTTTTTAAGTGCGAATCTGTGCGCGGAGAGAGCATCAGGGAAGAAAATACTTATGTGTTTGCTCCTCATCTCCACTTGGTACTCCTGTAGCCATTTGTTTATGCTTTCCTCCCTGATGAACCTCTTCGCGCACGTGACCGTGAATTGGCCATAATCGGCGGCTTTTTTGCCCCTGGTTGCGGCCTTCGCAAGTTCATCAGCACGCTCGTTTCCGGGCGTGCCGATATGCGCCCGCAACCAGTGCAATCGCACATCCACACCCACGGCAGCAAGCTCTCTTATTTTTTGCTGAATCCTCAAGGCAACAGGGTTGGCAGTGTCCAGTTTTGACAGCAGATCCAATGATGATCTGCTGTCACTCAAGATATTCACGATGTTTTCTTTCAGTGCCCCGGCCATCTCCGCCGCCCTGAGGATCGCGAACATTTCGGCCTGGAAGACGGAGCAGAAGGCCTCCAAACGGAATTTCTTACATGTTATCTCCGCTCCATTCCTCCAGACCGAAAACGCAGCACCGACTTTGCCGTCGATTTTACTGCCGTCGGTGTAAATGCACAGTCCCGCCGATTGCAGCTCCGCAGCTGCTTCCTCCGTGAGATGCTCAACACTGGAGTACGATATCGACGTTCTTGCAGCCGGATGCGGCATTTCCGCCGACACGACTTTCCCCTCCAAGGATCTGCCCGGAAGAGCCTCGAGGGGCCCACCACGCTTTACCTGGTACAACTTCGCCGCTTCCCTGACCCTGAAATCTATGGGCAGCAGTCCTGCGATTGCGATAGCTACTAAAGGGGAAACGGTGCGGTACGCCCTTATGATTTTTCTGGCGAAAAGCCCCTGGGCGGCCCGCAACCGCTTCACCGCATATCGCAGGTCCACCGCCCCCCGCCAGGCACTCGCCGCGTAGAGCAAAATTGGCTCGATTACTGCCTGGTAGATCGTGCGGATGATGTCCGAGTTCAGACCCCAAGTGACTCTAGCGGCTTTCTCCAGTTGTTTGTAGATTTTGATTGCCTTATCGCATGTAGTTTTCACGTGGGGCCCGAAGCTCAGACGGTCATCCAGCACGACCCCCAGGAGCTTACATTCTTTTACAATGCGTATCGGTTGCCCTGCCATGTGTACGACTGGCGCCCTTATTCTTAGCTTTTTGGTTATTACCATAGCATTT